>OX637699.1:30000000-31426561 GCA_951802165.1 Adalia decempunctata
GGCAGACAGCAGTGTAGCTTCAAGTTTATTACCTGCAAAATCAGCTTCAAGGTACGAGAAAGAATACGAAATAGTGTGATTGGGGTAACTGAAGATGTTTTGTTGGTCTACTTGAATCAACCATCAGCTAGATTCAGCCCTAATACTTTATGGGCAAAATGGTCTATGCTGAAAAGCTGCTTGGAAATGAAAGAAAATGCACCTGTTCGCAGGTTTGTTTTCCTTAAAAAATTTATTGAAAAATCTGACGTTTAGTTGTCATTTGCAGATTTCAAAGGGTAATAGCTTTTCTGAAACGAAAAAATGAGCGTTATACGCCAAAAAAGGCCAAGGTATTAAGTAAAGAAAAGGCTGAACAATTTCTATTACATGCTTCTGATGACCATCAGTGGTTGCTGGCGAAAATTGTAACGATATTTGGGATTTTTGGATGTTGTCGATGTGACGAAATTCTCTCCTTAAACATGAATGATGTAGAAGATATGGGAAAATACGTTATTGTGACATTGCTGCAAACAAAAAATTTAACAACAAGAAGATTCACCATAACCGATGATGGCTGCAGCTTCAAGCCCTGCATGTTATACAGAAAATATGTAAATCTTCGGCCTCCTGGAACAGAAAGCCTAAGATTTTTTTTGACATGGAAAGTGCATTTCCCTTAATGCTGGCCAGCACACTATTGGTGGTGTCCCAAAGCAAATAGCGAAATATTTAGGTTTAAAAGACCCAGAGTTATACACCGGCCACTCTTTTCGCAGAACTGGAGCCACTATGGTTGCGGATTCGGGTGGAGATATTTTAGCACTAAAGCGTGCAGGAGGGTGGAAGAGCACCGAAATTGCGATGAGTTATGTCGATGATTCAGTCAACAAAAAAATCGAAATGTCTAGCAAATTATTTGGTAGTAAGGAGAGTACAAATGTTCTGCAGTCCTCGAGTTCAGCAGTTTCTGAGTCAACAGATGGTTCATCATCATCAGTATCAACTCTTCCATCACCAAAAATCTGTGTTACTGGAAATAACAATTGTACCATGATTTTCAACATATATGACGATAAAACAAAATTTTCTGATGTAAATAATACTACTAACTTGTAAAATTTTTGCAACTTACCTAACTGTCAGTTTTACAAGTTAGTGACTTGATAAAATAAACTTCCTTGATTAATATTGTGTTTTTGGAAACTGACGTTTACAAATGAGAAACAAATAAAATTAATGTTCTATTCGCAAAACTCATAGAACACTTTGTGAAATTGTGAATTCATAATAACAGAAAAACCGTT
Source organism: Adalia decempunctata (assembly GCA_951802165.1). Taxonomy (NCBI): domain Eukaryota; kingdom Metazoa; phylum Arthropoda; class Insecta; order Coleoptera; family Coccinellidae; genus Adalia; species Adalia decempunctata. Next base: position 30,001,290 of record OX637699.1, read on the forward strand.
AAGAATTTAGTGCATAAACACTCAGTTGCAGGAACGTCCATTATAATTTAAAAGTGTCATTAAAATCCTAATGCCGCATTAAACATGGTTTCCTGCCACAGAATACCATGTTTAATGTGGCATTAGGATTTTAATGACACTTTTAAATTATAATGGACGTTCCTGCAACTGAGTGTAAGTTGCCTATTTAATTGGTATTGTTGCTCTCTAGCTCAATCAAAAAACCCTTCTACTGTCAAATATCCAATCACCGAAAAATAGCCCGTCAAAAATATTTATATATACTTACAGCACCAACCTCAGGTGAAATTATCCCCTGTCACATTCGGCAATCCCCGCAACAAAAAATCTGATCAATTCGAATTCCAATTCCATCTGTCGATTCATATTATTACATCCAGAGCGAAACACATATCACAGAAATCATCCCATTGCTTGCAAATCTAGTTAAAGGGGAATATGTTGCGGAAGAGATTAAATGAAAATCAGACTTGGTTTGATTGGCCCTGCCGTCAATTTGTAGTACGATAATTGAATGGATGTGGATGCATTGAGTGCTTCATATAAAAGGAATTTACATACTCCAATCATAACACATAGAGTCCATCCAAGAATTAGTTATATCAAAGCAAGCCTTGAAAGCAAGCGCGGATCCAGGGGGGGGGTCATGGGGGTCATGACCCCCCCTGGACTGGACGAACCCTCAAATCTTGTGTCTTATAAAAAAATGTTTCGATTGAAAAAATAGAATTGAATCATATTTAAGTGAATATTGGAGGTTAATTAGTTCCAATAATGAAAAAAAATCTGCATTTTGGGTCTTTGGGAGAATAATTGCCCTAGAATAGTCAAAATACAAATACACAGAGCCAATAATCAGCCGACCCAGTCTGCAGAAGAGTATTTCCGCAGGTCTGTGTACATTCCTCTTCTGGATTCAATAATAAACGACCTAGAGGATCGACTGTCATCTGAAGTAATGAATTTATTCAAATTAGGAGTTTTTATACCTAAAGTCGTTTATTCAAAAAATGAAAATGAAGATATTGAAATAGTTAATGAGTTGGTAAATCAGTACAAACTGCTATTAGACAATCCTCCTGTTTCAATCGTTACGAATGAATATCGCTTATGGAAGATGAAATGGCAACGAGAGAAGAAGATTCCACAGACGATATATAATCTCCTAGAAAACTGTGATTCTGACATGTATCCAAATGTATCTCAGTATACTCGCAACACTACCAGTTAGTGTGGCAACGGCAGAGAGATCATTTTCCACTCTGAGAAGGCTCAAAACATGGTTAAGAGCTTCGATGGAAGAAGAACGACTTATTGAACTATCACTTCTTTATATCCATAATGACATATGTGTTGATGTAGAGGTCATCGCTCGTTTCTCAAGAAGGAGAAATAGAAAAATTCCCTTTGCTATTTAGTTATACCTTTGTTATTATTCTCATTAAGGGGCAGTATCACCTTTTGAATCGTGGTAAAACTTCATTCAGAATTGGTCTCTTTATTTTACGAGTAAGTACCCTATATTTTTTTTTTTAATTGAAGTTGAAGAACGTCCCGAGGGCAAATGGTTGTTTTTTCGATTTGATTAGTTTTTCAATTGAAAAAACCAGGGTAATCGTTAGATCTGGGGTTATTGAATATGTTTTTCGTTTTCAAGCTATATTTTTGAAATAATAATCATGAACATTTTTGAAGTTTATAGAAGATTAAATTGCCGAGGGCAAATAGTTGCGATTTTTTCCAAAAATGATGAATAACCGTCGGAAAAAAATCATAAAGTGTAGTTTCCAAAACGCTGAAGTTCAACCTGATTTTTTTAATTGAAAAACTAATTGACTCGAAAATATCGCAACTATTTGCCCTCGGCAATTTAATCTTCTATAAACTACAGAAATTTTCATGATTATTATTTCAAAAATATAGCTTGTACATATTCAATAACCCCAGATCTAACGATAACCCTGGTTTTTTTAATTGAAAAACTAATTAAATCGAAAAAAAGAAAACGATTTGCCCTCGGGACGTTCTTCAACTTCAATTTAAAAAAAAATCAAGTCTCTACGTTGTAAATTAGGGTACTTACTCGTGAAATAAAGGTACCACTTTTGAATGGAGATTTATCACGATTCAAAAGGTGATACTGCCCCTTAAGTTTATGTTTTTGTAATAAATCAAATAAACTTCTTGTTTGTGTTAGACCTCATCAGAATTTTTTTTTGGGGATGCTGATTTGCCTCCAAAAAATCAATTGGCGGGTATGTAATCCACCTGACCGTGACCCCCCCCCCCTTTCTCGAGAGCTGGATCCGCCACTGTTCGAAAGTCCAGTCCATGCTTAATTTTTAGTCCCTAAAAATTTGTTGTGATTACATCATAGCAATAAATACATAAATGTTACTTTAAATTTTATGGTATTTTTTCAAAGGCACTTCGAACATGAAAATGACATCAATTATCACATTCGATTACCATCGTGTGAATTTGTATACCAGCAGTATATAGGGTGTCCGGGGAATAACTGTACATACTCACACCAGAGATAGAGTGGGACTAGCTGATTACGAATTGACTATAAAAAATTAATTTCTGGATTTCCCTAGAAAGCTACAGGGTGGTATTCCAGCTTCATGGAAATACTAAGACCATCATCAAATCCAAACATATTGACGGATATTATTGAAACTTGGGAGGTTATTGGCACATGCTAAGGTCGAGTCTGAAAGATATCAATTATTCCATTATTCCAGGGCCGGACTCATTAATCTTCATTTAAAGTGTTCAGGGTGAAAAAAACACTTTGTATTTCGAATTACAAATCATTCATTCGCTTTTTAGAAAGAAGCTAAATTATGCTTCAATTTGTGGTATCGTTCAAAGTTGTCACATCAACAATTATTTTATTATGAATTTCTTAATTTGGATAAAGTTCGAAAATTTTAATTTATTTTCCTGAACAGGACTTAGTCATTTTGTGGAGGTCGAAAATAAATAATAAACTTTCTTAAAAAAGTCACTGAAGGTGAGGAAGACTATAATAATTTGTTGATACTGGGTGGCCACCCCAGACACGGATCTCATTGCGATGGAGTTAATGAAGGTAAATTTGGAAAAAAAATTGGTAATGTGTATAGGTTATACATAAGCATATTTATCTAGATTTCTGGCAAAATATTTTACCCGGCATGCTACAAGGAATAAATATTAGAGAAATTTATTTCCAGCATGATGGAGGATGGAGCTGGACCTCATTTCGGCTTGGAAGTGAGAAGTTACCTCGACAATACCTATCCAAATAGGTGGATAGGTCGAGGAGGACCTATTCCATGGCCTCCTCGATCTCCAGATTTCAACCCGCTAGACTATTTTGTATGGGGAAAATTGAAGGATATGGTATATTCACTATATTCTGAAGAAATCCAGTCAAGAGAACAGCTGATGAACAGAATTACCAACTGTTGCGATATTTTAAGAAATAATGACGATATGATTCGCAAGGCTGTATCCAATTTGAACATTCGGCAAGAGAATTGTATACAAGCTGATGGTTTTCATTTCGAACCACTTCTAAAATAACGTTGAATCAGCAATTCATTCGTTCCTATTTTCATTTTTATTAGGTACTCTTTACTGTATTTTAGTTTCTTTCATTTGTTATTGTTTAGTTATGGAATGTGCTTATTGAAGCTCTGAACTTTTTTGAAAATACATCAAGAGTTTATCAGATACATCGCGTTCATTGATATAAATATCAACAACCGCCATGGATCCGACACGAACTTGCCAAATTCTTCATCCAGGGAACTAATGAAAGTTCCAATCTCATCGAAGTGGGTAGAAGTCGATATCAATGAACGGTATCTGATAAACTCTTGATGTGTTTACAACGATTCCTTTTGGAGATGGAATTTCTTTCTTTGATTTTTTGAAAATTTTCTACTTATACCTTCGCTTTTTATTTTCAAACATGTGATTTTCAGTTCTCTTCATGGTGAAAAATTCAATTTATCGAACTTTATCCAAATTCAAAAATTCATAATAAAATAATTGTTTATGTGACAACTTTAAGCGATATCAAAAATTGAAGCATAATTTAGCTCCTTTCTAAAAAGCGAATCAATTATTTGTAATTCGAAATACAAAGTGTTTTTTTCACCCTGAACACTTTAAATGAAGATTAATGAGTCCGGCCCTGGAATAATGGAATAATTGATATCTTTCAGACTCGACCTTAGCATGTGCCAATAACCTTCAAAGTTTCAATAATATCCGTCAATAAGTTTGGATTTTATGATGGTCTTAGTATTTCCATGAAGCTGGAATATCACCCTGTAGCTTTCTAGGGAAATCCAGAAATTAATTTTTTATAGTCAATTCGTAATCAGCTAGTCCAACTCTATCTCTGGTATGAGTATGTACAGTTATTCCCCGGACACCCTGTATTATTTTCATCTTGAATTGATACATTTTCGAACGATCGATTATAGGAGCATACAGCCTGGAAAATCTGGTCCGATAACGAAAAAAATCGTGGATGGTTGAAAAGCATGTTCCTCTCCAAAGTTCAATATGAATATTCCCTAAACCAGATAAATTTAGTAGATAATTTGAAGCGTGTTGCTGCAAAGTGAGTGGCTTGTAAAAATTGTATTAGATATAAAGGCAGAAACAAAACTTAACTGGATCTATTTAATATATGAGGAATTTTGTCATGACAATGTTACTTTCAATATTCGTGAACAATGAGAGACTAAAATATGTAATATTAAAAATGTGAATATTCCTATTGTTCTGCTTCAACAACCACTGTTATTATCTCTTCTGGGGCAGAACTCGACATGTTCATAATTAAAGGCAATATCATAACATTCCATATAAACTGCTCCACATGAGTTAGGGATATTGACTCAAATTGCAAAAAAATATAGTTAAAATAAAATTTTTGTGATGAAAATTCATATTAATATGATTTCAAGTTGCAAATTAATTTTAGCCTGTAGGTCTGCAGCGTATACAGGGTGGTTAAGAAAAATCGAGTAAAATAACGAAATTTTATTCCCAGAGAATTCGAGCATTTAAAGACTATCAATACAATGTATGGCCTCCACGGGCATCAATAACAGCTTGACATCTCCTTTGCATACTACACACGAGGTTGTTGAACATTTCTTGAGGAATTTGGTTCCATAAACGGGGCAGAAGCTCTCTCAGATCATTTAAGGATTATGGGGTATAGGTTGACGATTATCTAATCTTCTTTGGAGCATATCCCATGCATGTTCTATGAAATTCAAATCTGGTGAGTGCGGAGGTATTGGTGAATGTGGAATACCAAGCTCCTCGCGCGCATTCTCAACTATGGCTGCACGGTTCGGTCTAGCGTTATCGTCTAGAAATTGAAAGGTTTCACCAAATAAGCAGCGTGAAAATTTGGAACAACATTGTCAATGACATGCTCCCTACAGTGTAAGGCGGTCATATTCCCGGAACAAATGTGTAGATCTGTGCGCCCGTTGAAACATATCCCGGCTCATACCATAACACTACCCCTCGGAATGTATGGACTTCTTGGACATAGCGACGATTACGGGGTATGCTTGGGATTGTCCATACCCTTATTCTTCGAGAATCTGAAAATCGTCCATATCTGGATTCATCAGTGAAAAGGACACTACGCTATTGATCGTTCCAATTGATATGTTGCCTTGCCCATTCTAGTCTTTGACGCTTATGGTCACGTGTTAATGGAACTCCTCTTAATGGACGTCTAGAACCTAGATTCACCTCTCTCAAACATCGTCTGATGGTTTCGATGGAAACTTGGACCCCATCTGCATTTTGAAGAGTATTCCGTAGCATTCTACACGTAGATGTAAGGTTTCTTCTCGCCGAAACGGTGATGAAACGATCCTGAGCAGGTGTTGTTTTTCGTCGCTCACCAAGCCTTGGTCTTTCCAACACGGAACCTGTTTTCCTGAACCTATTCCAAAGTCGAGACACTTTGGCTGACTTGGAGCCTTTCCGCTACAACAACCTGAGTTAGGTCACCCTGTGCAGTCCGATAGCCCTATTAGCTTCAGCCTTTGTTAATTTACGTCTTGGCATTTTCAGAAAACACGTTTCAAATCGAAGCCGTTGATAACCTGACTTAATTTCAAAATAAGAACATTCATGTAGCATATGCAAAGAACCAAACTTCAGAAAAAAGGCGACCAGATTGACGAACCTTCTCATACTGATTTTTATTGGATCGATTCAAGTTGTTATTGAGTTTTAAATGATTTTACAGTGATTTTCTCGAAGATTACATACTTTTAAAAACTATTGAATACGATATCCCCAACTCTTGTGGAGCAGTATATTTTGACTAATCTTCTCTTATTTCTTTTTTTACGTGCTATGTGAAGACTTTCCATTTATTAGCTGTATATTCTTCAAGATCCTCATTCCAAAGATTCATCACTTGCCCAATTATTTGCCAAATTTGTTTTAATACCAATGACAAAACAACACGTCAGTGTTATTTCCAACACCAACCTGAATTCTGCAACTCAAAATATTAATGAATGGGCTTTTACCAACCTGATTTGAATTTCAAAGCACCCCGAGATGTCAATAATTCTTGGATGAACTGTACACACCTTTTTTTCGTTTTTACGATCTGTTCATTGTCGCCATTTTTTCGTTTCATTTGAGAACGTTTTAAAATGATATGGACAAAAGACGAAATGGATATTTTCATTATTGTTTTGTCGAAGAATTTCCATACACTCTTCATGGAGAATCCACATCATCATCATCACACAGCCACTCGCGTCCACTGCTGGACATAGGCCTCCCTCATCTCTCACGATCTCTCGCAGCATCCATCCAGTGTGTCACAATTCCTTTGATATCGTCAGACCAACGGGTCGGTGGACGACCTCTGCTGCGATATGCTTCTTGTCTGGGTCTCCACTCAATTATTCTCTTGGTCCACCTGTTATCTCTACTCCTTGCTACATGCCCGGCCCAGCTCCACTTCAAGTGGGTTATTCTCTCTACCGCATCCATCAACCTTGTCATCTCTCTTAGTCTTGTGTTTGGTACTTTATCTCTGAGGGATAGGCCCATCATAGCTCGCTCCATTCTGCGTTGCGCTACTCTTATTTTATTTGCGCTCTTTTTTGTGAGTGTCAATGTTTCAGCTCCATACGTCAATACAGGCAGAACGCATTGATCGAACACTCTCTTCTTTAGACAAGTTGGGACGTCAGACTTGAAGACATATCTCAATTTACCAAAGGCTGCCCAAGTTAAGCTTATTCTCCGCATGTTTGATTGTCTCTGCCAATACGTATTTCATGGCCTAGATATTTGTAAGAGCTCACTTGTTCGATAGCCTCTCCCCCGACGTACAGACCCTCGCTCACCACCATATTGGTCATGAACTTGGTCTTCGATCAATTTATTTTCAAACCAGCACAAGCGGATGCCTCGTACAGATCTTCTAGCATTTCTTTTGCCTCTGCGATATTGTCCGCAAGAAGAACTATGTCGTCGGCAAATCTCAGGTGGTTCAATCTTTCACCATCAATAACCAACCCTTTATTTCCAAAATCAATCTTCTTGAACATAAACTCCAAAAGTGTTATGAACAATTTTGGAGAAATAACATCACCCTGACGAACTCCCCTCTTGATCTCGAAATCTGCAGTGTTCTCATGAAGCCTCACACATGCTTTTGCACTCTTGTAAATGTGCCTAATGATTGATATATATCTATGAGAATCCACAAATGGGACGAATTTACAGATTTTCACATTCAGTTTTCATTTTGGAACACTGAAAAATCCTAGCGCCCCAAATCCAAAAATTAAATCATGAATTTCAACCGAGATTCCTTAAGCATTTCAACCCCGAAACTTTCGGATGTTGTGGAATCTTCCTGGGACCCATCGTTCTGGAAGTATTCCAATTAAGGAGTTTCCATAGCCAAGGATCTTCAATCACTATCTTGTTTCAAGAAATAGGCAGCAGTAAAAATGCGTTATCAGACATCTCCTCTCCCATTAATTAGATTCTACGATTGTAATTTTGAGATTTTTCGTCATTGAAATTAATTGAAAATCTGCCTTCGTTCGTTCTGAAATTAATTACGTAAGTTTACTGTTGAGTCCGTCGATATGAAAAGACTGGACTGTCTACTATCGAAAAAAAGTGATGATCAGAAAACTTTGCCGGGATTCGTTGGAAAGAATCTGCGAGTTTCCCTCGCTCCTATCATTATTACTTTTCCAACAATTCGTGATACTCGATTGGAGTTTCTTTATCGTCCGAAAAGTCAAACCTGGATTGTTGGTTCGAGTTGAGACGTCATTCCTCTAGCCTGTATTGAAAGTTTCCTCACATCGCACCTATTCGCAGATCAAATTACAGAATTTCGAATGATGTTGTCCTGGATTCGCCTTTCTAGTTACTTCATACTATATTAAAACGGTAACTCTGTGGTTCTATTTCTATACTAAATTAAAATGGTAACTCTGGTCTCTGTGGGTTCAGAAGAATCTTAAAATCGCAACGAAGCTGTGATAGAGTAAGGAAATTTTTATACGATGGAAAAGAGGAATAATCGATGCATAGGGGAAGATGGGGCAATCGTGGTCAGCAGGCAATGGTGGTCATACCCACAGCTGAAAAAATTGAAGTTGCCTATACGTGCGAAGTGTGTCAACTTCACACAATTCACAATCCCCGAGTCCTCAAACACCCTCGGTCATTCCACAAGACGCATTTATATATGACGAGTGTCTTTCGTTTTCGCTCTTATTTAACGTAGTTCTAAGTTATCAAGGTAATTTATGAAATATTTTTTTTACGTGAATCATTGAAAGTTGGTTGAAACTGTTCATCATAAATTTTAATAACGTTCAATTTGAATCAAAATATGGTATTCTCTTTTCTATTCACAATTTTCTCTTTCAACTTTATCACGGGTAATTGTGGTCAAGAAATTGAACGGAAAGGAAAATGCAAGGGGAAGAACAAAAAACCAAAGAGTTGAAGGAAAGACTTAAAAAGGCCGAAAGGAACTATTATCACTTATAAATCGTAACTGCGAAGCTTTTTACTCTGACCTCAATTAATAATCCTTTAATGCAGAATTGTGTTGCTATGTTCCTAATAGAGCTGTGATATAAAAATAATAATAATGAAGAGATTGGACTAGCAGAGATCTAATTTCCAAAGCTCTCCACTGGTGGAACCACCAACTTCATTATTGATTATTATGCTAGTCTTAAGCCGGCCATAGACATCGTTATTTTTCATCCGTTTATAACGCCGCGATACGAACCGTCGAGTCATATCGCAGAACTGTTTTGCCCACACACTTCGGTAAATTCTACCAGTTATTTTGCTGTCGATCGCGAATTAGCACGTCATGAAGAGGAAACATCTCTTAGCAGTGGCGGACGCGGTTTCGGTGCTGAATAAAAAAGAAATAAAGAAACGGTCAATATGGGATTTGTACTACGCCAATGGAAAATAACCGCCGATTCTCGACGAAATCCCCATACACAGTCGGTATGGCACGACAACCGATGAACCGTCGTGACAAAAATCAAGCCGCGGCAGATATTTCTACCGACGATTCGTACCGACGGTTCTTCGCCACACACATCGGTTTTTGGCGCTTTTGCCGTGACGGTTCGTATCGCGGCGTTATAAACGGATGAAAAATAACGATGTCTATGGCCGGCTTTACAGATCTGGACTGCCGATCAGATCTTACAGATTTCCCTTTCGTGTGTGCCTTGCTAATGTTTTAATTGAAGGAAATGACTTAAATGAAATTGTTGTGAAAACTAAGAACGTAGCTTATGATATTAATAATTGGTTCACTATGAAGTGTGAATAAGTTAAAGATCAATGAATCCAAAACTAACTGAATGTGACAGCTTGAACAGCATATTCTTTGAGAATCAAGGGATAGAACTTGTATCGCGTACAAAGTTTTTGGGAGTACATATTGATGAGTTTTTGAACTGGGAATATCACATTGATGAGACTTGTTTAAGACTGGCTAGTGAAGGCTTTGGAATAAGGGGTTCTATCGGCTCATATGTGTGAGATTACTTTGGAAATTGTTTATCAGGCTAACTTTGAATCTATTTTGAGATATGTTATAATTTTCTGTGAGATAAATGATAAGATTCAATCTGTCTTTGTTGTTCAGAAGAGAATTTTAAGGCGGGCGTTCAATGTGTGTTTTTATTTCAAGTTGCATGTGAAAATGGTTACACTTTGAAAACTGAAATTTTGTGGGTAAACTCAGAAAGGATTGGAGTTCTTGATGAAATAATTAAAATCGATTTAATTCCGAAAGTTAATTTTTTTTCTTTCAAAAATAGAAGAAAATGAGCCAACTCATCTTCTTCTGTTTTTTTTTTCGCTTCTGTTTTATTTCAACAAAAAGACCCATGAAAATACTTCAACATCCGATTAAAAGTGAATCTACTGATAATTTCGTTCAGAAAAACGACTTGAAATACGGAATTGGTAGAGAATGGCCAAATTCAAATTTTGGCAGGAAAAAGTTCCTGCTTTACCCACAAATCCACCTATTTCATAGTTCAGCGATTTTCGGATAGAGAGCGCCATTGTACATTTCATTCATAATCAGAGAGATATTCATAGAACTTGATAGTGATAATGCATGTTCTATGGAGATTTTCCATGAAATGGACGGTGGCGCCTCTATCGGATGAGCTTTCCTACTCGCTTTAAACGGATCTATTTGCAAGATGCTGTTAACAAAGTTCGAATAGCCAACATGATAGCCAACATCCGGAACGGATAGGCACTCTAAGAAGAAGAAGTTTAGGGAATCATGTAGAGGTAACTTCAGGGGTATGTCATTGTTAACTGTTTATGGCTTATATATTTTTGAGTGCTTGATGTTTGTTTTCAAAAATAAGGAAATGTTTCATGTGAGCAGAAATCATGGTTTCAATCAAGGGCGGATTTACGGGGGGGTACTGTGGGTAATTACCCCCCCCCCCCATGAGTATCGAAGACCTAAGAAAAAGGTGGTGCAAATAAAAATATTTTATACATTGTGTACCTGGTTTTCAATCATTATTACCCCTCCCATGAAAATCAGCTATATCCGCCCTTGGTTACAATACGAGAACATTAGATTTCATTTACCTACCCGCAGCATAGCTTGACCCTTACAGAGAAAGGTCCATACTACATGTCTATTAGATGGTATAATAAGTTGCCAATTAATATTAGGCGATGTAATCATTTGGTTACATTTAAGAAACTAGTCAAGAAAATGCTGATTGGATTAGAGCCTTATAATTTGAATGATTATTTCAGCTCTGCAAATTTGTTTTTCATATAGTGCCTGTGGGCATTCTATTTTTTTACGTCATTTAATTTTTTATGTAGGTAATTTACATGAAATCTGGAATGAAGAAGATTATTATTATTCAACGAAGAGGATATCGTCCTCTCACAGAAAATTATAACATATCTCAAAATAGATTCAAAGTTAGCCTGATAAACAATTTCCAAAGTAATCTCACACATATGAGCCGATAGAACCCCTTATTCCAAAGCCTTCACTAGCCAGTCTTAAACAAGTCTCATCAATGTGATATTCCCAGTTCAAAAACTCATCAATATGTACTCCCAAAAACTTTGTACGCGATACAAGTTCTATCCCTTGATTCTCAAAGAATATGCTGTTCAAGCTGTCACATTCAGTTAGTTTTGGATTCATTGATCTTTAACTTATTCACACTTCATAGTGAACCAATTATTAATATCATAAGCTACGTTCTTAGTTTTCACAACAATTTCATTTAAGTCATTTCCTTCAATTAAAACATTAGCAAGGCACACACGAAAGGGAAATCTGTAAGATCTGATCGGCAGTCCAGATCTGTAAAGCCGGCCATAGACATCGTTATTTTTCATCCGTTTATAACGCCGCGATACGAACCGTCACGGCAAAAGCGCCAAAAACCGATGTGTGTGGCGAAGAACCGTCGGTACGAATCGTCGGTAGAAATATCTGCCGCGGCTTGATTTTTGTCACGACGGTTCATCGGTTGTCGTGCCATACCGACTGTGTATGGGGATTTCGTCGAGAATCGGCGGTTATTTTCCATTGGCGTAGTACAAATCCCATATTGACCGTTTCTTTATTTCTTTTTTATTCAGCACCGAAACCGCGTCCGCCACTGCTAAGAGATGTTTCCTCTTCATGACGTGCTAATTCGCGATCGACAGCAAAATAACTGGTAGAATTTACCGAAGTGTGTGGGCAAAACAGTTCTGCGATATGACTCGACGGTTCGTATCGCGGCGTTATAAACGGATGAAAAATAACGATGTCTATGGCCGGCTTAAGACTAGCATAATAATCAATAATGAAGTTGGTGGTTCCACCAGTGGAGAGCTTTGGAAATTAGATCTCTGCTAGTCCAATCTCTTCATTATTATTATTATTATATCACAGCTCTATTAGGAACATAGCAACACAATTCTGCATTAAAGGATTATTAATTATTATTATTAGTAGTAGGTCTGCAGCGTATACAGGGTGGTTAAGAAAAATCGAGGAAAATAACGAACATTCATGTAGCATATGCAAAGAACCAAACTTCAGAAAAAAGGCGACCTGATTGACGAAATGTCTCATACTGATTTTTATTGGATCGATTCAAGTTGTTATTGAGTTTTAAATGATTTTACAGTGATTTTCTCGAAGATTACATACTTTTAAAAACTATTGAATACGATATCCCCAACTCTTGTGGAGCAGTATATGTTGACTAATCTTCTCTTATTTCTTTTTTTACGTGCTATGTGAAGACTTTCCATTTATAAGCTGTATATTCTTCAAGAGCCTCATTCCAAATATTCATCACTTGCCCAATTATTTGCCAAATTTGTTTTAATACCAATGACAAAACAACACGTCAGTGTTATAACTGTCTGACCACTGGTCAGACAGTTATTAATTGCCATAGGAAGCTCATTAATATACATCAAAAAGAAGATTGGACCAGATATTGTGCCCTGACCTATACCTTCCCATGTAAATAAATTTTCATCTGGATATTTTGAGATTTGTCGGGAGTCGGGAGATCACTGAAAATGTCGGGAGAATCCTGACGAATCCCGGCCATCTGGCAACCCTACCTATACCTGTCTCAATACATAGTACATCAGACTTATCATCACCTATAACAACCTGTTGCTTTCTATTTTCCAGATATAATCTTACCCAATCATCAGCTTTTCCTCTTATACCATACTTATCCAATTTCAAAAGTAGAAGGCAAGGGCGGATTTACGGTGGGGGGGGGGGTACTGGGGGTAACTATCCCCCCATGAGTATCGAAGACCTAAGTATTTCATACATTTAATACCCGATTTTATGGTTTTCAATTGTAATTACCCACGCCATGATCGTTATTACCCCTCCCATGAAAAAGAGCTATATCCGCCCTTGGTAGAAGGTCATGGTCAACACAGTCAAATGCCTTCTTCAAGTCTTTAAAAAGGCCCATCGAGAGATTTCTACTTTCTAACCAATTCAAAATAGAGTTTACGTCTACAAATTTATAATTTGTGTTTTATTCCAAAAAAGATCGTCATTCCCCCCTTTTCCCCTACTAGGTGTAGATGCAAGATCCTCAAGAATCTATCCAAAAAAGCCGTAGTCTTCATCAGTACCATCTACAAACGCTTGAAGAATTTAGGCTAGTTTCCTGAATATACTGTTCTCAAAAAGACAGAGTGGCATGAATCAGTATGAGCGACAAACACAGCGGGGGCGTTTTCAAACAAAAAAATTGGAAATACGGCTTTGGTTTATCTAAAGAACATGCATCCAAACTGACCACTCCTCAGAGCCTTAGCAAATATCAGTATCGGCTCAAAATTCTACATTTGGGCAAAAAGTTAACGTTCTTGTCCAAAACAGCAAGAAGCAAAAAGAGAAACCAATGAATTTTCGTTTGGAATTAAATCCACATCATTCTTTCATGTTTCCAAAAGGACACAAAGGGTTCTGAATCCAAACTGGCGAACGGGAATTCACCGAAGGAAAGAAAGAATGGCCGGATTTATCTTCATTTTATTGTTAAGTTTATCGCTACAGACGTGGCAAACTACGAAAACCCTCCGCATTCCAGCGAACATTTGTAACCACAAAATCTTCTATCAAAATATACAGCGGTCATGACACGGACCCAGTCCTGCCGAGAAATTTTATGCTTCGCCGCCATATTGATGGCCGACAGAAAGGATTTCTTTTCTGATAAATATTAGTCGTGAATCAATGTAAACTCATTCGAGAATATTTGTCGAATAGGTAGGGAAATCGCTGAAGGTGATATTTTCGGGAATCTAGATTTATATCACCGGACGGTCATATCATCTCACGTCTCTTTTTGAGCGCCAGTTTCACAATATATACAGGATGTCCCGGAAGCGTATTGGCATTGTTTACTACAGTGCAACGCATACATGGTGTTGGAACGCGGTAAAGAATGGCTGAACCAATGCTCTTTCTACCCAGACATATCTTACTACGCCTCAGCGCAGCGAGTTGTTCAGGCGTAGTATTATGGATACGCGCCTATTCTCGGGTCATTGTTTACCGCATTCCAACTACGTTCAAAATTGCTTTCTTCCGCAATTTTGCAACCATCGTTCATAAAGATAACAATAATATACTATCGCCAAAAATAGTTTATTGAACCATACTTGAATAAAAAAAGAATAATATATAGAAAATGATACATAAAAATAACAATAGTATAATTTCAGTATCGCTGAAAGCAACTACATAAAATGTAAAATCAACTGACGTATAATCCTAGTGTGCATTTCCACGTGATTCTGCATTTGATCTATTAAGATCAATATTTTTCTTTAAAGATCTGTGCCTTTTAGGATTTTATGTCATATTTCTTTGTTGGATGACCTACCAGCATGAAAAACCACGTCTAATTTTTCTTCGGCTCACTGATGTTGGCTGAAGAGAAATGTTCTTTTTTCGTGGGATATTTTTAATGCAAGAATAAAATTTAATAAGTCGTATGGTGTAACAACTTTGTTTAAAGTCTGATTAAATTTTGGTATGGCATTAACCATATCAACCTTTTTATTTTTGCAGGCTATTTTAGTAATGCGTTCGAATTTTTCTGTTAGTTCTGCAGCAGCAGCGGAATATTTTTCACCTAAATTCGTTTCATTGGCATTATCGACAGTGTTTTTTGGTACTATGTACAGAAAAATTATCTTCTTGGGTAGAAACATTGGGCGCGTTCATCCGACTAAGCAGCTACCGCTACATGCTCCTTCAAACGTCAAAACCATATGATTTGTTGGATTCGTTGTGTCAAATTACTAACTAATTTGACACAACGAATCGAACAAATCATATGGTTTTGACGTTTGAAGGAGCGGTAGCGGTAGCTGCTTAGTCGGATGAACGCGCCCATTGTTTTGTTGCTTTGTAGTACCTACTTTGCAAGTCATTTTCTATACCCACATCAGTTGACATGTCGCCATGAAATTCTGAGGATATGTTTTCTCCTAGAGCTAATTTTGCCTATTATTTTCTGTCGTTAGCGTTTATTTGCATACAGGTCCTAAAAGTGATTCCGTACTTATTTAGTATGGCGCAAAGATGCTTACAATACCTTCCACCCTTTGTGATCGAGATATTCTTGATAATGGAATATTTGTTGAAAGATTATTTGGATAATGAAGATAATGGAAACAGCCCAAATAATCATTCAACACCTTCCACCCTGTCCAAAAACACAGTCGCAAAATGCAATATCTACATATGCAGTATACAACATGTGATCATCGGTCTCCGAAGAAACTACAGACTAAAAAGGTATTCTCGTCGATTCTTTCAACAGAGACATTAGCAGAATGTGACATTTTTCTGAAGAGTATCTTATTCTTTGAGTTCCGGAAATTTGCAAATGATAGAAAGTGGCGTCTTTGATAGGACTCGAAAACATTGGCAACGAAATCCAATAGGACACAAGCATTGAACGCGTATCCATAATACAAAAGTTATTACCATATATCTAATAACATCAATATGGATTATACCCCTGCTTTCCACACTCTCAAAGTGAAGTCAAATCTTTGGTAACGATTGAGTTGTACGCTTGCGTCAACTGGAAATGCAAAAATTGCGATAAATTTAGAGGTTATGTTTATTCTGAAAGACAACAAGAAAATAGATATCGAGAATGAAAATATGTCACCTAAATACTTTCAGTTCACTTTTAGAATATGAATAGGAGTTAACAATGATATTTGGGACTTGAAGAAAACGGAATAAAGCGATTGAAACCTTTTATATGAAATTGTGAGGTTATGATCGAAACTATTCACATGAACTTAAGAATGACATACGTTTCGCGACATAATACGATGTGTCGGAGAGAGACAGATTTAAAAAAATATTTTAATTATCAATATTGCCGCACAAGCGCAGATCTTGATTGTTACCAAATCCTAGCTTCAGTTTTGATTGGCTCATGGCCCATATAGGAATTATTAGATATATGGTTATTACGCTTTAACACCTCTCTGCGCTGAGTCGTAGTAAGATATGGCTGGATAGAGAGAGCATTGGTTCAGCCATACTTTACTGCGTTCCAACACCATGTATGCGTTGCACCGTAGTAAACAATGCCAATACGCGTCCCGGAAAATGTGGGAAATCTCTATGATTCAGATAAAACATAAAAAAATAAGGTGACAAGTTCCCATAATTTCTTTTCCTAGCGGCCACCCCTACGGAGATACGGCCTCTTTAATGACGTCACTGGAAATCCATTTTACTGGAATAAATCTCAAACTATTCAATATAATTAAAAAAAATTGATATGATGAACAATAGTACGGAGCTCTCGAAATACTGCCCTTAAATTTAAATTAGCTCTCTTAGGGCCGGTTTTATAAAACAAATTCAAACCTCGGTTAGGCCCGAATCCGGGGTTGACTGTCGATTTCCGTATTATAAACATTCAACCTCGGGTTCAACCCGAGATTGGCTCAACCCAGTGGCGGCGCGTGGATTTATATTTTGGGAGTGCACATATAGGCAGATACCGGGGGGTCTAGAGGGTACGGACTACATAGGGAAGGGGGGTTCTGGGGAGGAAAAAAATGTGAAATAAAACTTCGAATCTCGCAGTTTAGAGCAGTTTGTGATTTTCTTTGGCCTTATCTTGGAATAACATTCAGAAAACCCCAAATTCTCACAATAGGGGTACCGTCTGCTGAAGCATAACGGCAAACTATAACCATTTGGAAAATGTTTGAAATGTCAATTGTTTCATCACTTATCACGGACACGAATTTTGAGGCAGCAAGTTCTTTCTTAATGTGTGCATGACACACAGAAAGCAATGAAAGCATACAGTCCAACTATTCATTTTGAATGTCTTTGGATGTTCCGCTGAATACTGGGGTGGATTGATCCAAATGATCCCTGAGTGCTAAATCTAATTCAGACGAAATATTGAATAGACCAGGACAAGCAATTTTGATTTCTGTTTTTTTTTTCTAATGTCACCGAATTTGTTTTTGAATATTGTACGCTAATGCTAATCGGATTCCCCAAATTTGCGGCCATAATTGCGCGAAATACAACCAATTAAATATTTTTGTGTGTTCTCTTGAGTGAAATATTATTATTTGCCTTGACATTAATTCATGTAGATAAACAAACATGTATAAATGAATAATATTTAACTCCTATATAAGACTTTGATTTTAATCACTGGTGTTCTACATTTTATGCTTTTTATAAGATTTAGTGATTGCTCTGGAATACAAATAATCATCGTATCTAATGAACTCGAAATTTGAAATTTTTTTATACAAATGGTACATAAAACGATGTCTGTTTTTTACGCCGATATCAGCTGTTAGTACTAACGACCGAGTATACATAGCGCAGACACAATGAACAGAATTTGAATTAAGAGTTGCCTATCTATAGCTTGTCTATGCAACAGACGACCGTGCACATGCTGGATGTGTACCTATGCCAGCTAAATACTATGGACTGTTACGGGGAGTGCGGGACGCGAAGGGTAGCTGCTGCTCCAATGAGGGATCAGTTCGACAGTGCAGTGTACGGGCTACGCGTATTTGCATTGACCGTTGGCGTTCGAAGTTTTGACTGTTGTGAGTTCGCCCGCCGTCTGTTTCTTGTTTCTATAGTAGTCTACACTCTACAGTAATACAGAACCGTGTACCGGAACATCGGAAATTAAAAATAAAATTAAATACCCAATGGAAAACGTTACATTTACGTCAAACACAAAAATAAATTCCTTTAGATGAAGATATTACTTGGGGGTACACGTGCACATGTGCACAAATGGAGGAGCCGCCACTGGCTCAACCGCTGAAAATAGCTCGGTTTGAGCTTTGAATCGAGGATTGAAACGTTTGACGTTTCTAGATGGCTGATAACTAACCTCACTTTACGTGGCAAAACAAGACAAAACATTTCGCTTTGGCACATTGATGTAACTTGGTTTGGAAGGAATATATCATATTAGGTATAGGATGCCTGATATTAATCAGTCTTTTTGTAGGTTGGCTATGTATTAATAATTCATCTTTGGTATTTGGAAAGATATTCCTAAATTTTTGTGCCTTATCCTCGAGGGATAGGAGTGTCAGGTTTCTGTGTGAATATAAGATCGGAAATTACTCTGGTTGAAATAATAATGAAATAACTGCAAGGCATTCAAAAGATAGTAACGAAAGTGAATAAGAAAGTTACCAATCGAATGATTTCACATTTTCTTTAGACCACTTCAATGATGGCACGAAGAAGAGAATTCAATCAAATAAAAACTCTTTTATCAAGTGGATGAAATTACTTTGAATTAGCTGGATCATTCCAGAGTTGTTAACATATTCGAAGATTTTTGTGGTATTCATAAATCAACGTCAGATAGTTGTGAAATGTCCAGAACACACTCACCGTTCTAGTAGGATTTCTTGATTTTTACTACATAGTACAAGTGCATGTTTATTTTAATGGGTTGTGAAAATGCTGAATGCTTCAGATGTGAAAAGGATTACTTTTCTTCAAATTTCCAAGTTGCTAAGCTTAGAAATTTTGTAATTCTAGTTTTGAATATACTCTAAAGACAGTATTGAGGACACCGATCCCATCTCGCAGATCAATGTATGGTAAATTTTTCAATAAAGCTCGTGTATGAACCATGAATTGAATTTAAAGACTCTCTGGCATGTAAAAGAACATTCTCCATTCTTTTATTCGGGATTTGACTATATTTGAAAAGGACTATTATTTTTACGGCTTGAGAAGTCCTGCATGATATTACCAGAGATTATCTCTGATATTACTATAGAAATGAAGTGAAGTGATACTATTGGTGACTCTGAACCTGAATAAAGAGGAAGTTAATCAAGAAATAAATGTAATCTTTCAATTTAATGTGTACTTCATGTAGCTACTCAATCGAACAAGATGAAGAATAATTTGTACTAAAATATAATTACATTCTTGTATGAATAAATGTTTATGCAATTTCATTGGATGTTTTGTATTGACCTTGCTTTTATTTGGTTACTTGGCATAAGGGTTTGAGATAAGAGTGATAAGACTTTCCAGAATATCAAAATATAGGTAGTACAAACTTAGATCATTATAGTCTTAAGTTGACAAAAGTGATAATGACTACAGCGTATTTTCCAATAGCTTCGAGTGGAAAAATATAAAAAAATTGCTACGAAGTCAGTCCTCATTCCATAAATTTCAAAATATTTTTATTGATTTCTTTTGATGTAGGATACCAGATTCAAATTCTCCGCCGTGATGGTGACAAAACACGAGAATATTTTCGAATTAGCTTCTTGTTTTTTCATTAGACTGCGGATTTATCCTAACATGGTATAAAAAACGTGTTAAAATACTTCAAGAAATAAGATTCAGGTTAGCCAACCCAAAAAAAGCGATCTCAATCCGAGGTTGTTCAACCGAGGCTGCAAAGACGTTTATAATACCGAACTTTTTTCAACCGAGAGTTGAAATCCAATCCTCGTTTGAGTAACCTTGGATTGAACGTGCCCTTTATAAAACCGGCCCTTAGTGTACCAGGGGCGGACTAGGTTATACATTTTAGTGCTTACATCCCGTATGATAAGGAGTAGAAAAAACAAATTTGGATAGCTTGAACATTAGGCTAGAAAAAGGTACTCTTGGTAATCTATATATAGTCCATCCAAGAATTATTGACATCTCGGGCGGCTTTGGAAAATCGAAATTAGGTTGGTAATGCCCGTTCAGTGATATTTTGAGTTGTAGAATTCAGGTTGGTGTTGGAAATAACACTAATATTTTATTCTGTCATTAATGTTTCGAATAAATTTGGCAAATAATTGAGCAAGTGAAAAAAATAAAGACAGAATGAAGCTGTTGAAGAGTGTACAGCTAATAATTGGAAATATAATATAATATATTGGATTAGTCGAAATATATGGGATGTTGCTGACATAAAATCTTTTATTATGAACATGATGAGGTCTGGTCTGCCCAGATGAGGAAATAACAGTTGTGGTTGTTGAAACAACAGTATAGGAATATTTACATTTCATATTTTGCACCTTCATTGTTCACAAATATTGAAAGTTACAATGTCATACAAAATTCTTCATATATTAAATAAATCCAATCGTTAAGTTTTGTTTCTGTCTTGATATACTCTCTGTATAAAAAGTACCCGGAAAATGTTATTTAAATGAACCGCCAAAAAGGAATCGGTCATTTTTTTTTCTTAAAGTTGGTAGGACCTTCCTTTATTACCAAGCCAAATTTGAGCGCGATCTGTCAACTAGTGTGTTTACAACAGCTGTCAGTATCAGTCGACCTCAAAAGTGCTCTGCGAATTTTACAATGGAAAAAATAGTTGATCAAAGAGTTTGCCTCAAATTTTGTCTTGCAAACGAATTTTCTTGTGCCGATTCATTGAAAATGTTAAAAAAAGCCTTTGGTGATAATTGTATGTCAAAAACACAAGCATACGATTGGTACAAATCATTCAAAGACGGTCCGAAAAAACCACGTCAAAGTCGATCGAAAATTAAAGTTTTGCTCACTGTTTTCTTCGATTATCGTGGTGTTGTGCACTCAGAATTTCTTCCTGAAGGACAGACAGTGAATAAGGAGTATTACTTGGGTGTATTGAGGCGTTTGCGTGAGAATGTTCGTCGTAAACGGCCAGATTTATGGAAAGACAATTCGTGGATTTTGCATGATGATAACGCGCCGTCGCACCGAGCCATAATTATTAAGGAATACAAGACCAAAAACTCAATAAATACCATCGAACAACCACCTGACTTAGCTCCGTGCGACTTTTTTCTATTCCCAAGACTCAAATTGCCCCTACGTGGAACGCGTTTTGAGTCCATTGAAGCCATCAAAACAAATTCGCAACGAGAACTGAAGGCCATACCTTTGGCGGCGTATGAGCGGTGCATGGAAAAGTGGGTTCGCCGATATCATAGTTGTATTGTAAGCAATGGGGACTATTTTGAAGGAGACAAAATAAATATTGATGATTAAATTTAAATTTATGTGTTTTTTTTTACAATTCCGGGTACTTTTTATACAGAAGGTATATTACAATTTTCCCAATCCATTCAGTTTGCACTTTGCAGGTAATCGTATGTGATAATTGGAAACATTTTCATGTTCAGATTGCCGTACTTTGAAAAAATACCATTTAATTTTCAGGTTATTTCTATATTTTTTTATTGCTATGATGAAAGCACAGAAAACTTTTAGTTACTTTTTTGCAACTAGAAATACAGCTGCGACTGGACTTCCAAGGCTTGCTCTGATGTCAATAATTCTTGGATGGACTATATATAAAAGAAAGATGTTGGTTACACCATTTATAACTCGAGATCGGATGGACTGTTTTTTATGTAACTTCAATTGTGGATTCGTCTACGGTCTGGTTATTATAAAATACAATGAAACTTTGAAAAAATCGATGAAAATTTTACTTATACAGGAAATGCTTTTCCTCCTTTTGAGTAAGGCCACTAGATGTCGCTACAGTTACAGTTACTCTACCGCTTATTCGTTGGTACTTCAATTGATATACTTACTCCGCGTTAGATGGCGATATAAACAAATAGTGTGTAGAGTGACTATATTCCCTCTATAGTCACTGTAATAGTGTGTAATTTGAGTTGCCTACAACTCTGCGCTGTTGGGAAAAACCAAAATGTCTTAACGTAGGGGAACAGATGTCTAAAATGATTAGATTTCGTTGTGATATGAGGAAAGTTTCGTTCTTACCACTTCAGATGGCGCTATTCACACATTATGACTGATGATTATTAGTTATTTTTATAGTTTTATTTATTCCAAATAACGTAATCGTGAAGGTACTATATTTGACATCATCACAATTAAATGACGATGAATTTTGTTGAGGCTTTCGCGGCCATCGATTGATGTCATCTGTTCTTTTTTCGAGCATTTCGGTCGTCGTGGTTTGAAATGGTCGGAAAAAGAACATATGACATCAATTACCGTGTAATTTACATAGGGCTTATAGTACCATGAAAGGCTATTAACAGATCAAAAAGCGGTTGAATATCACAGTGAATTTTTATCGAAATTTCAAGTAAATCGGATTTTGGCGATCAGTTTCAATCGTGAATTGTCCGTTCTCATCTTTCCTCATAATTTTTGAAACGTTTTTGTATTTCTGTTTGGGTAATAAATATATTTGCGGAAATAACTGAATCCAAAATTGCCATTATTAGTGATTGACATATTATGACATATTATTTTTGTGTATCTGTTCTCTGTGATAGCTCATATCCTGGAAACATTTGACAGCTCAAAAATCAGAGTGGATTTGTGAAATCCACCGTAAGTATCATTAGGGCGGAACAAAGTTCGCCGGGCCAGCTAGTTGTCGATAAAATGAACCGTTTTCGAAAAACAAAATTACAAAGATCCTTAACCATGCAGTTTTGGCATAGGAAGGCACGTTAACAAAAATTATTTTTCAGAAAGGTACTCTCACTAAACGATTGAATATAAATACGCTAGTTATAAATAATTTATTAAAAACTTCATAAGAGTAAATTTCTGAAAAATAATTTTTTACCGTATCTTTCTGTGCCAAAACTGCATAGTTAAGAATCTTTGTAATTCTGTTTTTCGAAAACGGTTCATTTTATCGACAATAAACAGAGGTACCTTTTTTTTAGCTCAATGTTCAAGCTATCCAAATTTGTTTTTTCTACTCCTCATCATACAGGGTGTTGAAAATGTAAGCATTAAAATGTACAACCTAGTCCGCCCCTAGTAACCTAAAAGAGCTCATTTAAATTTAAGGGAATTATTTTAAGAAGTCCTTACTACTGTTCATCATATCAATTCTTTTTTTCGGCAGCCGTCCGGGAAGTACCCTCTTCCCGGACGCTTTTTCTTTGAGAAAGTAACATTTCCTGGCCTAGTCCGGAAAGTACGTATTTTCCGGACTAGGCCGGAAAAACTCACGTCGTTGTTGTCATTGTGATGATCATCACAATAGCAACGAAATAACGGATGACAGTTCTGTTCTGTTCAATTCAAATAATAATCAAAATGTATAATAAAGATATGTGTCGTCTCATTGATTTGTAATTCTACACGGTTGCCGAAAAAATATTGTAGGCAACACGCCCGAATATAGTTTTTTTGGACTCACAGACCTCCAGGACTCGCCTCCGGCTCGTCCTAGAATTTTGTCTATTCGTTCAAAAAAACCCTATTTTCCGGACTTGTTACGTAAATTACTATTTTTATTATATTAAGTATAGTTTGAGATTTATTCCAGTAAAATGGATTTCCAGTGTCGTCATTCAGGAGGCCGTATCTTCGTAGGCAGGGCCCCTAGAAAAAAATATTATGGGAACTTGTCATCTTATTTTTTTGTTTCATCTGAATCCCAGAGATTTCCCACATTTTCCGGGACACCCTGCATATGAACATGGTTGGAAGATTAAGTTATGCTTTTTTCTTGTACGGAAATTAAGAATCGAGTTTCTACTGAAAAATCATGGACAGAATAGTCCGTTACTTGTGTGTGATAGTTCATTCGAAAAAAGAATAACTCGACAGAAAAACTTCTAAACGAACAGACGGGCCTATTGAATTCACCACTTTTCAAAATTCCCAAGAAATAAGTCTACAGATGACGTTTGCACAACTTGAAATACTCCAGTATGAAAATGTAGTAGTACTACGAAACCTGGGTCATAGTTCTTAAAAGAACTAAATCCATTTACCAAATTCAAAAAAGAGTAAAGAAAAATGGCATTGGCAACGTCTCAGAGAATTATACGACATTTCACCTGCGTCAGTTTTGAGTGGAATGACTTGATAAAACTAAATCATGGCCAACCGGGATACATTATAAGACTGCATGCCGGTGCTCTTCTTGCACAAAACAAGCCAATTTCTATCAAAAGCATTTTCTGTATGCCGCAGTTCCTTTCAAAGCATCTTTCAAAAGTTATTCCGAATCCAGACAGTCCAAGAGCAGGGTAATTGTCCTCAGAACTAATTATTAGGTTCAAACGTTGATAATTACAGTGGGGATAAATGCTTACTTGATCATGAAACAAGTAATTTGCGCTTCGGCCACAACTAGCTGAATTTGCTACTCAAATTAGTTCTGGGGCCAGTTCGTCCGATCGGAGTTATTTCGTTGGGTCGTTCCTACTGTAATTTGCTCTAAACTTAGTCAAATATCAGCCGGTGGATTAAACTGACTGAAACTACGTGTTGATGGATTTCGATTCACAACGCTGAAAGAGTTAGTCCATAAAGGGACGCTTGGGTCACTTCACCGCTTTAAATAGTTATCCTTTGTTCTGTCATTTCCAAACTTCGTTCAGTAATTGTTGAATGTTCAGGGTTCTGAACTTGTGATGTGTCAAGTTCAATCGATATTGATGGTATTGTTGCCGATGATGATAGTGAAGTATTGCGAAATTACAGGACGCTCCATGCCCCATGGAAATATTACTTTTTTTTACCCACGTGAAATAGTCTTACAAAATATCACACGAGATCGAATTTACCTCAGTCTATCTCTTATTTCCAAACTCAAATGAGTGGCTTCAAGGAAACACCATTAAATCTCTTGTGATATTACTACTGGTAATTCATCTTCTATCGTCACAGAATATTCTCATGCAAAAGATAAGATGGATTTGACTCTGCGTACAACATAAATCCAGAAAAGATCAAATAACTCGGGAATTAATGAATTTAGGAGCAAGAGCATCTGAGAGTGCTATCATTATTTTTCTTCGCAGAATACAACGCAATCATAAAAAATAGGGTTCTAATTTGAAAAACAGAAGATATGGCCAAATTTCGATCACAGATTTCGAGACAAAATTTGAAACATCCTGTGATGATATTCAAGAAATTTCAAAGATGCATGACCTTTTCACATTCTTTACTTTGACGTTGTGCGAACGGTTTATATTCGGGATTTTCAGAATAAGAAAAATGAACATATTAGGTACTAACTAAGAATAAATGACTTTTTTTCGATATATTGAAAACTATTTGAATGAATACAATGGTTTTAACAGAAATTTAGCATTGTATACTCATTACTCAATCATATCAGAAACGAAAAAATTGAAAAAAAATTGTTCGAACAAATTTATTTTCACTCCTTGTAAAACCGGAAGTGCTCATGCTCTAAAAATATTTTAGGTCTGTATAGAGAATTTCGAACAATATCATAATCCAAATTTTCAGATTTCAAACATGTCCAGTTCTCCAGTAACGTCTAATAGGCACTCGAACTTGGGACACCCTATTTATTAACAGAATATAATCTTACAGCACTCTTTAGTCGAATTTGAGCGCTCGTCATTGGACCAGGAGATAACAGATATTCACTTCAAAATGTAGAGGGCACATCGGTTATAGATAGCATTCTTCCAAGGACAGAGGCGCTACCATCTGCATTCCATAACGCTAACGCAAGTATTGATTTCTATTCCCCACGATGAGGCAGAGAGCAGCAACGCTCGAATCATTGTAGAAAGATTTTCCCAAATATTCTGGAAGATAAGATTCCTGGTGAAGTCAAACTAGTTGTATCATAGATGGCACTGTCAGCGTAAAAAATTTATAATCTCACGAAAATGCTTGCCCTAATCCAATCATTCTGGTGAAGCATACAGCATAGAAGAAGTAGAATACTTCATTTCATATTGTATTCGATTTTTAGACTGAAAAAACTTCAAGAATCCTTGAATTCTTCGAAACTGCAGAATACTTTCGAAATTCCCTTTCCATTTACGGTAAAGAGTACTTTCTACTGCCTTCACAGCATCTATACGGCAAAATTGTATATTCAACAGCAGAGATCTTTTTCTGAAGAAGAGATCTAACAAGAAAGTTGGTTACAAGGAATTCTTCTTATTAACAAGCGGACGTATTATTCATTTCATTATAAAGAATACTTCCCATTGTGTGTTCATATAAGAGCGGTAACCCTGCTCAGTGCTCAACAGAGTAAAGCACCGAAATAGCCCTTAGTTCTTTACAAAACCATAGATGTCAGCAGTCGTTCCCAGCCATAGACATATTATCCTTTCGATAAGTCTATGTTCCCAGCTAAATAAAGGGCTGGTTTTAAACCACGAAACACAGGCGACATTTATGAAGTAGAGGAAATAAGGCTTTATCGATATCATGATATTAAAACTGGAGAATTTTGGCATTCCTTAATGATATCAAGTATTTTGAAAGTCATCCAATAGTCTCTATGACTTTCATGCGTTAGCGTCAAAGGATAGATGCATAGAAATACCTGGTGTTGGCACTGATTAGATTTTGTTTAAGACTTTCTTGTCGATCGAAAACGTGATATTTTGTACAGCTTTTCATTTCTCCCGAAAGGGGTCGCGTTTTTTGTCGTTGCCGCAGTAGCGCCACGACCGATAAATATTGCGGATTTATTCCGGAACTAGTCCAAAATCTGAAATCTAAGATGCCGTTTTGATCTACAAATTTTGGTCACGATTTTTAGTAGGGAGTCGTTACACCAGGTGTTCTATGCATCTATGTCAAAGGTAATATAATTTTTGTATTATCTCTGAAGTAGGTATTCTTTATGTAGGACGTACATTGTGTGTGAAATTCAGTAGGTATTAATATTTTCAAAATTTTGTGTTCATGTTCTTTCATCCCATTCTTCACTATGTAACATTTCTATTCTCAAATGTGATATGATAACGAGGATATAACCAATTTTGGTTGTGTTGTGTTCGTGATATTTACATCTTAAAATGAAGGACCCCGCACTTTTTCTATGGCAAATGGCGTTCCGTCAAATTTTCTAAAATTTTGGTATAATGTAGTACTCGACCTACTGATCAAAAGTGTCCATTGCCCCATTTCAATCCTATGACTAGTTTTCGAGATACAGGGCGTTGAAGTTGAGAATTACCCACTTTTACTACCCATACAGCACACGACATCCATTGGACGTCCATTTTACGACCATATCAAGTCCAAACGTCCATGGACGTTGAATGGATGTCCATTGTACTTACAATTGTTGACGTCCATTGGTTGTTACGAACGTACGTCCATCGTACATACATATAATGTCCAAAAATATATATGAATTTTTTGTTTGAATCTCATCTATTTTCTCTGTTCCAAATGAAAATCAAAAGTATTTCCAAACACAATCTTCAAATAAAATTTGATGAATGGTGCATTTTGTTCATCCAGTTAATGTACATTTCTGGACGTCCCTTGTACAACCAACAGTGAACATTCATTGTACGTCCAATTGCGATACATTATTAATGGTGCATATTTTGTTGGTCCAGTTAATGTACATTTCTGGACGTCCATTGTACATCCAACAGTGAACATTCATTGTACTTCCAATTCAGATAAATTATTAATGGTGCATATTTTGTTGGTCCAGTTAATGTACATTTCTGGACGTCCATTGTACATCCAACAGTGAACATTCATTGTACGTCCTATTCAGATACATTATAGACGATTCGCAGATGAGCGCCATATCGGCCATGTTTCAGTCCGAAACGAAAGTTGATTCCAGAAGAAATTATTCAAAAAAAAATGAATGAACCGCGTGCATTGATATAAATATCAACAACTGATACATCTGATTAATCTCAGTTTTACTGAATAATTCCTTCTAGAATCAACTTTCGTTGGATAATTATTATTTTCGGACATGCCGATAACTATGAACGATTCTCACGCACCCAGCTTGCATGTTTGATATTATGTGAAAACTCACAGTCTTGCTTGCTAGGGAGAAATACAGTGACTATGTTACCGTATAGTCACTGTAAGGAGAAAATGAGAGATATGCCATCTATCTTCGTCTGCGTAACTTCAAGAGCGAATTGTTTGTCTAATTCTTAACTAGATGTCGCCATGTGGTAGTCTTTCCCCAGAACGATCTTCCGTTTTGTTTTAAGAGGACCTTCGTTCCATTCCAATGATATGATTTACTGCAGAGATCCGTACAAGATCTTGAACAGATGTGTTTGGAACCTTTGCTTGGTTCTTGAATCTTGGATGATGATGCGTGGCAAGCTGACTACCTAGTTTGAGTCAGATCCCATGGCGTGTGATGATGTTATAGGCAGAGACAAACAGGTTGTTGTCTCTGTTATAGGTATATCTAGTAACGCCGTATCTGATTAATTTCAGTGTTACTAAATAATTTCCTGGATTTAATTTACGTTGAATATTTGTTTATATTATTAATAACAATGAATTCCTCATCTTGTGGTGGATGATATTAACAGTTTTTGAAAGTGAAGCATAGACCGATATTTGCAGGTTACGCACAATAAACATCCATTGTTTATACAAGGTACGTACATATGACATACAATGGATGTCCAAGATAGGCACAATGTACATCCATTGGACGTTATCTGGACTTGAATTGTACGTCCAAAGTGGTATCCTGGACGTCCCATGAACGTCAATTGGATGTACTATGTACCAATTCTGGACATCCAATGGATGTCTCGAACATCCATAATAAACGTCCATTGTTCATCCAATGTACATACATGTGCATCCAATGTACGTACAATGGATGTCCAAGAAAGGCACAATGTACATCCATTGGACGTTATCTGGGCGTGAATTGTACGTCCAAAGTGGTGTCCTGGACGTCCCATGAACGTTCATTGGATGTACTATGTACCAATTCTGGACATCCAATGGATGTTTCGAACATCCATAATCAACATCCATTGTTCATCCATTGTACGTACATGTGCTGTGTGGGTACGCCCGTATCTGGGAACAGAATCGAATGAACTTAAATTTTTCTCAAGAAACATTTCATTACATCCCCAGGGAGCAACCATATAGTGGAATATGACCGAAAATCGTTACGGATACAGGGTCATCCATAATTTAATGCATGCCCGATTTTGAAAGTATAAAATATGTCAGTTTCAGAGCGAGACCGTTCACAAAATGAACTATTACACAAGATATGTTGTTGTTACATCGAAAAAGTCTGAAATACCCAGAATTCATACTGGGTGATCCATTATTATAGAAACTATTCTCAAGGAGGGTAAAATGAACACCCTGTATTTATGGGTTGATTCAAGGTGTTTGTTTGATTTTTTTGGAACATATCATCATGGACTTCAAAGAATACAGGGTGATTCAGTCATGAATTGAACTTTGAATCCCACGAAAATACCCAAAAACCACCTTTTTTTTATCACCCTGTATTTCAAGATTAACTCCGACAAGGTGGGAGTTTTCTTTCACCACTGTACTTGATATAAAAACATCAATACGGCTGAGAGTTTTTATCCACTTCCTATGACCAGATTTTTTGTTATGCTGGAATAAGAATAGAATAAAATAAATAAATAATTTTCATATTACATAAAAAAAAATCTGTTCATAGGAAGTGGATAAAAACTCTCGGCCGTATTGATGTTTTTATATCAAGTACAATGGTGAAAGAAAATTCCAACCTCATCGGAGTTAATCTTGAAATACAGGGTGATGAAAAAAAAGGTGGTTTTTGGGTATTTTCGAGAGGTTCAAAGTTCATTTCATGACTGAATTACCCTGTATTCTTTGAAGTCCATGATGATATGTTCCAAAAAAATCAAACAAACACCTTGAATCAACCCATAAATACAGGGGTGTCCATTTAACCCTCCTTGAGAATAGTTTCTATAATAATGGATCACCCAGTATAAATTCTGGGTATTTCAGACGTTTTTGATGTAACAACAATACATCTAGTGTAATAGTTCATTTTGTGAACATTCTCGCTCTGAAACTGACATATTTTATACTTTCAATATCGGGCATGCATTCAATTATGGATGACCCTGTATTCGTAACGATTTTCGGTCATATTCCTCTATATGGTTGCTCCCTGGGGATGTAATGAAATGTTTCTCGAGAAAAATTTAAGTTCATTCGATTCTGTTCCGAGATACGGGCGTAGTAAAAGTGGGTAATTCTCAACTTCAACGCCCTGTATCTCGAAAACTAGTCATAGGATTGAGTTGGGGCCATGGACACTTTTGATCACTAGGTCGAGTACTACATTATACCAAAATTTCAGAAAACTTGACGGAACGCCATTTGCCATAGAAAAAGTGCGGGGTCCTTTGTTTCTGTTAGTTAACAAGTGTTTTCGTTAAATTAACCAGTGCATTCACATCTGTGTCCGCGGAAAGAGCTCTTGCTACAGTTATTAACAATGGAGAAAAATCACATAAAAATCGAGATTATGTAGCATCTTGGATTACTAAAGTGTTATCTGTACGTTTTGAAATGAATTTTATTGAGAAAAACCCCTTCAATTTATCATTTTATTATCCAGAAAATGTATGAATTGAAACACAATATAGTTATACTTGTATGTCAAAAAGGAAAACAAATAGATGAAAGAATAGATTGTTTGAACACAAATTAAATCTTCTTATAACTTGAAGAATACATTTCTGCTTCTGTCGAACAAATCACTAAGATACATAGATAAAATATTGAAAACAAACAAATTCTATGTGAATACCAACATCAAATCAAATGGTATAAAAATTATTCAAAAACAAAGCTTCATCATGGTATCGAAAATGAACTATGGTGTTAATTATACCTAACTTCGAATAGAAAATGAAATTTTTATGGCACTTTTTCAATATATAGTAACAATTTTGTCAGAAACTATAACTATTCTACAAAAAAAAATAGCTTTATTTTCTATTATGAGTAAACCAGGTTGCATCTCTGGTTATATGGGCCATATGATGATCTACAGTTTGGGATGAATCCTATAGATACTCAGTTTGAATCGAATATTTTTGTAGTCAACAAAGGGAATAAGGTCTTTTAAAACTTTGTAGGGTATAAGAGTTTCCGGTGATGTCGTGGTGTTTATGAATTCAGGTTTACAAAAATTGTTGAAAATTATTGCCACATATGTAGTTCCCATGCCCATTAACTTGAGTTTATACTTATATTTAACACAAGCAGGCCCCAGCTTCGCCCGGGTAGAAATTTGTTTGACGCGGTGGTTTCATCTTCAACACTTCAACCTGCCATATCTTTTGATGTACTCGTTGTAATTGTATGATGTGAAGGGCAATTTCGTCCTAAATAATACTGGGGATAAATAACGTATTAGGTTGGATGAGGATCAATGCCCAATTCATTAAAACACACTCCCATATAGTGCATGATTTTGGAAAACATCTGATTAACATAAACAGGTAATAGCAAGTCAATCTTGAGAGATAGATATATGCTATCGCGGACTTTTTTGTAGAACTATTCAAGAGGTACATTTCCGTCATACATTGTATCCACGTAAGTCTTACGGTTTTTGCAGCGCACGTGAAAATTGCTGATTTTTTTTGTAATTATTGAAGTTATAGTAGGTATCCTTAATTTTTTCGGGTGAAAAGTATAGCCTATGTCACTCAGGGATGATGTAGCTTTCTAAGGGTGAAAGAATTTCGGAATTCGGTCCAGTAGTTTTTGAGCCTATTCGTATCAAACAAACAAAAATACAAATCTTTCCTCTTTATAATATTAGTATAGATTACATGATTCCAAGCATTTTACTGAAAATGAGAGGTTTTTTTCGGCAGAGAATTCTTTCGTGAGAAGAAATACATATGGCCATCAAAGGCAAAATAATGATTAGGCAAATCGAAATCATCATAACATTCATCTAGTTTGTAAATTGATTCATAATGAATGTCGTACAAATGGGTTGACAGACATTTGACTTTTTGGTCACACAATCTGCATTGTTTATACGCCTGATCTATCATAAATTTCAAGTTTTCAAAGGTTTTGCTTTTATACATTGTATTTCTACACTTAACACAAGTTATACTTTGTCCCATACATTTAGAACATGAAGTGTGTGTTGCATCATTTCCACATACAAAAATAGAATCATGTAATCCTTTGTCACACCTGCCACTTGTCGCACTTTTCAAAGAAAAACATAAAGGATTAGAAGAAAGAAATTGTGACTGACCAACAATTAATCAATTCATATAAAATTTTGTTTTCAGTAGAGCGTTGGGAAAACCAAAAAAATTTTCGATTTGATCTAAATCAACTTTGAACCAGCTATTATTAATTTCACTTTTGAAAAAAGCAGGATGTATTAATTCTGGTTTTCGAACATTAGAAGCAGATATAATTTCTGCTTTTTCTGTTAGAATTTCAATCTTTTAATTCATATCATTCCAAATCTCGGAACCACAACATACTTTCCAATGTGAAGATTTTTGAACAATAACAACTAGAATAATGACTATACTATTTTTCAATCTCGAAAAAAATAGTTTATTCCTTTTCAAATCGCTTTCAAGATTTATCTGTAAGTAATTCCCAAACTTATGTAATTTATGGACTTCTTCCATATGATCCAAAAATGTGAAATAGTTCCCTTTCCAAGAACATAAAATAGATGCATATAGAAATACCTGGTGTTGGCACTGATTAGATTTTGTTCAAGACTTTCTTGTCGATCGAAAACGTGATATTTTGTGCAGCTTTTCATTTCTCCCGAAAGGGGTCGCGTTTTTTGTCGTTGCCGCAGTAGCGCCACGACCGATAAATATTGCGGATTTATTCCGGAACTAGGCCAACATCTGAAATCTAGAATGCCGTTTTGATCTACAAATTTTGGTCACGATTTTTAGTAGGGAGTCGTTACACCAGGTGTTCTATGCATCTATAACATAAATCAACATCCAACTCTTCAAATTCATCTGTAGAAAATGGACAGACGAAAGTCATGAACTTACATCTTTTTTCATGCTCCCCTATTTCATCGAAATGTAAGTTTTCTTGGCATCCATTTGCTGTGTACATACATGGAAACTCCAAGAATCTTGCAATTGCTTCATATGCACTCTGTCAAATGTTTATTCCTTTCGTATTTGAGAACTTCCTACAATTCTCCCTTACGCAAATGCTTCCCAATGTATCATTGTGGACAATTGGTGAAATGGATAATAAATGCGTACTTATGTTGCATCTGATCATATGATTTTTTGTGACACTTTCGTGCATCAAAAGCTGCTGTATTTTTTCCATTATCCAAGATAGAGCTGGAACCAAATATGTATATTCATTTAGTGCCGGCAAAGAGTATTCCTCTAATCTAATCTATATATAATACGAGTATATAACCATCAACCATTGATTTGATAATAGTATATTCTAAAACTAGTTGCAGAATGGGCTCCTATTCCAATACGAATGCGAAATTCGAAAACGAGCGACGAAGGAGCGAGTTTTTGAACGCATGAGTATTGGAATTGCATTCTGCAACGAGTATTAGACGATATTTTCTCTATTTCACTCAAATTTTGTGAAATTCAACGAAAAAATTCAAATTATAGGTCCTAGTGACTTTCATATTGTATCTTGGCAGTTGGTGTGAATGTTAGGAAATACGAAAATTGACGTTTCTACATTGATGTCTGCTGAAATTTAAAAGGATCGGAAGTCATTGCTGACAACCACAAAACGAAAAATGTTACTGAAAACGATGCTGAAATGAATTCATTACAGCACTGTTTTTAGTACTGTAATGATCTCATTACGATACTGAAATAGAGAAAAATGTTTATTGCATTGACGTAAAATATCTGGACCTGATATTATACCAAAGAGACATTTATTCTACGTCAATGGTTCATTATTAAATCTAATCTAATCTCGTATGACAATACTACTAGCTAGGAGCATAGAATAACTGGAGAGAAGGCTCCCCCACGAAAATGAACTGCCAAAAACGTCCGAACTTGTCAGTTCTCCGCAAGGTCACGAGATGGCGACAACGTCGTTTCTTCCTACAACATGGCTATCCTTAATAAAATTATCTTTAATGGTTATTCGTTGTTATTACTTATCAGGTCCCATTTATTACTATATCATAATATATATTCTTTTGAAAGAAAGCAATACATACTTTTTTTCGTAAATCCGACAATATAATGCACGTGTAAAGAAATGGCTACAAGGATCAGATTGAATATAGGAAGAAAAATCTGTTTCCCGCTCCGAATCTAAGTGTTAGCAGAGGGAATGTAAACGGGGTACCATACAATTCTGCGTTTAATACACGAGAACAGATAAAACCTCAGTCTTCCCGTATAATAATAATAATATTTACCTGAATGTTCACTTTTTCCGATAAGGATATTGTTTTGACAAATTTATTACCGATCACAGACTTCCCATAAAATTGCGCATAAAAAGTTGATTAGAATAAAGCGATTTTATGTCATCAATATTGTCTATGTTATGATTTATGGCCATTTTCAATTAAAATGAAGCATGAATGTATCAATAACAATGACAGCCGCATTATATTATTTGCAATTGTAGCGCCATAGAACAAAATATCTGACATGTTACTGAATAAAGGATCTCAGCGTTATCTATCGGGCTCCACACGAAACTCTAACCTCCGCCGTTATTGGCAGTTCAAAATGATCTGTCGAGCGTATGAAGCCTTTCCTCCGGTTTTTCTATGCTCCTAGCTACTAGTGCGATACTAATCCAAAATTGCAGGAGGCGTAGAAGCTATGTATATTCTGAGAGATAACAAAAAACAGATATGCCACTGAAATAATTTCAAATGAGCTGATTTATATTATTGAATATACGATTTCCCCATAAAATCACCTTCCCCATGTTTAGGTATAGTCCTAACCAGACGGAAACACATTTACTATCTCTCTCTTTATCTTTAAATATGTGCTTGACTGATCATCATCTACACATGAAACAAACCTTTTTTTTACTATACCTACTAAACTCATCACGAGGTTGTCCCTGATCACGCTTAACTTCAACAAATACAACATTATTCTCCTAACAGAAGATTTCGAGTAAATATTAATGTTGTAGCACCTCATCAGGAACACACTTAAAATCAACTCAAGAAATTTTCATAACACTAAACTTACTATAAATATAATTTACTACATATATAAATATAATTACATTTACGATACGTTCGGATACTAATTTAATGCAATATACTCACATTAAACCTATTCTGTCACTGGTTAACGAGCTTCTCCTTCTACAGACACTGGTAGCTTCAGAATGTGGGAAGCCACTGAACTAGAGGAAGGGTATTCCCCGGAGTCACAGGGCATGAGGGAAAGGTTTTTATCTACCTCAAGCGGCCCACAGACGAGCAACTTTGTTGACAACAATGTTGTCAACACGCCGTGTTGACAACCAAGTTGATCGTCTATGGGCCGGTTGATACTCCAGATTGACAACTAGGTTGGTGAGAAATCAAATCGGTTTGATATTCGATGGGCGGAGCCCGATGTTGGCTATTAGATTGCAGCGTCTGTGGGGCAGGCAGCAACGCGGTTGACAACATCATTTGGAATTGTGGATGTTTAGAGAAAAGATCTCTTCGCATCATTGAATTGAACTTAATAAAAATTATACAATGAGCAATATTCCAAATATTTCGGTTTGTGTGGATTTCTTCGAATGCTTTAGAGATCTGCCCGAATTATGGAAAGTCAAATCAGAAATATTCAAAGACCGGAATAAAAAAAATAGAGCCTGGAACATTCTTCTGGAAACATACAGAAAAATTGATGCAAATGCGCACCTTGATAGTTTAAAGAAAAGAGTGAACAATATTAAAACGACATATCGGAGGTCGCACTTTTTCTAACAATTCATCATATTATGTTTTGCCATCCATTCTCAGGAAATTTTTAAAATCATCAGGTGCACTGATACTGATACGTAGTTCTATCATTAAACTGGAATGAGAAAAGAGACCGATTTTGGTACCATGCCTTTGTCCATATTCTCCTCTTTTGAGAGTCTTCAGCCTTCAAAATAGGAAACGTATACCGCAAGATGGTGGTGCAGTGCATTAATTTTTATTTATTGGATTATTCAGCTCGATAGAACAAATGTTGGGGCGCAGGGAATATTAACAAGAAATCCTACCCTGAACTAGATCTCACACTGACTGTATAATACACTAATTTTCCTTTACCAGTCATCTGGGGGTAGTTACCTGCGGGCGTGTCATTTAAAAGAAATTTAATTCCATGTAAAAATCCACAATTGTAAGAAACAATTAATTATCACTAATCGACGGCTAAAACAAACCTTTATAAAATATCTTTGATAAAAATGGATATTTATTATTTCGAATAAAAAAATTCAAGAAAATAATTTTCGCGGAAACAACACATTTTTGTAATATTATTTACAAAAAAACGGTATATTCTGAAAGAAAAATGAGATAGACGTTTGATTAACTAACTGATAGACTTCAATACTGAAATGAAAAAAAAAACACAAAAATATTTATTCGTTTTGATGGTGGAAATGTTACAAAATAACCAAAAATTATGGCGAATATCCTTTTCATTTAATCAATATGTACTTATAAAATATTTTTTTTATTATTTTCATCATTATACACTCATACATCCCTTCATCAATCAGAAAAAATAAATCGTTTCTGACTCCCTTTTTTTCAGGGATGTAGACCCTTAAGAAGTGTGCTGCACCCAAACAAACATCGTCGCATAACTCGTTTATTATTATACAATAAAAGATCTTCCTCTATTTTCAAATAATTCCTCCGGCTGAAACGACTAGTTAACTCGACGGAAATCTCCACAGAAATGATGTTTACAACCTGGTCGACAACCGCTATCTCCACCCTTGTATGGTATACAACATTGTTGACAACATGGTTGTCAACTTAGTTGTTCGTCTGTAGGCCGCTTTACACTATGCCGCAGTGATTCAAAAGAAAACTGTCAACTGCCTGACTTTACGTCAGTGTTTTCATTGGCCATAGATGCATAGAACACCTGGTGTAACGACTCCGTACTAAAAATCGTGACCAAAATTTGTAGATCAAAACGGCATCCTAGATTTCAGATTTTGGTCTAGTTCCGGAATAAATCCGCAATATTTATCGGTCGTGGTGCTACTGCGGCAACGACAAAAAACGCGACCCCTTTCGGGAGAAATGAAAAGCCGCACAAAATATCACATTTTCGATCGACAAGAAAGTCTTAAACAAAATCTAATCAGTGGCAACACCAGGTATTTCTATGCATCTATCATTGGCCCATTTTTAGACAGACGTATGCATTTTTTTATCGGTGATATCTTGATAGATGCCATAAGTATCTCGAAAATAAGTGATTATTTAATGAGGATAGAGAATTCTCATCAGGATTTCGCGAATTATTGTTTGGGTATCAGAAGTCTTTTGACAGATCAATAGCAATGGAGATGGCATTGCGATGCGATTGTCACACAATAGTCACAATACCCCTGAA
The DNA here is from genome assembly GCA_951802165.1 of Adalia decempunctata. Classification (NCBI taxonomy): domain Eukaryota; kingdom Metazoa; phylum Arthropoda; class Insecta; order Coleoptera; family Coccinellidae; genus Adalia; species Adalia decempunctata. The sequence goes on from OX637699.1 coordinate 30,039,309, forward strand.
CTCTTCACAGAAAATTTCAGCAAATATGGCTGTGGTATATGATATCAATGGAATTTCACCTATTCTTACTAGGAATTGTTCCTCAAAAATATTCAAATTTCCGAAGGTCTGTGTCCGCGGAAAGAGATCTTGCTACAGTTATCAACAATAAGAAACAAAACAAAATCGAGATTATATGTCGCATCTTGGATTACTACAGTGATTTCTGTACGTTTTGGAATGAATTTTATTGAGAAAAACCATTTCTATTTATTATTTTATTATCCAGAAAATCAATTGATTGAAACACAATATTGTTATACTAGGAAGTCAAAAAGATAGCATAAAAAGAAAAACAAATAAATTCAAGCCATTATATTGTTTGAACATATTTGAACATATAAATCAAATCTTCTAATAACTTGATGAATACATTTCCGCTTTATGTGTCGAACAAATCACTGAGATACATGCATAATACAGTGAAAATAAACAAATCTCATGTAGATAGCAACATCAAATGGTAGAAAAACATATTATTAAAAAACAATGCTTCATTGTGGTATCGAAATTTCTTGGAGGTTTAATTACTATCAGTCTTTTAATTCTCAATACACCAAGCAGAATTTTGAAATAAATGATACATTCTGAAAATAAACTATAATTTTTATCACATATTGTAAAGGGTTTCCCAATAAGAACGCTCGATCTTTAAAGTGTAATAAAATAAAATAAGACGGATATAATTCATCACTCATTTTAAAACATATATCGTGACATTATGTTTTGAAAATTATGTCCGTCAAATGTCCGCCTCGGCTTTGCCTGGTGAGCCGAATTCTGCGAGTCCAGTTTTCGATGACCTGATTGCACAAGTGTAGAGCTATGCTAAGAACATTTTTGTGGCCTTCAGTGCGCGCTATGAATCTTGGAAACATGTGGTTTCAACAAGACGGGGCAACGTGCCATACTGCTAATGAAACAGTGACATTATTGCATGAGCAGTTTGAGGGGTCTCTTATATCGCGAAATGGCGACGTCAACTGGCCGCCAAGGTCATGCGATTTAACTCCCTTGGATTTTTTTTTGTGGGGCTTTCTTAAATCTCATGTTTATGCCGACAAACCACGGACTGTTGAGGCCCTTAAAGCCAACATCAGACGAGAAATTGCTGCGATTGAGCCACACTTGTGCAATCAGCTCATCGAAAACTGGACTCGCAGACTTCGGCTCACCAGGCAAAGCCGAGGCGGACATTTGACGGACATAATTTTCAAAACATAATGTCACGATATATGTTTTAAAATGAGTGATGAATTATATCCGGCTTATTTGAACTTTTTATTTTATTACACTTTAAAGATCGAGCGTTCTTATTGGGAAACCCTTTATATTATTTCAAAATGAAAGTTTCATGGCAATTTTTTCAATATAGTAATAATTTTGGCAGAAACTAACTATCCTACAAAAAAAATTAGCTTCATTTTCTATTATGAGCAAACCAGGTTGCATCTCTGGTTATATGAGCCATATGAGCTACAGTTTGGGATGAATCCTATAGATACTCAGTTTGAATCGAATATTGGTGTAGTCTTTCAAAACATTGTAGGGTATTAGAGTTTCCGGTGATGTCGCGGAGTTTATGAATTCAGGATTACAAAAATGGTTGAAAACTATTGCCACATATGTATTTCCCATATCCATCAACTTGAGTTCATACTTGTATTTAATATTACATGATTCCAAGCATGTAACTGAAAATGAGAGGTCTACGACGGCAGAGAATTTTTTCGTTAGAAGAAATATATGGTCATCAAAGGCAAAATAATGATTAGGCAAATCGAAATCATTATAACATTCATCTGGTTTGTGAATTGATTCATTATGAATGTCGTACAAATGGGTTGAAAGACATTTGACTTTTTGGTCACACAATCTGCATTTTTTATACGCCTGATCTATCATAAATTTCATGTGTTTAAAGTTTTTGTTTTCAAACATTATACTCCCACACAAAGGACAATGTCTTGTTTGGTCCGGATATAATAACGAGCATTCAAAACATGAAATGTGTGAGTTTATGAATTCACATACTAAAATAGAATCATGTGATCCTTTATTACACTTGCCACATATTGCACTTTCGTAAGAAGAACATAAAGGATTCGAAGAAAGGAATTGTGTCTTACCAACAATTAAACCATTCATATAAAATTTTGTTTTCAATAGAGTGTTAGAAAAACCAAAATTATTTTCGATTTGATCTAAATCCACCTTGAACCAGCTTTTATTTATTTCACTCTTGAAAAAAGCAGGATGTATTAATTCTAGTTTTCGAACATTAAAAGCAGATATAATTCCTGCTTTTTCTGTTAGAATTTCAATCTTGTAATTCATATCATTCCAAATTTCAGAACCACAACACACCTTCCAGTGTGAAGAGTTTTGAATAATAACAACTAGAATAACTACTATATTATTGTTCAATTCTGAAAAAAATAGTTTATTCCTTTTCAAATCGTTTTCAAGATCTATCTGTAAGTCATTCTCAAACTTATGTGATTTATGGACTTCTTCCATATGATCCAAAAATGTGGAATAGTTTCCTTTCCAAGGACATAATTCTTCATCCAACTCTTCAAATTCATCTGTAGAAAATGGACACACGAAAGTCATGAACTCACATTTTTTTTCATGCTCCCCTATTTCATCGAAATGTAATTTTTCTTGGCATCCATTCGCTCTGTACATACATGGAAAATCCAAGAATCTTGCAATTGCTTCATATGCACTCTGTCGAATGTTTATTCCTTTCGTATTTGCGAACTTTCTACAATTCTCCCTTCCGCAAATGCTTCCCAATAAATCATTATGGACAATTGGTGAAATGGATAATAAATGCGTACATATGTTGCATCTGATCATATAATTTTTTGTGGCACTTTCGTCCATCAGAAGCTGCTGTATTTTTTCCATTATACAAGATAAAGCTGAAACCAAATATAGTCATTCAGTACCGGCAAAGACTATTACTCTTATCAGTCTAATCTAATAACCATTAATCATATATTTGAAGAAAATGTTTATTACATTGACGTAGAATAACTGGACCTGATATTCGATCAAAAAATCTAAGATTCTACGTCAATGGTTTATTGTTTTAAATACATATAATCTATGACTAATGATGCGCGATACTCATATACTCCATTCACTTATAGTTTATAAAGTATCCCGGTTGGCGATGATTTAGGTTTATCAAGTTCTTTCACTTCAAACTGACGCAGGTTGGCACTCGTGAAACTCAAATAATTCTGAGAGACGTTGCCAAGGCTACTTTTTATTTACTCTTTTTCAACTTTGTAAATGGAATAAGTTCCTCTAAAGTTTTGCTGTGACACAGTGGTACTACTACATTTTCATATGTATATGTACTAGCTGACCCCGCGAACTCCGTTCCGTCTTAGAGGCAATAAATAAGCAGTTTTTTTTATACCACGTTCCCGTTACGTTAGGTAGAGGGGTGAAAATTTAGGGTTGTATGTATTTTTGGGTGCTGTATCATAAAAAAACCAAAATAAAAAATTTTGTCCAAAAAAAATTAAAAAAAGTTAGGGGTTGACCACCCTTAACATTTAGGGGGATGAAAAATAGATGTTGGCCGATTCCCGGTTCTACCCGATATGCACACAAAATATATAAAATTTTCACATATTTCAAGTAGTGCAAAAAGGTATTTCTCTATTTCAGTATCGTAATGAGTTCATTACAGTACTAAAAACAGTGCAGTAATGAATTCATTACAGCATCGTTTTCAGTTACATTTTTCGTTTCGTGGTTGTCAGCAATGACTTCCGAACCTTTTAAATTTCAGCAAACGTCAATTTGGAAATGTCAGTTTTCGTATTTCCTAACATTCACACCAACTGCCAAGATACAATATGAAAGTCAATAGGACCCATAATTTGAATTTTTCATTGAATTTCACAAAATTTGACTAAAATAGAGAAAATATAGTCTAATACCCGTTGCAGAATGCAATTCCAAAACTCGCTCCTTCGTCGCTCGTTTTCTAATTTCGCATTCGTATTGGAATAGGAGCCCATTCTGCCACTAGTTTTAGAATATACTATTAAATGTCGTCTGAAATTTTGAAAAGTGGGGAATTCCATAGGTCTGTCTGTTCGTTTAGAAATTTTTCTGTTGGGTTATTTGAGTACATACTTTCATTTATTTTTCGATTTTCGAATGAACTATCACAACGAAGAATTCAAATATCTATAAATATACAGCGTGTTGCATTTGAAATAACGAAGTTCACATTCGTTTCCGGTAGAACCGGAAGTAGATTCCGCTTGAAAATATTTTACAAATTGAGTTCAATATACTCTAAAACAGAAATACAAAATTTTGAATTTGTATCTCCATTCCTTCCTCGAATACGTCTATCTAATAATTCCAATATAAATATTGGTTAGAACCCACGGATTCCCAGCAACGGTTTCTGACGCGACGGTCGAAAAGCGCGCAGCGTTGCCAGACTGACAAGGATTTGTCGGAAGGAAGGTTTATATTTAATTTAATATTGAATTGCTTATATTTCTGTAATATCGTATTATTTTTGGAGGAATAATGGAATTCGATCATTTAAGAAGCATTTGAACATATTCCATCTATTGTGAAATTGGTTATACGCTCGAAATTAGTGTTCTTTTGAAGTGTATATTGAGTGTGAAATAAAAATTCTGAAATACAGTGTGTTCGAAAAAAAATTTTTTGTCGAATATGTGTTTTTACATGCTCTACAATATACCGCTTTCCAAATTTTTTGGGATACCGTCAGGGGTTGGGAAATCCGGAAAATGATCTGGAAACCTTCATATTTTCCAGAGATGATCTTGTTCGAAAAAAAATTTTTTGTGGAAGATGTGTTTTCAGATTCTCAACAAGATACCACTTTCTAAATTTCTTGGGATGCCGTCAGGGCTTGAGAAAACCGGAAAATGATCTAGAAAACCTCCATATTTTCCAGAGATGAGCGTGTTCAAAAAAAAATTCTGTGATGTGTTTTAGCATAGATACAAGATACTTTTTTCCAAATTTTTTGGGATGCCGTCTGGGTCTTGAGAAATCCGAAAAATGACCCAGCAACGGTTTTCCTTCAAATTAAAACCTCCATATTTTCCAGAGATGATCGTGTTCGAAAAAAAATTTTTTGTGGAAGATGTGTTTTTAGATTCTCTACAAGATACCAGTTTCCAAATTTTTTGGGATGGCGTCAGAGCTTGGGAAATCCGGAAAATGAACTGGAAACCTCCATATTTTCCAGAGATGAGCGTGTTCGAAAGGAATTGTTTTTTTGAAGATGTGTTTTTAGATTCTCTACAAGATACCAGTTTCCAAATTTTTTGGGATGCCGTCAGAGCTTGGGAAATCCGGAAAATGAACTGGAAACCTCCATATTTTCCAGAGATGAGCGTGTTCGAAAGGAATTGTTTTTTTGAAGATGTGTTTCAGCATGCTTCACAAGATACCACTTTCCAAATTTTTTGGGATGCCGTCTGGGACTTGGAGAAATCCGAAACCCAGCAACGGTTTTCCTTCAAATTAAAACCTCCATATTTCCCAGAGATGATCGTGTTCGAAAAAAATTTTTTTGTGGAAGATGTGCTTTCAAATTCTCTACAAAATACCACTTTCCAAATTTTTTGGGATGCCGTCAGGGCTTGGGAAATCCGGAAAACGATCTGGAAACCTCCATATTTTCCAGAGATGAGCGTGTTGGAAAATTTTTTGGGATGCCGTCTGGGACTTGAGAAATCCGAAAAATGACCCAGCAACGGTTTTCCTTCAAATTAAAACCTTCATATTTCCCAGAGATGATCGTGTTCGAAAATTTTTTTTTTGTGGACGATGTGTTTTCAGATTCTCTACAAGATGCCGTTTTCCAAATTTTTCGGGATGCCGTCAGGGCTTGGAAAATCCGGAAAATGATCTGGAAACCTCCATATTTTCCAGAGATGAGCGTGTTCGAAAAAATTTTTTTTGTGTAATATGTGTTTTTGCATGCTCTACAAGATTCCACTTTCCAAATTTTTTGGGATGCCGTCTGGGTCTTGAGAAATCCGAAAAATGACCCAGCAACGGTTTTCCTTTAAATTAAAACCTTCATATTTTCCAGAGATGAGCGTGTTCGAAAAAAATTGTGTTTTAGCGTGCTCTGCAAGATCCTTTTTTCCAAATTTTTTGGGATGCCGTCTGGGACTTGAGAAATCCGAAAAATGACCCAGCAACGGTTTTATCGGTGATTGTGTGAAGTCTTTCATGAATGTTTTGTCAGTTACATGTCAAAGTTCAATGTACGGATTATTATGCCTCCGATAATTTAGATAACAATTTTAATTCACTGCTTAGGTAATGAATGCGGAGTCTGTTTGAAATCGTTATACTACTATAGATTGCACAGGTACAACAAAAATCCTTCAAAAATGCAGAAAAAAATGAATAAAGTGAAACAAAAATTGTATGTGTATGGTGCGTACAAGTCCAGACAGATCAAGTTTGGCAAAAACCGGTCCTTCTCAGGACCTACACCCTGAAGACGGCAGGCGAATGCTTGCCGAAACGTCGGAAACAACAAACCGCATAGATAATGGAAACAGCCCAAATAATCTTTCAACAAAAAAATTGACTTGTTTCTGGATTTTGTTGCCAAATATCTGTCTTCTGAGAAAATGAATTTGTTCCATAATTTTGACGCGCACTGTTTATGAAACTCACTTTTCACTTCAATATTCTGATCTGATCCCAAAACTATTTGGATTTTAATACGAAAATACAGGATGCATCAAAAAAAGGTGATATCATTTCTATGGCAGGTAGAGAACTGAAAAATAATTGGGATTTGCGCAGAAAAATATTTCCATATGTCATCCGTATTCAAGATAAAGGGCGTTGTGGAAAAAAAGTTTACTTTTTTTACGATGTTGCCGAAACCACTGGCAACATTCCAAGAGATTTTTTACGAATATATACGATTTGGAAAATGATGTACACATAGACTGAAATTCAAGAATTGAGACTAATATTAGTCTCAATTCTTGAATTTCCAGTTGAAGCATGCTTACATTTCACTCCTTACCCAATATTTGGCTTCACTTTGTGATTGCGAACAGCAGTACGCGTATAAGCGATATTGATATTATTAAATCTATGACGATATTATTCAAAAATTGGTAGAGGTTATGTACTCGTATATGCTCAGAGATAACAGGAAATCGATATCGATGATGAAAATGCCACTTAAATGATTTCAGATGAGCTGATTAATATTATGGGTATATGATTTCTACATAACATTACCTTCCCGGCTTCCCCATGTTAAGCTTAAGCAATCGAACTCCTGACTTGGCGGAAACACATATACTATATCTCTCTCTTTATCTTTTAATATGTGCTCGGCTGATAAACATCTACGCATGAAATAAACTGAATTTTATATACTATACTAAATGTATCAAGCTCAACTTTCACAAATACAATATTATTCACCTAACATAGGATTTAGAGTAAATTTCAATATTGTAGCTCCACGGGAACTCAACAAATATTAACGTTTCAAAAATTTCATAAGACTAAACTTACAAACGTATAAAAAACTATAAACTTTATATATAAATGTAATTTCACTTACGATACGTTTGGTTTGGCTACTATCATGCAATATACTCACATTAAACCTTTTCTAGCACTGTTTAACTAGCTGAATAAGCTGAAGCTGATACAGTATACAGTGGGACGGTACAGGACACTGGTCGCAGTGGTAGCTTCAGAATGCGGGAAGCAACTGAACTAAAGGTAGGGTATTCCCCGGAGTCACAGATAAGGTAGAAATCTACCTTTACTATGCCGCAGTGTTTCAAAACGAACTGTTATCTGTCTAACTTCAGTGACTTCACGTCAGTGTTGTATTAGCCCATTTATTGATACATAGAAACCCTGAATCCTAACCAAAAAATGTAGATAAAAAAGTGCTCTCTAGAATATAGTGCGGGCCCTACTTCGGGAATAATCCGCAATATTTCGCGAAGTAGCGCCAATGAAAAATAGCGTGACCCCTTACGGGAGAAATGAAAAGTAGACTTAGATTTTCGATGAACAAGAGAGTCTTAAGGTCGGCGTTTAATGCGAGTAGGAAAGTTCATCCGATAGAGGCGCCACCGTCCATTTTATGGAATATCTCCATAGTACATGCATTATCACTATTAAGTTCTATGAATATCTCTCTGATTATGAATGAAATGTACAATGGCGCTATCTATCATAAATCGCCGAACTATGAAATAAGCGAATTTGTGGGTAAAGCAGGAACTTTTTCCCCGCCAAAATTTGAATTTGGCCATTCTCTGCCAATTCCGTATTTCAAGTTGTTTTTCTGAACGAAATTATCTGTAGATTCAGTTTTAATCCTTTGTTGAACTATTTTCATGGGTCTTTCTGTTGAAATAAAACAGAAGCATGAGTTGGCTCATTTTCTTCTATTTTTGAAAGGAAAAAAATTCACTTTCGGAATGAAATCGATTTAAACTATTTCATAAGAACTCCAATCCTTTCTGAGTTTAACCACAAAATTTCAGTTTTCAAAGTGAAACCATTTTCAAATGCAACTTGAAATAAAAACACACTACATTGAACGCCCACCTTAAGGTCGCCGTTTAAAGCGAGTAGGAAAGCTCATCCGATAGAGGCGCCACAGTGCATTTTATAGAATATCTCCATAGAAATTACATTATCACAATAAGTTCTATGAATATCTCTCTAATCATGAATGAAATGTACAATGGCGCTCTGTATCCGAAAATCGCCGAACTATGAAATAAGTGAATTTCTGGGTAAAGCAGGAACTTTTTCCCGCCATAATTTGAATGTGGCTATTTTCTGCCAGTTCCGTATTTCAAGATGTTTTTCTGAGCGAAATTATCTGTTGATTCACTTTTAATCGGAAGTCGAACTATTTTCATGGGTGTTTCGTTTGAAATAAAGCAGATGCTCCAGTTGTCTCATTTTCTTATATTTTTGAAAAAAAAGAACTTTCGAGATGAAATCGATCTCCATTATTTCATTAAGAACTCCAATCCTTTCTGAGTGTACCCACAAAATTTCAGTACTCAAAGTGAAGCCATTTCCAAATGCAACTTGAAATAAAAACACACTTCATGGAACGCCCACCTTAAACCCTTAAACATAGTCTGATCAGTACCACCTGGGGCGTCCCCAGCCCCAGGGGGCGAGGCAAAAAAATCAGAATAGAAATAATGAATCGAAGGATGAAGTGAAATTTATTTTATGTTTCATTAGATTACAGGACTTTATCTATATTTATACTAATATTATAAAGAGGAGAGATTTGTATTTTTGTACGTTTGATACGACTTGACTCAAAAACTACTGGGCCGATTTCAGAAATTCTTTCAACCTTTAGAAAACTTCATTATCCCTGAACGACATAGGTTATACTTTTTGCGCGAAAAAATTAAGGATACCTACCTACTATAACTTCAATAATTAAGTACAATAACAATTACAAAATAAGTTCCAATATCAGCCACGTGCGCTGCAAAAACCGCAAGACTTACGTGGATACAATGCATGACAGAAATGTAACTCTTAAATAGTTCTACAAAAAAGTCCACAATAGCATATATCGATCTCTCAAGATTGATTTCCTATAACCTGTTTATGGTTATCAGATCTAAATTTTTTGTACGTGTTCTACTTTTATTTCATGAGTTTCTAAGGGATACTTATGGAAGCTCTAGGGGGAGGAGCTGAACCCACTGCACCCCTCTGGGGACGTCCATGGTACGAACACCTTCTATGCGTCTATGCCCATTTTTATACAGACCTATACTCCATTCACTTTTATAAAGTATCTTGGTGAGCCATGGTTTAAGTTTTAGCAAGTTCTTTTACTTAAAACGGACGCAGGTTGGCACTCATGAAAGTCAAGCGACATTGCCAAGTCTACTTTCTAATTACTCTTTTTTAACTTTGTGAATGGAGTTAGTTCTTTTAAGCGTTAACTGTGACACAAGATTCGTAGTATGACTACATTTTCATGCTGGAGTATTTCAAGTTGCGCAAAGAGGTATTTAATTGTCCTCATCTGTAGGCTTATTTCTTGAGAATTTTGAAAAGTGGGGATTTCCATAATCCATACGTCTGTCTGTTCTGTTCGTCTAAAAGTTTTTCTATCGGGTTAATGAGCTATCACAAAGTAACGGACTATTCTGTCCATTATTTTTCAGTAAAATTTCAACACTCGGTTCTTGATTTCCGTACAAGAAAATAGCATAACTGAAGCTTCCAATCATGTTTATACTCGTACACGTGAAATATTTTCAGTATTAACAGAAAAAAAGCTTCTTCAATATTCGTCAGATCTTTGGAAATATTGAATTCACATAATATTTCCTCAAATTCATTGTTTTCCCAAAGTAAATAAACATTTTGATGAATACGTAATTTCTACGATTTATATGTAGAAACGGCAACCTTGCGTCCATATCTGACAGAAGAATGAGTATAACCTCACATTTTCAAAATATACGCGCCAACCGGGCTACTTTATAAAAGTGAATGGAGTATAATATGCATTTTTTAATCGGTGATATCCACAGAAACTTTCAGCAAATTATGCTATATGGTATATATGATGTCAATGGAATTTCACCTATCCAATACACGTAATGAGAATTGATCTGGTCCGAAATTTATTTATGATCAACCAAATGTAATCCGCCTAAAATCAGCTGGACAAACTTAATCAATCAGTGTCGGTTTTTTAATTGAAAAGCTTTCCTATTATTTTGCATTATGGAAATCCGAATGGAAATCAGTGGGTGAAAATGAATATTGAATGGAAAAGTTTTGCATTAAATTGAGTATAGTTGGTGAAGCTGTTATTTGGTCGCTGATCGTGTTTGAAACATAGTTGCTAGATGTGAGAATATAAAGTAACATAGATCACAGCTGCCTTGTTTGCAGATGCAATTCCGGCTTCGACTCTGTTAAATATATCAAGCATCAGGAAACAGTTCGTGCGAAGCACATCCTTCTATGTTTAACCACTTCTTTCGACCTAAATTGGGTGGAATGATGTCGCTACCACATTTAGTTTCAACAGGACGGCGCTACAGACCACACCTCTTTAGACTTTTCACATACGATTTTACATTTTGTTCGCTGACGAATGAATTCAGAACGAAAATTTTCTTCATTGTATAAAAATACCAGCCAGCACACACATTATCATCATAGTGCATAAACCGTCATTTTTTTTCAATAAAATAAATGGATAAATTGCTGACCTCATTCGAACATGACATGTTGTTTCGCGCTGTAAATTTGAAAATGAGTTGACCAGTACATATCTATCCATTAACCAACAAATCGATCAGCTCAAATTGTCAGAGGCAACCTGGATTTATGTGCTTTTAGATGATTGGAATTAAACGGCATTTATCCTTCCCCTCGACATGGATAAGAATTATCATTGCTCAGGAGGTTTTTGTGGCAGGAATTTTTCAGCTATGACCAATACGAGTTGCAGTGACAAGTTCAAAACAGTATTTGCAGGTCCCCTGAAAACACAAAATTTGTGAACAACAAGGAAAATTTATCACTGTAAGTCATCAACCCATTCGAATCCTTCCGAATAGCCCCTTCACTGATGCATAACGCTTCAACTCTCAATGCTCTGAGCTTGTGAAGAAAACTCCAAAATGAAATATGGAAAACATAAGACCAAAAACATTCTGGACTAAGTAGGATTATATGTTGATGTTTGGTATGAAAATATAGGTTTTCGAGGGCGCTGAATCCAATCAAATATAATCCGAAATCCTTTCTATCATAGTTTAGATTTTGACTTGTCAAATGGTATTTTTTTTTCAAAAATCCAAATTTCAAATTGTCATAACTCCTGTTTCTGTAATCCCACTTTAAGTTTGTTTATTCGTGATCATCAATGTCCATGGTATCTCCACGTAGGATGAAATCGAAAATCTCAACTTTTAGGACGAGAAACACTAAATTTTACATCAGCAAGGAATACCTAGAAAATCTATAGGTGCTACTCTATAGAATGTGTCGACGACCCATTCGAATCATTCAGAATAATCAGTTTGCTGACTAGATGGAATTACTTAAGAGGTTATCGGGAATTCTTATGTTGCAAAGTAAGCATTTGAAACTTGAACGTTATCTTGAATGTCATAAACACATGAATAAGCATATGGTAAGATTGGACTCCAGTGGCGTACCCAGAAATTTGTCTTGGGGAAGGAGGCATATGAAACAAATAATAATAATATTTTTCAATTGCAAAACCAGAATAAAAAAATCTTTATCTAATACCATAGAATAATATACCCATCATTCAACTGATTTTGATCTGTAATAATCTATTAACCAATAGCGTGTGTCATAACTCAGGCCTAGCTATAGCTCACTCTAATACAAATACCTAGTAGAAATCAAATTGTTCACGAAATGAATAAAAATGTCGGGTCGAGCAGGAACTCTATTTCAGACATCCAAGTAACGTTCTCGCCATCCCTTTCTACTTTTTCTTGGGTCTGAATATCCAAAAATTGCATTTGGAAAACGTGAATTTTTGACGTTTTCTACGGGATTCGATATCGATTCGATTTTCGACCACAGAGATCGCTTTTGACAACTGTTGTCTTTTTTGGAAAAGCAGAAGTCGAAGATGAAGTACAGTGTTCAATTCGCGGTAATGGCCGTAACACACTTGATGAATTATACAACTCGCCTGACGGCTCGTTCTGCAAAATTCATCTGCGTGTGTTATGACTCATATTAGCGCACGATGCACATTGATCAATGATATTGTTCATATATACTGCTCCACAAGAGTTAGGGATATCGTATTCAATCGTTTTTGAAAGTATGTGATCTTAGAGAAAATCACTGTAAAATCCTTTAAAACTCAAAAACAACTTGAATCGATCCAATAAAAATCAGTATGAGACATTTCGTCAATTTGGTCGCCTTTTTTCTGAAGTTTGGTTCTTTGCATACTTATGCTTCATGAATGTTCTTATTTTGAAATGAAGGCAGTTTATCAACGGCTTCGATTTGAAACGAGTTTTCTGAAAATGCCAACCGTAAATTAACAAACGCTGAGGCTAATAGGGCTATCGGAATGCTACAGGGTGGCCTAACTCAGGTTGTTGTAGCGGAAAGGTTCCAACTCAGCCAAAGTGTGATATCTCGACTTTGGAATAGGTTCAGGGAGACAGGTTCCGTGTTGAAAAGACCAAAGCTTGGTGGGCGACGAAAAACAACACCTGCTCAGGATCGTTTCATCACCGTTTCGGCGAGAAGAAACCCTACATCTACGTGTAGAATGCTACGGAATACTCTTCAAAATGCAGATGGGGTCCAAGTTTCTATCGAAACCATCAGACGACGTTTGAGAGGGGTGAATCTAGGTTCTAGACGTCTAGGAGTTCCATTAACACGTGACCATAAGCGTCAACGACTGGAATGGGCAAGGCAGCATATCAATTGAAACGATCAATGGCGTAGTGTCCTTTTCACTGATGAATCCAGATATGAACGATTTTCAGGTTCTCGAAGAATAAGGGTATGGACAATCCCACGCATAGCCTCTGTAATCGTCGCTATGTCCAAGAAGTCCATCCATTCCCAGGGGGTAGTGTTATGGTATGGGCCGGGATATGTTTCAACGGGCGCACAGATCTACACATTTGTTCTGGGAATATGACCGCCTCACACTATAGAGAGAATGTCATTGACAATGTTGTGCCAAATTTTCACGCTGCTATTGGTGAAACTCTTCAATTTCTAGACGATAACGCTAGACCGCACCGTGCAGCCATAGTTGAGAATGCGCGCGAGGAGCTTGGTATTCCACATTTACCAATACCTCCGCACTCACCAGATTCGAATTGCATAGAACATGCATGGGATATGCTCCAAAGAAGATTAGATAATCATCAACCTACCCCAGAATCCTTAAATGATCTGAGAGAGCTTCTGCCCCGTTTATGGAACCAAATTCCTCAAGAAATGTTCAACAACCTCGTGTGTAGTATGCAAAGAAGATGTCAAGCTGTTATTGATGCCCGTGGAAGCCATACATTGTATTGATAGTCTTAAAATGCTTGAATTCTCTGGGAATAAAATTTTGTTATTTTACTCGATTTTTCTCAACCACTAAAATTAATTTGCAACTTGAAATCATATTATTATGAATTTTCATCACAAAAATCTTATTTTAACTATATTTTTTTGCAATTCCAGTCAATATCCCTAACTCATGTGGAGCAGTTTATATTGTATATTATACTATTATCACCCGTAAATATGCCACTTTTCGGCTCATAGAAGTCATAGTGAGATAAATACAGATTAAGCAGTCCATTCTCATGTTCTGAATGTAAGCTAAAAGATGAACATATTATACTTTCTTCGAGTGAGTTTCAATGTCACCTCAAAACTATCAACCGGCCATCAAGGTAACTTGAGAGCGACTAGGTACAATGGCACTCATATCGAAATGACAAGAAGTCAGAGATCATAAAATCTTTTTTATGGCATGGCATCGTCTATTCTCCAGAGTTAATCTAATGCTGCGAGCAGACGACCCGGAATTAAAAAACGTACTTTAACGGTAACTCCGCATTAACGACCTCCCAAATCTCAGAAACAGCCAACGTAACACCCTCGAACTCCAGAAGTGATAAAAGTATATCCGGAAATGGCACCGAAGACGTTCTACTTCTCACATGGGTTTTCTCATTTATTCCCGAGAAGTAGGTACGGGCCCCCGACCCAACCGGACTCGGCCATTACCCCGGAATAATTTCCGCACGGAGCAGATTGAGATTGCTTTATTTGGCCGTGTACACATTTGTTTGTACTGGCGCAAAAAGGCCTTCCTCGGCTCCGGGTCAGCGGGCATTAGTATGCGATGGGCGTTACATATTTTATATCTTCTGCGGGGCGTTACGGGCTGCGGGGGTATTATTTGGGCACCCTGAACGACTCAGCTACAACCGGACTACTCATTCGGGTTGACCATCGTGTTATTGCTTTCCGGTTTACGGTATAAATGGCAATTGTTAGTTTTAGGATTCGGTGCACACAGATCTTTTGTGTGGGCTCAGGGGCGTAGAGCTCCCGGATTCCTTAGGTTAGAATCGATGTAATAAAGCTGACTCTCTTTCCCTTCGTTTCAGGTTTTCAAATATCTCAGGTTCACATTCGGGAATTTGGAAAATTATTCTCTTCCTCAAATTCACTGAGCTTCCTGAAGAACACTCGAATACACTGCGCAAAAAGATTAACGCACATTATGGAAATCTGAAATTTATTCTACAACTGAAGGTGTTCTGAATGATAATTATTTTTATCAGAATTATGCATGCATATGTTATCCACTTTCAACGTTTTTCTTCAATACAGATGTTTATTCCCAGCAGGAATAAAAAAAGATGATATTATCAGATTTTGAATGTATTGGCTCCATTCTAAAATCAGTTGTTCTCGATCAATTCTAGTGATCAATAGTTTTTCTTTCGTTTGATTTTCTACACTCGATCGCTATGCAACGCGAAACACGCAATTTGACCAAAGAGGAATGTGCCCAAGCGGTAGTTTTGCGAGCGAGAAAGGGTGGACATACACAAGAATTGCAGAAAGGTTTGGAGTTTCCCATACAAGTGTGTCCAGAATGTTGCAGCGATTCAGGGAGACAGGTAGTAATGTCCGAAGACCAGGACAGGGTAGACCACGGGTAACAACTGCCATTCAAGAACGTTACTTGAGAGTTTCTTCGTTGAGACAACGGTTTGCAACCGCTCGCCTCCTTCAAAATCAGCTTGAGCATACTCATGAGGTGCAAATTAGCACTCAGACAATAAGAAATCGCCTCAGAGAATATGATTTAAGGCCTCGTGTCGCGGAAAGAGGCCCAGCTCTTACCCCAGCCCATCGAAGGGCGCGTTTGGATTTTGCGAGAGAGCATATCCATTGGGAAGAGGCCGATTGGGAAAGAGTTCTCTTCACAGATGAGTCTAGATTCTGCCTATACCATTGTGATCGACGTTCCCTTGTATACAGACGTCCACATGAAAGATATGCTCAGTGCAATTTCCTGAATACTACTGGTTTCGGGGGAGGATCGATCATGGTATGTGGTGGAATATCTTTGACTTCTCGCACAGACCTAGTGGTCGTTGATAATGGAGCTATGAATGCTGATAAGTATATAAGGAACATTCTTGAAGAGCATGTAGTGCCATTTGCCCCATACATTGGTGAAAATTTCATTTTTATGGACGATAATGCCAGACCCCATCGTGCGCGCATCGTTCAGGAGTACCTTGAAGAGGTTGAAGTCTCTCGAATGGAATGGCCAGCAAGAAGTCCAGATCTCAATCTGATTGAGCAGGTTTGGGAAAACCTCAAGAGAAGGCTGATAAGTTCAGAAAATCATCCAGCTCCTCTTAATGACTTAGGAATCCAACTCGGAGAAATCTGGGAAGCATTAGATCAGAACATTTTAAGATCACTCATTTTGAGTATGAACCGTCGTTGCCGAGCTGTAATTAACGCAAGGGGTGGAAATACCAAGTATTAAATCACTTATGAGCATTTCAGTATTTTGAAAATTGTTCATTTCTCTTCTTTCACATAAGATTCGGTGAAATCCTGAATTTTTCTTCCCTTTGATGTGCCTTGTTTCGTTCAAAACCTTCCCGAGAGAACATAAAAAATATGTTATAAAGTTAATGTAGAGTTAACTTTCATTAAAATTGAGATTTTCAGAATGTTCGTTAATTTTTTGCGCAGTGTATTTCAGCAGGTAACGTACAGTTTATTTAAGAATTATTGACATCTCGGGGGGCTTTGGAGAATCGAAATTATGTTGGTAATAGCCCATTCAGTAATATTTTGAGTTGCAGAATTCAGGTTAGTGTTGGAAATAAAACTGACGTTTTGTTCTGTGATTGATATTCAAATTTGGCAAATAATTGCGCAAGGGAAAAATCTTTGGAATACGTCTCTTGAAGAATGTACAGCTTATAAATAGACAGCATAGAACACGTAGAAATAGAAATAAGAGAAGATTAGTCAAAATTTATAGGATGTTATGATATTGCTGACTTAAAATCTTAAATTATGAACATGACGAGTCCTGCCCAGATGAGAGAATATTAACAGTTGGTTGTTGAAGCAGAATGATAGGAATAATCACATTTTTATTATTACATATTTTACTACTTCATTGTTCACAAATATTGAAAGTTACAATATCATGACAAAATTCTTTATATATTAAATAGATCCATTCATTAAGTTTTGTTTCTGTCTTGAAATCTATTATAATTTTTCCAATCATTTTGCAGCAACACGCTTCAAATTATCAACTAGTTTTTTTTTTGGTTTAGCCAATATTCTTATTGAACTTTGAAAAGGAACATGCTTTTTAATCATCCACGATATTTTTCGTTATCGGACCAGAATTTCCAGGCTGTATGCTCCTATAATTGATCGATCGAAAATGTATCAATACAAGATGAAAATATACTGCTCCACAAGAGTTAGGGATATCGTATTCAATCGTTTTTAAAAGTATGTAGTCTTCTAGAAAATCGCTGTAAAATCATTTGAAACTCAATAACAACTTGAATCGATCCAATAAAAATCAATATGAGACATTTCGTCAATCTGGTTGCCTTTTTTCTGAAGTTTGATTCTTTGCATATGCTTCATGAATGTTCTTATTTTGAAATGAAGTCAGTTTATCAACGGCTTCGATTTGAAAAGAATTTTTCTGAAAATGCCAAGATGAAAATGCCAAGACGTGAATTAACAAACGCTGAGGCTAATAGGGCTATCGGAATGCTACAGGGTGGCCTAACTCAGGTTGTTGTAGCGGAAAGGCCCCAAGTCAGCCAAAGTGTGATATCTCGACTTTGGAATAGGTTCAGGGAGATAGGTTCCGTGTTGGAAAGACCATCAAGGCTTGGTGGGCGACGGAAAACAACACCTGCTCAGGATCGTTTCATCACCGTTTCATCACCGTTTCAGCGCGAAGAAACCCTATATCTACGTGTAGAATTCTACGGAATGCAAATGGGGTCCAAGTTTCCATTGGAACCATCAGACGACATTTGAGAGAGGTGAATCTAGGTTCTAGACGTCCATTTAGAGGAGTTCCATTGACACGTGACCATAAGTATCAAAGACTGGAATGGGCAAGGCAACATATCAATTGCGTAGTGTCCTTTTCACTGATGAATCCAGATAAGAACGATTTTCAGATTCTCAAAGAATAAGGGTATGGACAATCCCACGCATAGCCCGTAATCGTCGCTATGTCCAAGAAGTCCATCCATTCCAAGGGGGTAATGTTATGGTATGGGCCGGGATATATTTCAAAGGGCGCAAAGATCTACACATTTGTCCTGGGAATATGACCGCCTTAAACTATAGGAAGCATGTCATTGACAATGTTGTGTAAAATTTTCAGGCTGCTATTGGTGAAACGTTTCAATTACTAGACGATAACGCTAGACCGCACCGTGCAGCCATAGTTGAGAAAGCGCGCGAGGAGCTTGGTATTCCACATTGACCACATTTACCAATACCTCCGCACTCACCAGATTTGAATTGAATAGAACATGCATGGGATATGCTTCAAAGAAGATTAGATAATCATCAACCTACCCCAGAATCCTTAAATGATCTGAGAGAGCTTCTGCCCTGACCAAATTTCTCCAGAAATGTTCAACAATCTCGTGTGTAGCATGCAAAGAAGATGTCAAGCTGTTATTGATGCCCATCGGGCATGGAGGCCATTCATTGTATTGATAGTCTTAAAATGCTTGAGTTCTCTGGGAATAAAATTTCGTTATTTTACTCGATTTTTTGTAACCACGCTCCAGACCTACAGTACAGGCTAAAAGTAATTTGCAACTTGAAATCATATTAATATGACTTTTCATCACAAAAATCTTATTTTAATCATATTTTTTTGCAATTCAAGTCAATATCCCTAACTCATGTGGAGCAGTTTATTATACCTACTGCTAGTATACAGATTTACACGATGGTAATCGTATGTGATAATTGAGGACATTTTCATGTTCAAAGTGTCTTATTACCTACTTCGAAAAATAGATACCATTTAATTTTGAGGTTATTGCTACGATTTAAACACAGAAAAATTTCAGTTACTTCATTGTAACTAGAAATGAAGCTGCGACTGGAATTGATGTCAATAATTCTTGGATGGACTATGGACTATAGTTAAGCTGAATTGTATAGGGCGATTTTCTGAGGGCTATAGAAAAGTTTTTCAAAAAAACACATAAAATTCAGAAAAATGCATGAAATCTTTATTTGAATCGACAGTACGGTCCCTAATTAACGTTTGAAAATTTTTTCATACTAATGCTGACCGCTGCTACGCCTCAAATTGTCCATCAACTTAGTCAAATTTTGGCATACTCATTCCAACATTTCGGCCGGTATCTCAGGAATAAATGCTTCAATGTTTTCTCACCATGCGTCAATCGAAGATAGCATTTCAGTGAGTGATGGCCGATGCAAGTGCCATATTTTCTTCAGTTCGAACTGTATGTAAGCTTGTTGGTGGTTCAATGTCCAGAATGTTGATTTTTGAGTTCCTTCTTTCTTAAATGGCAATATACTCTCAACAAAGCTAAATTCGGTGAAATGAATGAATCTACAGTTGATGTACCTGTCAAAGTCTGTATACAGGGTGTTCTTAAATTGGGAGAAGAGAAGAGATTCCTTGCATAGTTTCAAAAAAGGACCCTAAACATGGGACCGTAAACGATTTTTTATTGAGATACTGGGTGTACTAGCAGGAATTCCTTGTATAATCCCATTATATTTCAATAAATTATCGAGGTAATCCAGCTGCAAAAAAGCTCCGAAGAAATCGTTGGCTGTAACTTCTAGAAGGTTTCGGAATGCAGATTGTGGGGTAGGTACGCCAATGCCCAAATTCGGTGACCATTCGCGTAGCGTCCATTCAGCACTTTGTCTGAAAAACACTTCTATACTAACCCAAAAATTGTTAGCGATTTCGAGAGGGACAAAGGCAAGCCGTTTGTCCACTGTAAACGTGTTTGTCACATTTGCACCATAAAAGTTTTCAGCTATGAAGTTTCTGCCATCCCCTACGTGCCCTGGAAACTCAATCTTTTTCCAGGTCGCTTTGGAAAAAAATTAAGATTCTTCTTCATTGCTTTATTCGCCAGGCAACCAATGAGTGAATTCCAGTAAATTATTCCATTTCTGCCAGTAAACTTGGCATTTTGTCCATTTATTTCATCATTAGTTTTATTTTTGTCAGCTTTTTGGCATTTAAAAAAAATTGCGAACTGTTGTCCGAACGACATTCAGGGGGCTGTAACTAAGCAGAGGGCTTATCAAAGAAAAGTTTCGATGGAAGACTCAACCTACACTGCGCAAAAAAAATTAACGCACATTCTGAAAATCTCAATTTTAATGAAAGTTTACTCTACATTGACTTTATAACTTATTTTTTATGTTCTCTCGGGAAGGTTTTGAACGAAACAAGACACATTAAATGGAAGAAAAATTCAGGATTTCACCGAATCTTATGTGAAAGAAGAGAAATGAACAATTTTCAAAATACTGAAATGTTGATAAGTGATTTAATACTTGGTATTTCCACCGCTTGCGTTAATTACAGCTCGGCAACGACGGTTCATACTCAAAATGAGTGATCTTAAAATGTTCTGATCTAATCCTTCCCAGATTTCTCCGAGTTGGATGATTTTCTGAACTTCTCAGCCTTCTATTGAGGTTGTCCCAAACCTGCTCAATCGGATTGAGATCTGGACTTCTTGCTGGCCATTCCATTCGAGAGACTTCAACCTCTTCAAGGTACTCCTGAACGATGCGCGCACGATGGGGTCTGGCATTATTGTCCATAAAAATGAAATTTTCACCAATGTATGGGGAAAATGGCACTACATGCTCTTCAAGAATGTTCCTTATATACTTATGAGCATTCATAGCTCCATTATCAACGACCACTAGGGCTGTACGAGCAGTCAAAGATATTCCACCCCATTTCATAATCGATCCTCCCCCGAAACCAGTAGTATTCAGGAAATTGCACTGAGCATATCTTTCATGTGGACGTCTGTATACAAGGGAACGTCGATCACAATGGTAGAGGCAGAATCTAGACTCATCTGTGAAGAAAACTCTTTCCCAATCGGCCTCTTCCCAATGGATATGCTCTCTCGCAAAATCCAAACGCTGGGCCTCTTGCCGCGACACGAGGCCTTAAATCATATTCTCTGAGGCGATTTCGTATTGTCTCAGTGCTAATTTGCACCTCATGAGTTTGCTCAAGCTGATTTTGAAGGAGGCGAGCGGTTGCAAACCGTTGTCTCAACGAAGAAACTCTCAAGTAACGTTCTTGAATGGCAGTTGTTACCCGTGGTCTACCCTGTCCTGGTCTTCGGACATTCTTACCTGTCTCCCTGAATCGCTGCAACATTCTGGACACACTTGTATGGGAAACTCCAAACCTTTCTGCAATTCTTCTGTATGTCCACCCTTCTTCTCGCAAAACTACCGCTTGGGCACATTCCTCTTGCGTCAAATTGCGTCTTTCGCGTTGCATAGCGATCGAGTGTAGAAAATCAAACGAAAGAAAAACTATTGATCACTAGAATTGATCGAGAACAACTGATTTTAGAATGGAGCCAATACATTCAAAATCCGATAATATCATCTTTTTTCATTCCTGCTGAGAGAAAACACCTGTATTGAAGAAAAACGTTGAAAGTGGATAACATATGCATGCATTATTCTGATAAAAATAATTATCATTGAGAACACCTTCAGTTGTAGAATAAATTTGAGATTTCCATAATGTGCGTTAATTTTTTTGCGTAGTGTATTTCTGGACAACGAAACACTCCCTGAATTTTTTCATATTTTCTATAATAAATTCTCCGTTTTTGTCGAATTTGACATATCTCTCAGATTTCATGAAGTAAGAAGAGCTCATAGTGCAGAATTTGAGGCCATAAATACAGTTCAATAAAACATAAAATGGTACTCGAGCGAAGCGTTGGGTAAATAAAAGAACCTTCACGTTAAATTCGAAATTTTCGCATCAGTTTTCGCGGTGAAGTGCAGCCTGATCTGCAGGATTTTCCAACCCACGGAGTTCCGGTTTTTCCTGCGAAATTCTCTCACTTCTCAATTAGGCGGCACGTTGAAGAGCCCTTGGGTCTTCAATCCAATAAAGTCGTAGAAGGGTGTTGCGACAGTGCAAATACGGGGTTAATCCTCCCCCGGGCATTATTAGACTCTATTTTCTATTGCACACAAGAGAAGCGCAGTTCTCTGTTTCTTTGGCAGAGGAGAGGTGAATTGAGGCATGCAGGTGGAATGTGAAAAATCCTTTTGTGCCCTATGAAAAGCAGGGTCATTCCAGACTCAGTGCGAGCATTTTAGAGGGCGATCTGCATGTTAAATACCAAACTAACTCGGACAGGGGTGGAAGGTTAGATGGAATAATACCTAAAAGGAAGTGGTAAGGGCTTAACTGATAGATAATAGGTGAAAACTTGGATATTTGTTGAAAAAACTATGCTTGGACAGAAATTTTCCATTCCACGGTAGTGGGCCCCCATTTCACTGTTGGGTCAAAAGTGCTGTGCGTAAGGTAGAGCAAGCACACAGTAACAAAGCCAACACAGAATACAGCTGATTCTCCAAACTCGTACAGAGGCTACAAACTCAGAAGCATGTAGTTTCTGAGGGGTCTCCTCGGGAGACCTTGGAGTTATCAGCATGAACAATATCGATATCAATAACGCATCTATTCAGAAATACTTTTCGAAAAGAGACTGAAAAAATTCCTTCATTCGGGTCATGCCACCAAAAAGAGTGTACTTTTATCGTGAGAGCATGTAGGCCAATTTTGGTCACCAAATCAGGACACGATCAGGAGTAAGATCGTCAATGTTTCACGGGCGGTATGACATGTGCTACCGTCCTGCTGAAACCTGATGTCAATATCAACAGCTTTGAAATGAGGCACGTGTAATGCACCATGTTACGAGGATGTATTGATATCCAGTTAGCCTAGACCAGTTCCATGCATTATCGAAATATTGCTATACCATATCAACGAACAATAACTTATCAGAAGTGTCAGTATAGAGTTCGACGTCAAGAAAGTAAACCAGAGTTACGCAATAAATTGAAAAAATATGATGTCCACCGAAATTGTAAAAATTGAAAAGTTGGAGTATCGAGCCATCATCGAGTACCTGTATTTAAAAGGGTTAAGAAGTAGGCAGATTTACGAAGATACACTTGGTGATCAATGTCCTTCGTATGCGACCGTGAAAAATTGGACTGTAAGCTTCAAAAGAGGTAAATTTTTCATTGAAGATGATGACTGATCGGGAAGGCCAGTTTCTGTGTCAGTGCCCGAAAATATCGATGCAGTTCATGACATGATTTTATCAGACCGTCGAATTGGGCTAAAACGGATATCTTAAGCACTGAAGATTTCATATGAACGAATTCATCATATAGTTCTCGCCAATTTGGACATGAGAAAAGTTTCTGCAAAATGGATCCCCAAATGTTTGAATGTTGACCAAAAGCGTGCAAGGGTAAAAGCATCGCGTTCGATCTGTGCTCGATTTGAAAACGATGTAGACTTCTTAAACCGAATTGTTACTATGGATGAGACTTGGGTACATTTCTACGATAAGGTACGATTCCACCAAAACCGTGTGCCGCCCAATTTTTACGAACATTTTGTGCTGCACTCCAGTTGTTCGCGCACAAGCTGTGAACACATTTAGCGTCCGTTTCCACCGGTACCCACAGCTGTGTGTAACTTTCGTGCGCGCACAGTGCAGCACACCGTAGGCACGAACAAGTTCTCAGTGTTTTGCTTTCCGTCAATAGTTGAAAATATGGAGGATCAAGAAGATGTTGTGCTTTGTATTGCAGCTGTACGTCCCAAATTCGATGATCACTCAGAGCATGTCGAGAACCATACGGGTCACTGGTCAGAGAAAAAATGATCAAGGACTCCCAATCTCTTTTTTCAAAATAATCAATTGCCAGCAAACAGATCCGCGATATCTGAATTGGTTCTCGAGTTACAGGGCGTTTCTGAAAAATTGCTGTTTCAAATATTTCGCTATATCTCGTTTTCTGTTGGAGATATCTACGATCCAGAAACAAAGCAACAATCGATGGAATGGCGACACTCTGGTTCTCCAAGACCTAATAAGTTTCATGTTCAAAAATCTGCTGGAAAAGTTCTTGCTTAAGTTTTTTAGGATTGCCATGGAGTAATTATATATATATACGGGAAAAAATTAAAGAGAAAAGACGCGGAAAGCTATCCAAAGGTATTTTGTTTTTACATGACAACGCCTCAATACACAAATCTCATGTTGCCATGCAAAAAATTCGTGATTTAGGGTTAGAATTACTAGAACACCCCTCTTATTCAGCAAATTTTGCTCCGTCCGACTATCATCTATTTCCTCAACTGAAAAAAGTTTGAAAGGTCGTAAATTTTCTTTTAACGAGGAGGTAATAAGAGCTGTGGAGGACTGGTTTGCAGAGCGAGAAGAAACATTTTTTTTGAAAGGTCTAGAGACGTTGCAGGTTCGCTTTAATAAATGTATTCAATTAAGGGGGAGAATATGTTGAGTAATAAAATATCTTGACATTGAAATTTTATTTGGTTCTATAGTAGGCCATCCCATCTGTCACGTCATACTCATGTGACATTATTTATCATAGTGAAAAATGGCGCACAATTCGAATTTTGCGCTCCTATTGAAAAACACTTCATGAGGTAGTATTTAGGACATATTTAAGAAAAATATAATTTTCTAGATTAATGTTTTCTGAGTCGATGCAAACACACAGACTCGAGTTTACTCCTCATAAGGATATTCAGGTAGCTTCGGGAAAACCCCGTTCGTCAGAGACGGGACAGTAGGTACAGTCGCCCCTGGAAATTATTAGAATTTTCCACTTGTAAATCACATTAGGTAGAGACAGATCGGCGTCCAGGTACAGTTTTTTGCACGAATGGTTTCGATGAGAAGATAAGCCGCCTTGCGACACTACAGCCAATTAATCCGAATCAAGCAGCCCGACGGATGATTAACGGAACAAACGTTCTGTTCCCGAGTCCCGAAATAAAGCTGCACACAGCGGGTACAGTCCATAACTTACTCCTCGGAACTTCACAGCACGTAATCGGGACGACAGAGCGTAAAAACTCTCGTCAGATTGCAGACCAATTAACTTGAATGCACCCAATTCAATCCCGTCAAATGCTCGGCGGAACACAGGAAAGGGGGCCGGCGTTGACGGGCTAATTTTTTCGAATGTTTCCATTTATTCATTGGAAATAATTTAAGGGCCAGGCAGATCGTTCGGAAAATCTGGCGTCGCATCGAAAGGTCCAATAAAAAGTTTCCGAAGGGTTGACGACTGCGCCCGATACTAAATTCGCTTAAAACGTACGGAATGGGTCCCGAATTTCGGCAGTTTGCGATTATAAATATTTTTCCGCCGTTTCGAACCGGTGTTTATGGTTGATCGTTGTAGCATGTGTGCCGGTTCCGTTTTATCGATATACGACGCTGGAACATTCTGGATTTATCGGCGGGTTATAGTTGTTATTACGACAATTTCGATTCTTCAACGATCTACCCTCATTAGGGAGTTTTATGCTCTCATATATGGGACCAAAAGATGAAACAAGTCCACTTCGAGTCCCCTGACATTTCTCGTCACCAAGACCTAGCAAATATAAATAAAGCATGATGATTGTATGAAGAACAGGAGTAACAGTTCACGGCGACCTTAAGGTCTATTGTGCCCTCTAACAGAACTGTACTTTACAGCTCGCCTTCCAGTTCTAGAGATCTAATGAAATCCAGTATCTGGGAAGGTTTCAGTGAGGTTAGTTCCTCACTGCTGCAGGTTTCTTGCCCAGAGTATTCTTTCCTTTGGGTTGCAATGGCAAGGCATTCCGTGACTAGGTAAATAGGAGTTTCTTCCTCCTCTCTAAGAATCTAAAATTGCCAGTGTCCAATGAACTCATCCTTACCAGATGCTTCCTGAGGCGACAATCTCTTGTAAGACAGTTGGTGAGGAAGTGTAGCTGGTTCTTACTGAGGTCCAGATACCTTTTGGATCTTGAAGTTTCAAAGTTCCGAAGGTACTTTCTGGAATGATTCATTTCTGGGAGATTCCGCCAGAATGTTTCCCTTTCGGTTTTCTTTTTCACCAGAAACTCTTTCTTATAGGTGCCTTTCCCTATACCACAGAGAGGTTCTGGGCCAGTGAATGGCTTACGTGCGCCCTCTCTGGCAATCATATTGGCCTTTTCGTTTCCTTTAAATCCCCAATGACCGGGAACCCAGATTTATGAGATCCTATCTTTCTTGCCTGCCTCATTGAGTTTTTTCCGGCAATACCAGATCAACTTTGAGTCAATGACATAGGAGCTCAGTGCTTTAATAGCGGCTTGACTATTCGAGTGAATGGCTTTATCGCACTTATGAGGGTTTCTTTTTAGGTTTATGTCTAGACATCTTCCAAGTGCCAGTATTACTGCCTGAAAAATACTCAAATGGGAGCCTAACGATAGTATTCACTTGTTTCTTGTCCCGTTTAGAACCATCTGTATATCAATTCACGTTATTTTCTTTAAGATTGTGGTGGTTGTATTTCCGTTCCTATTCCTCAATTTTGCTTAGCACGAGGATATATTGAAAAATTCTAAGCTTACTATAGAACGAAACAAAATTTCAATGTCAAAATATTTTATTACTCAACATATTCTCCTCTAAATTGAATAAATTTATTACAGCGGACCTGTTACGTCTCTAGACGTTAGACCTCCTCGTTGGAAGAAAATTCACGACCTTTTGAACTTTTTTTCAGTTGAGGAAAGAGATGATCTGGTGAATAAGGGGGGTGTTTAAGTTAATTCCAACCCTAAATCACGAAGTTTTTGCATGACACCATCAGATATGTGTACTGGGGCGTTGTCCTGTAAAAACAGAATACCTTTGTATAGCTTTGCGCGTCTTTTCTCAATATTTTTTTCCGTAGAGTGGTCAGTAATGTGGAATAGTAATCTCCAGTTATTGTTCCTCCCTTATCCGAAAAATCAATCATGATTACTCCATGGCAATCCTAAAAAACTGAAGCAAGAACTTTTCCAGCAGATTTATTGGCACGAAACTTCTTAGGTCTTGGAGAACCAGAGTGTCGCCATTCCATCGATTGTTGCTTTGTTTCTGATTCGTAGAAATGTACCTAAGTCTCATCCATAGTATCAATTCGGTTTAAGAAGTCTAGATCGTTTTCAAATCGAGCACTGATCGAACCCGATGCTATTACCCTTGCACGCTTTTGGTCAACATTCAAACATTTGTGGATCCATTTTGCAGAAATTTTTCTCATGTCCAAATTGACGTGAACTATATTATGAACGCGTTCGTATAAAATCTTCAATGCTTTAGATATCCGTTTTAGCCCAATTCGACGATCTGATAAAATCATGTCATGAACTGCATCGATATTTTCGGGGACTGACACAGGAACAAGGCCTTCCCGATCGGTCATCATCTTCAATGGAAAATTTACCTCTTTTGAAGCTTGCCGTCCAATTTTTCGCATACGAAGGACATTGATCACCAAGGGTATTAAGCATATCTTCGTAAATGTGTTTACCTCTTAACCCTTTCAAATACAGGTAGATGATGATGGCTCGATACTCCAATTTTTCGATTTCTACAATTTCGGTGGACATCTTGTTTTTTCAATTTATTGCGTAACTCTGGTTTCCTTTTTTGACGTCGAACTCTACACTGACACTTCTAATAAGTTATTGTTCGTTGATATGGTATCGCAATAATTTGTTCATGAATGGAACTGGTCTAGGCTAACTAGATATCAGTGCTCACTTTCTTGATCATTAGATCACTAGGAAGGTTCACTTGATTACAGAATGCCTTGACATTTCAAGCCTGATGCGCAAGGAATGTTTTTGACAAGAGAATTATAGAAGCAACGGAGATGTGACCTCCTTGAAGCCTTCTCAGAAGGGTGAGCTGTAGATTCCGCAGTTGTGAAAACATCTCTGATAGGGGCACAATAGATCTTGAGGTCGCAGTGGAATGTAATTCTCTTACCAAACTACAAACTACTAGTCAGTAGTCAGTCAATTAAATCCTCAAAGTATATGTAGTCTTCATCTAAGTCGTACAGAGTTATTATTGATACCATCTTTACATTCGGATGACTACGACACGACTCGCAGATCCCAAGAAAACTCTGCGCTTGGCAGTTGGGATCCACTCTGAACTAGTTTTCGTAGGCTGTCAAGAATATCCTGATGATACTGTCTCTCACAAGCTTCTCAGTTTAAAGGCAATATGGGTGAGTTCGACTCCATCATCAAGTAAAATAATTTTATGGAAGATTGCTTTAAAAGACATCTATGATTTTTCCATGATGAAATCTGAAATATTTCCTAGACCATTCCTTTTTGACGCTTATTCCTTCCATAAAATACTCAGAGCTCACTAGATGGTCAATATCTCCCGGAATAGACGTATTGATGATATAAATGCCCGATAAAACTCGAGCTCTGGCAGATACGGCCGAATCAATGATGGCGACATATCATACGAGAACATAAAAAGCCGGAAATAACATATAGCCATTTTATTATTTTGCTAACGGCGGCGAATTTTCCCGATAAAATATATCAGAGAAGAAGTTTCTGCATAAAGTTCCTCCACCAAGGGAAATTCTGGATTTCACAGCTAAATTGAACAGGGGATTTGGATGCCACGTAGACGATCTCGATCGCATGCCGCGACTTGACTTAGTCAAACACCCAATCCCATAATTTATATTTTATCTCGTCGAAGATAGGACAGAGAGGATCAAGAGTGCTAATTGAATGGGCATCGTATCCCTTCGGATCATTAAATGGAGCACATGGAGATGAGGGCGAATGGTTAATGTGATTGGTATGATTGTTTTGTACATTCGATGTGTCGAATTGGTTGGAGGTCGTTATCGAAAAGGGGGGACATTTCCCTAATTGATCAATTGACGCAATGTCGATCACATTTTGACCGCAATCAGATCCTTCTTCATCTTCTTCTACCTAAGGCCCGTTAGACATAACGTATAGGATGAAGTCAAAGAAACTTTGTACTAAATATAATCGAAATCTAAATCTGATCTGAAATGATATACCTACTCACATCGTCAAAATGCAACATTGTAGCTCGACAATTTTTTATGTCTGGAATCTAAACTATCACTTAAAATCATTCTTCAAGAGAACAATATCCAGAGAATTGACTGGCCAACAAACTCACCGGGCATGAATCCAATTGATCACGTATGAGATTACTCAGAGAGAGCAATATCTAATCGCCAAAACCCACTCCTAACTTTTCAGGAATTCAATTCAGCTCGTCAGGAAGAATAGAACGATATGCCTAAAAACTTCATTAATGACTTTATTCGTGGGATGCCTAGGCATATTGAGCAGTTGATTGAAATTAATTAATCGAAAACAATTAATTGATAAATTTAGTTTTCTTCTCATTTTTCATATTTTGTCTCATACTGCATAAAGCAAAGATTAACAAACAGAGATTTTCTATCAAATACACTGCGCAAAAAAATTAACGCACATAATGGAAATCTCAAATTTATTCTACAACTGAAGGTGTCCTCAATGATAATTATTTTTATCAGAATTATGCATGCATATGTTATCCACTTTCAACGTTTTTCTTCAATACAGATGTTTTCTCCCAGCAGGAATAAAAAAAGATGATATTATCAGATTTTGAATGTATTGTCTCCATTGTAAAATCAGTTGTTCTCGATCAATTCTAGTGATCAATAGTTTTTCTTTCGTTTGATTTTCTACACTCGATCGCTATGCAACGCGAAACACGCAATTTGACCCAAGAGGAATGTGCCCAAGCGGTAGTTGTGCGAGAAGAAAGGGGGACATACTCGTACACAAGAATTGCAGAAAGGTTTGGAGTTTCCCTTCACACTTGTATAAGTGTGTCCAGAATGTTGCAGCGATTCAGGGAGACAGGTATGAATGTCCGAAGACCAGGACAGGGTAGACCACGGGTAACAACTGCCATTCAAGAACGTTACTTGAGAGTTTCTTCGTTGAGACAACGGTTTGCAACCGCTCGCCTCATTCAAAATCAGCCTGAGCAAACTCATGAGGTGCAAATTAGCACTCAGACAATAAGAAATCGCCTCAGAGAATATGATTTAAGGCCTCGTGTCGCGGCAAGAGGCCCAGCTCTTACCCCAGCCCATCGAAGGGCGCGTTTGGATTTTGCGAGAGAGCATATCCATTGGGAAGAGGCCGATTGGGAAAGAGTTCTCTTCACAGATGAGGCTAGATTCTGCCTCTACCATTGTGATCGACGTTCCCTTGTATACAGACGTCCACATGAAATACAGGGTCTTTCACGAGGAACCTCACCCATATTTATACGGGAAACTACTGAACGTATTTTCATGAAATTCAGCACTTATAAGTATTTCACGATGCTGATGAAATCTAATATATTTTCAAGGCATGAGCACCTCCGGTTTTTCCGGAAATGACGTCAACTTCCGTTTTTCAAATTAGAACACCATCTTTTTATTGCAGAAATAGATTCCTTAGAAAATTTCAAGTTATTTTGATGTAACATTTTTCAGTTTTGGTTGGAAAATTCTCTCTGAGCGGGAAAATTCGAAAAAAAAATCGAAAATAGAGCTCCGCTGAAACAAGAATAACTTCGAGGTTTTTAGTTGGAAAATTTTCATTTTTTGGATTTTTCAAGATTTAAGATTGATGTATCCACTTTGAAAATCAAAATCGCGATTTATGATACAGGGGGTGAAAAAATCGCTTTCAAATTTAGGGATGACAAAATCGTGAAAAATCAATTTTTTCAAATTAGAACCCCATTTTTTTATGGCAGATATTGAATCTACGTTAAAAAATAATGTGAGTGTATGCATCACACCCTTGCCCTAAAGTGGATATTTTCTGAGTTATTCACAAAAAACTGTTTTTCGTCTTGAATTTTCAGCTATTTCTTTTCCCTTCACGCCAAAAAGATGAAATTTTCAGGAACTGTTATTTGAACCATGCTGTAGATTTTTCACCCCTTCTTGAAACCGACTTCAAGTTACTATTAGGAGAACCATGGCAAACTCTTGCAGTTATAACTAGAGAAGATGCTCCAAGTTTTGACCGTTAATTTCTAGACATTTATTTATACGTCTCAGGAATGCTTCGTGCGTTGCTCTTCTTATTTCATCGGGAGGAAGAGATCTGCAAAAGTGTTTAAAAACCAAATTGAGTTTCAAAACTATGAATCTAAAAATCTAAACAAACCTGAACGCATTTCTGACTCGCAGTCCTGCAGTCCTCTTTATCAGTCAGGGGAGTTGAGTAGACAATATTTTTTATCCTACCCCAAACATAATAGTCTAAAGGAGTTAAATCGGGAGAACGTGGTGGCCAAAGATGTGGACCATTGTTCGCCAACCATCGATCTTCAAATAGCCTGTAGAGGATATTTGACACATTGAGTGAATTGTGTGGAGGCGCGCCATCTTGTTGATACCATAAGTCATTATGGTTCTGTACTAGCGGCTCAATTATTTGAGTCAATATGTCAGAATATCTATCTCCTAAGGGAGAACATTCTTTAAATAATGCAAACATGTGTAGTGTTCTATCTTACCAGTTAAAGTCCCATCATAAATGTGAACATCGAGAATTGCATTATTTTTGATGGCGCAAAAAACATTGAAACTCCAGGTCTCTTGAAAGTTCCATTGTCTGAAGTGGTGGTGGTTCTCTTCATCCCAATAATGACTGTTATGCCTATTGAAAGAACCATTCTTTGTGAATTTAGATTCATCTGTCCAAATTATACAGTCC
This sequence comes from Adalia decempunctata, assembly GCA_951802165.1. Classification (NCBI taxonomy): domain Eukaryota; kingdom Metazoa; phylum Arthropoda; class Insecta; order Coleoptera; family Coccinellidae; genus Adalia; species Adalia decempunctata. Next base: position 30,071,431 of record OX637699.1, read on the forward strand.
AAAAAGTTTTCATTCTCTTGAAATCGAATCATCATAGCTTCGCAAAACTCTGTTCTCCTGACGAAATCAGTTTCCTTCAAATGCTGTACCCTATTGAATTTATATGGGAGCATTTTATGTATTTTTAATATTCTCCAAACACTCGATTGAGATAATCCCAGATCAATCTCGGCATCTTTGAGAGAATTTTGAGGATTCACACGAAAATATGCAAGAACTGTAATTTCGTTGTTCTCATCTTCTACTACACTTTTTTCTCTGTGTATAGTTTTCTTAACGAAAGATCCGACATTTCTCAAGTTTGTCATGGTTCTGTTCTGTTAATGGTATCTCTCGTTGGTCTGGGTCGGTCAGGAAACCTCTCAATGAACAGTCGAATCGTCTATCTTCAACTTTATTACATTCTCCATGAAGTAGAATGAGATTTAAATAATCTTCATTGGTAAAATTAGGCATAGTGATCGATTTTATAACTTAATACGAATTATCACCAAATTAATAGTAAACATAAAATGCTACTGAATAAAGAGGAATTTGGCAGATGTAATTAATGATATCTATCATTAAAAAAAAAAAGTTTGTAAAACATGGTAAGTTTTTGCATATGGTTTATAAGGAATTATTTATTTAACACTGGAGAGAAAACCGATGGCCGATTAGTTGAAATAAAGAGGTTTCCGATACAAATTCGAATCCAAATTCGCCATCTATTTAGGAACAACCTGTAACTTTTTTCTCTTGCATATAAGGGTAGTAAAATCTAAAACATGGTTTAAGTAACAGTTCCTGAAAATTTCATCTTTTTGGCGTGAAGGGAAAAGAAATAGCTGAAAATTCAAGACGAAAAACAGTTTTTTGTGAATAACTCAGAAAATATCCACTTTAGGGCAAGGGTGTGATGCATGCACTCACATTATTTTTTAACGTAGATTCAATATATGCCATAAAAAATGGGGTTCTAATTTGAAAAAATTGATTTTTCACGATTTTGTCATCCCTAACTTTGAAAGCGATTTTTTCACCCCCTGTATCATGAATCGCGATTTCGATTTTCAAAGTGGATACATCAATCTTACATCTTGAAAAATCCCAAAAATGAAAATTTTCCATCCAAAAACCTCGAAGTTATTCTTGTTTCAGCGGAGCTCTATTTTAGATTTTTTTTTCGAATTTTCCCGCTCAGAGAGAATTTTTCAACCAAAACTGAAAAATGTTACATCAAAATAACTTGAAATTTTCTAAGAAATCTATTTCTGCAATGAAAAAATGGTGTTCTAATTTGAAAAACGGAAGTTGACGTCATTTCCGGAAAAACCGGAGGTGCTCATGCCTTGAAAATATTTTAGATTTCATCAGCATCGTGAAATACTCATAAGTGCTGAATTTCATGAAAATACGTTCAGTAGTTTCCCGTATAAATATGGGTGAAGTTCCTCGTGAAAGACCCTGTATATGCTCAGTGCAATTTCCTGAATACTACTGGTTTTGGGGGAGGATCGATTATGGTATGGGGTGGAATATCTTTGACTGCTCACACAGACCTAGTGGTCCTTGATAATGGAGCTATGAATGCTGATAAGTATATTAGGAACATTCTTGAAGAGAATGTAGTGCCATTCGCCCCATACATTGGTGAAGATTTCATTTTTATGGACGATAATGCCAGACCCCATCGTGCGCGCACCGTTCAGGAGTACCTTGAAGAGGTTGAAGTCTCTCGAATGGAATGACCAGCAAGAAGTCCAGATCTCAATCCGATTGAGCAGGTTTGGGACAACCTCAATAGAAGGCTGAGAAGTTCAGAAAATCATCCAGCTACTCTTAATGACTTTAGGAATCCAACTCGGAGAAATCTGGGAAGGATTAGATCAGAACATTTTAAGATCACTCATTTTGAGTATGAACCGTCGTTGCCGAGCTGTAATTAACGCAAGGGTAGGAAATACCAAGTATTAAATCACTTATCAGCATTTCAGTATTTTGAAAATTGTTCATTTCTCTTCTTTCACATAAGATTCGGTGAAATCCTGAATTTTTCTTCCATTTAATGTGTCTTGTTTCATCAAAACCTTCCCGAGAGAACATAAAAAATAAGTTATAAAGTCAATGTAGAGTTAACTTTCATTAAAATTGAGATTTTCAGAATGTGCGTTGGAATAGAGAAAAATATTCTTCTCATTTTCAGAACAAATATTGTTTATTTCTCGAGAAACCTAGGGAACCAACCAAGACTTTTGACGATGTGTGTATTATGTTTCCAATCCTAATTCGCAAGCTTATACAGGGTCTTTCACGAGGAACCTCACCCATATTTATACGGGAAACTACTGAACGTATTTTCATGAAATTCAGCACTTATAAGTATTTCACGATGCTGATGAAATCTAAAATATTTTCAAGGCATGAGCACCTCCGGTTTTTCCGGAAATGACGTCAACTTGCGTTTTTCAAATTAGAACACCATTTTTTTATTGCAGAAATAGATTCCTTAGAAAATTTCAAGTTATTTTGATGTAACGTTTTTCAGTTTTGGTTGGAAAATTCTCTCTGAGCGGGAAAATTCGAAAAAAAAATCGAAAATAGAGCTCCGCTGAAACAAGAATAACTTCGAGGTTTTTGGATGGAAAATTTTCATTTTTGGGATTTTTCAAGATGTAAGATTGATGTATCCACTTTAAAAATCGAAATCGCGATTCATGGTACAGGGGGTGAAAAAATCGCTTTCAAAGTTAGGGATGACAAAATCGTGAAAAATCAATTTTTTCAAATTAGAACCCCATTTTTTTATGGCAGATATTGAATCTACGTTAAAAAATAATGTGTGTGTATGCATCACACCCTTGCCCTAAAGTGGATATTTCCTGAGTTATTCACAAAAAACTGTTTTTCGTCTTGAATTTTCAGCTATTTCTTTTCCCTTCACGCCAAAAAGATGAAATTTTCAGGAACTGTTGCTTAAACCATGTTTTAGATTTAACTACCCTAATATGCAAGAGAAAAAAGTTACAGGTTGTTCCTAAATAGATGGCGAATTTGGATTCGAATTTGTATCGGAAACCTCTTTATTTCAACTAATCGGCCATCGGTTTTTTCACCAGTGATAAATAAATAATTCCTTATGAACCATATGCAAAAACTTACCATGTTTTACATTCTTTTTTTTTAATGATAGATATCATTAATTACATCTACTGAATAAAGAGGAATTTGGCAGATGTAATTAATGATATCTATCATTAAAAAAAAAGAATGTAAAACATGGTAAGTTTTTGCATATGGTTCATAAGGAATTATTTATTTATCACTGGAGAGAAAACCGATGGCCGATTAGTTGAAATAATAAAAAGGTTTCCGATACAAATTCGAATCCAAATTCGCCATCTATTTAGGAACAACCTGTAACTTTTTCCTCTTGCATATTAGGGTAGTAAAATCTAAAACATGGTTTAAGTAACAGTTCCTGAAAATTTCATCTTTTAGGCGTGAAGGAAAAAGAAATAGCTGAAAATTCAAGACGAAAAACAGTTTTTTGTGAATAACTCAGGAAATATCCACTTTAGGGCAAGGGTGTGATGCATACACTCACATTATTTTTTAACGTAGATGCAATATCTGCCATAAAAAAATGGGGTTCTAATTTGAAAAAATTGATTTTTCACGATTTTGTCATCCCTAACTTTGAAAGCGATTTTTTCACCCCCTGTACCATGAATCGCGATTTCGATTTTCAAAGTGGATACATCTCTCTTACATCTTGAAAAATCCCAAAAATGAAAATTTTCCATCCAAAAACCTCGAAGTTATTCTTGTTTCAGCGGAGCTCTATTTTCGATTTTTTTTTCGAATTTTCCCGCTCAGAGAGAATTTTCCAACCAAAACTGAAAAACGTTACATCAAAATAACTTGAAATTTTCTAAGGAATCTATTTCTGCAATAAAAAAATGGTGTTCTAATTTGAAAAACGGAAGTTGACGTCATTTCCGGAAAAACCGGAGGTGCTCATGCCTTGAAAATATTTCAGATTTCATCAGCATCGTGAAGTACTTATAAGTGCTGAATTTCATGAAAATACGTTCAGTAGTTTCCCGTATAAATATGGGTGAGGTTCCTCGTGAAAGACCCTGTATATCAACCAATGATTCTTGCTGTACCTATACCTATGACCCATGCCTCTCCAAAGATTATTTATTTATTTTGTATGACCAGATAGCAGCTGTAGCATTGAAAAGAGTTCACTAACTTCTGTAAAACTCAGATAATTGTTCCCACTGAAAATCCTTACAGATTCTTTGAAGTGTTGACGAGGTATACCCAGCCTTGAAGATTCCTATCGACGAAGAAACTAGTTTTTGTGAACACGCAAGCTGCTTGGTATGATCATTTGGTCTGATATGACCATTAGATCGGATCAACTCAGTATTTGTTGATATTTATTCGGCTTTTTACTGCCTTTTCTTCCGAATTATGCTGAGTTCGAACCTTTTAGGTGGCATTCTTAATCTCACGATCATGTCAGAGTAGCCTCAAGAACTTTCGGGTGTGGCGGCTACGGACTAGAACCAGAAGCAGCCATATATCCTAAGAGGATACACCGAACAGTTTACAACGCAAAATTAATTTACCGTCTCAGGCCCACCGCCAATTCTGCCTCCAAAGTTATGCGCTGACGATAGAATATTATACAGCATACAGCGGTGATTCATCAAGAAGCACCATTATTTGCTTAATAAATGGCCGTCGCAGGACAGAAAGTGAAACTTCAGATCCGGTAGTTATTTGAACGGGCCAAGTTACACACAGACACAGAATCAAATTTTGCTACATTTGACCGTCCTGGTCGCATCACACAGTCCAGTATCTGGTGACCTGCGACTAATTAGATCTGATGTCCGCAGGCAGTTTGATCGAACCACTTGACTGTGGTGCTTCTGAATTTCGTGACTAATTGTTAACGTTGAGGGGTCCGACCCGTGGCGTTTGTAGGAGGCAAAACATTAGGGCTGTCCGCCTTGATGAACGATCGAAGGGGTTCGTATTCGGGGTGGAAAGAAGGGTTGTGTGTAGTGCCCATTCGTCTTCTCTAATGCTGATATTTTTAAGTCGGTCAACATTTTCAGAACTCGACGTAACATTTTCGGAGTAGTTCCGTATGAATTTTCCTGATTCAACTGAATAAGACTGTTCAAAATCGTGGTGTACTGACTTTGGCTAATTACTAGTTGCGGACTGTTACCAGATAATTGAGTTAGAGATGGAAGTGTAAAATATTTATTTTACATTATTTACAATCATTATGAATATTATACTCGCATGAAGTTAACAATACAAGAGTGTTTCATTTTAAATATGAACGACATCTAAACAGAGATATAGTATTCATTGAAAACGAGTTGAGAGAGTGTTGAAATATCACAATTAAAAAATATGATTTGATCATGAGATGGTACAAGTTCATTGATGAATGAAGTATGAGTGTTCTAAGAATTTACATTATAAATGAAAATGATTCATAATTAAATATTATTCAAATATTCAAAAGTGTAAAATGATTCAGAGTGTTCAAATGAGAAAAGCAATGAATCATGAAATGGACTTAGCTTATCGTTCAACACAACGTTTACAGTGATTAACTTTTTAATAGAAATATTAAAAGTGAGTGTTTCGATTTAACCAGAAAAACAGAAGGTTTATATGATAAACTATAAAGAGAAGTCTAGAGTTGTAATAAAGTATAGAATTCAGAGTGTGATCGTAATGTATGAATGAAGTGTACATGTCTATCAATCAAGTTAACATTTACAGTGACAGAGTGCTTAGGAAAATAAGCAAGAGCAGTTCTATTCTATCAGAAAAATAGGAAAAGTGATTGATAAACTTAGAGATGTACCGAGTATACTTCTATAAAAGAGATCTGAGTTGAACGGTGAGTGAAATGCAATACATGTTCTCGAGCGAGTGAGTGAAAATACATGAACTAGTGAATGAGTATACATGAATGAATGATTGAATATGAGAGATCACAAGTAATAATTGAAATGATGGCCTGTCAGGATTGAACCCATGGAGCGAGACAGCTGGCCAGACGTGGCAACGAAGTTGAAAACTGGAAATTCTCCAATGAGAAGTCTGAAAATCCTACCGTCTGGTCCAGTTGGCCCACTCCAGGGTCCTCCCTGGAGTTGAGAGGGCATAAATGTATCTGAAACTCGAGAACAGTATTTAGCACATGGTCTGATTGAGGTTAACATTGCAAAGTGGGCAGAAAATTCATATTAATCACAGAAAATATGAAGTGAACTAGAGTTGCACCAAAGCAACAATTCAATTATCAATTTCAATTGTACAGAGAAGGCTTAAGTTAGTTTAATCTTGGTAACACGAAGTGGTCCAGTCTGCACAGACCATAGAATTCATTATATTAATAAAATATATGAAAATATATCGTAGATTATGCAGAGAAATGAGTGGAAATGATATGGGCAATTTATGAGTTGAATACTCATGATGTCAATTAAACGTAAGGATTTAATTGACCACGAGGTGACATGAATTTATCTGTGATTAACAAAAGTTAAGAATTGGTCAATAAGGCATTTAAATATTAATTATTACATACCTTTGAGATGGGCAATTTTCTCGTGTACCAAGATTAAACGAGATGATCAGAAATTACACAATTTTTGAATAGCGAGATGAACTTATATAAAATTTTAGCAAAGCGAAAAAAGGAGCAAACAAGTATTCGTAAACGAAACAGGAAGCAACAGTTAATAATTAATTTGACAAAACTGCAGCAGGAAATTGCAGCGAATTTGACAGTAAGAGTGGGAGAGATATGATCTTGCGCAATAACCTTAGACAAAAGGAAATAACTTTGATAAAAATGTAACATTTGTTGCATACCTTAATTATGCACTGGAGTGTTGGAACGGGGACCATCTGATGATGACGAGTTGAACTGGAGTAGTCGATGAATTTTCAACAAAGACCAATAAATCCATCCATGAGCAATAAAGATGTTCCCTATCAGAGGTGTTATTATGACTATTCCACTCATTTCAAAAGCTGACCAATCACAGTCCAAAGACAGCTCGTATTTTCGCGATTATACCAACTGTCTCTGAATTATGATTGGTCTGACAACTTCGGTGTTTTCAACGATTGAACTACAGTATAATCTGTTATTGAACTATGGATACGAATGGTTTGACAACTGATAAACATAAATTGTAGACGTCAACATAAGTTTTTCCTTGCTTTTCTCGAATACGGAGCCTCTGACCTTTTATTCTGTTCGTGAAATAGTCTTATAAAATTTCACTAGAGATTGAATTTACCTCATTAGTCTATCTTTTATTCCCAAACTCAAATGAGTTGCTTTGAGGAAACACCACTCGTCCTCCGGACTCGTGATGTTTCCAAGCAACTCATTTTCGTTTGAAAATAAATCGATAGACTTATCACGGAAATTCAATCTCTTGTGATATTACTACTGAATAGACCGCCATTACGGTAGATGTAACTTTCAAAGCTGTAATTTTTTGACATTCGACAAGTTGAAACTACCCCATAAAAGAAAATGGAACGATACACGCTTCAAAGTAGCATTGAAATTATCAAAATTCACCATAAAATAGTGAAAATTTGGCAGAGACGGTTCGTGAGACTCGAACATTTTTGGGTCGTCGTGAAGCACCTTGTCGAACCGAAATACAGAAATTGGTTAGAAAAATTGAGCTGTTGGGATAAGTTAGCGATGTGAAGAAGAAAACCTGTGCACGTCGCTCAAGAACAGCCAAGAATATGGCTGCTGTAGCCGAAAGTGTTGAATAAAACCCATTCCTCGTCGTTCTTTGGAATTAGGCATTACACAAACGTCATCACACTCATTTTGCACAAAGATTTGGGTCTTCTGACTTATAATTTTCAGTTAACCCAATAATTCAAGCCGGCCGATCATCAACAACGTCGTGTATTTGCTGATTGGGTTCTTGAAATGCATGAAAATGATCTGTTATTCCATTGAAAAATCATCCTGTGCGATGAGGCCCATTTCCACCTCGGTGGCTCCATCAACAAGCAAAATGGTCGCATCTGAGGCTCGAAAACCCAAGAGTTATTGTTGAAAAGCTTCTCTATTCTCAACGTGTTATTGTGTAGTGCGGTTTATGGTCCGGTTCGGCTATATGGTCATTGGACCATATTGTTTTGATGATGAGGCTGTAGCATTCGTTACGGTGAATGAATTGCGCTATCGAAAGATGATTAATGATTTTTTATGGCGGGAATTGAATGTAATTGATCTGAACAACTTTTTCTTATAACAAAACGGAGCTACGTGGCACAAAAGCAACAAAACCATTGATCTTTTAAAGCACTGGTAATAATCTGATATTATCGAACCTTAATCATCTTTTTAGGTAACGTTCTTTGTGAAAACTCATTAATAAATCAATATTTATTCATATTTGAGGAGTTTCATACTCAAACAGAAATCGATTAGAAAGCAAGCGGAGTTAGAATAACCGCCGGTTCGATACGAAAAACCATGTGGCCCACAAAGAATCCGTGTAATTGTCGATGAGGAAATGCTGTAGGTGGGAGATCAGTGAAAATCCGTGGGAACTGAACTCAAAGGTTTTATTGATTAACTTTCCGTCCCGTCCGTGAACCATTAACTTTTCGAGAGCTGCTCGGCCTTCTGGAATCGAACTACACGCTACTTTTTTAATGAAGTGATTCTCCAGAATTTCAGGTGGAGGTCGGCTGTTCACCTTGTAACTTTTGATTCTTGGATTTGGCTGATAGGGAACAAGATTCTTCGTATAGTATAGAAAATTGTTGATTGCTTAAAATGAGCCAACTAAAAAGTTTCAATTCATTCATGGGTTTTGAATTTTGAAAGTAGCAGCAGTAAGAATTTATATTCCCAATAGCCAAAGCCTTGAAGTATAATAACTTGAATCGCTTGACAGCGTGAGGTGTGTGTATCATATCCATGAAAATGGTATAAAAAACTTGGAATTGTGAAGTTTTTTCCATCAAAATTTAGTTATTTCACTTTCAAAGAACTACGCTCGAAGCCAAACTGACAAAATTCAATCTGAATCAAGTATTATCAATACCAGAATACGTCAAAGTTACGAATTTCAAGATGAAAATCGCTAAAGGACCCCGCACTTTCCTTATGAGAAATGACGTTTCGTCAAATTTTCTAAAATTTTGGTATAATGTAGTACTCGACCTACTGATCAAAAGTGACCATGGCCCCAACTCAATCCTATGACTAGTTTTTGGGATACAGGGCGTTGAAGTTGAGAATAACCCACTTTTACTACGCTCGTATCTCGGAACAGAATCCAATCAACTTCAATTTTTCTCAAGAAACATTTCATTCCATCCTCAGATGGCAACCATATAGAAAAATATGACCGAAAATCGTTACGAATACAGGGTTATCCATAATTGAATGCATGCCCGATTTTGAAAGTATAAAAAATGTCAGTTCCAGAGCGAGAACGTTCACAAAATGAACTATTTAACTAGATATGTTGTTGTTACATCGAAAAAACCTGAAATGCTCAGAATTCATACTGGGTGATCCATTATTATAGAAACTATTCACAATGAGAGTTAAGTGGACACCCTGTATTTTTGGGTTAATTTAAGATGTTCGTTTTATTTTTTCAGAAAATATCACCATGTACTTCAAAGAATACAGGGTGATTCAGGCATGAAATAAACTGTAAACCTCACGAAAATACCCAAAAACCACTTTTTTTTTTCATCACCCTATATTCCAAGATTAACTCCGTTGAGGTGGGAATTTTCTTTCACCACTGTACTTGATATAAAAACATCAATACGGCTGAGAGTTTTCATCCACTTCCTATGACCAGATTTTTTTTATGTAATATGAAAATTATTTATGTATGTTATTCTATTCTTATTCCAGCATAAAAAAAATCTGGTCATAGGAAGTGGCTGAAAACTCTCAGCCGTGTTGATGTTTTTATATCAAGTACAGTGGTGAAAGAAAATTCCCACCTCAACGGAGTTAATCTTGGAATAGTGGGTGCTGAAAAAAAAAGTGGTTTTTGGGTAATTTCGTGAGGTTCACAGTTCATTTCATGCCTGAATCACAAGTATTCTTTGAAGTACATGGTGATATATTCTGAAAAAATCGAACAAACATCTTAAATCAACCCAAAAATACAGGGTGTCCACTTAACCCTCATAGTGAATAGTTTCTATAATAATGGATCACCCAGTATGAATTCTGGGCATTTCAGGTTTTTTCGATGTAACAAGAACACATCTAGTGAAATAGTTCATTATGCGAACGTTCTCGCTCTGGAACTGACATATTTTATACTTTCAAAATCGGGCATGCATTCAATTATGGATATCCCTGTATTCGTAACGATTTTTGATCATATTTCTCTATGTGGTTGCTCCCTGGGGATGGAATGAAATGTTTCTTGAGAAAAATTGAAGTTGATTCGATTCTGTTCCGAGATACGAGTGTAGTAGAAGTGGGTAATTCTCAACTTCAACGCCCTGTATCTCAAAAACTAGTCATAGTATTGAGGTGGGGCCATGGACACTTTTGATCAGTAGGTCGAGTACTACATTATACCAAAATTTCAGAACATTTGACAAGACGCCATTTCCATAAGAAGAGTGCGGGGTTCCCTAGGTATTTTACTTTTAAAGAACAACGCTCGAAGCCAAACTGACGAAATTCAATCTGAATCAAGTATTATCGATACTAGAATACGTCAAAGATACGAATTTCAAGATGAAAATGGCCAAATTTGAACAAAGCGCAACCGGCCCCTTTACCATTTTGTTACTAAATCGACACAAATGCAAATAATGAGCAGTTTTTTCCAAATGACCAATATTTCCTAATTTTACAAATATCTTATATTCTCGGCAGATAGTAGGTAATTCGCCGAATTGCAACTTCTGAAAGCTTATAAGTTCCTCATGACATGAACCTTCTTGAATGCCGAGTTTTGTCATATGTAATACCACTAGAGATGGAATTTTGCCGGCAAAATTTCTCGATTGTGATATGAAAGTTTGTTGCTCGAAAATTTCGCGAACGACATTTGTATCAAAATCACGAGCCGTTAGGCGTGTGATTTTGGAAAAAATGTCATGAGCGAAAGGACCCCGCACTTTTTATATGGCAAATGGCGTTCCGTCAAATGGTCTAAAATTTTGGTATAATGTTGTACTCGACCTACTGATCAAAAGTGTCCATGGCCCCAACTCAATCCTATGACTAGTTTTTGAGATACAGGGCGTTGAAGTTGAGAATTACCCACTTTTACTACGCTCGTATCTCGGAACAGAATCGAATCAACTTCAATTTTTCTCAAGAAACATTTCATGACATCCCTAGGGAGCAACCATACAGAGGAATATGACCGAAAATCGTTACGAATACAGGGTTATCCATAATTGAATGCATGCCCGATTTTAAAATGTGTCAGTTTCAGAGCGAGAACGTTCACAAAATGAACTATTACACTAGATATGTTGTTGTTACATCGAAAAAGTCTGTAATACCCAGAATTTATACTGGGTGATCCATTATTATAGAAACTATTCTCAAGGAAGGTTAAATGGACACCCTGTATTTATGGGTTGATTCAAGGTGTTTGCTTGATTTTTTTAGAACATATCATCATGGACTTCAAAGAATACAGGGTGATTCAGTCATGAAATGAACTTTGAACCTCACGAAAATGCCCAAAAACCCTCTTTCTTTTCATCACCCTCTATTTCAAGATTAACTCCGTTGAGGTGGGAGTTTTCTTTCACCATTGTACTTGAAATAAAAACATCAATACGGCTGAGAGTTTTCATCCACTTCCTATGACCAGATTTTTTTTTATGCTGGAATAAAAATGGAATAACATAAATAAATAAATAAATTTCATATTACATAAAAAAAAAATCTGTTCATAGGAAGTGGATAAAAACTCTCAGTCGTATTGATGTTTTCATATCAAGTACAATGGTGAAAGAAAACTCCCACCTCATCGGAGTTAATCTTGAAATAGAGGGTGATGAAAAAAAAAGGTGGTTTTTGGGTATATTCGTGAGGTTCAAAGTTCATTTCATGACTGAATCACCCTGTATTCTTTGAAGTCCATGATGATATGTTCTAAAAAAATTAAGCAAACACCTTGAATCAACCCATAAATACAGGGTGTCCACTTAACCATCCTGGAGAATAGTTTCTATAATAATGGATCACCCAGTATAAATTCTGGGTATTACAGACTTTTTCGATGTAACAACAACATTTCTAGTGTAATAGTTCATTTTGTGAACGTTCTCGCTCTGAAACTGACACATTTTATACTTTCAAAATCGGGCATGCATTCAATTATGGATAACCCTGTATTCGTAACGATTTTTGGTCATATTCCTCTTTTTCTTGAAAAAAATTGAAGTTCATTCGATTATGTTCCGAGATACGGGCGTAGTAAAAGTAGGTAATTCTCAACTTCAACGACCTGTATCTCAAAAACTAGTCATAGGATCGAGTTGGGGCCATAGACTTTTTCGATCAGTAGGTCGAGTACTACATTATACCAAAATTTTAGAACATTTGACGGAACGCCATTTGCCACAGAAAAAGTGCGGGGTCCTTTCCGAAAAGCAACAAACTTGAATATTACAAGAGAGAAATTTTACCTGCTTAAATTTCATCTCGAGTGGAATTCGGCATGACTATTGCACGAGCAAATAGGGTAATATGTTCACATTTGACGCGTATTGCGTATTGGAAAATTAGAATTCATTATAGATTAACTAAACCACTAAACGTTGTCTGTTCTCTCTATGATATTTATTTCCGAAGCTATCTATGAATTCTAGAAACGTCAAAAATTTTGTCGCTGAAAAACCAACATGTTGGTTTTGCCGGATTGAAAATGTTTTCGTGATGAAACGATCGTTGCTACGGAAACTTCCTCACTAAAAATGAAAAGAGTGGAATAGTCATGTAAATCCAATTTTTGAAAATAAAAAATATACGTTATAAATTTTGAAGCAGCAAGTAAGGGTTTATACTTTCAGAACTATAGGTATCTGAAATCTTATAGTTTAATAAATTGAGGTCTGAATCACCATCTTCAGCGATAGTGCGAAGTGTGTATGATATTGATGAAAATGGAATAAAAAACTGGGAATTGTGAAGTTTTTTCGATCCAAATATAGGTATTCTACTTTTAAACATCTACACTCCGAACCAAACTGACGAAATTCGATCTGAATTAAGGATTATTGATACTAAAAAACTAACAAAGTTACGAATTTCACGATGACAATGGGATAATTTGACTAAGGTGCGACTGGCTCCTTCGCCATTTTGTAAAGGAATAAGCTCGAATGCCATTTTTCTCCCAAATGGCCAATTCAATTGAGAAAAAAAACTTCTGTATAAGAAGGTCTTTTATTACGCTTTCTAAAAATGCTTCAATCGTGGGAATCCGCTGCCTGATTTTAATATTATTGAATTAAAACTGCGAACAAGATTGTGTAGAATGAAACGTAAGAACATGTTAACAGACTATGCGGAGAATTCAGAGGGAATCTGCGAAAATTGAATATAGTATAGGTTTAAAGAGAGTAAGTGTCAAAAGGACCTTCAAATAGCACCAATTTTGAATGAAGGGTTATGTAATTTTATATGTGAATTTGGTATCCGAAAAGTAGTGATAACCTTAGAGAGAAATCTAATATTTCAATCATCATCGAACATGGCATTTCCTGATTTCGACATTATTATAGGTCTCCTTTTTCATAATTTACCCGGCGGGCGCTGAAAGTGCTCGGAATATTCACAAAGACGCGATGAAAAGCTACCGCAAATTAAATCAGACCCGACACCACCAATGCGCCATTTTTTGTCGCTCGGAAGCATCAGTCTGTGAGACTTTCACGCAATATTCTCCTTCCAGGACCCTTTCCAGGGGTCGGATATGAAACAAACTCGCAGCCTCAAAATTAAAACTCCAAATCGCTGGGGCACTTTCCATTCCGCAAATTGAATTCTCACCAGGGAAGTACATGCACGAATTTCATCATCTGCCGGTGGAATATCGGGTCTTAATTGTACTTTGAGCCCCGATCTACTCAATTTTGAGCACAGAGGAGTATCCAAAAAGTGTCGCTTTGCGATTCGTAATTTAATAATTCAGGAGCGCGAGTTCACATTATGGGAGGCTTGTTATTGTGAGGAAGGAGAAGGGGCGTGGGGCGAGGGAGAGATGGCGGCTTAACTTAAAGGTTTTATTGATTGGGTAAATGGTGTAGACCGAGCTTGAAGGTAATCGTATTCATATATTACGTATTCACCGCCAAACTTTTTGTTCGACGTACTTCTCGTCGTTAGGTTTTACTTTATGGTTTATCTTTATAGTTATACCATTTTATATTTTATTTGAAGACATGTCAAAATTACAAAGTTATGCCATTCAATTGCGATGACATAAGGAAGATCATAATATAATAATTCTTTATAAAATCCAATGATGGTAACATCAAAAAGTTCAAACAAAATACATAACCATGCACAATAGTCATTTATCATATGAGTGTTAAAAGTGACGTTTGATTTTGTGAGTGAAAAAGTTTGTGAAATGAACGGAGCAAATTGAACAATTTCACGAACAAAATGAAATCACTTTTAACACAAAAACCATACAATGTTTTTTGTACAACTGCCCTATTTTGATAATGAAATGGGCGAATTTGCAATGACAATAAACTTCAAAATGCATTCTAATATTCAAATAATCAAAAGGTTGTTGTGAATTTCGAACGTTTCCAACGTTATGATTACTAACAAATGAGAAAAGACGCTGTCATTTGAATTTCGTTCCTGTCCAATTTTCGTCTTGGGTTTTTAACTGCTTAATATGTTTGTCGAGAGTCCAATTATTAATAAAGGTGACGATTTGGTTGTTCCTGTGGAAAGTGAAGAGTCTCCAAAAAGAGCAAATCTGGAACTCCTACCTACCTAAAAAATCTGTTCAGCAGTACGATATTGCATATAACAATTTCCTGGCCTGGTGTTAATTGAAAAATGTAGAAGGGAACTTCAGTGAACCTGTTTTCCTGGCATACTCAGAAGAAAAATAAAAAATATGGAGTTCATCAACTTTGTGGAGCAAATTAATAAATAGCATATTTAAAACGGAAAAGTGAAGGATATCGTCCCAAAAAATCGAAAATTTTCATTCGTGAACAAGTTGAAAAGTTTATAATGAGGCACCAGATGAGAAATACTTGATGGTTAAGGTTGTGTAGTTTATCAGTGGAAGACATCGAAATAATAGATAAATCATTGGTTATACAACTTCCAAACACAAAAACGAAAGTCAGTCGTTCTTTCAGTATTATTGGGAAGTATGTTGACTATTTTAATAAGTACTTTGCACTGCGTCCTTCTGTCGTTTCTTCCTTAAATACATGAATAATAAATGCATTGCCAATCCAGTTGGTATCAATACATTTGGGAAAATTCCATCTATTGTTGCCGAATTCCTCAAGCTGCCAGAAACAAAGCAAAATACAGGACACTGTTTTCGAAGATCCTCTGCTTCATTGCTAGCAGAATCAGGAGCAAATATTACGGATATAAAAAAAACATGGTGGATGGATGTCTACGACGGTAGCCGAGGGCTATGTTGATCATTCCATTGCATATAGAAATGTCATTGCTAAAAAAAATTCTCCCAACCATCATCATCCAATATTGTACTTCCTGTTTCTACAAGTAGTGTGCTGAGGATTCTAATAATGTGTTGCGAAGCTCCCTAACGTCACAAGGCATTAATAATGTTAGTAATTGTTCTATTTTTACGATTAATATTAATGTTCATAAGTAATGATTGTTAAATATTGATAATAAAAATTTGCAACTGCTGAAATCATAGGAAAATTGAGTGCTAAAAATATTTCGAACACAAATGTTAAAAATATTTTTGACACGCTTCCACGTAAACAATCTATTTTAACATTGTTTGCTGTCATTAAAAGTGTCACTTTTAATGGTAGTTGTACAAAAAACAATTTATAATAAATGGTGTAATGGCAATTACTACAATTTGTCTCATTAATTCCAATAGATTCTAGAGTTTTCACCTCACTAGTTGTTGCTTTTTGGTAAACTTGTTTAGTTTTTGGCACAAATACTCGCTTCTTATATTTTTTTCTTCTTCTCATTCGAATTTTCGATGTAACCTCCACGGTTCACAGATCTGCTCCAGAATCGTCCAAAAATGAAGCAGACGATCGCCGGGAACAATGTGCGATATATTCTTCAGGGTGGAGAAAATAAAAAGAATTTTTCAATAACTTATTTCATTTAACCAGAGGTGTGAATTCAAACGGGTTGTTTCAGGCATTTCTTATTTTTAAAAGTGACAAGAAAGTAGATGGTTTGTGTTGTGTTTTCACGTATTGTCTACCATATTCAATCCTGCGATATTCCCCGTTGTCACAAAAAATTCTCGCAATACATTTGTTTTTGTATTAGGTAATGTAATTCTAAAAACGTATGCTGAACGTGTTACGACGGCAACAACTCTACGAATCTCTTTACTTGCTTTAGTCCTGGAGAACTTCTCCAAAGGATCTCCTAGGTTTTCTATACATCATCAGGTTTCGATTCACATGACTCTGCAGCGACTCTCCTCCTCTACAGGTCTCTACTTTACCGCTAATCTCAATTTCACAGAAAAACTTGTATTCGAGCATGGAACCCACAACTCTTCTTCCATGTTCCGGTCGGTCACCCTAACTTCGCATAGAAATGCAACCGTAAACGGCAAAGAAAACCCGTCCAATTCGGAAATCAAGCCCTAAGTCCCATGAATCCTCCGGAATAGATCTCGTGCCACCGATACAGAGCGTGGGAGGGAGGTGGATTTAAATAAACTCGATAGAGCAGTCGAACGGATTCGGAGGATTCGGTTGATACAAATAGAAATTGAAAGTACGAATGTCTGGTTGTTCCGAAAGATTAGGCTGGAACCAGACCCGAAAGGGCCGCTCTTTTTGGGGTGGATGCAGATACTGCGTTATTTATTCGCAGGAAGCTTGTCAGAATATGGATATATTTATACAGCGCCGCAAATCGTACGCAGAAATATTCGGCTGGTCTTTTCGATTTCGGTCCGAGGAATTATTATACGAAACGGAAAGGACTTTTTTCAGTCAAGCATCATAGAGTCCATTCCACATAAAGTAAATACAAACAATAACTGTTATTATTTATCAACAGTTCCAGCTTGTATGCCCCTGGCTCAGTGGTTAGAGTGTTGGATTAGGACTCGTCAAGTCCGAGTTCAATCCCGGGCTGGAAAAAAATTTTCTAGTCTCGTTAGGGGACACCATATCACTTTTGGGTCGAAAATTAATGGTGCAGTTTCTAAGGTGGCGTAAAGACACAATAAAAAAGCCTGAACAGAACACAACTGCTTCTCCGAACTCGTACAAGTTACAAGCTTCGAAGTTATTCGAATTTCTAGCAGATTCTTGAGTTATTGGAAGATATCTTAGATAATTTTGGTGCTCTCTTACAAAGTACATCGCATTGCACAAGTCAGTAAAATTTAAAATCAAATATAACAATTTTAGGATGATAACCATCTCTCATCATTTTTATTGCCCAATGATCTCACTACATGCCCCCTGATTCTTTCCATTTTTCCTTGTTGTCATCAGTTTCTCAGGCAAAAAGACCTGCTTTATTCCAATGGTTGCTGTGGCTATCTTCAGATGATTTTTCCCAAGAAGAAGCAATACATGAAAAATTCTAGTGAATCTCAATATTTCTGAACAACATATCCTCCAATCACTCGTATAGAGTGTCCCGATTGGCCAAGATTTAGGTTTTTCCAGTTTTTTTTACTTAAAACTGACACAGGTTGGTATTTGTGATGTGTCAAATAATTCTCAGAGGCGTTGCCAATGCTAATTCCTATTAACTCTTTTTTGACTTCGTAAATGGAATTAATGCAATTAAGGTTCAACTTTGACACGGCTTTCGTAGTGCTACTACATTATGATACTGGAGAATTTCAAGTTGTGCAACAAGGTACTGTTTTGTGAAGGTATATTTTCTGAAGTCATTACTTCATGACAATTTTTGAAAATGGATAATTTCATAGGTCCGTCTGTTCGTTTAGAAGTTTTTCTGTTGGGTAATTCGAGAATCTTTATTCTTTTTTCGAATGAACTATCACAAAGTAACGGACTTTTCTGTCCAGTATTTTTCAGTGAAAGTTCAACACTCGATTCTTGATTTCCGTATATGAAAATAGCTATACTCAATCTTCCAACCATGTTTATATACGTGAAATAAACTGCTCCACATGAGTTAGGGATATTGACTTAAATTGCAAAAAATATAGTTAAAATAGAATTTTTGTGACAAAATTTCATATTAATATGATTTCAAGTTGCAAATTAATTTCAGCCTGTAGGTCTGCAGCGTATACAGAGTGCTAAAAAAATCTAGTAAATAACGAAGTTTTATTCCCAGAGAATTCAAGCATTTTAAGACTATCAATACAATGTATGGCCTCCACGGGCATCAAGAATAGCTTGACATCTTCTTTGCATACTACACACGAGGTTGTGGAACATTTCATGAGGAATTTGGTTCCATAAACGGGGCAGAAGCTCTTTCAGATCATTTAAGGATTCTGGGGTAGGTTGATGATTATCTAATCTTCTTTGGAGCATATCCCATGAATGTTCTATGCAATTCAAATCTGGTGGGTGCGGAGGTATTGGTAAATGTGGAATACCAAGCTCCTCGCGCGCATTCTCAACTATGGCTGCACGGTGCTGTCTAGCGTGATCGTCTAGAAATTGAAAAGTTTTACCAATAGCAGCGTGTAAATTTGGCACAACATTGTCAATGACATGCTCCCTATAGTGTGAGGCGGTCATATTCCCAGGACAAATGTGTTGATCTGTGTACCCGTTGAAACATATCCCGGCCCATACCATACCATAAACGTCGGAATGGATGGACTTCTTGGACATAGCGATGATAACGGGGTATGCGTGGGATTGTCGATACCCTTATTCTTCGAGAATCTAAAAATCGTCCTTATCTGGATTCATCAGTGAAAAGGACACTACGCCATTGATCGTTCCAATTGATATGTTGCCTTGAATGCCTTGCCCATTCCAGTTCTTGACACTTATGGTCACGTGTTAATCGAACTCCTCTTAATGGACGTCTAGAACTTAGATTCACCTCTCTCAAACGTCGTCTGATGGTTTCGATGGAAACTTGGACCCCATCTGCATTTTGAGTATTCCGTAGCATTCTACACGTAGCTGCAGGGTTTATTCTCGCCGAAAGGGTGATGAAGCGATCCAGAGCAGGTGTTGTTTTTCGTCGCCCAACAAGCCTTGGTCTTTTCAACACGGAACCTGTCTCCCTGAACCTATTCCAAAGTCGAGATATCACACTTTGGCTGACTTGGAGCCTTTTCGCTACGACAACCTGAGTTAGGCCACCCTGTAGCATTCCGATAGCCCTATTAGCCTCAGCGTTTGTTAATTTACGTCTTGGCATTTTCAGAAAACTCGTTTCAAATCGAAGCCGTTGATAAACTGACTTCATTTCAAAATAAGAACATTCATGAAGCATATGCGAAGAACCAAACTCCAGAAAAAAGGCGACCAGATTGACGAAATGTCTCATACTGATTTTTATTGGATCGATTCAAGTTGTTATTGAGTTTTAAACGAGTTCACAGCAATTTTCTCGAAGATTACATACTATTAAATACGATTGAATACGATTGAATACGATTGAATACGATATCCCTAACTCTTGTGGGCAGTATATTTCTAGTATTAACATAGAAAAAAGTTCCTTCAACATTCGTCGGGTCTTTGGAATTATTGAAATCACAAAATATTTTCTCAAATTCATTATTTTCCCCAAGAAAATAAACATTTAGAAAAATACGTAATTACCAGGACCTCTATGTAGAAAGTACAACGTTGCGTAATTATCTTACGAAAATGAAAATAACCTACCTAACATTTTCCAAATATATACGGTGAAATGTGTCAGAATGTCATGGCCATATATGCAAAAACAAAACAACTCCTGTCAATTCTTTTCGACAACTGTCTATTTTTGGTGAATTTGAATGTACCAACAAGAAAGATGGCATAGGTTTGTCTAGGTAGCCTTATTTGGGAGTGTCGTCGAAACGAATATGTGGCGAAAATTTCCACAAATACTGATGACCTTTCAGACTAGGATATAAACTAGAGATTTTATGGTCTCGGTTATAATTAATCAAGAGTACCCTCGTCAAACCTTCAGAAGATAATCTACGATATTACACAACCATATATCATTCAAGATTCCGAATGGATGAACACTGTAAAATGAGAATTTAGTGAATTAATTCAGCATAGAGGGAGGTGATGAACATTGTTAATACCTGCTGACATCACGTCCAAGAGAATTAAAGCAGTTGTGCCTTAAAGGAAATAAGAGAGTTGACCATAACTGAAGAAATAAACACAATTCTAAATTGATTAAATACGGAAACCGAATTCCCTGACTGATCGAATGAAAGACATATTAAACAGGTATAAATCATGGTGGAACAATCAAATCATGAAATTTGGTGAATAATACCCCATCAAACTTGCAATATTATTCTCAACCAAACAATTTATAATCATTAACGTACGTCAAGCTCCCATAATGGGTAAACCTTCAGTGATAAATAATATTGATTTTCTGTAATCATGAAATATTAAATTCTGGGTCCCAGACATCAATCAATAGGGAAACGTAAACAAGTAGTTCTGCTGAATATACATATTATGAATATCGACAAACAATCATAATTCTATTTCACTTCCAAGAAATATTCACGTTAGCTGGTTGTGGGTTTTTCAACAGTCCACCGGCTGCTGTCATTTTTTGACAGCTGTCACAAATTTCCTTCATTGAATTCTTGAATGGAAATCTATCTATAAGGTTGATCAACTTACAAGGTGGATGAACAATAGCTCAGAAAATCCTGACAGTGCTTTAGGTTATCATCATAAGGTATAAATCAAAAAAAGGACTTTCAATATGTCCATATGGAAATCTAACGTCGAGATCACGTATAGAACATATCGGAATAGACAATTTAGGACGGTATATGTGGAGGAAGTCTTAATGAGTGCAGAAACCACGAAAATGCTAGAAATTTGCCGTCCCTTGAATCTGAAGCTCAAAGTTAATGGGGCTTGTGGTAGATTCCTCTGTCATTAGAGTTTCCTCTCATCTAATTGTTCACGGCGTTTTCCTGAAGTCGACATTTTTCGAGAAGTTTAAAGTTCTTCCGTGGAATGATTTGATTAATTGTGGTCATTAGGGACGAGTATCCTCAATTTTATCCTGTTGTGTGTTCTATTCTATTAACCGGCATTTCTCGCTTCGGCCATTTTAAATGACCATTGGTGTTTTTCACAGTCAGTTTTTCGTGATGCGGTCAGAATATGAGCAATATTTCTCAATCTATTTTCCTTACATACAGGGTGAGTCTAACATGTGCATATATTCAACCTGTAGATTCCAATCATTAAACGAAACCCTTTTTTTCTATACAGTTTTTCAAAATTCGGTTCCGTTTGAAAGATACAGGGTGGCGAAAACCAACGAATCACTTTTTGGTTCATATCTTCGGAACCTTTATTTCAAATGAACTGAATTTAGATTGATTGTTTTCTCTATTCATGGTCACATAGTGCATATTCCGCAATCAAAACTTATTCAATATTTCTCCTAGTATAATAGCTACAACGTAGCCGACTCATGCAAGAATACCATAAAACCATTTGAAGAAGAGAAGCGTTTCATATTTTCGAAAATGAAAGTATTCCTAGGTTTTACCAATGAAATGCGTCGTTTTTGGGTTATTTCTAATTGTATAAGATAAAATTTGAGGAAAAATAATGAATTTCATGAATAATCTGGATGCTTCTCTGGATCAAATATCATCGAATATTGTTACTTCTACGGTCTCTCAACAAGTTATCAATGTTGTTAGAATGTTTATCAACTTTGTCGAGACTGAAATCTAAATATTGTAGGAACGTTTGATGTGGATATAAGTAATGATAAAATCCCACAAATGTGGGAAATAAAATTGAAAATGAATGTTCATAAAATTATATACAGTGTGACAAGAAAAACCTCGGACAAACTCTTTTTCATATAACTTTTTTAAACACAAGAAATTGAACAAAACAAGAACAAATAATAATAGCTTGAACAGTCGTTAATAATAAAATATTCAGGCCGTTCCAAAGTGGCCTCATTTGACGGCGATACATAGCTTCAGACGCTTCTTGAAATTCTCGGCAATGGGCCGCAGCTCCTCGACCGTCAAACGGTTCCATTCCTGGCGCAGAGATTGCTTCAGCGACTCCAAATTTTTGTGTTTTTCAGCACAAGCCCTGTGCTCCAAAATCGACCACACGCTGTAGTCCATTGGGTTGAGATCCGGTGAGTAGGGCGGCCATTCTGCAGATGAGATGAAACAAGGAAAATGGGTCTTACACCATTCTTGCGTCATTTTCGCTCTGTGAGCCGGAGCGGAGTCCTGTTGAAAGGTCCAATGCGTATCGCCGAAGTGCTGCTTGGCCCACGGAAGTACTACGGCCTCGAGGATGTCGCAGCGGTAGACTTCTTGATTGATTTTGACCCCTTGATCCACGAAAACTAAGGAAGTTTTACTACTGCCGGATTGCGGATTTTGACGGTGTTCGACGATGGCCGATGTACAGGGAGCCTCTACGGACCAGACTCTGTCGTTTTGGTGGTTGTGGGATTGTTCTACGGTTCTCGTCTGTGAAGAGAATTCGCTCCCATTGCAGACCGGCGGCGAGACGAAGGAGTTGGCGGTACCTTTGGAGTCGTAGGCGCTTGTTTTTCTCCGTGAGAAGTTGACCTTTTTGGAGCCTGTTTGGCTTGAGGTTGACCTCCTTTTTGGCAATTTGACGGACTGATTCGCGGTTGATACCGGTCTCACAGGCTATTTTCCTCATGGAAACCCTCGGATTTCGATTGACTCGCTTCTTGACGATGTTGCGATTGCTAGGTGTATTGAAAGTGCGTTTTCTACTACTTCCTGGACGACGACCATCATGACCAAGCTCCTTGAAACGACGAATTGCATCGGACACGGTTTGTCGAGGCACATTGAGCAAACGAACGATTTCGCATTGACGCCTACCTTGACGAAACAGCTCCAAAATCGCACTACGTTTGTTTGACATTCTGAAACTCTGTGGAGTGAAATTATATCAAACTGTTAATTCACATATTAGTACAGTAAAGTTTAGAGAAACCAAGAGAATAAAAATTATTTTGCTGCGCTGAAATACTTTTGTTCCAGACCACAGCAAAATTTGTCCGAAGTTTTTCTTGTCACCCTGTATTTAATACGCACAATTTCTATTCAAAATTAATTTTTACCGGTCCATATTAAGAATAAATGCATATGAAATACAAAATTCGGATATATGAATGAAGAATATCGGAACAAACCGCGTATTGAATTTAAATTAATGATACTTAGTACTGAATAATCTGTGCCGATGTTTCTATCCAAACATTAATATCCTCTTGGATTTTTGTAAACTTTGTTTAACTCGTCACTACACGGTTAATATAACATTAATTCACTGAGATTCTTCACATAATCATCACGAGATCGAAGAAAAACACCAAAAATTCCCCATTTATGACAAACTAATCTTCAAGGAAATCGAAGACGAAACTCATTTGGGTAGGAGAAATATGGCTTTTTAATTGCAGAAATAATTGGACGAAGATAAGTGATTTTGTTAAGAACATTCTTATTCAAATGAGGTTAGTACATGAGTATTCCCTAAATGTATCAACTCAATGTCAATCGAGAAATATAAACTTCGAGGTCTCTGCAGAGAATCGTATCAGGCACGTATTTGGCCCATTTTTTTTAAATGGCTATTTCTTTTAAACACAGCCGAATTCGAAAGTATGGAAAATAAAAAAAGGTTTATTTTGACCTAGGTACATATAAAATGAGTGCTTATGCATCAAATAGCTTCTCTATCGTGCTGGTAATTTCACGGATCCAGTGAAGGCACTCGCGCCGTTCATTTCCATTTGACGTAATAATCAAAAATTGTGTGATGAAAAAGAAATTCTCAAAGCAAGTTTCCAGTATGTGTAGCGTGCCCACACATGAGCAGAACGAAAGAGTATTTGAAATGCCCATCTGGGTCGCCGTAAAGCCGACCCGCATTACCCATTCCCTCAGTGCGGAAAATCGAGAAACTGCAAACCTGTGTGGTCATTTATAGTTAGTGTACACAAAGATATCATCAGTCCACAGATTAAAGATATGAATAATTTCTGAGCCACAAATGAGGTGTGACTGTTGGTAAAAGCCCTAAAAGCCTCGTATGGAGCACTCCACGCTGCAGATTACCTCTAAATCTTCTCTATTATCGTTTCCGTCCTGTGTATTCATTGACGTCCCAATATGCATATATACATACACATGATAGGGGTGTGTATCTTGCGTGAGTGTTATGTAAATTTGCTCCCGTAGATTACTATCTTTGTTGTTTTCTATTTTCATCAATGCTTTTTATTAGGCCCTGAAAAGCTCAATTTCGCCGACGTGGAGGCTGATGATCAATATATGCGGGAAATAACGCTTTACGAAGTGCTCTATATTCTGTTTCAGAAAGAGCTTTTCATTGTAGGAAGGGAGATGCCGTAAAATAGCCGCTATTCCTGGAATTGAGGTTTCTGTTTTGTTCCGGTCAGTTATTCCCGAAAACAATATTACGAATCGGTGTTTTTCAGGCCATTAATTACTAGTTATGTTTTCAGGCATTTGCGTTTATGATAGTATCTGATCGATGAGGTTTGACTCGAATAAATATTTGTGAAAGTAGACAAACAATCAGGAAGTCACGCGAAATGGTGTTGAAGAAACACGATCGAATGTATTATCAATCAGATTGCAGGAATAACCATTGTATATAGGGCGTTCTCGTATTGAAGGTTCAAATGAAAAAGGAGATGTCTTTCTATATTTTAAGGAGATTCTTTTCACAGTATAGAGAGAGTTCTTGCTCATGGGACTTATTTTTTGTCTGTTCTTCAGTTCTACAATTGCTACGAATCGAACATACATTTTGTTGGGTTCTCTATTCTCCTATTCCTAATTTGCGAATATACGAGGGCAAATTGAAAAATTCTCAGCCTACTATAGAACCAAAGAAAATTTCAATGTCAAATGATTTTATTACTCAACATATTCTCCTCTTAATTGAATACATTTATTACAGCGAACCTGCAACGTCTCTAGACCTTTGAAAAAAATGTTTTTTCTTCCTATGCAAACCAGTCCTTTACAGCTTTTATTACCTTCTCGTTGGAAGAAAGTTTATGACCTATTAAATTTTTTTTCAGTTGGGGAAAGAGATGATAGTGGGACAGAGCCAAATCTGGTGAGTAGGGGGGGGTGTTCTAGTAATTCTAACCCTAAATCACGAAATTTTTGCTTGGCAATATGAGATTTGTGTACTAAGGCGTTGTCCTGTAAATAAAAAATACCTTTGGATAGCTTTCCGCGCCTTTTCTCTTCAATTTTTTCCCGTAGAGTGGTCACTAATTTCAAATAGTAATCTCCAGTTATTTTCCTATCCTCATCCAAAAAATCAATTATGATTACTCCATGGCAATCCCAAAAAACTGAAGCAAGAACTTTTCCATCAGATTTTTGGAAACGAGACTTCTTAAGTCATTGTCGCCATTCCATCGATTGTTGCTTTGTTTCTGGATCGTAGAAATGTACCCAAGTCTCATCCATAGTAACATCGTTTTCAAATCGAGCACAGATCGAACGCGATGCTTCTACCCTTGCACGCTTTTGGTCAACATTCAAACATTTGAGGATCCATTTTGCAGAAATTTTTTTCATGTCCAAATTGACTTGAACTAGGTATATGATGAACGCGTACGTATGAAATCTTCAATGCTTCAGATATCCGTTTTAGCCCAATTCGACGGTCTGATAAAATCATGTCATGAACTGCATCGATATTTCGGAGACACAGAAACTGGCCTTCCCGATCGGTCATCATCTTCAATGGAAAATTTACTTCTTTTGAAGCTTGCAGTCTAATTTTTCACGGTCGCATACGAAGGATATTGATCACCAATGGTATTGAGCATATCTTCTTGAATATGCTTACCTCTCAACCCTTTTAAATACAGGTACTTGATGATGGCTCGATACTCCAACTTTTTGATTTTTATAATTTCGGTGGACATCTTTTTTTTAATTTATTGCGTCACTCTGGTTCACTTTTTTGACGTCGAACTCTACACTGGCACTTCTAATAAGTTATTGTTCGTTGATATGGTATCGCAATATTTTGTTTATGCATGGAACTGGTCTAGGCTAACTATATATCAATACATCCTTGTAATTTCTTGTTGATCATATAACAGACGAGGGCAGTAATCTAAGCAGGGGCGCAGCCAGGGTGGGGCCCGAGGGGCCTGGGCCCCCCCGAGATTTTTCTGCATGCAAACTTCTCTACCTGTATATCAGTAGATACAGTTGAATTTAATGCCATATGTTTTTTTCTCCCTGAATATTTGCATCGGGCCCCCCCGAACGCAAATTCTGGCTGTGCCACTGAATCTAAGGGTGAATTTAAGCAACTCAACTAACTTAATTGAAAACACACGAATCCTTTCCAACAAGAACATCAGATTGAGACCCTCAGATTATTCTATTCATGCTTTAATTCCATCAAACCAAAATACCAACTGAATAAATATAGTCGTTCCACCTACTACCAGTCGAATGTTGAAGGAGCGTATTTGGAAAACTTACCTTCCCCAACAGGTGTTGAGTTTGACGTACGAAGCGCTCTAACGAACTTGAATCTCACCTGACGTCAATAATGTAGATGATGAAACAAGTTTCGTGTTTATTCGTAAATGAACTTGAATCTCACCACTTCTGGAAACACGAATGGCGTGTAGAGCTAAATTTTCGAAATACGCGTCGAAGGCATCCATGAATTGGTCCTTATCAGGAGGATCCCACACTGAAAGGTCCACAAATCTATCGGTTCTTAGTTAATAACGGAGTTATCATTAGAGATAGCGTAGCAGGTAATGAAACTGTCCTACTTAAAAGGCCTTTGCAATATAAAGTGCTACATTATTCTCATGCAGATTTGGAGATAAGACTTTGAGTTCGCTCTAATTTATGGGATGTGCATTAATGGAAAGCCTGTTGGTCCGTTCAATTTGTTGAGTGAATCGATAAGGTCATTGTGTTTAATTTGGGTGCTTCATTTCCTCTGTAAATAGCCCTGCGATTTACATTTTACGGAAAGTGATAATGTTAAGTGTTTTTTTCGTCCTCGTGATGATTATGTGAAGACTTTCAGTGAATGAATGTAACATTAACCGTGTAGTGTCGAGTTTATAAGATTCCAAGATGATATTGTTGTAATAGAAACATCGCAACAGAGTATTCAGTGCTAGTATCATTTCATTTTTCATTAATTTAATTTCAATACGTGGTTTGTATCGTGATTCAGCTCATAACAACAGCTCGATTAAGTTGATACAATCTGACACCATAGATCTTGAGTTTGAGTTTTCAGTGTAATGTAACCCCATTACCAAGCTATAGATCCTTTCCACTATTGTCCTTCCAATTTAATTGAGGTCTCTCTATATTCTCTCTCCTTGCAATCGAATTGTATTCATTGAAATAATAATTGATTGCACTGTTGATTTTGTCACCTATTATATCGGGAAACCTTCATATCGGCAACTTTCTGTGAGATGTTCTATTTTGATGAGATCTACTTCCCAAATGGAAAAGCCGCAACGTCAATGAATTCTTCACATTTCACCATAATGTTCTCCCTATATTTGGGTGCCATTATCAGCTTCCTCAACTAAATCTTCTCCACAATAAATTTTCCTTTCTCAACCAGTGAGAAATGCGTGCAAACTTCTTTTCGAAGGATATATTCATAACACATAAATTTGGAAGATAGGTTTTTAATGTAGTCCTTATCGAAACCCTTCCTGCACAAGCTCAAGCTTTCAATGAATTTATTATACGTAATCGATTAGCGGAGGTTCTACTTTATAATTTAACAGCTCACCACATCAATCAACTGTAATAATCAGTTGATTAGAATCGAATTGAGCTCTCATTATCCCTTAAAATCGCAGCGAAGCTGCCATATTGTGAGGACATTTTCATACGATCGGTGAAATTTCGTTTATCTAGGTCTAGGCGATGCTGTATTTTTAAGAATATCGCGAAAATCACAAAGAAATCCGGCAAAAATGGTAATATGAAACTCGACTGTTCTACTCTTTTCATTTTTAGTGAGGAAGTTTCCGTAGCAACGATCGTTTCATCTCGAAAAAACTTTCAAACCGGCGGAACCAACATGTTGGTTTTCCAGCGATAAAATTTTTGACGTTTCCCCAATTCATAGATAGCTTCTGAAATGAATATCATAGAGAAAACAAACAACGTTTAGTTAATCTATGAATTCTAATTTGCCAAATAGCGGAATCCGTGTCAAATGTGACCATATTACTTATTATGTTTTCTCGTGAAATAGTCATGCCGAACACCACTCGAGATGAAATTCAAGCAGGTAAAATTTATCTCTTGTAATATTCAAGTATGTTGCTTTTCGGAAATTTTGCTCATGACATTTTTCCAAAATCACTCTCCTAACAGCTCGTGATTTTGATACAAATTTCATTCGCGAAATTTCCGAGCAACAAACTTTCATATTACAATCGAGAAATTTTGGCGGCAAAATTCCATCTGTAGTGGTATTACATATGATAAAACTCTTTTCACCGATGGGGATAACTACTCAATAGGTAGATCTATGGGCTCTACTAGTTCTGATGATATTCTTATAACTCAACCATCTGTATTTCCAGTTGTTTCCAGTACTTATACGAAGAATGAGATTGATAAACTTCGGAGAAGTTTTATGGTGAGGCTGAAAGTAGACTATTCTGCGGATCTGAGTGCCGTGGCTGTACGAATTGCTGATCGACTGCGTTTTAGGATTATGTCCTCAAAATTCGATAACGAGCAGTCAAGTTCCGTTCTTGTGCCACAAGAATGCAGATATATTCATCAAATGCAACTCCACAGTGCGATAAATAACGGAAAACATAAATTTCTTATCATTCATAATAAATAATGAAGACACCGGAATTATTTAGCAAATATGCAAATTCTCATCCGTCGCAATATTTTATATCTTCATTCCCGGGCAAGACTAACTTAATTACTGAAATATGTAAATGTGTGTCAGCCGAATATGAAATTATTTCAGAAATTCATGAAATTACCCGCACACCTGAAATGCCGCTCGCACCGTTGCACATATGACGTGCTTGGTGACGTTTGGGGCATTTCATGAGGTTGCTGCAGTGATTATTATTTATTTTATGGTTTTCTAAACACAATGAATGGCTTCCACCGCCCGCGAGACCAGAATTATTTGCTTGGACGTTGTTTGATTTGGGGAGAATTTTTGCTATACAGGGTGAAGAAGGAGCATGGACCTACGTTGGAATTCGAGGAAAAAATATCATGATTTTCAAGAATAATCTGAATGCTTCCCTGTATGAAATATCATGGAATATTATTTATTCTCTGGTCTCTTAACAAGTTAACAATGTTGTCAGAATGTTTATCATCTTCGTCAAGACTAAAATCTCCATAATGGAAAAACTTTTTATATAGAGATATGTGATAAAAAAAATCCCACAAATGTGGGAGATAAAATTGAATTCTAAGAAGCATGAAATTATATGCACAGTTTCTATTAAAAATTCATTGTTACCGGTTCATATTAGAAATAAATGTCGATGGAATTCAAAATTTGAATATATTTGATGATGCAAAACTGCAAAAGGAAAACAAAACTAGTGCCTTTGCGATTAATCATCCATTAAAGATAGGGAACGTACTGCTTCCTTGGTTTCGCCTATACCACTGTTTGAAGAGAAAAACAGAAACATCGTCCTCTCAAAAGTTCTGTGGAATATCACGAAATGGGTTATGTGAGAAATGGACCAGTAGAGATCCAGTTTCCGACGGCAAAACTTATATTACTCCCTAGCAGGAACTATTGAGAACAGTTTTGTACAGTACAGTTTTACACCTAGGGGGCAAATGTCTACGCTTCATCCAGGAGGTTCCCTCATTTGCCCCCTAGGTGGAACACTGTACTGTACAAAACTGTACTCAATAGTTCCTGCTAGGGAGTAATATAAGTTCTGCCGTTTTCAGTTGGTTCTCATCGCAGGATAAGGCTATATGGCTCTGATGACGGCTAATGAGCCAGAAACCGGTAAGTCATTGTTTTCCTGTGGTGGTGCCACCTGGTGGTGTACTTCGGAAACTGGATCTCTACTAGTCCATTTCTCACATGTATTTAGTTGTTTAGGGACATTGTCATCCTTTTTCATTAAAATGGATTATGTTAGGTCCTTGACCTCGAATCCTATGACGTAGGTTAATGGAGTTAGGTTAGGTTAGTGAGAAAACAATTTTTTATGAGATAATTGTGGGATATCGGGGAAAATATTAACAAATTATTAGTGTTCACAAACAAATCTTCAGGAAAATCGAAGAAGAAACTTTTTTCAGAAGTAATAGGACAAAACTGAGTGTTTTGTAGGGATATATCGTGTTTGTAACATTCTTATTGAAATAAGGTTAGTGCTTGAGTATTTCCCAAATGTATCACGACAAAACATCCAATAATCACCTCAATTTCAATCGAAAAATATAAGGTGTTTGCAGAGAATTGTATCAGGCATGTATTTGGTACAATTTTTTTTCAAATTGCCGCCCCTTTGTATACAATCTCTATGATACCAAAGACTCTTCTCGAGAAAGAGACCAAGGCCATATATGTGACAATACATGTCTTTTTCTGGGACGAGTGCCAATTCTTAGGAAAATATTCAGAGATCCATATAAGTTCGGCTGTGTTTAATCAGATCCTCTTGAACTTTCTAAGACTCTTCCTTCGTATCGGAACCCAGTCATCCCCACGTTGAGATGCCTGGAAATGAGAGAAGAAAATTAATCCAATTAAATACTCAGAACAGTCAGACGGAAAGACTATGGAAGCAAAGATCATCGAACCATACTTGCGGCTTTCATTAATTTGAAAGCGGGACTGTCTGGGATTCTCCATCAATTTTCATTTATTATTTCGTTGTGCAGATCCCCGGAGAGATAAGGTACAACTGTTTTTGACAGTAACTGCATCAAGAGTTGAGGCGAATCGATCGGCTTCCACTCCAGGTTCATTTGAGTGTCCGTGAAGTTAGCACCCACATTTTCGAAAATGAAGAAAATTTTTTTTGCATTCGTTAGTAACTCGCTAGTAACTATTTGTAACCTCAAAATTTTCGTTTGTACCTCAAGGGAACTCATAGAAAAACGCCGCATTCCGCTGGGTGCTAACTTCACGGGCATCCACATCTCAATTTTTTGCAAAAAAAAAACTACGATTGGAAAGTCCTTCGTTAGTAACTATTTGTGACATAAAAATTTTCGTTTGTAACCTAACCCTTACTGAAAAAATGACACCCCTTAAATGCGAAGTTAGCACCCACATTTTCGAAAATTTACAAATTTTCTATTTCATTCGTTAGTAACTCGTTAGTAACTATTTGTAACCTCAAAATTTTCGTTTGTAACCTAACCCTTACTGAAAAAATGACACATCTTATATGCGAAGTTAGCACCCGCATTTTCGAAAATGATGAAAATTTTTTTTGCATTCGTTAGTAACTCGTTAGTAACTATTTGTAACCTCAAAATTTTCGTTTGTACCTCAAGGGAACTCATAGAAAAACGCCGAATTCCGCATGGTGCTAACTTCCCGGGCTTCCCAAGTTTTTGGGAAAAAAGAAAATATGATCGGAAAGTCCTTCGTTAGTAACTATTTGTAACATAAAAATTTTCGTTTGTAACCTAACCCCTACTGAAAAAATGACACCCCTAGAATGCGAAGTTAGCACCCACATTTTGGAAAATTCACAAATTTTCTATTTCATTCGTTAGTAACTCGTTAGTAACTATTCGTAACATAAAAATTTCCGTTTGTAACCTAACCCTTACTGAAAAAATGACACATCTTATATGCGAAGTTAGCACCCGCATTTTCGAAAATGAAGAAAATTTTTTTTGCATTCGTTAGTAACTCGTTAGTAACTATTTGTAACCTCAAAATTTTCGTTTGTACCTCAAGGGAACTCATAGAAAAACGCCGCATTCCGCTGGGTGCTAACTTCACGGGCATCCACATCTCAATTTTTTGCGAAAAAAAAATACGATCGGAAAGTCCTTCGTTAGTAACTATTTGTAACATAAAAATTTTCGTTTGTAACCTAACCCTTACTGAAAAAATGACACCCCTTAAATGCGAAGTTAGCACCCACATTTTCGAAAATTTACAAATTTTCTATTTCATTCGTTAGTAACTCGTTAGTAACTATTTGTAACCTCAAAATTTTCGTTTGTACCTCAAGGATACTCATAGAAAAACGCCGCATTCCGCTGGGTGCTAAATTCACGGGCTTCCCAATATTTTGCGAAAAAAAAGTACGATCGGAAAGTCCTTCGTTAGTAACGATTTGTAACATAAAAATTTTCGTTTGTAACCTAACCCTTACTGAAAAAATGATATCCCTAGAAGGCGAAGTTAGCTCCCACATTTTCGAAAATGAAGAAAATTTTTTTTTTCCATTCGTTAGTAACTCATTAGTAACTATTTGTAACAAAAAGATTCTCGTTTGTAACCTATTCTTTAATGGAAAAAGTAACACTCCTAACATGAGAAGTCAGCACCAACATGTTCGATAATGAAGAAATTTTTTTCGCATTCGTTAGCAACTGGTTGGTAACTATTTGTAACATAAAAATCATCGTTTGTGACCTAGCTTTTAGTGGGAATATACATACATTCGTGCAATTAAATTCAATAAATTTTCAATAAAAATATATTTTCAAAATAACATTTTAAATACTATACAATAGTAGGTGGACGTCAAGTACCATTGTTTTCGGTATTAATTTTATTTTTTTTGCCATATCATCATATACCTCCAAGGCTCCATCATTTCTGCGACAAATGGCAGTATAATGTCCCAAGCTGTTCCTGGTGAGTGGCTTCTGGTAAGCTACCAAACCACGTAAAATGAACTGATGCTCTCCACATATAAAGTTCATAGGCAGATTTTCTACCTGCACATTTTCAGATTCACCTGTGTCGATGAAAATATGACAGCTGTATTTATTTTCTACCATGACAGCATTTGAACACATTCTGCAGTTGAAATTTTCCTGCAGTGACTCCCTTATTGCGTATTCAAAGTTATTGTAATTGGATGATGTCAGATGAATCGTCTTGAATAACCATGTGAACGTTTTCTCGTTAGTGCATTTCACGCACTTATGGCTTTCTATGACACATTCCAATCCTTGTCCTATTTTCTGTAGAGCACATATGACATTATCTTGACAATCCACCTTTAAGATTTTGCTGTTAATAGCCAGCTTTTTTTGCTGGTAGATTTCACTCAGAAAAACTGCTCTTTCTAAATAAAATTGGCAGCCCGTTCCTTTGGTTGCTAATATATTGAGAACGTTGTATATTTTCACTTCATCTTTTTTCTCACAAATTTGTTGTTGGAAATCCCGACTATCACAATAGGCGGATAAAATGCATTGAAGAATTGCGTCAAATGGACAAGTATTAGCGAGAAATATGGATGTTCCACCAGGTTTTTTAGTTGTAGTTGTCTTATTGACAACATTTCCGTTTTTTATAAGCGGAAGCTCCATCCTCCTATGATCTTCCACAACCAGAATTTCTGGACAAGGTGCCGCGTAAAATGATGACCTCATTTTTTTCTTTTTCGGATTTCCTAATCCTCGCCAATTTTCTACGAGACTAGCGTCTTCTACTTCTTCTACCTCTTCTACATCGTGCTCACCATTTTTGGATATTTCTGGACATAATATATAATCATCCTTTCCTGAATTTTCAGTGGTAATATTGGCGATTTCAATTTCGTGTAGAGTGTTGTTTCCATCCATATCTTTTTCGTTCGATTCAGTCTTGAGGGTATCGAATGTTTCAGTAGATGGTCTCTCAGATTCCTCATTTGCCAGTACTATCATGGCCTCAATTTCTTTGATGTGTCTCACGATAAATTTATCGGGATTCAGGGGTAAGCAACCGTGAAAAGTTCGATTTTTAAGATCATTGAAATAACTTTCTACTGGCGCTGAACTAGCAGTTGCTTCACAGACATCGAAATGATGCGTCATAATAGCGGACCATAAGGTATATGTCTTAAGCAGTTTTCTGAAAGAGTTACTGAATTCTAAAGAATAATGAAAATTTTCACGAACACCTGTATCGTCAGGCTCAATGAAATTATCGACAAAGGACAGTTTTGCATCATTGAATATATTCATAATCCATGTTTCGACTATTTTTGAGTGTGCACTATTGGTTTCGTTATCACTTAATTCTATTTTGTCTTCTTCATCCTCAACATTGATTTCTCCAAAATCTGCTATAAGATTTTTCAAATAAATTTTAGCAATTTCACTTTTCAATTGAATATCATTTGAGTCGGAACCTTCATAAAAACTATTTGCAACAATGAAAATATTTGAAATAATTTTATTTGCATCACTGAAATTTCTGCATTTCACGAGTCTTGCCAAGAGTTTCAAATAGAAGCGTTTAAACTGTGGAGGTCTCTTTTTAAAACAATCCCATCTACTGACAAACTTCATGACGTGAGCATAATCTACGCGTATATAAGTCTTCAGTTCAGATTTTTGGGGTGACATTTGTGGAGTTGTTAGAATTTGGAAAGATTTATTTATATAGTCTGAAAGGCTAGCCTCTTTAGCTATACTTCTAGCAATTGCTCCTAGTAAGGCCAAAGAATGGTCGGATACCACACAAAATGGAGTCTTACACTCCGTCATCCATTCTGTCAACCAGTAACTAATATGGTTGATATTGTGGCATTCTGACAGCATTTGACAAACTGGCAATTGGCCACTTTTCTTCCCCATATGAATAACACACTGGTATAAAAATAAATTACCTGATGTTTGTCCATGAGGTTTTGGGATCTTCTTCACCAATGAACCAGTAGCGTCTATATACAGTATACTTCTTTTTTTTTGAGTAATTATTGTAAGTGATCGTTTGGGAAGGTGTCCAATACATCACAAAAAAATCATCTAGACCTATCTTACGAATTCCTGAATTGAAGGTAGGGTCATATTTTAGATATTGAATTGATTCAGGAAAACTAACAGCGTTCTGATATATATTGGAAAATTCGTTTTTCTTTTTATATTCTTCTCTGGTCTTTCGTAAGACATTTAAAGAATATAATGTTCTTTTTAAAGTGGCAGCCTTATTTGATGCTTGTTCTCTTCTCCAATTTATAGCAAACTTTCCATCGCTCAAAGTTTTACCGATTTCCTGTCTTCTAGAACCTTTCAAAGGTCTTTTCAGTTCGAAGGTATGATGGCTGGGTTTTATATCACTCATAACAAACAAAATTTTTAAAGCATGATCACTGGAAGGATTTGGTGGTTCAACACACCAACCCTTGAATGAACCTCTACATTCTGCACAGTAAGCTTCAAATTTGAAATACAAATTTTCGATACCAAATTTATGTTTTTTGAACATCCATATGCATTCAGTGCCCAGGTTTTCGGTAATAACTTCGAAAAATATATCAGTCCAAATCGGTCTGAGACATAATCTGAGCTCATCAAAACACTGTCGCCATAAAATTGCAGGTACTGAGAAATAATTTTCTGTTAAAAAATCATCTTCTTCAATATCTGCTCCGAGAGAATTCTGATCTTTATATTCGACCACTTCTTCTCTGATTCCAATTCGATTTTGGCAATTGTACCGGTTACATTTGACGAAGGTATAAATTGCTCTTGGGGAAATTTTGTCTTGACACAATTCACTCAAACGCTTCCAAATAACTGCCGTCGTTTTACCTACTGCCTCTCGAACTTCTGTTTTATGTTCTTGCAAAATCTTGAGCAAGTCTTCAGGATCAATTGCAGCACTCCGCGGCATCTACAATTAAATTCGAAAAAAGTAAGATGAATTAACACTATGAACGAATGTATTGACTTACCTTCGGTTTTGATGAAAAGATATTATGATAATATTCAATGAGAACACAACAGTAATGATCTTTGATGATCGTTATCACAACTTTCAATATTTGTTTCTTGTTTGCAATATTTTTAAGGTTATGTCGGTAAGAACACGGTCAGTTGTTCATATTCCACTCTAATGGTTAGAAAGTTCAACTGCGCATGACAGATTGGTCTTCGGATTTGAAGAGCGCCGGTCGCGTGAGTTTGAACATCTTAGCCTGATAACTTTTTAGCATGCGCCTACGAGTGGCTTTCAATTCATTGGAAAATCTGAATGTTTTAATGGAATGCGTGATATAAGCTTTGCATTCAATGATGATTACGAAAAGTTATAATCAACATTACATTGGAGTTTGTGGAAAAAGGTTGAAAACTTATTGTAAAATTATTAGTAGAATGATGATGATACACGTTTCCTTCAATTTCAATTCCATCAGGTCATTCTCTTTCATTTCCAACAAAAAACATCAAAAAAGATTAGGCATCACAAAAAATTACAGATGAAGTATCATCAAGAGCAATAGTATAGTATTTGGGAATTCTGAAGAAATTTCAGAATTGTTTTTCCATTGTCGAATGGGTTAAAAATTTGAATTAATAGTCAAAAATAATTCATAAATAAAAGCTATCGGGAGCAAAAAACTAGTATTTATTTGAGAATGTTCAGATATCAGAGGTGTATTTTTCTCACTGAAACAAATAGTTACTAACGAGTTACTAACGAATGAAATAGAAAATTTGTAAATTTTCGAAAATATGGGTGCTAGCTTCGCATTCAAGGGGTGTCATTTTTTCAGTAAGGGTTAGGTTACAAACAAAAATTTTTATGTTACAAATAGTTACTAACGAAGGACTTTCCGATCGTATTTTTTTTTTCGCAAAAAATTGGGAAGCCCGTGAATTGAGCACCCAGCGGAATGCGGCGTTTTTCTATGAGTATCCTTGAGGTACAAACGAAAATTTTGAGGTTACAAATAGTTACTAACGAGTTACTAACGAATGAAATAGAAAATTTGTAAATTTTCGAAAATGTGGGTGCTAACTTCGCATTTAAGCGGTGTCATTTTTTCAGTAAGGGTTAGGTTACAAACGAAAATTTTTATGTTACAAATAGTTACTAACGAAGGACTTTCCGATCGTAGTTTTTTTTTTTGCAAAAAATTGAGATGTGGATGCCCGTGAAGTTAGCACCCAGCGGAATGCGGCGTTTTTCTATGAGTTCCCTTGAGGTACAAACGAAAATTTTGAGGTTACAAATAGTTACTAACGAGTTACTAACGAATGCAAAAAAAATTTTCTTCATTTTCGAAAATGCGGGTGCTAACTTCGCATATAAGATGTGTAATTTTTTCAGTAAGGGTAAGGTTACAAACGGAAATTTTTGTGTTACAAATAGTTACTAACGAGTTACTAACGAATGAAATAGAAAATTTGTGAATTTTCCAAAATGTGGGTGCTAACTTCGCATTCTAGGGGTGTCATTTTTTCAGTAGGGGTTAGGTTACAAACGAAAATTTTTATGTTTCAAATAGTTACTAACGGAGGACTTTCCGATCGTATTTTCTTTTTTCCCAAAAACTTGGGAAGCCCGTGAAGTTAGCACCCAGCGGAATGCGGCGCTTTTCTATGAGTTCGCTTGAGGTACAAACGAAAATTTTGAGGTTACAAATAGTTACTAACGAGTTACTAACGAATGCAAAAAAATTTTTCATCATTTTCGAAAATGCGGGTGCTAACTTCGCATATAAGATGTGTCATTTTTTCAGTAAGGGTTAGGTTACAAACGAAAATTTTGAGGTTACAAATAGTTACTAACGAGTTACTAACGAATGAAATAGAAAATTTGTAAATTTTCGAAAATGTGGGTGCTAACTTCGCATTTAAGTGGTGTCATTTTTTCAGTAAGGGTTAGGTTACAAACGAAAATTTTTATGTTACAAATAGTTACTAACGAAGGACTTTCCGATAGTAGTTTTTTTTTTGCAAAAAATTGAGATGTGGATGCCCGTGAAGTTAGCACCCAGCGGAATGCGGCGTTTTTCTATGAGTTCCCTTGAGGTACAAACGAAAATTTTGAGGTTACAAATAGTTACTAACGAGTTACTAACGAATGCAAAAATAATTTTCTTCATTTTCGAAAATGTGGGTGCTAACTTCACGGACACTTCATTTGAACGTTTAGAAGATAGGGGTGCTTCATTAGAGTGCAAGATTTGAATGGTATGTCATGTTTGACAGTCATTATGTCACGTGATTATGACATGACAGATCGAAAGTTGACGGATGGGCTGAACCATGTCGGCCATTCACAAGATATTTTGTTTCATACACAATTCCCTAAATGTTTATCTTCTGAATCAATAAATATACTGCTCCACAAGAGTTAGGAATATCGTATTCAATCGTTTTTAAAAGTATGTAATCTTCGAGAAAATCGCTTTAAAATCTTTTAAAACTTAATAACAACTCGAATCGATCCAATAAAAATCCGTATGAGACATTTCGTCAAACTGGTCGCCTTTTTTCTGAAGTTTGGTTCTTTGCATATGCTTCATGAATGTTCTTATTTTGAAATGGAGTCAGTTTATCAACGGCTTCGATTTGAAAAGAGTTTTTTGAAATGCCAAGACGTAAATTAACCAACGCTGAGGCTTATAGGGCTATCAGAATGCTACAGGGTGGCCTAACTCGAGTTGTTGTAGCGGAAAGGCTCCAAGTCAGCCAAAGTGTGATATCTCGACTTTGGAATAGGTTCAGGGAGACAGGTTCCGTGTTGGAATGACTAAGGCTTGGTCAGCGACGAAAAACAACACCTGCTCAGGATCGTTTCATTACCGTTTCGGCGATAAGAAACCCTACAACTACGTGTAGAATGCTACGGAATACTCTTCAAAATGCAGATGGGGTCCAAGTTTCCATCGAAACCATCAGACGAGGTTTGAGAGAGGTGAATCTAGGTTCTAGACGTCCATTAAGAGGATTTCCATTGACAAGTGACCATAAGCGTCAAAGACTGGAATGGGCAAGGTAACATATCAATTGGAACGATCAATGGCGTAGTGTACTTTTCACTGATGAATCCAGATATGGACGATTTTTAGATTCTCGAAGAATAAGACTATGGACAATCCCACGCATACCCCGTAATCGTCGCTACGTCCAAGAAGTCCATCCATTCCGAGAGGGTAGTGTTATGGTATGGGCCGGGATATGTTTTAACGGGCGCACAGATCTATCTACACATTTGTCCTGGGAATATGACCGCCTTACACTATAGGGAGCATGTCATTGACAATGTTGTGCCAAATTTTCACGCTGCTATTGGTGAAACTTTTCAATTTCTAGACGATAACGCTAGACCGCACCGTGCAGCCATAGTTGAGAATGCGCACGAAGAGCTTGGTATTTCACATTTACCAATACATACGCACTCACCAGATTTGAATTGCATAGAACATGCATGGGATATGCTCCAAAATAAATTAGATAATCATCAACCTACCCCAGAATCCTTAAATGATCTGAGAGAGCTTCTGCCCTGTTTATGGAACCATATTCCTCAAGAAATGTTCAACAACGTTGTGTGTAGGATGCAAAGAAGATGTCAAGCTGTTATTGATGCCCGTGGAGACCATACATTGTATTGATAGTCTCAAAATGCTTGAATTCTCTGGGAATAAAATTTCGTTATTTTACTCGATTTTCCTTAATCACCCTGTATACGTTGCAGACCTACAGGCTAAAATTGATTTGCAACTTGAAATCATATTAATATGAATGACTTTATTTTTTTGCAATATAAGTCAATATCCCTAACTCATGTGAAGCAGTTTGTTTCAAAACTTAGAAACAGAAAACCATGTTTTATTGAACACTAAATTCTTGCTCTCTAATTGAGATATCCTTTATGTCGACTTATGGGCAGATTTTTGGGCGTTATCTTGTTTCGAACAACAGCTCGATTCTGGGAAATTGAAGGTTGATATCTCTTCTTGAAAACATATTTTCTTCTTCTCAGACGTTTGCTCTTTGAGATCCTGAAGACTGAAACAGAAACATTTGCTACCTATTCGTCGATAACATTACTGAAATAAAATCAAGATAGCCCCTAAAAACATTATCCTGCGAGAGGCATCCCGTCACTCAAACCGTTATCTTTTCGCCCACCTCAGATTCCCACATTTCACATCCCCAATAAAAATTCCCGCCCCTTCATGAATTTAAAGATATGGCGTCATGAAACCGATATACGCACCATGGAATATGAAAAGGATACACGGAAAAAAATCGACTTTTCTCTCCTCCCTCCTTTCCGAATGGAAATAAATTTCGTGTAAATCCTCCGGATTATTCCTGGCAGATTAAGGCAATGCCCGAAAGAATTATGCACCTGGCGGGTTTTCACATCCATTGTGATAAGTGAATCATCCTCTAAACGGCCGACCCTTCCGAAGATCCTTGGCGAGGACAGAGAAATGCAGTGGAAGGATCTCATCGTAAACGGAATTATGAGAATATCATTTCGGTATTGAATTTTATAACCCAAATGGTTCTGTTTTTATTCCTACCGATCGAGACAAAATTTCCAATCAAGCCTGATCGACGATGAAGGTAAAGGAATCTGCAAATACCATTTGCACACCCTTATATTAGCCACGTGGAATCTTAATTGAATACTTACCCACTACATCATTAGATTGAAGTTCTGCTTTATTCTCCAGAGAAATTTCTCTCATGAAAAATTCATCATTTCCGTGAAATAGCTGCTCAAATGAAAGAAGCAGAAGCTACATCATTCCTCTTCATTTACCACCCACGAATAGAAGCCAACCCACGAAATGATTATATATTGAAGAGACGCCATCAAACTAATCAGTAATGCGAAGGAAATTATCATGTTAACAGGAGTTGTGTTTTGATTAAATCGAATCAATGAAGTAGACACATGACTCATGAGATTTCCCCCCCCCTAAGCCGTAATCCCTCATGAATGTTGTGATGAATGGTGGGTGATAAGGGTTGTGTGCAAGAAAGACCACAATCTTTTCAACGATTACCAACCCTCTATACACGGGGATTTAATGTCTTCTCTTCCATGGGTCTGAATACTTTGAAGTCAGTCAGTGAAACATCCAGATTATCAATGATATGATGTTAAATGTTACAGAAGTAATATACAGTGTGGGTCGTTGAACTTCCTCCACCGATCCTACAAGCCAGTAATCCACAATATCAACCCAAACGTTCAACGGGAGCTAATGTTGAAACCGATCTTTACCTAGCCCATGTAGATTGTCGTCAGCCCACACCAGGTTATTGAGGAACTAACGCAACGAATAGAATATTGGCGTACAGAGCTATCTAACTTGGAAACCTAGGAGTGAATTCAGAAATGACATAAATATAACTGAACCAAGTACTGTTACCTGTGGTATTCCCAACTTAATTTCTAGTTTATGAGGATATATTGAAAAATTCTTAGCCTATTATGGAACCAAACAAAATTTCAATGTCAAAATATTTTATTACTCAACATATTCTTCTCTTAATTACATACATTTATTACAGCGAAGCTGCAACGTCTCTAGACGTTTGAAAAAATGTTTCTTCTTGCTCTGCAAACCAGTCCTCCACAGCTTTTATTACCTCCTCGTTGAAAGAAAATAAACGAGCTTTTAAACTTTTTTTCAGTTGAGGCCAGAGATGATAGTCGGACGCAGCCAAATCTGGTGAATAAGAGGGTTGTTCTAGTAATTCTAACCCTAAATCACGAATTTTTTGCATGGCAACATGAGATTTGTGTACTGGGGCGTTGTCCTGTAAAAACAAAATACCTTTGGATAGCTTTCCGCGTCTTTTCTCTTTAATTTTTTCCCGCAGAGTGGTCAGTAATGTCGAATAGTAATCTCCAGTTATTGTTCTACCCTTATCCAAAAAATCAACCATGATTACTCCATGGCAATCCCAAAAAACTGAAGCAAGAACTTTTCCAGCAGATTTTTGTACACGAAACTTCTTAGGTCTTGGAGAACCAGAGTGATCGTAGAAAGGTACCCAAGTCTCATCCATAGTAACAATTCGGTTTGAGAAGTCTACATCGTTTTCAAATCGAGCACAGATCAAACGCGATGCTTCTACCCTTGCACGCTTTAGGTCAACATACAAACATTTGGGGATTCATTTTGCAGAAATTTTTCTCATGTCCAAATTGACGTGAACTATATGATGAACGCGTTCGCATGAAATCTTCAGTGCTTCAGATATCCGTTTTAGCCCAATTCGGCGGTCTGATAAAATCATGTCATGAACTGCATCGATATTTTCGCGGACTGACACAGAAACTGGGCTTTCCGATTGGTCATCATCTTCAATGGAAAATTTACCTCTTTTGAAGCTTGCCGTCCAATTTTTCACGGTCGCACACGAAGGACATTGATCACCAAGGGTATTAAGGTGCAGACACATTGTTGTCACGTCACGTGAGCTCACGCTAGGAAATGGGAAGAAGATATGGAGAATATAGCTGCTTTCACAGTTGCTGGCGATTCTCATAGAAGGGATTCGATTTACCAAATGAATCAACGAACAGGGGAAGTGGGGGAATTCCATCAATTAATTCAAGAATTATTGAATGAGCAGCCAGATCAGTTTCAAATGTATGTCAGAATGACATTTCACAAAATATCAGACGTGATGCCACGTGCATTCAGAAAATGTAAATTTGCGGAATATAGATCTTGCCTGCTTTCAGAGTGCTATAATGTGACAGCAGATACAATGTCGCAAAAATTTTTACTACATTTTGATTCCGTAGAAGTATAATCACCCAGTTTAGTTCTGATGAGTTGGCTTCACTATTTATTATTGAAAGGTGTGTCTCTCTTCCTATGCATTATCGTGGTTGCACATTTCGGGAAGATGACGTGATGTGACGTGACGTGATAACAATGTGTCTGCACCTTAAAGCATACAGGGTTATCATAATAATCCGTGCATTAGACGTTTCCCGGCTTCAATGAGGAAAAGATTTCTGAAATTGGGCACACGGCCGTTTTTCAAAGGGGGAAATCATGCTAAAATATTTTCATCGAAATCGCACTTCCGGTTATACCGGAAGTGACCATCAGGTTTGGTATTTCAAATGGAACCACCTATTTTTCTCACCAGAAATGGATTCCTTCTTGAGTTTTACACATTTTTATCCGAATTATTTTCACGTAGTTGTCATAGTTACGAAGATATAAGGACTTTCATGAGAAAATGGCCAGTTTCAGAGGTCCGCGAAACGTATCATAGCATGCATGCTATCCATAATAAAGAAACAAATGAAGTATTTTTTGAAAATTCAATAATTTTGCCTCGTATTGCATGGCTATCGAATAATGCTGTTCTATTGGAACTGTCACAATAAATTCATATTTCTGAGAAATTTCAAACTGCAATAACTTCATTTTTTCAAATGCCTATACTTTTGTACAGGAAACGGTTGAAGATGGACATAAGGAACCCTTGGAAAAATGTTTGAAATAAAATTTTCTGTACAAAAAATATGGGCATGCCATCTGAAAAAATGTTTCAGTTAAAAAATGTGTAAAATTCAAAAAGAAATCCATTCCTAGTTAGAAAAATAGGTAGTTCCATTTGAAATACCAAAGCTGATGGTCACTTCCGGTATAACCGGAAGTGCGATTTCGATGAAAATATTTTAGCATGATTTTCCGCTTTGGAAAACGGCAGTGTGCCAAATTTCAGAAATCTTTTCCTCATAGAAGCCGAGAAACGTCTAATGCACGGATTATTATGATAACCCTGTATCTTGGTAAATCTGCTTACCTCTTAAACCTTTTAAATACAGATACTTGATGATGGCTCGATACTCTAATTTTTCGATTTTTATAATTTCGGTGGACATCTTTTTTTTAAATTATTGCGTAACTCTGGTTTACTTTTTTGACATCGAACTCTACACTGACACTTCTAATACGTTATTGTTCGTTGATACGGCATCGCAATATTCTGTTTATGCATGGAAGTGGTCTAGGCTAACTAGATATCAATACATCCTCGTTTCATTGACTATGTTCGATATTTTTGTTATTTGTTGTTTTGTCCAGATAACTCTCGAATATTTCGAATTCCATATTCAAAAAGAGTACTCGACAATCTGTCATATGAAACAGTATTGAAGGCCTTAGCTTAGCCCATAAAACAGCTGCATATTCATACACTGTCAACTTTGTTCAAATTGGAATTACCACTCATAATAACTGAAGAACAAGAGCAGTATTAATGATCTTAACTCCAGCTAATCAGATTTCGAGTTCGAACTTTAAAGGTTTTGTAGTTGGCTTTTCAGGGCTGTCAGTTCCAGACTGTCCAGCTCATATTCATGCATGAATGCAAAACTCCAAGAGCTTGTGGACCCTAAATTCCCCCTAAACATAAAAGGTTATGGCCGATATATGCATTGACAGATCCAACAGGGATTTTCTGACGGGGCGAATGACGTAAGTAGGGATTTTGCATAAAATGTAATGGAAGTAGGACATATCTGGTGACTACCT
Source organism: Adalia decempunctata (assembly GCA_951802165.1). NCBI lineage: Eukaryota > Metazoa > Arthropoda > Insecta > Coleoptera > Coccinellidae > Adalia > Adalia decempunctata. The sequence continues at coordinate 30,116,396 of OX637699.1, forward strand.
TTCAATATGGTGAGCGATGAAGTCAGCCCCCATTCACTTTGACATACGATATATCCAGGTTGACGTGAGAGGAAAGCTGTGTTCATGACACGATATTACTCTTGAGGGTTGCACTCACGGAATGATTAAACAATTATGTTTTAGCGCTTCTAACCAATGATATTTCCAGCTTCACAGGGAGTGGCGCATCCAGTACTCCGCCATCCAATTCCGCAGACAAACGGATTCAATTTGTCATAACAGTCCTCTGAACATGGTTTTATATTACGTTTCTCATTCAACGATAATATCGTTTTTTTCTGTGGTAAAACGAATCGGGCGAGGTTAAAAACGGCTTCTGGTGGACCGGGCACTGAATTTCATTCCTATTTTATAATTAAATTGGATGTAGAGTGGAATATTGTTCAGTAACTTCCTTTGGAAATTTCAATTTTCTGGGTTTTTCCTTTTGGGATCTGACTTGTATACAGTCACTTGGACGGACATTATAAATTCTGACCACGGATTCGTGATGGCAGAGTCTATCCTAGTCGTTCGAGACCATTTCTGCTTCACGATTTGGAAAAAAAGATCCAGCTCAAATTTCATGTTTCGATTTTTTTTTACCCGAAGTGTTGTGAGAAAATACACTTGAGAACCAAACTAAGCAAAATTGAGATTTCGAAATGGTATAGATTTTTGTATTTTCAGCATTCAATACAGAATAAAATACTAAATTAGCATTCTTCTTGAACTACGTTTTTTTGAGACTGGCCCCTCCGCCAATTTGTTATAGGTACTCGTACCTTATAGGAAGTCATATGGTCAATAAACAAATTATTAAAGAAAACACGAAAAATTCGATTGCAAAAATATTTCACTGAAAAGAAACGACAAGACCGATTTGATTGATTGATGGCAGTAGACCTACTATTATACCTGCCTTTGTTCTGTTTAGATTCAAATAGTCAGCCGTCAAGGTTTGGCTTGTGTGTCCTACCATGACTTTTCTGTGTGTTTGCCCGTCGCTCTCTTCCCAGTGTTGTCGGTGTCTTTGTTTTATCCACTCCTCAGTCAGGGTTCTACATCGGTTTTTGCTGATTCCAAGCACAGGTTCTGGCCCTGTGAATGGCGTTTCAGATGCTTGTCCTGCTAACTGGTCTGCTATTTCATTGCCCGCTTATTCCCTTGTGACCTGGCACCCACATCAAAGTGACTTTGTTGTGTTTTGCCAGCTCCAGTGTCGAGTTGAGAGCTTTGATGGCGCTCTGGCTGTCAGAGAGAATGTGGATATGTTTTCTTTGGTAGCCACTTTTCAGGTTCTTCTGTATGCATGTCCTAATGGCATGTGCTTCAGCTGGAAATATCGAAGCCTGTTTGCTGAGACGTATTATGTAATCCCTTCTTGGCCTCACTCCATTTATTCCCGCTTCTGTTCCTTCATCTGTCTTTGAACCGCCTGTGTACCAGACTATTTCTGCAGATGTTTCAGTATATGTACCGAAGCGAGTAGGTACAAACAATACAAATTATTCCTATATTAGGTACAAAGAATCATGGGCTTCTTTTCTTGATTTCAAAAGTGCAGAAATTTACTTCTTCACTCTTAATAAACTGGAAAATATTGGTTTTAAAAACTGTGGGTTTGAATAACGAGAGAAAATCAGAGAAAATATCAAACTCAAAATATCGTCTTGTCAATTTGAATTTTTATTTCAGAATACTTCCTCAAACCTCACTATCAATCACCAATGTTTTCAAAATACTCATCAGTCAAAAAGGAGTTAACTGAGTACAAGACCTTCGGTAATATTTTCTTTGGAAACATGGTTGCGTCAATAATAGGTATCTGCATTTTACTTAAAGCATATAAGGAGGAGACCTTAGACCATAGAAAGAGGAGACACAGCATCTCATTCATAAATTCGGGAATTGATGAAGCCAAAATTCAGTCAGAATTCAATGAGTGGGACGAAGATAGCAATATCATTTTACATTTATGTGGCAACATTGCAGAATCTAACTTTGAAAAATCCAGTGGCGTGGAGTTATTGATTTTGAAGAATGGAAATAAAATAACGAGTTAATAATCTTTTTATGGTGAATTCTTTCAATATTGGTTCGAGGGCGGTTTATAGAAATGTGAAATTATTTTGTACTATAAATATATTTGAAGATTCGTAATTGATGCAAATGAATTATTGAACATACCAAAATGCGTAGCTTTTTTATATTACTTGGAATTAGTGAAAATAAGTATGAAAAATTATAGAAAAACAATTGATTCTTTAGGAAGTCAATTAAGGTATATAAAATAAACTGCACGATTCATTAAATGCTGAAACTGACCACAAAAATGTGTAAATTCATGTGAAGGAATCAGATTTTCCTCTTCACGAGATTTTATATTAATTGAGGTATTTTATCACGTTATTACAAATATGATAAGTAATGGCTGCAAAAAGCATCAAACCGAGTCATCAATATTTGAGATGAAAATCTACGGGGCGGCGAATTGCCGAGCGTACATTATATGCATATGAACGGCGTTCAGTATGAAAAAAGCAACAATAATTGATGCCTTCTTTATTTATTCACAAAATTTAGCATAAGTCCTTGAAGAAAGTGAACCTCATTTATTCATCCACTATCCACATCATGAAGAAGAACATGTAATCATGAAACCATAAGTAAAACCATAGTAAATCTACTGAATGCGATATTAAAATAAACATTGATAATGAAAACAGGCCCATTGGTTGTTAACTGCTCCTCCCAAAGCCTTATATATATTCGATAGTCATAGTTCTATTTGGAAGGCAGAATCCGAGTTGGTACCAATATTATTAACATATCCTGAGAATCTTGTACCAGTACCAGGGATATGAAACTTCTTCTTGTCTTTGGACCAGATCAGTCAATGCTTCTTTTATGATACCTGGACTTCCATCCACAGATCTATACTTTGAGATAGTTTATAAAAGGGGAGGGCTGTTGATGAATGTTTTTCTCACAGAATTGTATTCTTGGGGAAAAAAGAGGCCAATGTTAATGCAAAGGTTTTCAATGATGGGTTGTACGTTGTACTCCTGCTTGCTTGGATCTTTTAACATTCTTTGAAATGAATCTCTTGCAACTCCTGAATTAATGAATGCCTGAAAAGAAGAGAAGATTTTTTGATATGATCATGACTTAGTTGTCAGAGTTAATGGAATTTAAGAGATTTGAGATGGAATATTCACCTTATTCTTCTAATTTTAGAAGAAGATGGTGCCTCAGTGAAACGGAAAGATGAATCTCATTTCTCCACTGGCTCATTTTTTTCAACCCTGCAAAACAGATTACACCAGATATAATTAATCACTAATGCAACAAAAATTACAACCATTCCACCTGCCGGTAGGAGAACAGGTACTGGGAAGAGACTTATCAATTTATGGAATTTATCATATTATGTGAGATGCTTATATCTGATCCATCCTTCTGTTGAGTTTCCAGAGTACCGGCACAATGACGATTTTTTTGGCGAAATGGCTAATATTTGATTTCAATATTTTGGTTCTTTCTCTGGAAACTCCCAGAAACTTACCTTAAGGACGAAAGTTCGAAGATTGGTTTGGCAAGAAGGGGATTGGCATCATTTTTGAGATATCTGGTACCATTCACTCGAATAACGAAATCTTTTAGCTCAAAGTGTTCGGAACATACAAACAGTTTCTGAGAAAGATCATCAAGTAATATTCAGGATTGAGAACCAGTTGTTCCTCTTCTCAATATCAGAATGTAATCTGGAAAGTGAAGTTCTAAAAATCTACGCCTCTGATACTAAGTATGAAAAGATTAGAACATACCTTTGCAAATTCAAGTTAGGATTCAAATAGTCCAATTTACCACACACAAGACACTTACGAACCATTTTCTTATCGTATTTAGCTGGAGATATTCAAAAATAAATCCAAATAACGCTTTTAACATACAATGAAGCTCAAAATCTTGTTGACAACACTGTTCGAATTGTCAGAAATTTCATAGAATAAAGATGGCGGCACGTAATTAATGAATGAACTGGACATAGATTCAAAAAACCGTATTGCCAAACGTTTTTATACATTAATCTGGAGCAAAAAGATCGATCCGTTTCGCGAACATTTACATATACTTAAGTATATGTAATGTGAAGAATGCACAATAGTTGAAGAAACCAATACTCGTTTCTGGCATTCACGCACAAATGAGTAAATGAATTTCAATCTAAGAAACTTTTCATTTTGATTGAGAGTTCATTTATTAGAAAATTCAACGAACGTCACAACGTTGCAAAAATTTCTACTACATTTTGATTCCGTAGTATTACAATCACCCAGTTCAGTTCTGATGATTTTGAAACTTGGCTTCACTATTTATTATTGAAAGGTGTGTTTCCTCTTTCTATGGTCTAAGGAGGAGACACAACATCTCATTCATAAATTCGAGACTTGATGGTCTCTATTCAATGAGTTGAACGAAGATAGCACAAATGATAGCAATAACATCAGATCCGGCTGTGGCAACATCGCGGAATCTAACCTTGAAAGGTCCAGGGGCGCATTCAACAAAGATGTAGATCAAATCTCATTTTGCTTATTTTCAACTATTTCAATCTAAAGTTAGTGTCCTCATGAAAATTAAAAGCCAGCTTCGATGTTTCAATCATTTAGAAAGTCTATTATGCCATTATATTTAATTTACAACTAGCTGGCACGGCGAACTTTGTTTCGCCTAAAATTGTGAATTGAAATAATGGGTAATCATCTCAGTTGTTGGAGCAGCGAGATTTTCATGTTTCCACGGATATAAGCTTCATCACAGAACAGATTAATAATCATGGACCATTTTGGATTCAGTTATTGCCGCAAATATATTCATTACCCAACTCACGATTGAAACTGATTGTCAAAATCCGATCTACTTGACATTTCGGTAAAAATTCACTGTTCCACCAACTTGAGATGTTTACCCGCTTTTTGATCTGGTTATTCCCTTCCATGTTACTGTAAGTTTTATGCAGATGACACAGTAATTGTATACATCGCCATCTAATGGCGATTATATTGAATATAGTACCCATCAATCGTAGCGATACCTAGTGGTCTTAGTCAAGAGAAGGAAGAGCAGTTCCTACACAAGCAAATTTCACATGGAATTTTTTGGAGTTTTGATGTATTTTATAATAACCAGGCCGTCGACAAATCCATAATTGAAGTTTCATAACAAACTGTCCATCCGATCTTGAGCTATAAATGGTGTAACCAACAACTTTGTTTTATTATATATATATATATATATATATAGGTAGGTAGGTTAAATATATATAATTATTTTGTTCCTCTCTTAAATCACTTTTTTAAAAAAACAAAGGAATCTTTGAAGCAAGTTTATTCTTTCGAAGTCTAGTTAACAATGAATTGAATTATTATTCTAATGCGAAGCGAACTGTCCATCTAATGGAAAATGCTGACTAAAAGCTATATCATATTTCTATTAAGGAATGCTACCTTAACTATTGCGTAATACCTCCCCCTTTTAAAGAAATGAGTTCAGCGTTTGGGGCTGAATTATTTTTATGTTTTTCCACAATTTTGGAAAATCTGAACAAAAAAGTTTTATATAATGCAAAGATTACTATGAGAATCAATACAATGGTTATTATGAAATAAATCGATGAAATTTGGTTTGGATGCATTTTCCAATTGAAAATTAATTCTTTTGTAGTAAAATTATCAAATGATAAATTAGGCATTGTTAAATTATCAATATCTTCGGTCTTCATATTTGGGAGCATTACATGATAAAATATCGTTGAAATTTTATCGTTATAAAAATACTTAAAACTATTAGTTATATTACAGGGTGTTTCAATATAATATATCCCTGTTAGTTTATAATACTCAGTATGTTCACTGCACATTTCACTTATTTCGACATTGTTCACTGATAAAAACTTTCCTGGTGATAACATCAGGAGATCGTCACTGGTTTGGGTATGTTTTCTCGGGCAGTTCTCGTACTTGTGGGAAATGAGGTTTTTCATACAAACAGGAACTGGTCGTAGGGCATTCTGAGGACAAATCCACCAATCCTCGATTTTTGGGCATTCTTTTGTTATGGACCATCGGGCATGTTCATTTTCAGTCAACAGATATGGAGACTTCTCGATTAGGGTCACATTTTTATAGGGGATATAATGAAGATGGTAGGTATCTAGCGGGTTTGGAGAAATGATAGGTATTTCAATGATGAAAATCACATTTCCGTTATGAAATTTTGTCGAAGTATAACAGATAGAATAGAAATCTTTTAAAAATTGTAAATGATTCATAATATCTACTGATTTCACAAATTCTTGGAATGTCTTCATAGGAAGAATGCTTTCATGTAAAACATGTAATCTGGCAAAGGTAACTGCCGTATTTATTTCACTTAAGATTCTATTAATGGTGATTTGTTCAAATTGAATTAAAATTATTCGATTGATATCATTCTGCACTAATCGATATTGATTGTAATTCTTAATGATCTGATTAGTTACATTAGAGTATTGGTTAGTCATGGATCTGATAATATTAATTACTTTGTCTTGATTGGTTTTCATAATTTGAAGATCTTTCTGGATGGTTTGAAAGTAGTTCAAATAAAGGGATTCATCTTCACTATCTAAAGTGCCAAATAATACTTTTGCTACATGTCCACCTACGTTAATTAAACCTCTTTTACTTCTAGTAACTGACAGGTTATCCAAAATTATATGATTTTGCTGAAGTTGATGCTTTACATTTTCCACATAAATTTTCAAAATTTTACTTGAACTGACTGCATTTATCTGGTCAATTAGAACTGAATGAACTTGTAATATTTCTCTGAAATTTGTTAAGTTATAATGATACATCAACATATGCTTCGATTGGCTTATATACGTTTTTCCTACGTAAAATGGAAGAATATTATGTTTGATTTCCATGAATTTCAATTGAACGGAAGAATGAATAAATAACATTGATAGTATTATTAGAATTGGAAGACAGGGTCGCATTTTCCTGCAAGAGAAAAGAAGAATTTGTTACTTTCTCTGTTTTATTTTGTTCTTATGATAAACTTTTCCTGTATCAGGATTTTTGATCAAAACGTTATCAATGATTTTAATCTGGGTTTTCTTGAATTTTGGGTTAAGTTTTGCTCCTTTAGGAATAGCCCAATAAGCTGCTTTTGATTCGTCTAATTCCTTATCGGGTTCTCTATTCTGATTAATTTTGTCAAGTTTTTCTTCCTGTTTCTTTTTCTGTGAGCCTAGGTGCTCTGAAATTTCCTTCATATTTTCACGGTATTGCTGAATGTAATTTGAAATCTTTTCTTGAGTGGTGCGTTCGACTGGGACACTATAATTTATATCTGATTTAATAATTTGTAATGGGGTAAATGAAGTCGATGAATGTATAGAATTATTGTAGCTCAGGAGAGCTCTATTTAATTTTTCTCCCAAAGAAATATTCTGGTCAACTATTACTCTTATTTGCTCAATTAAAGTTGAGTGAAATCTTTCAACTAATGCGTTAGATGTGGGGTTATAATTTGTTATATAATGAAGGGCAATTTTGTGGGTTTCTCCCAAATCTTGAATAATTTGATTTTTGAATTCCGTGCCGTTATCAAACGTTATTTTTTCTGGGATTCCATGATTTGAAAAATACTGAGTTAGTTGATTCGCAATTTCTATGGCAGTTTTTGTTTTCAAAACATAACATTGACCGTGTCTAGAGAAAGAATCTATGATTGTTAAGCAAGGTGTTCTTTCCATAACGATTGTATCGATGTATAAATGTGAGAAAGGTCGTTCGCCAACCGGGTTACTTTTGAAAATGAGTTTGTTCGGTTGTCTTTCGTATTTTTGTGTCTGACATATTTCGCACGAATTTATGTATGCTTGTACATCTTTGTCCATTTTTGGCCAATAAAACCTTTTCTTCAAGCTTTCTATATTTTCGTGAAAACCTCGGTGTTTCGTTTTAGTTTCATGAAAGAGTTTGATCTTTTCTTGTTGATCTTCCTCTGCTTCTATATCTTCTACGAATATATTATGAATTTTGAATAAAAACGCTTTAGCTTTGAACAAATTTTGCGCGAACGTTATAAATGGTGACTCTAATTCTTTTTGTTTAAAATGGATACCGTATTGACATTTCGGTTTGATGTATTCTTTCAGGAATTTGGAAAAATCTTCCGGGTCGTTGATTGAAACAATAATTCTCAAACGACTGTTTTTATGTAGTTTCAATCTTTCTACTTTGAAATTGTTGGCTTTTTGAAAAACGATTTGATTCATATTCGTATTTAGTGTACGTTCTGAGTAGGGAATTTCTAAAATAGGATCTTCTATATTACTGTGAACTGTAGATTCTGTATCTCGATCTGGTAAACATGATTGAGTTAAATCTTCAAGTTCTTTTTGGGTTAATTCCAGCTCTTCATGTGATATTTGTGGTATGATTGATTGTAAATCGTCGTCGGAATCTTCGTTTATATTTAATTCTTCTAATTTAATTCGTGATATAGCATCCGCATTGTTATTTGCGCCTTTTCTGTATTTAATTTCGAAATTGAATTCTTCTAATTTAATTCTCCATCGCATGAGACGTGATGATGCATCTTTTAATGAGAAAAGCCATGTAAGAGGTCTATGGTCTGTGAAAATTGTAAATTTTCTACCAAACAAATAAGGCCTAAAATGTTTCGTAGCCCACACTACTGCGAGTAACTCTTTTTCGATTGTAGAATATTTTATTTCTGCCTCTGACAATGTTCTGCTTGCGTATGCTATTGGCAGGTCATTAGGGGGTGTTCCTTGTGATAATATTGCTCCTATAGCGTATTGAGAAGCATCTGTCGTTAATACAAATGGTTTTTCGAAGTCAGGATATTGTAATATTGGATAATTAATTAACATATTTTTGGTGCAATTAAATGCCTCAATATATTCCGTATCATTAATATCTAATTTGTTGTCCTTTTTCAAATATTTTGTCATTGGTTTTGTTAATTTGGAAAAGTTTTGTATGAATTTTCGGTAATATCCGATCATACCTAAATATGACTTAATTTCTTTGACTGATTTTGGAAGAGGAAAATTTTTGATTACGTCAATTTTTTCGGGATTCGGTTCTACACCTCTTTCCGATATTTTGAATCCTAAGAACACGACTTCTTTCTTGAAAAAGTATGACTTATCTAATTGAATCTTCAAGTTTTCCTTTCTCAAAAGCTGTAAAACGGTTTGAATATCTGCAAGATGTTTTTCGGGTGTGTCTGAAAAAATTAAAATATCATCAATGTACACAACGCAAATTCTGTTTATTACTGGTCTGAGAATTTGGTTCATTACCCGTTGGAAAGTCGACGGAGCGTTTTTCAGTCCGAACGGCATTCTTAGAAATTCGAAATGACCTTCGTCTGTTGCGAATGCTGTCTTTTCGATTGAATCTTGGTCTAACTCTATCTGATGGAAACCGCTGGCTAAATCTAATGCACTGAAATATTTCGCGTTTTTTAATTGATCTAAAAGTTCATCGATATTTGGTATCGGAAATTTGTCATCAATGGTTTTTTCATTTAATTTTCGAAAGTCAATGGCCATTCGCCATTTTTGTTTTCCAGATTGATCTGATTTTTTGGGAACCATAACTATTGGAAAAGACCATGGAGAGTTACTAGGTCTTATGATATTTTTGTTCAATAAATCTTGCACTTGATTTTTCACCTCTTGTTTATGAACCTCTGGATATCTGTAACGTCTGACATATACGGGGTTATCGTCCATTGTTCTGATATTATGTTTGATTCTATTCGTGAAATTTAAGGGTTGATCTGGAAGTTGTAAAGCCTCTTTATTACTTTGTAAAATTTTAGTGAGTTGATTTTTAAGATTCTGGTCAAGATGATCTAACTTGACGGGAAGTTTTACATTAGGATGAGTTTGTTGAAAATAAAATTTCTGAGTTTTGACATTGTTACTCAATTCCTGATTTTGCCAATCAAAATTTAGCTCTAAGTCTTTCAACAAATTTGCGCCTATAACACCATCGTACTGAGTGTGAAATTTATAGATTACAAATGGATAGGTGTTATCAAATCCGAAAGATGTAAGGGGAAATTCTACCTTATATCGGCTGAAATCTTTTCCGATAGCTGTCTTGAAATCTGTTCGTTCTTCATAAATGTTTTCGGGAAATAAATTGAAAGCTACTGCTGGATCGATAATGCACATGGAACTTCCGGAATCTATCAATAATTTTATAGGAGGGTCATTCAATTCTAAATATGGTAAAGTGGCTAAATGATCCATATTGAAATTTAGGTCTTGTAATTTTGAAGGGCTTCTGTTGGAAAATTTTCCGTTTCATTCTCAAATGGGCTAAAATCTTCATTTTCTGGGTCTTCGCTATAATTAAATTCAAACTCCTCATTCTGTTCATCATTTTCAACTTGAACTTCTTCCGTGTTTGTAAGTTCTTCTGAATAAAAATCAGGGGGACCTGTTCTTTTGAAAAAATGCCGATTGTTCGGCGGTTCCTGTCTAAATTGGGTACTTGCAGGTCTTTTAACCGGATAATTTCTAGTTCTTATCGACATTGGTTCGGGTTTTGGGTAATTAATTTGCGCATTGGGCCTTGGCTTGAAAACATCTTTTGGTTTACCAAACACTTGACTATTGGTAGTGAATTTTGTTTCCTGCTTTTTGGGATTGAATTTTAATTGAATAGGTTGTGACGGAAAATTATTGATTTGACTGGTAGAAGGCATTTCATTTTTAGTAAACGTATGTGGTATATTATTTTGAATTTGAATTGTAGGTGTTATTCTCGGAAATGGCTGCAAATATAATTGCTGTCTCTTAATTTCGCGATTTTCTAATAATTTACATGTTTCGTCAAACGGTTGGGGTTGTAAATCCAAGAGATTTCGAGAATTTTCATCAACATTATTATATAAGACCGTGTTACCGATTTTATCTGATAAATCTCTGTAAACTCTTAATTCTGTGGGACTCAGTCCTATCAGTTGAATTTGGTAATCGTATTGTAATTTGGTCTGTTTAACTCTGTCAATAAATTCAGATAACGATTCTTTAGCACGTTTTCTCATATATTGATATTCGCTTTGCAATACATCAAAATTAATTTTGAAACCAAATTTATTATTCAATAATTGTTTTAAATCAGTCCAATTACTGCAACTTGGTCCAGAATATACAACGGTTCTTGCATGATCTATTAATTTTGATTTTACCATGGCGAAGCAATATTGATTTATCAATACATTATTTGTACTTCCGAATTGGTTCATGAAAGTATCAACTTCTATTAAAAAGGTCTGTAATTCATGAGAATTACCGTTAAATCTAGGGAGTAATTCTCCAAAATACTTTACTGTATTCAAATCTACAATTATTGTGTTAGAATTTGATGAATTACCTTGGGTTGTATTTGAATTACCTTGGGTTGCCATTTTCTTTGACTTTTTCGGGAAATCGATTTTCAAAGAATCGAATTTATTTATTAAGGAATCAATTTTTTCTTTAAAATTGAAAAAGAATTAATTTAAATTTAATTTTTAAATCTTTTGTGATTTTCACTTCTTTCTCTACCTTTTGGGCCAGGGATAGGAAAAACTGGGATTGTTAAACGAGATTCTCCACTTACTCTGTTTTTTGACCTTCTGTTTGAACCTGGTGCTTGGGGTGCTACGTCCAAACTCCACAGGGTGATTCGTGAGGGGATGCTCGCGTCGCTCCAGTCGGGGTTGGTCCTCTACCTCTTCGGTCTGGGATTCAACAACTCTTCTTGGCTGGTCGATCACTGTTTGAATCGGGTGCTCGGTGTTTCCTTTGGTTCACGTCGTACCTGTGCTTCTCTTCTTCGGTTGTTGCTCAAAGGAATGAATTCCACGTGTGCCTCTTGGATCTGGATCGGTTTTTTCTTCTTAAGAATTTAACGTCTTTCTGATCTTGCTTTAACACACTAGCAACATCCCATCCTCGTCGCCAATTATTTTGTTCCTCTCTTAAATCACTTTTTTAAAAAAACAAAGGAATCTTTGAAGCAAGTTTATTCTTTCGAAGTCTAGTTAACAATGAATTGAATTATTATTCTAATGCGAAGCGAACTGTCCATCTAATGGAAAATGCTGACTAAAAGCTATATCATATTTCTATTAAGGAATGCTACCTTAACTATTGCGTAATAATATATATATATATATATATATATATGTATATATATATATATACATATATACAGGGTGGCCAAGAGATTGACGTCAAAAAAAACAGGTCTCTCGTGTCATGGGCTATTCGAATCACCCCCATGTATGTTATGCTATTTTTCAAGGTTTTCGAGTAATGAATTTTTTTATGAACTTTGAGAATTTTCGACTTGACCATCTTAAAAAAGATATTTAAAAAAAGTACAAGACTTCTCTGTGAAATTCTTTTTGTAACTTAATCTCCATGAATTGTACTTTTATACATAAAATAACCAGATTCGTAACCTTGATAAAAATTATGGAAATGTTGGTCTCAATTGGAAAAGTTACGTAAATTGGATTAGGATCTGAATTTTCGAATCAAAATTAAAAATGTAAAAAGGCTAATTCACGGTTTCTTATAATGTAAAAACTGCGCTCAACAGTCAGCTTTCAGAATCATTGATAAAAAATGGTACACTTTACTTCTGCCAGAATTAGCCTTCAAAGTCATCGAGGTGGAAAAATCAAAGAACTAGACATTTACTACAAAATTATTTGTTGCCATTTTAAGATATTTCTGATCAAGTTATGATAGAAAATGCTGAAAATTAATGAAAATAAGCTTTAAATGTTGGTCAAGAAAAGTTCTAGATAAAAAAAGAAAAAGGTATGGCAATAAATCACACATCATAATGTGAATAAAAAGAAATTTATTTATAAAATTCACAGTAGGTGTTCGAAGTGGCCACCTCCAGCCTCAATTCACAGTACACAGCCTCGTACACAATCAAGTGGCCCCCACGTTCACCTGACCTTAATCCAATCGATTTTTTCGTTTGGGGTTATTTCAAAGAAGTTGTTTACGCCCGAGAATGTTCGAGTGAAGACTAGCTGCGACTGAAGATAAGAGAAGCCGAACGTGTCCTAAGAGAGAACAGGGCAGGTTTTATGCGATTGAAAGAAAATTTTCTAAGAAGGTGTTGAATGTTTATTGAGGCTGGAGGTGGCCACTTTGAACACCTACTGTAAATTTTATAAATAAATTTCTTTTTATTCACATAATGATGTGTGATTTATTGTCCTATCTTTTTCTTTTTTTATCTAGAACTTTTCTTGACCAACATCTAAAGCTAATTTTCATTAATTTTCAGCATTTCTCATCATAACTTGATCAGAAATATCTTAAAAAGGCAAAAAATAATTTTGCGGTCAATGTCTGTTCTTTGATTTTTTCCACCTCGATGACTTTGAAGACTAATTCTAGCAAAAGTAGAGTGTTAAGTACTATTTTTTATCAATGACTAGCTGGCCCGGCGAACTTTGTTCCGCCTGAATGATACTTTTACGGTGGATTTCACAAATCGTAATCACCGGTGATCGGAGATCAACGGCTTGGTTCTCTGATTTTTGAACTGTCAAATGTTTCCATGGATATGAGCTGTCACACAGAACAGATACACAAAAATAATATGTCAATATCTAATTATGGCAATTTTGGATTCAGTTATTTCCGCAAATACTTATATTCATTACCCAAACAGAAATTCAAAAACATTTTAAAAATTATGAGGAAAGATGACAATGGACATCTCACGATCGGAACTGATCGTCAAAATCAGATTCACTTGACATTTCCATGAAAATTCACTCTGATGTTCACCCGCTTCTGGATCTGTTAATAGCCTTCCATGGTACTATAAGTCCTATGCAAATTACACAGTAATTGATGTTCTTTTTTCGACGATTTCAAACCACGACGACCGAGATGCTCGAAAAAAAAACAGATGACATCAATCGATGGCCGCGAAAGCCTCAACAAATTCATCGCCATCTATTGGTGATAATGTCAAATATAGTACCTTCACGATTACGTTAATCAGTCATAATTACAGTGACTTCATTAATGTTTAACAGAGTCAATGTAGTCATAATGTGTGAATAGCGCCATCTGAAGTGGTAAGAACGAAACTCTCATATCTCAACGATATCTAATCATTTTAGACATCTGTACTCCTACGCTAAGACATTTTGGTTTTGGCCACCAGCGCAGAGTTGTAGGCAACTCAAATTTCACTATTACAGTGACTATAGTGGAAATATAGTCACTGTACACATTATCTGTTTACATCGCCATCTAACGCGGAGAATATCAAATGAAGTACCTACGAATAAGCGGTAGCGTAACTGTAACTGTAGCGACACCTAGTGGTCTTACTCAAATGGAGGAAAAGCATTTCCTGTATAAGTAAAATTTTTATCGATTTTTCAAAGTTTTATTGTATTTTATAATAATCAGATCGTAGAAGAATCCATATATGGAGTTTCATAACAAACAGTCCATCCGATCTCGAGTTATAAATGGTGTAATCAACATCTTTCTTTTATATATATAGATTCTAAAAGCTGACTGTTGAGCGCAGTTTTTAAGCATACTAAGAAACCGTGAATTAGCCTTTTCACATTTTTAATGTTGATTCGAAAATTCAGATCATATTCCAATTTACGTAACTTTTTCACTTGAGACCAACATTTCCATAATTTTTATCAGAGTTACGAATCTGGTTATTTTATGTATAAAAGTACAATTCTTGGAGATTAAGTTACAAAAATAATTTCACAGAGAAGTCTTGTACTTTTTTTAAATATCTTTTTTAAGATGGTCAAGTCGAAAATTCTCAAAGTTCATAAAAAAATTCATTACTCGAAAACCGTGAAAAATAGCATAACATTCATGGGAGTGATTCGAATAGCCCATGACACGAGGGACCTGTTTTTTCATTTTTGACGTCAATCTCTTGGCCAGCCTGTATAGATTATTACGAGTTATACTTGAACAAAATTTGCTTCGATATAGAATATTTCGTATCTCAAAAACGTCTAGGCCATACTGGGAAACCCAGTCCTAAAACCTGAAGTTATAACGAGGCAAAAAATGCCCAACCGCACCGGATAACCCAAAGTCAACCTAATTATGAATTGTGCCAGGTCATTAGAATTAGGCCCTCTCAAACAGAGGAAGCAATAGAAAGGAATAGGGCGGCCGATGAAATTATCATTGGAGACGGGAAACCGACCTCAATTTTCCGGCTCGTTGTGTACCTAAGTGATGACGGGCCAGGGCTTCGACTCCACGTCCTGAAGACCCTTGCGGGATAGAGAGTTCGCCCACAAGTGGATGGGAAATCCGAAATATATAAGTGCAGAGGCGTAGCAACGGGTATTATATTCTGACCGACGCCGACGTCGATACGGCGAGAAGAATTGGGATTGTTGTGCGGTTTGCCGACTTCCATCAATCTGAATTCCGAGGATCAAGGATCAATTTTATTATTCTTGTATTTGTGTTAACACCAGTGGGAGGGCCACTTTTTCGGAGAGGACTCTAGCAGAAGATGTAGCTGATTCTGTGAGAAAAATTTCACATTTCTGAGTCATAGAAGAAGAAGATGCCCTCCAATATGAATATTTGTAAACAAATCCAATATCCTTACACTTATACGGGGAGACAGAGTTTTTGCTGAGGTTTTTATCTGTGCTCTTGCATCATACGCAGGACTGTATGGTGCCCGGTTTGACATTCCTCTGCTAATACTGAGATCAGGAGCGGGGAATGGATCAATATGTTTGTTTGAATGATCTGTTCCTTGTTGCCTTTTCGAGACACATGCCATATTTGGAAACAAATCTGTGCAGCTCCATTTCATAAGAATATATATACACTGCGCAAAAAAATTAACGCACATTATGGAAATCTCAAATTTATTCTGCAACTGAAGGTGTTCTCAATGATAATTATTTTTATCAGAATTATGCATACATATGTTATCCACTTTCAACGTTTTTCTTCAATACAGATGTTTTCTCCAAGCAGGAATAAAAAAAGATGATATTATCAGATTTTGAATGTATTGGCTCCATTCTAAAATCAGTTGTTCTCGATCAATTCTAGTGATCAATAGCGGTAGTTTTGCGAGAAGAAGGCTGGACATACACAAGAATTGCAGGAAGGTTTTGAGTTTCCCATACAAGTGTGTCCAGAATGTTGCAGCGATTCAGGGAGACAGGTATGAATGTCCGAAGACCAGGACAGGGTAGACCACGTGTAACAACTGCCATTCAAGAACGTTACTTGAGAGTTTCTTCGTTGAGACAACGGTTTGCAACCGCTCGCCTCCTTCAAAATCAGCTTGTGCAAACTCATGAGGTGCAAATTAGCACTCAGACAATAAGAAATCGCCTCAGAGAATATGATTTAAGGCCTCGAGTCGCGGCAAGAGACCCAGCTCTTACCCCAGCCCAGCGAAGGGCGTGTTTGGATTTTGCGGAGAGCATATCCATTGAGAAGAGGCCGATTGGGAAAGAGTTCTCTTCACAGATGAGTCTAGATTCCGCCTCTACCATTGTGATCGACGTTTCCTTGTATACATACGTCCACATGAAAGATATGCTCAGTGCAATTTCCTGAATACTACTGGTTTCGGGGGAGGATCGATTATGGTATGGTGTGGAATATCTTCGACTGCTCGCACAGACCTAGTGGTAGTCGATAATGGAGATATGAATGCTGATAAGTATATAAGGAACATTCTTGGAGAGCATGAAGTGCCATTTGCCCCGTACATTGGTGAAAATTTCATTTTTATGGACGAAAATGCCAGACCCCATCGTGCGCGCATCGTTCAGGAGTACATTGAAGAGGTTGAAGTATCTCGAATGGAATGGCCAGCAAGAAGTCCAGATCTCAATCCAATTGAGCAGGTTTGGGACAACCTCAATAGGAGGCTGAGAAGTTCAGAAAATCATCCAGCTTGTTGGGTAGAATTTCAGTTAAAGAACTGAAGTGTGGTTCAATTTTATATAATGAGAATTTTACCAAGTTTATGAATAGAAAAATAAGAGAGCTAATGGACTGTATATGTTTAAAAATAGTTATTGAAACCCAACACAAATGAAAGGATAAATGCACCCAAATTAACAATTGCAAGGTCTTACCTATTTCAGCAAAACGGTCAACCAGATCTTGTCGGTTACTCCTATTTCCATGAACAGAGTGATCGAGCTCGACAAACGAACAAGGAATAGAGCTGACGTGAAAATCCGTTGCTAAAAATGTCAAAGTAGGAACACTTATCCTTGTGGCCAAATAATAACCACGCCACTGGTAACAGTACTTTTCGAACCAAATTCGCACAAACGAATGTTCTTGAATGAATGTAATTCGAAATGACTCGAAATCACTAAAATTAAGAATCACAAGAAAAACTGAACTTTTCTAGATTCACGAAAGGAAACAGAATAAATTTATATTATCGGTAGCAGATATATGTATTCACGATTACGGGAATCAATGAACTGAATTGAAAAATGAAATGAAATAAAAATACGACATATGTTACACAGCTGACAAGTGACGATCTTCTCGCACCTAAACTCCATATGGGATTTCCCCAAGTGGAGAAATTGAATTAATTTCGAAAGGAATAAAAATGAAAAATTCAGAAAAGTTATCTGAACCGTTCACTTGGCGTGAACAAAACAGGCCGCCGTAAAATTGTGTGAATTTTACAGAATATTGGAAGCAGTGGAATTAAATCTAATGAACTAATATCTAATAATCTAATAAACTAAAGAAAATTTGCAGTGATTGTAGAACTGAATATCAATCGAGACCAAGCGTGTGAGGACTCTTGTATCTCGACCGGCTGCGGTCTTTATAGACGCATCTCGAATCGTACCAATCGAATCGGACGAAATTGCTATCATCATCAGACCAAACTTCTTGAGGAAGGCCTCGTCTAGCGATAAATCGATCTAAGGTCGATAAGAAGGCCTCCACGGTGAGGGACGAGACTAGTTCCAAATGAACTGCCTTGGTGACGAAACAAATGAAGAGAGCAAGATATGCTTTCATCATTGTTGGTTTGCGCGAATTATTTGACCGATAAGAAAAGGGGCCAGCAAAGTCCACACCCACCTTACTAAAAGGACGTGAAATATTGACTCTGGGGGCAGGTAGAGGAGCCATGAAGGGTTGATAAGTTGTACCTCGAAACCTTGTGCATGTTATGCATTTTCGAATGCACTCTCGAACCAGATTTCGTAAGGACAGAATCCAATAATTTTGCCGAATTAAAGACATCGTCGTGTTAGGACCGGAATGAAGCGAGATTAAATGAAATTGGAGACATATTAAACGTGACAGTGCACAGTTTTTCGGAAGCAAAACTGGATGCTTAGCACTGTGTGGTAAAGAAGAGAATTGTAATCTTCCTCCTACCCTGATCAATCCTGCAGAATCGATATAAGGATTCAAAGATCGAAACGATTTCTCGATTGATTTTTTTTGAAATAAATTCTGGCGCAATTTATCGAAATAGTGTTGCCATAACACTATGGATTGAAGGGCTTCCTCCAGCTCATCAGGAGAAATTGGGCCGGACAATCGTGACGCTGAATTGGTTTTGTGGTGACAATTGACAATGAATCTTCTTATATAGGCGAAGACTCGTTTTACTCTATTTAAAGTTGAAAAGTTCTCGATAACCATTAATAGCGTATTTACTGGAGGCTCATTTGCGGTTGCAACATTAATGTTAGCTTTTAATTCAATTAGGGGAGCCGAATTCAGATCACAATCGGTGAAAGGTGGTGGCCAATTGGAAACTGGAGTAACCAAGAAATCAGGACCATGAAGCCAAAAATTGTGAATTCTTGGGGTGAGAAATAGTTGAGGCGTGAGACCTCGAGATGGCAAATCAGCTGGATTTGACTCGGTGGATACATGATGCCATGAAACGTCAGGAACTAAATCGTTTATCGCGACTACACGATTGGCAACAAACGTTTTGAGGCGATGAGGGGGTGTTGTCAACCATGACAGCACAATTTGAGAATCTGAAAACAGACGAACTTCAGATATTCTAAGGGGAAATTTATTGTCCAGAATCATTCTGACCAATTTAGCCAACAAAACCGCAGCAGATAGTTCCAATCGAGGAACCGAAAGTGTTTTTAATGGAGCTACCTTTGATTTAGCGGCCCACAAGTGCGATGAAATGCGATCTTCAACTGTAACGGAAAGATAAACAGAGGCTGCGTATGCCTTCTCAGATGCGTCACAGAAACCCGCTAATATGATATGACAATCAGGTGAAGAAAAGACAGAGCGAGGAATCTTGAGCATTGAAAGTGCTCGAATATCGCCGACAATTTTCGACCATTCGTCCGAGTAAGAATCACTTAAGGGTTCATCCCAACTTAATTTTTCCGACCACAATTTCTGCATTAATAGTTTCATTAAAACTACAATGGGAGCCAAAAACCCAACCGGATCAAAAATACGGGCTATATATGAAAGAATGGATCGTTTACTTGGCTTTTCAGTGAATTCCTTCACATTGAAACCGAATGAATCTATTTTTGGAATCCAAGTTAAACCCAAAATCTTAATTCCCGTTGAATCGTCGTCGAAGCTTAATTGTGATTCAATGTGGTCTGACGGCAAATCATCCAAGATATCAGGACAATTACTAGACCACTTCTTTAATGAAAAACCGCCCTTGTTAAGCAATTCACGAAGTTCATTACGCAATTTCACCGCCTGTTGAACATCGAATGCACCGGTAATAATGTCATCGACATATATATCATTGAGGATAACTTGCGATGCCTCAGGATGAATTTTACCCTCATCAAAAACGAGCTGATTTAAAACTCGAATAGCTAAAAATGCCGAAGGTTTCAAACCATAAGTGACCGTATTCAATTCAAATTCGGTAATAGGTTCATTAGGAGATGAACGCCAATAGATATGTTGATATCTGCGATCGGCCGGACACACTAGAATCTGCCTGTACATCTTCTCGATATCGGCACAAATTGCTATAGGGTACATTCTAAACGAAAGCAAAATTATGCGAATGTCCTTTGGAAGTTTAGGACCACCTAACAGTCTATCATTCAATGATGAACCGGACATATCTATATCGGAAGCGTTAAAAACAACTCGAAGCTTTGTTGTCGAACTTGACTCTTTACGAACGACGTGATGTGGTATCACGTATTTATTAGAGGTGTTAGCAGGTGACATGTGATTTAATTTTAGATACTCGAACATGAAATTTTTATAAGTATCATAAGATTCAACATCTCTCATTAATCGCTTCTCTAGGGATAAATACGATTTGAATGACCTATTTGAATTATAAGAGAGATTCGGAGACGTATTTTCTAATTTGAAAGGTAGGGAAACTATGTATCGGCCATTTCCATCACGAGAATGAGTGGATAGGAAATGTTTTTCGACATAATCATCTATAGGATCCTTAACAAAGGTATCTGGAACCTCTTCCAATGACCAAAATTTCTGTAGCTGATCATTGAGGGCAGATTGGGCGAAAAGAACCGATTTGAAAGAAGAATAGGATTCCTTTATAGGACCTATGATAGTCCAACCGAAAAATGTGTTAACGGCTGTGGGATGAATAGGAGACGAAATTCGACCATCGCGATCGAAAACCAGCGAATACGTATCAGCGCCCAAGAGTACATCTATTGGTTGAGAAATGTGAAAAGTGTCATCAGCCAAATTTAAATGTTGAAAATGCCTGAATATCTCCAATGATAAGGGAGCAGAAGGAATATTATTTGTTATTTCCGGTAATACAATGGCATCCACCTGTAAGAATTGTGATCCCAACCTAGGATACATCCGGCATTCTACTAAACCTAACGGTCTTGCATTTGATTGACCAATGCCAGAAATAGATATATTGACAGGATCAATTTTCAAACCTAATCTTTCGACTAGGGGTTGACTAATGGCTGAAATCTGGGATCCAGGGTCTAAAACTGCTCTCACAGATATCATTGAACCATCTGCGGATTCTATTCTCGCTTGAACAGTGCCAAGAAGTACTTGATTTACTGAGGCCGATTTCCTATTGATGTGATAGGAATTAATAACATCATTCGAAGGAATGAGAAGTTGAAGGCGGATTTTCGACATGATTTGTTTCACGTGGAATCCGAGATGGTCCATTTGATTGATTGGCAGATTCATTATTAGAAGAAGATTCGTTATCGGGATGGAGACTGGTGTGATGACGATTCGATTTACACAATCGACATGAATTTTTGGAAGCGCAATCTTTGAAATTGTGTAGACCAAGGCAGTTAAAACAGCGCTTGGAATTTTTCAAAAATTCGAATTTGTCTTGTCTTGACAAATTCATATAGGAAGCACAGGCGAATAATGGATGCGAATCAGAGCACTTCGGACAACGAAACTTTCTTGAATTCGGGAAGCTACGTGAGTCATTGGAGCTTTGAAAGGTGGATGCAGAATTTGCGAGTAAAACATTTCTTGTTTTATTTTTATCTGAATGTGATGAACTGAATGGGGTTGATTTGGATGCAGATCTGGAAGAACTTTGTTCGTAAAATTCCTGAGCCGTTAGCTGTTGCGTTACGAATGCAATCAAGGTGCTATATGCGGGAATCTCGGATGATTTTAATTGACCTTCAAATGCTTTTCTCGTGTAAGGGTCAACATTACGCAATGTTATGGAAAATAAAAGGAAATCTGATAAGTCCTTTATATTCAGCGCCTTTATTGCATTGACAGAATTTTGGTGGCAGTTTAAAAATTCTTTAAGATGCGAGACCGAATTATTATTCGAAGCTTTGAAATTAAGAATTTCGTTCAAATACATTGTAGCCAACATACGAGGATTCTGAAAGCGCGATTTCAAAGCTTGATAGGCCAACTCATAATTTTCAACTGACAATTGTAACCCCGATATGACCGCAAGAGCATCATTTCTCAAATAAGATTTCAATAGCTGAAACTTTTGTATGGTTGTCAAACTATTGTTTTCGTGAACCGAAGAATTAAATAGCTGGAAAAACTCAGGCCACTCAGCGCTTTCGCCAGAAAAGGGGCGAATATTAATTTTTGGCAGCAAAACGGATTCATTTGAACTCGGAGCTTGCGAACTCGACGCAGGTGTCGACAAAGCTTCCTGTCGTTTCAGAGACAGAAAAAGCCCAGTTATGCGTGCAATCACTTCAGCAAACGCCAACTCTGATTTTGACGTCTCTATACGATTTTCTGATAATAATTCGCAATTCAACTCCATTATTTCCTCCTGTATATTTTCAAATTTAGATTCATAACTAGAAATCTTTTCTCGGTATGCTTGTAATTCGAAAAGTTTCGTACCATCATAATCTTTTACTCTGTGCCAGATTCCGGTGATGGTAGAAAATATGTTGGCCCGTTTGTCAACCAACTTATCCAATGTTTTATTGCCTGTATCTGTCTTCGGTGGCATTGTTATGAAGAAATTTAATAAGAAACAGATACAAACAGCAAAAAATGAATTGAAAAGGAGCGAAGTTGATTATTTCGATGGAAACAGATGTACCCGTCAGCTGTGGAACGATGTTGCCAGATTGCCAAGATCGTCGTATATCTGAATACACTATGGCCGCTATAAAACCAAGGTTTTTGAATTTTTGACTGGAACTGTCAAATTTTAAGAAAATGAGCTTGAGATTGAGCTTAATATCCGGCCCGAAGGACCAATACGTGTTGGGTAGAATTTCAGTTAAAGAACTGAAGTGTGGTTCAATTTTATATAATGAGAATTTTACCAAGTTTATGAATAGAAAAATAAGAGAGCTAATGGACTGTATATGTTTAAAAATAGTTATTGAAACCCAACACAAATGAAAGGATAAATGCACCCAAATTAACAATTGCAAGGTCTTACCTATTTCAGCAAAACGGTCAACCAGATCTTGTCGGTTACTCCTATTTCCATGAACAGAGTGATCGAGCTCGACAAACGAACAAGGAATAGAGCTGACGTGAAAATCCGTTGCTAAAAATGTCAAAGTAGGAACACTTATCCTTGTGGCCAAATAATAACCACGCCACTGGTAACAGTACTTTTCGAACCAAATTCGCACAAACGAATGTTCTTGAATGAATGTAATTCGAAATGACTCGAAATCACTAAAATTGTGAATCACAAGAAAAACTGAACTTTTCTAGATTCACGAAAGGAAACAGAATAAATTTATATTATCGGTAGCAGATATATGTATTCACGATTACGGGAATCAATGAACTGAATTGAAAAATGAAATGAAATAAAAATACGACATATGTTACACAGCTGACAAGTGACGATCTTCTCGCACCTAAACTCCATATGGGATTTCCCCAAGTGGAGAAATTGAATTAATTTCGAAAGGAATAAAAATGAAAAATTCAGAAAAGTTATCTGAACCGTTCACTTGGCGTGAACACAGCTACTCTCAATGACTTAGGAATCCAACTCGGAGAAATCTGAGAAGGATTAGATCAGAACTTTTTAAGATCACTCATTTTGAGTAAGAACCGTCGTTGCCGAGCTGTAATTAACGCAAGGGGTGGAAATACCAAGTATTAAATCACTTATCAGCATTTCAGTATTTTGAAAATTGTTCATTTCTCTTCTTTCACATAAGATTCGGTGAAATCCTGAATTTTTCTTCCATTTAATGTGTCTTGTTTCGGTCAAAACCTTCCCGAGAGAACATAAAAAATAAGTTATAAAGTCAATGTAGAGTTAACTTTCGTCAAAATTGAGATTTTCAGGATGTGCGTTAATTTTTTTGCGCAGTGTATATAGCAGTGCATTACCAAGAAAGTATGATGATGCGTTTCAAACAAAGATTTTTGAGACCGGCATCTCTAATGTCAAAATAAGACCTCTTATTGAAAAACCCTTTTCGATAGATATGCTATGTATATGATACAACTCCATAATTTTGTCCAAGAATGTATATTGGATCTTATTGAACTCTTCGAAAGCTGCATTCATCAGAAAATAAAGACAATGCCCCATATAACGGTGAAAATATGAAGTTTTCCAATTAATTTTCGATAATATAATCTCAAACTTATATTTTATTGGATATCCAATAACAGGAACACTTTCAGAGAAAGAGCGTAGATACCGTAAGGCTGTTCTTTTCCCATTGTTCTCTTTTTGCACCTTTCCTAATCAAGATTGATATAAAAGCTTATAAATTCGTCGTGGGAACTCATAAAACCAGCAGATACTACACGTGTCTGCATTTTAATAACGGCAATTTTCCCCGTTGAATATTTAGAGAAGATTTTTACGGTAGTTAACCGTTGTCCGATAAGGGTAATGGTTTGATATTTTCCTAACCGAATGGAAAATGGAAAATGAATATTCCGAATTCGCTTCGAGTCCAGCTCTAATCTGTTTAATTGGGCATGCTAGAATTTTCCATTCGTTGAAACGGGGATTTGGAGATATAATAGGTTCAATCCTACAAACACTCTAACATGAGCATGTATTGTGAGGGTGCATCAATTCATTCCATTTTACAATTTACTTGAAAAAGATAAACGGTTCATATTTTCGAAAGAATCAACCATTGCAGAAAATAAAAGTATGCCTATGTTTTTTCAATAAAACGCTTCGTTTTCGAGTTATTCCTAAATGTATACGACGAAATTTGACGAAAAAATCATGAATTTCATAAAAAATCTGAATTCTTCCCTGAATTAAATATCATCGAATATTATTTCTTCTCTGGTCTCTTAACAAATTAACAATGTTGTCAATGTTCATCAACTTCGTCGAGACTAAAATCTCTATGGTGAAAAAACGTTCGATTGAATTCAGAGAAGCATGAAATTACACAGTTTATATGTTTATAAGCACAGTTTCTATTGAAAATTTATTGTTACCGGTCCTTCAGGAAAATATCTATCTGAACAATATCCTCTTGGAATTTTTAATCGACACTACACGTGGTCTTCACATCACCATCATCACCTGTTTGCTTCATTTTCTGCAAGTACATAAATAAATAAATAAAGTCCGTGTAGAACGTTATCGCGTTTGAGTGTCGTTTAAGGTGGGCGTTCAATGTAGTGTGTTTTTATTTCAAGTTGCACTTTGAAAACTGAAATTTTGTGGGTACACTCAGAAAGGATTGCAGTTCTTGATGAAATAATTTAAATCGATTTCATTCCGAAAGTTGATTTTTTTTCTTTCAAAAATAGAAGAAAATGAGCCAACTCATGCTTCTGTTTTATTTCAACAGAAAGATTCATGAAAATAGTTCAACATCCGATTAAAAGTGAATCTACAGATGATTTCATTCAGAAAAACAACTTGAAATACGGAATTGGCAGAGAATGGCCAAATTCAAATTTTTGGCGGGAAAAAGTTCCTACTTTACCCACAAATTCGCTTATTTCATAGTTCAACGATTTTCGCATAGAGAGCGCCATTGAACATTTCATTCATAAACAGAGAGATATTCATAGAACACGATAGTGATAACGCGTGTTCTGTGGAGATATTCCATAAAATGGACGGTGGCACCTCTATCGGATGAGCTTTCCTACTCGCTTTAAACGCCGACCTTAATCGTCGTCCATTGTATCACAGGCCAGTCTGTGATACAATGACTTGCGTGGCGGCTACATCGCAGCTCACCGCAACTGAAATTAAGATCGTAGCGCTATATCGGCGAGAAGGCGAGAACCAGAACTACTCGTTTGGCATTTCCAGAGAGCAATGCCTAGAAGCCTCTAGCGAAAAGTAAACAAAACTAGTTCTTCCGTTGACGGTAGAGGACGTTCTTGAGTTCGCCTATACAATTGTTTGAAGAGAAAATCTGGCATCGTCTTCTCTAGAGTTCTGTGGAATATCACAGAGAAGATGAAATAGGTTAGGTCATTGACCTCGAATCATATGTCTTTGGTTAATGGAGTTAGGATAGGTTAGTGAGAAACCAATTTTTATGAGATCGTTTCAGGATATCGAGGAAAATATGAACAAATTATTAGTGTTTACAAACTAATCTTCAGGAAAATCGAAGAAGGAACTTATTTTGGTGGGAGAAATGTGGCTTTTCAGTTGCAGAAATGATCGCACAAACTGAGTGATTTTGTTAGGAAATATCGTGTTTGTTACATTCTTTTTCAAATAAGGTTGGTGCTTGAGTATTTTCTAATTGTATCACCCAGAACATCTAATAATCACCTCAATTTCAATCGAGAAATAGGAATTTTGAGGTGTTCGCAGAGAATTGTTTCAGGCACGTATCAAGTCCAACTTATTTTTTAAATTGGCTATATCTCTTTAACAAAGCCGAATTCGGAAAAATGGAAAATGAAAAACAGGTGTCCTTTGGCCTCAAGAATCTACAGTTGAAATATATGTACAAGTCAAAGACTCACCCTGTATAGTTCCACTTGGATGACCCAACTTTCGCATTATCACAATGAAACGTTCTGGAGACGTTCCAATCGGCAAATAAAGTCACAGAAGATGTCGAAGAAGTTTTGAACGGAAGTATCAGATGATAGGTATATATCGGGTGTTTTTTAGAGTGATAGAATTTTTGGTATATGTGATTTGACAGAAGGTAGAAGCCGTGTTGTTTCGACATTTCTGTTCAGTGAGCATAGACTAATTATCACGCCGCAACAACGTTTACAAAACGTTCACATAATCGTCCATCAGAGCAGCTCAGGATTCGTCAAACTATCGATAGATTTCGGACAACATTTTCTGCAGTCGATACAACGACAAGACGAAGAACTGCACGTACACAAGAAAATATCGCTGCTGTAAGTGATAGTGTTAAAGATGATCCAGATTTGTCTATTTGTCGACGTTCACAACAAGTTGGACTCTGTGCATCCACCACATGGAAAATTTCGCGTGGAGATCTTGGTCTACATCTATACAAGAGCCAAGTGGTTCAAGAACTAGAGCCACTTGACCATAATAAGCGTCGTTTGTTTGCTGATTGGGCCCTAGAACAGCTTGAAATTGATCCACTTTTTATCGAAAAATTGTGTTAAGTAATGAAGATCATTTCTGGTTTAATGATTACGAAGACGAGCGAAATTGCCGTATATGAATTGAAAATAATCCTCAGGAAGTTTTGCAGGTTCCATTGCATCCTGAAAAAAGCTGTATGGTGTGCTTCACAAGCACATATGTCCATATTTCTTTGAAAACGATGCAGGAGCTAATGTTACAGTGAACGGTGCTCGTTACAGATCAATGATCAATAATTATTTGTCTCAAATAGATTGGTATCGACCCAGAAGTGTTTTGGTTTCAACAAAATGGTACTACACCTCATGCTGCTAACGTAACAATTGATTTATGGAAAGAATGATTTGGCCATAACAGTATTTCGTGAATGGTCCAATTAATTATGAGTGCCCTTGGCTCAGTGGTAGAGCATTGGAATTTTAGGACCCAAAGGTCCGAAGTTCAATCCCGAGCTAGGAAAGAAATTTTCTAGTCTCGGTAGGGGCCACCATTCTCACTATTGGGTCAAAAATTAACAGTGCTGTGCCTAAGGTGGCGTAAGGACACAGTAACAAAGCCTACACAGGACACACTGCTTACTCCGAACTCGGCACAAGTTACAGGCTTCGTAGCTCACTAGGAGACCTAGGAGTAATCAGGATAAACAATATATAAATTGTCCTCCAAGATCATGCGACACATCTGCGAATGATTATTTTCTATGAGGTGTACCTACCTAACGTTCAAAAGTTACAACTACATATTTGTCCTAATGCGCACGGTCAGCGTTTCATTTTTGATTTTGAAAGATATCAAAAAGAGATTGGAGATTTGTACTGTCGAATGCGCCTTCATTATTAATACCTGCTAATTATCGTACCTATTATAGTATTATCTTCGTGCAAGAGTGCTTTCTCATTGTCTCAGTGAGTAGATCTAAATAATTCTCTCGAAATTCGTTTCACGTTCCTTTTCTAATAATTCAATTTCGTTTAAAGGAATTGTTGTCTGTTATGGTTATTGGTTTATGCTGATATAGTGATATGTGGAGTAAGCCCGACAAACACAGGTTTCATAATGGCATCTAGAAACGAGTTGTATCAAATACGTAGAATGAACGTACCTTTCGACAGAGGTTTCTTTTAAAAAAATGATACCGGCTAAAATGGCAGTAGTCCGCCTCTGGTCTTTTCGGAGGTGCAAACGCTGCGTGAGCAAGACTCACTGTAGAAACACCCCGAATTTACGAACAGCTAAGTATGGCCTAGGCAAGAAAAGGAGATTGATTGTGCGTTGTCGTGAAGTATTATTATTGACCGTCTGTTGATGAACAGAGTAGCGTTTCTCACGCGAACAAAACGCTGCTCCACTACTTCTTTCCACCACTCAGAAGGAGATTCATCACGGAATATAATTCGGTTTTCGGTAGGAAAAGTTCCTTACTTTACGTATTAAGGAAAGTGCTTTTTGTTTCGCCGTTCCGAAAGTTAGACACAGGTTCTTCCATAGAATCGTTTTATGCGAATATCAAATCTGCGTTCGACAATGTGGATGGAGTTGGGGCTTCATCAGGAACGTGAATGGCATTCTGCTTAGCATTCTACTTCAATTTCCTCCCGCTGCGAAAGATGAATTGCTTTCATCTGGGTTTTATTCTTTAGTACTTATAAAAGTTCCTCCAGCTGAAATTATGGGACCTGGAAGCTGTGCCGTGGAAATATAATTGGTTATTAACTTCTTCCTTATTGACTTTGTTTAGGATTCTTATCGTCCGTTCAGATGATCTCGATTTCATCTTCTCCCTGAGATGATAAGACGAGGGGAAATTTATGTAAGATATCATTCCCCGATACAGAGTTGTTTATTCCTCGATTACTTTTCGAACTGAAACACGTTTTCTGCGCGCTCGTTCCTATGGACAAGATAGCCGAAAAGGATCCTAAACTATACGGGCTTCCCCACTCATTTCGACGAATACATTTTTTTTTTATCTTATAATTTATAATTTGTTTGATTTTTTTTTCAATCAGAATCTTTCAAGGATTTGCAATATTTTTCTACAAATACCACACTCAAAAAGCTCAAGACTCCGTTAGCCTGTGCAGTAGTTCATCGGCTACCAGGCTCACTTGGAGGGGAGATACTACTCCTTGAGGTACTACTAGTATCGTTTTGAACAATCCTGGTTCAAATCCGATTTCATCTAAGTTGAGTTGTGTTTCTCTGAGGAGGCCATATAAGACCGAAACCATAGTCAGCATTCACCTTCCCTGTCAGGAATTTATGGCTATAAAGATATTAAGTTTGTTAATGGGCATTCAAAAGGAAACTTCAGAAAAGCAGCTAGAGAATACGGATTTCAGTAATGAATAGTGAAGCGTGAAGCCAATTTCAAAATCATCAGAACTAAACGGGGTAACTATACTATTACGGATTCAAAATTTAGTTGAGATTTTTGCAACATTTCTGAATTTTGTGAAGACTATTCCAATCTATTCAGTTTCAGTGAGGAAGTATCCGTAGCAACGATCGTTTCATCCCGATAAAACTTTCAAACCGGCAAAACCAACATGTTATGGTTTTTCAGCTATAAAATTTTTGACGTTTCTCCAATTCATAGATAGCTTCTGAAATGAATATCATAGAGAAAACAAACAACGTTTAGTTAATCTATGAATTCTAATTTGCCAAATAGCGGAATCTGTGTCAAATGTGACCATATTACTTATAATGTTAGACATTTTCTCGTGAAATAGTCATGCCGAATACCACTCGAGATGAAATTTAAGCAGGTAAAATTTCTCTCTTGTAATATTCATGTTTGTTGCTTTTCGGAAATTTCGCTCATGACATTTTTTCCAAAATCACTCGCCTGACTTAAGATTGAAATTCATTTACTCATTTCCTGCGTGAATGTCAGAAAGGATCATTTGTTTCTTCAAATATTGTACATTCATCACATTACATATACTAAAGAATCGGAATGTTCGCGAAACGGTTTGGCCGTTTGCTTCAGATAATGAATGGACACGAAGGTAGCACCATTTTCTGAATCTGTGGCCAGTTCATTCATTAATTTCGTTCAGCTTTTTTAATTTTGTGTAACTAATGATATTTCGAACAGTGTTGTCATGAGAATATCGCGTAGGAATAGTGAAATTTGAATTTATTTCTTAATTTAATTAGCAAAATACGTTGAAAAATGGTTCGTATGTGTCTTTAGTAAATTGGACTATTTGAATCCTGATTTGAGTTCACACAAGTATATTCTACTCTCATTATTTCTAAATAGCAATGGGGTAGATTCTTCGATTTTTTGAATTTTACTTTTCAAATTCCCTCGTGAGTCGTGATATTGAGAGAAGGAAAATCAGTTCTGAATTTAGCTGATTGTTCACCTAACTAAGAATCTGTTTCAATGTTCGGAACATTGTATGAATTCGTCAAAAAGAGTAATAATATTTCCACTCCTTAATATGGAACGTTAACACCACGCCACTGGACCATTCAAAGTTAGAGTTTGCCATGTTGCCACGACCGGATTCAATGAAATTACTATCCTTTAGGCTTCGTTCCTCCCATTAAAACTGACTAAATTTTGGCTTCACCAATTCTACTCTCTATGATTCAAATAGTCTCCTATCTGGCTACAATGTCAGAAATTGTTGTGGAGCGAAATACGGTAATTTGAATGAGTGACGAGATATTAAGGATGATTCGAAGGAATATCAACCCGTATTTCTCGCCGATCGATCCTGACAACGTATCAATTGGAAATGTCGAAATACACACACGCAGAAAATTGGAAAAATTTCATCTGCCATTTATCAGATCGTGCTCACTGCTGAGGACTATCGATTATCATAGCAGTCGACGTCGACACATTTTTGCTCGCATCTGTAAATATGAAGAATGGTTTCGATAACTTTCCCGAATTCTAACATGTATTGGAACTTCTTCTATACCGTCTGGCCTCTTCCTCCCTCTCGCAGTTTCCCTGAATATATTTCCAGCCGTCAACCTCAGAGTTGACTTCCCAACAATTTATTTCGCACCCCCGAGTGTTTTCCTTATAGTTTTTCTTTCAATATTTCACATAAAATTCCGTTTCGACGGGTGGCCGGGAAATCTGAAAAGTTTCGATTTTTCAGGGATGATATGTGTTACAATTTCCTGCCCCAATAAATCCTGTTCTTCGAGATGACGACATTTTTTGTCGCGCTGGTGACGTGACGGATTTTTTTTCGAGCATTAATCTCCTGCGAGATCCATTCCAGCTACCGAATTGTTTCGAAACCTTCACTTTCATTCAGGAAATTATATTTTAATTCAATCTCCAGAATATTCAAGAAATTCATGAATGTGGGTGTAACATTTTTGATATGAATATCGCTCCCTCCCATCTGTCAACCTTCCTATTGGAAATATGCACGTTAACTCGAAAAGGTCAAACCAGATCGATAAAAACTGTAAAATGAGCTGCTGTTGAAACTTAACGGTATTTGATAAATAATACGAAAGGTTTCTGTTTCACTTTATGGAGCTGCCAAATAAGAAATCACTTTTATGTGTCTTAAAATCAACTATAACCCCTGCTGAGTTCCAATTGAAAACTGATACCTGTATTTTATGATTCTACAGTAATACAAGGATAATGGCACAATATTCACGTATTTGATGATGTAGGAATGGATTGTTTACTGTTCCATCAGAGGTTGATTTTCGAAATTGAATTTCACGAGAACCACGTCTTTCACAAGTTGAAGAAGAAGGAATATGACTGAATACGTTACAAGGGGTGAATAAGAATGTTTCAAAAATACACTCACAGAAATCAGGACACCTTAAAGTGTGATCAGATAAGGTCTAAGGAAAAAAAAGTACAAATATGTCGTAACGAGCAAAAATTGGGAGGAACAAATGAACTCTTAATTTCTTTCATAAATACAAACAGGGCCGATCCTAGGGTGTTGGCCGCCCGCGTGCAGAATCCTTATGTGCCGCCGCAAAGACAAAAAATATATCTTTTTTAGACATATGTGCCGCCCAAAGACAAAAAAATATATCTTTTTTAGACATATATCTATAGAAAAAATCTTCGATGGGAATCCTTTTATTATTAGGAAAAAACTGTATATATTTGAGGAGAGGGGATAACCCCGTTACTTTTCCCGTAAATATTTTGATGATCCCTCTGCCCTCCGACATCTTCTCTAAAGATTTTTATGTTATCTTACACAATAAGAATGCAATTTTCATACACGCATATATATTTTTAATGCTACTGTATTCGTGTACTAGATGATGTATCATGTACTAGATACATGATACATCCATTTCAACAAAATAAAAAATATTCGTTAAAAAAATAAGTGATATAGGAAAGTAAAACGAACTGAATACTAAAAAAAAATAAACTTGATATGTCACCAAATATGTGTACAAACAGAAAAAAAAGTTTTTTATTCATTGAATTCACCCAAATAAAAAACACAAACAAACGGACTAATATATAACAAAAAGTATAAATACGTAGAGGAACAGTCTTTTATTCAGTCCGTAATGACTACTGACTAGTTTGTATAAACAGGTACCTATAAAATAACTTTCCTAGCTTTTTGAGGAGCTAATAAATCAATAGTTTCATATCAATTCTTTCCGATATTTAAGATTCAATAGAGATAATGGCCAAATTTGAGAGTCTCTCCTGAGACATATATTGCTTCTCAAGTAATCTCTAATTATTTTTAATTTACTGAAACTCCTTTCTCCTGAAGCAACAGAGACAGGCAATGTTAATAAAAATCTTATGGCTAATGTGAAAATGGAAAAACCAGAAACCAAATCATTCTTAACAATTATTTCTAATATTTCATGATAATAAATTAAATTTTCGGAGAAAATCCTTTGAAAAGATCAAAATAAAAGAATATAGCAACTAGCAACAACATTATTTGTTAAAAGTTCAATGGCTTGCTATATGTGTAGAAGATTTCACTCAAGCCCATCTCTATTGAACCATCTGAATAACATCGCCACATTCCAACTGCGGCGACCCGCGACCGGCTTAAATTTGAAAAACAGTATAAAAATATTGGGTTTCGAGTTGATCTAAAAATTTCATTGACACTTGGGCTATATAAACTTTTTTACAATAGAAAACACTTTCCACACAATTTGTTCGTTAGTTAGTTAGAAATAAAAAACATATGAACTATGAAGCTGTGGCAGTTCTGCAGAAAGCATCATTACAAACCATAATAATTGCACCTCTCAGATGGTAGTTTTTTCGATCTTTGTATCACGTTCTTTTGAAGCAAGCATTCTTTTGTTTCCTTCTGTCGGTGAAGGGGAACAACTCATGGGCGTACCCAGGGGGGGGGCCAGGGGGGGCAGCTGCCCCCCCCCCTTGAAGATAAAATAAATGTT
Source organism: Adalia decempunctata (assembly GCA_951802165.1). Classification (NCBI taxonomy): domain Eukaryota; kingdom Metazoa; phylum Arthropoda; class Insecta; order Coleoptera; family Coccinellidae; genus Adalia; species Adalia decempunctata. The sequence goes on from OX637699.1 coordinate 30,149,944, forward strand.
AATTTTCCTGGTTTCCTGACAATAAACCTGACCGACCATCTTCTCAGGTATGAGCTGCCCCCCCTAGCTGAAATCCTGGGTACGCTCTTGGGAACAAGGTATATTTGATTCGACAAGATTGAAAAATTCAGTTTCATTCAATTTTTTTCTCGTCCCATTCAACATTTGGATGATTAGAGTTGGAAAGTAATAATCAATAATTAAAAAAAAATCTTTTTTTGAGATTTGTTGAGAATCATATTTTTTACAAACTAACATGAAAATATGGCGGTCTGCGGCCGTCCCATGTGTTTGGCCGCCCGCTTGCGGGGCACGCGCTGCACACCTGCTAGGATCGTCCCTGAATACAAACATCCCATACTCTCTTTTCCATTTTCTGAAGCTTTTTAAATGGGAAATTGTCTAAAGTATTCGATTCAGTCGATACTTTTCACGACACTGCGAACGTAAGTACCTGAAAGGACGAACGAAATAATAATCAGATGCGTCATTAGTGAAACGGTAGTGAAATATAAATCCCCTCAGCTTAAATTGTTACTTCCCAGTAATATCCAATTACGAGCCTTGTTTACTTCCACGTTATCTCATTAGGGACCCCCTTAGCGGCACATGTGTGTGCCCCCTTTTTATAACAATATCTGTCGACATTTTGTTATCAATCTCCTCTGGCGGCTTAGCCTTTATCCGGAGTTATCCTTCGTCCAGTATCCTGGTGCCAGCCTGGGGTAGCTTTTACGTCGAACTTTAGCAGTTTTAATGGATTCTACGAGTAGTAACGATTCATTAAATCGAGATTTTCGTTTCTTTTTGTGACGTTCTGCTAATGGGATTATGTGCAGTTTTTCAGCAGGACTCATTTCTGTTTATTTGTCTTTCCAATGTTCTCATGAAGACTTGGCTAGAAAATGTTTGATGATTTAGAAGAATAGTTTTATCAAGATGTACCCTGAACTCTCAAAGCTGATATGGGAAAGCCGAAGGAAACTTAATGAAGTAGGCAAAACCAAAAAGGTCTCTTCAGTCTGGATTCCTGGCCACTAAGGACTCGAAGGAAAAGAAGAAGCCTACACTTTAGCCAGAAAGAGGACACAAACACCATACACTGGCTCTGAACATCTCTTTGGTTTGTGCAAATGCACCTATAATAGAGATTTTTCGCAGATGAAAGAAACTGAAAGGACTCTTCCAGGAATGGATCATTCCAAAAAGTTCCTTTAGGAAGAGGAGGAAACTCGTCTGCATGGCAACATGAGATTTGTTACTGGGGCGTTGTCTTGTAAAAACAAAATCCCTTCGGATAACTTTACGCGTCTTTTCTCTTGAACTTTTTCCCGTAGAGGGGTCAGTAATGTCGAATAGTAATATCCAGTTATTGTTCTGCCCTTATCCAAGAAACCAATCATGAGTACTCCATGGCAATCCCAAAAAACTGAAGCAAGAACTTTTCCACCAGATTTTTGGACACGAATCTTCTTAGGTCTTGGAGAACCAGAGTGTCGCCATTCCATCGATTGTTGCTTTGTTTCTGGATCGTAGAAATGTGCCCCAATCTCATCCATAGTAACAATTCGGTTAAAGATGTCTTCATCGTTTTCAAATCGAGCACAGATCGAACGCGATGCTTCTACCCTTGCACGCTTTTGGTCAACATTCAAACATTTGGGCATCCATTTTCTCATGTCCAACTTGACGTGACCTGTATGATGAACGCGTTCGTATGGAAATTTCAGTGCTTCTGATATCCGTTTTCGACGGTCTGATAAAATCATGTCTTGAACTGCATCGATCATTTCGGGGACTGACACAGAAACTGGTCTTTCCATTTGGTCATCATCTGCAATGGAAAATATACCTTTTTGAAGCTTGCAGTCCAATTTTTCACGGTCGCATACGAAGGACATTGATCACCAAGGGTATTAAGCATATCTTCGTAAATCTGCTTACCTCTTAACCCTTTTGAATACAGGTACTTGATGATGGCTCGATACTCCAATTTTTCGATTTTTACAATTTCGATGGACCTTTTTTTTTATTTATTGCGTAACTGTGGTTTCCTTTTTTGAAGTCGAACTCTACACTGACACTTCTAATAAGTTATTGTTCGTTGATATAGTACCGCTATATTTTGTTTATGCATGGAACTGGTCTAGGCTAACTAGATATCAATACATCCTCGTATATTTCTTTATACAATATTCGCAAGATCATGCCTTTCCTCAAACTGATTCACTTAGGTAGCCAGCAGAAGAACATCCTTGGGACTCCCTACCTTCTTCTGTTGCTGTGGTCTCGATGGCATGTTAAGCCTTTCATCCAAACTCTCGTTTATCCATTGACACTAAATCGATAGAACTATTTCTCTATAGAGCCTTGGTGATTGACTTTTTTAGGCATCATTGAAAGCTACGTCGGTATCGTCCTAGCTACCACTTTGTCCTCCAGGGATTTCGTTAGTAGCCCATTGAGATTATCCAGTGACAAATCTCTTCATTTGGATTATAATTTCTTGCTTCTATTCATGGCCAATATGAACTTACTGCTGTGGGTAGAGTCCTAGAAACAAATCGATCTCCAAATTCCATGACATCGATAAATTATGTGCCAAGCCCCATAATTCTCAACAGAAATGCATGCACATAGGAGAAGATAAATTTCTTCTGGTCCCAATAATTCCTCCAGTTACAGTGTTTTATTATTCGTGTGTCAGTTACACTCTAGTTGCGCGAAATTCATTTCACCCTTGACAAAAACCACGAGGCAGCGTAGACCATCCTGGCTTTTTTCTGGCGGCAATGGTCGACGTCTCGTAAAGATAGATTGCTCCGTCCCTTTCACCACAACACACGAAAGGAAACGGATAGAAAATAAAATCGTTACGGCGGCAGGGAACGAAACAAGCCTTAATGTTTATAATAGTACACATCGAGAGCATCGTTCAGGACCCCCGAATCCGATAAAGACTCATAAATATCACATTAGTGGCTCGGGCTTCTTGTGAGGGATGCGCAGCGTGAACATTACTTGCTCGTTTGCCGCAGCCCTTGCCACAAAAACCGAATGCGGCTGCTGAAGATGGTTATATATACGAACGATGTCCTTTCTCGACGTCCTCGTCAGTTTTCTTCCATCGGTGCGAGTTTTCTTACTACGCACTTATGTCATATGCAAGCCAACCAGTCTCGCTTTATCGTCGAATTGCTCCCACTCAGCCAGATAGTTTGGGTTTGGAGTTGAAAATTACCATCAGGACTATTAATTCACGTCAGCCTCTTTTTGTGGAACAGCTTTTCGAATACAAGACTCTGCTGTTCTGATAGTTATAATTATAGTTAAAAAGGGGTTGCAGTTCACTGCGAACTTAAGGTCAATAATTGTGCCTCCTGAGGGATGTGTTCTCACCACGCACTTTACAGCTTGCCTTCCTGCTCCAGAGATCTAATGGAACCAATATCAGGGAAGGTTTCAACAAAGCTAGTTCCTCTCTAAGGCAGGTTTCTTGCCAAAAGGATTCTTTCCTTTGGGTTGCAATGAAAATGCATTCCAAGACTAGGTGTATAGAAGTCTCTTCCTTCTTCCCACAGAATTACCACTCTGAACAACGGACTTCCCCAAGGATCGGTGTTGTCACCTCTTCTTTTTAATTTATATTTGAGTGATATTCCTGATACTTCCTCCGAGAAATTTATCTATGCAGATGATATTGCTCTTGCCTTCCGTCATTCTGATTTCAACATTCTTGAGAATACTTTTATTGATGATTTTGAAATTTTGAGGAACTATTTTCTGGAGTGGCGTTTATGCCCGAGTCTCACTAAAACAGAGGTGTCGTGTTTTCATTTGAATAATCATCAAAAACATAAAACTTTGAGGGTTAGTTTCAACAATACAGTTTTAAATCATAATTTCACTCTCAAGTATCTGGGAATAAAACTAGATTCTTCTTTGACCTTTAAGGCTCATTTGGAAAGTTTACGTTTAAAGTTGAAGACGAGGAATAATATAATTCAAAAATTAGCTGGTACATCCTGGGGTGCCGATGCTACCACTCTTCGTACGGCTGTTTTAGCCTTGGTTTTTTCTGCAGCTGAATACTGCTGTTCTGTTTGGTTGAATAGTTCCCATGTCCATAAAATTGATGGGCAACTCAATATTTCTATGAGGATTATAACTGGAACCATTAAATCTACTCCATTAGCTTGGTTACCAGTTCTTTCTAATATAATACCTCATCATATTCGTAGACAGGTTGCTGCCATGAAGTCTTGGGATAAATTTCATTCCTTTCCAAATTCATTTCCTATTATGAGTTATATGCCAGATACAAGACTGGCTAGATTGAAATCTCGAAAGCCTCTATGGATAAATAATTTTCTTTATTCTAAAAAAAAATCATAAAGAAATTTGGAGTTCGGAATGGACTTCATATGATTTTTTCAATAAAAGTTTAATTCTCGATCCTTCAGAGAAAGTTCCCGGTTTTCATCTGCCTAGGAAAAATTGATGTCTTCTGAATCGTCTTAGGACAGGTCATGGACGTTGTAATAGTATGCTCTTCAAATGGAATGCCATTGATAGACCGAGATGTGAGTGTGGGCATGAAGAGCAAACTATTGACCATTTGGTCAATAATTGTCCAATATATAAATTTTCAGATGGTTTCAACTCTATTCATTCAGTATCTGATTCATTTTTGAGATGGGTTGGTACCTTCAAAACAATTTGAATATATTAGTGGATTTTGCTTTTCCTTTTTTCTCCCTTTGGTTTTTGTTTCAGATTATTTAAAAATGCTTTGTCAACCCCTTTGAAGAAATGAAGAAGGATTTACATTCGAAGAAGATGCCCTCCAATATGAATATTTGTACACAAATCCAATATCCCTACACTTATACGGGGAGACAGAGTTTTTGCTGAGGTTTTTATCTGTGCTCTTGCATCATACGCAGAACTGTATGTTGCCCCGTTTAACATTCCTCTGCTAATACTGAGATTAGGAGCGGGGAATGGATCAATATGTTTGTTTGAATGATCTGTTCCTTGTTGCCTTTTCGAGACACATGCCATATTTGGAATCAAATCTGTACAGCTCCATTTCATAAGAATATATATATATATATATATATATATATATATATATATATATATATATATATATATATATATATGAACCCCTGTTAAGCTGTGACCTCCGTTAAGTAGACTGGGCGACCTCACCTCCGGGTGAAGGAGTAGTCTCAATGGAAAAATTTTTGTTGATATATGGAGAGGGGAAGCCAAAGAACAAAATTACCGAGAGAGGGGAAAACATTTTTGCTGAAAAAATTTTGTTTTAACAATCGAGGCGCTGTAGCCTCCGCTTATATTTCTTGTAGTGTGAACGTTATAACCTCCGGCGGTGTTGCCAAATTTCGGAGGTGAGTAGGTGAAGTGAATATATGAAATTCAATACTCATATATTGGATGCAGGTGGCTTGGTTTTTCAAGGTTGATTCATGTCTATAAAGGAGTCGGAGATCGGGGAGTATTCTTGTTATTGTGGATTCGAAACGATATTTATCGTTTCGTCAAAATATCTTCAATTGAAGAATTTTTAGCCGAAATGATCTTGAACGTGTTATGACTTACATTACCGCTCATTAAACAATATACTATAAAATATCAAAACCAAAAAAATGTCATATTTATAAATTCCTTCAACCAATAGCTCAACATAATATTGGGCGGGTAACTGAGGGAATGCGGATTGTATATAAGAATTCAATTTATATCGACATATATTGCTTAGCTTCTCATTTTTTTATTCATTAGGATAAAGAAGGGATATTCCCTACGGAATACTTTCTGTTATCACAAACTGAATCATCATTTGGACAGGGTTATTGGATGTTGTAAACTATTCTCAAATTTAGTTCTGATATAACTATACCCTAATTTAGTTCTGATGTAACTATATCCTTAAAAAAAATGTGGGGTGATCTTATTTTTTGAACGTAATTTCCGAAGGAATTCTGCCCACTTAATTTTTCGAATAGTCTTCCAATCATACTTTTACTGTCATACATTTTTCCGAGCAACGATGATTCTTATTCTTGTCTTTCGTATATCGCACATAGATTTCAATTAAGTGACATTCTTTTTCAATACCATTCCCCTTTTGACAGCTTTTGAATTTCATAATTCTTCTAATAATTTCGAACTTTAAGCTCACTCATTCTTCTTTTCAACGGCTTTTCACTTTGTGTATTTTTCCAACAGCAATGGGAATAAAGATTAATTTTGTCAATTCGTTTCAGAAGTGGGAGACCGATATTATCAATGCAAAAAAAGTAACTGATAGGACACCCCTCGAAAAAAAAATACCATTTAAGAGATGGTTTTAGTCATTCTTTTCGCTTCGGTATAAAATCTATTCTAAATATCCACATGTCTTCATCCTAGTAAATTTATTACTAAAAAGCATTTACTCTTGAATAAAAGAAATGATCAATTTTATCCTTCCGAACGAGAACATTCAGAAAATGAAGGAAAACTTGTATTGAGCCAAAATCGGTTTCCAGATGAAAGAAGAAGGAAATAGCAAGCAGTATAACCTACTGCTTACTCGACGAAAAAAAAAACAAAAAGCTCAACACTCCTTAACAAAATGCGCCAAAGAAAATATTAGTTTGTGGGATAACAAATTCGTTAAATAATTCTTTCAAACTCATTTTTATATTATTTTATATATTTATTTTTTACACCTATTTGTTGAGAGGTTTGTTTCTATGTGATACATAATTTATGTTCTAGATTACAATTTTTTGTTAAACCCAATGATCCAAAGTAGGTCCCATTTAAGACATGGTTTCGACCATTTTCTTCGCTTCAGTATAAAATTTCATTCAAATATACTCATTCGTTCACCCCAATAAATTCATAACCTAATGTAGGCCACTGACGAGGACTCTCTACGGGACTTTCGGGCATCCAGCATCGCACGAATGCTCGAAAAGAGTCCCTTTGGCGTTCGAGGTAGGAACTTGGAAGCCCATGTATTACATATCCATGCGAATCTACCTACTAGGTGGATAGACGAGCACTCAAAAGCTACATACACCCAAAGCTATTTGACTTGTATTTCAAATTTTGAATTCAGTTGCTTGCTGACGACAGGTTTAGGCTCGTTTACTTGTTTACGCTGTTTGGCTGCATACTTTTTTTGTAAGATGAAGCTCTTGATGAGAACATTGATTTTAAATTTTTGGGGCCGATCATTCGTGAACATTCAACTTTCGAGAGAAAGGACCTAAACACTAGAAATTTTCTGGCTCGCTATGGAGTCTTGATGGTGAGACTCTCTCTCTCGAACTAAATCTGCTCGACTGTTTTGGAGTTACATCTATCATTCACTTAATAACTCTAAAATACGATCGAATTTAGATTCACAAAAAGTATACTTCGAAAAGGAAATGATGCGAAATTCTGTGAGGAACGTATTATAAGAAAGTTTCATTTTCACATCTAACCTATTCGTCAAGTTCGGCTGAAATTCTGCATGAACTTTTGAGTCGACATATTTCATCCAAGATACCATATTTCAGTTGGATCGAATCTGAAATCTTGAATATATGGTGACATTAACATTTCGGATCTGCTGAATCATCGGGTGGAATTTGAGGAAGCATAATTTTGATGCTCGCAAATAAAGCTGCTTCGTGAATATCGAATCTTCAAGTACTTTCTTTCGGAAATTATTGTGCTGTCGAGAGGCAAACTTTCATATATCTAATGAAATATGTCACTAAAAAAACCTAATGCTTATGTTATGATCAACATACGAATAGAATTATTTATTATTAAGTGTTCATTATTGAAAGTCTCCAACTTTTTTCAAGGAACCTGTTTATGAAGGGTAATTCCACGTTCCTCCTTTCTCTTGAATCTGTTTCTGTGGAGAAATGTTCGCAGTTTATCTTAAAAGGATACTTTTAAAATGCAATCAGTCACAAAGTTTTTTCCTTATTTTTCAAAATTCGACGAAACGGAGAAATAATATAGGTACTATTCACCTTTGACGACGAAGCTCCAGTTCGTATATCGTCTAAATATTGGTGCAATGTATAAGGATAAGAATTTATAATTACTTTTTGGGATGATTTCATTAGGCCCTAAGAACTAAAAAACTCAATTCATGTAGGTGAAAAAAAATAAACGTCATTAGAAAACCGGCTCGTATCTGAGTTTCGGGGAAAATATACTGTATTCAGTCGTACTAGTGTATTTCAATGAAATCTTGTATATGCAATTTTTTTATTCTTAGACAAACGCTGGTAATCTTGCAAAATGAAAGAAGAAAGAACCTAATGAAGCTTTCAACAACGACAATAACAAATTTTCCGTTTAAACATTTTTAGTTATCTCATAGTCGGGTCAGAAATATCGACCTCCGAACTTTTCACAAACGATTCATTTTACATCAACCAGACGATTTTATGGTTCGAAAGAATGCCAGATGTTGTTTTCATACACTTTTTTTATGCATGCCTCAGTGCACCTGCTCCGTACGAGTATGGTTTACAGTGTTGCCATTTACGGAGGTGACAACGAACTGAATGTCTCTTCGACTTATTTCTCCATATATAGGACAGCGCACTAGCGCTGGTGGTATATAGCTGATCTAAAAGATTGTACAGTACAGAAATATGGTGCGTTCTGACCTCAAAACGATTTTTTGATATGTTGATCCCTGAAGTCTCCTGAGTCTAACAAGCTAAGAAACAAGGGAAAACGTTGTGACCTCCGATTTCGGAGGTGAGAGCGTTATATATGAGGTGACAACGCTTGGTGAGTTTATATTTTGGAGGTGACAATGACCATTAATAACTATATATATATATATATATATATATATATATATATATATATATATATATATATATATATATATATATATATATATATATATATATATATATATATATATATATATATATATATATATATATATATATATATATATATATATATATATATATATATATATATATATATATATATATACCACTCTGAAGTGTCTGTTGGACCCATTCCCACAAGATGCTTCCTTAGGCGACAATGCCCTGTATGTATTCGGGAATACATGGTGTGAGGCCAAGAAGGGATTACATAATACCTCTCGGCAAACACGATACGATATTTTAAGCTGAAAAACATGCCGTTAGGACATGCATACAGAAGAACCTCGAAAGTGGCTACCAAAGAAAACACATCCACATTCTCTCTGACAGCCAGACATTCTCCACATTCTCCCTGACACAGATAAAGTCTAGACTCGTCTGGAAATGCCTCCAGCCTCCAGGAGCTGGCAAAACACAACAAGGTGACTTTGATGTGGGTGCCAGGTCACAAGGGAATAGCGGGCAATGAAAAAGCAGACCAGTTAGCAAGACAAGCATCTGAAACGCCATCCACAGAGCAAAAACCGATGCAGGACCCTGATTGAGGAGTGGATAAAATAAAGACACCGACAACACTGGAAACAGAGCGACGGGAAAACACACAGCAAAGTCATGGTAGGACACACAAGCCAAACCTTGACGGCTGACTTTTTGAATCTAAACAGAACAAAGGCACGTATCAAAGTAGGTCTACTGACGGGATACTGCGGCCTTAGAAAACATCTGAACACCATAGGAATACTTGGAGAACCCGTGGATTGCAGACTTTGCGGTGAAAAGGAAGAAACAGCCTCTCACATTATCTTTGAATCCGACGCCCTAGGAAGAAGGCGCCACAGAATCTTCGGAGAAATCAATCCTTAAACGGGAATGAATCCGAAAAACCTCATAAATAGGACACGAACCTATTCTCGTGTGGAACCACTGACGAAAGAGTGATACAATAGACCCAAGTTGGTCGCAGTGTCACAGGGTGGCCAAGCGCTAACCCGGTCTCTCGTTCGTCAGCAAATCAATCAATCAATCAATCAAGCTGGTGAGGAGGTGTAGCTCGTTCTTACTGAGATCCAGATACCTTTTGGATCTGGCAGTTTCAAAGTTCCAAAGGAACTTTTTGTTTTGCAGTCATACATTCCTGGGAGATTCCGATAGAGTGTTTTACTTTCAGGTTTATCCTTCTCCAGAAACTCTTTCTTATAGGAGCATTATCCTTATTCCCTAAGAAGCTTTTGAGATAGTGATGCACCCTCTCTGGCTTCTTCGTATCCTTTGATTCTCGAATGACCAGGAACCCAGATTGAAGAGACCTTATTTTTCTTGCCTACCTCATAGAGTTTTCTCCAGCACTCCCAAATCATCTTTGAGTCAATGACATAGGAGCACAGTGCTTCGATAGCGGCTTGAATATTCGAGTGAATGGCTTTATCGCACTGCTGAAAGTTTCTTTGTAGGTTTATGTCAAGGCATCTTGCATTCGCCAGTAATTCTGCCTGAAAAACAAACAAGTGGGAGCCCAACGATAGTTTTAACTTGGTTCTTGCCCCGTATACACCAACGCCGGTCCCCATCGTGGTTTTGGAACAATTTGTATACCATTTTACGATATTTTCTTTAAGATGTATTCTTGTTCCCAGTCTTTTCTTATGCGTATCATTATACTGAAGTATCAGTACTTATTTTCTGGATCATAAGATCACTAGGAAAGTTCGCAGATGAGATGTAGTTGATTCTCTGCACCTTCCTTAGATATTCTGAAGATGGCCTCATGGGCTTCCTATCGATCACTAGATGGGAAGGTGAGAGATCTGTAATTTTCTCCAGTACCCTAGTTGGGCACGTTCTCATAGCTCTCGTGATGCACATATGTACAGGCCAGCCTCTGTACTTTGCCAAGCTTTATTCCTGACTTGCTTGAGCAAACCAGGATAATGCCCGATATATGATTATAGGTTTCTCAATCATGACGTACATCCATCGGAATATTTTTGGGGTACAACAATTCCTGTCGCAAAGACACCTACACGCCATTAGGGCCCTTGTGACTCAGTTCTGTTCTCATAGACAATTTAGAATGAGAGCTTCTGTTAGTGAACCTATCAGTGATTTTTCTTGTTACTTCCATGGTTTCTTGTGCTACTTCAATCGATTCGATATAAACGCAGAACCAATCTATCCTTGCAACTTACAACTTTCTTTCTTTGAAAATTTTCTGTTCAAAATCTCTTCGTCGAAAGACTCTGATCTCAAAGTATTCGAAAGTCATTTCCTAATCCATTGAAAATTTCGGATATTCCAAAAAAAAATCCGCGAGCTTCCTCGTCAGCCCCACACAATCGTTTGAAGTCTTCAATGTACCACTTCCGTTGACAGCAAAGAACGAGAAACCACTTGCACCGCCTCAACCTCATTCGCCGAGAGGATATTGCATCCACCTTAAATACAACAAATTTAAGAATAGAATTCCTTCTCCCTTTCAACGCTTCCCCGTCTTGATAGGGGTTGAGTTCAATTCAGGAGGGCAAGGCAAGATGATGAAAGCGCCGAAATTAAATTGTCGGCATTATAAAGGAATAGGTTGTGACAAGTTGCGGAAGCTCGGCCATCAAAGCTGCTCTCTAATGGGATTTTTCACGTTGAACCCAATTTTTTGGGGAATAACCTTTTCGAACTGACAGCACTGAGTGGTGCTCTCTCATAACGTCCTGGCTCGATGTTATGACAGGAAGGGGAGATGCTTGTGACACCGGGTATAGAGAGCTTTAGGAAGAAAGGAAGGAACACAGCGATCGGGCCGGCATCGTCATTTCAGATATCGGTTTCAGTTTTTCTTATTGTAATGATTATAGTTGCAGAATGGTGGAGGAACTGGTTATTGCGTATCAGAAAATTACCCTTCCTATGAGCTATTCTTTGAAACAAACATACTCATAGACTTCGCCGATTCGTATTTTGGTTGGATTCGAAAAGGGCATGCTAGGCAGGGATGAAATGGCCACTGATTCAGTTTTATTACGAAAGGAACATATGTCAAGAAAAATCCAGAAAATCTCGAGCTCATTCTTGTGGAAGAATAAACCCAGGAAACGATATCTCCAATCCAGCTCATTAGACAACAAGCAAACTTGGGATATCCGAATCCAATTCCAAACAGCAAATCATTACGAGTTCTGTATACATTCAGTAATAAAACAAAGGAACATGCTGCAGCGTAAAATCCCAATAGAAACCACAGGACCAGTCTGAAATGAGCCCCCTTGTTCAGAGTGCGGTGCAATTCGAGCTTATATGCTATTACAAATCGATATTTCACCGTGAAATACAGGAAATGCCAACCGATTCACCGCAGTTTATGTATACGGTTTCTATTGAATTCCTTCGAATTTGCTGTTTGATAGACAGATTCTCTCATATTGCACAGAAGGTCTTGCTCATTTCGTTCATTCCCGATTAGAAAAGTTGTTCTGAAGAGCTTTTTGGTGAATAAATGATCCGAACAAAATAAGATGCAAAATTAACAATACTTGGAATGCTCATTTTTAGATTTCAATTCTGATGTTTTCTTGAATTTCGTATGGAACAGATCGATTTATTATTCGTTTGATTCAAATGGGAAAATAAAGATAACTCCCCATCAGATCACATTGAATACAATCCAGTGTTCAGAAAACCTGCCAAGGTGATTCTAAAAGCATTGCAAACTGCAGGTAGTAAATGCTTGGTTTACAATAGTAAAAGACAAAGCTGCCCTGTATACCTTTTCATAAATTGGGGAGGCGACAATATCACCTCACCAGGACTGTTATTGAAACCAAATGGAAACTAGAAAAATGAAACTGACAAATGGTGCTATTAGACTAACTGACAAAGAAACCACAACACCCAGAAGGAGCAGTTCAAATTTGCGTGATTTAATGATACCCAAAATAGAAGAAGAGTAGGCACCGGACGTATAAGGGGCACAAATGAAGTTCAAGATCGACGTCTAAGACTTATGGCCATAAGAGTCCGATTTGCGACAACTCCATCTTTGGCTGATGAGTGGTTAGAAGAACAAGGCCACCCTGTAACTGTCCGAACGGTTTACCGCCGGATAAGGTCTTTTGACTGCAGCATAATCGATCCCATTTTGTGTTTCCTCTGACGGTTGAGCATCGCCGACAACGATTACAGTGGTGCAAAGAACGTCAACATTGAAATGTGGAATGGCATCAGGTCGTCTTTTCTGATTCATCTCCATTCTCCTTGGGTACACATGGTGGCCAAAGAAGGTAAGACGACGTTGGGGAGAAAGACATGAACCTCAGTTTGATGTCGAGCGTCATGTACACCGGACAGGAGACGTTATGGTATGGGGTGTTATTGCACATGCAAGTAGTTCATATTTAATCTTTATTCGGGGAAACATGACAGCTGCTTTACCTTCAAGAAATAGTGGAGCTAATATGTTCTTCCCTACCTCAACCGGCTCGAGTATCCAATATTTCAGCAACATTATACTCGACCTCATGGTGCTAGGGTTAGTTGGAAGTTTTTTGAAGCGACCTTCGCCCATAGAGCATATTTGGGACATTATTGGTAGTATGCATCAATACCAAGACGTGTTGGGGAGTGTATAGATAATAGCCGTGGACAAACACATTATTAACAAATATTTAAAAAACTTGTAAACTCTTCGTTTCCTCTCAAAATTTTAATCATTCAATCCTTGCTTTACTATCTTTCTTTCTCCAACAAAATTTTAAAATTAAAACAGGTCCTTCTGCGTGTTGCAGTTTTTTTGTCAGTTAGTATATGTACCTGTTAGAGGAAATATTATGAAGGAATGCACTAAATCTGCTGCTGGGGCAAATCGCTCGAATGTAAAGGACAAAAATCACTCGAATAGATCAATTGCTGTTATCTAGTTCGCAATTTCCAATTTCAAAAAGTTCTTACCTTCCCAAGGTTTTTGATAATCTGATAGCATTTCTCAGTGGTGCACAGAAAACGAGATGAGTTTTAATAACGATAAATCATGAGATTTTTCAGAATCCAATCGCCATTCAACTTCAAATATACTTTGAATAGCACCACTTTGAAAACAGTTGAGGTGGTCAGAGTACTCGGAATTCGTCTCGATCGAAAGTTAGATTTTATAGCCCATATTCAAACAATAACCCAAAGAGCCTTCAGGATGTTGGGTTTTATTGAAAGAAAAATGCGGGATTTTAACGATGTATCGGCGTTGAAGTTGGTTTATATCTCGAACGTAAAGAGTATCCTGGAATGTTCCTCTGTTGTTTGGTCACCAAATTATCAAATTCATCAGAGGAGCGAGTCCAACTGAGGTTTCTTAGATGGATTGCCTTCAAGATGGATATTCCTGCGGCTTTAATCAACTCTACGATGACTGATATAATTCTTTGTCTCTGAGACCGCTGAAAGTTAGAAGAACTAACTTTGATATCATGTTCATTTATAAAATTCTGAGCGACTTTATAGATTGTGAGTACCTGTTGGGTCGTATCGGTCTCAACACGAGCTGTCTTCCTTTGAGAAGCCTATATCTTTTCAATATTCCGTTCAATTCAACAAACTACAGCATGAACAATACTATAGAAAGATCGATAAGGAAAGCAAACTCTGTTGGGGTTGATTTGTTCAACATATCGATTTTTCAGCTGAAGAAATATTTTGAAACAAACTGTCCTTGTTAATTTTTTGGGTTCAAATGAGGGAAACATAATTAGAATTATAACCATTTTATTTTGCATTGTTGAGAAAGGGGATATTTGTGTTGTATGTAATAAATAAAGAAATAAAAATGGTGTAGAAGAACAACATTGGTTAAAGAAACTGGTCATAGAAATCAAAAACCTATACCTAAATTTCGATCAAGAACAACACAACAAGATCACAAATGTTATACATGGTAAAAGATCTTATATAGAAGAGAAACGCATGAAATCTAATGTTGAGTTGAATAGCAATAATTGCACTTTCCCTTACTGTACTTTCAAAAAATAAATTCATGATTGCCTATGTGGAGTTTCTATTTTTTGAGGAATAATTAAAATAAATTTACTTTGTTTTCTATCACTTAATTTATTAAATACAGATTTTAATAGTGACTCGAGTTTCGTAGTTTTACTACATTTTCAAACTGATGTATTTCAGGTTGTGTCAGGTACTTTTATATGGCGGAGAGGCTTCGGGTCTTCCAGAACTCCAAAAAGCGGGGAATTCCATAGGTCCGTCTGCTCGTTTAATAGTTTTATTGTAGGACTATTCAGATGTTTGAGGATTTCTACCGATTCCAAGATGTCCATTTTTTTGCCTTTCGGGACCAGGTGTAGGATTTCGAGACTATCCAATTGTGGGAAGGCATGATTTGTTTGTAAAAAATGGTTCGCAAATCATGCCTTCCCACAATTGGATAGGCTCGAAATCCTACACCTGGTCCCGAAAGGCAAAAAAATGGACATCTTGGAATCGGTAGAAATCCCCGAACATCTAAATAGCCCTACAATAAAACTATTAAACGAGCAGACGGACCTATGGAATTCCCCGCTTTTTGGAGTTCTGGAAGACCCGAAGCCTCTCCGCCATATAAAAGTACCTGACACAACCTGAAATACATCAGTTTGAAAATGTAGTAAAACTACGAAACTCGAGTCACTATTAAAATCTGTATTTAATGAATTAAGTGATAGAAAACAAAGTAAATTTATTTTAATTATTCCCCATCATGAACTATCACAAAGTAACGGACTACTCTAGCCAATTTTTTTTTTGCCAAAAAAATTTCCGCCGAATATCCCTCTTACATTGAAAAATGTCTAACAATTTTCCTGAGCTTGATGTAGAAATGTGTCCAGACTCTGTATTGAAGTTATCTAGAAATATTGTAGTCCTAGCGACATCAAGAAACAAAGAAGACTTTCAGGCGGAACCATTCTCATGAAACTCGCAACTCAGTGTAAATAAAAGCATATTTACATATTTCCCTATAGGTATTAGAAATAAATATGTCTGAAGCGGGGTCTTCTGTGCACCCATAACGTAGACAACGTAATTCCGAACGAGTACAAAGGAATTTTCGTATTCAAAATAGGTGGTCATTTTGCATATAAATGAATCCAAATTGAAAATGCCGAAGTGAACATTTTGAGTAAAGGGATTAGCAATTTATATGAGTGGAGCCGAGTATTCCGCATCCATGCCTTTATAAGTTTATTGGTGTAAAAAAAGGGTTAATGGAAGTAACTTAGTGGATATTGTTATAAAGCGCCCATTCTGTTGTTCTGTGGGTCTTATCGAAATGTTTTCGGTATTTATCTACCGAATTCGCGAAGAGTTCAATCGATTGAATTGGGGCACTTTGTGGGGAATTGTAATCCTGCTTCATTTTTGTTGTTTTAACTGGAATATTCCCCAAAATCGTTGTCGTACCTACCAAAGAAATTAAAACCAACAGCCGAAAGTCGAAAAATCCCCTTTTCTATTCAGATTTGATCGATTCCACACGTAAATACATGCTTCTTCCTGCTGAACTAGATGAATTATTCATTCCTGGTATGAACAGATGTTTTCGCAATAGCTCGACCATCAACGAGTTCACGAGCTTTTCAGCCCCCTGTTATTATAATTACCTGCCGTTACAGGGGTTGCTTTCAAAAATGAATTAGCAAAACATCAAAAATTTTACTGCCGCAGAGGAACAACGTATAATGGACGCATTTACGCGGATGATTTATGATTATTCGCAAATCCTAAAAGGCAACAACGATTTTTGCCCCATGAATTCCCGATTCAAAACCGACTGGAAAGACGAAATTCTCTTTGCTTGCATTGCAACAACTTCTTAGAGGTATTTCAACTGACCAATAAGACCTAATAGTGTGTGGGTTCTATTGGTTGAAACATTAAATACACGTTCGAGCCTGCGAAACGGATACGTCATTTTGGGAAGTCCTTCTCGAGCATTCGGGCTAGAGAGAGGTACTGTTTGGTTGAGATGAAACTTCTGAAATTTATTGTGGTTTGTGATTCCAGCTTTTCAGTGTGGATATTTAGGGACTTTATATGGATTCATTCCGTTTGTTAATCTGAAAGTTGAGTGAAGTGGTACACATTTGTTGTACTTGAAGGTTATGTTTGGAAGCTTTCGTCAAATTGAATCTTTGTTCACAATTCATCAGTATTTTTTTCATGTTGTTGTTCTCACGAAAAGGAATATCCTGTAATATTCAGAGAACATCGTGAGAACCAAGGGAAAGCAGGTGTGAATTGGTGTTCTTCTTGAATTTCTGGAGGTTATATGCCTCGGGGAACACCTCCCTAGGCAATGTGTTCCAAAGCCTCGCTGTTCGTTCGATGAACGAGTCTTCGAAGAGAGATGTTTTGCAGGTCTCCAAAGTGACCACGAAGGGATGTGAAGACATAACTTGACGGGTTAGTCTCGAAGACACTGCCAGAGGGGAAACGATTGCTGATAATTCAGAAGAGCGCCCATGGAAATATCTATAAAATAGAGACAGATCTCCTACTCTTCTACGGTGTTCTAGAGAAGTGGGCGAGTTTGTAAGCGAGGCATCACCGACGAGACGAATTGCCCTTTTTTGTACAGAATCCAAGAGTTTTAGGATTTGTTTAGGTGCAGCACTCCAAATATGGGAACAGTATTCCAGGACAGGTCGAATCTGTGCCTTATAGATCATAAGCAGCTGACCTGAGGTGAAACAGCTCCTGGCACGAAACAGAAAACTAAGTTTTTGGGATGCACTTTCAGCAATGGATCTCACGTGATTCTCCCAAGAAAGGTTACTGTCGACAATAACACCAAGCATCGAAATGGATGACTTCAATGGCATGGTCACTCCTGACAATTCTATGCTGGGCACAGTAAGATCGGCTTTTCTAGAGAAATGACATGCTTGTGTTTTGTTTGCGTTGAATTCCATCAAGTTATTAGATCCTCATTCAGGAATTGACCATATTCATCAGCTATCGGTTGCAGCTTTTTGAGCATCTTTGGGTTGATACCAATGTGTTATCAATGTCATTGTTTAATGTCAAACGTCATTACTCATTATTTATATTTACAATTTTTGAAGTTTTGAACGTGCTATTTATTTTGAATTTTTGCTAAAAATGAATTCTAAAAAGGTGTAGGTATATTTTGAGTACATCCAGCATGTCAGGGAGTACAGTAATTCTCAATTGGGTTCATGATCTGTATTTCAGCAACCCCAATATTGTTGGAAGTGGCTGGAAATGTTGTGTGGAGCACTGACAAAGCCATAGCTCGGCCAAAGATTCCAAATTAAAATTCCATAGGTTCCAAAGGATAAAGCACTTGCTACAAAATGGTTACATTCTCTATCCGAATACACGAATTATATTAGATGCCACAGAAATAAGAATCCAAAAACCATCTGATTACAATAATCAAAGCCAGACATATTCGCATTATAAATCCACAAATACTGGAAAAGGATTAATTGCCATATATCCCAATGGTTTTGTGTCATTTGTGTCTGAAATATATCCAGGTAGAATCAGTGACAAGGACTTAGTTTTGGAAAGTGGCCTTATTCAAAAACTGGAACCTGGTGATTCTGTGATGGCAAACAGAGGTTTCACCATTGTTGATGAACTTCGGCCGGTGGACTGTGATCTCAATATACCACCATTTGTTCTCAAAAATAAGAACAAGTCACCAAAGACATTGCTAGTGAGTATATGCCCAACTAGAAAAATAGTATATACATTTTAATACGTTCCTGCTAGTCAACTATTTTATATCTTAATTTTTGTAGGTCTCAGAATTCATGTCGAGAGGAAAATTGGTGAAGTGTAAATTTTCAATATGCTGAAATCTACGATTCCCATCAGTACCATGGACCAACTGAATAAGATATGGACAGTTTGTCGTTCGATTCCGAATTTCTCTAAAGCACCCATTCTAGATCGAAGAAGTATATAAGTAATATAAAAGTATTTAATTTCAATAATTGTTTTCATTTCTAAATGTCCCTTCCCCATGAATTTGCAGATAATGTTGATATACAGTCCACTTACAATGAACTCGCATATAATGGAAACTCCCATGTAATGAACCAATTTCCAAGTCCCGAATTAAAACAATGTAAAATCCTCGGACAAGATGGACTCGTTTTTGATGAAACCTCGCCTGTAGTGGACTGAAAAAGTCTATTACAAGCAAGTTTTTGTGGAGATCCACTGTCACGAAGGTTTGTGATGCAGCAGCAAACAACACTATTTTGATGATTTGAAGTGTCGAAAACAACATCGACGCAAGGAAAGAATTACATATCTGACAGAAGTCATATAGAAAAACCTCTGTCCAAAGTAAACTAACAGACTTCCTTCCAAAACACTAGTTCAGTATTGAGTATGTATAAAAAAACCACAGATACTTCCATCATACATACCTATATATTAACAGGTATATATATAATCAAAAGGTAGTACGGATTCAAATCCCAAAAATAACATTATTTTTTTACCGCTATAAAGTTATATTTTTAGGTACCAGTTTCAATATTTTCACAAAGTTGGTGAGCTGAGCATTTCCAAGGACTTTTCAAAATTATCGAAATAAAATTTCGTCAGAATGGGTAAACTCTGGTCTACCCATAGGTTCTCATCGAAATCAATTTCCTCTATGAAAAGATCCTTGGAGCTATCCACCCACGGATACCTGAAAATAATGGGAATGTGTTTTTTTGAGATGAATTTCTCCATGTCTGTTCTCTTCCAAAAATTCAAAATAAATAGCACGTTCAAAACTTCAAAAATTTTAAATATAAATAATGAGTAATGACGTTTGATATTAAACAATGACATTGATAACACATTGGTACCAACCCAAAGATGCTCAATAGCTGCAACCGATAGCTGATGAATATGGTCAATTGTTGCCAAGTTCATATTTATGTTGTTAACATTTCTTCTTCGTTCGTTTCTGATTAGGCGGGCTGGTAATGGAGCCCTAGAAGAAAAGGCGGTATGGAGAGTATTTAAATTACAAGATAACTATTTGATGCATCGTACTAATTTTCGTAGTTTCATTCAGATTATAGTGTATAATGAGTTGAAGCCGAGGAATTAGTAATGGAACATCTCATTGTTTGTTTTGCGTTCTTTCCTTTTCTTTATCATGCAAATTGACTGTCTATTTTTATGGTTTTTGATTCCGAAGACATCTTCTTCTTCTTCTTCTTCTGTGCGGTGCCTTTCGTTGGCCGAACGTAGGCCTTATGGCCCATTGTTCATACCGCATTTGTGTAATACTGGAGAGACTCAGACCCGAAGACACGCTGACCAGAATGCCGCGAGCCGACAAAGAGGAGTCTCTCTCACCATAGAGATGGAAGGTGTAGGGTTCCCTAGGTGTGTTAACCTTAGTGTAGATAAGTCGTCTCACGTGAACAGTATATGCTCCGTCGTTTCATCCGCGTTCTTGCACCAACGGCACAGGGAACACTCAGTTAGACCCATTCTTTTCAAATGTTTGTTGAACAGTTCTGAAGATATGGACAAATTGTATTCAATATTTTCATTTTTCCAATTTACATTGAATGTTTTCAATAGTTTCTTAAGTACGAAGTTATTTCTGATGGTGATAATTTCTGTTGATCTCAAGTTATTCCTTGTTGAGATAATATACACCCAGGCAACACAGACTTCTCCGCGATATCTCTGAGAGGTTATAATGCGACTTTTATGGGAGCTCCTACCGCGAAGTCCCAGATATCTCTATGTGATGTTACTAAGCGCATTTCCCACTGATGTGCCCGTGCGATATCTTGGAGATTTCGCCATGCGATATCCTTGGGAACTCTCCATGCGGTAACTTGGAGAGGAGAGCGCACCATGCGATTGACAAGGTCAATCTGTTCACGCAGGCGCTATTTGTCTATCAAATCGACTTGTATAAACAGCAAGTTTAGTGTTTACCAAGACATCGAGAGGGGTGTTGTGGATAGATTAGTCAGTTGTGTTTATCGGTGTTACTGCGCTGTGCGAGGTTCGTTATTGTGTGAAATTTCGATGAGGATATTTGGGCTCCAAGTAAGTGTTATTTTGATTAAATTCTGGAGTTTTCTCACCTATTAGGACCGTAACCATTATTACCGCCATTTATGTTATCCGAGTAATTCAACCACCAGTAACGGAATTAATCAATTTACATTAAACATCTTCTACTTGGTATATTGGTGATCAGGATAATTATTTATATTAAGAATATGGATGAGTTTAATAATTCACAACAGATTTTACAAGAATGGTTAGTAGAGTCGAATATTCCACAAATTCAAGCTAATAAATTACTGATAATTCTTAATTATCATGGCTTACAAGTTCCTGTGGAAACCATTATTGCAATTCCAATAGTAATAGAAGAAAACACTTCCATGAGAATTGTGATGATTCGATTCTATCACGGGAACTGTTTGGAATTATATCTCATTTTCTTTCAAGCTGATATATGAATGGGCATTGAGATGTTGTTGTTGAATTGAAATCCTCTTTGTTCAATTTGTGCTCCAAAAGAACTTGATACAATGTTAATTCACGTTTTGATTATTGTATGAACCACTGACCTTACAAAAGTGTTACTGATTTTCTTCTCAATCTACCGATCGAACGAAAAAGCACATAAATCTACCGAAATTTGATGGAGTGAATGTATGTTCTGATATTCTACGCAATCATGACTCTTACGATATTATTTTGAAGATTTCCTAAGCATACCATAATTTGAAACATTAGTTGAGTTATACGTTGACAAATCTATATTTTTTTCAAGCAATTTGATGAACATGCGTTTATTTTCAGCATATTTGCTGTTTTCAATAGGTTTAAATTTTTTGAATACCTATTTATTTTGTCAGAATACTCATTTTTTGTTCGAAAGATTAGTTTTTCGAACATTAGGTAATTTTGTAAATAAATAAAATCCATTTTCAATTTTGCTTCATTCGTGATATAACCTTCTTGCCCAATATTTCGGATAAATGGTATTTCAACTTGAATAACACAAAAAATATCTAAAAAGGTATTTTTTTCCAAAAATCTACCGATTTTTTCCAAAAATCTACCGAAATCTACCGATTTTTTCCGAACTTGTAGGTACGGAGGGTGGCAACACTGCATACGTGGAGGACAACAGAGGAGTCTTTTATCAAGATTGGCTGAGAGATTGTAACCATAGGAAGAAATGTAATGTTTTGAATAATTTTTCTTTTAATTTTTTTGTTGCAATTTGTTAATAATAAAGATTGAAGGATTTATTCGCTTGTTTTAGTTTATCTTCTGTTGCAGCAGAAAATAATGAATAACTTTTAACAGTGTTTGTTGTGTAGATCAATTCAATAATATAGCTAATATACATCACCCAGGCAACACAGACTTCTCCGCGATATCTCTGAGAGGTTACAATGCGACTTTTATAGGAGCTCCTACCGCGAGGTCCCAGAGATCTCTATGTGATGTAACTAAGCGAATTTCCTACTGATGTGCCCATGCGATATCTTGGAGACCTCGCCATGCGATATCCTTGGGACTACTCAATGCGATAACTTGGAGAGGAGAGCGCACCATGCGATTGACAAGGTCAATCTGTTCACGCAGGCGCTATTTTGCTCTATCAAGTCGAACTTGTATAAACAGCGAGTTTACCAAGACGGCCAGACATCGAGAATCGAGATGGGTTTTGTGGATAGATTAGTTAGATGTGTTGTGTTTATCGGTGTTACTGTGCTGTGCGAGGTTCGTTTTCGTTAGTTATTGTGTGAAATTTCGATGAGGATATTTGTGCTCCAAGTAAGTGTTATTTTCATCGAATTCTGGAGTTTTCTCACCTATTAGGACATATACCGTAACCATTTTTACCGCCATTTATGTTATCCGAGTAATTCAACCACCAATAAAGGAATTGATTAATTCACATTCACATTAAACGATTTTCTACTGGGTATATGGGTGATCAGGATAATTATTTCCATTAGGAATATGGATGAGTGTAATAACCTCACAACAGATTTTACAAGAATGATGAGTCGAATATTCCCAAAATTCAAGCTAATATATTATTGATAATTCTTAATAGGCACGGTTTACAAGTTCCTGTGGAAACCATTATTGCAATTCCAATATTAAAAAAAGAAAACACTTCAATGAAAATTGTGATCGTTCGACACTTTCACGGGAACAGTTTGGAATTATATCTCATTTTGTTTCAAGCTGATATATGATATGAATGCAGAATGGACATTGAAATGTTGTTGTTGAAATCCTCTTTGTTCAATTTGTGCTCCAAAAGAACTTGACACACTGTTTATTCACGTTTTGATCAATGTATAAACCACTCACCTTACAAAAGTGTTACCGAATTTCTTCTCAATCTACCGATCTAACAAAAAAGCACATAAATCTACCAAAATTTGATGGAGTGAATGTATGTTCTGATATTCTAAGAAATCATGACTCTTACGATATTATTTTGAAGATTTCCTAAGCATACCATAATTTGATACATTAGTTGAGCTATACGTTGACAAATCTATATTTTTTTCAAGCAATTTGATGTACATACGTTTATTTTCAGCATATCAGCTGTTTTCAATAGGTGTAAATTTTTGAATACCTATTTATTTTGACAGAATACTCAGAGAGATTGGTTTTTCCGTTTTCGAACATTGATTTTGTAAATAAACATCCATTTTCAATTTTGCTTCATTCGTAAAATAACCTTCTTGCCCAATTCTCGGATGAATGGTATTTCAACTTGAATAACACAAGAAATATATGAAAAGGTATTTTTTTTCAAAAATCTACCAAAATCTACCGATTTTTCTCGAACTTGTAGGTACGGAGGGTGGCAGCACTACATACGTGGAGGACAACAGAGGAGTCTTTTCTCAAGATTGGCTGGGACATTGTACCCAGAGGAAGAAAGAAATATAATGTTTTGAAAATTTGTTTGTTGATAATAAAGATTGACGAACTTATTCGCTCGTTTTAGTTTACCTTCTGTCGCCGCCGAAAATAATAAATAACTTTTAACACTGTTTGTTGTGTAATTCAATTCAATAATATAGCGGATATACAGATTCTCATCGTAGAAATCAGACTAATCTGACTTAGTTTTTGATGTTTCATTCACATTTCGCAATGCGACCTGTATTTACCTGTGCAAAGCGGCATGCGTAGAAACTTCTTATACATCTCACAATACGACCTGTATAGGAACTTCTTATACATCTCGCAATGTGAACAGTTCGAGAATATCTTATACATCTCGCAATGCGGAGGTTAATAAGAAGTTCTCAAAGTCCTCGCCGCGGGAGGTGTATGCGAACTCTGAGTGTGGCTTGTTTGAGAATATCCACGTAGGATATCGTCAAGAGCTCTCTGGGAACTCTTTTGTGGCGGACATTTGGAGGAGATATAGAGCTCCCAGCGACCTCCCAAAGAAGTCACAAAAGGCGTCACAACTTCCTAAAAAGAAGTCGCAGGGATTTCTCTGGGATATCTTTGTGTTGCCTGGGCAGATTCTCATCATAGCAATAGGACAAATCAAATTTAGTTTTTGATGTTCCATTAACATTTCGCAATGCGACCTGTATATATCTGTGCAAAGCGGCCTGTGTAGAAACTTCTTATACATCCCGCAATGCGGAGGTTAATAAGAAGTTCTCAAAGTCCTCGCCGCGGGAGGTGTATGCGAACTCTCAGTGTGGCTTGTTTGAAAATATCCACGTAGAATATCGTCAAGAGTTCTCTGGGAACTCTTTTGTGGCGGACATTTGGAGGAGATATAGAGCTCCCTGCGACCTGATCCCAAAGAAGTCACAAAAGGCGTCACAACATCCTAAAAAGAAGTCGCAGGTATTTCTCTGGGATATCTTTGTGTTGCCTGGGTATAGTATCCTCGAAATATTTCTGAGATCTGTATTGATGATTTCTGAGGTGTTTCTGATTGGTTTTAAAGCTAGATCTGTTGGATACTCATCCCCATAGACAATTGGAGTTACCATTCAGAGAATACTGGTGTTAAACCTTCTCCACAATCTGTGGAACTGAGATCTCGAGAAATTCTTCTTCTTGCTCGTTGAGCAAGATGATGAGTCAAGTGAGTCCTCGAACTTCACAAACTGAACCCTCAATTGGACTGCAGAAAGTTTCGATTCGGTATCTTCGCGTTTGAATCTTTTCCATCCAACAATTTCATGGTATAAGATTCTCGAATGGATAAGGCTGCGTGAAATATCATGTTGTAGAAGGTGTTAGTCCTCTCTTTCGAAAGTGATCGATGTCCTTACACCACTCTCTCATCATGCGGTGCTAAACCTGCGAGGTAAGACAGAAATTTGACGTTTGACGGAGAAGAAATTGGCGAAAAATCGAAAATATTCGATGAATATCCAATAAAAATGACATTAATAGAGGTGTCCCAGGAAACAGCTGTGTTCCTACAGCGCCATCCATCAAAGGTATAAAGCGGAGGGTGACAAAGTGTGCAAACATGGCTTGGAGCGCAGCCCTGCCCAGCTCGCTATCCATCAAATACTCAATGCTCGGCCAGCTCCGCTTATCAGTCTGTCGGTTGTCTTGTATGGGCCTTGGTACCGCTCTTGTCTGATATGCTGCCACGGTCGTTTATTAAAATTAAATAACCTATCCGTTCTGACCCGCTATGTGGGGTTTAAACGTTACGCCACCAGGGCAGCTGTTCCTATATTGAATCGATAGCCTGGAGATGAGAGCAACATCATGCTCATGCTTCGCCATACCGAGTATAATTGAAATCTACACCCAACCAAACTCATACGGAATCACCGATACTTCACAGAAACATTTGATCGCCAGAAAAATTCCATTTGCTCTGTTACTTTGTAACTAGACAAGTGACGTTACCGGCTTAAACCTTCTTATTGTTACGCTTTTGGTATTTCAAGTAAGTCAGATAGCATAATGTCAATTTTGAATCGATAAAAGCACGCAAATATGGCGCTGTAGCTGGTTAGTTGATAAATGAAATGACAAAATTAGGTTCCTGTTGGAACAGATTATTGATAAATTCGCTGTGCATAAATTCCTTAGGAAGTTGTGTGCAGGGGCCTGGAGAAAGAGTTCTGACGATCTGAGTATAGGTCAGACAGTTGAGGTAGAATTCTGCGAAACATCTGATATCCTAGAACCTTATATACACTGCGCAAAAAAATTGACGCACATTCTGAAAATCTCAATTTTAATGAAAGTTAACTCTACATTGACTTTATAACTTATTTTTTATGTTCTCTCGGGAAGGTTTTGAACGAAATAACTCACATTAAATGGTAGAAAAATTCAGGATTTCACCGAATCTTATGTGAAAGAAGAGAAATGAACAATTTTAAAAAAACTGAAATGCTGATAAGTGATTTGATACTTGGTATTTCCACTTCTTGCGTTAATTACAGCTCGGCAACGACGGTTCATACTCAAAATGAGTGATCTTAAAATGTTCTGATCTAATCCTTCCCAGATTTCTCCGAGTTTGATTCCTAAGTCATTAAGAGTAGCTGGATGATTTTCTGAACTTCTCAGCCTTCTCTTGAGGTTGTCCCAAACCTGCTCAATCGGATTGAGATCTGGACTTCTTGCTGGCCATTCCATTCGAGAGACTTCAACCTCTTCAAGGTACTCCTGAACGATGCGCGCACGATGGGGTCTGGCATTATCGTCCATAAAAATGAAATTTTCACCAATGTATGGGGCAAATGGCACAGCATGCTCTTCAATAATGTTCCTTATATACTTATCAGCATTCATAGCTCCATTATCAACGACCACTAGGTCTATGCGAGCAGTCAAAGATATTCCACCCCATACCATAATCGATCCTCCCCCGAAGCCAGTAGTATTCAGGAAATTGCACTGAGCATATCTTTCATGTGGACGTCTGTATACGAGGGAACGTCGATCACAATGGTAGAGGCAGAATCTAGACTCATCTGTGAAGAGAACTCTTTCCCAATCGGCCTCTTCCCAATGGATATGCTCTCTCGCAAAATCCAAACCCGCCCTTCGATCGGCTGGGGTAAGAGATGGGCCTCTTGCCGCGACACGAGGCCTTAAATCATATTCTCTGAGGCGATTTCTTATTGTCTGAGTGCTAATTTGCACCTCATGAGTTTGCTCAAGCTGACTTTGAAGGAGGCGAGCGGTTGCAAACCGTGGTCTCAACGAAGAAACTCTCAAGTAACGTTCTTGAATGGCAGTGGTCTACCCTGTCCTGGTCTTCGGACATTCATACCTGTCTCCCTGAATCGTTGCAACATTCTGGACACTCTTGTATGGGAAACTCCAAACCTTTCTGCAATTCTTGTGTATGTCCACCCTTCTTCTCGAAAAACTACCGCTTGGGCACATTCCACTTGGGTCAAATTGCGTGTTTCGCGTTGCATAGCGATCGAGTGTAGAAAATGAAACGAAAGAAAAACTATTGATCCCTTGAATTGATCGAGAACAACTGATTTTAGAATGGAGCCATTACATCCAAAATCTGATAATATCTTCTTTTTTATTCCTGCTGGGAGAAAACATCTGTATTGAAGGAAAACGTTGAAAGTGGATAACATATGCATGCATAATTCTGATAAAAATAATTATCATTGAGAACACCTTCAGTTGTAGAATAAATTTGAGATTTCCATAATGTGCGTTAATTTTTCTGCGCAGTGTAGATGCTCAAATTTTAAAACTAAAAAAAGTGTTTATCGTGGTCTCATTGAATCAAGACTGAGGTATATGTAAACATGTTGGGGTAATGCAACAGCTGTGTATCTCAACTCATTACAGGTCATACAGAACGAAGCTATAAAGACCATTCTTTGAACATAGCAAAATACAAGTACGAAACTGATATATAGGGAAACTATGCACATGAATATCAAGAATCTTCACTATTCAGGAGAATCCAAATTTGTATATGGGAATATAGCTAAACGGATATCTCAAAACAACACAGGTGTTCCAATATTGCAGAGAAACATGTTACCAGATCAAGAGATAATCAAGACTGTGATGGAGAAAAAGAGATTCAACTAACTTCAAAAAGATTATTCAAAGCCTAGAGACTGAAAATGGAAACAATTGTAATGGGAGTTTGCTTCAACATTATTATTTGCCTAGATTGTATTCCTACAGAATTTATAATTGTAGTTTTGGTTTGTGTATACATTATAGTGTTATATGTATTGTTTTTGCAACCTTGGATAATTTATGTGATATATGAAGGACATTGTGATATTGTCCATCCAAAAGTTATCATTGTTGTATTTATGCTTGAAGGCCATTTCAACAGTTCTAAGGAACTGCTTTAGAGTATGAATTGATATTAAAAGAAAAAAAATAGAAGGAATTTCATTATGGGCCTGTAGCAGGAGTTCTATTCGGCAGCTGAGTTGAGATCCTGCGAAATATCTACTACTCTGAGGTAGTTATATTCAGAGAAATGAATGAACTGGTTACACAAGTAGTGTACCCACTTGCTTTATCTATATCGTTATTGGAGAACTGATATCTAATGAGTTGATTAGTATATGCCGCCCATGCTGATATGTTCTGATGTTGGATCCTCATCTTTTTACATCTTTGCAGAAATATCTTCGAAAGTATCTATGTAGATACTTCAGCGACAGAAATCTTGCGAAAGCAACAGTCAAAAAATTCAAAAGGAGTCACCTAAAAATGCTTATTATCCCAGTTCCACTCAGTAACGTCGTGGATTACGAGTGTTTCGTCACTGCAGGCCTCCCTCTTTATGCGAGCGCGTTTGATGGCCATCGATCGATATAGAAATTGCGTGTAAAAGCTTCTTTACAAAAGCCTTTTTCGATGCCAGATTTGAACGCGAATTCTGTATATGGTCGCCTCCCGCTGGTTCTATTTGCTGTGGAAATATTCCTATTCAGTTTTTCGATCGATAATTTCCGCCACCTGTTCGACTGATTGCGAATGTCAAGGATGAAGCATAGGGTATTTGACTACTGGAGGGTTTACGAAGTTTTTTGCATCCACATCTGAGTATGTCTGGAGATTCTCTGGTTTCTTTGGCAGTAGGCTCTAGCTTTTTTCACTTTGTTCCATTATGATAGGAACATGAGCATGGGAGCACAAAATTCTAACGATTACTCATGATACACTATAGTTTCATTGGAACAACTCTCCTGTCGTTAGAATCGGCCTCAAACTCATTCCGTTGCTGTCTTCGATGTAATTTTTCGGAACTTGAAAATAGAATAGGCTGTGAGTGTCTGATGCTATTACATTAATAGACAGAGATCGACTTGTGATATTTCGAATACCTATGGGATGTTCCCCATGTCAGCGATAGTGTCTCGACGAATTTTTCAACCGATAATGCCTCCTTCAGATCGAATCAAGAATTCCAACCAACTACAAAGGCAGTTACCCCAGCTACCTCTATTGGAAGATGGAGCACTTCATTTGCTCCTCAGAGATCGTGAATGTAATTAATTGTCTTGGAAATGCTTTCAGTGCTATTGAATCCTCTTAAGGTCTCGTTCCTTCGTGGTAGTGGAGTTCTTTCATATATAATGAATTTTCCATTAGTACTTGTGTCATCTTGAGGGGTTTCTCAAGTTCGGCGAGATGATAAGTTATGTCGGACGTCAATTTTATGACCTCGATATTTCGTCGTTCGCCTATTCTGGCGAGTATCCCGGGGATATGTTTTATTGTTTTCCTTTCCTTTTATTCCCGGAATTTTGAGTGACCGATAAATCACCGAACTTCAATCGGGCAGAGAGAACATGGCAATTTGATGGATTTATACCTTTCGAGGGGTTTCGTTAGTAGCATAAATATTCAATATAGCTGTTCGAGGTCTCAAATCCACTGTAAGCTTCAAAACAACGTCAGAAGGTTGAAGATTTGGACGTTAGACATAATTGAGGTTAAAGTCTGATATGAAAGCCTTCAAGAAAGGAAAAGAAATTGTTACGCTTGTCAGCTACCAACGAGATCATTAAAGGCCATTGATATTTCAAATGGGCCAATGAACTTTGGTTTCAATTTGCCACCATTTGACAGTTGTGTAACTTCCATTATTACTTTCTGATTTACCTCGAACAGGTAACCTGGTTTTCGAGTCATATCAATCTTCCTTTTTGTTTCCTCTGCCGAAACATCCATTTTCTCAATGAGGGCATCTTTATCAACATTAATTTGCTTTATTGGTATATCACCGAGCAAGTTAATGGTTGACGAAAGTCTCTTATTAGAGTTTTCCATTAAAACCAAAGGAGCATATCCTGTCGACTTATTCAAAGTCGAGTTCATATTATTTTCAATTTTCGGTAAAGCCTTATACCATAATTTTTCATCTTTCTCGTTCAAAATTGATTGCATTGCATTGAAAATGGTTCGCATAACTCTTTCAAACCTTTCCGTTGCCTGTAAACCAAGTCATCCTGGACTGCAAAACCTTCCTCATGTAGATTTCAACTTAAGATCTGCAATCTGCATGCAAAATGGGTCGACTTTTTGCCAATCACCAATAGATTGAGGAGTAGGTACCTGTAACAGATCTGAGCGCCAGTATTTTATTCTCGCAAGGCAAATTCCTACTCAAATAATCGACATGCTTCATCTTATCACCTGGGCGATATTCTATTTCATTGCAAAAAGTAGTCCAATTTCTATTTAAAGGTTTCCAATTTACATAGAATTTCGAAGCACGTCCTTTCAAACTTTGACCAGCTTTTAATACAACAAGTGTATCACACATGCCTGTTTCATATTTAATGCGGTTCACTTCTTCAAGCCATTCTTTCGTTGTGAAAGGTGAATCGTCGGGATCGTACTGTAAGAAATTCACGTGCTTGTTTTGAACCTCTTTGTAGGTTGAACTCGATCTTCCACTTGCCATGTTCGCCATGAATTCCATCATTTTCATCTGCAGTTGAGCTTGAACTTCCATCATTTGAATCATCGTCATTGGTTCGACTTGGGCAGCATTCTCTTGATTTTGTTGATCCATTTTGAATGAATTCGTTTGCACAAAGAACTCGGTGAAACTCGTTGAATTTAGATTCTAATTCTTTCTTTGTAAAGAAAGAACTAATCCCGCTTCTGATGTTAAATAAAAAAACACTTCAGGTTGGTTCACGTGTTGTTTATTCACAATTTATCAGTGCGCTTAAATGGTACACTCAGGTTATGTTATGTTTGCTACTAACTTGGCCTTGTCTCTCAGGATGCGGCGTTGTTAGAGAGAGAGAGCGTAGAGAGGGATCATCGAAAGCCATCGCTTCAGATCACAGAGTGTTTGTACACTAGGCCTACGCTATGGCCTCAGCATATTATATCAATTCATAGGGGGCACAGAATTCAGATTGCTTACATATGTATGTGCAATAACTTCATTCATGGACCTGCAAACTGTCAAATAATGGAACTGATAGGAATGTGGTTCGTAAACGTCTTTTCATCACTCACTAGGAGAGAGTGATTGGTAAATTTGTCTTAGCAAGTAAGGAAGTAAGTGAGTCCTTATTGATAGAACCTATGATAATAGTATCCTAACCTAGCATTTTTCAAATGGTTAGGAATTTTGAATGAGCTCAAAGAAGTTTGTTATATGTTTTGTAGAGTGATTATTAATGATAGACTTACTAAGAAATGGATAGTGAATTTAGTTTGTTTATTATATGAGAATATACAATTTGAATCAAGTGAGAATTTTTCGAGGTTGTCAGTTACGATTGACTAAAGGAAGTATTGCAAGAAAAATAATATTTCTCAATGTAATCCTTAAATAATTAACACTCGCAGAAAGATAACCTTATGAAGAATGCAGAAAGTCGAAAAGAGTTGGGATCAGAAAAGTATTGATACTGCATTTTTCTCGGTTTATTTCAAAACAAATCTTCACCAACATTCTCTGTTTATAATATCGAAGAGTGCCCGCAGAACAGAAAGTAGAATTTTTGCATAATATATGGAAGCCGGAATGCTTCAACGATTTCTGCTATAAAAGCATCATGTAAACAGAAATACACCGAGGTCTTGTCTTTTATTCAAATCTGCATTACAGGCAGCGTCCTAAGATACAGATTCCTGGGAGTGATACAGAACTGGTACATTTCACGATAGAATTTCTGATGAAATGGGAGGAATAAAAGGGGCACAAGGGGACTAAGTATTTTGAGCAATAGGTACAGAATAAGATTTCATTGTGATACAAATCGTTTGGTGGGTTTGTTCAAGAACCTATACAGTGTGGAGAGGCCAAATGGAATAAATTCATTATCTTGGTAACAGTTACTGTACAAATTTATGGAAAATTTGGAACATCTCAAATTCAAATCGTCATTTTTCTTCGAAACGTGCACTTACCAGAAAATCAGAAGATGTCTAATTGGATGATAACTTCACCCAACATGTCCATCATTTGTCAATAAGTCAAAACAAAGTATCCGTTTCTGTCATACATATGATGTAGGTCGAGTATCTTAGAGTACCACCCTAACAGAAAAAAATAAGGGATGAAAGATACGGACATCCCAAAGTCTTGGAACTACACCTTTTCCAATTGTAATTCAGAAAAGTAAAATGTAATTTAGAAAAGCAAATTGCATTTCAGAAAATGGAAATTCTAATTCAGAATAGGAAGTTGATATTCAGAATCGATAATTCGAATTTCAGAATAGTGATATGTAATTCATGAAGGGTAATTTGAATTTCAGAATAGTGATATGTAATTCAGAAACGGTAATTTGAAATTCAGAAAATATAAATTGTAATTCAGAATTGGTGATTTGAAATTCAGAAATGGGAAATTTTAATTCAGATAAACGAAATTGTAATTCAGAAAAAAGAAATTGTAATTCAATTGCTTGATACCCAAAGCACTTTCTCTAATATTATGTATGTAATTCAAATGGAGACATGGTTTCATTTAAAATGGGTGGCGAAAAATATTAATAATGATTCTTGGAGTCATTATCGATTCTCAAAGAACTCATATATGTACCTTCATAGAAGCAAGAAATATAATAATAATAACTTTATTTCCAAGAATAAGACAAGTTCAATGCCACATTGTCATAGATTCCTATGTTGCATCACTTGATACCGAGCTCGATACTATTCTGAATTACATATTACATTTTCTGAAATTGAATTGATAACTTCTTAAATACAATTTCCTTTTTCCGAAATTGAATTTGCCATTTCTGAATTTCAATTCACTATTCTGAATTACAACTTTGTTTTTCTGAAATACAACTTCCAAATCTGAATTTTAATTTCGTTTTTCTGAAATTGAATTAACTATTCTGAATTTCAATTTCTGTTTTCTGAATTACATATTGCTATTCTGGAATACTTGTTCCCTTTTCTGAAATTCAACTTTGAATTTCTGAATCACAACTGCGAAAGGTGTAGATAGCTGAAATTGTGCTTTCTTTATGACAAAAAAATAATGAACCTCCTCAACAGGGGATAGTAGGGATTGAACATTTGCAGCCATTTTCAATTGAAATCAATGAAAATTGGACATTTGTATTTGTTTTCACATAAGGGCCACTGTTGGACAAACTTTGAGTAGTGTACTCGGTGAATAATTCATACGAAAAAGTGCATTTGATAGATAATAATTCCAAGTCCATACCATTTGCTGATGCATTATTTATGTATGGCAAACAGCCGTCAGGAGAGCATGAAAATCGTCCAGGCGGAAAAACATCCCATATTCCAAATAGCAAATCGGTATCCTGAGGGATTTTCATGAATAACATGCAAAATAATTATAACCCTCAATTAGTATTCTATAATTACTGGTCACTCAAACCAATTACGTGATATATACGTACAAAATAAACGGCGATCGTTGCGGTTTTCGCTACAGAATCGAATCTATCATTTTCTGAATCGCTCAACGCCGTATCGCACATTGAATTTCGCGATTAATTTGGTTGGTTATCGACTCCAATACTAACGATTAATTTCAAATGTAGAGTTCTGTTCGTAGCTTTAATTTGCGGTCTTGGGGGTATTAATCACGGTTGAATTTTATGGACAGGGGGGAGCAAATGGTTTCCGATCTATAGATTATTTGGCGAAGGGCGGAAGAAGGCTTTGGGGTAAGTGGCATTAGAAATAAGAAACTCGCAGGGTTTGGTCATTATTTCATATCTTCTTGATGAGGGTGAGCGTGGGACTATAGTTCTCAAGTTCGAGTGGTGAATGATGGCAACAGATCTTTTTCTTCGAAATAAATTCGACAAAAATATGGAAATATTTTCGCAAGTTTGGGCATGACTATGTTTCTATGCGCCTGTGTTTATTTCTTATTGAGACATATTTATTTGCGGATATAATGCAGCTACAGGGTGAGTTTGTGACCTGTTTATATATTTTAACTGTACACGAAACAGTTTTTTCCCATACCGTTTTTCAAAATTAGGTTTCGTTTTAAAGATACAGGGTGACGTAAATCCATGAAAAAACTCTTTTCTGTTCATATCTTCGAAACCGATATTTCGAATGAACTGAATTCTGGTTGCTTGTTAACTCTATTCATAGTGCATATTACTCAATCAAAATTTTTTCAATGTTCTTCCTGGTATAGAAGTTAAAGCGTAGCCGACTCATAAAGTCGTGCAAAAATACTATAAAACCACTTGAAAAATATAAACGGTTTATATATCCGAAAAAAATCAATAATTCTAGAAAATAAAAGTATTCATATATTTCTTCAATAAAACGCTTCGGTTTCGAGTTATTCTCAATTGTATACGATGAAATTTGAGAAAAAAATCATGAATTTCAAGAATATTCTGGATGCTTCCCTGGATAAAATACCATCCAATATTATTCTTCTCTGATCTCTCAACAAGTTAACAATTTTGTCAGAATGTCTATCAACTTCGTCAAGACAGAAATCGATATGATAGAAAATCGTTTGATGTAGAGATATGTAATAATAAAATCCCACAAATGTGGGAGATGAAATTGAATTCTGAGAAGCATAAAATTATACATTTTATATGCACAGTTTCTATTAAAAATTCATTGTTACCGAACCATATTGAAAATAAATGTCGATGAAATTCAAAATTCGAATTTTTATGATGATGTCGATACCAACCACGTATTGAAGTGAAATTGATTAAAAATTAATGATACTCAGCTTTACATAATCTGTGGCGATGTTTCTATCCAATATCCTTCGAAATATCTCGACACTTCACGGTTATTATCACATCAATTCACTGAAAGTCTTCACATTATCATCACCTCTTTGTATTATTCTCTGTAAATAAATAAATAAATCCATGGCTCAAGTTTGGTCTATGATAGGGCTAACGTTGGAGACACAGAACAACGGTTTGTCTTGCGTGCCGGCTAGCGCACCGTTATAGGCGACTGAAATTAGGATCGTAGCGCTATATCGGCAGGAATCAGAACTACTCGTTGGGCATTTCCAAAGAGCAATGCCTAGACGCCATTAACGAAAAGTGAACAAAACTAGTGCCCTTGCGATAGTTCATCCGTTAACTACTGCTTCTTGGTTTCGCCTATACCCTTGTTTGAAGAGAAAATCAGCAATCTGGCATCGTCTTCCCAAAAGTTCTGTGAAATATCACAGAAGATTGGTGACGTTAGTCCATTGACCTCGAATCCTATGACCTAGGTTAATGCAGTTAGGTTAGTTTAGTGAGAAAACATGAGATAGTTTTGCGATATCGAGGAAAATATGAACAAATTATTAGAGTTTACAAACAAATCTTCAGTAAAATCGAAAAAGGAACGTATTTTGTTGTAAGAAATATGGCTCTCCAATTGCAGAAATAATAGGACAAAAAAGTGTTATTGTTAGGAAATATCGTGTTTGTATCATTCTTATTCAAATAAGGTTAGTTCTTGAGTATTTCCTAAATGTATCACGACAGAACATCTAATAATCACCTCAATTTCAGTCGAAAAATATGAACTTTGAGGTGTTTGCAGAGAATCGTATGAGGCCCGTTTTTTTTTCAAATGGCTATATCTCATTCAGAGCCGAATTCGGAAAAATGGAAAATGAAAAAATAGTTTTTTTCGAGCTAAAGAATCTACTGTTGAAATATATGTACAAGTCAAATACTCGTCCTATATACACTGTATTAATCAATTCTTAATCTTATATAGCCACACTGTTCTTGAAATGAAACCCTTTATTTATTTCTCTATAGTTGTGATGTTTCGAGTTTTTTCTTATAACTCATTTTGTCTGCTATTTGTATGACCTGTGAAAGAAATTCTTACAATTGTGAGAATCCTCTCTCTCTCCTAGGAAAAAAGTAATATTCAAATAATGGTTTAATTCAACCTCATAAATATAGATACAGTTGCAAAAACTTTCCACTGAAGATTTAAAGTATTTTGACCTCCTCGTTCGTGTGGTTTCATTTGCCCTCTCAAAACATCTATTATCCTTTGGTCCTAGAAACATGATTCCCCTTTAACATCCGAATACATGAATAAGTTAAAATTATATTCCCACTATAAATAGAAGTATCGAGTTTCTCCAAACAGCCGGAATAACACAAAATACGTTCTCTATTCCGGATATGCTCTATAGGAAAACCGATACGTCAGAACCTGCATAGGTCTTCACATCGGCCAAACCACTTCAGCAAATCCGAACTTTCCTTCATTTGGTGAAATTCAATTCCTCTAACAGTTTTACTTTCCCAGTTCAGAAATAGAGACGAGTATTCGCTCGATTGCCAGAAACATTT
The DNA here is from genome assembly GCA_951802165.1 of Adalia decempunctata. Lineage (NCBI taxonomy): Eukaryota > Metazoa > Arthropoda > Insecta > Coleoptera > Coccinellidae > Adalia > Adalia decempunctata. The sequence continues at coordinate 30,186,689 of OX637699.1, forward strand.
CGGCAATCAATCGCTCTCCGTCTCCCTCAAACGACGGTTTTTTCCTAATAACCTAACAGTTAATTCACTTAACTTATCGGACCTCCCGGTGACCGCCACGTTGCGCTGTTTAAGAATGAAAATCACGTAGTATAAAAGTTGGTTCAACATATAATATAACATATAATGCCGTTACTGCGGACACGTGAGAAGTTCTGGATAGTTTAGGGAATTTGAAACCTTCCCGGAGTGGCCCGGAAACTCGGTGAACGGAATTGATTTACCGGAAGATGATAAGGTTTTTGTTGAACATTCAATCTTCGAGCCGAAGTTGAGCGCGAGTCCTCCACTGAGGAGATGAACGAACTGATTTAGAGCATTCTAGGAAATGGAGATTGCTTATATTCTGTGATCAGAGGGCTCGCACCATTGAATAATATTGTGTGGATCATTGAGTGTGTTAAAATTAAGATTTCAGCTTTTAATTGTATCAAAATGGACAGTTGATCCTTATTTTAATTTGGTTCTTATTGGAAATTTTCTGTCCTCAGAGAGAGTGATGTAATATCCAAGAGGAGTATAGGAAGATCCAATTTTATACAGAACTAGCTGGCCCGGAGAAATTTGTTTCGCCTGAATGATACGGTGGATTTCACAAATCGTAATCACCGGTGATCAGAGATCAACGGCTTGGTTCTCTGATTTTTGAACTGTCAAATGGAGTTGATGGTAGATCAAGCTCCTATCACCGGTGATTACGCTTCATAAAAGCCACCGTTAAAGGGTTAAAGTTGTATAAACTAATAATTGCTATTTTTGTTTTAAATCCTATACAGTTATCTCATTGCAATTCCTATCTTGTGATGAACGACACCACGAATGCAAATATAAATCACGATCGAATTATATGGATGAGAAATAGTTCGAATGATTAATTAACTCTGATCTGATGAAAATTAGATCTTATTTTGTGAAGTGGAAAAAAAGAATCTTTTCTAATATTCTCAATGTTGGGTAATCAAAATCTAATCAGTTTCTATGGATATGAGCTGTCACACAGAACAGAAACACAAAATTATTATGTCAATTACTAATTATGGCAATTTTGGATTCAGTTAGTTCCGCAAATATATTTATTACCCAAACAAAAATTCAAAAACATTTCAAAAATTAAAAGAAATGATGAGAATGAACGACTCACGATTGAAACTGATCGCCAAAATCCGATTTACTTGACATTTCGATAAAAATTCACTGTGATATTCACCTGCATCTTGATTTGATAATAGTCTTTCATGGTACTAAAAGTTATTTGCGAAATACAGAGTTATTGTATATACATCGCCATCTAATAGTGATAATATCAAATATAGTACCTTCACGATTGCGTTATTCGGAATAAATGAAACTGTTAAAATAACTAATAAAAATCAGTCATAATGTGTGAATAGGGCCACCTGAAGTGGTAAAAACGAAACTGCTTTGATATCTCAACGAAATCTAATCATTTTAGGAATCTGTACTCCTACGATAAGACATATTGGTTTTGGTAAACAGCGTAGAGTTTGAGGCAACTCAAATTACACACTATTTGTGTACATCGCCATCGAACGGTAACTGTAATATCAAATAAAGTACCAACGAATAAGCTGTAGCGTAACTGCAACTGTGGCGACACTGTGGCCTTACTCGAAAGAAGGAAAAGCATTTCCTGTATAAGTAAGATTTTCATCGATTTCTTCAAAGTTTTATTGTCTTTTATAATAACCAGACCGTAGACGAACCCATATATGAAGTCTCAAAACAAACAGTCCATCCGAACTCGAGTTATAAGTGGTGTAACCAACATCTTTCTTTTATGTTTATAAATATCGAATCAATTAGTTAGTGTAAGGAAAAAGGGGATAATGGCAGTCAGTTAAGCTCTTTTTGGAATAAAACTCAAATTATAATCAGAGCTCTATTAGGAACATAACATCACAATTCTGCATTAAAGAACTATTAATTGAGGTCAGAGTATTAATCTTTGGAGTTACGATTTATTAGTAATAATAGTTTGAAACAAAACAGCTTTTGGCCACTACTGCACTCACATGAAGGCAATGGTAGTCATGATTTTGTTAATAATCATTAAATACTCTTAACATGCGGCCAAATTACCCGCATATAAGACAATCATTTTCTGAGTAATCTTCATCAAAATTATCATCATCGACGCAGTGGTCGACAATGTCTACATCAGTCAATTGATAGTCATTTTCTTCCTTTCGGCCTTTTTAAGTCTTTCCTTCAACTCTTTGGTTTTTTGTCCTTCCCCTTGCATTTTGCTTTCCGTTCAATTTCTTGACCACAATTACCAGAAATAAAGTTAATAGAGTAATTTGTGAATAGAAAAAAGAATACCATATTTTGATTCAAATTGAACATTATTATAAATTTATGTGGAACAGTTTCAACCAACTTTCAATGATCCACGTATAATAAGCAAAATTTCGTAACTTACCTTGATAATTACTTAAGAACTACGTTAAATAAGATCGATTACGAGCGAAAACGAAAGACACTCGTCATATATGAGTCGTGTGGAATGACCGAGGGTGTTAGGGGAATTATGTGAAGTTTCCACACTTCGCACTCAAATTTTTTCAGCGGTGGGCATGACTACCATTGCCTGCTGACCACGATTACCCCATCTTCCCCTAAACTCCATTTCAGAGTACTCTGTGTTTTTCATTTCATAATGAGAACCGTTTTCAGTACATCTTTTCTCCTATCTTCCACATTCCGTTATCTGCTATATGTACAGTTCGTGAGAAACAATCAGCATTATCCCGAAGGAGGAAAATCATACGTGAGGTCTAGGACGGATAGCACCACGTACCTTCCTCTGACCCATATCAAATTATCTGGAGCGCAAGAGAACACAAAACAGTGCGAATTGTTGGCACACAGCTTCCTCCGTCCTATTTCCATAATTCTCATCCCCCAGAAAAATATTTCATCATTTATAAATGTCTTCTCGGATAAACGAAAAACAACATATATTTGTTTTCTTGCAACTTTGTGGGTAGCTGTTAGCTTTTGCCCTAATAACTTTGCGCCAGAAGCATGGAATTTGAGGTATGACATCTTTGTTCGGGAGAGGAGTGGGCTTATTTCTTCGGAGCACTTGGCGTTTTTGGTATATCCTTCTGCTAAGATGAGTTTACGACTCGTCTTTCGATTGATGAATTCTTTTGTGGATTCTTGAGATGTACTCAACAGATTTGCTTCATTTTTGGTGGATCCATATCTAGTGAAACTAACTTTTTTCCATTTTGAGAGGAATATTTTGGAGTCGTTCTGGTGAAGTGTGTTGAGAAATCGCCGATACATAATGCAGTATTCGCATAATTTCTTCGACAGCTGCTGTCAATTTTCTGTGACAGCTGACAGAATTTTTTCGGTTGAATTCTTGAATATGATGAAGAGCTTAAAAGCCTCGGACTACAGTGCTTTGGGAGTCTCATTTTTATGTCTAGATCAGAATGAATTCTTTTCGTAGATGAGGGTGGATACTCCACTTCCTGTGGCTCACTCTTTTCACCTTCGTTTCAAAATCCACAAATGGAACGTAATGAAGTAATAAGGGAATGATGGTTCCTCCCGAATATTTGCCGATTTTCTGGAGACGCAGCGGGAGGATATTCGGCGATTAAGCAATTGTAATTTTCATCCTGCCGAAAATTCCCTCGCAGTATCCGCAAACGAAATTCTCAGCAATTCATCTGCAGGAGCTCCTCGTCGCTAGTTCTATGATTCGCGTATCAGTGCAAACATACCCGAAACTTACAATTCATCCAGAATTGGTCTATTATGAAACCCGACGGTGCGTTCAAAACCCGTCTATGTTCTGAGAGCTGATTACTGGAGTGGCAGAATCACCCAAAACGTTATTCTGGTTCTTGTCGAGCCATTTACGAGAAATGAGGACGGCAACAGCAGGAGGGACCGTTCAACCGGATCGACAAACACGACTGCCTGATTTTTATCTCTTTGTACTGACATTTTGCCGAAGTGTTTGTTTCAAGTCAGTCCTGAGATACGAAGTTACGTTTGTGTTCTGAGAGTTCACGACATTTTGCAGTCGTTACAAATGTTCTGACGGCTTCCTCTCATGGTGATGTTTGGGACATCCTCCCCATGAGATGAAAGGAGTGGAACAATGTTGTGGATTATTGAAGAGTTTTGGTTCATTGTAGACATAAACGAGGATGTATTGAAAAATTCTTAGCCTAGTATAGAACCATACAAAATTTCAATGTCAAAATATTTTATTACTCAACATATTCTCCTCTTAATTCAATACATTTATTACAGCGAACCTGCAACGTCTCTAGACCTTTCCAAAGGTCTCTGCTCTGCTCTGCAAACCAGTCCGCCACAGCTTTTAATAACTCCTCGTTGGAAGAAAATTTACGACCTTTCAAACTTTTTTTCAGTTGAAGAAACAGATGATAGTCGGACGGAGCCAAATCTGGCGAAAAAGGGTGTTGTTCTAGTAATTCTAACCCCTCACAAATTTTCTGCATGATAACATGAGATTTGTGTACTGGGGCGTCGTCCTATAAAAACAAAATATCTTTGAATAGCTTTCTGCGTCTTTTCTCTTTGATTTTTTTTCGTAGAGTGGTCAGTAATGTCGAATAGTAATCTCCAGTTATTGTTCTACCCTTATCCAAAAAATCAATCATGATTACTCCATGGAAATCACAAAAAACTGAAGCAAGAACTTTTCCAGCAGATTTTTGGACACGAAACTTCTTAGGTCTTGGAGAACCAGAGTGTCGCCATTCCATCGATTGTTTCTTTGATTCTGGATCGTAGAAATGTACAGAAGTCTCATCCATAGTAACAATTCGTTTAAGAAGTCTTCATCGTTTTCAAATCGAGCACAGATCGAACGCGATGCTTCTACCCTTGCACGCTTTTGGTCAACATTCAAATATTTGGGGATCCATTTTGCAGAAAATTTTCTCATGTCCAAATCGACGTGAACTATTTATGATGAACGTGTTCGTATGAAATCTTCAGTGCTTCAGATATCCGTTTTAGGCCAATTCGACGGTCTGATAAGATCATGTCATGAACTGCATCGATATTTTCGGGGACTGACACAGAAACTCGCCTTTCCGATCGGTCATAATTTCGATGGAAAATTTACCTCTTTTGAAGCTTGCAGTCCAATTATTCATGGTCGCATACGAAGGACATTGATCACCAAGGGTATAAAGCATATCTTCCTAAATCTGATTACCTCTTAACCCTTTTAAATACAATGACGATGGCTCGATACTCCAATTTTTCGATTTTTACAATTTCGGTGGACATCTTTTTTTAAATTATTGCGTAACTCTGGTTTACTTTTTTGACATCGAACTCTACACTGACACTTTTAATAAGTTATTGTTCGTTGATGGATAGATGCATAATATATGCATAGAATACCTGGTGTATCGACTCCAAAATTTGTAGATCATAACGGCATCCTAGATTCCAGATTTTGGTCGTGGCGCTACTGCGGCAACGACATATAGCGCGACCCCTTTCGGGAGAAATGAGAACCAGTACAAAATATCACATTTTCGATCGACAAGAAAGTCTTAAACAAAATCTAATCAGTGCCAACACCAGGTATTTCTATGTATCTATGATGCATAGAATACCTGGTGTAACAACTCCTCACAAAAAAACGTGACAAAAATTTGTAGAACAAAACGGCATTCTAGATTTCAGATTTTGGTTAGTTACGGAATAATCCGCAATATTTTGCGGTCCTGGAGCTACTGCGGCAACGAAAAAAAGCGCGACCCCTTTCGAGAGAAATGACAAGCAGGACAAATTCTCAGATTTTCGATCAACAAGAAAGTCTGAAACAAAATCTAATCAGTGCCAACACCAGGTATTCTATGCATCTATGTTGATGGTATCGTTATATTTTGTTTATGCATGGAACTGGTCTAGGCTAACTAGATATGAATACATCCTCGTAAGATCTCGTATTTCGATTGTAATTTTCCTAAAATTTATCATTTACTCAAGCCCAATCTCTCAAATCCAATATTTTCGAGTTGAAAGTTGAAAAATACAATATCGGAGTCTTTAAGAAAAAGGCATGAGATAATAGGAATTTAATATGTTCTATATCAACGATACTAATGACCTAATAAATGGAAAGCAGCATGCGTCCAGTGCAATTTTTCCGGTAGAGACAGCCCTACAAATTTGACTTAATTTTCGGAAATTTTCCATAAAAAGTGAAAATGGAACTATTAGCCTTCCCAGCATTCGTATAGCGAGCCATCGTAGAGAACTCGAGTAACAATCATTTACACGTCGACCATGTTGACACTCACGCACCAAAATATAATAACGGTGTACAGAACTATCTACCCCCTGTACAACAGGAGAGTTGTAAATGAAAACAACGCTCTAAAATGAGCAACGGAGATTGTTTCATAATTCTGCTAACTCGAAGTGATGAGAAATTCCACCACAACGCTGTTGGTCTTAATCTGTTAACTAGAAGAAAGATAAAACCGGGAACTTTCACCGACGCCAGTTTTTCCTCAGGAAGAAACTTTTATTCAGATTCCATACCCCATCCCCAGGGTGTTCTACGTTACAAGAAAGTTGTACGTGACCTGAATTGCTATAATCTCCAAATATTCCATTGACAACGCAATATCGCCCTGAGAGAGCATTTCTGAAAATACCGTAGGAACAAAGGCAGTGCATTTATATGGAAGGAATTGTTTTTCGGCAGTGAACGGAATAACCGAGTCATTAGGATCGTCTGAATTGTCTACAATAATGTTTAGGGAAAGTAGTAGCTGCGGAAGATGGGAAGAAAATCGGAGAAGTATGGGCAATCTACATATTTTCATCATTCGTATTCTCAGCCCATTCTCATACACTTGAAAACATATTTCTGAAGCATGAGCAACGGGAACGGACGCACAAGAATACACATTTTTTCGCTGAATATGAATTCTTTATTACATACGTGACAAAATATGGCGCGACTGTTGTCTTAAGAATTTAACATTTTCAATGAACTAGAGGCCCTTATTCTTAAACTTTTCATTTAAATATTCAATTCGGAGCATACCTAATACAGCTCCAGTTACTATTGAGATATATCAACATCGAAAAGGGATCGTTTTTTATTTTGAATTTGGAAAACTCATATTAGGTGGTTTTTTGAGAGCTATAAGAAAATTTCTCGAAAAAAAACACATACATTTCAGAAAAATGCATGAATAGTTATTTATGATATGGGTGTTAAAAGTGACGTATTATTTTGTGAGTGAAAAAGTTTGTGAAATGAGCGGAGCGAATTGAACAATTTCACGAACAAAATAAAATCACTTTTAACACAGATACCATACAATGTTTTTTGTACAACTGCCCTATTTTGATAATAATGAAATGGGCGAATTTGCAAAGACAATAAACTTCAAAATGCATTTTGATCATAGAACTTATAGTACATAAGTTCTATGATTTTAATATTCAAATAATCAAAAGGTTGTTGTGAATGGCAAACGTTGCCAACGTTATGATTACTAACAAATGAGAAAAGACGCTGTCATTTGAATTTCGTTCCTGTCCAATTTTCGTCTTGGGTTTTTAACTGCTTAATATATTTGTCGAGAGTCCAATTATCAATAAAAGTGGCGATTGGGTTGTTCCTGTGGATATTGAAGAGTCTGCAAGGAGAGCAAATCTGGAACTCCTACCTAAAAAATCTGTTCAGCAGTACGTTATTGCATATAACAATTTCCTGGTCGGGTGTAAATTGAAAAATGAAGAAGGGAACTTCGGTGAACCTGTTTTCCTGGCATACTTAAAAGAAAAATAAAAAATTTGGAGTTCATCAACTTTGTGGAATTTTCAATGATGAAGTCAAATGCCGTTATTAAAAATGGTGTGGATGTTAGTAAATATTTCAAGGTAATAACATATTTAAAACGGAAAAGTGAAGGATATCGTCCCAAAAAATCGAAAATTCTCACTCGTGAACAAGTGGAAAAGTTTAAAAATCAGGCACCAGATGAGAAATACTTGATGGTTAAGGTTGCAACTATTTTCGGATTATTTGGAGCCTGTCGGCGTGAAGAATTGTGTAATTTATCAGAGGAAGACATCGAAATAACAAATAAATTATTGGTTATACAACTTTCAAACACAAAAACGAAAGTCAGTCGTTCTCTCAGTATTATTGGGAAGTATGTTGACTATTTTCATAAGAACTTTGCACTGCGCCCTTCTTTCATAAAAAATCGTCGTGTTTTCTCCTGAAATACATGAATAATAAATGCACTGCCAATCCAGTTGGTATATCAATACAGTTGAGAAAATTCCAACTATTGTTGCCGAATTCTCCAAACTGCCAGAACCAAAGCAATATACAGGACACTGTTTTCGAAGATCCTCCGCTTCATCGCTAGCATAATCAGGATCAAATTGCATATAGAAATGTCTTTGCTGAAAAAAATTCTCCCAACCTCAACAGATTTTGGATCATCATCATCATCCAATATTGTACTTCCGGTTTCTACAAGTACTGATGGTGCTGAGGATTCTAATAATAATGTGTTGCGAAGCTCCCTAACGTCACATGGCATGAATGTTAGTAATTATTGTTCTAGTTTTACGATTAATATTATTGTTCCTAAGTAATGATTGCTAAATATTGATAATAAAAATTTGCAATTGCTGAATTTTTTCATCTGATTTCATCATAAGAAAATGGAGTGCTATAAATATGTTTAACACTAATTATATACTATGATTATTGTGTCCTCCACGGTTTAACCAATAAGGGCAGAAAGGAAAAGTCTCCTAGTGGGAAAAAGGACAATCCAAAAAAACTCTTAAATTATATTTGGCGACGTTTCGCAGATTTTCATCTGCTTCATCAGGCCTGAAAACCAAAAATGAAACACATATACAAAGCATAATGGTACAAAAATTACCTCTATAAACTAGAGTTCTATAAAATCTAAAAAAGTGGACCGAAAGGCATCACCAGTCATCAATCCTGAAATACTGCTCACAACGTAATTTAAAATCAAAAAACATATGACAGGAACTCGAAACTAAGAATAAACAGAAAGTAACAAAATAACCTCAAAACAAAGGTACAATCATAAAATGTCAACCACGCATCACAGAACAACAATTCTTTCCCCTCTTCTATTCATCTCAGAGAAGCATAACCACAAAATCTCAAAATCAACTCAATCACAAATACTTATTCAGAATAGAATTATACAATTTACTTAGGTGTTCAGTATCGGATCTAAAATTGATGGAATTATTGAGGTTAATATGGATCATTTCTAAAATGTTTCTCTTCTTAAAATGCTTCTCATTGTCTAAGACTCTTACACCTTACACCTGAAAAGTCAAGCCTATGTTCATCTTTAAAAAAGTGTGAACACAAAGCAGTCTTTTCCTTATTCTTGACATCTCTTACATCATATTTGTGTTGCTTAATTCTACTTTGCAAATATTGTTTAGTCTGACCTACATACATGCTATCGCAATCCAAAAGTGCAGGAATAATTTTATTAACAAAAGATTTAGGGTATCTATTATTCTGTAATATTGTTCTTACTTTATTTATATTTTGGGCGTGATACACGGGGTTGCTCAACTTAATTGCTCTATAAAGTAAATTGCTGATGGCACTAATCTTGTAACTAGTAGCATGGTTTGAATATTGTACTCAATTATCTTTCAAACCATGCTACTAGTTACAAGATTAGTGTCATCAGCAATTTACTTTATAGAGCAATTAAGTTGAGCAACCCCGTGTATCACGCCCAAAATATAAATAAAGTAAGAACAATATTACAGAATAATAGATACCCTAATGCCCACTTGCACCGTTTTATGCCTAGGACAGACTTTGTTAAGGAGTGCCTTAACTTTAAGTTGGTCTTATCCTCGCCTTTGCGCATCATAGCTTGCACCGCACTCTCACTACCAACGACTCAGTAAAGCATGTGTTAAGGAATGGTGAATCTGGCAACATGGCTAAGTTTGATGATTTTGTCGGTTTCTGTACAATTTTCTACCTGAGAAGAGAATTGCTATAGCAGATTTGACAGAGAAATTATTGAAGAATGGAGTGGAGTAGCAAAAGAAGCAACCGGCATTGAAGGATGAAGCGTTGCAAGTTGCAGTCAGATATTGAGATCTATTTTCAACAACCTCGATAAAATATTTTCAACATTTGTTTTGTGTGATGGTTTTCTGATCACAATATAATTTTGAAAAATTCATTGTATAAGTTTACATGAATTCGGTAATAATAATTTATTTTATTTATTTGTAAAACTCGAGAGTAATTTAATTTTCGTGTTGGTTATGTGGAGAAAAGAGAAAAATTCAATTCAGTTCATGCGATCACACAGAATTTTTAATAATGCGCATTCATTGGCATCTTTTTTTTAAAGAATGTGAAATATCCCAAAAAAGAGCAGTTCAAGTATGGGACATACTTTGTAAAAAGTGTAGACATTTCAAAAACAAATTTCATGAAAGAGAAAAATATAGGGTCTTCCATTTGACGCACCCTGTATATGTAAAATCATTTTTATTTTGTTGATTCTTGTCAACCTTATAACCATGCTATTTTAGCCGTACGCCTTGCTGACACACCCTGTATGTCGTAGATTTCATTGAACCTATTTATTATATGTGGTGTTGAATACCACAATCACAACAACAAACACAAACAGTTTCTACTCCTTGACAAATAACTCGTTGATACGGCAAAAACTGACAGAGAAGTTCTTTTTTGAGGTTATGAATCCTCAAGACGTCCCTAAGTCTTCCTTAAGGACCTTAAGCCATGAAATATCACGGCTTAAAATAAGAAGGACTTTACCTGCACTTAACATGTGGTGCAAGAGAATCTGTGTCTCAAACCCTACTTACATTTAAAGACGTCCTTAAGGCAGTCTTAGATTCGACGGTGCAAGTGGGCATAAATCTTTTGTTAATGTTAATAAAATTATTCCTGCACTTTTGGACAAAATTGAAAGTGGTAAAATCAGCACAACAAAACCCTCTAAATCATATTTCAAGTTTCCTCATATTCCCCAACTGTCCCAAAAAATTAAAAGAGCACTTAAAAGAGAAAATAACGAATTGGTTTTTTACAACATGAAAACTGTTGCTTCTTTATGTAGTAGAATTAAAGATCCTATTGATAGAGAACTTAGATCAGGAGTGATATACGGAATTCCTTGTTTAGATTGCGATAGCATGTATGTAGGTCAGACTAAACAATATTTGCAAAGTAGAATTAAGCAACACAAATATGATGTAAGAGATGTCAAGAATAAGGAAAAGACTGCTTTGTGTTCACATTTTTTTAAAGATGAACATAGGCTTGACTTTTCAGGTGTAAGAGTCTTAGACAATGAGAAGCATTTTAAGAAGAGAAACATTTTAGAAATGATACATATTAACCTCAATAATTCCATCAATTTTAGATCCGATACTGAACACCTAAGTAAATTGTATAATTCTATTCTGAATAAGTATTTGAGATTGAGTTGATTTTGAGATTTTGTGGTTATGCTTCTCTGAGATGAATAGAAGGGGGGAAAGAATTGTTGTTCTGTGATGCGTGGTTGACATTTTATGATTGTAGGGGAGTGCGGGGTAATCGGAGCGGTCGGGAAATGGGAGCTATGGTGGTTTAACCGAATGTAGGCAAATTCACGTGATTTTAAAAACAAGGATGCATTCGCCAACCTTCGAGAAACTTCACCTGGGCTGTATGAGCCCTTAGTGTTCACCGTTCAGTCTGGAGGGACAATTGTTTGTTATTCGCCCCGCGCTTATAAAAAACTGTGGATTTTCACCGCCAGAGAAGCATGAAATTTCATTGTTTCTTCATTATGTTTTTATCCATTTAATCCGTAGATTCATTCAGTTACTAAAGCTATTTGTTCAATTGCGATTGAAATTAGGGTTACATTATTTATTTCATTACTTTTCAAAATGGTAGTCAACGGGAAATGGGAGCCTAGGATATTTTGACTCATGAAAAAGCAGGTAGATGTGGTACTGATGCAGAAATTGCGCAAAATGGGCCCATGATGATTTTCTGGAAGTGATGGTCCAGTTTCTTATATTTTTTTCATCTGTTTGGATCCGTGAGATCTGGGTCATATTATAATCTTTTTCAATAATTTTGTATTTATTTCTCTTGTTTTTCTCGAAAAGTAGATTATTTTATTCTTGTTACAATGAATAGTTCGTAGAGACTAATTAAGATTACATTTGTGTGTTTTGTTCAACTTTTGCGCAATAATCAACATGATGACTCCCATTTCCCATGTGAGCGTGAAATGGGCTCCCATTACCCCAACATGTCGGGTTATGAGAGCGATAGACTTTTTTTGTAAAATCGTTATTCAACCCTGATACATGACTGTAATTGATTCTAACTATGATCAAAACATACCTGTATTACTATTCTAAGGGTTCCCAATTAAAAATTATGGGAATGCCAATAAATATGGTTTTTATGAAAGTTTTTCCTTAGTAGGCTCACATTACCCATTACCAGAATTGTTGTTCTGTGATGCGTGGTTGACATTTTATGATTGTACCTTTGTTTTGAGGTTATTTTGGTTACTTTCTGTTTATTCTTAATTTCGAGTTCCTGTCAGATGTTTTTTGATTTTAAATTACGTTGTGAGCGGTATTTTAGGATTGATGACCGGTGATGCCTTTCGGTCCACTTTTTTAGGTTTTATAGAACTCTAGTTTATAGAGGTAATTTTTGTACCATTATGCTTTGTATATGTGTTTCATTTTTGATTTTCAGGCGTGATGAAGCAGATAAAAATCTGCGAAACGTCGCCAAATATAATTTAAGAGTTTTTTTGGATTGTCCTTTTTCCCACTAGGAGACTTTTCCTTTCTGCCCTTATTGATTTAACACTAATGTTCAAAATATTTTTGACACGCTTCCACGTAAACAATAAATTTCAACATTGTTTGCTGTCATTAAAAGTGTCACTTTTAATGGCAATTGTACAGAAATCTTTTTTTGAATCGAAAGTACGGTCCCCATAATCTAATGTTATTTCATATAAATGTTGATCGCGACGGCGCGGTGCCTCAAACGGTCCATCCTTTCTGTCCAATTTTTGCGTACTCTTCTCAACGTTTCGCTCGGTATCTCACGAATAAAAAATTCAATGTTGCCTTCCAATGCGTTCATCGAAGCAGGCTTGTCACTATAGACTTGGGCCTTAACATGGCCCCACAAAAAAAGTTCAAAGGTGTTAAATCGCACGAACTGGACGGCCAATTGACCGGTGCCTGAGCTGTCAAAATCAGTGTTGCCAAAAAGATAAGAGTTGTTACTTGCAGAATAAGTAAAAATCGTTTGATTTCAGTATTTGATGTTTATGGCATCATGGACAATTTCTTTGACAGCTGCTGGCAATTTTATTATGACATCTATCAACATTTTGGTTCCTTGGATTCATGATTGAGAATCTACCTACAAGGTGAATGAACTCGAAAGGTGGATGAAGGAGCATTTAAAAGCTCCGTCCTGACTTCACTTTTAATGACCCCTCTTTTCTTCTCCTTTGAAACTACTTCCAGGTCGAAACATTTCTTTCAGTGAATCAGCCATTTTTTTAGATTTCAAGGAAAGGTGTATCTGATCCAGTCACGGAAAAAATTCTTCTGGTTCAAGTTGAGAAAGGAACTTGCCATATGCCTCGTCCTTCCACAAGAAATATTGGAAGAATATCTCATTTTCAACATGAGATATTTGGCCGAGAATACGCGTGTTAGATGGAATCCTACAAATTCAACCAGGTGTTGCACAAAGGCTTATGGCTTCTTATGTCGGCTTTTTCAGGACACACAACCCGTGAACCAAGAGACAGATCGCCTACATCAACCACCTCGTTTATGTGCAAACCTCAGGAAGTTTGCTATCGTAAAGCGCTCATAAATGAGAAAATTCTCTTATCTTCCTCTCTTTCTCTTTTCACGAAATTGTGAAAGATATATGTAGGAATATTGCCAAACTCAAAAATCTTCAGTCAAGATTCTTAAATCAGAAAATATTGACGATAGGAAATATCTTTATACATTTAAAACTTGAATGGGTGAAAAAACACCTGAAATGATTTTCTCACCTTTCTGTTTCAATAATAGATGGCCACAAAAAAGGTAGGACACAGGTTATGAAGGATCCTAATTCGCTGTAGTTCACTCCGACTTCTAGATATATCATACCGGGTTATAAGATTTGTTAATTGGAAAGCATCCTCTTTTTTTTGTGTTCCAATTTTTTTGTTCATAACCTATTCATTCGAAGTCCTGAGGGTACCATGGTTCATAACATATTTCCTTCCTCGAACTTTTGACACGTTGAGTTATCTCGAATGATCGATCACTCATTAGAGCTTACATCTAGATTGCTTCCTATTAACGTTGTTATGATTGATACGATTACAACAGAGACCTCTTAAACGCAGTGAAACGAGCCTAACTTAACGTCATGGTACAGATGGCGGTCTAGATGTGGGCTTATTAGACCGTGCTTCCTTCAGGAATCGTCACAAACAAGGTGCACCACAGTTGGACAACGAGATCCTTTATGAGGGGATTAAATATAACAATGGCCAAATTAATTTTCGAGTGGCAAGCTGTTGGTTCTACTTCTGCAAGGAAAGTAATGCGATGATGAGCATATATCTGCAGTAAGCATCACTGGGTTGAAAGTGAATTCTATCAAATTGATTTCTTGGTTGTACATCAGCATAATTCTACAGGCTTCTTTCATTCGCATTTAAATCAAAAACTTCCATATTCCAAATGAAAACCATACTTTTTATTGAGCATGACAAGTGGGAGGAATGAAGTTGATAGTCACGAGGATATATTGAAAAATTCTTAGCCTACTATAGAACCAAACAACATTTCGATGTCAAAATATTTTATTACTCAACATATTCTTCTCTTAATTGGGATGTTGACACATGTTACAAATTCATATAAATTGAGGTTTTCCACATTGAAGGTAGTTTTTGAAATACTATAATAATATTAAAGTGATCTAATTACTCTCATTAAATTAAATAAAATCGATTTAATATGTGTAATCTATTACCGTTCATCACGTGACTGCAAACACGAATGAGAATACGTGACGTCACTGTTCTGTAAACAAGCTAACCTATAACCTTACTGTCATCACGAGTACGAACTTACGAAGAACAGAAGAGAGTAAAACGTATCACCAGCGAACTATTTCACGATTATTTGATACTAGCTGGCCCGGCGAACTTTGTTCCGCCTAAATGATACTTACGGTGGATTTCACAAATCGTAATCACCGGTGATCTGAGATCTCTGATCTTTGAACTGTCAAATATTTCCATGGATATGACTGATATGAGCTATCACACAGAACAAATACACAAAAATAATATGTCGTAATATGTCAATCAATAATAATGGCAATTTTGGATTCAGTTATTTCCTCCAAAATATTTATTACCCAAACAGAAATTCAAACACATTTCAAGAATTATGAGAAAAGATGAGAATGGACATCTCACGATTGGAACTCATCGCCAAAATCCGATTTACTTGACATTTCGATTAAAATTCACTGTTATATTCACCCGCTTCTGGATCTGCTAATAGCCTTCCATGGTACTATAAGCGCTATGTAAATTACACAGTAATTGATGTCATATGTTCCTTTTTCGTCCATTTCAAACTACGACGACCGAAATGCTCGAAAAAAGAACAGATGACATCAATCGATGGCCGCGAAAGCCTCAACAAATTCATCGCCATTCAATTGTGATAAAGCCAAATATAGTACCTTCACGATTGCGTTATTTGGAATAAATAAAACTAAAAAAATAACTAAAAATCATCAGTCATAATGCGTGAATAGCGCCATCTGAAGTGGTAAGAACGAAACTTTTCTCATATCTCAACGAAATCTAATCTAATAATTTGCCTACTCCTACGCTAAGACATTTTGGTTCTGCCCAACAGCGCAGAATTGTAGGCAACTCAAATTACACACTATTACAGTGACTATAGAGGGAATATAGTCAGTGATGTACACACTATTCGTTTATATCGCCATCTAACGCGTAGAATATCCAATGAAGTACAAACGAATAAGCGGTAGCGTAACTGTAACTGTAGCGACATCTAGTGGCCTTACTCAAAAGGAGGAAAAGCATTTCCTGTATAAGTAAAATTTTCATCAATTTTTTTCAAAGTTTTATTGTATTTTATGATAACCAGACCGTAGACGAATCCATATATGAAGTTTCATAACAAACAGTCCATCCGATCTCGAGTTATAAATGGTGTAACCAACATCTTTCTTTTATATATACAGGGTGAGTCTTTGACTTGTACATATATTTTAACTATAGATTCCTCCCATCAAAAGAAACACTTTTTTCCCATACCATTTTTCAAAATTCGGTTCCGTTTGGAAGATACAGGTTGTCAAAAATTCATGAAATTAACACTATTCTTTCCATATATTCGGAACCGATATTTCGAATGAACTGAATTTTGGTTTATTGTCTACTCTATTCATGGTGCATATTCCTCAATTGAAACTTATTTCATATTTCTCCTGGTAAAAAGTTACAGTATAGTCGACTTATAAATTCACGCAAAAATACTATGAAACCACTTGAAAAAGATGAACGGTTCACGTTTTCGAAAGACTTGATTATTTTAGAAAACAAAAGTATTCTTATATTTTTTCAATAAAACGCGTCGTTCTCAAGTTATTCCTAATTGTATATGATTAAAATAGAGGAAAAAATCATGAATTTCAAGAATAATCTGAGTGCTGTCCTGAGTTAAATCTCATCGAATATAATTTTTTTCTCTGGTCTCTCAACAAATTACCAACGTTGTCAGAATGTTTATCAAGTTTGTCAAGACTAAAATCTCTATGATGAAAAAACGTTTGATGTAGATATATGTAATAATAAAATTCCACATTGAATTCTAAGAAGCATGAAATTATTTTATAGGCAGTTTCTATTTAAAATTCATTGTTACCGGTCCTTCAGCAAAATATCTATTGAAACAATATAACTCGACACCAGAACGACACTACTATCACATCAATTCACTGAAAGTCATTTACATAATCATCACCTGTTTGCTTAGAATATTTGTTTTATATTCTAAGCCTGTTTGCTTCATTCTATGTAAATAAATAAAGAGTGAACTTCGTCTTTCGTCTATGGGATCACTGACTAAAGTTTTAGGTTCGACTGGTTGGAGCACAGAACAACGGTCTTGCGTCACGGCTACAATGGCTTCATCCACGCCGTGGATTCCACGGCCTTCTGAAGGGAACGAAGCGCTATATTGGCGAGAATCAGAACTACTCTTTTGGCATTTTTAAAGAGCAACGCCTAGACGCCTTTAGCGATTGTGATAGTTCATCCGCTAACGATAGGGGACGTACTGCTTTCTTGAGTTCGCATTGTTTGAAGAGAAAATCGGCAATCTGGCATCGTCTTCTCTATAGTTCTGTGCTATATCACAGAGAATGTGGTAAGCTTAGTTAGGTCATTGACCCTGAATCATATGACTTTGGTTAATGGAGTTAGGATAGGTTAGTGAAAAACCATTTTTTATGCGATCGTTTTAGAATATCGAGGAAAATATGAATAAATTATTGGTGTTTACAAACTAATCTTCAGGAAAATCGAAGGAGGAACTTATTTTGGTGGGAGAAATATAGCTTTTCAATTGCCGAAATGATCGGACAGAACTGAGTGTTTTGTTGGGAAATATCGTGTTTTTAACATTCTTATTCAAATAAGGTCAGTGCTTGAGTATTTTCTAATTGTATCAACCAGAACATCTAATAATCACCTCAATTTCAATCGAAAAGTATGAACTTTGAGGTGTTTGCAGAGAATTGATCCAGGCACGCATTAAGCTCAACTTTTTTTTTCAAATGGCTATATCTCTTTAACAGAGCCGAATTCGGAAAAATGGAAAATGAAAAAAAGTTTCCTTTAGCATCAAGAATCTACAGTTAAAATATATGTACAAGTCAAAGACTCACCCTGTATAGATTACGCAAACGATTCGTTCGCAAGAAATCACACAAGATCAGTTCGCTTTGACAGACGGCGAAGTCTGTTTACCGTATAGTGACGTCATCATAATCACTTCGTTTCAGCGGGAATTTTGAAAACTATTTTTATTTACGCATTTTTTATTGGTATTTGCTATATTTTTTCCATGAAAATATTTTTTTCGTGTTTGCATAGGGCTTATCTACAAATTAAAATAATTTCCAAAAAATAGTCAACATCCCTATTGTATACATTCATTACAGCGAACCTGCAACGTCTCTAGACCTTTCCAAAAAAAATGTTTCTTCTTGCTCTGCAAACCAGTCCTCCACAGCTTTTATTACCTCCTCGTTGGAAAAAAAATTACGACCTTTTAAACTTTTTTTCAGTTGAGGAAAGAGATGATAGTTGGACGGAGCCAAATCTGGTGAATAAGGGGGATGTTCTAGTAATTCTTACCCTAAATCACGAATTTTCTGCATGGCAACATGAGATATGTGTACTGGGGCGTTGTCCTGTTGAAACAAAATACCTTTGGATAACTTTCCGCGTCTTTTCCTTCAATTTTTTTCGTAGAGTCGTCAGTAATGTCGAATAGAAATCTCCAGTTATTGTTCTACCCTTATCCAAAAAATCAATCATGACTTCTCCATGGCAATCCCGAAAAACTGAAACAAGAACTTTTCCAGCAGATTTTTGGACACGAAACTTCTTAGGTCTTGGAGAACCAGAGTGTCGCCATTTCATCAATTGTTGCTTTGTTTCTGGACCGATTCAAAATATTCACTTCATCCATATAAGGAACCTATGTATTATATTCCCTGCGAAATGGACCTAACAAACATTGAGGGCAGACTGTTTACCGAAACATCAAAATTAAAGAAAACATATTCGACGAAAACCCATCTATGAATAGCTGCCAGTGCAGATCAATAGTTATTGTTGACCCCAAACTTTCTGTAAACACTACAAAATGCCGTTTTCAATAAACCCATTTCCGTTAACCACTTTCCAAGGAATAATGCCCTTGTCTAGTTTGGGTCCTAAAAACTCCTATATCAGTCCTAAATAAACTGAGATGGAGGGACAAAAATACATTCGATCCCATCGACGGAGGTCCTGTTGATGTAGGTTGACCCCTGGACGAGTAAACGATATATAAAATCCTTTGTTCCATCTTTTGGGGACGCCTCTAGTTCGGCTATGAGTGCAGACAGCAACATTATTCCAGCTCAAACATCGTGGAAAATGGAATGAAAGGAAAATAGGTCGATATTACAACTTCATCGGCCGATCTGAGGAAATTTCTTGTTCCTGACCTCAAAAGGATATTCTTTCGGGAGATATCGAAAGGAATTCTTTATAAACGATCTTGACAAGTTTCAGCCTTCGCAGTGAATGATATATTCGTTATTGAGGCTGTGAATACCCGATGACACATTTTGGTCTTTTGTGTGAGAATTTTCACTTAATACGAGGATATATTGAAAAATTCTTAGCCTACTATGAAATATTTTATTACTCAACATATTCTCCTCTTGATTGAATACATTCATTACAGTGAACCTGCAACGTCTCTAGACTTTTCAAAAAAAATATTTCTTCTTGCTCTGCAAACTAGTCCTCCACAGCTTTTATTACCTCCCCCTTGGAAGAAAATTTACGACCTTTTACACTTTTTTTCAGTTGAGGAAAGAGATGACAGTCAGACGAAGCCAAATCCGGTGAATAAGGGGGGTGTTCTAGTAATTTTAACCCTAAATCACAAATTTTTTGCATGGCAACATGGAATTTGTGTAGTGGGGCGTTGTCCTGTAAAAACAAAATACCTTTGGATAGCTTTCCGCGTCTCTTGTCTCCAATTTTTTTTTCCGCAGAGTGGTCAGTAATGTCGAATAGTAATCTCCAGTTATTGTTCTACCCTTATCCAAAATATCAATCATGAGTACCCCATGGCAATCCCAAAAAACTGAAGCAAGAACTTTTCCATCAGATTTTTGGACACGAAATTTCTTAGATCTTGGAGAACCAGAGTGTCGCCATTCCATATTCCATCGATTGTTGCTTTGTTTCTGGATCGTAGAAATGTACCCAAGTCTCATCCATAGTAACAATTCGGTTTAAGACGTCTACATCGTTTTCAAAACGAGCACAGATCGAACGCGATGCTTTTACCCTTGCACGCTTTTGGTCAACATTCAAACATTAGGGGATCCATTTTGCAGAAATTTTCTCAGGTCCAAATTGACGTGAACTATATGATGGACGCGTTCGTATGAAATCTTCAGTGCTTCAGATATCCGTTTTAGCCCAATTCGACGGTCTGATAAAATCATGTCATGAACTGCATCGATATTTTCGGGGACTGACACAGGAACTGGCCTTCCCGATCGGTCATCATCTTCAATGGAAAATTTACCTCTTTTGAAGCTTGCAGTCCAATTTTTCACGGTAGCATACGAAGGACATTGATCACTAAGGGTATTGAGCATATCTTCGTAAATCTGCTCACCTCTGAACCCTTTTGACTACAGGTACTTGATGATACTCCAATTTTTCGATTTTAACAATTTCGGTGGACATCTTTTTTTTTATTTATTGCGTAACTCTGGTTTACTTTTTCGACGTCGAACTCTACACTGAAACTTCTAATGAGTTATTGTTCGTTGATATGGTATCGCAATATTTTGTTTATGCGTGGAACTGTTCTAGGCTAACTAGATATCAATACATCCTCGTAAATACGTTACAATTTGCAGTCGCAGAGCTATTTTTGGGATATCTTTATTTTATCTCCATTTAAATCTATTCTGCATAGACTGTATAGGGTGTTTCACCTTAAGGTATCAAGAGGGGCTCGTCTGCTCTATGAACATGTCCTATTAAAGGTGAACCCCAATCATATCTAGAAATTGCAATCGAAATTAAATTTCAAATTATCAGTAATTCAATGTGATTTTACTATAGAAAGACAAATATTCATGAAAACGCAGCATCCCAAACAAATTCTGAATGAGAGAAATCACGTTCTAATGCAAAAATTCATGCTGACCATTTATGCGGCCACATGAGCCGCAGTCAATATTTCAAACGAATTTAGAGAAATAATTTTCCGATTTGTTCGGACGGAAAATTAGTTCCATTCGTTATCATGCGCAGCAGAGAGATAATGTTTTGAATCTATTTCGCGAAAATCTATTTTTGGCGTTTTCATTAAAAAATGTACGCCATGAATTGAAATCCCAATCAGATTGAACGAAATGACAGTTGCGTGTGTGTGTTTTGTAGGGTGGAATACGGTACGAGTCGCTTTATCGTTTCGCGTAAACAAATTTGATTCGAACCAACAATACCTACTACTGGAAATTGGTAAAAAATTTTCACCATCAATAGAAGAGGATTCTGAGAATTTCCATTGTAGCATTGATTGAACTCCTTTGATGGTTTCTTTAAAAGTACATAGAGGACATTTTACCAAAAATATTCTGAAATTAAGGGTATTTTGAAGAAATAATAATTTGAAACGAATCCACACCAAAAAAAACATCCAAACTCGCTAAGCAATTGAAAATAACATCGTTTGCTCACTTGAGTCGGAATAAATAAATCCAACTGACATTGTGACTTATACTCCATTCACAATCATAAAATCACAACTCAGGTCTTGGAAATTTGACACATTCCACTCTGTATCGAAGTTATGACGTTTTTCATAGATGCATAGAAATACCTGGTGTTGGCACTGATTAGATTTTGTTTGAGACTTTCTTGTCGATCGAAAACGTGATATTTTGTGCAGCTTTTCATTTCTCCCGAAAGGGGTCGCGTTTTTTTGTCGTTGCCGCAGTAGCGCCACGACCGATAAATATTGCGGATTTATTCCGGAACTAGTCCAAAATTTGAAATCTAGGATGCCGTTTTGATCTACAAATTTTGGTCACGATTTTTAGTAGGGAGTTGTTACACCAGGTGTTCTATGCATCTATCGTTTTTCAAAATATTTTTATGTTCCAAGTCACCACTATGTTGCCCTTTCAACATTCTTAGTGTATTTCTCAGAATGTGAATTCATTCGGAAAATGAATGAATTGGAAAAGATGTGATGGACGAAAATAATTAACGTTTATATGAATTGATAGAAAGGATTCCTGTTCTAGTTAAGGTTGGACCACCGCAGGTAAGTTAGGTACTTTGAAACTTTTTATATAAACGTGTCGTTCTTGCTGATCTTTGGGTCCCTATATAATATGCTGATGATAACTATATGTTTTGGTGTCTACAAAAGATAAAGGTTCTTAATCTGATTTCTAGACTGAAGAGGCCACGGGGATCATAAAGCAATGGTGCCAAAAGATTGGCCCCTCACTCAAAAAACGTCAAACCCAAAGGATATTTCTTGGGAGAAGACAAGCTCAGAATGCCTAACAAATTTCAGTTTCAATGAATATACTACACCTAGTGCTGTGAGTTATGGTGCACCACCAACTTAGATGGAGATACCACTGCGAAGAATAATGTAATATAGTATCAAGTTTTCAGAGTAGAATTAATTATGGTATCTCCCATTGGGGTAAAGTAAGTCTACTGAATTAGTATTCTTGGTTCAAAAGCTTTTGCCATGAGAGCAATATGCTTTGGTTGAGGTACGAATTGTTCGAAAAGAAGCATATTATTCTCTACATATACCAACATGTTTTGGTCTTGTTTACCAAATGCTAATTTTTCTTCACTGAGTGTAATCACTACTTTGAAGGATGTAGAAAATGAAACCAGTTAAAATATTCAAGTATTTCTATTGATAACATACTTACCTGAAGCCTGACTGAAAATATTATATTCTAGGTATATGGCAATAAGACTTTTCGAATCCCTGCCAAAGGGACTGGAGGCACTTGTATATTTGAAGAGGGGAGTCTATCAGCTGACAAAAATTGTGAACCAATGAAGAACAGGTATCTCAGGGAATTGGGCTAACAACTCTAGTTCTTACAACTTTGTCAACAAGATACCTATTCTTCATTATATTTCGTTTTGGAGAACACAACAGAAACTTGAACAATATTCTACATATAAAGGAGTTTTTGGATTTATGATTGTAAAGATTTATCGATGTGCTTTGTTTTCATTATGATATTGTATGTGATATGATTGTGAGGGTGCATAACATTTCTATTTCTAATATTTCTTTATTTCAAATAAATAACAGTTTCATCATCATAAAGAAAATAAACATAATAACTAAATTAACGAATTTGTTTACAGAGGAACTAATAATTTCAATGCAATAGCGGCTCTTCAGTTCCATCAGAAAAAAAAGAGGTTCCAAAAATGGGGTGAAATTGACATTCTGCGGGATCTTCAAAAAAATGCAGTGTTTCAAGAAATATAAATTTTCGCTCTTCTGAATCAAAAGGTTGCCAACCCATGGTATATCATGATGTGCATGTACCTGAGATCAATGGCTTCCATTGAAAAATTTGTATATTATATTATACTAACCTCAAAAAACATTCTTTATTCCTTCAACCGAGCAATTTCAGAATGTCAATTTTATTTTGTTGATAACTTTCTTAAAATCAATGTTGGGGTATAAAACTCGGCTGCGTTATTCAAGCAACATCTAAAGAAGACATTTTTCACCCTCTCGACCTTTGAAATGCGTTTCTTATAGGAGAATTAGGTCTAAGTTCCACCTCATTAGTGAGGTACCTAACTTTTGCGAATCTGCTCAGATATCGCCAAAATTCTTGGAAAACCTGAAAAATATCATCCTAATCGACCTCTCGAGACTCCATCCGATCCATCTTCTGCGATATCTGTCCAAATAATAGCTTTTTCAACGAAATTCCCGTGTACCCCTTTAACCTCGAAATATAAACATTCGTCCTGGTCTTGAAAAACGTCCTCACGCTCCAAACTGGTGCTAAAAACAATAAACATACGTTAATCTTGGATATTCGACGAAAAACTCACCTGCAAATATCGATTAAATACCAAAAATCTGCGAACAATTTGTAAACCTAACAAAATATGGAATATCTTCGATACTTTTACTTTGATGTAAACAAAGAAAGTGGCAACGTCGTTTCATCATTAACGATATCTTCTGTGCTTTTCATCAGGGGCACCAACTCTTGAAAACGAAACCATGACCTCCTATGTGATTAAATAAAAGTGAATGGAGTATACGTGAATATACAAAAATTGGGTGCGAAGTATTTTTGCGAGTCGTAAGAATCCTTTTATGTATATTCCTCATATGATACGTAAATGCGTCCCATTCTGGCTTCCCGAATCGCAAAAAGGCTGCGGTGAAAAGCCTCGACAAATATTTATCCGAGATTGATGGAGGTTCAGCCACAACGACCTTCAGAAAACCGATTGCTAGTTTTATTTCCCCAGAATTGACGCCTCACCACCAGATATTTGCGGAAAAGAGCAATTTTAATTAAAATCCCTTGCCCCTTATCAGAACAGCTCCTGGAGAAATTCTTCATCGATTTAATGGCCGCAACAATAATTGTCCGAGTTTATTTTCAGACACATCGTGTGGTAAGACAGCCACAAATCATTGGGAAGCTTCAAAAGCTCGGCTGCTGCCTTCTTTCTGTATTCTAAGGGAACAATATTTCATGCTTGTTTATTATTATTATTATTAATACATGATTTTCAGAGACATTGATAATTGTTCGAAAAAATTTTTTGATGGATTTCGAAAGCTTGTTGCCTACTAGCAACAAGCTTGAGTAAGTTTTCATAAAATTTTTGAGTATTTATAAATGTCCCACAGTGGGGCAGAATGCCTTGAAACCTGGCATCAAAAATTAAAAATGCATATTTTCATACCGCCATTTGTCGAAGCGACAGATCACTACCGTAAGCGACAAAAAAGCACAATACTAACCCTTCCTGATCCCCACTGCGCTCCCGACAGCTCTTCTTTGTAGCAATTTTTTGGCCAAGTCGAGACGCCTGCAAATTTTTTCCGTAATTGTTGTAGTTTTACAACGTCACTCTGTTAACAGATCACTATTGTTACGAGTTTTTTTATGGCAGCTTCAAGTTCAGGTATGTGTAGATAATTTAAGAACTCTGGATGAATAAAAACTTACATAGAATAATAATTAATTCTTGTTGATGTTGTCTATGATTGAATCTTTAAATTTTTATCGTATTCTCAGAATCATGAAGGTTTTCAGTTATGTTCCAAGGCCGTACAAAGATTGATATTTACATTTCTGCGAAGCTTGATCCATGCTCATTTCAGAATCATGAAAATTTGGTGCCCATATTCTGCCTTTTTTCAGAAAAATCAATTTTAGACAGCGAGGTGGGCACTCATTGATAATCGATTATTTCTTTAAAATTTATTTCTCCTTTAGTAACGACTTCGAGCGCAATGGTTTTTAAGGGAAAAGAGCTCATAGATATAATGAGGAGTTGCGGAAACAGTTAAATTGAAAAAAAAATGATTATTTGAACGAAGTAAAATGAAAAAAACGTACGAAACGTAATGCAAAGCAGGAGAAGGAGCTTCTGAAAAAAAAATTATATTTGAATATTTGGTTGTACGTTTCCAAAATTACAAAAAAGAATGACTGGAGAGGTCGAATTCTTTTCCTAGCATAACTGAGAAAAGGCTTGGTCGTCCTGAAGTTACCTTTGATGATCGCTCAGAGAGATCAGAAAACAAAACGGTTTAAAACTTAAGAACTTGAGGATACGACTCACGTATGTGTATTGACATATGCAACAAAGATGAGTCTAAGGTAAGTACATGCATCAAAAATTCTTCATGCAATAAATAACTTCTACATCTCCAAAACGGGCCACTAAATATAGAAATGCCTTTATATCTTCGTTGGACTCACAACCAAAATCTATGCCTGGCTAAGATGCCCTAGAGTCTAGCTGTTTTGATAACAGCAAAGTTATCTCAACATCAATATGTAGCTGTGAGGGATAGTGCTCCTCATAGTTCTCCCTTCGTACAAGACTGTCCAAGCAGAAAAGAAGCTCTGCTATCCAAATAATATATATACTTGTTACAGAAACTGTTGCCTCCGTCAAGGACAGATTTACGAGGGGTAACTAACACCCCCCCCCCCCCAATGATTATCGAAGACCTTAGAAAAAGGTGGTGCACATACAATATTTCCTACATTGTGTACCTGATTTGATGGTTTTCAATCGTTATCACCCTCCCTCAAGGTCGTTCCCTCCCATGAAAAACAGCTATATCCGCCCTTGGCTAGCGTCCCACTACAGGATTTGAGAAGAGAACTTGGAGTCATCAGAATATTCCAGTGTTTCCGATTTATCCGAATAATGAATCAAAATCATCATCCAAAAGGTCTTTAATTGTGTTATGTTGTGTGATTGCATTAATTCAGATGTTAATAAATATTTGAAGGATCCAGAATGACTTTTATCTCTACAAATTAACATATAAAATAATTATATATTGTATTTTTGAACTAAACAAACACCTAAATATTTAATGCCAGGTTTCAAGGCATTCTGCCCCACTGTGATGTCCGAGGATTATTCGGATCGAAAATTTTTTGCTCATTATAGACAAAATGCAGAGCTAAAACGTATTATTTAGAGGTGCAATTAACGAAGGAACAATTAGAAAAATTGAATGAAAATATATGTCTGTTATTTTCTATAACTGATGAAGATGTATTTCCACCACGCATGCTCACTTTGGCAGAGGTCAATTTGAGCATTCATTAGATCAAACTATTCAGGACAGTTATCTTGTTTTGCTGAACAAATGTTGATACTTTAGCTCGACTTTTTAGTCCGTGAGCATGACATAATCGTCTGCATGTGAGAAGTGAGGAAATACATCGAATATTCCCTTCTACAAATCTATTAATACCGCTGTCAATTCCAGGCACGTGCAGGAACATGTTTCTATTTCAGGATTTCCGAAGCCCCCTTCCTTATTTTTGGAAACCACCGGTCGAACACATCTGCCACACAAAGGGACACGGTCCCCATCACTCCTACCAGAAGCTCTATAAATCCCTCTGAACAGATTTGAAATGCCTTTCAGATAAGGAAAACCGCACATTTGCGATGCTCACAGTCGCAGATGAGGCCTGAGTGCCATCGAAGATCCCCCTAAAGAATCCACCCCCATTCAATAAGCGGGGTGCGACCCCAACCCCTAACTTCGTTAACTAACCGTGAATTCGTCCGGAATTAAAAATAATATTTGTGAATCATCTTTGTGTGGCATTACTGAGATTCACGCTCATTTCCGCTGACGAGGACGAGGATTCAAGGCTACAAAGAACCCCATCATGTTTTCGGATATGACATGCGAAGTGCTGTCATCAGTGGATGTCACGCTCCAATTCTTTTCATCAATTTAACTCCGCTGAAGAGCTCTGAAAATTCGTGTCCCATTTGTTAGAGCGAAATTACGAGGAGATGTGATTGTACGCCACCCCAAATAATTCTGTTCATAACAATTAGAGTAATGAAATGACTGGGATTCGCTGCGTGTTTTCTGATTGCGACAATATGCTCATGTTTGCGCCAAAGAAATACAATAATGATGTGATGAGTTCAAACATATTCGTTTGAGGGGATTGGGGCCTCGTTTTGCACAGCGTTGATGAGAAAACCAGATTTGTCAAATATTAGCGTTCTTTCTCCCATGAAATACAGAAAAAAAATTCCTCTCTGGTAATATCAAATTAAATTAAATTTTTTTCTTTAATGTTATTTTGATCCTGTGTACTGAATAGGCCAGGCTGTAGAGGTCCTTACCCACTCTTAACTCAATGAAGTAGGCATGAAAAATAAGTTCTCTCTAATTTGGGTTCCCGGTCATTGTTGGAATCGAAGGGAACGAAGAGTCCAATATGCTTGCCAGAGAGGCCATTCACTGGCCCAGAACCTTTCTGTGGTAAAGGGTACCTATAAGAAAGAGTTTCTGGAGAGAGAGAAAACCGAAACACCCTGGCGAAATCTCCCAGGAATTGATCACTCCAAAGGATCCTTCGGAACTTTGAAACTGTAAGATCCAAAAGATATCTGGATCTCATTAAGAACCAGCTACACCTTCTCACCAGCTTTCTTACAGGACATTATCGTCTCAGCAAGCATTTATATTTTGTGGGGAGGAGGAAGAAACTCCTATTCACCTAGTCACGGAATTCCTTTCAATTGTAACCCAAATTAAAGATCCTCTGGGCAAGAAACTTGAAATTGAGTTGATACATTCAGGGAATACTCGAGTACACGCCTTACTCGAATTAGGATGTTAGAGACACTCAACTATATCTGAATTTTGTAGTTCACGGACATTCATTTTCAATAAATTTCAAATAGAAACTGTGCGTATTAAATGTATAATTTCATGATCTTTGGTGTCCAATTTTATCTCCCACATTCGTGGGATTTATTCAGATTCTAGTATCGACAAAGTTGATGAACATTCTGACAACATTGCTTACTTGTATAGAGACCAGAAAAGTAATAATATTTGATGATATTTAATCCTGGGAAGCATCCAGATTACTCTTGAAATTCATGATTTCCTCCTCAAATTTTATCGTATACAATTACCAATAACTCGAAAACGACGCGTTTTGAAAATAACATGGGATTTCTTTCATTCTCTAAAAAGATTGATTCTTTCGAAAATATAAACCGTTTATCTTTTTCAATTGGTTTAATGGTATTCTTGAGTGGATTTATGAGTCGGCTACTCTGTACCCATATTTTATACCAGGAGAAATATTGAATAAATTGAGATTGAATTCCTGCCAATATTGAATAAATTTTGATTGAAGAATATGCAACAAGAATGGAGTAAACAATCAACAGAAATTCAGTTCATTTGAAATGAAGGGTTTCGAAGATATGAAGAGAAAAGTGTTTTTTCATGGATTTTTGACATCCCGTACCTTTCAAACGAAACCGAATTTTCAAAAATGGCATGGAAAAAAATGTTTCGTTTAATGAGAGGATTCTGCAGTTGAAATATATGCACAATTGTCCTGAAATTAATGCAACGTAGGTTTTTTGGTCGCAGATTCGTAAGAAAATAATAGGAGACTCCTATTTTCGATTTTCGGAGTTGAAGCGCCCTGAATTTCCCATCCATAAACAGTTTTCTTTACTTTCGATCAGTTTCAAACAACAGAAAAAATATCCCCTTTTAGGTTTAAATTGGAGATTACACAAAATAATCGGGGACGCACCATATGTGACTTGAGGGAGTCTCATGTACGCTGTTGTGTATACAAAGGGAAAACCAAATCATTTCCATACATGAATGATTTATACGTTGTCCCAAATCTTTCGTGTAGAAACCAATAAACGGGAATCCTTCGAATCTAGTCAAAACACGCACAGGGAAAATCGTAACAGATATCAATTTAACAGATGGCCTAAGTGGGCCCATTCAAATTCCACAGGGAAGTAATCGAGCCACACCTTCTTCAGTTGTTAAGGTGATTAGTTAAATTAACTTGGGATAGCCCAATTTCCTTAGTTTCCACTCGAGACACTTTCCAATCGCTTCCTTTCCACTCTTTTATCGAAAGGAACACCAGAAAGGTTAAATAGTGAATTCAACCTTATTTCCTTCAGTTTTCGAAAGACGCATCAGGTATTTCTGACATATTACATTCTTATTAAGGAACATTACACGTATATATCATTCACAAACTAACTCCAGATTGAAAATACCGCATTGCAATTCAGTGGCGGTTTTATCTATCTACTGAGGGGGGGGGGGCGAAGTGAAAAAATAAAAAAGCAGTTCGTGGGGATTTTTTTCAATGGGACGACAATGATAATGCTAAAACAAAAATTCTGAATGAGGTGAATAAAAATATACAGGGTGTCCAAAGTTTTGGAGTTTCTGGAGAACTGGACTTTATTTGAAATCTGAAAATTGGGATTAGGATATTGTTCGACATTCTCTACAGACCTGAAGTATTTCCAGAGCCGGTTATACAGGGAGTGAAAATGAATTCGCTCAAAAAATTTTTTTTCAATTTTTTTCGTTCCTGATATGATTGAATATTCAATGCTGAATACATTTCTGTTAAAACCATTGTATTCATTCGAATAGTTTTCAGAATATCGAAAAAAAACCTGAAAAAAAGTAAAGTATTTAGAGTCAGTATCATGTTCATGCTTCTTATTCTGAACATCCTGAGTGTAAACCGTTATCACAAAATCAAAGTTGAAGAATGTGGAAAGGTCATGCATCTTTTGAATTTCATGAATATCATCACAGAGTGTTTTAAACTTTGTGTCAAAAACTGTGATCGAAAATTGGCCATAACTTCTGTTTTTCGAATTAGAACCCTATTTTTTATTATTGCGTTGGATTCTGCGAAGAAAAATAGTGATAGAACTCTAAAATGCGGTTGCTTCTAAATTCAGCAATTCCCGAGATATTTGAGCTTTTCTCGATTCATGTTGTACATAGAGTCAAATTCATCTAATCTAAACAGATTCATTCGTGAATTATTAATGGGATTACAGTGACTTTATACAAGACAGTGGCGACAATATAGTCATAGAACACGTTTTTGCACAAACATGGCAGATATTTGTTTACATTTGAGTGTCGTGCTGTTTGACATTTGACTCTATCTTTTGTTTTTTGTTTTATGACAGGACAACAAACAATGAAAGTCCGCCATTAGTTGTCGAAAACAGCCCGACCAATCAAAACGTGAACGTCTATTGTCGCCACTGTCCTGTATAAAGCCACTGTAAATGGGATCATTTATCTTCTATGGTCACAGAATATTCTCAAGTAAAAGATTAGATGAATTTGATTCTACGTACAACATGAATCCAGAAAAGCTCAAAGAACTCAGGAATTACTGAATTTAGGAGCAACGGTATCTTAGAGTGATATTATTATTTTTCTTCGCAGAATCCAATGCAATAATACAAAAATAGGGTTCTAATTTGAAAAACAGAAGTTATGACCAATTTTCGATAACAGTTTTTGACACAAAATTTGAAACACCTTGTGATTATATTCATGAAATTCAAAAGATGCATGACCTTTCCACATTCTTCTACTTTGACGTTGTGAAAACGGTTTACACTCAGGATGTTCAGAATAAGAAAAATTAACATAATACCGATTATGAAAATTTTACTTTTTTCAGTTTTTTTTTCTTTGTTTTGAAAACAACAGAAATGTATTCGGCATTGAATACTCAATCATATAAGAAACGGAAAGATTGAAAAAAAAAAATTTATTTTCACTCCCTGTATAACCGGAAATGCTCAGGATCCAAAAATATTTTAGGTCTGTAGAGAATTTCGAACAATATCATAATCCCAATTTTCAGATTTCAAATATGTCCAGTTCTCCAGAAACGTCTAATAGGCACTCGAACTTGGGACACCCTTTATATTGAATATATTTACTTTTCAGGTATCAGGGGTCATGCCAGTCAGACCTATTTCATTCGATTATTATGTTAACCTAATAAAATTAAAGTTTAGGGGGGGGGCGATCGCCCCTGTCGCCCCCCCCCTGAAAACCGCCCCTGTTGCAATTATAAATCCACCTGAAAGCATCGAAACCAATTTATTTTCAAGAGAATCCGTAAAGCCAATCTCTACTGGCCCATACTTGATAATCTAACAGGATAAAACAACAAAAACAGGGCTTAGAAAAACCAGATATGCCGGCGTATTCGCGGATTATGATTGCTTTTTTCTTCGACGAAAATGCATAATAATCCATCTGCGACTGCTGTGGTATATGAATAATCATAGAAATGGGATGAGACAGAAAAACGGTAGACGAACGAGCTAAAGCCCCCTTGCATATTTATGGGGCAGAATTGGAAGCGTTCTTATGACCGTTCAGGAGATGAATAAATGAATTGCATAGTGCCTGTTCTAATGAAGCTGCCCTGTAGACCAGAGGAAATGTATTATCCACAGTTGTTGTCGGGTTGGTTTTCAAGAAAGAGACGAACTTTGGCGGATGTGATTAAAGTAAGAGAGGGCCATACAGGACCGTAGCCATATATGGAATTAAGAAAATGCCCAATAAGAAATGAAAACAGAAGCTTCCAAACCATTTGTATGATATCCGCTTTCTCATAACAGTCAAGGATGTGATAATATCCAGAACTTCCTTTTTTACACTGCAAAACACACAGATTGGTATTTTCCTTATTGAGGAATACACATGCAGTGCTCAATTCAAAGACTCACCCCGTATATTTTACTTACCAAAGTGAATGCCTCCTTGGAGAAATATTGATGAACTGGAAATGTTACCAGAAAAGGCAGAAACCTATCTCAATTCTCTTCCTCCGATATTGGAAGATCAAAATTGAGGATGTTCTCATTTCGAACAGATATCAAGAAACAACGCTACTGACTTTCTCTCCCGTATTTCCTGCTCTTCCGCAGCAGCTCCCGAGGGATCCCATGTTGACGTTTGTTTTCTCCGTCTAGTCCAAATACAATGGGGGACTCTTTCAAATGTTATAGCTCGTTGGAGATTTCACTTCTTCCTTAGCGTTTAAAGAAAAACAGGGTGAGTTAATGCCTCATCGTGACAGGCTACAATTTATTCCCGACTGCGTCATTCCACAAAGAACAGGAAGAACATTCCTGGGTCGCAGAACCTTTAGAGACGTATATAAGAAGGAAGGATGGAGGAGGTCTGGCATCGATGCATGCATGTTGCTTCTTAAGGCGTCCTAATTCTTAATTACTGCTATTAAAAATGTTGTGAACCTTCTGATTCAATTTTCCTGATAATTTAGCACTACGGATTCCATATCAAAATGGAATTCTGCATTCAGATGAGAACAAACAAGTTCAAGCCACATATCGGGTGTTTTTTCAGAGTGATAGAACTCCGAATTGAAATAAAACACATTCAAATAGAGATTGATGCCAATTTTTTTTATTTGGGAGATAATTTTGGGACACTTATGTTTCAAAAATGATTTCTGGCATATTTTCACCACGTCCAGCTCTGAGGAACCGCATTCGACCAGAGCAATTTTTGACCACTTTTTCGGTAATTGCTGATTCATCAGCTTGAATAAATGACTTGACATAACCCATAATAATCCATTGGAGTTATGTCGCCAATTTATTGGACCATTTCTCGAAATAAAGTTATCGCCAAATCTTTCCTACAATAAATCATTTTTTACGGTAGCAGCATGAAGTGTAGCACCGTCTTGTTGAAACCAAAACACTTCTGGGTCGATACCATTCCAATTTTGAAACAAATAATCATTGATCATCTATCTGTAACGAGCACCATTCACTGTTACATTATGTCAAGCATCGTTTTTTGATAAATATGGACCGATGATGCCTCCAGCGTGTAAAGCATACCATACAGACCATTTTTCAGGATGCAATGGAACCTGCAGAACTTCTTGAGGAATGCTTTCACTCCATATACAGCAATTTTGCTTGTTTACTTAACCATTCAACCAGAAATGAGCTTCATCACTAAACACAATTTTGCGATAAATAAGTGGAGCAACCTCAAGATGTTCTGGGGCTCAATTAGCCAACAAACGACGCTTATTTAAGTCGAGTGGCTTTAGTTCTTGAACCAGCTAGATCTTGTACGGGTGTAGACTGTAGACCAAGATCGTCACGCAAAATTTTCCATGTGGTGGATGCTTAAAGTCCAACTTGTTGTGAACTTCGACGAGTAGACAAATCTGGATCTTCATTAACACTATCACTTAAAGCAGTTATATCTTCTTCTGTGTGTACAGTTCTTTGTCTTGTTGTTGATGTTGCATCGAGTAGAGAAAATGGAGTTTATCGATTGTTCGACGAATAAGGTGCTCTGATGGACGACTATGTAAACCATAAATTTCACGAAGTGCTCTATAAGTTTGGCGAATAGAACACTGATTTTGAAAATAAATTTTAACAATTTATCAACGTTGTTGCGGCGTGAGTCTCCCCCTGATAATTTGTCAATGCTCACTGAACAGAAATGTCAAAACAACATGGCTTCTACCTCCTGTCGAATCACAGTTATCCCTATCGAAAATGTTATCAACAGTAAAATCACAAGAGTTTTTTTTTATCGGATACATTTCTTTTTGTAACGAAATAATTTAACCAATTAGTAATTTCACCAGAAAAACTGACAGCAAAATTACTGATGGAAAAATTTTTAATTGAAAAGAAGTTTTTGCACAAAAGAAAAGCTCCAGTATTTCTTGACAATATAGCAACAACAATAATAATAAATAAGTGAAGTATCTAAGCATGCTAGATGTAGACGCTGAAGAGGAACAGGCAATGTTATCGGTGATAAAAAACGATGCACCTTTTTTATCGCTGTCAAAATGACAAAAGAGTCATCTGTGAATCACAAATTTTGAACAGGAGTTAATTTATCGCTAGAAGACCAACATGTTAGTTTTGCTGGTTTGTATGTTTTATCGATGTGGAACGAGAGTTGCTATGGAAACTTCCTCAGTAAAAATGGAATGAGATAAATAGTGGCTCCGAAAAAAACCCGATACAAATTCTGGCAAATTTCTGTATCAACAGATCCGACTGAGTCGACTTTCACATTGCGTATGTAGAATAAAGACTTGAATTTCCACCCAAATTTCGAACTCCTCATCTGGCGGTAATTGAAAATCTCATATCGGGTCGACCGCATTTGGCCCAATTATCTCCGATACCACCCTGGTTCTTTACTCACTGAGGCGCTTAGAAGACATCTCACCTTCCTCCCTTCCCCGTCTTGGTCTCTTATCCTTTATGTTCACGTTCATTCTTTATTCGGCTTGCAACGTTCTACCGGATGCACAGCGCGGTATTGTCGGCAGGTAGAAATTCCTTCTTTGGACGTGACGTCCTGGATGGAAGTATCCATTATTTGTAAATAATTACTTTTTACGGGACGTATCGTGAAATCATTTTCGTCGTAGAACCTAATGGGGCCTTTCGTCATTGTCCTCTAAGCAAAGGTCCACTGACCACAAGCTCTTGCTACTCTGGCGACGGAAGTGTTTGACTTGATTCAGTGAATTTCGATACGATTTGTCAATAACAAATTAGACCCATTGAACCTTGAGTAGACATTAAGAAAGTGAAATTGGGCAACGTACTTCAAATAGCAGTGATAGCCAAATAAAAGCACACACCCACACGTTTAAAACACGTTTATACAGGGTCTTTCACGAGGAACCTCACCCATATTTATACGGGAAACTACTAAACGTATTTTCATGGAATTCAGCACTTATGAGTATTTCACGATGCTGATGAAATCTAAAATATTTTCAAGGCATGAGCACCTCCGGTTTTTCCGGAAATGACGTCAACTTCCGTTTTTCAAATTAGAACACCATTTTTTTATTGCAGAAATAGATTCCTTAGAAAATTTCAAGTTATTTTGATGTAACATTTTTCAGTTTTGGTTGGAAAATTCTCTCTGAGCGGGAAAATTCGAAAAAAAAATCGAAAATAGAGCTCCGCTGAAACAAGAATAACTTCGAGATTTTTCGATGGAAAATTTTCATTTTTGGGATTTTTCAAGATGAAAGATTGATGTATCCACTTTAAAAATCTAAATCGCGATTCACTATACAGGGGGTGAAAAAATCGCTTTCAAAGTTAGGGATGACAAAATCGTGAAAAATCAATTTTTTCAAATTAGAGCCCCATTTTTTTATGGCAGATATTGAATCTACGTTAAAAAATAATGTGAGTGTATGCATCATACCCTTGCCCTAAAGTGGATATTTTCTGAGTTATTCACAAAAAACTGTTTTTCGTCTTGAATTTTCAGCTATTTCTTTTCCCTTCACGCCAAAAAGATGAAATTTTCAGGAACTGTTACTTAAACCATGTTTAAGATTTTACTACCCTAATATGCAAGAGAAAAAAGTTACAGGTTGTTCCTAAATAGATGGCGAATTTGGATTCGAATTTGTTTCGGAAACCTCTCTATTTCAACTAATCGGCCATCGATTTTCTCTCCAGTGATAAATAAATAATTCCTTATGAACCATATGCAAAAACTTACCATGTTTTACATTCTTTTTTTTTAATGATAGATATCATTAATTACATGCTACTGAATAAAGAGGAATTTGGCAGATGTAATTAATGATATCTATCATTAAAAAAAAGATTGTAAAACAGTAAAAAAGTTTTTGCATATGGTCCATAAGGAATTATTTATTTATCACTGGAGAGAAAACCGATGGCCGGTTAGTTGAAATAAAGAGGTTTCCGATACAAATTCGAATCCAAATTCGCCATCTATTTAGGAACAACCTGTAACTTTTTTCTCTTGCATATTAGGGTAGTAAAATCTAAAACATGGTTTAAGTAACAGTTCCTGAAAATTTCATCTTTTTGGCGTGAAGGGAAAAGAAATAGCTGAAAATTCAAGACGAAAACCAGTTTTTTGTGAAAAACTCAGAAAATATCCACTTTAGGGCAAGGGTGTGATGCATACACTCACATTATTTTTTAACGTAGATTCAATATCTGCCATAAAAAAATGGGGTTCTAATTTGAAAAAAATTTATTTTTCACGATTGTGTCATCCCTAACTTTGAAAGCGATTTTTTCACCCCCTGTATCATGAATCGCGATTTCGATTTTTAAAGTGGATACATCAATCTTTCATCTTTAAAAATTTCAAAAATGAAAATTTTCCATCCAAAAACCTCGAAGTTATTCTTGTTTCAGCGGAGCTCTATTTTCGATTTTTTTTTCGAATTTTCCCGCTCAGAGAGAATTTTCCAACCAAAACTGAAAAATGTTACATCAAAATAACTTGAAATTTTCTAAGAAATCTATTTCTGCAATAAAAAAATGGAAAAACCGGAGGTGCTCATGCCTTGAAAATATTTTAGATTTCATCGGCATCGTGAAATACTTATAAGTGCTGAATTTCATGAAAATACGTTCAGTAGTTTCCCGTATAAATATGGGTGAGGTTCCTCGTGAAAGACCCTGTATATCGTTGCTACTTTTGAAACATAAATTTAACCGAACATTGATTCTACGTTCCATATACAAGCGCACATTTAAAGGAGCTCTTAGCAAAATACGAAAAAAGATATTGGAAAAAATTTATTAAATCTTGAAAACACGCATAATCAGGTTTTTTCTCATTCGTGTCTTGACAACACAATCATTCAAATGACGGCTTATGCGAGCGACGCACATATGGAGTCTTTCGCGGAATTTTCCATCAGTCTCTTCAGCATAGCGTTTTCAATTTGGATGATTTCCTACTTGATTGCCTCTTTCAAGTCATCAAGGGTCCTAGGGCGATGTTTGAAGACCTTCATCTTGAGGTGACCAATAGGCCCTTACTTTTTTGAGGAACGCGGCGCTACAGTCACTGTGACGTCCCAACGATATTGCAACATGTTGGGAGTAATTTTTGCGGCCGAAAATTGAGGAGTATGGAGAAGAGTATGACAAAGAGAGCTTTTTGTTTCAGCAGGATGGAGCCATAGCTTATACAGCCCGTCGAATCTGTCGAAAAAGTGGCTCCAGAAGAAACTTGAAATCGCAGCAAAGCTGCAATACAGTGGGGAAATTTTTATACGTTCGAAAAGAGGAATAAACGATTCATATGTGAATAAAAATTCTTTTTTGTACAACTGCCATTAAAAGTGACACTTTTAATGACAGCAAACAATGTTAAAAATTGATTGTTTACGTGTATTGAAAATATTTTCAACATTTTCTTATGATGAAATCAGATGAAAAAAATTCAGCAATTGCAAATTTTTATTATCAATATTTAACAGTTATTACTTATGAACATTAATATCAATCGTAAAACTAGAACAATTACTATCATTGATGTCCTGTGACGTTAGGGAGCTTCGCAACACATTATTAGAATCCTCAGCACCATCAGTACTTGTAGAAACCGGAAGTACAATATTGGATGATGATGATCCAAAATCTGTTGAGGTTGGGAGAATTTTTTCAGCAATGACATTTCTATATGCAATGGAATGATCAACATAGCCTTCGGCTACCGTCGTAGACTTCCATCCACCATGTTTTTTATATCCGTAATATTTGCTCCTGATTCTGCTAGCAATGAAGCGGAGGATCTTCGAAAACAGTGTCCTGAATATTGCTTTGGTTCTGGCAGTTTGAGGAATTCGGCAACAATAGATGGAATTTTCCCAAATGTATTGATACCAACTGGATTCGCAGTGCATTTATCATTCATGTATTTCAGGAAAAACCGACGATGTTTGATGACAGAAGGGCGTAGTGCAAAGTACTTATGAAAATAGTCAACATACTTCCCAATAATACTGAAAGAACGACTGACTGTCGTTTTAGTGTTTGGAAGTTGCATAACCAATGATTAATTTGTTATTTCGAAGTCTTCCACTGATGAATTACACAATTCTTCACGCCGACGGGCTCCAAATAATCCGAAAATAGTTGCAACCTTAACCATCAAGTATTTCTCATCTGGTGCCTCATTTATAAACTTTTCAACTTGTTCACGAGTGAGAATTTTCGATTTTTTGGGACGATATCCTTCACTTTTCCGTTTTGAATATGCT
This sequence comes from Adalia decempunctata, assembly GCA_951802165.1. NCBI lineage: Eukaryota > Metazoa > Arthropoda > Insecta > Coleoptera > Coccinellidae > Adalia > Adalia decempunctata. Next base: position 30,225,438 of record OX637699.1, read on the forward strand.
ATTACCTTAAAATATTTACTAACATCCACACCATTTCTAATAAGGGCGCTTGACTTTATCATTGAAAATTTGCTCCACAAAGTTGATGAAATCCATATTTTGTATTTTTCTTCTAAGTATGCCAGGAAAACAGGTTCACTGAAGTTCCCTTCTACATTTTTCAATTTACACCAGGCCAGCAAATTGTTATATGCAAGATCGTACTGCTGAACAGATTTTTTAGGTAGGAGTTCCAGATTTGCTCTTCTTGCAGACATATCCACAGGAACAACCAAATCGTCACTTTTATTAATAATTGGAACCTCGACAAACATATCAAGCAGTTAAAAACCCAAGACGATAATTGGACAGAAACGAAATTCAAATGACAGCGTCTTTTCTAACTTTTTAGTGATCATAACGTAAACTTTTGATAATTTAAATATCAAAATGCATTTTGAAGTTTATTGTCATTGCAAATTCGCCTATTTCATTATCAAAATAGGGCAGTTGTACAAAAAACATCGTATTGTATTTGTGTTAAAAGTGATTTTATTTTGTTCGTGAAATTGTTCAATTCGCTCCGCTCATTTCACAAACTTTTTCACTCACAAAATAAAACGTCACTTTTAACACTCATATCATAAATAACTATTCTCTAGGCGATGTAGAAGTGTTTTAAAAAAAATTCGCGAAAATCGTGGGAAAACCCATCAAAAAGGGCAATTTTAAACTCGAAATTGAAAGAAATAAGACACAAATCATATCATCCCATATCATCATTTTCCATGTTAATTTTAAACTTTTTCCACAGATATCCTGGCCGTGATGTGAATACACGTGTCGAAAGAGGAAAGGTCTATGATCAAACTTTGACATATAAAATCACCCGATTTGCAGAGATCTACCGATAAGGATAACTACTTAATAATACTTAATCTAGGGGCTCTAATAGTAAGATTAAACTCTTCAGGACACTTCTTTTCAACAAATCTTCTCTTTGAAATTGGTCATCATCTGCTCCAGGTGAATTGGGTGATATTTCATTTCCCCCATTAATTCCTCCCTATTCAAAAGTAAGGGTTTGCGCTTGCCCCGCAGGGGAATATGATGATGATTTTCATGTGAAAAACTCCCCTAAAGAACAATTTTTTTTTTGTTCTAAATGAACTAATTATTTTCTCAGTTTCTATCGAAAAAGAAAATGGTTAACGTTCCAGATTTTTGCTATCGATTCGAATTTCAAAGTACTTGGGCCGAAAAATTTCAAATTACATACAACTCATTCCATTCAGGATTTTCTATCCCCTGTATAAAATGCAGGAAAATTTCCGATCATGGCAATGATCTGTACAATCCCCGAAGCAATTCTACGAATTCATATGCCTCTCTTCATCTGAACGACGAAAAGCATTCCTCGAATTCCCATATGGCGCGGGCAGATCGAAATGTCGAAGAGATATCATGTTACAAAAAACTGGGCACGTTGTCACGTGCCAAGGCCATCCCTGTAACGCCCACGCATGGAAATTATCACCCCTCAAAATGTCAACACAAGCTGCAACACTTCTCACATTGACGAGGGTTAGGTTTGTCGTTATGAAGACATAAAAAATTGAAATCGGAGAACAAGAACCATTTGTTCTGGCGACTCGCTAATAATTCAAGAAGGTGTTGATTACTTTCGAATTGGGCGAATGAGGGACGTGGATTAATTCGACCCTGCACTGTACCTGCCGCTGGAGTAAAAATATTCCTTTTCTTCTTTCAATTTTCTGAGTGCAACCGTCATAAAATATGTGTACCCTGGAAATCAATAATACTACTGAATTTTTCTTCGTTTCCATCTTGCCAAATCCGTTCAAACAATAGAGATGGTGAAATAAGGTAGATGCATTTCCTGAGTATAAGGTGTGATCCAAAATGTGAGTGCTGAACAAAGAAACCATATATCTTTATCTCGACTTGTCTGGATTTCAAACTGGTTTTTTTCGACTCTTTCATTATATACTTAGGTTTCGCTCTCGAAGGGATGAATAAACCACCAGAGATGAGTCATTTCAACAAGGCAACATACGGCAGCTGTGTCACAAAATGTCGAATTCGAGTTACCACATGTCAAATATTTATAGGGTGTCGATATATTGAATTCCACACACCTTGGCATATCAGCTTGTTAGTTTCTTAAACTCGCCAAGCAAAAGTCTGATTCATCCTTGGCCTTTCAGTTTTTTCGTTGTTTTCAATCAATATTGATCATTTTCGATAAAAAAAACCGAGCATTCTACTAAACCTTTTCAATCCATAGCTTCAGTTTATCTACATCTGAAATATAGAGCAAGATCCCAGGGCCGCCAGACGTCACGTCTTTTCTGACGAACGAAATGTGGACGATTGAATAGTGTTAGTATGTACTACGATCGCATGCCTACCCACTATCTTGCTCAGACGGCCAATTTGCAGATATCAGGTCATCAAGTTGCATAAAAACATTGCTAACCTCACTTATTTTCTGATGGCTGATTTTCACATATATTTTAGACAATTGCGGTTAAAATAAGTTGTCGATAATGCCAGACTCTTCCCGTCGGCCATATTGCTTAACAGACGCCTCAAAGGTCTCAAAAAAATTATTCAACTTCACGTAAATTCTGATGCTCCATTTTGATATATGTTCTCCAAACCACTATTTTTAAATTTCTTACAAGAAGACAGACCGATCCAAGGGGCCAATCATCCCCCAAACTCAATTTTAATGCCTCTATGGCTTAGAGCACGAGGGTATTATCCGCACGCATGAGGATGAGTGAGAGATGTATTAGCTCATATTGACTTCCCTGTCTCTCGTTTCAGTTTACTCGTATCAATCAATAATTAATATTATTCGTAAAAAAATCAGCTCAAACTAAAAAATTAAAAAATCAGGTAAATTATTGAAGATCGTCGTGTGAAGAAGTGCATATCTGACCGCAATAATTCTAGAATTTTGTCCTGCAAGCTGTTTCAATAAACTCGAGTAACTATTTTTATTTCAATAAAATGTTGAAAAATCGAACAAATCTATAAATAATAGAATTGAACCTACAAATAACAAAACAAACGAAAATTATTCCGTGAACATTATTAAGTAGAGGCTTTTAATCTTCATTATCATCGTGTCGTTGACATTAGACAATTTATCATCCAGCCAATCTTGATATTGAATATCTGAATCGTCATTGACATTTTCTTCCGTTGCGCTGTAAGAAACAAGTCAAACAAGTAAGCTCTGAAAACATTAACTAAAAAAAATTACCTCATTGTTCTTCCAGCGACTGACTTACAGAACACGGTAATTGATCTCCATCGAACCAATGAAAATTATATTTACCATCTTTTTATATGCAGCCATTCTTTTCGGGACTGAAAATATTTATCATTTTCATACTTGCATTGCAATTCAGTTAGTACGTCGGAACTGTTGCCAAAGCTCATTTTTGCATGGTGGTAAGTCGTTAGCATCGAGGTTTTTCAAATTCTACTGATTGAATTCTTCATTGATATCAGATACCATATACGTATCAATGAACAGTTCAAGTCTATCAGCATCTACATCAATTATTCCATCAGGAACGTTGTAAATATCACAGATGAATTTTTGTATTACATTGAATACATTTTCTTCTTCAACTGCATCACCAACAAAATCCAGCATACCGAAACGGTGAAATGCTTGTTGGTACTCTTCATTTTTCTTCGAAATATTGGAAGGTTTTTATTTGCCCTTTTTGAAAAATGCTGGAGTAAAATTACATCCTGTGACGTCTGGTAAACAACGACTGCCCTAATTGTTCGTAGATATTATTTAAATCAACGTATCTCTTACCAGTGCCGGTCAAAATCCAAACATGGGAATCATCATTTTTCAAATGCTGCATATTTCCCAGCATTATCTCTGCTATATCAGTATCTGAACATCGTATCACAAAATTAGCCTGGGCATCGATGTTGCAAACAAGGTATCAGCTACCTCATGTTCGGAACACGATGAATCTGCATGGATTTTAGTCATAACTTTATCGTTGACCACGGCGAAAGAACGACATTGTCGAAAATTAATGAAAATTTTTTTATTGCCGATGAATGGAATCATTTCGTTAGTACTTTATTGAAACAGGTGGCAGGTCAAAATTCTACAATTATTGCGGTTAGATAAGCACTTTTATACACGTTGATCTTCAATAATTTACCTGATTCATGAATTTATTAGTTTTAAGCTGATTTTTCAACAAATATAATATTATTGATTGATATGAGTAAACTGAAAAGAAAGACAGGGAAGTCAATCTGAGCTAATACATCTCTCGCTCATACTCATGCGTGCGGATAATACCCTCGCGCTCTAAGCCATAGAGGCATTAAAACTGAGTTTGGGGGATGATTGGCCCCTTGGATCGGTCTGTCTTCTTGTGAGAAATTTTAAAATAGTGGTTCGGAGAACATATATTAAAATGGAGCATCAGAATTTAAAAGTTAAATAGTTAGTTAGTTAGTTAAATAATTTTTTTGAGACCTTTGAGGCGTCTGTTAAGCAATATGGCCGACGGGAAGTGTCTGGCATTATCGACAACTTATTTCAACCGCAATTGTCTAAAATATATGTGAAAATCAGCCATCAGAAAATAAGTGAGGTTAGCAATGTTTTTATGCAACTTGATGACCTGATATCTGCAAATTGGCCGTCTGAGCAAGATAGTGGGTAGGCATGCGATCGTAGTACATACTAACACTATTCAATCGTCCACATTTCGTTCGTCAGAAAATACGTGACGTCTGGCGGCCCTGGGATCTTGGACTAATATGCCTACCTCAAAATTATAATATTGTCAGTAGTAATATCCCAAGAGATTGAATTTCCGTGATAAGTCTATCGATTTATTTTCAAACGAAAATGAGTTGCTTGGAAACATCACGAGTCAGGAAGATCAATCTCGAGTGAAATTCTATAACACTATATCACGAACAGAATGAAAGGTCAGAAACTCCATATTCGAGAAAAGCAAGGAAAAACTCATGTTGACGTCTACAATTTATATTTATCAGTTGTCAAACAGTTCGTATCCATAGTTCAATCACAGATTATTCTGTAGTTTAATCGTTGAAAATACCGAAGTTGTCAGACCAATCATAATTCAGAGACAGTTGGTATTCTCGCGATAATACTTTGTCTTTGGACTGTGATTGGTCAGTTTTTGAAATGAGTGGAATAGTCAACAAACCTCCTGAAATTATCGAAAATATTGTATGCTTATTTCACTTCATATATCGAATTACTTTGAACTAACTAATTTTTCAAAAAACAATTTTTTTTTCTTGAAAATTTCTGCAAGCATGTACAGAAGGTACAAAGACCTGGCCAAAAAAAGTACCATATGAGCCACTTTTCCTATTAAAAAAATTTAAAGGGGTCTTCACATTGCATATACTGAAATATCGGAATGATGGCGAAACGGCTCACGGCTCGGCCGTTTTTGCCTCATATAATGGATGGGCACGTTATGGCAGGACCGTTTTCTGTATCCGAGTCCAGTTCATTCATTAATTTCGTACCGATATTTTCATTTTGTGTAACTCATGAGTCCTGACGTTTGGAACAGTGTTGTCATCACGATATCGCATATAAAAGTGAGATTTGGATTTATTTCTGAATATTATTATATTAGCAGAATACGTTTTGGAAAAATTGTTTGTAAGTGTCTTGTTTGTGGCAAATTGGACCATTTGATTCCTAATTCGAGTTTACTCAGGTTTATTTTACTCTTCTCGTTGTAAGTAACAGTGGCGTAGATTCTTCTAGTTTCAGAATTCCACTGTTCAGATTTCCTTCTGATATTGAGAGAAGGAACCCTCGGTTATCAATTCTGAATTCAGCTGACTCTGTTTAACGCATAATCTGTTTCAATGTTCGCACCATCCTACAAACTCGTCAAAAAGAGTTAATGTTCTTGTAATCTTATCTCAATTCTTCAATACCGATAACACCACGCCACTGGACCTTCCAAAGTTAGATTCTGCAATGTTGCCACGACAGTATCTATGATATTGCTATCCTACATGCTACCTTGGTCCCGCTCATTGAAAACTGACTAAACTTTGGCTTCACGAATTCTCGACTTGATGAATGAGATATTGTGTCACCTTTTCCTATGGTTTAAGGTTGACACCTAAATATTCGAGCAAATGGCTTATGGCGAAAAACTTCATAGCCTTCCTCTCTAACGAGACCACTAGCGCTCCGCTACGACCACCCGAATGGCTCGCATTTCATTGAGAAAAATCCATTGACGTTCACTTCACTCCGTTTCACTTAGAGTCAGTTGTTTGTAGAGGTTGTCACGACAACAACACAATCATTTGAAGCAATCATATGAACGTAACGTTCCTCGAGCGAAAACCGCAGACCCTTGCCTGTTTTCCACGGCAGTAAATGCCGGTAATTCCCGAGTTGATTTTTCGACGTGCATAAAACGCAACAAACTAGAAACAGCACTCGAATGCTGGAAATCGATCCCATTATCAGCGAGCCCGCTGAATTCCGCACAAGCACCAAAGCTAAATATAAAATTATGTCGGTATACGAGGGCGAATACGTGCTGGGTTCTTCTGAAAAAGGGCGGGCGGTATTTTTAACATATTCTAATGCAGAAAGTCTCACGCCACACGCCAGGCCTCTGCCTACAACTGATCTTTACTTGTTTCCAGTTCGCGTGCTGTGAAGCTAAATAACCCGTTTGTATAAACTCGGATTATTATATTCATTTCTGAAGGGACTTGTACGACGTTACCTGCCCTACCGTGCAGATTATCCTTTATTGCAGGTCGTAACTGAAAATTATCGACCTAGACACAGGCAATTCCGAATTAATTTATCAATGTTTTGCCGATAAGTATCCCACGGTAAATGGCCATTTTTTCTGACATGCTTGGCAAATACGTCAGAACAGAGCTCGTTCACACACCAGCTCGGATCACAGACGGTAACAAAGTATAATTAGCAAATTAAAGAAGCACGCCCAACAATTAAAAAGCAGACAATATTTTTTATCACATGACAATTATGACTGTCATTATGGTCTTTCTTCTTCTTCTCGTTTTCTTGCTTCATCCACTTTTTTTCTACGTCCTTGTTCAATTCTTCTCGATTTTCCTTTATCCCTTTGTTGTCCCCTTTTCTCCTCTTCTTTTTTTTTGTGTCGTTCAGTGCTGTTCCCTCTCTTTATTTTCCTCGTTCTCCTTTCTTGTTCCATTGTTCTTTTATCATCGCTTCCTCTCTTTCTTTTATCTTGATCTTCTCTTTTTCTTTCTTCGTTCCTTTGTCTCTCTCTTTCTCTTCATTTCCTCTGGGTTTCCGTTCTTGTTCTTGCCTTTTTATTTTATCATCTTCTCGCTTCTTTTCCTCTTGCTCACGTCTTCTATGTTCTTTCCTTTCTCTCTGCTTGCTTCTCATTTTCTCTTCGGTTTCCATCGTTTTTCTTTTGATAATGTTCGAGTTGTTCTGTTACTTCTTCTGCGAAATCTTCATCTTCATATTTTTTCATTTCATCTTCAGCAGTATTCATTTTTGTTTCCACTTCATTATTTGTTTCGTTGATTTCATCTTCATTATCCTTAAATCTGCTTCTGTATACTCATATTTTTCATTTTGTTCCCTAAAACTAGAATTCATTTTCTCGGTCATTTTCTCTAATTATTTCATATTTTTTCCATTTGGCTTTTCTGTATATCTTGTTCTCTGGTTATTCCTTCCTCTTCAGTTATAGTTCCTTCGTTTCTTTTATTTCTTAATTACATTTTATGGTTGCCCATTCTTTTTGATAGGTATTTATTGGAAATATAAATTTTATTCTAGAGGTCGCTACAAAATGGCGAAGGAACCTGTCCATATAAGTAGGTAGAAAAACACACCCTGGGTTGAAAAATTCAACACAAATTTAGCATTGCACGATCCCAGAACGCCAATAAGACTCCCAACTATCGAATTTCCGAAAGGCGTGAACGATTTTTCAATATTTCAGTGAACTGTAAAATTAATTGCGTTTTGGCAGGGTGGGAAAAATAAACATCAGGAATTACCGAATAATTTTCTCACGAACCAATTGGGTCATTCGCCATCCCGCTGTACTCTGTATCGATTTGCAACTGAATTTCCACTAATTTCGGCGAGAACGGCACTCTGGAATATAATATTTATCGTTTCAACTGTGACACATTTTAATCATTCCAGATGTAGCTCATTTAGAGTTCAATAAATATTTGATCAGTCCTCACGAACGAATCAGGGTAGGGACTGTTCAGAGAATAACAGTATTCAAGTGAAAAACTGAATTTTATTTTCGGGCAGCACGGCCGACAATATCATCCGAGTATTCGACGATAACAGATATCCATTTCACACTAAGTTAATTGATTGCAATTACGAGAAACGATAGAAAGAAAAATTCCAATTACCAATTACCCTGCCCAAGTAAATTCTCAATAGGAGGGAAAGTGTCATAACATCTTGATTTTCAGTTTTCAATTGAAAAATATTCTGAAGGCTATTACTAAGGTTCACGCTTGCACTGAAAAAAAAATTTTCTATTCATAATATTGATGAATGGATGTCTATGAAGTTAGCAGTGCCACTTGCAAGAAAATCAATAAAACCTATTGCATTAATTGTCGAATAATTGTCGAAAATTTGTCGTGAAATAAAAAAATTTGTCGCATCCTTAGTTTATTTTCTACGGGGTGGCTTTGCCAACTTAACGTTAAGTAAGCAGAACCACTTTCTCAATATCTACCAAAAATCATAAAAATGGTTATAAATAATATATATAAATGAATAAATTTTTATTCGTTTGTTGTACTGATGTATTGTCTCATTGCATGTTCCAACACATTTTATTTATAAGTGTTATTAATTAAAAAATCTTGTAATTCATTTTAGAGCCTCAATTGACTCGAAATGAATAACACTGACACAAGATTTTATGAAAACATCCGAGAACATTATGGTCAAGAAGTGATACGTCTCATAAGAAGTTCGCAATCGACAACAAAGAAGCTGGCACGATACGAAAACCATAAGAAATTTCTACTCAACTGTAAGAACCAGAGCATTTTTCCTAAACATGTTCAACAGTCTATTAATCACACATTACTGCTACACGATAAAGCCAGCTTTTGTAATACCTATAACAACATTGTCAATTCATTCAAATTAAGAATTATGAAATTAGAAATCTCCATAGTTCATTGGAGGTTAAAATGTCTAAAAGAAAAAATCCAAACAGTTAAGTCGAAACTATTGAGAGAACTGCCTGACGACATTTATAACATTTTATGTATTGAAAACGAAGTAATTTTCAAATCTGAATTCAAAAAGGCCAGAATAGTGCAAATTAACAAATTTAAGAAATTAAAGACAGCTCAGTTGAACGTACTTGATGAAAATGAATGTGAGGAAGGATGGTTTGTTAATTTAACTGACATTCATTTCCCAACCAATACTAAATATTTGTTAATTCCGGGGGAAAAATTTAACCTACCATATACAAACAGTAATTTTCCTTTAAAAGAATTAATTATAGATGTTGAGTATATCTTGTCTAAATCTGAAGATGAAGACAACACAAATTTAGTTCGAAATTCCCTTATAAATCTGATAACAAATTTTATTAACTCAAGAGCTCATAATATGAGAAGCTACGACAGGTCAATTATTAAGTGGTACAACGAAACAAAACATTTTCTTAGAACTAATGAAAGCATAATCATCACAAAAGCTGACAAAAGCAAAACAACGGTAGCTATGTTGAAGGATGATTTTATTTCTAAAGCTTTGAATTTTTAGATGATACCACAACATATTGTGAATTAGCCGAAGATCCTACCAAAAGGGTTCAAACAAAACTTAATAAGATATTATACTCGTTATACAAATCAGGGAAGATAGATAGGACCACTCATGAGTTCTTGAGATGTAATAATGGTTTATGTCCCAAAGCTTACTTTCTTCCAAAAATACACAAGAAAGGTCATCCTTTGAGACCAATTGTTGCCTATATTGGAAGTCCCCTCTACAATCTAACTAAATACTTGACAAATCTGTTGTCCTATGCCTTCCACAAAGATGAAAGATATGTGAAAAACTCTTTCGAATTCATAGATAGTATAAAGAATATAGTCCTCCCTGATAACTATGTCCTTGTTTCTCTGGATGTTACATCTCTTTACACAAATATACCTATTGATCTTGCCATTAAGTTGATAGAGAGTAAATGGAGTAAAATCGAGCCACATACAACCCTAACAATTCAAGACTTCTTACAGCTTTTTAATTTCTGCGTTGAAAACAGTTTTTCGTCTTTAACGGCAAATACTATAAACAGATTTTTGGACTAGGGATGGGAAATTGTCTTGCTCCTGTAGTGGCTGACATCGTCATGGTAGAGGTTCAGAAGATAGCTCTAGGCCGACTTTCTTTCTGCATACCTATTTTTAAGAGATACGTAGATGATATCTGCACGTCGATACCGAACGATAAAATGGAAGAGACCATCACAGTGTTTAACAGCGTACATCCACGATTGAAATTCACCATTGAAGTCGAATCACAGGAAAACACCTTACCTTTTCTCGACGTTTTGCTGATAAGACATAGCAATGAAATAAAATATAATTGGTATCGAAAACCGACTTTTTCAGGTAGAGTTTTAAATTTTAATTCAAAGCACACCATCACACAAAAAATTAATATTATCAATAATTTGAAAAATAGAGCTCTGAAACTGTCCTCACCTGAATTTTACCGAGATAACTTAAACCAAATAAAGGCTATTTTACAGAAAAATGATTATCCCACCAAAATCATAAAAAAAATTATTTACAGAGAAAATCGAGAACAAATTCAAGAAGACAATACGATTGAAAACAAAAAATTTTACGCCCTGACTTACGTTGAGGGTTTATCTGAGCAGATAAGAAGAAATTTTATCGCTTGCTGTCGACGTAGCTTTTCAATCTGAAAACACCAACAGAAAGCTTTTCACAAGAATAAAAGGTACAACTCCAAGAAAATTATTGAGTAATGTGATCTACAAGATTTGTTGCAAGGATTGTCAATCTACATATGTAGGACAAACAGGTCGGTATCTTAAAGACAGAATCTCCGAGCATGAAAGAGATTCCCTCAACATACTCAACCCTTTAAAAAAGAAGAAAGACAACAACACCGCTTTAGCAGAACATGTATCGAATACACTCCATTCTTTTGATTTTAACATCGACTCAATTAAAATATTAGGACACCAAAAAATTTTAAAAAAGAGGTTACTACATGAGATGATCTCTATAAAACAAGATGAAAAATCCATTAACAGGAGAACAGATATTGAAGGTTTGAATACAGCCTATTACTATCTCATCAACAAAATAAAAGGAAAAATAACTTGAACGAATTATTAATATTGAATGTCAATGTCATTTCGGTAGATCAAAACACAATTCAATTCTACTTATAACATATGTGTGATCACAGTAGTCTGTTTCCGATTTATCCATTTTTTGGTTAAATTCTCGTTTGATGTTGTCCAAGAGTGTTGTGTATTTCATATCTTTCATGATTTTGACTATAAAACCACAAAAAGACTGTAAGTAACTGTTCCCCCCCTTGTTATTGTTAAAACAAGTACCTGTATACTGAGCTGAATTATATTCAATGTTTTTATCAATTTTCGTATTTTCAATTTAGAATTTATCTATGCATTGTAATATGCAGATATTAATGTGATTTTCATTCATTTATTGTACTGGTGTATTGTCTCATTGCATGTTCCAACACATTTTATTTATAAGTGATATTAATTAAAAAATCTTGTAATTCATTTTAGAGCCCTGAAGAAGATTTTAGAATAAAATCGAAACATGTCGGCAATGGTCTGAGAAGTGGTTTTTATTCCAACAACCTGACCTTCAACCCTGTTAAGTGAATTGGACGAATTGGTTATAAATAATTGTCGAGTAATTATCAAAGTCCATATGAAGTGAAAAAAACACAAAAAATCCATTCCTTCTTGTTTATTTTACGTCTTTTTCCCCCGCGTTTGAGATATTTCTGGAATTATCGCATTTATGCAACAGCGCATTCGTAATTGACTTTTTTTCTATTGCATTAATTGTCGAAAAGCTGCCTCGAATTTGTCGTGAAAGAAAAAAATTTGTCGCGACCTTCATTTTTAAATTAAATTAAAATTAATATAAAGTTAGCAAATCCACCTTGTAGAGAAAAAATGAAGGTCGCGACAAATTTTTTTTGCTAAATAGCAAATAGTGGTCGAATATCATGAGGATGATCATAAAAGATTGTCGAGTAATTGTCGATCTTCAAATGAAGTAAAAAACACAAAAAAATTAATCTTTCTAGCAATATCCACTCCATTTACTCGCGATTTCCCTAAATGCCACATTTTCAGAAATATAGGGAAATCGCGAGAAAATGGAGTGGAAATTGCTTTTGCTTTTTACTTCATTTGGACATCGACAATTACTCGAAAATCTTTTATGATCATCCTGATGATATTCGACCACTATTTGCTATATTGATATAAAGTTAGCAAAGCCACCTAGTAAAAAAAACGAAGGTCGCGTTCTAGGCAGGTTTTCGACAATTAATGCAATAGAAAAAAAGTTAATTACGAATGCGCTGTAGCCAAAAATGCGATAATTCCAGTAAATATCTCAAACGCGCGGGAAAAAGACGTAAAATAAACAAGAAGGAATGGATTTTTTGTGTTTTTTTCACTTCATATGGACTTCGATAATTACTCGACAATTATTCATAACCATTTTCATGATATTTGGTAGATATTGAGACACTGGTTCTGCTAAATTAACGTTAAGTTAGCAAAGCCACTCCGTAGAAAAAAACTAAGGACGCGACAAATTTTTTTCTTGCACGACAAATTATCGACAATTATTCGACAATTAATGCAATAGGTTTTATTGATTTTCTCGCAAGTGGCACTGCTAACTTCATAGACATGATGAATACTCTTAAAATTCACTCGTATGATGCATTGATATAGTTCATTAAATGGCATTTTGATTTGTTCTTGTCTACTTCATTAATATTCCTTGTTCTTTTTCTAGCCGATCTGGAATAGAAAATTTCTTGGAGAGTTTTTGTCCATTTTTTTTTCAGGGCTGTTAGAAACTTTTTCAATTGGTGTCTTGATCTAGAAATCTATCAGCATTGTCCCAAGTATCGCAGAGGATAATAAAATCGATATCGAAAATCCCAACATTCTTGGTGAAAAATGCATAAGGGGTAAAACCACCCAAAAACACTACATTTCTCATCAACATAGAATCCCCAAATTAAACGGAGTTATTCCACTGGAATGTTTTAACTTATTCGACTCAGTCAGAATAACCCTTTCGCCGGTCTATAACGCCTATATTCTGACTGCTTTGAGCTTGTGAACAAAACTTTAAAATGAAAAATGCAAAACATAAAACCCAAAAAATTCATGGTACAGAAGGGTTATATGGTCAAGTTTGGTATCAGAATGTAGGTTTTCGAGGACGCTTAATCCAATAAAATATAATCCGAGGCCCTATCTGTAACGGTTATCAAAACCGTTACAGGATAGGGCCTCGGTGAACATCTAGTTCACCTGCGAAATGGCATTTTTTAAAAAAATCGAAATTTCAAGTCGTCATAGTCGTCATTTGTATATTGTTAATCGGCATTGTCCCAAGTATCACCCAGAACAATGAAATCGATATCGAAAATCCCAACTTTTTTGGTGAAAAATGCATACGGCGTAAGACCCCCAAAAACACTTTATTCATTTGATGGATTCGGTCTTTACTTGATGGAAATTCATGTTTAATAACAGGTAAATAAAATTCAATTTCCACAAATTGAAATTTATTTACCTGTTATTAACACTATATTTGTCATCAACATGGAATCCCTAAAGCATGAACCGGAGTTCTTCAACCTATTCGAATCATTCAGAATAAACATTTTGCAGGTTCATAACGCCTTATTCTTACGGCTCTGAGCTTGTGAACAAAACTTGAAAATGAAAAATGCAAATCATAATACCAGAAAAATTCGTGGTCCATAAGGGCATTATGGTCAAGTTTGGTATCAAAATGTGGGTTTTCGAGGACGCTGAATTCAATAAAATATAAACCGAGGCCCTATCTATAACGGTTTAGATTTTCTCCTGCGGAATGGCATTTTTTCAAAAAATCGAAATTTCAAGTCGTCATATCTCCCGTTCCAGTGATCGTATCCATTTTATAATTGTATATTGTTAATCAGCATTGTCCCAAGTATCACCCAGAACAATAAAATCGATATCGAAAATCCCAACTTTTTTGGTGGAAAATGCATAAGGATTAAGACCCCCTAAAAACACTATATTTGTCATCACCATGGAATACCTAGAGAATCAACCGTATAGTTATTCGATCTTAATAGACTACAGGCCCGTGTCGAAAATTCATGGGTCATTTGAACCAGAAGATGACCTATCTAGAACGATAGAAGGACATAAAATAATAAGATTCAGCACTATGCCGTCACTTGTAAGCTGTCCAACTGAGTACAGGTGGCAATTCAAAAGGACAGGTAGACTGGGTACATTTGGGTCATATGACTTTTGACGGCATTCTTACCATCGATAGCTCCATGGAAAATAATAGGAAAACGGGCAGTGCCGTACAAAAATGATGCGCCATATATTCGGAAAATTTTTTTGATTTTCCGAAAATTTCCATGGTAAAATAGGTCATTTGACTTTGTACGGCATCAGTTTTATACGGTTGCCATACATCTTCTAATCCAGTATTCAGCAACGCCGTCCAAAAATCATGCGACAAGGGGAAAATATCGAGGGTTGCAACCCCCTCTCTTGCCGTGCTCCAGGGGGTCATTTGAAACAGTACGGCTTCGGTTCCAAAACATTATCCAGCACTCAAAATTACTATTAAAAATAATGCCGTCAAAAAAAAGTTGTTCATTTTGATGTTATATCAATAATTATCTTAATTTCATCTTATGCTTGACCCATAAAGCTCTAAAGTCATTTGACCCAGTACGGCAACTTTTTTTTATACATGATACTTCAAAAGAAACTGTTCTAAAAAAAATTATAGAGAAATACAAAAAGTGAAATTTTTCATATTATTGTAAAAGTTTGGAACTCATAGATTAATGATATATAACAATTTTCTACATTTTATCCCTTGTTTTGAATAGTATTAAGGTAAATAAATTAGGAACAAATGATGCCGTACATTTTTATCCAGACCATATCATTTAGGATGATGAAAATTGCGCTACCATTTTAAGGATACTCTATGGTCATTTGATACTGCACGGCATCAACATATTTTTGAAGAGAACAATTGAAAAAATGACAAAATCGTTATACCGTCTGAAGTGTCTATATCATACCCAACAAGTGAAACCGTCAATCCAAGTATCAACAGTTTTGTATACTTTTTGGTTTAAAAAAAGGTATACTTGAAACATTATTGATACATATATAATTGATTGTTCACTGTAAGTGAATGAATAAATCAACTATTCTCTAGAAAAATTTATATTTATTTTAACTATCAATGGTGATAATAACACAAATTTAATAACTTAAATTATTCGCTTGACAAACACTTTATCCGCTTATCAACCGGATCACCTGGTAAATTACAAATGAAGCATACACGTTCTTGCTCTTTTTTTTTTAACATTTCTTTCACATTAACTGATTTTTCAATCTCCTCGGGGTCTGACATGATCGCAGTGCCCGCAACACGTAAACAATTGTTTTGAATCTCAGCGTCATAGAGAAATAAGGAAAAGAGAGACAACTCCGAAATAAAAGATGAGATACGCGTTTGCAGCGGCCTCGGTGTCAGTTTATTGAACTAACCACGGTGAGCGCCCCCTGTAGCAGGAAACCGTAACTAACTCAATGAGTTATGTGTCTTCATTCTCAAATCATTCTTCCAAATGCGAATGAAAACACTGTAAATATTGAATAAACAGTATATCCAATATTAACAACTCAGAGGCTGATTCGGATAGCGAATAATTTAAGTTATTAAATTTGTGTTATTATCACCATTGTTAGTTATAAATATATAAAATTTTTCTAGAGAATAGTTGATTTATTCATTCACTTACAGTGAACAATCAATTATATATGTATCAATAATGTTTCAAGTATACCTTTTTTTAAACCAAAAAGTATACAAAACTGTTGATACTTGGATTGACGGTTTCACTTGTTGGGTATGATATAGACACTTCAGACGGTATAATGATTTTGTCATTTTTTCAATTTTTCTCTTAAAAAATATGTTGATGCCGTACAGTATCAAATGACCATAGAGTATCCTTAAAATGGTAGCGCAATTTTCATCATCCTAAATGATATGGTCTGGATAAAAATGTACGGCATCATTTGTTCCTAATTTATTTACCTTAATACTATTCAAAACAAGGGATAAAATGTAGAAAATTGTTATATATCATTAATCCATGAGTTCCAAACTTTTACAATAATATGAAAAATTTCACTTTTTGTATTTCTCTATAATTTTTTTTAGAACAGTTTCTTTTGAACGGCAATATAATATACGAATTGTATCTTAAAGTATCATGTAAAAAAAAAAGTTGCCGTACTGGGTCAAATGACTTTAGAGCTTTATGGGTCAAGCATAAGATGAAATTAAGATAATTATTGATATAACATCAAAATGAACAACTTTTTTTTGACGGCATTATTTTTAATAGTAATTTTGAGTGCTGGATAATGTTTTGGAACCGAAGCCGTACTGTTTCAAATGACCCCCTGGAGCACGGCAAGAGAGGGGGTTGCAACCCTCGATATTTTCCCCTTGTCGCATGATTTTTGGACGGCGTTGCTGAATAATGGATTAGAAGATGTATGGCAACCGTATAAAACTGATGCCGTACAAAGTCAAATGACCTATTTTACCATGGAAATTTTCGGAAAATCGAAAAAATTTTCCGAATATATGGCGCATCATTTTTGTACGGCACTGCCCGTTTTCCTATTATTTTCCATGGAGCTATCGATGGTAAGAATGCCGTCAAAAGTCATATGACCCAAATGTACCCAGTCTACCTGTCCTTTTGAATTGCCACCTGTACTCAGTTGGACAGCTTACAAGTGACGGCATAGTGCTGAATCTTATTATTTTATGTCCTTCTATCGTTCTAGATAGGTCATCTTCTGGTTCAAATGACCCATGAATTTTCGACACGGGCCTGTAGTCTATAATGTTCTTCAACCTATTCGAATCATTCAGAATAACCATTTTGCAGGTTCATAACGCCTCATTCTTACCGCTCTGAGCTTGTGAACAAAACTTGAAAATGAAAAACTTCATGGTACAGAAGTGCTATATGGTCAAGTTTGGTATTAAAATGTAGGTTTTCGAGGACGCTTAATCCAATAAAATATAATCCGAGGCCCTATCTGTAATTTTTAGATTTTCATCTGCGAAATGGCATTTTTTCAAAAAATCGAAATTTCAAGTCGTCATAGCTCCCGTTCCAGTAATCGTATCCACTTTTTATCTGTATATCGTTAATCATATGGCTCATTGTTCGAGTTAACAACGGAGGTCTCCACAAAAATATCGGGTTTTGGTTAAGTTGAAGCTGCTAGCTAGCTATCATTCTTGCGTAGAGGTTGAAGAGAGCTGATTGCGTTTCGACACAAAACTCGGAGATCCAAATCTGACTTTATTTGAGACCTCAATCCATCCTCGATTTATCCTTGTTCCTGCTTCCTTCGAAGGACCCAGAAAGAAGCAGAGTGACTTTCATTTTGTTGCACACATTCTCGTTCTTCATAATCATCAGAGTCAGTGGCACTATTGATGCCTAATTCTTCCGTAGTTTTTCGTCACAAATACCGGGTTTTCTAGCTAGCATTAGAAGGAATTCGACGGCACCTTCCTGACACCCTACTGTAATTCCTAATCTTCTTACTCTCGCACTATTTGCACATACTTAGCCCGGGTCCACATGCGAACTCTGCCTTCCGAACAAACAAGAAAAGGCGTTTTACCTGACTAATAGCATTTCTTTCGGATATGGGGCCTTATACAAACAAATTAGTGTAAAAGTGTCCGGACCAAAAACTTCTTTCAGTCTTTCACAAACTGAAGGTTACTATTTATCGTCGTAGTATTGTGTAGATTCACGGAATCAGCGACTCAATAGAGAAGCTGCCGGTGCCGAGCCATTCACACATTTTTGAATGAACGAAGACTGGCTCTTTCATCCGAGCAGGTAAGGACGGTCTGATGGATTAATTTCAGGACCGGATGAGGGACATATGGCTTCGTTGAAGCCTTGGGTGGCCGTGGTCGTTAAGGACGGCGTCTGCTTGACCGAAATCTGCTCCCTCATGCGCGCGGTAATTATTCGACGTAATTTCACAGATGTTTATGGGGTTGGGCCCGCATTCTTACCGACATAATGCTACCATACCTGACCCGGTGGATATGAGTGATCAGATGAGACATATTAGTCGCTCGTTATTCTGGAATTTCTTTATTGGCTGATGAAAACTTGATCTTTGGGGTATGTGTCGATAAACAAAGATTTTGTGCATCGTCTAGGTTTTTGCGCTCTTGTTCCTATGGACAATAACGTCATAACATTGAACCCGACAGTTGCCCTGATAGATTAGGAATCAATTATCGTTAATCTTAGGTCAAATTTGATTCTATCCATTCGAGTACCTTCGCAAGAAAGAACGATTCTTGAATTTCTCAGGATACTTTTAGGTTTTAAATGCACCAGTTGAGTTTCTGAAGTGGCTTTAATGGTGTCATTAATTTTTTTATTTCCAAAACCACAGAATCAATATTTGTCATCACAAAATTTGGAAAAATAAAGCAATTGAAAGTCGACTCAAGGAAGGCCTATATGGACATATTTGGTATCAAATTATAGGTTCTCGAGGACTTTCTATCCAATAAGGACAAATTCAAGTCGATATCTATCATATACTTCATTCACAATTATAAAATCACAACTCTGGCACTGGAAATTTGACACATTCCACTCTGTATCGAAGTTATGACGTTTTTCAAAATATTTGTATGTTCCAAGTCAACACTATGTTGCCCTCTCTACATTCTTAGCGTATTTCTCAGAATGTGAATTTATTCGGAAAATTATTGAATTGGAAAAGATGGACGAAAATAATTAACGTTTATATGAATTGTTAGAAAGGATTTCTTTTCTGGTTATTTGCATGAAAAGTACAAGAGATCACTGTTGAAATATATTACTTTTCGCCGTGGAAGAAAATTATTGCATTGCTTTCACATAATTTTCATATGCATGCTTGTGAAGATTTAATGTTTATTATCCTCTTGAACTGAAAGTTCAAGACTTGAGGACATCAATTGTTGATTCTAATCAAGAATTCATTAAAAAAAATCAACCCAAAGATATAAGATGAATTGATGGATAATTACAAGAATCAAGAATAATGTCAATTTTATTTTGTTGATAACTTTCTTAAAATCAATGTTGGGATATAAAACTCGGCTGCGTTTGTTCAAACAATATCTAAAGAATACATTTTTCACCATCTCGACCTTTGAAAGGCGTTTCTTATAGTAGAATTAGGTATAAGTTCCACCTCATTAGTGAGGTACCTAACTTTTGCAAATCTGCTCAGATATCGCCAAATTTCTTGGAAAACCTGAAAAATATCATCCTAATCGACCTCTCGAGGCTCCATCCGATCCATCTATTGCGATATCTGTCCAAACAACAGCTTTTTCAACGAAATTCCAGTGTACCTCTTCAACCTCGAAATGTAAACATTCGTCCTGGTCTTGAAAATCGTCCTCACGCTCCAAACTGGTGCTAAAAACAATAAACATACGTTAATCTTGGATATTCGACGAAAAACTCACCTGCAAATCTATATATATAAAAGAAAGATGGTGGTTACACCATTTATAACTAGAGATCGGATGAACTGTTTGGTATGAAACTTCATATATGGATTCGTCTACGGTCTGGTTGTTATAAAGTACAATGAAACTTTGAAAAAATCGATGAAAATTTTACTCATACAGAAAATGCTTTTCCTCCTTTTGAGTAAGGTCACTAGATGTCGCTACAGTTACAGTTACGCTACCGCTTATTCGTTGGTACTTCATTCGATATTCTCCGCGTTAGATGGCGATATAGGGAATATAGTCACTGTAATAGTATGTAATTTGAGTTGCCTACAACTCTGCGCTGTTGGGCAAAACCAAAATGTCTTAGCGTAGGAGTACAGATGTCTAAAATGAATAGATTTCGTTGAGATATGAGAAAAGTTCCGTTCTTACCACTTCAGATGGCGCTATTCACACATTATGACTGATGATTATTAGTTATTTTCAAAGTTTTATTTATTCCAAATAACGTAATCGTGAAGGTACTATATTTGAAATTATCACAATTAAATCACGATGAATTTGTTGAGGCTTTCGCGGCCATCGATTGATGTCATCTGTTCTTTTTTCGAGCATTTCGGTCGTCGTGGTTTGAAATGGTCGAAAAAAGAACGTATGACATCAATTACCGTGTAATTGACATAGGGCTTATAGTACCATGAAAGGCTATTAACAGACCAAAAAGCGGTTGAATATCACAGTGAATTTTTATCGAAATTTCAAGTAAATCGGATTTTGGTGATCAGTTTCAATCGTGAATTGTCCGTTCTCATCTCTCCTCATAATTTTTGAAACGTTTTTGAATTTCTGTCTGGATAATAAATAATATATTTGCGGAAATAACTTAATCCAAAATTGCCATTATTAGTGAGTGACATATTATGACATATTATTTTTGTGTATCTGTTCTGTGTGAGAGCTCATATCCATGGAAACATTTGACAGTTCAAAAATCAGAGTGGATTTGTGAAGTCCACCGTAAGTATCATTAGGGCGGCACAAAGTTCGCCGGGTCAGCTAGTATCGATTAAATACCAAAAATCTGCGAACAATTTGTGAACCTAACAAAATGTGGAATATCTTTGATACTTTTACTTTGATGTAAACAAAGAAACTGGCAACGTCGTTTTGTCATTAACGATTTTTTCTGTGCGCGCGCTGCGCTGACTTTTCATCATATGTTCTGTGCTTTTCATCAGGTTCACCAACTCCTGAAAACGAAACCATGACCTCCTATGTGAATGGAGTATAGTTTAGATTTTCACCTGTCAAATGGCATTTTTTGAAAAATCCGAAAATTCAAATTGTCATAGCTCCCGCTCTCCTGAATTTATCCACATTTCTTTTGTACATTGGGTATCAGCATTGTCTAGACTCTAGAGTATCTCTGAGCATAATAAAATCGATATCGAAAATCTCAACTTTTTGGGTGAAAAATGACAAAGGGGTAAGACCCCCAAAAACACCATATTTGTTATCACCAAGGAATCCCTGGCGAATCCAAAGTCGTTTTCTAATCTCGAAGATCTACTTCCCATTCGAATCATGCAGAATACTCATTAGACTGATCAATACCATCTCTACTTTCAGTGCTATGAGCGTCCGAACAAAACTCGAAAATGAACTTTGGAAAAACTAAAACAGCTAAAAGTCAAATCGAAGAAGGCCTATATGAACATGTTTGGTATCAAAATATAGGTTTTCGAGGACGCTCTATCCAATAAGAGTCGCTATCTATCATTATTTAGATTTTCACATGTCAAATGGCATTTTTTCAAAAATCCTTAATTAGAAATTGTCATAGCTCCCGCTATCTTGAATTTATCCACATTTCTTTTGAAAATTGGTAATCAACCGTGGAATTTAAAAAACATGCTGAGAACTTTTTCGATGTCATCTGCCACCTTGTCCGACTCTGCCTGAAATTCTCGGCATTCCTCATTAGTCGCCTCATATTTATGCTCATTTCCGAACAAGCAACTTCGCATGAGCATGAATAATACATTCTTCCCAACAAGCTTTGACGAAATATATTCAAGTCACAGCTTGTCGGTGTAAGTGTGAGTCACCAGCTGTGCTTGCCCTCATCTACATACTATTCGGAGTCCGGCTCTGCATTGTTACGTCTAGGTAATCACGCGTATCTGTAAAGAAACGTATCTGATTTATTGTCCCGAATGGCAGTCAAGTTTTCTCACCTTCCGGCCCCGACTGTAGGTAAACGTAGGCTGAAGATTCTCTCCCAGAAAGGCAGATAAAGAAAGACACAACTACTCTGCTAACTGGATCTGGATCTAGTGGAGTGATTCAGTGCCGCCCATATAACAATGTTTGAAAATACCAATTCGACGGTGGGCTTAATTGGGTTTGATGAATATACAGGGTGGCCAAAATAAGATTGGATTGAGCCTCAGTTTCTTTGCTTTAGATTGAAGAGTTTGTCATGTATCCTCTTCGGAGGTTGAAGGGCGGCAGTTAAGTATAGCCCTTGTTTGAGTTTAACGAACACTCAAAAAGTGTTGATAAACAAACCTATCAAGGACCATCGTCATCAGCAACGATAAGTCTTTCTGTTTCTGTCACAGTCTTTGTCTCGTAATGAAAGCCAAAAATAAAAACTTCCCATGCAGGAATCTTCAAGTTCTTTATATTTTCTCGGTTTGTGGTGTTTTACCGAAAATAAGATCACAAAATGTTCGGTTCAATGTTCAGTATTATACAGGTTGTCACAGAATCAATGGATCATCATAGGGTATCAGCAAGTAAAAGACTTTCTCTATTTCAGTATCGTAATGAATTCATTACAGCATCGTTTTCAGTTACATTTTTCGTTTTGTTATTGACAACAATGACTTCCGATCCTATCAAATTCCAGCAGACGTCAATTTGGAAATGTCAATTTTCGTAAAACTACCCACTGCCAAGATACAATATGAAAGTCACTAGGACCTATAATTTGAATTTTTCATTGAATTTCACGAAATTTGACTGAAATAGAGAAAATATCGCCTAATACTCGTTGCAGAATGCAATTCCAATACTCATTCGTATTCGTATTGGAATAGGAGCCCATTCTGCAACTAGTTTCAGAATATACTATTATCTACTCCCATAGAATAATATATCCATTATTCAACTGATTTTGATCTGTAATACCTAGTCTCTATAAACCAATAGTGTGAGGTAATAATAACTCACGCCTTTAACTCACTCTAATACAAATAGGAAAAATGTAGCTTAGGAAATGAATAAAAAATCGGATCAATGGAGAACTCTTTTTCAGACATCCAGGTAACGTTCTCGCCATCCATTTCTACATTTTCTTAGGTCTGAATATCCAAAAATTGCATTTGGAAAATGTGAATTTTTGACGTTTTCTACGGGATTCGATATAGATTCGATTTCCGACCACAGAAATCGCTTTTGACAACTGCCATTTTTGAAAATACAGATTAATTAAAATTTTACTGCAGAAGTCGAAGATGAAGCATAGTGTTCAATCCGCGGTAATGGTCATAACACACTTGATGAACTACACCCTTCGCCTGACGGCTCGGGCTGCAAAATTCATCTGCGTGTGTTATGTCTTACATTACCGCTCATTGAACAATATACTATTGTGAATGTTAAGAAAAATTTGTTTTATTTCCAAACGTACGATAACAACGTCAGTTCTCGCCTGACAGGATCATCGAAAAGTTCTATTTCTCCGCCTAGACGGAGAAATATTTACTTTGTCCACGACTTCCCTATAATCCTTACATTTCGAATGATCCTTGAGAAACGTAATGATAGTCATCTTTCACCGGTGAATAATGGCAGTGAATAATGGTTCATTAATCACTGCTAAATATTCACTTCTGAAAATTTTTAATCCGTCAGGATTCGAACCCGAGACGCCCTTTCTACAATTGAAAATTGACTGCCAACCACCAAGCCATCAGAGCGATGACAATTAAGAGAAAAAATAACCACTTAATATTTTCTTCTATGATTCCCATTCAGTTTGACAAGCTGAAAAATATTCGAAACGTCTATTTTCATTGTGCCTCCCATAAATTGTAATTCTTCTGGAAGATACCTGCATTACAGAGTCATGAAGAAATGTTGTGTACTCCACCAGAAATAAGACAGGCTGCAAGAAATACTGCATTACATCTATTGCCGGAAAAATCAAGGAATCTCACCCTAAAAGAGTTTAATAATTTCATGGACTGAGAGCAGCTAATAAAATCCACTCATTTTCGGAGTCAGTTTTATAGGCTTATTTTTCGAAAATATCAGCTACCTATAAACAAACAACCCTATGGAGCCATTATTCCATGCTTAAGAATACTCTCAACATAAATGAAGGCAACGATATTGGAAATTTTAAAAAACTGTGTTCACTTTTGGAAAGGAAATCAGAAGGAAGATAGCTAGAGTATTTTCTAGCGAAGAAATTATTCCTGAAGCATGCGATCAAAAATATCTTATGATGAAGGTGAAACACTAGCTTGTATACATTTGTATTTCATTTTTATCCGAGCGAAAGTATGAAAATGAATCGATGTCAACTGAACTTTTTGACGTCTATCGAGATTTTGCATTATTCAGTGCGAACACAGAAAATGTTATGTCAACGCTTTTGATAACTATTTTCGTTGTTGAAAATGCAGATTAAATCGATTTTTACCGAGGAAGTCGTGGACAAAGTATAGTATTCTATTCGCACATAATTACTATTATTCACTCGGGTGAATTGCGACTTCCCCCTCGTGAATAATAGTAATCATTATGTGCTCATCGAATAATATACTATTTCCCTCCGGCGCGGCGGCAGGAAAAGTGTTGCTACGAAAAAGATTGAGTACTTGGTTACCATGAACATAGATGCATAGAATACAAAAACTTCCAATTCAAACGTCATTTGTATTTGATAAAGTTACATTAAATCTACAATTTTCATGAATTTGAAAACGTTTGGAAATAAAATAGCATATTTCATTCGGAGAAGAAGTGACTTTTCGTGGCTCGCTTTCAATTATCCGCCTCACTCCGTTCGGCGGATAAACTCAAGCTCGCCACGAAAAGTGACACTGCTCCTCCTAATGAAATAATATACTATTATTTTTATTCATTTCATGTTTAGCTTTTATTTTCATCATTTCAACTTGGTTCATTAGGAACTAAAGTTATTTCTTCTCAAATTCAGAATAAACATACCTGTGACATTAAGATTTCGAAATATGTAATATAAATCACTGTTTTTCGAAATTTGTTACACAATGAGTCTAATTCTTTTTTTCTCATACAAAAAAGTGCTATAATTCAGTTCATTACTTGGAATCAACTTAAAAATATTCATTTTTTTACTGTGATAGTCAAAAAATGAGAGGATACGAGAGAAAATAACAATTTCAAAACATAGTTTTATCAAATTAAATTTTACAAACGGTGTTGAAAGCTACTGCAATTGCTGTTACTGAAATCAGTGGTTTATAAAGCAAGATTTCAATACATGGGCTGAAAAATAGTAGCATTACATTTTGTTCCATGATAAGATTCATTTCTGACTCAATGAAGATTATTGTATATTATTTCATAAGGAGGAGAAGTGTCACTTTTCATGACGAGCTTGAGTTTACCCGCCTCACTACGTTCGGCAGGTAGGTAATTGAAAGCGGGCCATGAAAAGTCACTTCTCCTTCGAATTAAATATGTTATTTTATCCTCAAACATATTGAAATCAATGGAATTCTGAATATTCACTTTTGGATTGACATTTACGATCGATATAATTGAGTGAAAAATGGGACATTTGCCTTTTTGAATTTTCGAAAATGTCGAGAATACCGAAAAGCCAGGGACTGAACATAAAACAAAGTCCCCTAGCCTATTTTTCACTCAAAACGCCATGCACACTCTGTATGTGGAACAATTGCCAAAGATTTACAGGGAAAAGTTGATATCCTTTTTGACTAAGTTAGAATTTCGACAAATCGAGAATTTTCAACGGACATTGTTTATGAATCACCCTGTATACACTGCCTCAAGTATACAGACGATGAAACGTCTCGGCATTTCTGTTGCCTCACATCTTCCCGAGGTTTTCCTAGGGTACATTTGCTTTTGATCAAACCCTCATTAGTCTCCAAAGGATACCAAGTTTCCTTTGGAGCTTTTCTGTGGTTTGGTTTCAGTAATTTGACACTTTCTGAAACGGCATCTTCTTCGGATTTTCCGGTTCGAAATTGCTTCGCCAATCTCAATTTTCAAATTAATGGTAGGAGATTTTTTTTAAATTTCATGAGGATTTTGTCGATTTATTTCGTGGTGAAAATATATTACGCCTACGAAAATCCTGATGAAGAAAAAGTCTTTCCATAGGCTGAACTCATCCAAGTTAATCTTCATAAGTATAATATGGACCAACAAAAATTCCTTCATGGGAGGCTGCATTCATTTCCTACCCACACTTTCGCCCACGATACAATTTTGAATTTCATTAACGTGTCCACACAAAGGACGAGTTTCCCATGAGAGGTGCAGGTAAAGGTACGCACAATGGCCGAATTCCGTACGGGATTTCAGATAGAAAGAACGACAATGACCGTCTGGGACGACGTCCGTACCTTGATACCACAAATTCCAAATCTATTTCATCCATTTCACTGGCCCAGAGTTTGAAGTAAAAATCAGTATAGTAGTGATGCGGTTTTACACTTGCCAACCTCTGCGCAACTACAAGAATGAGGGCTGAGGAGGACAGAGAGAGAGGGTGCGTGAGGAGCCGAAGAGTGCAACTTCGTCGGCTTCAGGCCTTAGTCAGTGATCGGCGGTTGTGATAACATGATAGGCCGCGATTGACGTCTTTGTATATTTCACCGCAAGTTTAACAATAAATTATCGGACGTATTTCGACCTAGTGCAAGTTATGGTGGAATAGTTTCTCAAACAATTCATTAATTTGACTTAAAGTACAGTTTTGAAAATGTTGTGGTGTCCTAAGAGTTTTCACTTCTTCTTCATCCTCTTCGCGATGGATATCCTCCAACAGTGCAGAAGTTTCAAGGACCACTGTCCAGGTTCTTGTACGTGCAAGTGGAAGGGTGGCAAACAAGCTGTTGAGTGCGTGGAGCGCGGTTTGATCATGATACCCGAAAACGTCAACATAGACACCCAAGTTCTGGACGTGTCAAACAACAACCTCCAGATTCTACCGAGAGAAACCTTCTCGCGATCCGGTCTTACCAACCTTCAACGAGTGTTTTTTCGAAGCTGTCGCATCGGACAAGTGGACGAGTTTGCATTTTCCGGCTTGACGAATTTAGTGGAACTCGATCTTTCCTTCAACCTCCTCACGTCCATCCCTTCGAAAAGTTTCAAAGGTATTCCGTTTCTTCGCGAATTGAACCTCGCCAACAATCCAATCTCCAAAATAGACGGCAGCGCTTTTAAAGCCACCCCTGGACTCATAAAGCTTGATCTTTCCAACTGCGAGATCCAAACTATAGCACCAAGGGCTTTTGAAGGTATCGAGATGTTAGAATCGTTAAAATTGAACGGTAACAAGCTTTCGGAACTGAGACCAACGACAGTACACAATCTACAAAGGCTACATGGTGTAGAACTTCACGATAACCCTTGGAACTGCGACTGCCGGCTGAGATCAGTGAAAGAGTGGATTTTGACGTACAACATCCCTTATTCAGAGCCTCCTATTTGTAGTGGAGGTCCCGAGAGAGTGATCCATAAGACTTTCAACGACTTGAGCATAGACGATTTCGCCTGCAAACCCGAGATGCTTCCAGTTGCAAGACACATAGAAGCTGTTGCTGGGAATAATGCAACTCTGATGTGCAGAGCCAACGCCGTTCCTCCCGCACAAATGAAATGGTATTGGAACGGAAGACTTCTAGTGAATAATTCAGGGTTCAGTTCGTACAACAAAGTGTACATCTTCGAGGAAGGAAAACAGGACAAAATCAGCACTTTGATCCTGTCGGACGCGCACAAAATCGACAACAACGAGTTTTACTGTGTGGCTGAGAATCGGGCCGGTAATGCTGAAGCCAATTTCACGCTGTTCGTGGCCGCGAGAACTGGTGGACTTATGGAGTTTCTCAGGGGACAATTAGCGAGTTTAAGTGCAGTTCTGGTGATCTTAGTTCTCTTCGTCCTTTTAGTGGTCTCAGTGCTCATCCTACGATTGAGGAATCTCACGTACACCGAAACTAAAACTCCGGGACAATTAGAAGTTGTTACAGTGGCCAACGGACCTATCCATAAAACGCCGTCGAGTTTAAGCTCCCCGCGGCAAGAAACTTCGACCTTCACGGAAAAAAAACCTGGAGACTTAAATTTCTGCAACCCAGTTCAAAAACCGCCAAGAGCTGATTCAGTGTATCCTACCATACATTTCAACGGTGGCTCAGTACTTCCAGCATCAACTTTCACCTCACCGTCACCATCAGGAAACAACCCTGATCTCATCAACGATACTAAGCTACTTGGAAGTGGCGATATACCACTAGACCCCATAAAAGACTCTTTCGTGGACGATTTCACGGAGAGACCAGCCAGTGGCGAATATAGCAGAAACGCTGATTCCTTGTATCCCTCAGGACTCTGGGAGCATGCGGAGACCGACGTGAACGGCAGACAACCCTCCCATTTCAGTCAATCACACTACGACGACAAGACTCCTATTATGAACGAGAGTAACAGTACTTGCGGTTCAGCGGAGGAACTTCAGTACCGAAGGGGTTATCCCACAGATTATGGACTTCCAATAGTGAATCCTGCTCTGGATGTTGGAATCCCCACATCCAATACTAATACGACACAAAACAACTTCCCAGTAAATGCCAAGACGTTGAGGGTGTGGCAGAAGGGAGGTGTACCAGTCTTACCGCCAGTATCTGCCCTCAAAAGAGCCTTTAGCAGTAGTAGAAATTCACCAGATGAAGGTTACCAAGAGGGGTGTGGAACAGATGTTTAAGATGTGTGCATAAATCCAAATAAATCCAAGTAAACCAAAGACTGTTTGTTCCTAGTTCCGTTAAATTATTAAAGTAATTAGTTGCTCATATTATTAAATCAATCCCAGTGCTGTGAGATAAATTGTAGACAAATTATATTTGTGATAAACGAAATCTTAAGGACGTTTTTTAAGATTATGTAAATTATTCTTATTATTGCTTTGCCTGAAGCGACTTTAAGAAGTTAAACTCTGGAGAATATGGTCTAAGACTGAGAATGTTCAATAAAATATGAAAAGGTTTATATTCAGATTATTCATTACTTGTTTGGTGGAAGATAAATTATCAATCATGTTTCATATGAATAAATCATCATATCAGACCTTACCTAACAGAGTGCGATATCTGAATGTAACCAATCATATCGAAGGAGGAAAAAATTCTCAATTTCAGCTTGAATGTACATAACTAACAATCGAAAATTGTTTCCTCTTAACTTTTGATAACTCAACTAACGTGTAAGATAGAATAACGAAATTTGTAATTTATTTTTGTATAATTGTAGAGAATTACTATTAGAATGCTGGTATACAGAAAAATCTGTCGTAAGTTTATTGTGGATGTATATGTCCGAATCAATAATAATCCAATTCAATGTGGAAAACTGAAATTGCATATAACAACCAAGTATTATTATTAATGTTACCAGATTGTACATATTATGGGGTTAATGTAAAAATGAGTACAGTTTTTGTTAATAAATTATGAAGAAGTCTATCTATTCAACAATCTCTTGTTTTTATTTTCTTGCAACTTGGCACGTATTCAAATATACCTTCTAGAAATGTTGTCTCTAGACGATGCTTTTTTCAACTCGAATATTTCTGCTAGATTCGTTGATTTCCTTTCTTTGAACCTCATGTGCATCAACCACATCGTTCGAAGAGGTTTTTAATTGACTTTGAGTTTCTCTTATCAATTTCAGATTCAAATTTTCACACATATTTTGATATGTGTGTCAATTAAACATGCGAAAAGAATTGAATCACACTATATAAAGAATCATCAACATAATTAATTCGAAACAATTTCAATTACCTCTGAATTCATCAATTCTATATTTCTAATCAAAATTGCTCATTTTCTTCAAACATGATTAAAAGTTGGATCAAAATTTGAATGAAGGGAATTGAATATTATTTCTTGCAGAGGAGTATATAAGAAGGAATATTGATCTGGGGCATACATAAATATTCTAGATCGTAAACACTCAGCGTCAGAAACTTTTCACTGCTGGTGATATTGCTATTCATCTCGACAGTTGCAGAGAGAAAGAGAAGAGGGCAACCGATAAAAAAGTGAAGCAGAATTAAGTGCACTTTCCGCGAACTTCGCCCTATTCCTTTTCAAAGTTCAGTGGAAAGTTCAAAGAAGCTTGTATTTTATTAGTAGTTCACATAAGACTGTTCGAATATTCTATCTGATTATAGATTTCAAACGAAATAATAATGTAACTTTCGGAACAGTTTTGTTGTAAGTATATCGAAGTTGGGAGAACTCGAAGGGGGATGATACTGAATTTAACGATAGTTTTTGATCCAATTTAAGTTTGTATTTTGATCATCAGCATTGTCCAAAGTATCTTTGAGTAAGAATGTGCTATTCGATGGGAAAAGTCTTTAGCACATTCGAATCATTCAGAATGAACATTTTGCAGATCCATATCATCTTTACATGGAAATGACATATTTCTTGACAAAGGAGGATTATATCATGGTATCTAAATATAGGTTTTCGAAGACGCTGAATTCAATGTAGAATAATCAAAGGTTTGAATTTTCACCTGCGAAATCGTATATTATTCTTCAACACGAATTCCCTCGAAAATCTAAAGGTGTTTTTCTATATGGAAGATCTTCTTTTCATCCGACTTATACAGAATACCCGTTTGGCTGATCAACATCACCTATAACTACAGTGGTTTGAGGCTCTGAACAAAACTCGAATAAGAATTATGGGAAAATAAAACAAACAATTTATTCGTTTCGAAAAGGGACTATATGGACAAGTTTGGTATCGAAATATAGGTTTTCGAGGACACAATCCAAGGTCCTATCTATAACAGTTCAGATTTTCACATGCGAAATGGCATTTTTAAAAAAAAATCGAAATTTCAAGTCGTCATAGCTCCCGTTCCAGTGATCGTATCCACTTTTTATTTGTATATAATATATAATCAGCATTATCCCAAGTATCACCGAGAACAATAAAATCGATATCGAAAATCCCAACTTTTTTAGTGAAAAATGCATAAGAGGTAAGACCCCCCAAAAACACTATATTTCTCATCACCATGCATGGAATCCCTGGAAAATCAACCGGAGTTATTCTATTGGAATGCTCTTCAGCCTATTCGAATTATTAAGAATAACTATTTTGTCGGTCCATACCGCATATATTCTCGCCGCTTTGAGCTTGTGAACAAAACTCGAAAATGAAAAATGCAAAACATAGAACCCAAAAAATTAATGTTACAGAATGGTTATATGGTTAAGTTTGGTATCAAAATGTAGGTTTCCGAGAACGCTGAAATCAATAAAACCTAATCCAAGGCCCTATCTATAACGGTTTAGATTTTCACCTGCGAAATGGCATTTTTTCAAAAATTCGAAATTTCGAATCGTCATAGCTCCCGTTCCAGTGATCGTATCCACTTTTAATTTGCATATTATTAATCATCATCGTCCCAAGTATCCATGAGCATAATGGAATCGATTTCTGAAGTCCCAACTTTTTGGGTGAAAACAAGACACCCCAAAAACCATATTCGTCATCAACACGCAGGCCCGGATCTACGATTTTTTCTGACCGGGGCAAAAATTCATGATGGCGCCCCCTCCCCAAGGTTGGATATGAGAACTGAATGCTTTGAAAGTGAATATACAGTGTAATTTTTCTGAGTGTTTCATTAAAAGTATTACAGGAAGGAATTCTGATACGACTTCAAGATTCTGTATTTTTGTTTTAGAGTACATGAACTTGAATTGTAAAATATTTTCAAGCGGAATCTACTTCCGGTTCTACCGGAAACGAATGTGAACTTCGTTATTTCAGATGCAACACCCTGTATATTTATACATACATGTTTGAATTCTTGGTTTAATTCTACACTGATTCGATGGATGATGATGATATGCGCAACCACTTCTAGCGATTGTTGAGTTATTGTCAATTTTCTTGACAGAAAGAGTGTCACAAATAAGTCTCCAAAATCCCTCATTGTGAGAAATTTTTTTCGCCACAGTGGAACAAGAAAAAGTACGCTGATACTGCTTCTTGTATAAATTAGTAGGAAATATTATACAAGGTGTCTGAAACAGGGCTTCAAAGTGAGCCTCAATAAAAAGGAAATCTCTTTTTTTTTTCAAATGGTTACCATATAATTTCTTAATTCCGATCGATTGCTCGTCAAAATCTAGTTAGAGTGTGGCAAACATTGCATGCATTTGAAATTAGTAATTTTGCCGTTATTGAATAAAATTCGAATTTCACGACTAAAGCCAGGTCTCTTTATCTAAAAATCAAACTTATTCAGATAATTTTTGAATAGGCTATGTCAATAGTAAGAATATGTCAGTTTTAAACTAAGATTTTTTCATCATCATTCATTATCTGCTTTGTTTATTCGTCACATTCGCCGCAAATAAAGAACAGACTTTTGATATATCATTCTAGTGTACCTTTTTATTATTGCTTGTTTTGCATATTGCTCGATCAATAAAAATGAGTAAGAATGACAATTCCTAACATAGCCTACTTCGAAATGGACGAGCATATCTCTGAATTTGACTGAGCCAAACCTGGCTTTAGTCGTGAAATTCTGTCAAAATCAGTGGTATGCTAGTCTATTTCAAAGTAGGCTATATTAGGAATTGTCACTCTCACTCATTTTTATTGATCGAGCACTATGCAAAACAAGCAATAATGAAAAGTTACACTAGATTGATATATCAAAAGTCTGTTCTTTTTGCGGCGACTGTGACAAATAAACAAAGCAGATGATGAATGATGACTAAAGGAAAAAACTTAGTTTAAAACTGACATATTCTTACTATTGACATAGCCTACTTGAAAATTATCTTGATAAACCGGATGTTTAGACAACATGGCTTTATTTAGTCGTGAAATTCGAATTTTATTCAATAACGGCAAAACTACTGATTTTGAATACGTGAAATGTTCGGAACACTCTAACTAGCTATTGACGAGCAATCGATCGGAATTACAAAATTATATGGTTCCCATGCATTTGAAAAAAATGAGATTTCATAGACTTTAATTGAGGATCGCTTTGAAGCCCTATTTCAGACACCCTGTATAATATTTCCTCATAATTCATACAAGAAGAAGTATCAGCGTACTTTCTCTTGTTCCACTGTGGCAAAAAAATGTCTTACAATGAGGTATTTTGGAGATATAAACACTAATTTGTGACAATCTTTCTGTCAAAAAATTTGAGAATCAGACTCTAACTCAAAAATCGCTTGATGTGGTTGCGCATATCATACACCCAATCAGTGCAGAATTGAACGAAGAATTCAAATATTTAAAAATACACAGGGTGTTACATTCGAAATAACGAAGTTTACATTCGTTTCCGGTAGAACAGGAACTAGATTCCGCTTGAAAGTATTCAACAATTCAAGTTCATGTACCTAATCTAAAACAAAAATAAAGAATATTGAGTTTGTATCAAAATTCCAGTATATATAAAAAATTTTATTTGTGTTATAATGAATTCATAATAAATAATAAAAATAAATTCTAATAATAAAAAAAAATCACAAGAAAAGAAATTGGATTTTGTTCTTCACATCTTTACGCGCCGCGTTTTTTTTTCCGCGAACGCATCCCTCATTGATTTCAGAGATTTTTGGCAAAGTGATGGTTTATCATGTTTCCATGCTACAGTTTTTTATTTTTTTAATTTTTTTAACCTCTGGTTGATTTTGGCGCCCCTTTGAGCTGGCGCCCGGGGCAAGCGACCCGCTTGCCCCCCCCTAGATCCGGGCCTGTCAACACGAAATCCCTGGGAAATTTAGTGTTGATATTATACAGGGTGGCCATTTGAAAACGAAACAGACGAGATTACAGACGAAATAAATTTTTTCGATAGAAATGCTCGGACAGGTCGATTTCTGTTTCGAGGGGGACAACTTAAGATGTAGGTTACGGACGCATAGCGCTTCAACCCTTGCTGCTACAACCCCCACCCCCAATTTTTGAATAGGGAAGATGGGGTGAGTGATACCTCAATTCAAAGGTATTTTTATACTGATTTCATCACAGTAATTGTTTTTTCATTTTATGCATTAGTTCTCGAAATATTCATGCGTTAGTTAATTTTATCACTTAAATTAATTTTTTGCGAATAATTGACATTTCGTGCTTCCGAAACACCAAAATTTCCGTACTTGTATAAGAAATTGCAAAACATCTACCACTGGGCAAATGAAGTCATACCGTACGTGTTAATGCTACTAGGGTCAGATGTTCGACTAGCTGTTTTATTCACTGAAATCATTCTCCAACTGTACGGTATCAGAACGATTTGAAGTATTGATCTAAGAAATAAGTCTTTTCAAAGTAAAGTAAATAATTTATCAAAAACTCGCATCAATTAATTAAATATTCAAATTATTCACCATTAGCTTCAATACAATGAAATAAGTTTTGTTCGAAACGATGGCGCACATTTTGTAGCATTTCTGGAGTGATTTGACGACATTCGTTTACTATACGTCTTCTTAAATCTTCTATGGAATCGGGCTGTGTAGAGTAAATTTTACTCTTCAAGTGGCCCCAAAGAAAGAAATCTAGTGGTGACAGATCTGGCGATCTGGCTGGCCATTCAGTGGGACCCCTTCTTCCAATCCACCGATTTGGAAATCTTTGATCCAGATATTCTCGAACTGGTAAGGCGTAGTGTGGAGGAGCTCCATCCTGCTGAAACACAATCTGATCTTCCACATAATTTCCAGCATTGTTGTCAATAATTTCCGTCAAAATTGGATCAATGTGATTTTCCAATAAGTCCAAATACATATCTCCAGTAAGATTACCAGGTAAAAAGAACGGGCCGACAATGTTGTCACCAAATATTCGATCCCAAACATTGAGTTTTTGTGGTTGTTGAGTATAAACTTCGTGGAACAATCTCGGATTAGCATCGGCCCAATAACGACAATTGTGTCGATTTACTGTGCCGTTTAGAAAGAACGAACACTCATCGGAGAAACAAACATTGTACAGATAATTGGGATTAGCAGTTACTCGTTCACTCATTGTTTCACAAAATTCAACACGACGGCGACGGTCAAAATCATCTTCGTTTAGTGCGTGTGAAAGATGGATTTTGTAAGGATGGAATTTATGATGCTTCAAAATATTTGCAATTCGAGTTCGTGTAAAACCAAATTCATGTGCTAGCTGCCTCGTACTCGTCATTGGATTCAGAGCAATCTGTCCAAGAACAGCTACTTCAGCTGCTTCATTTCTTTCCATGTTTTGTTTTTTATTAGCCACGGACCCGGTTTTTTGAAACTTTGACACTAATTCCAAAACATACTTCCTATTAACATGTTTATCTAAATGTCGTTGATTGAAGAATTCTGCGGTTCTATTCGCACATTGATTGTTTGCAAAAAAAAGTGAAATTATTTCCACCCGCTCTGCAATTGAATAAACCATGTCGAACAATGAATTAGAACACATACAAGTCTCGATTCAAAACTAAGAATAATTCACATGTCAAAGAACCAGTAAGCCAATTTAATGATCTGTTCGTAATAAATAAAAAATTATCGATTCTCATTTTTTTTGAAAAAGATATGAATTCAATAATCAATAAAATGAAAATATTATTGAAGCCAACTGAGTCGGAAATCGTTTCACGAATTGGGACTGGAATATTTCTGTGGCATCATTAATGATTTGATTTTCTTACCTGGTAATCTGATTAGAGATATGTACCTATTTGGATTTTTTGGAGATTTCTATCGATCAAGTGTTACCGCATGTTATTGGAAATACTGCAAATTATATCGAAGAGTCGATGGCTCTTTGCCTGATGTAATAAGTCAGACAATAAATTATCTTTTTCTCTCTCTCTCTCTATATCGAAGATAATTTAGATTGAGTTTCAGCAAGATTGAGCTCCTTCGCAATACGCTTTGTTTGTTCGACATCTTGATTAAAGATTTCTATGTCAGTGGATTGGAGGAAGGAAGCCACAGTCATGGTTGTTTTGAAGCTCAAAATGTCGATTTTTCACAAAAAAACACTACAAGTGCCATGAAAACACCACTTAATTTTCAAATACTTAGTTGGGAATATTTCGAGAACTAATGCATAAAATGAAAAAAAAATTACTGTGCTGAAATCAGTATAAAAATACCTTTCAAATGAGGTATCACTCACCCCATCTTCCCTATTCAAAAATTGGGGGTGAGGGTTGTAGTAGCAAGGGTTGAAGCGCTATGCGTCCGTAACCTACATCTGAAGTTGTCCCCCTCCAAACAGAAATCGACCTGTCCGAGCATTTCTATCGAAAACATTTATTTCGTCTGTAATCTCGTCTGTTTCGTTTTCAAATGGCCACCCTGTATTGTGAAGTTCTTCAACCTATTCGAATCCTTCAAAATATCCATTTTGCTGACCCATAACACCTGAACTCTGCATGCTCTAAGCGTTCGAACAAAACTCGAAAATGAAAAATTGAAAACAAAAAATTAAAAAAATTCATGTCAAAGAAGGACCATATGGACAAGTTTGGTATCAAATTATAGGTTTTCGGGGACGGTGAACTCAATAAAAAATATTACGAGGTTCTATGTATAATAGTTGAGATTTTAACCTGTCAAATGGCATTTTTTCGATTTTCAAATCGTCATAGCTCCCGCTCCTGTGGTCGTATCCACTTTTGATTTGAACATTGTTAATAAGCAATAGCAAGGCACACACGAAAGGGAAATCTGTAAGATCTGATCGGCAGTCCAGATCTGTAACAGATCTGGACGGCGGATAGGATCGCTCCCGCCGATATGGTCTGTCGCGGATCATATATCTCATTGATCCGCGACAGACCATATCGGCGGGAGCGATCCTATCCGCCGTCCAGATCTGTTACAGATCTGGACTGCCGATCAGATCTTACAGATTTCCCTTTCGTGTGTGCCTTGCTATTGTCCCAAGTATCTATCAGCATAATAAAATCGAGTTTGAAAATTGCAGCTTTTTGGGTGAAAAATGCGAAAGGGGTAAGACCCCCCAAAACACTATAGCAAGGCACACACGAAAGGGAAATCTGTAAGATCTGATCGGCAGTCCAGATCTGTAACAGATCTGGACGGCGGATAGGATCGCTCCCGCCGATCTGGTCTGTCGCGGATCATGGAGATATATGATCCGCGACAGACCAGATCGGCGGGAGCGATCCAATCCGCCGTCCAGATCTGTTACAGATCTGGACTGCCGATCAGATCTTACAGATTTCCCTTTCGTGTGTGCCTTGCTTATATTTGTCATCACCACGGAATCCCTGGGAACTTTAATGTCGATATTTGTTTGGAAAGGTCCTCAATCTGTGAGAATCATTCAGAATATTCGTTTTGATGTTCAGTATCACCTATACTCTGAATGAGCAAAACATAAAATCGAAAAAAACCATGGTACAAAAGTATGATATGGTTAAGTTTGGTATCAAAATACAGGTTTTCGAGGATTAGTAATTGAATAAAAACAAGCTATTCAGTGCTGTTCAGATTTTGACCTGCGAAACTTTATTTTCCCAAAAATCGAAATTTCAAATCGCCTCCAGTAGTATCCATACGATGCCAGGTATTGGCTTTGAGCAACTGGCCTACCAAGTGGTACAGTGTAAACGGGTAAAGGTAGAGGTCCACCTGTATTTCACTGGAAGACTCCAGTGAAAATCCTTTGCCTTCAAATTCCTACAGGGAAAATAGATTATGGATCTGTCCACCACTCGAAGTTTATTTGCACTTGACAACTTTTTTGGAAGAGTTACTTAGTTAAAATTTGTTTTGCCAAATAAATACCTCAGGATAATTTCCCTCAAATGAGACATAAACTGGAATGGGCATCCAGGGCGCTGTTTGCTTGTTCTTATATACGGAGATTCGTTTCAAACCGAACGCTGCATAGCCCCTTATCCATTAGAACCGTAGTTACATCAGAAATACGACTTGCCCCCTAAACGGCTTTCGGCTCAACTTAAACCCGAATTGTTTTGACAAGAGGTTGGCATAAGGCCTGAATCACCTCCGAAACTTCCCTGTGCTCCGCTTCGTGGAGCAATTTAATGAAAAATCGATCAGGAACTTGAGCTCTATTATCTAAATGATTCCATATAGTTTTACGATCACGGCGAGGCTAGAATTATACCGGAGCCTAAGTTATGGCCGTTCCCGCGAACAGGTGTGAAGAGCAATAAATAATGTTTATGGCGAAATCTATTTTCTTGAATTAACTGGCCCATTGTCATCATTGTTATCAGCGTCCGTTATTGTCTGGCTTCATGGCTCTTTATTCCTATTGCAGTCGCAATGTGAAAAGCGAGTTTTAAATTGATGTTATGAATGGGTTTGAATAATAACAATCATTACACCGTTTTTGTTGGAAAATGAGGATACATTTGTACGCAGGAAATGAGCACTTAGCCTAGTCGTTCGGTGGATATTTAGGACGGGAATTAGGAGTTTTTGCGAATGGGGACTTGAGAACACTGGCTCAAATTCTTCAAACGCGGCAGATACGATAAAGTTACGAAGGTTGATGGGATCATCAGCAGATTAGTCCCAAACATTGCCACATAGCCAACCAGGTGATTACTGTTACAGAATGAGTATGACCTCTAGCTCTGCTTTGCAAGTCTTATTGCCGGCTCTGGATACACTTACACAAGCAAGCCGTTGCAAAACGATTGCGTCTGGTGACCTCTTCAGATCTGCCCACTGAACCAAAGACGCACAGGTAACAATAGGGCGTGCTATTGCCATGTAGGACCATACTACTATGTTTGGTTTCAGCCCCAGATCTTTCCAAAGATCCTTTAGCATGCCCATAAGGCCGCTATGGCTTTGGAACGAGTTTTTTCGATGTGTTTTTCCCAGTTGGGTTTACTATCAAGTGTGATACCAAGGTATTTTGACAGAATGGAGAATCTGACAATTTAATGGTGGCGATCATAAATACAGATTCCTTCTTCTAGTAAATGGAATCAGGATGATCTTCTAGGTTTTGATACTTCATCACAACTAATTTCGGTGATGGTTAGACTCCACCAATACTTTAGAACCCTTAGCTTTCTCTTCAAACTGCGACTGGGCAAGTCAATGTTTGCGAGAGAAAAAAGAGCCCATTGCTTCATTACTAACAAGGATATCTCTTAATGACGAAGTTGAATGAAGCCTCATACCAACTGCAGTTTGTTCCTTTCCCTGAGCAACCAGATGGCATTTATGCACCGTTTGAAGGCTGCTAAAATTCTCAATGCAGCTAAGCATTAAGTGATCTCTCTGTCTCTCTACCAACATATGCTCGAAAAGTGGCGTGCTGAGGCGTCCGAACCATTTTTATGAATCTTCATTCCACATTTCCGAATTTCCAACATGAATGAGGGGAATAAAGTTCAGTGTACGAAATTCTCTTGATGTAGGTCGATATAAGGAGATCATTCGACCTAGTTTCACCTATATGAAGCCGCAGAAACATGTACAGAGGTGATAATTACATACAGGTAAAAATGATGCTCTCTGCAGACTTGAGTCGCAAACGATCCTCACCTCGTATCCGCTTTTCATTTTATTCCGAAGAAACTTCGCAAGTACCCTTCGAATAATGAGACCTCATCGCTGAATCTGAACGTGTTCAGTTTGTGTCCAAAATTCGAGATGCCCGTTAAACTCTGCAAGTTGCCTACGTGAGCTTGACGCATACGACACATCTATCGCCTCATTATTCAGGAGTTGCACGAGTCCGCCCCCACTAGTAGACTTCCTACCCCATCATAGCGAAATGAAAGGGTGCCATAATTACAATTATTATATCTACCCAGAAATTTCCCGGCTGGAAAGTTGTCATTCCCTGGCACAGTTCGGGACCATGGCACATAAATTCCGAAGGTAGACCGTAGCTTATCTGTCAAGTGGGTACGATGAACGTTTATTGTGTTGTCATCCCCTGTATCTGATTAGGTATGTTTGAGAGCTCCGCGCTTTTCAATGCTCTAATTTCATGACGCCCAGCTCAGCGAGAGTGTAAACTTTAATTATCGCATGTTGGGGTCTCAATTTCACCGAATTAAGTTGAATAATTCTGTTTTTGTTTTGTGAAATCAAAAACTGAGATTACACGAGGAAACCTACACCCCAGAGATTCCACTTTGTAGAAAAATTTTACGAAAACATTATCACGAAATATTACTGCTTCACAAGAGTTAGGGATATCGTATTCAATCGTTTTTAGAGGTATGTAATCTTCCAGAAAATCGCTGTAAAATCTTTTAAAACTCAATAACAACTTGAATCAAATCCAATAAAAATCAGTATGAGACATTTCGTCAATCTAGTCGATTTTTTTCTAAAGTTTAGTTCTTTGCATATGCTTCATTAATGTTCTTATTTTGAAATGAAGTCAGTTTATCAACGGCTTCGATTTGAAACGAGTTTTCTGAAAATGCCAAGACATAAATTAACTGTGCTACACAGTGTGTGCCCATGGCATTTACTGTGATCGGCTATGTAGTCGCTGCACAGTCCGCTTTTGCTTGTTTTGTCAATTAAATTGTAAATTTAATTGACATAATCAAAAGGAAGAAACAGCCTCTCACATAATCTTTGAATGCGACGCCTTGGGAAGAAGGCGCAACAGAATCTTTGGTGAAATCAATCCGGAAACGGGAATGAATCCGAAAAACCTCATAAAAAGGCTACTGAACCTGATAAAGGATACAAACCTATTCTCGTGAGGAACCACTGACGAAAGAGTGATACAATAGACCCAAGTTGGTCGCAGTGTCACAGGGAGGCCAAGCGCTAACCCGGTCTCTTGTTTGTCAGTTTATAAATCAATCAATCAATCAATTGTAAATTAATTGAATTGAAATGAAAAAAAAACGCTGAGGCTAATAGGGCTACCGGAATGCTACAGGGTGGCCTAACTCAGATTGTTGTAGGGGAAAGGCTCCAAGTCAGCCAAAGTGTGATATCTCGACTTTGGAATAGGTTCAGGGAGAAAGGTTCCGTATTGGAAAGACCAAGGCTTGGTTGGCGACGACAAAAAACACCTGCTCAGGATCGTTTCATCACCGTTTCGGCGAGAAGAAACCCTACATCTACGTGTAGAATGCTACGGAATACTCTTCAAAATGCAGATGGGGTCCAAGTTTCCATCGAAACCATCAGACGACGTTTGAGAGAGGTGAATCTAGGTTCTAGACGTCCATTAAGAGGAGTTCCATTAACACGTGACCATAAGCGTCGAAGACTGGAATGGGCAAGGCAACATATCAATTGGAACGATCAATGGCGTAGTGTCCTTTTCACGGATGAATCCAGATATGGACGATTTTCAGATTCTCGAAGAATAAGGGTATGGACAATCCCACGCATACCCCGTAATCGTCGCTATGTCCAAGAAGTCCATCCATTCCGAGGGGGTAGTGTTACGGTATGGGCCGGAATATGTTTCAACGGGCGCACAGATCTACACATTTGTCCTGGGAATATGACCGCCTTACACTACAGGGAGC
The DNA here is from genome assembly GCA_951802165.1 of Adalia decempunctata. Classification (NCBI taxonomy): domain Eukaryota; kingdom Metazoa; phylum Arthropoda; class Insecta; order Coleoptera; family Coccinellidae; genus Adalia; species Adalia decempunctata. The sequence goes on from OX637699.1 coordinate 30,267,255, forward strand.
ATCTCATTGACAATGTTGTGCCAAATTTTCACGCTGCTATTGGTGAAACTTTCCAATTTCTAGACGATAACGCTAGACCGCATCGTGCAGCCATAGTTGAGAATGCCCGTGGAGGCCATACATTGTATTGATAGTCTCAAAATACTTGAATTCTCTGGGAATGAAATTTCGTTATTTTACTCGATTTTTCTCAACCACCCTGTATACGCTGCAGACCTACAGGCTAGAATTAATTTGCAACTTGAAATCATATTTATATGAATTTTCATCACAAATCTCTTATTCTATCTATATTTTTTTGCACTTTGAGTCAATATTCCTAACCAAGGGCGGATATAGCTCTTTTTCATGGGAGGGGTAACAAAGATAATGGGGGGGTAATAACGATTGAAAACCATTAAATCAAGTATACAATGTATGAAAAATTTTATGTGTACCACCTTTTTCTTAGGTCTTCGATGCTCATGGGGGGGGGTAGTTACCCCCAGTACCTCCCCCCGTAAATCCGCCCTTGTCCCTAACTCATGTGGAGCAGTTCAATATAGCCCACGTTTAATAAGAAAGAGCGCTCAAATACGGATTATAAATAAATAGGATCATGATTTCTGTATGTACAATTGAACGTTAATCAATTGCTGACACAGAAGCAGTAGGTAAATATTTATACATGGTAATTGTACACCGGTAGTTCAACAAAGTAGTGATTATAATAGGTTATTCTTTAGCCAATAAATGGTGACACTTCTGTCGACACAATTCATTAACGAACATCAATATATATGTTTCCACCAGCTATCATTATCATGAAAGTAATATTATGATTTTATTCAGCTTTTGGAGTTCTCAATGTTTACAGACATGGGTGATTAACAGCAAAATGATTCCAAAAAAGCTTTATTCGAAACTTCCATTATAGCCGAATGATTGTCATTCGTGATTGAAATTTGATTTTGTCTTGAGTTCTTGGAAACATCTCGAAAATCTTGATGGTTCTTTTGTTGTTTATTGTTTTAAAATAAGTAATTTCTCGTGTTTATCAATAAAAATTTGTCCTCGAAGTCCATGGAAAATAAATTGTATGAAGCACTTCAGGATATCATTACCAAATAATGATACCATTAGCTTAGGATAAAATAAAATGACGTTAAACGTATACAGCACCGAACACTCACTATTGATCCTCTATCTTTCACATCCGTTTCTTTCTTGAGTTATTTTTAGAATAATTATTTTATCATCATGCTAGTAATAATCGATATCAGAACAATAAGATGACGTACATTCCACCCCTTACGACTTCTGTGGCATTGAATAAGCTGTGGACAAACATAGTTTCAGCAAATCCACGCCAGTCTACTTGCATCCAACTCCGGATTCAGAGAGAAGTGCAACACCATCAAGAACACAGAAGCCTCATTAACAGGGATGGGATAGTTTCCAAGAACCAACTCGACATTATTCAAGTTAATCTGGTAAGATTTGATATTTAGAGAGGTACTTCCATAAACGCACGTTCAGAAGTTTCAGGATGATTGATATCTGTGCAATATTAATCTGCAAACATGCGGTAGATTATCAGGGGAGATGTGCACTTAGATTATCAACGGAATACACGCTATCAGAGTCGTCCATAATGGAAAATAATTGCAGTTAGGGTCTGTGAGGATTAAGAGATTTTGCTAGCATTATTTCGCCTCAATATGTCGTGGTATCAAAGAAAATGTACCAATCTAGACCTATTATTGCAACAAAAACATGGTAAAACTATTTCTTTCCACGATTTTTCTCAAGATTAGCCAGCAAACATTAAATTTTTTGATTTCTACCTCTGGTAACAAACATGTTATTTCCGAAGGATGCTTAGTTTTAGCTTTAGTTTGGTAAAGAGGTTGAATTCCACTGCGACCTTTAGGTCTACTGATCAGAGCTGATTGTGCAACTGTGCTATCTAGAGCTTGTCTACAGCTCTAGAGCTTCAATAAACTCCCGTACCTGAGAGAGCTTCAAGGTTCAAGAAGGTTAAATCCTTGTTCCTTCTATAATTCTCTTGTCCAAGATATTCCTGGAGCAGGGTTTCAATGGAGAGAAAATCTGTAACCATGAAACCACATTTGCTTCAGAAAATCTGTAGTCATCAGTTTCTGTCAAGCCTATTCTCACGATATGGTTCTTGAGACGACAATGTCTTGTGAGGAGACGTATCTTATTCTTACTGAGATCCAAATGATTCTTGGTTTTTACAGTTCTGAAATCGCGAAGAACTTTTTGGAATGATTCATTCCAGGAAGATTCCTCCAGAGTGCTTATCTTTCAGTTTCTTTCCTCTACCAAAACTCTCTCTTATAGGTGCATTTGCCTATATCACAGAGAGGTTCTGGACCAGTTAGGCGTTTATTCTGCCTTTCTGCCAAGGGTGTTGGCCACTTCGTTTATTTTTATTCTTGAGTGACCAGGAACACAGAGTTAAAAGACCTGGTTGTTCTTGCATAGATTCATTTGCCTGAACTTCCTGGCAAGGGTGGTGGCCTCTTTGTTTACTTTGATTCCTGAGTGACCAGGAACCTAGAGTACCTAAACAGACCTTCATGTTCTTGCCTACTTCTTTGAGTTTCCGTCGGAATTTCCATATCAGCATTGAGTCGATGACATAGGAACTCAGTGCTTTCATAGCAGCTTGACTATAAGAATGGATCACTATGTCACTCCCTCTATAGTTTCTTGGTTACAAATAATACGAATAGAATCGAATTGGCAATTCATTTGAAGATAGTCCATTGAACCCCTGTATAATCAATACTTCTGGAGCTTTCACGTCATTTTGTTTCTCTCAAATTTAAAGAACCAAGACAAACTGCTCCTAATGACTGATTAACAGCAAACCAGTCGAACGTTATTCGGCTGTGCTAAACTCGAGCTTCTTAGAGCTCCCAATTTTAGGCCATGAATGATTATAGGAACCCCTTGGAGATACGAAGTTCCGTGATTAATAACCTACTTTTCGCCTCGGAAAGAAATCCGGGAATCGATTATGAAGCTCATCTATCTGGAAATGCAGCAGCGAAAAAATTTCTCCTCTCCCAATTAATGTCCTATTATAAAATCAAAACAGTTTGCATAATTAATCGTTCCCTTCTTAGGATCTCAATTCATTCGGAGCACAAAAGCCGACCATCCTCATTAACTCGACTTCTGCGCCAACATCTCTACCCCTTGTTGTGGCCGAATTCCTCCGGGATTCTCAAGTGAAAGACGGAATTTATTTTTAAGTAATATACACTCTTAATGTTCTTCGAGCCGTTCGAGGGAAATCTATTGCTCTTAATTTCATCGGCGATAACCGTTAATTCTTCCGGTATCATGACAATCTTCACCCTATGGAATGGTCGCATATCTCATGTTTTTCCAGAACGTGGTTCAATACGACCTCTGGCTGACGTCACGTTATCCTCTGGATCATTTCGATGGCCTCTCGTCAAGCTTTGTCCTCTTCCTACGCAATTGGTCTCTCCTTGCTGAAGCCGGGCGGCAGGTCAAATGGAAAACTTTATTAAATGAACTTCTTCTTGTTATATAGTATGTACATCCTCTGCCTAATCTAATTCTCATAACTAATTTCCGCAAGAGTGAAGTTAGGAAGTATGTACCATACATTATTGATCTCCCTGACAGCATAAATAAAGTGAAAAATCACCTTTACAATTCATTCATCCGATTATCTTTTTCTATATTCTTCCCTCAAAATAGTTACGGTAACAATCATTGGGAAGTTAACCCTTAAATGAAGATTTTCCAATGAGAGGTGCTATTTTCACAATCGAAGAAAAATGCCATCTTATATATAAAATTCTCCTGTTTGCATTTTGTGGCCGAACTCCTCCGAAACGGCTAGACCGATTTTCGTGAAATTTTGTGTGCATATCATGTAGGACCGGGAATCGGCCAACATTTATTTTTCATCCTCCTAAATGTTAAGAGTGGTCCTCCCCTAACTTTTTTTTCAATTTTTTCGGACAAAATTTTTTATTCTAATTTTTCATGATTACAACCCTAAAATTTCACCCCTCTACCTAACCTAACGGGAACGTGGTATAACAAAAACTGCGCGGGGTCAGCTAGTTTCTTTATATGAATTATCGAATGTTTATTTCATTATGAAGAAGAAAATATGCCGTCAATAATGGAAAATAACAGCAGACAAATGAGCACCACGACCACGACTACAGGACCATAACCTTTTCATGAAATTTTCCATATCCAAATCGCAAAGTGGCTGCCCTATGTCCTCGATAGCCCCAGGAATTTTATCTCTGAGGCCTCAAATCGACGCTGGGCTCTTGACGTAGACCTTCGCTTTCTCATGGCCCCAAATGAAGAACTCGCCAGGTGTTAAGGGGATGTGGTACACGTCCAAGCTCGCGAGCTTCCTTCAACAATTGGGCTTTTTATTTCCATGATATCTCAGTTCGTATGCGGCGTAGACAAACAATTTTTAAATTAAAGCTTAATCATTTCTCTAGAATGTGTATTACTTGCTTTTCTGTTTTTCTTCGTATATTAGGAAAAAACCTGGTGAACTGTAATTTCATGAAAATCTAGTCAAGCGATTTTATTTCCATGATATCTCCGTCAATTTTTTGGGATAAATGTATGAAATTTTCTGTATGAATGCGGAATAATATTTTGCAGAATGTGTTTTACTCGCTTCTCCGTTTTTCGTATATTAGAAAAAAAAACCTGGTTGAAAATATGACCAATAAAGTTCCTACTTTATAATTCATTTAAGGATTCAAGGGGTAATAAACAAAAAAACTGATCAATACACATTCAGCTAAATATTATTTAGCATGTATACTGAAAATTTCATACATTTATCCCGAAAATAGACGGAGATATCATGGAAATAAAATCGTTTTTCCAGATTTTCATGAAATTACAGTTCACCAGGTTTTTTTCCTAATATACGAAAAAAAAACAGAAAAGCGAGTAAAACACATTCTAGAGAAAGGATTGAGCTTTAACTTAAAAAAAAGTTGTTGGTCTACGCCTCATACGAACTGAGATATCATGTAAATAAAAAGCTCAATTTTTGAATAAGGAAGCTCGCGAGCTCGGACGTGTACCACATCCCCTTAAATCACATGATCCCGGTGATCACCTATTCGCGAGATAACACGGTGCGGACACTTTTACTGTAAAAGGTCAATGGATTTGTTGCTTGTGTGGCTCGTAGCGCCGTCTTGTTGAACGCTGTCCAGATCAATATCATCCAATTCCGACCATAAAAAATCATTAATCATCTCTCGGTAGCGCAATCAATTCACCGTAACTGTTGCTCCTGCCTCATTCTCGGAATATAATTTATTCATACATGTATGTTGAGTACATTTCATACTTCATGTATAAATTTTGCCATCAATAATTACATGGCCTGTCAGAAAACAATAAAATAAATTGTAAAAGACTATTACACTTTACACATTCACAAACAATTAATTGAGGAAAGAGACTATTGTTCCAGGAACTCATTGACCGTATATACTATACCGATATATATCGTATATTGTCTTTTCGAGGAGTATATTTTTGACCTTGATTCTGAAAGACTAGTCCTAGTTGTTTCCAGCTGTCAGGAATTCTATTATAGAGCTTTATGCACGTATGATTGGGACCCTGCTGTGCCTTTTTATTCTTGAAAGCGGCACAGAAACCTTTTCTTTGTGACGGGTGTTATATGTGTGGTACGCGGAGTTTTCCGAAAACTTATCCTGATGTTGGTGGACATAAGTCACACATGCGAGAATAAAAGTTGAAGTGATGGTAAGTATTCTTTCACTTTTGAAAACTCCCCTACAGCTTTCCCTTCCTTTTATACCAAAAAGCGTTCTGACTGCTCTTTTTTGTTTTAGCAAAACCCTCTGGGCTTCGCTGGATTGTCCCCACACTATTATACCATATACTGCCACACTATGGAAAGCAGCATAATAGGTAGTTTCGCCGTTTTAGTGTTCGATATCTGTCTCATCCTCATCTAATCATATAGATAGCTGTAGATAGATTCCTACACAAGGTATCAATGTGTATAGTGAGGTCCAATGACCCACCGGACCATAAACCGCACCAAACAGTCACACGTTGAGGATAGAGAGGCTTTTCAATAATAACTCCTAGGTTTTCCGAGCCCCAGATGCGACAGTTTTGCTTGTTGACGAAGCCACCTAGGTGAAAATGGACATCATCACTCAGGATGATTTTTCGATGGAATTCCGGATCATTTTCATACATTTTAAGTACCCAATTAGGGATTGCAAATTTACCGAATTTGAATTTACCGGTAATTCGGTAAATTATTTGAAAAATTACCGGTTTACCGGTTTTTTACTACATAAAATAATAAGCCACAAAATAAAAATCCAAAGTTAGATTCTTATCAAATAAAAAAAACAGAAAAATAAAACTCTAGGCAAATAAAAAAAAAATAATATACCTAACTCAAAGACTAGTAAGAGGCCCTAAAACATTCGAAATAGTAATTTAAATAAAAAAATATCTGTCGTTTTACACTTTTTAAACGACTCGTACGATTCCTTTAGGCCCTGAGAAAACAAAGCTTAAAGGCTTTGTTTTCTCTGGACCTTTTTCATTAAACTAAAGGGATCGAAATAATGTAAATTTGTGAAAAAGAAATAGCAATATTTTTGGAAAGAGGGATTTCAGGGGAAATATTTAGAATCTGCTTTAGCAGCACTCATGACCACTCGGCCTCTTAGTGTTGAGTCCAAAAAAGCCATTACTGCGACAGGAACAATTATAACAAAGATTAGGTCGCGGCTAAGTGATGAAAGTATTGATATATCAATACAATAAGATCAAGTCTCCACACTAGTAGGCCGAGTTGTCATGAGTGCTGCGAAAGCCATTTCTAAGTATTTCTCATAGAACTTATAGTACATGGAATGCCATTAGCCTTGCTGCTCAGCTTAAAAAAATGGATAAACATCTCCACTTGAGGGAATACTGAAACTTCCATGTTGCCATGGTTACGACTTGTCATACAGAACAGAAACACAGAAATATTATGAATTTAATCGTCAAGATCCAATTCACTTGGCATTTCGACAAACATTTCTGTTCTGTATGACAAGTCGTAACCATGGCAACATGGAAATTTCAGTATTCCTCCAACTTGGGATGTTAAGCCACTTTTTGATCTGGTAATAGTATTCCATGTACTATAAATTCTATGGTATTTCCCCTGAATTCCCTCTTTCCAAAAATATTGCATTTCCTTTTCAAACATTTACAGACTTGAATATTTTACAATCCATCCCGTCCGCGCTGGCCGTGCATTACAGAAACAACGGATCAGCGCTGGCATTTTTTTACCGAAATTACCGGTAAAAGATGTCGGTTTCTTCGTCGGTAATTTGAAAAACATCAAGGGCGGTAAATCGGTAAATCAGAAAACCGGTAATGCAATCCCTATACCCAATCAGATAAGACACGACTTTGTTGATGATCGGCCGGCTTGAGTTCTTGTGTTAACTGAACTTTATAAGCGTTAAGACCCAAATCTTCATGCAAAAGACGTTTGTGGAATGCCAAATTTCAAAGAAGGACGAGTATTGGACAAAACTTGGTTTCCTCCAACACTTTTGGCTGCAACAGCAATAATCTCGGTTGTTCTTGTGCGACGTGCACTGGTTTTATTCTTCACATGACTTGTCCCAACAGCTCAAATTTTTCCATCAATTTCTGTATTGCGGTTCGACAAGGTGCTTCACGACGACCCAAACATGTTCGAGTTTTACGAAGCGTCTCTGCAAAATTCTCACCATTTTTTTTTAGCGAATTATAATAATTTCAATGCGTTGTTGAAGCGTGTGTCGTTCAATTTTTATTAATGGCGTAGTTTGTACTTGTCAAATGTCAACAAAATGACAGCTTCCAAAGTGACATCCACCGAAATAGCGGGCCATTCAAAACATCACCTCTTATTGGAAAACCCTTTAGTAGTTATTGCTAGAAATTTAATAGACATCAAAGCTTGAATACGACTCACTAATTATTATGAATAGAAACATGAAATCTTCAGCTATTTGCACGAAAATTCACCACGAATATCACAAGAAAATATTTTGTTTAGTGAATGCAAATCGTCCATCGCCTTTTTCACGGTTTGGTGACCTTTCGAGGATCACTCTGTACGATGATATTGATGGGGCATGGAGAGAATCTCGTGCCTTTTTCTGTCTGGTGCTCTCCTTAAAAAATGTCGGCGTGATAATAGTGACGATCCTTGTTGCTTTGTCCGAAGCTAGCGGCTTGGAACAGGAGTTATATGGAACACTTACCCGAACGAATTGCTGTGCTTTGAGTTTTTACTGATGCACAAATCTCGTTTTCTTGACCGCATGAGAATTGTAGGACGGACTACTCTTCCTCTTATTGTGGATGGTTTGTGTGCCTGAAGGGGCTGTTGGGTTTCGTGCTTTCAGATTGAAAATCCAATGATAACCCTTTCGAGTTTCGTCCATCCGCTTTACAGATGTAATCTTGCTTGCTGACAGATAAAGATCTGCACATACGATTTCGTATACAGGAGGAATTTTCAACTTGATCGTTCATTTTAATGTTTCATAGTTGTCCTCAAGATGTGGTCAATTTTGACTTGAATTATCAATCATTCCAAACAATTCTTTGTTCTTACAGTTCCGAAACCCCGATGAAACTTTTTCGAATGATTTATTCCTGGAAAATTCCGCCAGAGTACTTCCAAAAATTATCTCTAATAGGTGCATTTGTCTAAACCACAGGCCAGTAAATGGCTCTCTTTCTGGCTAGTATGTTGGCCTATTCATTTCCTTTGATTCCTGAGTGACCATCAGGAACGCAAACTAAACATTGAGGTGCCTGAGCACAAAATCTTCAAGAAAAAAATAATTTGGAAGTTTGTAGCTTTTCAAGAATACGCCTTAAAGCTTTCGTTTATTTGAGAGACCCCCTTTACTTTTCGACAAGATATCCCTCCCTGAAACCTTTCGCACCTATTTGGCAACACCCTGTATGTAAGAAACACGAATTTTAGATAGAATAATGTGCTATTTCCTGTAGACTGATGGCGTCACAAACCATTAAAGTTCCCATTCACACAGAAAAACACGAGATTGCTTTAATTGAATCAATGATCACCTTCGAATTTCAATCGGAACCTGAGCAAATAAAGATAAAAACGCCTTAACAACCTGGCTCGACCAGGCTCCGGACGTTGATCTGTCTAGTCATGCAGCTCGAAAGCAGATTAAAAAAAACGAAAAATCACAACTTCCTGCCTGATGATTCCAAGTTCCCAAACAACATGACCGACTACATAAAATGGGCCTTCTTCATTATTTATTTAATGATAGCGAGATCTCAGCCGAATACTGAGTGTTCGAAGCAGCTTCTCCCCCATATAATTACAAGCAATAGCAATAAAGTGCTGAAGTGTGGAATTTTGTTATAACAGCGGCAAGTGATGTTGCCGTGCGAAAATTAATAGGGTAGGGATCTAATTAAACAATCGTAAGGTTCAAAATGATAATGGAAAGTTTAATGATTATACGTAAAGGCGATTAGTCAGTGGCGGTGGTTGGAGGCGGCTTTGCATCGTTATTTTTAATGGTTTTGAACTTGACTCCCAGTTCAGTTCGCCCGAATTCTTGGAGACATCAGGACTGAATCAATTTTTTCCATTTCATTGTTATTCTTTTGATTTTATTCTCCATATACCTACTTATATTCCATATATCAACATAATATAGTCTCCTACAATTTCACTTTGATCTATTGAAGAGTATTCTCCATTCACAATTATAAAATCACAACTCTGGCCTTGGAAATTTGATACATTCCACTCTGTATCGAAGTTATGATGTTTTTCAAAATATTTTTATGTTCCAAGTCAACACTATGTTGCCCTTTCTACATTCTTAGCGTATTTCTCATAATGTGAATTTATTCGGAAAATGAATGAATTGGAAAAGATGTGATGGACGAAAATAATTAACGTTTATATGAATTGATAGAAAGGATGGCTTTTCTAGTTATTTGCATGAAAAGTACAAGAGAACACTGTTGAAATATATTATTTTTCGCCATGGAAGAAAATTGCATTGCTTTCACATAATTTTCATATGCATGCTTGTGAAGATTTAATGTTTATTATCCTCTTGAACTAAAAGTTCAAGACTTGACGACATCAATTGTTGATTCTAATCAAGAATTCATTAAAAAAAATCAATCCAAAGATATAAGATGAATTGATGGGTAATTACAAGAATCAAGAATAATGTCAATTTTATTTTGTTGATAACTTTCTTAAAATCAATGTTGGGCTATAAAACTCGGCTGCGTTTGTTCAAATAAGATATAAAGAATACATTTTTCACCATTTCGACCTTTGAAAGGCGTTTCTTATAGGAGAATTAGGTCTAAGTACCACCTCATTAGTGAAGTACCTAACTTTTGCAAATCTGCTCAGATATCGCCAAATTTCTTGGAAAACCTGAAAAATATCATCCTAATCGACCTCTCGAGGCTCCATCCGATCCATCTACTGCGATATCTGTCCAAATAACAGCTTTTTCAACGAAATTCCCGTGTAGGTACCCCTTTAACCTCGAAATGTAAACATTCGTCCTGGCCTTGAAAATCGTCCTCACACTCCAAACTGGTGCTAAAAACAATAAACATACGTTAATCTTGAATATTCGACGAAAAACTCACCTGCAAGATTAAATACCAAAAATCTGCGAACAATTTGTAAACCTAACAAATGTGGAATATCTTCGATACTTTTACTTTGATGTGAACAAAGAAACTGGCAACGACGTTTGGCATATTGCCATATTTTTTATGCAAAAAATAATTTCAAATTGTGAAAACATCTGTAACTACGAATTTGCACATAAATGATGTCCCTCTTCAAATAAAGAATGTTTTAAGTATCCCAACACATTGCTGTACTTGAAATATTCAAAAATAGGAACAAATTCAAGAAATGGAAATAACATAGTGAATCAACACTGATATGAATTCGATGTGAAAGCCCCGATACAGTTCCGACGCCACTGTTCCCATATTTCACGATAATTGTCCCTCGCACTGATTATTTTCTTCACATCGTTGCCTCACATCCTCCAAGAGATATAATAAAAAATCTATTTGTTTCTGTGGACGCAACCAAGCGTGTCTTCGAGGCCAAAGGAAGTCTAGATGAGCAGAGAGATTTTTAATGGTACTGATGAGATTAGGATATAATGGATTCACATTCGGATCTTCGTCTTTTAGAGACCGCTAGGTGAACTTCCTTCAACATAAGGTGGGTTCGATAGTTATTATCGAATCGTGTGAAAATTTTGGAGTCCTCCCATTATGTAAACACGTAATTATTGGAATGAATGGGAATTAGCGTAGACGATTATACTGATATTTTTCTTTGCTAAGCTTTTGTCGTTGTTGCTAAGTATCTCATAACACATCGATCAGTGTTTGTTATTGATAACTATAATTTATTCTAGTCAGATATACTCTTATTATTACGAGGATATACTGAAAAATTCTTAGTCTACTATAGAACCAAGCAAAATTTCAATGTCAAAATATTTTATTACTCAACATATTCTCCTCTCAATTGAATACATTTATTACAGCGAACCTGCAACGTCTCTAGACCTTAGAAAAATGTTTCTTCTTGCTCTGCAAACCAGTCATCAACAGCTTTTATTACCTCCTTGTTCGAAGAAAATTCACGACCAGTAATTTTTTTTTTCAATTTAGGAAAGAGATGATATTCGGACGGAACCAAATTTGGTGAATAAGGGGGGTGATCCAGTAATTCTAACCCTAAATCACGAATTTTTTGCATGGCAACATGAGATTTGTGTACTGGGGCGTTGTCCTGTAAAACCAAAATACCCTTGGATAGCTTTCCGCGTTTTTTCTCTTTAACTTTTTCCCGCGAGTGTTCAGTAATGTCAAGTAGTAATCTCCAGTTATTGTTCTACCCCTATCCAAAAAATCAATCATGATTACTCCATAGCAGTCCCAAAAAACTGAAGCAAGAACTTTTCCAGCAGATTTTTGGACACGAAACTTCTTAGGTCTTGGAGAGCCAGAGTGTCGCCATTCCATCGATTGTCCCTTTGTTTCTGGATCGTAGAAATATACCCAAGTCTCATCCATAGTAACAATTCGGTTTAAGAGGTCTACATCGTTTTCAAATCGTACACAGATCGAACGCGATGCTTCTACCCTCGCACGCTTTTGGTCAACATTCAAACATTTGGGCATCCATTTTGTATAAATTTTTCTCATGTCCAAATTTACGTGAACTATATGATGAACGCGTTCGTATGAAATCTTCAGTGCTTCAGATATCCGTTTTAGCCCAATTCGACGGTCTGATAAAATCATGTCGTGAACTGCATCGATATTTCCGGGGACTGACACAGAAACTGGTCCTCCCGATCGGTCATCATCTTCAATGGAAAATTAACCTCTTTTGAAGCTTGCAGTCCAATTTTTCACGGTCACATACGAAGTATATTGATCACCAAGGGTATTAAGCATATCTTCGTAAATCTGCTTACCCCTCAACCCTTTTAAATACAGGTACTTGATGATGGCTCGATATTCCAATTTTTCGATTTTTACAATTCGGCAATACATCGTATATGATGGGGTGACACCAAATTGGGAATAACTCATGAAATAAGGATAGGAAATCAATGAAATGAAACACTGACATTTTTATTTAAGTGAGAGTGTCTTATATGAATCACATGCAGTGTAACAAAAAGCAAAATGGAGAAAACCCGAAAAATTCCGCTTGTGTGCTGCCTCGTTACTGAAAATTCGTCGGCGTTAAAGTCCGATAAAATTGTGCAAGTTATGCCACACAAATTGCTCTAAAACCAAACCCGTTTTAAATTTGCAGCTGCAGTCACGCTGCATCGAAGGGTTCAGGGCGAAATGACCGTATAAAAATTGTCTGTTTTCGTGCTCGTTTGTAGTGGCCTTAACCGCTGATAATACAGTTCCGCCACATATTTTAGCCTCCGCTCATTTTCAGCCGAAACCCAGTATCACGTGGAAAGTATATGGTGCAACAACGGCGTAAGGATTGCTTTTAAAATGAATTTTAAGCATTAATTTGCACATCCCGGCTCGAGGAATATGTCCATTATCAAGTTCATAATCGCGTTAGCGCCGGCAATTGGGTTCACCGTGGAAATTTATAAACTGTAGCAGGACGGGGCGGGCACAGTGACACGGAAAGCTGAAAGAGAGGGCTGATAGGAACAATATCATCCTCACATCTGGATTAAACTCTTTTGCACTGATGCGATCTGTTGGATATTGATTCGAACCGATACTGAAGAGAAAAGACGCGTAAAGCTATCCAAAGGTATTTTGTTTTCACAGGACAACGCCCCAGTACACAAATCTCATGTTGCCATGCAAAAAATTCGTGATTTAGGGTTAGAATTACTAGAACATCTCCCTTATTCACCAGATTTGTCTCCGTCCATTCTCATCTCTTTCCTCAACCGAAAAAAGGTCGTAAATTTTCTTCCAACGAGAAGGTAATAAAAGCTGTGGAGGACTGTACTGCAGAGCAAGAAGAAAACTTTTTTTGAAAGGTCTAGAAACGTTGCAGGTTCGGTGTGATAAATGTATTCAATTAAGAGAAGAATATGTTGAGGAATAAAATATTTGACATTGAAATTTTGTTTGGTTCTATAGTAGGCTAAGAATTTTTCAATATATCCTCGTATACAGGATGGCTAATTGAAAGTTGGGAATATGATGGCCAGGATCAAACATTGTATAATGAGTCTCCATTACTGCTCGCATTGTAGTCGAACAGCAGTATTGTGTATGGAAGTGCAGATTTCCATTTCTGCCATTGGGAATTAGAGCCAATTTGAATACTGCATTAACTATCATTGTAGCAACAGCTGTCCTGTATAACATAGCCGTTGACATATACGACCAAATGGCAGAACTTCACGACGCAAAAGAATGAATCTTGAAGCAAGTGAAGTTATAGAAACATTCTTATGAATGGGCAATTTATTTAATGATGCCATTTATTTTCGAATTTGGTCCTCTTAATTTAGGTTATTTATTATGAAATGTAACATAAAAATCAGCAATTTCATCAACGAATATATTTTCATGTATTATGTATCGTTTTTTGATATTATGTATGTATTATTTACGAAATCAGTACGATAATAATGAAGAGGTAATAGAAGTTACTGCACGTTTCGTTGTTTTGTGAATTTGAATCTTTCTTTCATCTATTTCTAATGAAAATCCTTTTTTGAATTCGGTATTTTGTGATGACTGATAATTCGAACAGAAAGTTTGAAAATTCCATTCGTCTTTTATGATATTCTCACATACTTTCTCAACCGAAAGCTCTTACCTGGGGACTGGGTTGGGCATATGAGAATATTGAATTAACTGGATTCAAACCTCTTGGCAAAACCTTCGAAGTGGTCACATCTTACCATCTTAGTGCAATAGTTCTCGTGAATTTCTCGGACGAAAAGTCATCCATATAGACCTAAACAGTGGATATCTGAAGCTCTGAGAAGAGAGCCCTCTATTTTACATACCGAGATCCTTGATGTTCCTGGAATCACCCTGGAATAACACTGCCAGGGACCTGTGCCTCTCTAACCCTTTACCGCATAGCAAACCATATATGGTTTGACATCTTTACTGTTCATTTATTGTGAAAATATGAAAAACTAACATAAAGACCTTAACGGAGCTTATTTGTTATATCATTAACAATAACAAAACGCATCTACATTGTATATGGTCCGACGCCACTTGTAGAAAACCTAACTTTTCCAGACAAGGTCAGTGAATGTTTACATGCACGTGCGACACTCAACTTTGAGAAAAGAAATAAGAATGAAAAGATGAGTTTTTGGAGGAACAAAAAATGTTTTGTTGTGCGACATAAACTCTAGTTTGTTTGCACTATAATAGATTTTCACTTTCTATTCGATTCCACCGATTTTCAATACCAATTGTTTCGGGACCATTTCTGGGTTCGTATGCATTTTACGCTTTTTTCGTTTAGACATATGTGGTTTCGTATGCACTCAAGCATGATTATTCATTCACGTTTTTTCTATGCTAATCTCTCTTTTTCATTATTGGTGGTAGAGTAGACCATGGGCGCTTTTATTGGCATATAGATTTACTGAAATGTGTGGATTTCGTGGCGAAAAAAAACGAAGAATCTAATTTATCTCTGTTTGCCTTCAAACAAGCCGTTTCGGAACACCTGCGCAAAACAGGAAAGGCTCTTCCTCGTAAACGGGGTCGTCAATTGACTAACCCAGTGACTGGTTCACCATCTACGAGCCGCGATGACAGTCCGTCAATTTGTTCAAGTCCCGGAACAACAACTCACTGGAAGAAAATGAGAAAAGCTCCGGAAAAGCATCAGGACCTACCCCTGACCTCTGTTAGGACTGACAAGTTTGCTCAATGAAAACCTTTCCTAAATATCCAAAATGTGAGGTATTTTTATGTTATAATGACAATAGTAAACATATATGGGAGAAGATAAAAGTAATTGTCTGATTAAGTTTCATCAACAAATTTGTATGACATTGTTGATTACATAATTTTCGTCAAATATAATAATGTTATGAATTTTGATATCACGCATCATATGTGCTTAGCATGCATACGAAACCATATGTGTCCAAAGTGTTTGAAGCGTTGATGTATACGAACCCAAATATGGTTTCTGAAAAAAAAATTGAACATAAGTACTTTTTGATAGAAAAAAAAATTTATAATTAATTTTGAAGCATTAATAAAACATTTTTTTCGAAAAAAAAAATTTTTTCTCCAATATTTATTATATCATGCAGTAAAGGGCTAAGGGCTTGGAAAAGACCATTATAAGGCAGCGGTCCATTAATTGGAGTTGGATAACAGCATAAACAGAGAAACACTCCTGGACTTACCCAGTCTAAGAAAATCGTGATGAATTCACTGATCTATTAGGCTCCTAAAGCTGTCACGAGATGGGCTTCTGGTGATGGCAGGTCTGCTGACCGGGCACTGTCGGTACAAACATCTTCTCTACCGGATGGGAAAGTCAGCAGATGAGATTTCAGGGTAAGGCTGAGTATTCCAAAAACTGATTATCGGTTCAAATATTGAGGCATTTACCGAAGACAAAAAACGCATTGTAATTCAACCTATAACAAGGCCGCCTCTCGAATGTCGACCACGATTGGAGTGAGGAGAAATCTGAAAAAATCCGTATTCCCATCACGTACATTAACAGGCACGGATTTCCAATAGTGATCCTTCATATCTTCCATCTGAGTTCAATAATTAAGGTTCTGATAAAGGCCGGTTCCTCCTGAAGAATTCCGATCGAATAAATATTGGCTCAGGACGCAATAACTATTCTCAAACATCAACAGAATATGTGGATTCGAAAAGCTTTTCGTAGAGAAGCAACTCTCATTTCTTGGTAGCATTCCCATAAAAACATAATATGTATCTTGAATTTTATAACGTTTCTTTCAGATAAATCGATGAAACGTATTTTCAATGACAACGCCATCATCTGGTTTCCCAATAATTGCGATATGTGAAATAAAATACGAAATATTCATGACAGAGTCTCAAGCAATTCAGTCAGTTGTATCAATTGCATAAATGAAGTTATTGATTTATTCCTTTTTATTTGGGATAGAAGCAGCACTTCTCTTCATTCACTGGTCGAACCTATGACAATTATTCTATCAGAAACACATCAATTAAATTTACTCCTAGGCTTCGGTCTGAGAATCCCAAAATTAGGGACCTAGAACACTTTTTAGAGGCACACCATACCCAATATCATTAATTTGAGCCCCGGTATACCAAGGACTTGACACTTATACAGTTTTCTCTCACGCTTCACATTTTCCTATTGGATTCTATTAAGGACTGAACGAGAATAAATTCGCTATCACAAAAACGTCTATATCTCTTGTACCAATTGAGAAAAAATCAAAATTTGATCATAGTTAGCCTTGTTATGAACGTCAGAAACATATGGAACATTTACTTCATAGATATTCCAATTCTCTGTCGCCAAATGTCAAGCGAAGTGAAAACACGAGAATTTATAGTGAAATTTTTTCAAATTAATCAAAAATGGAGCTTCAAAAGAATCGCAAAAGAGGCTCGCGTTCGTCTGGAAACGGTTTCAACGAAGATCTTACAATAATTAGCCGCAAGGAAGGAACCGGGAGGAAAAAGGGGTTTCATAGCCCAAAAAACGTGAAGAAAGCCATCAGCCTTTTTCAGAAGAATCCTAACCTTTCAGGGCGGAAAGTGGCCCAAATAGTGGGTTGTTCGCAGTCAACCTTTCAGAAAATCAAGTCGAGTTGTGGGCTTAGAACATACAAAGTGTAGAAAAAGCCAGACAGGAACGCTGTGAAGAATCAAGAAGCGAAATCAAGAGCAAAGAAATTAAAAAAAAGATTTCTTGAAAAATGTTTCCTGTTGCGTGATGGACGACAAAACCTATGTCTTGGCTGATTTCTCGCAACTTCCTGGTCAGGAACTTTATACTGCAGATTCTCGTGGAAATGTTGACGAACAATTTCGCGTGAAGAAACAAGCAAAGTTTCCTAAAAAATTCCTGGTTTGGCAAGCAATTTGCACTTGTGGGAAAAGGAGCAAATTTTTCGTTGGCCAAGGCTCTGTTGACTCGAAGATATACATCGAGGAATGCTTGAAGAAGCGACTTTTACCATTTTTACGTGAGCACGATGTGTCAACAATCTTTTGGCCAGATTTAGCTTCATGCCACTACAGCAAGGCCACCAAGGAATGGTAGGAAGCTAATGAGGTGGTTTTTGTCCCCAAAGAGGCCCATCCACAATCCCCCAAATTGCCCAGAACTCGGGACAATCGAAAGATATTGGGCCCTGGTAAAAAGAGAATTGAAGAAGACTAAGAAATCAACGTAAACATTAGCGGATTCAAGCAAAAGTGGAAGACAGCATCCCAGAAAGTGACTGAGAACACTATAAGAATGGGAAGAATTCCAGAAAAAATCCATAAATTTTGTAAAAAATAGTTTTGGTTTTTTTAATGTTATAGTATATTGTTCAACGAGCGGTAATGTAAGTCATAACACACGCAGATGAATTTTGCAGCCCGAGCCGTCAGGCGAGGGGTGTAATTCATCAAGTGTGTTATGACGATTACCGCGAATTGAATACTATGCTTTATCTTCGACTTCATAAGTTAAATTTGAATCAATCTGCATTTTCAAAATTGACAACAGTTGTCAAAAGCGATTTCTGTGGTTGAAAATTGAATCGATAACGAATCCCGTAGAAAACGTCAAAAATTCACGTTTTCCAAATGCAATTTTTGGATATTCAGACCTAAGAAAATGTAGGAAATGGATGGCGAGGACGTTACCTGGATATCTAAAATAGAGTTCCCTACTGACCCGACTTTTTTATGCATTTCGTAAGCTTCATTTTTCCTATTTGTTTTAGAGTGAGTTATAGGCGTGAGTTATTATTACCTCACACTATTGGTTTATAGAGACTATTACCGATCAAAATCAGTTGAATAATGGATATTTTATTCTATGGGAGTAGATAAAAACAGTTTTCATTAGAATTAGAAGATGATTCGAAAATGAGTTTGATTTTCGAAATCAGTCCAGTGGTTCAAAAGATATAAGCGTTTTTGTGATAGCGAATTTATTCTTGTTCAGTCCTTAAGGTGGGCGTTCAATGTAGTGTGTTTTTATTTCAAGTTGATTTCGAAAACGGTTTCACTTTGAGAACTGAAATTTTGTGGGTGAACTCAGAAAGGATTAGGGTTCTTGTTGAAATAATTTGAATCGATTTCATTCCGAAAGTTGATTTTTTTTCTTTCAAAAATAGAAGAAAATCAGCCAACCCATGCTTCTGTTTCATTTCAACAGAAAGACCCATGAAAATAGTTCAACTTCCGATTAAAACTGAATCTACTGATAATTTCGTTCAGAAGATCAACTTGAAATACGGAATTGGCAGAAAATGGCCAAATTCAAATTTTGGCGGGAAAAAATTCCTGCTTTGCCCACAAATTGACTTAATTCATAGTTCGGCGATTATCGGATAGAGAGCGCCATTGTACATTTCATTCATGATTAGAGAGATATTCATAGAACTTATTGTGATAAGGTAAGTTCTATGGAGATATTTCATAACATGCACGGTGGCGCCTCTATCGGAGGCGATTTCCTACTCGCTTCAAACGCTGAACTTAAATGGTCAGTTTGCTTTTGATTGATTATCTCAGGGTTTTTTTTTCTTTATGAATCCCCAACTCTTTGTCCTCACTTTCGACTTCTCATCGATCGTATCATCAATTCCTAATATTCATGAACCGAATTGGAATCTCCCAGTTACGATAATGAATGCAGGAATTGTTCCACAATATATCGATCCAGAAACCTACGAAGATCTGTTTTTCTACCCTGAAAACCCTAATCTCTCGCGGAATACTGAATCAATTCCATATTATCTCATCCAGAAGAGGCTCAATTCAAATATGTATCTAGATTATGGCTCCCCCCATTCAGTATTTCCTAATGTCTGTCATATCTTACTGCTGGCTTAACCTCCGATTGAACCCTTAAGTCCCCAATTATCATTATAATCGTTGTTATCCAGTGACATAATACCCAATTAACGAGGAACGATTAAGTGATTAGCCGGTTAATTTCCGTACCCTAGAATTTCCATATATTTTTCCGTTAAGGCCCAACAATCCTCGCTAGTCAAGGACGGAAGTCCTCAAATTGATTCGTTCCGCTGAACCCACCAAGATTGTCGCATCAGATCACGCAAGTTTTGCCATCTTTGAAATCCGTCTTTCTACCAGTATACCTTCTTTTAATGTTAAGAATGGAAGTCATTGACAAAATGTGATCTGAATATATCCAAGGCTTCTAAATAGCCCACACATCAAATCATAGTTTTTTGCTCGACCAAATGTTTTTATTAACACATCATTATATTTTCAAAATAGGGCTGAAAAACCTGTTTTCCATTAAATCCATGTCATTTCATTGTTCCTTTTTATAAAATTACTGATTGCCTTCAAAGTTTTCTTCCATTCACAAGTGAATAATTAAATATGCACTTTACTACTTGTTCATTCTCCGTGAAATAACAAATAATGAATTATCTCAATATTTAAGAAAAATACATCCTAGGTAAGAACCTAGTCACTTTGTTTCTGACCCATCGATTCGAATCTTATTTATTTAAGGATTTGTTTCACATAGAAGCAACAGGTTGCCAATTAAAATCGAACAAGGGTACGCAGTCAGAAAGAAGAGACATAACAACATTTTCCCATTTCTTTTCTCTCTAACAACAAAGCGAAATAAATTGATTCGAAGAAACTAGATCAGGTGTTTCGCATCATTAGACAAATGAATTTATGTAGTTGAATTATCCGCATTAAGTTTCTTATTTCCTCTGAAATTGCTCAAGAAGAATGACACAAGAGATGTGATAAAATCTGAAGAGACTCAGGATTTATTTAGCTGTGAAACATATTGGAATCTGTTAACACCAAAATTATGGTTGAATAATATTTTGGGTGACAAAAATAATCAATTGAATTGTTTGATGTCTTCTTGAATTGAGTCTGCAAAAGGCAGCACTAGACATGATAAAATGGCAGTGATCTAAAAGTCCACTCACAATTTTCAAATTTCTTCTTTCCCGCAAAATTGAACTTGTGCAAGTATATCGACTTCTGCTGGGAATCTACAGTTCTAATTGTGTTACTAATTTTCATAAAAAATAGAGAGAAATAATAATAATAATAAATTAGAGATGTTTGTGTCCTCAATGAAGTGATATATGGAAGAGAAATGGTCGGATAAGGACAATAAAACACAGGCCGATTAAATACTACGTCGACGTTTCGCCTTTAATGTTTAAGGACATCTTCAGGACTAAGAAACAGTCAAAACATCAAGTCAAGAAAACAATTAACGAACACAAAAAATTTACCTCGTACTTAAAATTATTCGTTGGCCAATAAAAACATGAAATAGAGAATATCAGGATCTCTCAATATACTTGGGTGATCTTAACAATCGTAAAAATATCATGGAAACAGCTACTCATGAAATTAACAACATTTGAGCTCAATAATGACAGATGTCAAAATCCAAAAAAGGTTCACATGACCAGCATGAAAATAGGTATATGTATCAACAATAAAACAAGAAAACTGTAATAAACATAGTTATAAAAATTAGAAATTCTTTACAATTAATATCATCTCCTCAACAAATTCCAGTAGATGGCACTCAGATTAGCGGTATCTGTTTTGAAATTTACAGTGGTGTTATTGAATTTATTAATGTGGAGCATCTCAAGAATTCTTCCTTTGTAAATTTCTACCAATTCACTTCTTTTAAGATTCTTCTGTTCTAGCAACTTCATAGCTTCACTTCTGCAATTTGATGGAATTCTCAACATTCGCTCATCAACAGAAGAGAAATATTGGTTAAAGGTGTCAGCGACCAGTATACTGTTAGCTTGTGTATTCATACTTCTTGTGGTTTCCCTTTTGATGATAGACCAGATTGTTTTGGTGTTGCTTATGAAATTTTTTATGAGTTCTTCATTCAGTTGTTTTCTGGTGTTTTCTGGTGTTTTGCAAACATTTCTTAAGTTCCTCCTTACACAGTTTATACTATCTCATACTTCTTTGGATCTAGATACTCTGAATATGGTATCCAGTATGTCTAATTTATTCTTAATCCTCTTTATTTCATCATTATTTTCAATGATATATTTATTTCTGTTTCTATTAATACTTGTTTTTTCAGGAAACTCAATCTCGAATAAGTTCCTTAGATCATTGAAGAAAATTTGAAAACTTTTTTCTGCTACTGAGGAGGTGAGTATATTATTCCAGTTAATTGAATTGAGTTTGATCAAATGAAAGTTTCTTCCATAAGGAAAACAAAATTAATAGAAAATCGATTAATCAGATACACCGCGTTCTTTGATATAAATATCAACAACCGCCAGAATCTGACTCGAACTTGCCACAAATCATCATACAGGGAACCAACGAAAGTTCCAACCTCATCGAAGCAGGTAGAAGTCGATCTAGGTTTCGATCTCGTTTTGATCATCTTCAGGACAACATAACCCTACTACTCCGTTCCACTCCAATTCTCATCGTAGTAGGGTTATGTTGTCCTGAAGATGATCAAAACGAGATCGAAACCTAGGTCGACTTCTACCCGCTTCGATGAGGTTGGAACTTTCGTTGGTTCCCTGTATGATGATTTGTGGCAAGTTCGAGTCAGATTCATGGCGGTTGTTGATATTTTTATCAATGAACTCGGTGTATCTGATTAATCGATTTTCTATGGATTGAGTTTGAGTTTAATATTATTTATTCCATGATTAGTAATTTTTCTGTACATCTGAATGCATTCATTTAAGGATGGATTATCTTTTTCAGGTATGAATGACATAATCTGCGCCAAATGGTCTCCCATGTGCAAATTTAAAGTAGGTACTTGTGTTGCTGGAGTTGAAGTTGCAGAAAACTTTATCGATGCAGGTTGAAGTATCGGCAGTTAATCTTGATGGTTCCTCGAAATCATGGTGACCATTGTAACATCTGAATAAATCTAATAATTTATGTTTCTCTTTACTTTCATTCAATAAATCCACGTTGAAATCGCCACAAATGATCCATCTATATAAAAAATATTCGCTAAGCATGATTATATTATCAAAAACTTGTTCTAGCTTTTCTAAAAAATTATCTAAGTTCGCCTTTTGTGATCTATAAACAGCAAATACTATCAGCTTCTGTTCAGGTATTTCTATAGCCGCTATTTCCAAATTTATTTCTTCTTTAAATTCGTGGATATTTCCAATTAATTTATATTTTACCGAATTTCGTACCATTATCAGGGCTCTCCCATTTTTTAGTTGTGATCTGAAAAAGTGGTCGGCAATATTGTAATTGTCAATGATAATATGAGGAAAATCTCATTTTGGCTGTATCAATGTTCTGTAATGCATAGTATTTCTTCCAAACGCGAAACTTTTCGGATATATTCCGAACAAATTGTAACGTATACTCAATTCAATTTCGAAAACGACTAAACTCCCCAATATCCATTACAATTGAGCCATTACCTTGATGGAAATTAAAACGTGGACCTCCAGAATATCCTATGCATTCTGAACCAAAACTAAACATCCATCCAATGAAATTACAACTTTTGAACGTATTGCCCGATTGCGTTCTAGGCCTTTCAGAGCGATTGATTTCTGCTTTCAACTTTGACGTGTTACCATTAGGGAACAAGATCCCTCTGCTGCAGAGGATAATCAATGCAGGAAATCTCCAACTGTGTTTCCATTTCTAGCAACTGTGGGCAGCATTGAGAGAAGCATTCTGTGTTCAGAGCAGAAATGATAACATATTGAATTTTCGTGAGGGTGGAGAGATACATGATCAGATTCGATGTTGAAGTTGACAATAATTCCCAGAACTGATCATCATTGGAATATTGATTAATTTCATGTTTTGCAACACGAATTCCTAATTCTCTCTTGGATCTGGAGGATGTTTCGATCTAGTCTGATCATTCTTCTGTTCTTCAGGTGTTCGAGGAACGCTACAGGTCTCATCTCCCATAGATTTGTAGTGGTTATTTTTATCTAAAAATGAAGCAAGAGAAAATACAAAAAACTTCTTGATATCAAAAGTGTTTTGGAATTCAATCAAAATGAACCTTTGCCTGTAAAATTCAGCGTTTCATCCAATGGAAAAAGTCACGTGTGCGACATCCAAATCATCACTGTGATAAATTCCATCAAATAGGGGATGAAGATTCCCTATCGGTAGTATAATAAACATGCACATCGACTATTATTACTAATAATTACGCCGGTTGCCGTACATTACTGGCCCCACATCGCAGGCAAATCACTATAATTACATCGAATTAACTTTCAGCAATCTGTGCCCATTATAACTCACAATCACGTGTTCGCACGCGTAAACTCAGCTAAATGTGACAGTAGAGTGGAACAGGGTCCTGAATTCATTAGCCCTTGTCCGAAACACTTCTCCGGACGTGCTATAGAATATAGAATATTTCGATTAATCCTGCAAAGGAACACAGCCTAAAGCTTGTTCCTGCATGTATGCTTTGGACTGGTATCAACGACCGAAAGTTTTGAAGATTAGGAAATTCCATTGGAATTTGTCATAGACTAATAGAAGTTTATTGAATTTGCCCTTGCTTTTTTGCTAATTATTCGATGAAAATAACGACATTAAATCATTGAAGTTATATATAGATATTCCCAGTCCTTCTGCAGACCATATTAACATATACTCCATTCACCATTATGAAATCACAACTCTGGCCTTGGAAATTGTACACATTCCACTCTGTATCGAAGTTATGACGTTTTTCAAAATATTTTGATGTTCCAAGTCAACACTATGTTGCCCTTTCTACATTCTTATCGTATTTCTCAGAATGTGAATTTATCCGGAAAATGAATGAATCGGAAAAGATGTGATGGACGAAAATAATTAACGTTGATATGAATTGATAGAAAGGATTCCTTTTCTAGTTAAGGTTGGACCACCGCAGGTAAGTTAGGTACTTTGAAACTTTTTATATAAACGTGTCGTTCTTGATGATCTATGGGTCCCTATATAATATGCAGATGATAACTATGTTTTAGTGTCTACAAAAGATGAAGGTTCTCAATCTGATTTCTAGACTGACTGAGGCCACAGGGATCATAAATCAATAGTGCTAAAAGAATGACCCCTCACTCAAAAAACGTCAAACCCAAAGGATAATTCTTGAGAGAAGACAAGCTCAGAATTCCTAACAAATTTCAGTTTCAATGAATATACTACACCTAGCGCTGGGAGTTATAGTGCACCACCTACTTAGATTATGGTATCTCCCATTGCGGTAAAGTAAGTCTACTGAATTAGTATTCTGGGTTCAAAAGCTTTTGCCATGAGAGCAATATGCTTTGGTTGAGGGACGAATAGTCATGATGTTGAGTTTTCGAAGAGAAGCATATTATTCTCTACATATACCAACATGTTTTGGTCTTGTTTACCAATTGCTAATTTTTCTTCACTGAGTGTAATCACTACTTTTAAGGATGTAGAACATGAAACCAGTTAAAATATTCAAGTATTTCTATTGATTTCATACTTACCCGAAGCCTGACTGAAAATATTATATATGGCAATAAGACTATTTGAATCCCTGCCAAAGAGAATGGAGGCACTTGTATAATTGAAGAGGGGAGTCTATCAGCTGACAAAAATTGTGAAACAATGAAGAAAAGGTATCTCAGGGAATTGGGCTAAGAACTCTAGTTCTTACAACTTTGTCAGCAAGATACCTATTCTTCATTATATTTCATTTTGGAGAACCCAACAGAAAATTGTGAACAATATTCTACATATAAAGGAGTTTTTGGATTTATGATTGTAAAGATTTATCGATGTGCTTTGTTTTCATCATGATATTGTACCTATGTGATATGATTGTGAGGGTGCATATCATTTCTATTTCTAATATTTCTTTATTTCAAATAAATAACAATTTCATCATCACAAAAAAAATAAACTAAATTAACGAATTAGTTTACAGAGAAACTAATAATTTCAATGCAATAGTGGCTCTTCAGTTCCATCAGCAAAAAAAAGAGCTTCAAAAAAATGCAGTGTTTCATGAAATATTAGGTTGCCAACCCATGGTATATCATGATGGGCAGGTACCTGAGAACAATGGCTTCCATTGAATAATTTGTATATTATACTCACCTCAAAAAACATTCTTCATTCCTTCAACCGAGCAATGTCAGAATGTCAATTTTATTTTGTTGATAACTTTCTTAAAATCAATGTTGGGGTATAAAACTCGGCTGCGTTTGTTCAAACAACATCTAAAGAAGACATTTTTCACCATCTCGACCTTTGAAAGGCGTTTCTTATAGAAGAATTAGGTCTAAGTTCCACCTCATTAGTGAGGTACCTAACTTTTGAAAATCTGCTCAGATATCGCCAAATTTCTTGGAAAACCTGAAAAATATCATCCTAATCGACCTCTCGAGGCTCCATCCGATCCATATACTGCGATATCTGTCTAAATAACAGCTTTTTCACCCCCTTTAACCTCGAAATGTGAACATTCGTCTTGGTCTTGAAAATCGTCCTCACCCTCCAAACTGGTGCTAAAAACAATAAACATACGTTAATCTTGGATATTCGACGAAAAACTCATCTGCAAATATCGATTAAACACCAAAAATCTGCGAATAATTTGTAAACCTAACAAAATGTGGAATATTTTGATACTTTTACTTTGATGTAAACAAAGAAACTGGCAACGTCGTTTTGTCATTACCGATATTTTCTGTGCTTTTCATCAGGTGCACCAACTCTTGAAAACGAAACCATGACCTCCTATGTGATTAAATAAAAATGAATGGAGTATAGATGCCAATAATCCAAGTTCACCCGACTGTCGAATGTCATGCCATTACTGTGACATTAAAATTAGATGGGAATCCAAAAATGTAAATATAACACGCTGGAAATCGACTTGGATGGTTCAACCTATAATTTCGAGTGAGGTTAAGAAAGAATGGCCCTGTTGAACAAAATTTTCCAGAGAATGAATCGTAAACTTGTAGACAGACTGCCCCCTTCCAAAATTTCAAAGCCTGCAAAACTTTCCCTACTTGGACTTTCATCAAACTTTTTCCAGCATCATTCCAACCGACAATAAAACCCCCATTTCAAATTTCCCATTGATAATTTAAGAGCCAGACTCAAAAATGATTGTGCCAACTTACTCTTTTAATTGAGCCAACGATCCAGTTGTTTTATTCAAGAGTTAATTGCGGCCTCAACTACGTGTTTATAAACTACAACGATCAACCCCCAAATTCGCTACATTAAAGCGGGCCAATTCGCATTTAGTCGACATAATCGTTATGGGCTAATTCCCCGGAGTGGAGCCGTAAATACCATGGAAAAAATCAGCAACCCAAGAGGTAGTAATCACGCCAACTTGTCTGAAATTGTTATTGAAATGGCCCGCAGAGTTCGACTGGAGCGATGCCGGTTCGATTGATGGAACGATTTGGAGAGTTTGGAGTTGGCCTTGATGGATATTGCCGTCATAACAGGATGAGGGGATGAGGAGCATCATCTGACCAACAATTTCTTTTCAGGAACTGGAGGAAACCATCTCTTCCTCTATACTATTGCTGAATTGCTGAAAACAATTTATTATTCAAATTTTATTTCGATTCTCAGGTATGGGATTGTCGTATGGGGTGGAAGCAGTGATATGAATAGATTATTCATTCAGCAAAAATTTGCCTTGAGGGCAATTATAGGATTAGGCTATAGAGAATCTTGTAGAGGTAAATTCAGAGATAATTCCATGCTCACCCTTCCAGTGTGCTGGAGTGTATATTATTTGTGATAAAACATCCTGAATATTTGAAGATCTGTTAGATAAAAACAGGACCAGATGCATGATTGCATACCACTTTCCGAAACATTCCATGGCTCTTACTGAAAAAATTCAAAGTATATGTGCGTAATAGCTATTTATGTAACAAGTACATAGATTAGGTCTTTATGGACGAGCCCAAAAGTTTAATTTTGCCAAGTCCATAAGCCTATAATTATGTACGAGTTGCATACAAAGTTTTATGTTTGACTGCAATGCAGAAATTTTATTTTCTGAAATGGCAATTATTATATTTGTCGCTTCATTACTGAAAAACATAAAGTACCTATGCTTTTGCTTTTCTTTTCTTAGTAACCATCAGCGACCTTAGCAACCTCACTGAACAATAGTAGGGGAGCGAGGGGCTTGTTGTAACAGTTTTCATGAAAACTAATATATCTTGAGATCCATTGATTGAATTGCTACCGAATGAAGATGGATGGATGCTGTAACTCTTTCTCTACCAAATCCAGTAAAAATAATACCAAAACTATTGTTCATTATTTCACCATTGATTATTTTCCAGAAGAAGTGCGGTGTTACAACTTACCTCGTGCTTGGGGCAAGTTGTAACGTCTACCGGGTCAAGTAGTAACGACAAAAAAAGACGACAATATCACCTCTGATCATATATTCCTTGTTTATGTTTGACGAAATTAAAATCTTCCTGAAGTAGGTTTTATGTAATTCTTATCGAAAACCAACTTGAATAATCAACACCTGAAAATTCAGTAATTAACAGTTTCATTCAGATGAACACTCCTTATAATCATCATGGCACTTTTAAATCACAGAAAAAGTAAAGGAATTATTTATAACTGAGGTATGCTTCCTTAATATCTCCTTTTAATATCATCTATCAAACAAAGTATTGCACATATAAGAATCAACTTTCGGCGGGTTTAATCATAATTAAATTCAGTCTTCATCGGAGCTACAATTAATACAAATAAAAGATATTGTGTCTCTTGTAACACATTTCAAATGTGCTCACATCTTACAAATGATACACTCGACCAATCTTCCTTATTTTAATCTGTGTAAGCTTCACCACATACAAGACAACAACACACTTCTGATTCAGATTCTGAATCTGAACATAAAATCTTTTTTTTAGCTCTGTCCACTCCGGTTTCATCTTTTTTGTTGATTTACATTTGCCTGAGCCCTTCCCTTTACCTTTTCCTTTAATTTTGTCATCCTTTTCCACTTTAAACACCCTCATCATAACTTGGGGCATGTTGTAACACGTTACAACTAGCCCCGGAATTTTGTTACTACTAACCCCATGGAGTGATTTCATACGTTTATCAAGATAACTATTCAAACAATTTAGCTATCTTAAAAACTGTAACACATTATCAGATATAGATAAATTTGAATGTAAATAGAATACAGAAAGTGTGAAATTAGTCGATATATTAAAGCAAACCAAAGTTTTACGACAGCACAATTTTATATGACCTAGCAAAAATGAAGCACGAGCACACTTCCGATCACTGCGCAGGCTGGCAGGAAACTTGATATGGCAGCATTATGCGGCGTGGTTTATAAATAAAATCGAGTCAAAGAAATACGCCAATAAAGTTTGAGATCTTATTGAAAAGACCCTGTTACTACTTGCCCCTGTTACAACAAGCCCCTCGCTCCCCTATATTGTTCAATGAGCGGTATTGTGAGTCATAACACACGAAGATGAATTTTGCAGCCTGAGCCGTCAGGCGAGGGGTGTAATTCATCAAGTGTGTTATGACCATTACCGCGAATTGAACACTATGCCTTATTTTCGACTTCATCAGTAAAATTCGAATTAATCTGCATTTTCAAAATTGACAACAGTTGTCAAAAGCGATTTCTGTGGTCCAAAATCGAATCGATATCGAATCCCGTGGAAACCGTCAAGAATTCACGTTTTACAAATGCAATTTTTGGATATTCAGACCTAAGAAAATGTAGAAATGGATGGCGACTCTTTTATTCATTTCGTAAGCTACACTTTTTCCTATTTGTATTAGAGTGAGTTATAGGCGTGAGTTATTATTACCTCACACTATTGGTTTATAGAGACTATTACAGATCAAAATTAGTTGAATAATGGATATATTATTCTATGGGAGTAGATTAAGTTGTTTACTTCGTTGATTCTGTGACAAACGTAATAATAATCCAAAAAAATGGATAGTTCGAGAGAGGAAAGCGTAGAAAATTTAGCCGCAAGCGCCAAAGAATCTCTCTTACCCACTAAAAGTGCTTATGAAAATTTGTATGCGGCCTATAACAAGTGTTGTGAAACGAAGAAAATTGCAAAATCGAGAGAAGACTGTGACAGTTGAGTCCAATAAAGTGGTGTACAATAAAGTAGCCAATTATGGACACTAAACGAATTCCTAAATCAAGTGTTTATGAGGCAGTCGAACATAATAGCTACTTACTTATGTAACAAGTACATGAATTAGGTCTTTATGGAGGAGTCCAAAGTTATGGCAGAGCGAGCAAAGCGAGCGATGCCAATAATTTGGGCAAGTCCATAAGCCTAATTATGTACGAGTTGCATACAAAGCTTTATGTTTGACTGCAATGCAAACATTTTATT
This sequence comes from Adalia decempunctata, assembly GCA_951802165.1. Taxonomy (NCBI): domain Eukaryota; kingdom Metazoa; phylum Arthropoda; class Insecta; order Coleoptera; family Coccinellidae; genus Adalia; species Adalia decempunctata. The sequence continues at coordinate 30,297,509 of OX637699.1, forward strand.
TTTTGAAATGTCAATTAATATATTCGTCGCTTTATTTCAAGAAATACATTGAGTGTGCTTTTGCTTATTTACCTTAGTAACCATCAGCGACCTTAGCAACCTCACCGAACAAAGTTGTTTATTTCCAAACGTACGATAACAACGTCAGTTCTCGACTGACAGGATCATAGAAAAGTTTTATTTCTCCTCCTAGGCGGAGAAATATTTACTTTTCCCTCCGGCGGCAGGAAAAGTGTTGCTACGAAAAAGATTGCTTGGTTACCATGAACATAGATGCATAGAATACAAAAACTTCCAATTCAAAAGTCATTTTTATTTGAATGTAATTACATTAAATGCACAATTTTCATGAATTTGAAAACGTTTGGAAATAAAATAGCATATTTCATTCGGAGAAGAAGTGACTTTTCGTGGCTCGCTTTCAATTATCAAGCTCGCCACGAAAAGTGACACTTCTCCTCCTAATGAAATAATATACTATTACTTCGTTAATTCTGTGACAAACGTCATAATAATCCCAGAAATGGATAGTTCGGAAGAGGAAAGCGTGAATAATTTAGCCGCAAGTGCCAAAGAGTCTCTCCTACCCACTAAAAGTGCTTTTGAAAATTTGTATGCGGCCTATAACAAGTGGTGTGAAACGAAGAAAATTGCAAAATCGAGAGAAGACTGTGACAGTTGAGTCCAATAAAGTGGTGTCCAATAAAGTAGTCAATTATGGACGCTAAACGAATTCATGAATCTAGTGTTTATGAAGCAGTCGAACATAAAGTTATTTAATGTATTGCCCAAAAATTATATCACATACACTCAGTTGCAAGAACGTCCATTATAATTTAAAAGTGTCATTAAAATCCTAATGCCACATTAAACATGGTTTCCTGCCACAGAATACCATGTTTAATGTGGCATTAGGATTTTAATGACACTTTTAAATTATAATGGACGTTCCTGCAACTGAGTGCTTATCTGATATTAAAATATTTAAAGCTGCATTAGTTGATCTTATAGTGAAAATAGAACCATATTCCATTAAGGAGTATATTATGGAATATCCTTTCAGATCTTAGCTGAGTTTTTTTTTGACGTTTTCTCTCTTCCTTTGTATTTACACTAATTATGAAAATAAGGTTATGTTTATGTTTATGTTTACTAATATTATAATGAGGAAAGATTTGTATTGTTGTGTGTTTGATACGACTTGACTCAAAAACTACTGGACTGGCTTCAGACATTCTTTCACCTTTAGAAAGCTACACTATCTTTGAGTGAGATAAGCTATACTTTTCACCCGAAAAAATTAAATACACCTACTATAACTGCAATAATTACAAAAAATAGGTAACAAAATCAGCCACAATAAGCTATTTGTCCACGACTTCCCTATAATCCTTACATTTCGAATGATCTTTGAGAAACTTAATGATAGTCATCATTCACCGGTGAATAATGGCAGTGAATAATGATTCATTAATCACTGCTGAATTGCACTTCTGAAAATTTTTAATTCGTCAGGATTCGAACCCGAGACGCCCTTTTTCCACGACGGAAAAATGACTGCCAACCACCAAGCCATCAGCGCAATGACAATTAAGAGAAAAAATAACCACTTAATGTTTTTTTCTATGATTCCCATTCAGTTTGACAAGCTGAAAAATATTCAAACCATCTGTTTTCATTGAGCCTCCCATAAATTGTAATTCTTCTCGAAGATACCTGCATTACAGAGTCATAAAGAAATGTTGTGTACTCCACCAGAAATAAGACAGGCTGCAAGAAATACTGCATTACATCTATTGCCGGAAAAATCAAGGAATCTCAGCCTAAAAGCGTTTAATAATTTCAAGGACTGAGAGCAGCTAATAAAATCCACTCATTTTCGGAGTCAGTTTTACTGGCTTATTTTTCGAAAATATCAGCTACCTATATAAACAAATAACCCTATGGGGCCATTATTCCATGCTCAAGAATACTCTCAACATAAATGAAGGCAACGATATTGGAAATTATGAAAAACTGCGTTCACTTTTGAAAAGGAAATCAGAAGGAAGAAAGCTAGAGTTTTATTCCCGAAGCATGCGATCAAAAATATTTTGTGATGAAGGTGAAACACTAGCTTGCATACATTTGTATTTCATTTTCATCAGAGCGAAAGTATGGAAATGAATCGATGTCAACTGAACTTTTTGACGTTTATCGAGATTTTGCATTATTCAGTGCGAACACAGAAAATGTTATGTCAACGCTTTTGATAACTATTTTCGTTGTTGAAAATGCAGATTAAATGGAATTTTACCGAGGAAGTCGTGGACAAAGTATAGTATTCTATTCGCACATAATTACTATTATTCACTCGGGTGAATTGCGACGCGAGCCGCCAGGCGAGTGTGTATAATAGTAATCATTATGTGCTCATCGAATAATATACTATTTAACGTGCGCAACATGTTTTTATTAGTTTGATGACCTGCACGTGCGATTCCCAATAATTTACTTTTATGATATAGATGTTCTATTGTTTTATGAATTCATACTGCGTCTAGGAGTACAGAATATTGCCTTGAAAAAGAGGATAACAAAAGTCCAAGAAACGTCGGCAACTTTTTTGTAATTTTAGCAGCAATAAAAGTCAACATTCCCAAAAACTTACTTTTATTTATCAACAACATGGATGAAAATCTACAACCATGTTTTAAAGAATGGTTATCATGCAGTTCGACTTAGGAAGCTCATTATCAGATCACCTGCGGGAGAATCTCAATCTGAAACAAAAAACATCAATCCTAAAGAGAATCAAGATTGATTCATCTGAAAAAGTCGAATATAAAGAAGTATCACACAGAGCTCGTTTCTCTTTCTCTTTCATTTTCACAGTTATCATTGTACACCCCGAATCGAACAGCCCCCATCACAAATCGTCATACGGAAGTGAACTGAATTTTCCAACAATCCCACACAACATGAATCATTGTTGTACATAAACCTCACTCCAGTGGATCCGGAATAAGCGATATCAGTAAATCCTGCTGCGCCAATCCTACAGGACCCCGCATACATGTAAAGAATATTTATCCCGAACCGTTTTGCCCGCGACTTAGATGTATTACGTTTGGAACTGCCTAGAACTCCCCCTCTCCCAGGCCTCCAGAAGGGGTTGTGTGATTCCCCGTACTCTCAAGAACTTTGCAACCATGTCCGGCGCTTTAACTAAACTTTGCTCATATTTTATCCGTGGCCCTTTCGAAGCCTCACGTTTCCACTCTCGAACTTGTCTTATTCCACGCAGTGGTGGAGTATGAAAATTTAGGGAAAGTATGCAGAAACCAGGGTGAGAAAAATATTGAAAGATATTACAGTAATATTTCGCAGGACTTTTTGCAAACAAAGAATAAATCAGTTAATATTCCACTGAATATTCATGAAAAAAATGAATTCGTTGCCTGTGTGGCGCGTAGCGCCGTCTTATTTAAAGTAAACGTTGTCCGGATCAATACCATAAAAAATCATAAATCACCGATCGATAGCGAAATCTATTCACCGTAACTGTTGCCTCAGCCTCATTCTCGAAAAAGTGAGGTCTAATGAATCCGCCGGACCAAAACCACTTCAAATAGTCACACGTTGGGGATAGAGAGGATTTTTAAATATAACTCATGTGTTTTCCGAGCCCCAGGTGCGACAATTTTGCTTGTGGACGGAGCCTCATCGCTGAAGATGATCTTTCGATGGAATTCCGGATCATTTTCATGCATTCCGTGGACCCAATCCTCAAAGACACGACGTAGTTGATAATCGGCTGGCTTGAGTTCTTGTGTTAAATGAACTTTATAAGCCTTAAGAGGGGCCTATACCGTTCTGACGTTCAGTTCAAAACGCGATTCGGGATTTCTCACAATAGAGACCACCGATTTACATGGGGTTTTCACTATTATTCAATTTGAAGAGTTCTTCAAGTCGAAAAGTGCATAACTTTTTTTTTCGTCGAGCGAAAAAGAAAATAATGTTTTTCCTTTCTTAGTGACACTATATGCATAATTCTAACTTTCCGACCTAGATTAGTTTTTTTTATGAATTCCCACACAAAATTCAACACAAAAAGTTTTTTCCAATCGCTTAAAAACTGATTTCAGTAAAATCAAAATTAAACGATCGTAAAGTGCTGCCACCTAATCGACGAACTAGGATATTTCCATCTTCTACTGATCGTTTCATCTATCTGGCCATACTGCACATTTTAGGATGCACTTTGGGGCTTTCGGTAAATACCAGAGGCAAATATTTATTGTTTTATTGTAAGGCGTCTGTTATCAGTGAAAAGTAAAAGTGTGAAAATATGTGCTTTATTATTTCTGTTGGACCGGCAAGCCGAAAGCAAATTGGTTCGGTCTTTGCGTTTTTAGATCTTGTGACGAGAGACGAGAGTCGTGACTTTTCACTTGATCTTTATATAATTTTTTTTATAACGTCATTTAAAAACTTATGTTCATCAATTTCTGTAAAATAATCTTGGTAATACAAATATATTTGTCTGATTTTGATTTTATTCATTCATCTCAAAAATCCAAATCAATAAATTGGTGTTTCTAACAATTGAATTTGTTATGTGATTTTTATCCTTCATAGATTTTTTTTATATGGCTAGCTATGATGGGATCAGAAAATTCTCGAGATCTTCTAGAATTTCATACAATCCTTCGTCCTTCTTGAATTACCTTATCGTTTCAATTTCATACAATAATGATATATTTTCTGATCCATGATCTGAGTTCATGAAAATACTCATCAAATTCAAATAACTTTCCGAAATTCTTGATATTATTGTCACTAACATAAAAAAAAATTTCAAATGAATTAAATATATCAAAAAATATATGACTATAATACAGGAATTAGTCTAACTTGAATATATAGGATGTCCCCAGTTCGAGTGCCTATTAGACGTTTCTGGAGAACTGGACATATTTGAAATCTGAGAATTGAGATTATCATATTGTTCGAAATTTTCTACTGAACTACAATATTTTTGGAGTCTGTGCGCTCTTGGTTATACAACAAGTGGAAATAGATTTGTTACAAAATTTTTTTAAATTTTTTCCTGTATTAAGTATTCAATTCTGCATAAGTACATTTCTGTTAAAACCATAGTTTTCAAAATATCGAGAGAAAACCGGAATAAAAGTCAAATACTCGTAGTCAGTATAATGTTCATTTTTCTTATTCTCAACATCCTGAGCGTAAACAGTCCTCATATCATCAAAGAAGAAGAATGTGGAAAGGCCATGCATCTTGTGAATTTCAGAAAAATCATCACAGGGTGGTTCAAATTTTGTGTCGAAAACTATGATCGAAAATTGGCCATAACTTATATTTTTCAAATTAGAACCCTATTTTTTATTGCGTTGGATTCTGCAAAGAAAAATAATGATTTTACTCCAATGAAAGAATAAGGAAAAATACTTAGAGAATTATCATCATTTTTTTTCGCACGATTAAACGCAATCATAAAAAATAGGATACTCATTTGAAAAACGATTTTCGATATTTTGTTCTCTGACGAAAAGTTTCATATACGTACCTATATTGATTGTAACTAATAATGTAAATAAGTATATGCAATTCCTCTGATACAGCATCTCATACAATAAACAAATTAAAATTAATTAAAAAAATTTAGTTTAGGTTTTGAGTCTCAATCACATTTTTTTTTACTGTAGGTTCATATGTGCATGATTTTACCCGAACCTAAATTACAACCAAAACAGAAATTCGCAATAAATTCGTACAACCAAGAAGGAGTAATATATTCTTATTTTCGTCCTTCACATCTACCAAAACAGGTAACATTCCTGTCTGTTGCCCTTCAGCTAAAATCAATATTATAGACCGCAACCTTGAAAGTGGGAATTCCCTCAGTTTTGAGGAATTCCCTATTATTTCTTTCCATCTGGTAAAACGTAAGGAACTCTGTCCTATGAATTTACAGTGTTGTCGGCAGTTTCGCAAATAATTCCACTTCATTCGTGAATATACGAGGGCATTCGGCAACTTCCGCCCTCCCTTTGGTGAAGGCTGTACGTAACAGAATTCTCGCATGTGGAAGAAAAGGACGGTAAATACGAGGAATGTCTGAGATATCTTCGGACGTAGTGAAAATCGACGATTTCTTAGGGGTGGTGAGGGGTAAGAAGTAGGTAGACATTGACGTACGCTGAGAATGCTCCGTACTATAAATCCCTCTTAAGACCGAAATCTTCATGCAAAATACTATGTAATGACGTTTGTGGAATGCCTTATGCCAAAGATCGACGAAAACTGGATAAACATGGTTTTCTTCAACACTTTCGGCTACAGCAGCAATATTCACTTGTTGACTCTTCTTATTGAGCCCTGGTCTTGTTTTAGTGCAAAATTGTCGCTTCATTTCGAACTTGAATATCAGTTTACTGCAAATGGAAGATGGTAAACGGCTTAATCTCCTCTTGACAATGATCAACGCTCACTTGCACATGCTTTCATTTCCGCCATTCTGGATATCGAACTCTTGGGTCACTCTGGCAGAACCATATGAGCACTGCTCGTTATAGACAATGATGTCAGTAATCTTATTGTGGTGCGGCTTGCGTGACTACGTCAAATTGACCGTGAATCGTTCACTATTGCATTAAAAACTAGAAACTTTGACTACAGAGGAACGGCAATTAGGAAAGAATCGCAAGGCACTTGGAACACTGCATTTGGTTATAAATTGCATGGTCGATCATTAAGCAACGACAAATAGTCATTAGAAATTTCTTTGCGTTTTTGTCAACCGTTTAAGGACTTCCGACGATTAAACTGTTCAGAATGGATTCGTTACTATTATCAAATATCGGAAAGGAGAAAATACCACTCGGTGTTTACTGAAGGAACTAGAATATTAAGTTTCCTTTCAGGAACTGTGTCTACCCATTTTGTGGTGATTAAAAACTGATCCGACTACTACACACTATACGTCTTCCCCCGTGAAATTATTCATCATTTTTAATCTTGTCGGTGAGGAAGACCCATTGAAAATAAGCGTTGAGGAAACATGAAATCCTTCGAAATTATATTTCGATCACTTTCTCTCCAGCATCTGAGGAAGGTCCTTGTGAATCCTTGGATCAATTTTTCATCTATACTCCATTCACTTTTATTTTATCACATAGGAGGTCATGGTTTCGTTTTCAGGAGTTGGTGCACCTGATGAAAAGCACAGAACATATGATGAAAAGTTAGTGCGCGCACAGAAAATATCGTTAATGACAAAACGACGATGCCAGTTTCTTTGTTTACATCAAAGTAAAAGTATCAAAGATTTTCCACATTTTGTTAGGTTTACAAAGTGTTTTGGTATTTAATCGACATTTGCAGGTGAGTTTTTCGTCGAATATCCAAGATTAACATATGTTTATTGTTTTTAGCACCAGTTTGGAGCATGAGGACGGTTTTCAAGACCAGGACAATTGTTTACATTTCGAGGTTAAAGGGGTACACAGGAATTTCGTTGAAAAAGCTGTTATTTGGACAGATATCGCAGTAGATGGATCAGATGGAGCCTCGAGAGGTCGATTAGAATGATATTCTTCAGGTTTTCCAAGAAATTTAGCGATATCTGAGCACGTTTGCAAGAGTTAGGTACCTCACTAATGAGGTGGAACTGAGACCAAATTTTCCTATAAGAAACGTCTTTCAAAGGTCGAGATGGTGAAAAATGTCTTCTTTAGATGTTGTTTGGACAAACGCAGCCGAGTTATATACCCCAACATTGATTTTAAGAAAGTTATCAACAATATAAAATTGACATTATTCTTGATTCTTGTAATTACCCATCAATTCATCTTATATCTTTGGGTTGATTTTTTTTCATGAATTCTTGATTAGAATCAACAATTAATGTCGTCAAGTCTTGAAATTTCAGTTCAAGAGGATAATAAACATTAAATGTTCACAAGCATGCATATGAAAATCATGTGAAAGCAATGCAATTTTCTTCCATGGCGAAAAATAATTTATTTCAACAGTGATCTCTTGTACTTTTCATGAAAATAACTAGAAAATAAATCCTTTCTATCAATTCATATAAACGTTAATTATTTTCGTCCATCACATCTTTTCCAATTCATTCATTTTCCGAATAAATTCACATTCTGAGAAATACGCTAGGAATGTAGAAAGGGCAACATAGTGTTGACTTGGAACATAAAAATATTTTGAAAAACGTCATAACTTCGATACAGAGTGGAATGTGTCAAATTTCCAAGACCAGAGTTGTGATTTTATAATTGTGAATGGAGTATACGTTCGATGTTGTCTCGATGGAATATTGCGCATTTTGGTACAGGTTTCCAGAACTTTGACAGAAAAAAGGAAATATCTGTCTTATGTGAGATAGTCAGAAGTTAATTTGAAAATAATAAAGTTATGAAAAGATTGCTCCACAAAATTAAAAGAAGATCACCATTTTTTTAAGGAATGAGAAATTCAAACGTTTTCTTATTTATCTAATTGATTCTTTTGCCTATGTCTTCCTTATTTTCGCATTTTCAATGAATATTTTTTTTTAGTATTTGTGATACAAACTCATTTCACTCAAAAATTTGAAAAAAAAATGTGTTCATTAAGGAGTATGACCTCCTCGAACACCAACCATAGTCAGACAACGCCTTGATATGCCCTCTGAAAACAACAAAAAGTGGAACGAGTATCTGTCTACGCCTCTGGTGCGTCGAAGTATTATGATACATGAAATCCAAGAGGTTTGGAGCGCAAGAAAATCAATTTTCAATAACACTTTCAGCGGAGCTGGAAGGCTTTTAAATTCGAAATGAGATTTATAATTGGAATCGTTCGAAAAGTTCTTCGCGCAAATTCGTCGATTAATCAAACCAAAGTAACTGAAAAAATTGAATCTTCCCCGCATGGCTCTCAGTTGGGTAAATAAGAAGAAGGAAATGCTGGCAAAAACTGCAATACCGCTCGAAATCTTGCAACTCACAACAAGAAATAATTAACAGTCCATTTAGAATGGGATCTACTCCACACGCAACGATTAGAATTATCGGGTTAATCAGTCTGTTTCAGGATACAAAAGGTATCTATTTATCTCCGACCATTGTTAAATTTACTTGTCATTAACTGTCAATGTCTCCGACAATTTCAATTATTATTCAGTATTTCCCTCATTCAAACAAAGGGAGTGGATTGCAGACTTGAAAGAGTTTTGAATTGTTGTACTTCCTTGTTTTTAATAATGCAGGAATTTTCAGCAGGAAGTCCAATCTGCGATTGAATGATTAATAAGGCAAAACTTTCGTCTTTTCGTCCATCGGAAGCTGTGATTTATTTTCTAATCCATATTCAGAATCGAGCTGCAATGTGCCAATTCTCTCTATGTTTCGAGAAGTACATTTGTGAGTGGTTTGAAATTCGTCCTTTAGGGAACTTGCTCCAGGCCAATCTCAAGGTGATTTATCGTACGCAAAGTGGATTTTCCAGTTTTTCCTCTGTGTTCTTCGGGAACTCAAGCGTGCCGGATTTATCGTCGATCATTACTCTCTGTTTTCCCGAATGTTTCCACATATACTGCCTTATTGTGATGATATACATATATATTCGGTATCATTTCAATAAGAATTTATCATTTTGGGGTTATTTGCTGTTGTGAATAGGTACTGTTCTGAATTATTCCTCAAATTTGATTCATTTTGATACCAATAACTTCAATTATTGTTTGAGTCAGAAAATATTCAGGATGATAATAATGAATTTTGAACTGAAAAAAAAATATTTTTTTCATTTTTTTGAATACTCTGACCATAATACAATGTCCTACCAGAACCAATGAGGAATTCAAATCAAGTGATCTTCGAGAAGAATATGAAATCCATTCTGTTTGAAAATATGTTTTACACCCAGAGAATTCTTTAAAAATAGTTTACAATAGAAACCAGTTCCTCCACCATTTAGCAACAATGTTTCAATTTTGTTTTAATTTGCAGAATTTCGAACTGTTCTAAGGACTCAGTCTGAATGACGCCTAAAAGACATAAAAATTCATGGTATTCTTTATGCTCTATACCAAACTTCACAGTTGAAAACTTCAGACACTAATATGAATCGAATTCGTTTCTTTTTGAAAGTACTTGCCTTTAGAAATATTGTATGTATTTCATTGCTCAGTTGTTATCATGAATAAACATTTTGCTACAAAGTAAATGTTTCAAAGAACTCTTTTTGAATACTCTACACAAGGAATAATTATACTATGGTCTTACTAGCAATATGGAATATTCGAAAGATGAAAAAAACAGTTTCCAGCATTTCAACCAGCAATTCAGTCAGTAGAAGTTAATTCATCATGAAATTTACGGTAGATTTTACACAGAGTATTCACTGTTGATTTGACTGTTGAAAATCAGAGAGTCAAGCCGTTGATCACCGATGATTACGCTCTGTGAAACCCACCGTCAGGAAAATATTATGAAACCTAACACGCATCAAATTCCTTTCTATTTGAGAATTCACAAATTTCGGAATATAGCTCTACCAGGCTCTCTTTATTATATAAATAAATAAATAGAAAATACCAAATCACAAGAATGGGTAAATTATTCGAAACTAGCGACCCGCCCCGGCTTCGCATGGATGCAATGGTGGTATACTAAAAACCTACTACCTACTACAGAATGTCCTTCAAACAACGTTTCCAGCTTTTTTGTCATTAGACAATACAAACATATTTTGTTTAGAAGTTTCTCTTGAAAGAGTGATTGGGAGAAACACGGCCTTTGACGCGCTATTTACAGGCTCACGCGGCCATCCGTATCGGTATTGCCGGCGCCGCACCGCTATTTCCCTGCAATTTAAATTTGAAAAATCTTCGGAAATATTTATTTCAATACTACGCTGTATAGGGCCATATTCATCTATATTGAATGGACAACGTATTCGAGGTACTTAATTGGAAAAGGATTGATGCTGTATTGCTTAAAATAACTTCCTAAATGTGCGATTTTTTTTCTGTAAAATGTGAAGAATAAAAAATGGTACAATACCGAGTAAATTATTTTGATTTATCTCGTGGGGTTCAGTCAGCGTATGCAATGTAAGCGCAAAAAAATGTGTTTATTTACGACATCACATTAGAAACCTGTACATTCACCAGTGGTTCTCTACGATATTATGCAAGTTTCATACATATAAGCCTTCCTCTTGAATCACTTTATCTATTAAAAAAAAGCGTTTCAAATTCTGTTGCGTAGTTTTGAAGATTTGAGCATACATAGGGACAGACAGCGATAGCGACTTCGCTTTATACTATGTATTGATGACACTAGATCCTTCGCCATTTCGTTACAAGGTATAGTGTATAGTCCATCCAAGAATTATTGACATCAGAGCAGGCCTTGAAAGTCCAATCGCAGCTTTATTTCTAGTTACAAAAAAGTGACTAAAAATTTTCTGTGCTTTCATCATAGCAATAAAAAATATAGAAATAACCTGAAAATTAAATGGTATTTTTTCGAAGTAAGGGAATCTGAACATGAAAATGTTTCCAATTATCACATACGATTACCTGCAAACTGAATGGATAAATGGATTGGGAAAATTGTAATAGATATCAAGACAGAAACAAAACTTGACGAATGGATTTATTTAATATATAAAGAATTTTGTCATGACATTGTAACTTTCAATATTTGTTAACAATGATGGTGTAAAATATTCCTACTATTGTTTCAACAACCACAACTCAACAACTGTTATTTCCTCATCCGGGCAGACCTCATCATGTTCATAATGAAAGATTTTATGTCAGCAACATCCCATATATTTCGACTAATCTTCTCTTATTTCTTTTTTTATATGCTATGGAAAGGCTTTCCATTTATTTAGCTGATGTACACTCTTCAAGAGCCTCATTCTAATAGTATATTCTAAAACTAGTTGCAGAATGGGCTCCTATTCCAATACGAATGCGAAATTCTAAAACGAGCGACGAAGGAGCGAGTTTTCGAACGCTGCGAAAATTGACATTTCCAAATTGACGTCTGCTGAAATTTAAAAGGATCGGAAGTCATTGCTGACAACCACGAAACGAAAAATGTTACTGAAAACAATGCTGTAATGAATTCATTACAGCACTGTTTTTAGTACTGTAATGAACACATTACGATACTGAAATAAAGAAAGATATTTATTTCATTTGCTCAATTATTTGCCACATTCATTCGAAATTTTGAAACATTAATGACAGAACAAAATGTCAGTGTTATTTCCAACACCAACCTGAATTCTGCGACGCAAAATATCACTGAACGGCATTACCAACCTAATTTCGATTTTCCAAAGCCGCCCGAATGTCAATAATTCTTGGATGGACTATACGTTTTCCTAACTTGAATGTAATGGAAACAATTTTATTATGAACTGAAAGAATAACCGATATCATTCATTTCTCAAAGGTTGTTTCGGTCAAATTTCGGTCCATTTCAACCCCTCCAAGGGGTACAGGAAATTCTTCTTCTGCCCCTGTTCCATTCAGCGTCGTAAAAAAGGCGAAAAAAGAAAACTCAGGAACTAATTGCAGTAATATTCGGATTAATTCTCAAAGAGACTCCGTTTGGAATGGGAATTTCATTTATTCGCCGCTGCTGAAACTCCATTTGAGGGTCTTTAATATAAAAGTCTCTAAAATATTTAATACCTTGGACGCCGAATTGAAAACTGCTCGGCATTTCACGAGATTTCGAGAGAATTTGTCACCCTTCCAGACTTGAATTTCTAGAGTTGGAAAAATTAATTATAAGAATTTTTCGACGCCTGTCTGCCTGTCGGTGGAAACTTTTGCTTCAATATTCATATGTTTACCGAGAGGAAAACGAGGAGCCTCAGAGAAGGAAAACAGAATTTCCCGATTTGTTCACTCGAATATTACCACTCGTTATTTATGCATTTCTTCGAGACAAAAAAAAAGTTTCGCGAACTGAAAATGTTTTCAGTGGTTGTAATGAGAATTCCGTCAACGAAAATAAGAGATTATGAGAATGAGATTCAATCTACTTATGGTACGAGGATATATTGAGAAATTCTTATCCTACTAAAGAACTAAACAAAATTTCAATGTCGAAATATTTTATTACTAAACATATTTTCCTTTTAATTGGATACATTTATTACAGCGATCCTGCAACCTTTCAAAAAAAATGTTTCTTCTTACTCTGCAAACCAGTCCTCCATAGCTTTCATTACCTCCTCGTTGGAAGAAAATTTACAACCTTTTAAATTTTGTTTCAGTTGAAGAGAGAGATGATAGTCGGACAGAGACAAATCTGGTGAATAAGGGGCGTGTTCTAGTAATTCTAACGCTAAATCACGAATTTTTTGCATGGCAACATGAGATTTGTGTACTGGGCGTTGTCCTGTAAAAACAAAATACCTTTGGATAGCTTTCCGCTTCTTTTCTCTTCTTTTTTTTTCCGTAGAGTGGTCAGTAATGTCGAATAGTAATCTGCAGTTATTGTTCTACCCTTATCCAAAAAATCAATCATGATTACTCCATGGCAATCCCAAAAAACTGAAACAAGAACTTTTCCAGCAGATTTCTGGACACGAAACTTCTTAGGTCTTGGAGAACCAGAGTGTCGCCATTTCATCGATTGTTGCTTTCTTTCTGGATCGTAGAAATATACCCAAGTCTCATCCATAGTAACAATTCGGTTCAAGAAGTCTACATCGTTTTCAAATCGAGCACAGATCGAACGCGATGCTTCTACCCTTGCACGCTTCTGGTCAACATTCAAACATTTGGGGATCCATTTTGCAGAAATTTTTCTCATTTCCAAATTGACGTGAACTATATGATGAATGCGTTCGTATGAAATCTTCAGTGCTTCAGATATCCGTTTTAGCCCAATTCGACGGTCTGAACTGCATCGATATTTTCGTGGACTGACACAGAAACTGGCCTTCCCGATCGGTGATCATCTTCAATGGAAAATTAACCTCTTTTGAAGCTTGCAGTCCAATTTTTCACGGTCGCATACGAAGGACATTGATCACCAAGGGTATAAAGCATATATTCGTAAATCTGCTTTTTCTCATGTCAAAATTGACGTGAACTGTATGATGAACGCGTTCATATGAAATCTTCAGTACTTCAGATATCCGTTTTAGCCGCCCAATTCGACGGACTGATAAAAGCATGTCATGAACTTCATCGATATTTTCGGGGACTGACACAAAAACTGGCCCTCCCGATTGGTCATCATCTTCAATAAAAAATTTACCTACCTCTTTTGAAGCGTGCATTCCAATTTTTCACGGTCGCATACGAAGGACATTGACAATCAAGCATATCTTCGTAAATGTGCTCACCTCTTAACCGTTTTAAATACAGGTATTTGATGATGGCTCGATTCTCCAATTTTTCGATTTTTAAAATTTTAGTGGACATCTTCTTTCTTTAATTTATTGCGTAACTCTGGTTTACTTTTTTGACGTCGAACTCTTCATTGACACTTCTAATACATCCTCGTACAACCACTGAAAATACTTTTAGTGGTTGTAATGGGAATTCCGTCAACGAAAATGAGAGATTATGAGTATGAGATTCAATCTACTTATGGTACAATCTTCGGTGGAATTGCTGGCCAGTTCCCAGGACCAACATTCAATAATTCATAAAGGCTGGAGTAAACCCACAACATTCTGGAATATCCCGATATCAAGTTTCCGTAGCTCACCTCTATTGAAATCCAGAGAAAGGCGATAGTCCAAATGCCGGCAATTGTCACTAAGTGATTTGTGGTAGGTTGGCTCGTATTTCTAGAAGTCTTAAGACAACGTTGCTGCTTGGGGTGGGGTCCGATATAAATCTCTAAAGGGTAGCTCTGACAATGCGGGCAGGGAATTGATTCCGATTGAGATCGAAGTGCTTTCTGCTTTCGTCTGATTTATCGTGTACTTAAGTATAATAATTCGAACAAGTGGGTCCTTCGGCTTTGATTTCGGGGAAAGCTTTCTCGGATCTGCGGATGAGACGTGTGCTCTGGGGCTTTGTTCTCGAAGAGCACACGTCCTTTAATGAATTATTGGCGCCATATTGATTTGCGCTTCGGTTCTACCCGTCCTATACAAATTCGTGTCTTAGAAGAACAGTGAACGATCAGTAAACGGACTTGATGTTGACAAAAATTCTAACTCTTAAATAGAAAGGAATTGTTTCTATATTGTAATCATTCCGTTCTGCTAGTTGAACACCAGGTATAAAGAATTTTCGAGAACAATTTTCAAAAAGAGTCATTGAGACATTTACCTTGTAGGGACTGAACGAGAATAAATTCGCTATCACAAAAACGCTTAGTTCATTTGAACCACTGGACCGATTTCGAAAATCAAACTCATTTTCTAATCATCTTCTAATTCTAATGAAAACTGTTTTCACAATAAAAAAACCAAAACTATTTTTTACAAAATTCATGGATTTTTTCTGGAAATCATCACATCATGCTTCCTATAGTGTTCTCAGTCACTGGGATGATGTGTTCCACTTTTGCTTGAATTCCGCTAATGTTTTCGTTGATTTCTTAGACTTCTTCAATTCTCTTTTTACCTGGGCCAATATCTTTCGACTGGCCTGAGTTCTGGGCAATTTGGTGGATTGTGGATTGGCCTCTTTGGGGACAAAAACCACCTCATAAGCTTCGTACCATTCCTTGGTGGCCTTGATGTAGTGGCAGCTAATCTGGCCAAATGATTGTTGACACATCGTGCTCACGTAAAGATGGTAAGGGTCGCTTCTTCAAGCATTCCTCCATGTATATCTTCCAGTCAACAGAGCCTTGGCCAACGAAAAGTTTGCTCCTTTTCCCACAAGTGCAAATTGCTTGCCAAACCAGGAATTTTTTAGGAAACTCTGCTTGTTTCTTCACGCGAAATCGTTCGTCAACATTTCCACGAGAATCTGCAGTATAAAATTCCTGACTAGGAAGTTGCGAGAAATCAGCCAAGACATAGGTTTCGTCGTCCATCACGCAACAGGAAAAATTTCTCAAGAAATCTTTTTTTAATTTCTTTGCTCTCGATTTCGCTTCTTGATTCTTCACAGCGTTCCTGTCTGGCACTTTTTGCACTTTGTATGTTCTAAGCCCACAACTCAACTTGATTTTCTGAACGGTTGACTGCGAACAACCCACTATTTGGGCTACTTTCCGTCCTGAAAGGTAAGGATTCTTCTGAAAAAGGCTGATGGCTTTCTTCACTTTTTTGGAGTATGAAACCCCTTTTTCCTCCCGGTTCCTTCCTTGCGGTTAATTGTAAGATCTTCGTTGAAGCGCTTAACAACTCTTGATACCGTTTCCGGACGAACGCGAGCCTCTTTTGCGATACTTTTAAAGCTCCTTTTTTGATTATTTTGAAGAAGTTTCACTATAAATTCTCGTGTTTTCACTTTGCTTGACATTTTGCGATAGAGAATTGGAATATCGATGAAGTAAATGTTCCACAAGTTTCTGACGTTCATAACAAAGCTAACAATGATCAAAATTTGATTTTTTCTCAATTGATTCAAGAGATATAGGCGTTTTTGTGATAGCGAATTTATTCTCGATCAGTCCTTAGCTAAATGGCGAAGGAGCTGGTTTCATTGGAACTATTGTTGACAGAGATAGTTCACCTTCTTCTTCTGCTATTAGTGATACTATCAGTTTTTGTGATTATCTACTTTTTTTTCTTGGAGAACACTACAAAATAAACAAAATATCGTACTCACAATGAACCATATTCCTGTGAAAAGAGTTTCATTGGAAAAACATCAATGTCATATAAAACTCGAAGGGGAATTTTGTTGAAATACCGATATTCCTTCAGTGCAACGTTGCCGAAAGTGAATTTCCATGAAGATTCTTCAACGATCTTCATTTACAACGTCTCACAAATGATTGCATTTCCCAGGATCCCATCGCTTTAATTATAATATAACTACAGCCTCTGTTACAGAAGCCCCCATTAGGGGTAACCGAACCCAAGAAACTGGGGATAAAAGAAACTGGTATACTGTGAGAATATTTCTTACAACGACGAAATGCGTTATATAAGGGTTAGTTATCTCAATGAGTTTTAATTAAAATGTATCTTTGCGGCTTGAATGTCGAGCAACGTTATCATTAACCAGAAGTTTATGGTATACTCCTGTAAAATACTTTAAGCATTTTATTCCTTTATCAGCCTTCATCATCTCCTGGCTTGTTATTCAAATTAGCATCAAATTGCGGTCGCTGCAAGAACAAACGCTGTATGCGTGAGAAGAAAGGGTGAACTTCAAAAGAGAGTGGAGTTGATTTCAGACTGCGAGATTTTGAGAAAGATATTAATTCAATTGTATCCACGTCCTACTCACAAGGAATGTCTCGTTATGTTCGGGAAAATGTTGTATCAACTGCGAAGAAATAGAAAATCTCAAAGCTGTTGGAAACATAGCATTTCACTGACTTTGAAGATAAAAGATTACGTGGGTGTCATTCAATAGTATTTCGTGTATTTAGATGGAGAGATAATTGTTTTTTCTCATCGCAGAAAAAGTTTCCGAGCCAAGAGTATCTTTTTCTTCTTGTGCGGTGCCTTTCGTTGGCCGAACGTGAGCCTTATGGCCCATTGCTCATACCGCATTTGTGTAATACTGAAGAGACTCAAACCCGAAGGCACGCTGACAAAAATGCTGCGAGCCGACAAAGAGGAGTCTCTCTAACCATAGAGATGGAAGGTGTAGGGTTCCTTAGGTGTGTAATCCTCAGTGTAGATAAGTTGCCGCACGTGTACAGTATATGCTCCGTCGTTTCGTCCGCGTTCTTGGACCAACGGCACAGAGAACACTCAATTAGACCCATTCTTTTTGAATGTTTGTTGAACAGATGGCCAGTTAGAGCACCAGTCACCAGAGACAATTGCTTCCTCTCGAGAATCAAGAGCTTTTTGACCTCCGGCTTCGAAGAAGGCCCCTTGATAAGGAGTCTCGACTGCCTGAGATCAGTTCTCGTGTTCCACTCAGAGGAGAATTTCTTGTCAATCCATCTCTTGAAGAGGTTCATGATATATGTATGACAGATAGAAAGTGCGTGTTCCGAGCCAAGAGTATTCATTGAACACTAGGTTTAAGTGATGTAAATAGCTTCAGCAAGTTCAGATCAAAAGAAGTCATTTTACGGAAATTTTCTTATATGAAATGTTCAATTTAAAAAATGTATAGAAAATTTTGGGCACCAATACCTTAATACTATACTACTCTGTTCATCTTATCTCTACATCTCTGCACCAGGTTTATGAACATCCGCGGAGTTGGGTGATTTCTTAGCAGAAATCTTGTTCTGAACAACTTATACGCTGAACTGGCATTTTGTTTTGATCCACCATGAATTAAAAGCATATCAACAAGTTCATTATTTGAATAAACCTGCGGTATTTTCGAATCAAAACACTCGTACAATCTACACCTTACCGTCGCCGTAACAAAATCGTTATTCTGAATCATGTATGATAAGAAGACAAGAAACAAGATGTTGATATCTACGGAAAAGCAGGCAAGGGAGCAGGTTTCACTGGACATTTTCAGATTCATCTAGAAACTAGAAATTAATTCAGTTGTTGGGAATAATTCATATTTTTGATCTCCCTATCTTTGATTAATAATGTCAGTTTGAAGGAAATATAAGTTTGAGTTAAAAAGTCATATTTTTATTATTCTCGTTTCAATTTATTCATTTTCCTGCTTTCTAAATTAACATTTGGCGACCGTGACAGGACTTTAGAAGCTAGGAAATGGATGTTATCAAGAAGGAACGAGAATGGATGAGAAAACAATTCTCAAAATGCTGCAGAGAGTTGGACCAGATGATATTAGATAAGGCCACAAATGAGCAGCATCTGTTACCAGTATTGAGACACTTAGAAGATAAAAGCGAAAGACTGTTCAGAGCGGATGAAAATATCAGAACATCATTATTATCTTCAGACATCGACGACGCTGCGTTTGAAGAAGAATTAAATGGAGTTGAATTTTTCCGGGAAGAATTAATAAAATACAGATGTAAGTGCGAATTTTTCCTCAATAAAGAAGAGTTTGAGGATGAATCACCGGGTAACTTGTATTTGGAATCGACAAATGCCCGCAGAAAGGTGATTAATGTTTGCAAAGATGAGAATACGCTAAATTTAGAGCAAGATGTTGAGGAAGAATATAACGAAGATGATTCAAGAGAAGATGCTAGCAGCCTATGTTTCCGTCTGCCACTCGAGGGTAAGGAATCTGAGCTGGAATTGAGAACCAATGATTCGGATCCAGGGAAAGAACTGAAGAAAAACATAGAGAGTTTCTACGACATCATGAATGATGCTAAAGGAAGAGAAACGCTTTGTGTACTGAAAAACAGCAAGGAGGTACAGTTCGACTTGGACTCGACATCTGAAAATAAATTGAAGAAGGATTTCCTGACCGTGAACGTGATAGAAAGATTTGAGAAGAATGACGTCAGCGAAAAGATTGTAAACGATATTGAAACGATGCAACTAGCTGTAGAAGCTATTTCTAATAATACAGACGAAAGCGAGAAGAATATTGACAACTGTGTGATTGTGGTTACTGGACTTGACGAGAAAGCCTCGATGAAGATAGTTTCGAGGAAGGAGAAGACTTGGAAGAGAAGGAAGAAATTGTTGTAGAACTGAAACGTTATAGTTATGAATGATAGTTTGAGCTTAACAATTTAAATATTCTATAAAATTGTTAAGGGGGGAGAATGTTGGGAATAATTCATATTTTTGATCTCCCTATCTTTGATTAATAATGTCAGTTTGAAGGAAATATAATTTGAGATATAAAGTCATATTTTTATTATTCTCGTTTCAATTTATTCATTTTCCTGATTTCTAAATTAACATCAGTTTCATTTTCTCGAAATAGGGTCATTCTTCATGTGACAAATTTTTGGAAAAATGCCTAATTTTGATGAGTTTCCCCATATGTTAACAGAAAAGCCTCACCTTTAAATACACCCTGTATATACATACAACCATTGAGTTAAAATAATGTACATAGAGGAACATCACAGTTTAACGATTTGAAGCTGTAGTTTAGTTGTAGTTCCTACACCCGATCATAGAGAGGCAAATGTTTTTCATACAATCGGAAATTTTTGCCCTCGCATCTGGCGGTAAGTAGCTGAACTATAAAGCACTTTTTCCTAGGCCGAATGCGATGACGATCAGGACCGGCGTATGGAAATATGGTATGTTCAGTATTTTATCACACCTGATTAATTCTCCCTATGTTTCATGGAACTCGAGGAAAATGAATATTCTACAGATTTCTGTAAATGGATCGGCAGATTATAGTTCCTCTAGTATACTCCATTCACAATTATAAAATCACAACTCTGGCATTGGAAATTGGACACATTCCACTCTGTATCGAAGTTATGACGTTTTTCAAAATATTTTTATGTTCCAAGTCAACACTATGTTGCCCTTTCTACATTCTTAGCGTATTTCTCAGAATGTGAATGAATTGGAAAAGATGTGATGGACGAAAATAATTAACGTTTATATGAATTGATAGAAAGGATTCCTTCTCTAGTTATTTGCATGAAAAGTACAAGAGATCACTGTTGAAATATATTAAGTATTTTTCGCAATGGAAAAAAATTGCATTGCTTTCACATAATTTTCATATGCATGCTTGTGAAGATTCAATGTTTATTATCCTCTTGAACTGAAAGTTCAAGATTGACGACATTTCATTTATTTGATCTTATGAACAAGGAGTAAAATATTCTGATTGTATAGTAATTTATTGGATTAAAAAATATTCATACATTACTACCAAGTAGGTTTGTACAAATAAAATGGAATAGGTCAAACATATGCTTCACATTTATCATTCACCTGTTCTAAAATAAGACACAAACTCCTGGAATATGGAAAAAACCGATGTATTCTGGTTCAATATAGCCTTTTTCTACTTTCGGCAAAGGAATGAAAGCTCCAGTGACACATTTCAATTCTACCTGAACCATATTTTCCGGTCGCTTCCGTTAGAAGATCGTATAAGGAAGCCTTTCTTGTCCATTTACACATTCCAAATAAATTTTGAGCACCAAAATCGATACCGAAACTAACCAAACTTCTGGGGGACCGGAATTTCGTTTGAAATCTTTCAAAACGGCCAGATACCTAAAAAAACTTCGTTATCAAGTGTAAAAAGGTCGATTAGTACTTACTTTCACTTTATTTATGCTTATAAATCGATTTTTGGTCCAATTCAAATTTGCCGTTCGTACTCACGCCAAAACTCGTGAAAGGAAAAAATGACACTTGCACGAAACTTCTTCTGGACGCCGAAGAACGGAAAAATAGGCGATTTCCTATCGATTTTTCTCCCCAAAATCACCGATCGATACGAACTAACAAAATGGGGAAAATCTTTGATACTTTTACTTTGATGTAAACAGAAAAACTGGCATCGTCGTATTGTCATTAACCATATTCTATGTACGAGCACAGATTTTTCATCAGGTGCGCCAATTCCTGAAAACGAAACCATGGCCAGAGTTGTGATTTTATAATTGTGAATGGAGTATAGCTACTATGTGCCGCG
Source organism: Adalia decempunctata (assembly GCA_951802165.1). Taxonomy (NCBI): domain Eukaryota; kingdom Metazoa; phylum Arthropoda; class Insecta; order Coleoptera; family Coccinellidae; genus Adalia; species Adalia decempunctata. The sequence continues at coordinate 30,319,176 of OX637699.1, forward strand.
CTGAAGTTGGCATCAAATCGTTCAACTGCGTTGTTCCTCTATGTATATTGGAACTCAATGATATAGCTGGAGAAAAAACTAATTGAATTCCGAGCCCAATTTGTGAGAAAACACCTGAGACCAATCATCCCCTATTAAGCTTATTCAACAGGAGTCAGATCTCCAATCTGAGTGATTTTCATAGAACGAAGAACACCCCTATATCCTTATCGGCCAACCAGCGAAACGCACATCCGGAAAACCCACATCATTTCCCTATCAGTCCGCAGGGACACGTTCTCCACGTTTCAAACATTCCTTGATCTCCAACTTCGAACGTCTAATTCTGTCCCAGAACTGAATGGACCCACACCGCCACTATCTTTTTAATGAAAATCATATCCCTGGCTGCCGGGGAGGAAAGTTTCTCGCAACTTGTAGTCTGTTCTGTTTAATTTGCATAATAATGGAATATGTTACAGTTATGCATTGAAAGGCTCATAATTTTGGAGGAGAAAGAGATGGAAAACTGGTATCCTTGGATACTTGCGGTGGATCGAATGGGGTGTGTTCGAAATGAGCTGAAATATCCCAGATTATTCTGCATATTTTCGTATGCACTCATCATCCGTAGGGAGGAGCGTTGCATTACCTGATGACTTGAAAAATGCATGAAGTATGCAGTTCGCTGAGTGGCTCACAGCTCTGCAGATATTCACGGAAACATGATCTCTTATAAGTGAACCAAGCAGATAACCCACTTTCATTTTAAACGGTGTAGATTCGAAAAGTATTCTGTGTTATGATATTTTTGAGAAGCACATCGTACGCTCTACTCGTTCTACTCAGTTTTGCTTACGCTTCGTAAAGGAATTAAATTGAAGAATCATTTTCAGAAGTTCAATTTTCAATTGATAAAAAAATTTCACCAAATTGTAGACTCTTGACTAACATATTGTAAAAAAGAGACAAACTTCACTTGCTGGCCCAGAACATTTCTGTGGTATTGGCAAATGTTTCTATAAGAGAGAGTTTTTGCAGAAGGTTCAAACTGAAAGAGAAGCACTCTGGAGGATTCTTCCAGGAATGGACTCAAAGAAGTTCCTTCGGGATTTCGGAACTGTAAGAACTTAGAATCATTTGGATCTCAGTAGGAATAAGCTACTCCTCCTCATTGCCTTCCTCACAGAACATTGTCGCCTTAGAAAGCATTAGAATGGGCTCATCAGAAACTGACGAGCTGATTCTGTGAGGAAGAGAAGAAAACTCCTGTTCACCTGGTTATGGCGTGCCTCGCCATGGCAAGCCTGCGCGCAAGGTTCGTCTTGAACGAGAGAGCTATAAAAAGAACTAGGATTTAACCTTCTTGAATTCCTCTCAGATACTAGAGATCATTGGAGCTCTAGAGCTGGAGAGTGAGGTGTAGGTAGCTCTGTGTCGAGAACAGCTCAGATGGGGCACAATGAACCTTGAGATCGCAGAGGAATATAACCCCCTTATTCCGAAGGAGCTATGTCAAAGAAATCATTTTTTTTTAATAATTTTTGACAGAAGAATATTAACATGTCATGACCACATCAACACTAGTGAATTGAAATTCATAAATTCTTTTATCTACTCCTATAGAATAATATATCCATTATTCAACTGATTTTGATCTGTAATAGTCTCTATAAACCAATAGTATGAGGTAATAATAACTCACGCCTATAACTCACTCTGATACAAATAGGAAAAATGTAGCTTACGAAATGAATAAAAAGTCGGGTCAATGGGGAACTCTATTTCAGACATCTAGGTAACGTTCTCGCCATCCACTTCTACATTTTCTTAGGTCTGAATATCCAAAAATTGCATTTGGAAAATGTGAATATTTGACGTTTTCTACGGGATTCGATATCGATTGGATTTTCAACCACAGAAATCGCTCTTGACAACTGTTGTCAATTTTGAAAATACAGATTAATTCGAATTTTACTGAAGAAGTCGAAGATAAAGTATAGTATCAGAATTGGACTAGTAGAGATCTAGTTTCCGAAGCACACCACCAGGTGGCACCACCACAGGAAGACAATGCATTACCGGTTTTTGGCTTATTGGCCGTCATCAGATGCATGTAGCTTTATCCTGAGATAAATAAATAATATCTCAGGATAAAGCTACATGCATCTGATGACGGCCAATAAGCCAGAAACCGGTAATGCATTGTCTTCCTGTGGTGGTGCCACCTGGTGGTGTGCTTCGGAAACTAGATCTCTACTAGTCCAATTCTGATATTTATTCTAGTTTATTCCAACTTAGGGACATTATCCTCCTTTTTCATAAAGTATAGTGTTCAATTCGGGGTAATGGTCATAACACACTAGATGAGTTACACCCCTCGCCTGACGGCTCGGGCTGCAAAATTCATCTGCGTGTGTTATGACTTACATTACCGCTCATTGAACAATATACTATTATTCGGTAAAATACACCCTCACGAAGAATATCTAGATGGTTTGATCAAATTTGATGTTGTGAAGCCTCCCTATTCTCAATGGAAGGGAATTGTTGAATTTGACTCCGCAGTACTCAAAAAATTGTTGTGGTCATGCTTATCGATGCAATGGTGTTACTAATTGTTCTTTTTGTTGTATTGTACTCATGTTGATCTTGATTCATATTCCTTGATTGCTTGTTTTGGTCTATCACAGAAGTTTCCATATGAAGATTGAAGCTACAGTAAGTATTTCTTCCTCTTTAAATGCCTTTCGACAGCTGGTCTCATCCATTCAGCTCTCTGAACGCTCTTTATGCTTTTTTCTGCTCTTTCTCTCGAAGATTGACCCTATAAGAGTATTCCATATGTGTGATGACTGAATATGCAGGCTTGGTTGTTTGATGACAAGCTTCTTTCCCCATATTTCTACTGAACTAGATTCAATTAGTCGAAAAACTTATTGATCCAATCTCGTATGTGCGTTTTATGGAAGACTCGTTCAATCACAGGCAAATCCTATTCAGATCTTTCGATACTGATAAAATGGAACCAATATATCCCGAATTCACTAAATAGACATTCGCCAGAAGGCCTTCGGCTTGATCAATACATATTGGTGTTTCTACAACGGGCTCTCGTTAAATATTTGAGAAACTGCTCGCTTCCCTCCAGCTATAACTTAGCTGTCCGTTCAAGTAATTAAATAGTTGAAGCGGGCAGCTAATCGGGAAATAGATCCAGCTGTAATTCAAGACCGGTTGACGTATCAACCCGGGTATCAACCTCGTTGTTGTTCGTGCTAAGGGAATTATGTTATATCTACTGAAGTTCTGGATCATGATGGTTATTTTCGATTCCATGAAAATTGGGACTTTCTACCCCAAAATGTGGACGAACCTTTAGGTCGTTAATATTGATCACATTTCAATTTGTGATTGACTTTCCGAAATGAACTTTCTCAAATTATATAAAAGTGTATGGTACTTTTGAATGCGTCGTAATTTTTGACAGGTCAAATCTGCATTATTAATATCACTTTATTTCCCTCTTTCCCTGAAGTGTTTTAAAAAAAATCACTAGCGAGGAATTCGGAAAATGATTCCTCCAAGTTGCGATGGTGACGATAATTCATACTGTTGGGGGGAGAATCAAATCATGGAAGTGTCCTTTCAGCGCTGTCTAGAGAAATAGCTCACAACCGAGAGTGTATACGTCACTCTAAAAACTTTCCACTCAACTTAAAACGGAGCTGATATTTCACCGGAAATACAGCGAACACTTGAATGGCCAACATATTGCATATGGCGGTGAGAATTCCCAGAAAAAGCCGTCAAGTTTTTCATGCCATTATCTTGACAAATGAAGGCCAGTAAATTACTCTTGCCTAAATGCATCCAGTCGTTTTTTGCATTCGTTACCAAAAACTCCACATCATTAAGCTTTGTTCCTTATATCCCAGCTATGCGGGTCTGTAATAGCAGTTTAAATGGGAACAAAAACCAACCCTCTTTCATCATTTACCTTCCCCAACTCAAACTCTTCACAGCCCCTGTATTTCTTGTTCGTCTCATATTTGAATAGGAATGGGCTTCATATCTGCCTTGAAAGAGACGGAAATGTGTGGCATAATGAGAAACGACTATTCTTAAATGTATACATAGGAAAAAGCCGAAATACGTTTAATTTCACTGCTAGATCGTCGCTTGAATAGGCTACATGATGAATTTTCAAAAACAACTCACAGTTCCTAAATTTTCACTTTTTTCCCAATTTCATGAAAGCTTTTCGAAATTCTGCTACTCAAGTTTGAGCTGGGCCCACTATTTGATAGCTACATAAATATACCTACTGGGTGGAAGGTAAACATGTGGCAAACATTCAAGAGGTTATTCCTTGGACTATTTTAAGGATATCGATGTAAAAATACATTAATAATACGTGTCAACATAGTTAACGTGTGAATGGCTCGATATACGAATGCCGAGAAGGCTGTTATGCATTTCATATATGGACTTGCTGATGACAATGCACCTTATAGAAAAATATTTCAAAGTAATTCATCAGCATCTTCGAGAAATGAAAACATTGAAGCGAAGTAGAGGACCAGGAAAGCCAAGGACTTTAAGAACGGTTGAAGTGGAAGATGATGTGCTGGACATGATAGAAGAAGATCCAGGTACTTCTACGCGAAAACTTTCAAATACTTTGAATGTGGGTAATTGGTCTGTTTGGAACATTCTGAGAGATAATTTGTTGTACTCATATCACATTCAATGCGTTCATTTTGTCAATGGTTGAAAAAGATAAGTGGGTCATATTTTCGAAAGAAAAGTAGGTATTCTTATGGTTTATCAATGAAACCGCGTCGTTTTCGAGTTAATCCAAATTTTAAACGATTAAATTTGGGGAAAAAAACATGAACTTCAAGAATAATCTGGATGCTTCCCCGGATAAAATATCATCGAATAATATTTCTTCTCTGGTCTCTTAACAAGTTAACAATGTTGTCTGAATGTTTATCATCTTCCTCGAGACTAAAATCTAAATGATAGAAAAACAATTGTCATTTCAATACTAAGAACAGATGAAAACGATAAAAAAAAACTTCTAAATATCCCTCAAAAATACCTGATCGATATGAAACAAAATATTATGAGCAAAGGCACGCGGAATATATAAGATCTCAAAACAGTACTCATTTGCTAGTTAGGAATTTTTACCGGAAGAGGGCGTTTTGATCTTTGGATTCGCCAATACGCTTGCGTCGTGAAATTTTGCGGCGTAGTCGAACCTCGTAGTCGTTACATCAATGAAAAAATCAACAAGCTGGCAACATCTTCTGGACAGTTCTGTGAAATATTCACAGAAGATCATTGTTTTCAATACGAAATACATAGTTTGATCACTGTTTGTGGTTTGATATAGCTTGTTCAATCACAAAGTGAATGACAAACCTTTTTTCATGAGCATTGAGTTTAAATATACGAGGATATATCGAAAAGTTCTTAGCCTACTATAAAACCAAACAAAATTTCAATGTCGAAATATCTTATTATATTATTAATTGAATACATTTATTACAGCGAAACCTGCCACGTCTATAGACCTTTCAAAAAAATGTTTCTTCTCGCTCTGCAAACCAGTCCTCAACAGCTTTCATTACCTCCTCGTTGGAAGAAAATTCACGACCTTTTAAACTTTTTTTCAGTTGAGGAAAGAGATGATAATCAGACGCAGCCAAATCTGGTGAATAAGGGGGGTGTTCTAGTAATTCTAACCCTAAATCACAAATTTTTTGCTTGGCAACATGAGATTTGTGTACTGGGGCGTTATCCTGTAAAAACAAAATACCTTTGGATAGCTTTCCGCTTCTTTTCTCTTCATTTTTTTTTCCCGGAGAGTGGTCAATAATGTCGAATAGTAATCTCCAGTTTTTATTCTACTCTTATCCAAAAAATCAATCATGATTACTCAATGGCAATCCCAAAAAACTGAAGCAAGAACTTTTCCAGCAGATTTTTGGACACGAAACTTCTTAGGTCTTGGAGAACCAGAGTGTCGCCATTTCATCGATTGTTGCTTTGTTTCTGGATCAATGTACCCAAGTCTCATCCATAGTAACAATTCGGTTTAAGACGTCTACATCGTTTTCAAATCGAGCACAGATCGAACGCGATGCTTCTATCATTGCAACGCTCTTGGTCAACTTTCAAACATTTGGGGATCCATTTTGCAGAAATTTTTGTCATGTCCAAATTGACGTGAACTATATGATAAACGCGTTGGTATGAAATCTTCAGTGCTTCAGATATCCGTTTTAGCCCAATTCGACGCTCTGATAGAATCATGTGATGAACTGCATCGATATTTTCGGGGGCTGACACAGAAACTGGCCTTCCCGATCGGTCATCATCTTCAATGGAAAATTTACCTCTTTTGAATCTTGCAGTCCAATTTTTCACGGTCGCATACGAAGGACATTGATCACCAAGGGTATTAAGTATATCTTCGTAAATCTGCTTACCTCTTACCCCTTTTAAATACAGGTACTTGATGATGGCTCGATTCTCCAAATTTTCAATTTTTACAATTTCGGTGGACATCTTTTTTTTTTAATTTATTGCGTAACTCTGGTTCAGTGTTTTGACGTCGAACTCTACACTGACACTTCTAATAAGTTATTGTTCGTTGATATGGTATCGCAATATTTTGTTCATGCATGGAACTGGTCTAGGCTAACTAGATATCAATACATCCTATATTATAAAATATATAACTATATTTGAACTCAATGTCATGAGTCAATCGTCAAAATTCCCCAAAAAAGTTTTTTCATGGGATATTGTTTGGATATGGAAAAAAATATGAACAATTTATTTGTGCTTTCATACTAATCTTGGAGAAGGAACTTATTTTGATGGAAGAAATAGGTCTTTTCAGTTGCTGATATAATCGGACACAACTAAGTGTTTTTGTTACGAAATATGGTGTTTGTAACATTTTTATTCCAATAAGGATTATTACTTGAGTATTTCCTAAATGTATTAACACAATTTCAATCGAGAAATTTGAACTTTGCATCAATTCCAGAGAATCGTATCATGCACAGTCATTCTAACAGAGCCGAATTCGGAAAAATGGAAAATGAAACAAAAGGTTTCATTTGGCCTCCGGAATCTACAATCAAAATTTTTGTACAAGTCAAAAACTAACCCTGTATACTAGGTCCTTCGAAGATGTGGACGATTGAAAAGATCGTTTAATTGTTGAGTGTAACTCAATAAGAAACGACCCTAGTGTTTTTGAAAGAGTTAAGCAGTCTATGAGATAGAAGTTGGTTGCGTTCAAGCTTGAGGTAGCCATTTTCAACAATTGTTGTAGGTTAAGAAATGTTACATGTAACCTTAACTAATGAATTGTCATTTGTTCGGAATTTGTTTCGTCCTATATCTTCGAAACATAGCGCTGTTTTGAAGTTAATCAAGGATAAAATATCCTTAAAATAGTCCAAAGAAATAACTTTTCAATTTTTGCCGCATGTTTACCTAACACCCTGTATAAAATCATCTTCAATATTGCCGTGTGTCCTTTCCAAACACTGTGTATATTCCCCCGTCATGGTCATGTAAAGCGGGTTCATAATTGAGAGAAAAAAGCGGTCCCCTTTTTCTAAATGGAGCATTAATTAATTTCACGAACCAATAAATGCATTCTACGCCGAACGGAATCCTCGCTAATAATAAGATTCGCCTTTTTCAATTCAAAGTTGCCGATTCCGCGGAATACGCCCTGTCGGTATAATCAACGAAATAAGGAAGATTCAGGTCTGCCAACTTTCCCTGGCGAAAAGTTTTCATTGTTGGCGCGATTTAAATTCGCAATTTCAAACATCGGGCGAATAATTCGGCGAAACTGTGGCGTAAAATCGGTTATCTCACGGAGGGAAAATTTCCCTCTGAAAGGCAGAATTCGTTTCGGGAATTTGCATTGAAGTAACGAGGATTCACCGGACAGTGGTCGGGCACAGAAGGCCAACAGAAAGGATATTACGAATTCACTTATGCAGCGCACACTTTTCTCCCGACGTCGCCCCTATTTTCCTCGGATTTTGACTAATTTGAATATTATCTGCACTAGGTTGGCACAGTGCAACGCGGATATTTGTATCGGCAAATCCTCCAGAGGATGTACGTCTTTCCGACCGTGTGAAGCTTACAGGACTTGGTTTTCCTGAACCCTTGATACCCCATGCAGAAAATTGAAGATATGAGCACAAGCATGGAGAAATAAAATGGCGGAAAATATCATTCCGAGACGGTCTTCTCTCAGAGGGCAGTTTTATCTGAGGACTTTCGTAACATAACCTTGAGTTTTCTGTAATTGTAGTGGCAGAAGAATTAAAAACGCCTGAAATCGAAAGATAACAAATCCTTTTCTCTATTTCAGTATCGTAATGAGTTCATTACAGTACTGAAAACAGTGCTGTAATGAATTCATTACAGCATCGTTTTCAGTTACATTTTTCGTTTTGTGGTTGTCAAAAATAACTTCCGATCCTATCAAATTCCAGCAGACGTCAATTTGGAAATGTCAATTTGGAAATGTCAATTTTCGTAAAGCTGCCAAGATACAATATGAAAGTCACTAGGACCTATAATTTGAATTTTTCATTGAATTTCACAAAATTTGACTGAAATAGAGAAAATATCGTCTAATACCCGTTGCAGAATGCAATTCCAATACTCCATGCGTTCGAAATTTCGCATTCGCATTCGTATTGGAATAGGAGCCCATTCTGCAACTAGTTTTAGAATATACTATTCCAATTTCCCAAGCTTTTGATGAATTTAATCTCACAAGATTTCGAATACCAGTGAATTGAAAAAGAGGTTGAGATGTTTTCAATTATTTCAGCAAGATGAATTTTCCTTCTTGTTTTATGATACTAGAAATAGGAGCAATCTTAAGGTGGGCGTTCAATGTAGTGTGTTTTTATTTCAAGTTGATTTCGAAAACGGTTTCACTTTGGGAACTGAAATTTTGTGGGTGAACTCAGAAAGGATTAGGGTTCTTGTTGAAATAATTTTGATCGATTTCATTCCCACAGTTAATTTTTTTTCTTTCAAAAATAGAAGAAAATGAGCCAACCCATGCTTCTGTTTTATTTCAACAGAAAGACCCATGAAAATAGTTCAACTTCCGATTAAAAGTGAATCTACTGATAATTTCGTTCAGAAGATCAACTTGAAATACGGAATTGGCAGAAAATGGCCAAATTCAAATTTTGGCGGGAAAAAATTCCTGCTTTACCCACAAATTCACGTATTTCATAGTTCGGCGATTTTCGGATAGAGAGCGCCATTGTACATTTCATTCATGATTAGAGAGATACTCATAGAACTTATTGTGATAATGAAAGTTCTATGGAGATATTCCTTACAATGGACGGTGGCGCCTCTATCGGCTGATCTTTCCTAATCGGTTTAAACGCCGACCTTAATACACATTAGAAGGAGGACGAGGTAATTTTATCTTCCTTTTTTTCATTTGCTCACCTATTGTCTGAGGTTCTTTTACAAAATATAGAAAAACACATCGTTAAAAGTCTTTCTCCTCCTATTTACTCTCAACTTTGAGGGTAAGAAGACCTTTAAGAGTACCTCGGCTATCACCTGGACATAGAGCTACCCGTCAGAAATGGACAGAACCCCACGAAGACTGGCTTTTACAACAACGGCAAGTAAAAGTGGACGAAAAATTGTTTGGAGATGTCCAGGCAGACTAGAACGACTCAATTTCGCTCAGGAAGTTTTGCCCTTCCAAGGAGAATCAATAATGTTCTGAGGGGTATAATGTTCGGTCGTCGCTCCCCTTTTATTATCGTTTAACGAACAATTACTGGTGTCATCTACGTAGAAAACATCATTGAACAAATCATTGTTCCTTCACGCATCGAATTTGGGAATAATTTCATTTATCAGGGTTCAAAACAGTATTCAAGAGAAAAATAACCAGAGCATGAACTGGCCAGTAAACTCACCAGACATGAATCAAAATGAGCACGGATGGGATAACTAAGGGAGAGCAATATCCAATAGCCAAAACCAACCTTAAACTTCAGGAATTGAGTTAAGGGGCAGTATTACCATTTGAATCGTGGTAAATCTCCATTCAAAAGTGGTCTCTTTATTTCACGAGTAACTACCCTAATTTACGACGTAGAGACATGATTTTTTTTAAATTGAAGTTGAAGAGCGCTCGAGGGCAAATAACTTTCTTTGTTTCGATTTAATTAGTTTTTCATTAAAAAAAACCGCGGTAATCTTTAGATCTGGGGTTATTGAATATGTTTCTCGTTTTTCATGAGTACCTACAAGCTATATTTTTGAAATAATAATCACGAAAGTTTTTGTATTTTATAGAAGATTAAATTGCCGAGGGCGAATAGTTGCGACTATTGAATTTGGAATTGTGGAATAATTATAATTAATCAAAATAAATAATCGATAAATTTAGATTTTTCTCATGTTTCCTATTTTGTCTCATCCTGCTTGGAAGTGACAAACAAATATTTTCTATCAAATATATTGCAGTTAGAATTAAAGAAAAAAATCATCTTATTTACAGAACATAGATTGTTTATTTCTTGAGAAACCTAGGGGGCCAAGACTTCTGACGATGTAAGTATGTCATTTTTCCCATCTAAGCGGCAATATCAGGCCTTTGAATTTAAATAAGGAAGGTCCTGCAAATGTTCTTCGAGACTTGATTTTTCGTTTACGTAATATTCTACTTCAACTTCTACTTCAATAAAATATAAACTTATTTACCTGGAGCATACCTAATACACAAATTTCAAAGAGGCAATGCAGGATGGAAAAATATTTCCCAATTTGATGCTCCACATTCCAGAGCATTTCGGGGGTAATTTTTGGGGGTGCACTAAAAATCGAATTTTTTTTTATTGTATGAGTCTATTTGAGTTTGATTAATTAATTCAGGACAAGTATTTGTACGTTCTGAACTCATTTTCCAATCTTGCAGTGTCTCGATGAAATTGTTATTAAGGTTGGAGTTCAATGTAGTGAGTTTTTATTTCAAGTTGCATTTGAAAATGGTTTCACTTTGAAAACTGAAATTTTGTGGGTAAACGAAGAAAGGATTGGAGTTCTTGATGAAATAATTTTAGTCGATTTCATTCCGAAAGTTATTTTTTTTTTCAAAAATAGAAGAAAATGAGCCAACTCATGCTTCCGTTTTATTTCAACAGAAAGACCCATGAAAATAGTTCAACATCCGATTAAAAGTGAATCTACTGATAATTTCGTCCAGAAAAACAACTTGAAATACGGAATTGGCAGAGAATGGCCAAATTCAAATTTTGGCGGGAAAAAATTGCTGCTTCACCCACAAATTGACTTATTTCATAGTTCGGCGATTTTCGGATAGAGAGCGCCATTGTACATTCCATTCATAATCAGAGAGATATTCATAGAACTTGATAGTGATAATGCATGTTCTATGGAGATATTCCATAAAATGGACGGTGGTGCCTCTATCGGCTGAGCTTTCCTACTCGCTTTAAACGCCGACCTCAAATTGGATGATATTAAATTTTCACATTGGAATATAACAATCATTTTCAAGAAAAAAATACTGTCATATTCAGAAGTAAAGAGCCTTTCTGGGAATATATCGCATGACCCTTTTCCCTATTCAAATCTAAGTGGTTGGGGTTGCCCTGTGGTTTGATGACGGTTTTTATGTCAGAAAATGTCCCCCTCAAGAACAAAATTGACGAGCCTCGTTTAATCCTCCGGACTAGAATCAACCCAGTCAGAAATACGAACCGAAATCGATACTGAACTTCTCAAAACACAACTGGTTATTCCCAGGAAATCGGGACATGTATCCGAGAAAATTTCATTGCGTATTAGCGCTGAATCAGTAGGACTTGAGGCAGAGGAATTTCAGGAAACGCTCAGAGGCCTTCTTTCATATAGCGAGACACGGTTCATCCAATTTGAGGATATTGATGTCGACAATACTGCAGGCCTGTTCTGTAGGATGTACTTGAAACAGGCATTACCTTAGCATTGATCGAGTTTATTGCTACATATATAAATTTTCGGAGTCTGATATTGAAGACACGGGAAGACTGGAGCTACTCGAGGAGTCATCCAGAATAGGATTTATTCCAGATATACGAAGTCTTTATTTAAATTTCCCAACATACTCTACTCGTTTTTTTCTTTTCAATTTTCCGCTCATAAATATTCGTATGCATCCCAAAACTAATGTAGTACCATGAAATCTGCTTTATGACCCTATTTCGTTAATTAACATTCAAATTTTAATTGTACCATATGCAGTATTCGAAGTAATTCAATCAAAACGTGAATACTTATTGGGTACCTTTTCTATGTTAATCCAATGTACAAGGACATCGACCACTAATGAGTTTTTTACCTAAGCTTCCCTAAAAAACAGATAAAAACAATCACTTCCATTTCATTACGCAGTAATGAAGTAATCAGATTTAATTATGTCTTCTTCAGATGAAAATGAAGATGTCCGTGAAAATATTCGAATTTCAATAACGAGTTTTTCACTCCAAAACAAACGTCAAATATAAATTATCATATCCTTAAATGAAATTGCAAAACCTACAAAATGATGTTTCAATGCTCCCCTATTTCCATTTGAGGTAGGGTTGCCGCATATGTCATGATTCTATTCCGTAATTTGCGATCATCGGATATCCATGGTAAGAGTTTTTGAATGAGTAAGTTGTTCGATCTATTGGAATCTTCAACAACAGCCATTTTGTAGATCGATAACACCCATATCTCAAAAAGAAAGAACGAAACGCGCAAATTAAATATCAAAAATAATAAGCAGAACAATTCTTTAGCTGTAAGGGGTTCAAGGTTGACTTTGGTATCAAAATGTAGGTTTTCGAGATTGCTGAATTTAATGAAAGATATCCCAGAACCCTAAGTAACTGGCGTACCTATACTCCATTCACTTTTATAAAGTATACCGGTTGGCCATGGAATTTTGACACATTTCACTGTGTATATTTTGAAAATGTTAGGTTATAGTCATTTTTCTGTCAGATGATTGAGCAATGTTGCCCTTTCTTCAAAAGGGTCGTAGTAATTACGTATTTATCGAAATGTTTATTCATTTTGGGAAAATAATGAATTCGAGAAAATATGTGAATTCAATAATTCCAAAGACCTGGCGAATGTTGAGGAAACTTTTTTCTCTGATAATACTGGGAATATTTCACGTATATTAACAGGGTTGGAAGATTCCGTTATGCTATTTTCTTGTACGGAAGACAATAATCGAGTGTTTAAATTTTACTGAATAATAATGGGCGGAATAGTCCTGTAGTTCGTGATAGTTTATTCGAAAAAGGAACAAAAGTACAATGGGATGAAATAAGATATATACAGTAAAATTAATAATGTAATTTCCTTACATAATTTCAATGGCAGCTTATGACGTAATTTTTTCAACAATATTCAATTAGTAATTTTTCAAGTGAATACTCTTATCCACTTGGAATAACTACACTAATATAAATAAGATTGCACACATGGAAGAGTTCAGGTGAAAACGTCTGATGTAAGCAGTAATATCAAATTCAAAAAAGTCTACTTATGAATACAATCATTAATAAAGATTTTTCTTCAAACTAGCATATAATGATTGAATACAAAAACTTGAGAAAACGGCAACACAATAAAGAAATTAGTTTTGAATATATAAAACTTCCATAATTTTCAATCACAAAACATTATTTTCTAACATCGTTACATGTATAAGTTTTTTTGAGAAAGAGCATTAGGTTATTTGATGTATCAAACATTATAGCATGTTCAAAGCAATTGCAGTAATAGCAAAACAGATTCGAACAGGAACCTCTGAGTAATTATAGAGATTTTGTATTTTTTTCAAATAATCAGCTGACATATTTATAACGGACAGAATCTTCTTCAGGAACAACATTTCATCTTTCATTTGGATTAAGACTGACAAAATATCTTCGAACAGTTTTTATAGTTTTTTATTTCAGAAAACGAAATATCTTTCAAGTGAATCAGACTTTCAGTTTTTATTAATCAAACTTGACTTTTTTTTATCAGCACTCTTATATAAAAACAATAGTACATCAATTTAAAGACTTCAAGAGTTCACTTCAAGAATATTGAGGGGATAAATTAGCGAATTAGTATTGGCAACGTCTATTGATTTTCACGAGTGCCAACCTGCGTCTGTTTTAAGTGAAAGAACTTGAGAAACCTAAAACTTCGCCAACCAGGATACTTTATAAATATGAATGGATTATAGTTTAGATTTTCACCTGTAAAATTTAATATTTGTCAAAATTGGGAATTTCAAACTGTCAGAGCTTCCGTTCCTCTTGTCATAGATGCATAGAACACCTGGTGTAACAACTCCCTACTGAAAATCGTGACCAAAATTTGTAGATCAAAACGGCATCCTAGATTTCAGATTTTGGACTAGTTCCGGAATAAATCCGCAATATTTATCGGTCGTGGCGCTATTGCGGCAACGACAAAAAACGCGACCCCTTTCGGGAGAAATGAAAAGCTGCACAAAATATCACGTTTTCGATCGACAAGAAAGTCTTAAACAAAATCTAATCAGTGCCAACACCAGGTATTTCTATGCATCTATGTCATACGTAATACCACTAGAGATGGAATTTTGCCGGCAAAATTTCTCGATTGTGATATGAAAGTTTGTTGCTCGGAAATTTCGCGAATGACATTTGTATATATAAAAATTTCATGAGCGAAATTTCCGAAAAGCAACAAACTTGAATATTACAAGAGAGAAATTTTACCTGCTTAAATTTCATCTCGAGTGGAATTCGGCTTGAGTATTCCACGAGAAAATAGGGTAATATGTTCACATTTGACGTGTATTGCGCTATTTGGCAAATTAGAATTCATCATAGATTAACTAAACCACTAAACGTTGTTTGTTCTCTCTATGATATTCATTTCCGAAGCTATCTATGAATTCGAGAAACGTCAAAAATTTTGTCGCTGAAAAACCAACATGTTGGTTTTGCCGACTTGAAAATTTTTTCGGGATGAAACGATCGTTGCTACGGAAACTTCCTCACTAAAAATGAAAAGAGTGGAATAAACAATAAAAAATATATCCGAAAGGTTCTAACGACGTGAAAGATCAAAAAAGATATTCGGGCCATTCGAATCCTCCATACTAGCCGTTTTAATTATCGTTAACACGTTCACGTCGTTAGAACCTTTCGGATATATTTTTTATTGACTAATTTTACCGGCAAAATTCCATCTCTAGTGGTATTACTTATGAAAAAAATATATCCGCAAGGTTCTAACGGCGTAAATGTTCCAAAAAGTACATCGAGCCATTCAAATTTGGTGAGATTGATGAAAAATCTGAAAAATTAAATAAAAAAATAATCAACTTGAAAGGGTTGCATGGTTGACTTTGCTATCAAAATTTAGGTTTTCGAGGTCACTTGATTCAATAAAAAATAATCAATCACAGAGCTGGGCAGCACCATATGTGCTCCACGTGTTATGTCCAATTCTCTCTCAATGAATGAAAGACAGTATGTGTTGGTATACCTGGCCGTGACAGAGTGGAATTCAGAATACGTAGCTCAACGGTGCTATAGCAAATAAAATATTCCAACTAAAGAAGCGTGAAGTAGAGATTTGGGTAGATTAGTTTCAATGTCTGCTAAAAAAACCAGGGAGGTATGAATTTTCAATGTATGTACCTACAATTTACCAAATTCTGCTATCAAGTGTGATGCCCCCAAATTTCTACACATAAATAATTAATGAAAACACCTGGAAAACTAGAACCGGCTCTGTCTCTTGAATCTAATTATTTTCTCATGGCAATAGAAGCAATATGAGGTGCAAGGTCAGCAACTTCCACTGAAATTTTTAGCAAAACTTTTATAATAACGATCCGAACTAAATGATCAACAAATAATGCTCATCAGTTCGATACGAAGCAATGGAGTTATCAGATTTAAGTGGAAGTCGACGACAAATATTTGCTACCTATGATAAGAATGAAGGAGAAGTTCAAGAAGATATTCGAATTTTAAGAGAATGGATGTTGAAGCTACCACATTTGCCTTCGGATAATATTCAAGGTAAGTCTATTATACGCTGTACTCAGTAGTAATATCACAAGAGATTGAATTTCCGTGACTATTTCACTCATTTCAAAAACTGACCAATCACAGTCCAAAGACAGCACGTATTAATGCGATAATACCAACTGTCTCTGAATTATGATTGGTCTGACAACTTCGGTATATTCAACGATTGAACTACAGAATAATCTGTGTTAGAACTATGGATACGAACAGTTTGACAACTGATAAATATAAATTGTAGGCATGAGTTTTTCTATGCTTTTCTCGATTATGGAGTTTCTGACCTTTTGTAATGTTCGAGAAATAGTCTTATAAAATATCACACGAGATTGGATTTATCTCATAAGTCTAACTTTTGTTTCCAAACTCAAATGAGTTGCTTTAAGGAAACACCACTCGTCCTACGGACTCGTGATGTTTCCAAGCTACTCATTTTCATTTGAAAATTAATCTATAGACTTGTCACAGAAATTCAATCTCGTGTGATATTACTACTGATAAGTCTATCGATTTATTTTCAAACGAAAATGAGTTGCTTGGAAACATTACGAGTCCGTAGGACGAGTGGTCTACTGTTTGGATCCAAAAGTATTTGCAATTTCATTTCTGCATTGTCTTTATTTTGAGAAACTATACAGGTTTTTCGTTTCAACAATTCTAACGACTATTGGTCCCATTTGTTATAATTTTTTAATGCAAGTCCCTCAATCTATACAGGGTGTCCGGTAAACCTTGTACAATATTGAAACTGGTGATAGACCAGGTCATGACTGTTCAGAATATCAGAATTTCACCTCAGTAAAAATATCACCATTTTCGAGATAATGGGCATTTTCTAAATATCTAGAAAATCACTACCTCACCTCCGTTTTTTGAGTGCTATGTCTACAAATTGAGACTAATTCAAATATCTTTGTTGCTGAAGATTAATGATGAGTGATGCTTTCAGACGTACAAAACAGTTTTTCAGAACTTGATACATTAGACACAGCACTCAAAAAACGGAGATGAGGTAGTGATTTTCTAGATATTTAGAAAATGCCCATTATCTCGAAAATGGTGATATTTTTAGTGAGTTGAAATTCTGATATTCTGAACAGTCATGACCTGGTCTATCACCAGTTTCAATATTGTACAAGGTTTACCGGACACCCTGTATATTCTTGAAATATATTCGAATAATTATTATTAAATTTGATATAATTTTTGATAACTTTCACCTTTATTCATTGTTTTGTCTTTTCGTCTCCAATCAGGGAATTTCGGTTTAGATAATCCTTTTCTATTTATTGCAGATCAGTTTCTGGAATTATGCCTTCTGAAAAACAAATTCTCAATCGAAAAATGTAAATCGAAAATTGAAAATTATTGTACATCAAAAGCTAATCCGCATTTCGGATATGTCTATGAAACTATACCAGTACCAAGGAAGGAAGCATCGTAAGTAAAATATACCTACATCCAGACAAAATTGATTCCATATGGAGTTTTAAATCCTGAATCAGACCAACTTCATGTAGCTCCATGTGGTCCACAATATTTTTTCCTACGTAAATGCTGGCCAAAAAATCATAAAAGAGAGAAAAATAAATGGCAAAAACTATAAAATATAAATAAAATGTGAAAATTAGATCAAACGAATGATATACTAGATAATAACCAGAAGAAAATTTCTCGAGAAACCAGATTTCAGAGTATTTTAGTTATTTTCATTTTTTTTTCAGAACATACATTCCGCTCCCAGTATTAACAGATGATTACAAGAGAGTGATGGTCTACAAAATACATAATGAAAAAAACTTCGAAGTAGCCAAAGACTTGACTTTCAATGCAATTCTAAGAGAGTTTTTGTTGAGGTACGACTTCAATAATGGTGAAATTCATATAGTCGACATGAGGAATTGTTCAACCAGCATCATCACTAAATTTCGTATTAATGTTTTCGCCGACTTCATGGATCTGGTAATGGTGAGTTCGTATACCAATAACAATATTGTACCATTAAAAATTAGAATGACTACTAATCGAAATTGATTTCATTGATCACAGAAAGGATATTCGGCCAGAATATCAGCAATGCATGTGATCAGCAAGATAGGGAAAACACTTTTTTCACCGGTCATCCCTTTCATGCCGAAGAAATTGACCTCCAGGGTGAGTAAATCACAATTAGAACTAACAAGTGTTCCGATATGAGGTATTATTTCGACATTCATTTTATTTCATAATAAAGCGGAAGGTATGCCGTCAATAATGGGAAATAATATCAGCCAAATGATCCCCACGACTACAGACTACAGGACCATATCCTTTTCATGAAATTCTTCATAACCAAATATAGAGGAAGAGCCAGTGACCAATTTTCATATGTCATTTCATAACTCACCAAAATTATCTTGTTTAATATTCAATATCTGCTCGAGAATAAAAACCATTTCTGCCAGCCCATAATGGCCGGAGTAGACTACCATAAGCGCTCAAAGTGACCAGAAAATTAGGTTCAACTATGTCATTGTATCACACCCAAAACTTTCAGGAATTGTTATTGATAATATATTGAATCTATAAAAAATAATGACAGAACTTTTTCGTCCCTCCTAAGTGTTGGCAGAACTCTATGAAAATTCATTAAGAACAGCTGTACTTAGGTATGTCATTTCAGTACGCTTGAAATTAACAGGAAATAAAGAAAATGTGTCTAGAAAGCGAATTATAATCAAGAAAAAAAATTTTTACATCACGAACCATCTGCCAGAACGAGAAATGTTGCCACGCAAATGCGAGCGAAATGAGCTTATTCATATTTGCAAGTCAGACCTAGAGCGCATATTGGGCATGTATTATTGTCAATTGAAGGAATAAATTGAAGGAATTAAAGGTGTGTATTTTTATCATTACAACAATTTATTTTGTGATGAACTATTCAAAAAAATATGCTCTTCCTACGCATCCTCAAAATTTGTTTCCTCAAGAATTTTTCGAATGGATTGAGGAGGTCCTGAGTATACCTGTGTGACTTACGAAACATTCAAAGAAGTGTAAGATCTCAGTCACATTAAGGGGTAAAAAATAAACCATCAGGGCATTTAAAACCCCAAAAGTTGGGTAGACTACGAGGGTAAACGAGAGTATAAGACTTTCACAGTGAGCTTTAGTATTACGAGTACATAGCGAAAACCCTTATCATCGGATCAGGTAAATGAAACTGAAAACAAATTCTATAATTTCATAAAAGAATTTCAGCTTCCTATCAACTTTTGATGAGTCTCGTAAATGCCCAATATGCGCTCTAGGTCTGACTTGCAAATATGAATAAGCTCATTTCGCTCGCATTTGCGCGGCAACATTTCTCGTTCTGGCAGATGGTTCGTGATGTAAAAAATTTCTGTCATGATTATAATTCGCTTTCTAGACACATTTTCTTTACTTCCTGTAAATTTCAAGAGTACTGAAATGACATACCTAAGTACAACAGCTGTTCTTAATGAATTTTCAAAGAGTTCTGCCAACACTTAGGAGGGACGAAAATGTTATGTCATTATTTTTTATAGATTCAATATATTATCAATCACAATTCCTGAAAGTTTTGAGTATGATACTATGACATAGTTGAACCTAATTTTCTGGCCTCTTCGAGCGCTGATGGTAGTCTACTCCGGCCATTATGGGCTGGCAGAAGTGGTTTTTATTTTCGAGAAGATATTGAATATTAAACAAGTAAATTTTGGTAAGTTATGAAATGACATATGAAAATTGGTCCACTGGCTCTTGGTCTAATAGCAAAGTGGCTGTCCTCGATAGTCTCACGAATTCCATTTTTTTTTGAGGTATTGAATCGACATTGGGCTCTTGGCGTAGACCTTTTCTTTCACATGGCCCCAAAGGAAGAAGTCGCATGGTGTTAAACCACAAGATCGCGGTGTCCAATTGTGAAATGGGAAATGGAAAATGGGACTCATCACTCAAGATGATTTTTTGATGGAATTCCGGATCATTTCCATGCATTTCAAGAACCCAATCAGCAGAGACGCGACGTTGTTGATGATCGGCCTGCTTGACTTCTTGTGTTTACTGCACTTTTTGAGTCACATGACCCTAATCTTCATGCAAAATACTGTGTAATGACGTCTGTAGAATTCCATATTCCAAAGAACGACGTAATGGGCAAACCTGGATTTTCTTCAACACTTTCGGCTACAGCAGGAATATTCTCCGCTGTTCTTGAGCGACGTGCACAGGGTTTATTCTTCACTTCACTAACTTGTCCTAACAGCTCAAATTTTTCCAACAATTTCTTTATTGCTGTTCGGCAAAGTTCTTCACGACGACCCAAAAAGGTTCGGGTTTTACGAACCGTATCTGCCAAATTTTCACCATTTTAATAATTTCATTGCGTTGTTGAAGCGTGTATCGTTCCATTCTTAATAATGGCGTAGTTTCCACTGGTCAAATGTCGAAAATTACAGCTTCAAAAGTGACATTCACCGAAATAGCGGTCTATTCAAAAAACCACCTCTTATTGAAGACCCTAAAAGTTGTAACAAAAAAGTCAAAGTAATTCTTGTGCTATTGGACATTTTCAGCTACACTTCCATGAAGATGTCGACTCATTGAAAAAGATCATTCCATCCAAATGTCTTCCAAGTGATTATGGCGGAACCCTTAAGTCCTTGAATGAAATAATCGGTGAGTTCAGAATCATCTCATGTATTCTCTTATACAGGGTGCAGCAACATAATGCAATGTCCCAATGTAATAGCCAACTGGACTAAATTAAAGCTTATCATGGTGTCTGAAGACAACTCCATATTTATGCCTTTCGAACGAAACGCAGCCCTGTGAATAGAGGTTATAGCATCTTAGGGGCTCCAAGAACGAGATATCTTATCAGCACAGCATCCTGGTACAGGAAATTGTGATATACCATCTATTTTTTCTATTCCATATTGATCGGCCTCTCTGTTTTTACAGCTGATTGGGATGACATTTTCGCAGAAAACCGAAAGCTTCTACAGACTTTTATTGATACAAAATCTCTGGAAGAGCTAAGAATAGGGGATCATCAAGAATTTGGAGAAATGGAAGGAACATTCAAAAAGTTGAACATAGATTGAAGTTGCTCACCAAATACTCTTGGAAGGATGGTTGTGTCTTGCTCTACATTTCAATGTTCTCATTTCTTCATATTTTGGGACAAATAAAGGTTGAGTTTTCTGATTTCCAACTTTTTGACTTTTTTTGGGTTAAGTACTACTTTCGATAACTATAATAATTCGGGTACAGGAAGAGAAATACGACTGGGACGAATGGACTCGATATAAATTTATAGGTAAGGTTACATACGGATGAATGTGGAAATATGCATTTTACACACATCGTTAATTATGGAAATTCCGACTTAATGAATTGTTTCGATTCATAAATAAACATTTATTGAAAGGATGAGATGATTCCATCAAAAAATGAAACATGTAGTTCATTTAAAGTATGCTAATCTAGTCGATATAAGGTACAAGGACATCCACTGCCAATTTGATATTTAATCTTCCATCCAAACAATACGAACATAGAACCAGGTAGGTGAAGAATTACGGTCGATCTGAAACAAAGCAATGAAGTTATCCGATTTGAGTGAAAGTCGACGAGAAGTTTTTGCTTCCCACAATAAAAATGATGATGAGGTCAGAGAAAATATTCGAATTTTGAGAGAATGGATGTCGAAGCTACCACATTTACCATCGGAAAAGATTCAAGGTAAATTATATTATATTATCTTTTATATCCATTCATTATGTTTTTTTTCAGTGGAACATTGTCTTAGATCAATTATATATTTTTTGTACGACCGCTCTTTTTTCGATATCCATAAAGGAATTATCCAGCTTTTTTCGACCTGATTTATTTCTGAAAGAATACTTATGAGGAATAATTTAATTTTAGTTTCATTTCTTCTTTCACAAGTTTTTTTACTGGGTCTTCTGATGATTCTGTATTCACCTCCGAAACAATTTATATATCCTTCACATTCAAAATGGGCGAAACGTTCGAGTTGGAAATGTACCAGATATTTCTTGGATAATATGCTAAACTAATCTGATTTCATTCTTTATAGATCAGTTCCTTGAATTATGTCTTCTGAAGAATAAATTTTCCATTGAAAAATGTAAGGCGAAGATTGAAAACTATTGCACATTGAAAGCTAACCCAAATTACCAATATGTCTACGAAAGAATCCCAGTACCTAGTGAAGAAGCCTCGTAAGTATACAGGGTGTCCCACTAGTGCCGCAGCGGACGATATACGCGTAACGGTCTGAGTTTGGCGAAATTTTTTGATGCAAACTTGATATACTCCAAGAAGAGCACAACCTAAAAATATTTTCGAATATATCGGGTGGCCCACAAAAGAGGAATAGAGGGTGACTTTGTTTTTTCAAATGGGACACCCTATATTCAATAGTGTTTTTCAATTCTCTGAAGCTTCCTGCATGCTTTCGTATACTTTTCACATATTTTTATTCGACAGTTTTCCAACTATTGGCCATTTTGACAAAAAAATAATACTTGTAGAGGCTAGGTTATTCAATTATATTTCACGAACCCTTGCACATACCAATAACAGCTTTATATGGATTGAAAGACAAGACTTCAAAGTATCCAAGCCAGCTATAATAAAGCATCTCCAGCATATGGAGTGTCCACAAAAAGACTATCAACATGACGAATATCAAATCGATTTTTCTTCATTTTTTCAAATGCAATGCATATAATTTTTTTCATCATTGTATTCACCATTCATTTTACTTCATTTTTGTCAAATACATGATATGCATATCTTCAACAGAATAGGATTTTTTAGAGTTTTTCCTCGAAATTCACATTCATTTCCGAATTCAAAAAGCAGATTTGGCTTTTTTGTGGTTATTAAGGACTGTCAAATTATTCTATTCAGAATTAACATCATTGCAGCTTCAATTCATATCATCATAATTTGTACGGATTGGATGAAACTCATACAATGATGTAAAAATTCAAAAAATACCAATGAGTTTGAATGTACAAGTTATGAATGCTACAAAAAACGAGTTTCGAAACTTAAGGATACAAAAAAGTGCCCGCTCTTATCCTTATACAACTTCCTTCGAAAAAAATGATAATAATAAGTTTCACAGGCACGCACGCAGATCTTCAAGCTCCCAAGCTTGAAGATTGTTTGAAATTTCTGCAAGATTCGACTCTTCAAGTATAAACATAGAAAATTATCAAAAATGTATTTCGAAAAATGGGTACAGAATGCAAGTTTCTGTCTACAGTAACTGATTTCATCACATTTTTGAGTAGATACATCATAACTTTCTAGTTCCTCATTTCGCTCTAATATAATAATGATATGAATTGAAGCTTCAATGGTGCTTATTCCGAGTGGAATAATTTGACAGTTCTCATTAACCACAGAAAATCCAAATCTGCTATTTGAATTCGAAGGTATTGTAAATTTTAGGGAAACATTTCGAAAAAGCTCTTAAAAATCATATTCTGTTGAAAATATGCATATCACATGCATTTGACAAAAATTGGAGTAAAATGAATGGTGATTACAATGATGAAAAAAAATTGTATGCATTGCATTTGAAAAAATGAAGAAAAATCGATTTGAAATTCGTCATGTTCATAGTTTTTTTGTGGACACTATATACGCTGGAAATGCTTTATTATAGCTGGCTAGGATACTTTGAAGTCTTGTCTTTTAATCCATATGAAGCTGTTTTTGTTATCTGCAAGGGTTCGTGAAATATAATTGAATAACATAGCATCTACAAGTATTATTTTTTTGTCAAAATGACCAATAGTTGGAAAACTGTCGAATAAAAATATTTGAAAAGTATACGAAAGCATGCAGGAAGTCTCAGAGAATTGAAACACACTTTTGAATATAGGGTGTTCCATTTGAAAAAACAAAGTCATCCTCTATTCTTCTTTTGTGGGCCACCCGATATATTCGAAAATATTTTTAGGTTGTGCTCTTCTTGGAGTGTATCAAGTTTGCATCAACAAATTTTGCCAAACTCTGACCGCTGCGGCACCCTGTATAAATATAATGTTTTCCCTAAAAGGTCTTATTTAACAATTTAGAAATATACCTAGTTGCCATCCAAGTCACCAATAAATTATCTTGCCAATGCCAAACTTATAATTCAATTTATCCTAATACAATTCTTTCAGGACCCACATACCATTTCCAGTACTAACAGATGACTACAAGAGACTGTGTTGCTTCAAAATTCATGATACTAAAGGATACGAATTGGCAAGAGATCTCAGCTTCAACGCAATTCTAAGAGATTTCTGTTGAGGTACGATTACAACGATGGCGAAATCATTATACTCGATTTAAGGAACTGTTCAATCAACATGTTGACTAAATTTCGTGTGAATATATTTGCTGATGCCATGGATCTCATAATGGTAACATGATACCTTCCTTATAGAATACCAGGATACCTGTCAATTCTTCTGTTGATTATTAATTAACTTTATTTCCCACAGAATGGTTATTCGGCCAGATTATCAGCAATCCACATAGTCAGCAAGATAGGAAAATCTCTATTTGCAACGATCATACCTTTGTTGCCGAAAAAACTTGCCTCCAGGGTAAGTATCAAAAAATTTTAGCTAGCACATGAAGAAGAGCTAATGTATATCTGCTTGATCACTTTCAGCTGCATTTCCATGAGGATGCAGAGTCATTGCAGAAAGTTATTTCCCCGAAATGCCTACCGAGTGATCTTGGCGGAATCCTTAAATCTTTGCAAGAAATGATCGGTGAGTTAAGCATTAGAGTACATCAATTCTGATTAATGAGAATATGACAAATATGAGAAAATTGTGTGTGTAGTTTGTTCTTTGCTTTATTTATTTCTTTTTTTTTGTCTTATAGCTGATTGGGATGAAATTTTCTCAGACAATCGAAAGCTTCTTCAGTCTTTTATAGATTCGAAATCTCAAGAGGAGCTGAGAGTTGAACGTCATCAAAAAAAAGAAGAAATGAACGGAACATTTAGAAAGTTAAATATAGATTAAGGTCTCAAATGAAAACGTAAATTCATTTTTCTATGCATCGATAAGCATTTCTCATCTCATTTGTCTCAGAATAATGTAACAGATTAAAGATTAAACTTTTTATTTTTCTTGTTACTGTTCGAATTGTATCTTCCTTTTTATTTTTTATAATTTTCGGAATTAAATCGTGAGCTTGAATATTTTCGGGTAATCTAAGCCTTTGTCAATTTAAACAGTGTCATCATGTCATTCAATGAGTAATTTTTTTGAAAAACATGATTATTTTTTGACGTTTCTCGAAACCAATAGAAATCTTCAATTCCAGTAATTCATATAGGTACGTTATAGCCAATCAAAACGTTATTATAGTGGAAATAATCTACCTATACTCCATTCACAATTATAAAATCACAACTCTGGCCTTGGAAGTTTGACACATTTCACTCTGTATCGAAGTTATGACGTTTTTCAAAATATTTTTATGTTCCAAGTCAACACTATGTTGCCCTTTCAACATTCTTAACGTCTTTCTCAGAATGTGAATTTATTCGGAAAATGAATGAATTGGAAAAGATGTGAAGGAACGAAAATAATTAACGTTTATATGAATTGAAAGAAAGGATTTTTCTAGTTATTTGCATGAAAAGTACAAGAGATCAATGTTGAAATATATTATTTTTCGACATGGAAGAAAATTGCATTGCTTTCACATAATTTTCATATGCATGCTTGTGAAGATTTAATGTTTATTATCCTCTTGAACTGAAAGTTCAAGACTTGACGACATCAATTGTTGATTCTAATCAAGAATTCATTAAAAAAAAAGATATAAGATGAATTGATGGGTAATTACAAGAATCAAGAATAATGTCAATTTTATTTTGTTGATAACTTTCTTAAAATCAATGTTGGGATATAAAACTCGGCTGCGTTTGTTCAAACAACATCTAAAGAATACATTTTTCACCATCTCGACCTTTGAAAGGCGTTTCTTATAGGAGAATCAGGTCTAAGTTTCACCTCATTAGTGAGGTACCTAACTTTTGCAAATCTGCTCAGATATCGCCAAATTTCTTGGAAAACCTGAAAATATTATCCTCATATTTCTAATAGACCTCTCGAGGCTCCATCCGATCCATCTTCTGCGATATCTGTCCAAATAACAGCTTTTTCAACGAAATTCTCGTGTACCCCTTCAACCTCGAAATGTAAACATTCGTCCTGGTCTTGAAAATCGTCCTCACGCTCCAAACTGGTGGTAAAAACAATAAACATAAGTTAATCTTGGATATTCGCAAAAAACTCACTTGCAAATATCGATTAAATACCAAAAATCTGCGAACAATTTGTAAACCTAACAAAATGTGGAATATATTTGATACTTTTACTTTGATGTAAACACAGAAACTGGCAACGTCGTTTTGTCATTAACGATATTTTCTGTGCCCGCACTGACTTTTCATCATATGTTCTGTGCTTTTCATCAGGAGCATCAACTTCTGAAAACGAAACCATGACCTCCTATGTGATTAAATAAAAGTGAATGGAGTATACATTATTCCAGCGAGAATATTTCAATGTACATTGTTTTCATTGAATGACAACCACATGACAACGGATTTCTTTGATTTGACGCGTCTGTCGTAAATTTTCAAGAAATTCGTAAAATAAATACCAAACGTCTTAGTGAATCATCAGTCGATGATCATAAAGGTCAATTCCAATTATTTTGCGAAGAGGGGGGCTACAAATTGGAAGAGAAGACATCAACAACAAAACAAGCCGTTTATTTGAAAGACTATGGGTTCAATATGAAGAAACAGAATGGAGAAGACAATATGGAAGAAAACCGAAAAATGAATGCAAGAGTTGTACTACGACCAATTAAATAAAAGATTCGACCCATTCAATGACATCGAATTCAAATCCACCAGATATGATAAAAACACCAAGCGTAAGTTATTACAGGAAGAGCTCTAAAAGAGGAAATAAAGTTCTGCAAGTTTGAGCAAAGGAGAAATCTTGGACATGATAAAACTCAACGACGAAAACACACCGTCTGGCTTGCAGAAGAAATTGTATTTTTCATGTTCAATGCATCCTAATTTGAATAACTCATTCTGTTCATATTGAGTCGATTATTATAAATTTGTTGAATAAAAATATAAAATCTTAAAAATGTTTTTGATTGTAACGTCAGAGATAAACGTCAAAAAATAATCCATCGAATACCACACGAGAGTTCGATAATAGTATATTGTTCAATGAGCGGTAATGTAAGTTATAACACACGCAGATGATTTTGCAGCCCGAGCCGTCAGGCGAGGGGTGTAATTCATCAAGTATGTTATGACCATTACCGCGAATTGAACACTACACTTTATCTTCGAGTTCTTCAGTAAAATTCTAATTGATCTGCATTTTCAAAATTGACAACAGTTGTCAAAAGAGTTTTCTGTGGTCGAAAATCGAATCGATATCGAATCCCGTAGGAAACGTCAAAAATTCAGGTTTTCCAAATGCAATTTTTGGATATTCAGACCTAAGAAAATCTGCAAATGGATGGCGAGAACGTTACCTTGATGTCTGAAATAGAGTTCCCCATTGACCCGACTTTTTTATTCATTTCGTAAGCTATATTATCTCACACTATTGGGTTATGGATACTATTACAGATCAAAATCAGTTGAATAATGGATATATTATTCTATGGGAGTAGATAAATTAGATAATAATTCTCCAGGCATTTTCTTAAACATGTTGCCATTTGACAAAAGCCTCTCGAGTCTCTTGCCTGGCAACAAGTTTTCTAAAATCTGTCGAATTATTTTCAATTTATTTTCACTCTCTTGTGTTATTACTACTGAAAATCTATTATTTTCCTTGACAATTATCAGAAAAAGGCATTTCAATATCACTGGTGCCTGTGAAATGAGAATAAAATGGAATTTCCGCCTGAATATCAATGGGTGTTGTTGGAAAAGAATGAAAACCCCTATTTTAGCCGATTTTAACCACAAATCATGGAAAGTGGCAATATTTTTACGGTTGAAGTGGTCATAAAAATTGAAGTTTGTTTTGTCTCCCTTTCAATTCATGTTTCTGCACTCTTTATTGCATTTTTATTAAATGTGTCGTACTCACAGCAGGTAGTATTGTTCATTCCATTCTTTACACATAAATGTCGCAATCTAATCACTTTGAAATTGAAGCTTTGATGCAGTTCAATGTCGCCGTGAATAATTTGCCGCATACGGTACTTTTTTTTTGGTCGTATTCTATTTATGCAATTACAAACAACTGCTTTCTATGATCACTAAAACGAACTAGTAATATATCTGTCACATGTTCCTTCCATCAGATGGTCTCTTGTTTCTAATTGACGTTTACTTGTAAGAATCCAATCAGAGTAGGTTTTGAAAAATTGTAACTCTTGACGATGTGTGTATACAGTGCGACAAGAAAACCCTCGGACAAACTCTTTTTCATTTAACTTTATTGAACAGAGAAAATTTAACAAAACAACAACAAATAAAAATAGCTTGAACATTCGTTAATAATATATTTAAGCCATTTCGAAGTGGCTTCCTTTAGCGGCGATACACAGCTTCAGACGCTTCTTCAAATTTTCGGCAATGGGCCGCAGCTTCGGTTCCATTCCCGGTGCAGAGATGGCTTCAGCGACTCCAAATTTTTGTGTTTTTTAGCACAAGCCCTATGCGTCAAAATCGACCACACGCTGTAGTCCATTGGGTTGAGATCCGGTGAGTAGGGCGGCCATTCTGCAGATGAAATGAAACAAGGAAAATGGGTCTTACACCACTTTTGCGTCATTTTCGCTCTGTGAGCCGGAGCGGAGTCCTATTGAAAGGTCCAATGCTTATGGCAGAAGTGCTGCTTGGCCCACGGAAGTAGTACGGCCTCAAGAATGTCGCAGCGGTAGACTTCTTGATTGATTTTGACCCCTTGATTCACGAAAACTAAGGGAGTTTTACCACTGCCGCAAATTCCGCCCCAGACCATGACGGATTGAGGATTTTGATGGTGTTCGACGATGGCCGATGTACCGGGAACCTCTACGGACCAGACTCTGTCGTTTTGGTGATTGTGGGATTGTTCTACGGTGAAAAGCTTCTCGTCTGTGAAGAGAATTCTCTCCCATTGCTGACCGGCGGTGAGACGAAGGAGTTGGCGGCACATTTGGAGTCGTACGCGCTTGTTTTCCTCAGTGAGGAGTTGAACTTTTTGGAGCTTGTATGGCTTGAGGTTGAGCTCCTTTTTGGCAATTTGACGGACTGATTCGCGGTTGATACCGGTATCACAGGCTATTTTCCTCATGGAAACCCTCGGATTTCGATTGACTCGCTTCTTGGCGATGTTGCGATTGCTTGGTGTATTGACAGTGTGTTTTCTACCACTTCCTGGACGACGACCATCATGGCCAAGCTCCTTGAAACGGCGAATTGCATCGGACACGGTTTGTCGAGGCACATTGAGCAAACGAAAAATTTCGCATTGACGCCTACCTTGACGAAACAGCTCCAAAATCGCACTACGTTTGTTTTACATTCTAAAACTGTGTGAAATGAAATTATATCCAACTGAAAATCCACATATCAGTACAGGACAGTGTAGAGAAACCAAGAGAATAAAAATTATTTGGCTGCGCTGAAATACTTTTGTTCCAGACCACAGCAAAATTTGTCCGAAGTTTTTCTTGTCACCTTGTATAAACCGTCCACAACATTATGTACCGCCCACCATGAAGCGAGGCTTCATCAGGGTGAGAATAAAAGAGTAAAAGGACGATAAATCTTTGATGAATTTTAGTCGACCTGATAACTACTTTCATTAGAAAATTTTCCAGAGCTCTGTATCCTCATTTGAGTATCCTAATTGCATATTCCCAATACGATTCGTCCATGAAAGCAATACAGCCTCTTCCATCGGAAATTCCTGAGGAATATCTGCTGATATTCCGTCAAAATCAATACATGAGATGTCCAGAAATTGCGCTCCAGGAACGTTGACGCTTTCCGAATATCCGAGGAGGGTCCAAGAATGACTGAACAGAAGTCATTACTTTGGTAGGATCATAAATCAAATCTGCGATGGTGCTGAACTCATAGAAAGTGGAGGGAGATTATTCATTTTGCTATGTCGATTAAGGATTATAAATAGCCGCGCTGCTATATTATTAGACGAGAGGAGGAATATTAATAGATAGGCTTGTACTTCGTCCCCTCATTATTGGCGAACACGAGTTTGCAATCAATTTTATTTGCTGATGATTGCATATTCCGTTCAACGATCCGATGATTTTGCTATTTGGAGGTTGGGTGAAATGTTCTTGCGCCCATTTCGCAGGGGTTTTTTGCACACGAATGATTCAATTGAATTCGATGAACGCAGTATGAAAACTATCAATCAATTGTCGAACGATTTTACTCAATATCATCTGGTTATTTCTGTGGAATTTTGTTATTGTGTACTCATATTTCCTCCCAAGTGAGCAAGAACCAACATCATGCACGTGTTACCAACATTTTGATTTTATATGACAAAAGTCATCCATATGGTACACACCGGAATACAAAAATTGATGGAAAAATTTGTGCTGTTGGGACAAGTTAGTGATGTGACGAATTAAACCCGTGCACGTCGCTCAAGAACAGCCTAGAACATAGCTGCTGTAGCCGAAAGTGTTGGAGAAAACCTAGGTTTGTCCATTACTCGTCGTTCTTTAGAATTAGGCATTCCACAAACGATATTACACCGGATTTTGCATGAAGATTTGGTTCTTATGACTTATAAAGTTCAGTTAACACAAGAACTCAAGCAGGCCGATCATCAACAACGTCGTGTCTTTGCTGATTGATCCTTGGAATGTATGAAAATGATCCGGAATTCCATCGAAAAATCGTCTTGAGTGATGAGGCCCATTTCCAACTCGCTGGCTTCGTCATCGTCAACAAGGAAAATTGTCGCATCTTGGGTTCGTTAAACCCAAGAGTTATTGTTGAGTAGCCCCTCTATCCTCAACGTGTGATGATTAACGATTTTTTATGGCCAGGATTGGATGGTAATGATCTGGACAACGTTTACATTCAACAAGACGGAGCTACGTGCCACACCAGCAACGATACCATTGATCTTCTACAGGAAAAGTTTCCGGACCGTGTTATCTCTTGAAGAGGTGATCAGAATTGGCCACCGAGATCTTGTGATTTAACTCCTTGCGACTTCTGTCTCTGGGGCCTTGTGAAAGAGAAGGTTTATGCCAAGAGCCCAGCGTCGATTCAAGACCTGGAATATGGAATTCGTGAGGCTATCGAGGACATAGCGATTTGGTTATAGAAAATTGGATGAAAAGAATGGTCCTGTAGTCGTGGTGGTCATTTGGCTGATGTTATTTCACATTATTTACGGCATTTCTTCTTCTTCATAATGAAATGAACATCTTATCGTTTATCTTAATGAATGGCATTTTTCTTCGAATGCCAAATAACACCTCTTATTGGAAAACCCTTCATAATAGTTGAAAAGGAAATATACAGGGTGTTTCAGAATAAGGGACCGTAAATTCGGGATCTTAATCCTCAGATGATTTTATGATATATATGGACTGTAGGTCCCTGACGCACTGTTTCTGAGATACGAGGTGTTGAAATTAAAAAAAAAAATTGTTTTATGAAATTATTTTCTACACCGTACACGATTTTTTTTTTTTGAGTTTTGGTAGGTTATGAGTACGCATTAAGACACATTTTTTCCTATTTCGGTTCGGTTCATTTTGTTCATTTTTGAAGATCTCTTATTGCTTCTTAAATTTAACAATTTTGCATTATTAGTTTTAGTGGTAGTAGGTAGGCAGTTCTGTTTTCATAAGTGAATAGTTAAACTTTTATTTATCAAAAGTAATGGCGTACCTTTTTTCACGAAATTCAAAAAATGTGTTTTATTGCGTACTCATATCCTATCAAAATCGTGTACGGTGCCGAAAATAATTGCGAAAAACATTTTTTTTATTTTCAACACCCCGTATCTCAGAAACAATGCGTCAGAGAGCCAAAGTCCATAGGAACTTTATATCATGAAATCATCTGAAGATTAAGACCCCGAATTCACGGAAACTTATTATGAAAATGAGTACGCATTCAAACCATTGATGAAATTGTATTTAATTTTTTTTTTCTCAGAAAGTATTCGTCGCAGGTAAAAAACTCAAGAAACCATTCTTAATGTAAATTATGTGGTAATCACGAAAATAATTTACAATTCGAGAAAAATCATTGGCGTACCAATTTTTTCACCGAATTTATTCGGACAGAAGTCTGTACGGACGCCACTGGTGAAAATTGAACATCATTTTGTATAGGAAAAAATGTGTCTTAATGCGTACTCATGACCTACCAAAACGCAAAAAAAATCGTGTACGGTGTAGAAAATAATTTCATAAAACCAATTTTTTTTTTATTTCAGTATCTCAGAAACAGTGCGTCAGGGACCTATAGTCCATAGGAACTTTATGTCATAAAATCATCTGAGGATTAAGTTTCCGAATTTACGGTCCCTTATTCTGAAGCACCCTGTATTTATATTAAAATTTATTTCCCTAAAATTTTCTGTACCTTTACAGAAATCTTGTTGAAGTAATCACGGAAAAAATTTTTTGGCCCATAGTGCAGTATCGTGTTTTTTATTTCGATCTAGCTGGAAAATAGTCCATAATTATTTCATGTTCAAAATGGGACTCGACTTTGAAAAACCACTCGAGCTGAACCGCAATTGTGGACTAGTTCGATAATATTGTTCTTCCGGACTATTTTTTGTGGCATCGAAATCTGACCATTTTGGTCAGCTTCCGAATTTTATCTCAGCCATATTCAATAGCAGCCACGAAACTATTTTCGCATTGTTCCAATATCGCCAACTTCTCGCCTGACCAAATAGAGAACGAGGGGCGCTAAAGCCCCAAGAACTTCTCGCTGCGGTTTGAATGTCCGTCGCCGGAAGAAAAGTTGGCCGAACAAGCTGCTGCCCGGCGCAATTTGTCACAATTTCCGAACCATCTGACGCCGTTCAAAAACCAGTGACATTCTAATATTAGTAAAAATTAATGCCCATATTCGGCTCTCCTCGAGAAACGTTTTCCAGATGAAATATGTGAACAAGAAAAAGGCTCTCCGAAGTTTTACCCACGGTTTTATGTAAGGGTTCGCGATCATAAATATGGAACAGTTGAGTTTGCGAGGGAATTGCTCTCAATCATTCTTCAGATGTTGAAATTGTTTCTGAGAAGTTTTGAAGCGTATGTGGATGAATGCCGGGCCCTTTCTTTCAGTTTCTGATTTATTTTTTCGTCGAGTAAAACTTCACGAAGAACATTTCCTTGTTGTCCAAACTTGTTGAAAATAATTTATAATGGGGATGTTCAGCGAACATTGGGCCATCCTATTCATTCAAAACTCACTGCCTTGTGATAGAAAAAACGCCGAATCATAAAAATACTCGTAGAAGGAGCCTTCTTTGTCAGAGAGAACAACATATAGTCTTTGACATGTATATTTGCTACAGCTGTAGATTTCCCTGATCAAAGGTAGCCATTTTTTTTCATTCGAATTTTCCTAATTCGGAAAGATACCACCTCACAAAACCATTATATCATGCAGATGTAACAGGTCACAAAAAGAGCACAATTTCAGAGAAGCTTCTATGTCCTACTCAAACAAGAAAAAATGTTCCTTTCTTAAGAGCACACACAGCAAAAGCTTCAATTGTGGATTAAATTGTATTTTGTTTCATTGTTGCTCTATCGCCTATGAGTATATTTATTATGTTGAAAAAAGCTGACTTTGGTAACTGCCCCATTAAAGAAAATAATTTATCTGTCAAAAAATATATAAATTTCATTGCAGTGATTGAATTCGTGTAGATCTCCTCTTGATTATCCAATATTCGTCACATTGATCTGCCCAATTTGGAAATATGTAAAAAGATGTACCAAAGATGTAACACAGGCTGGAAATTCTATTGCATCCTAGTGGAATGTGAATATTTCGTAATAACGAAAGGCACACACGTATCATTCAACATTTTTGGGGATCAAATATGATGACCGAGCCGCCATTTTATGCCGCACAGATATCATTTGTCCAGTCGTTACCGTCGCAACATAAATCATCTCCCTATTTCTGTCTCTGACAGCCGAATCATGTCCGATAGAAAAAAATGGAAATTCGTGAATGATTGATGTGTATCTTTGTGTTGGATTTTCTGGGTAACTTGCTGTTGCAAAACTCCATGTTTTCTTTTTCATCGGTGATGGATTTATGGATGGGTCCTCACTTGAAATCAGCATCATATTTCAGCTACTGTGGGGGGGCCTGGATTTAATCTACAATATGAAACGTAGATGAGTGGGACAAATCAGGATCCTGAATGAAATAGATTCCATCCTTAATGAAATAGATTCCAACCTTCTGAAAGGTTCTTGAATAGACAATTCAACCCATCATATACTAACAACCGTTATTATTATTATAGGTATTATCATGAATTTTAAGTTTTGAATGTTCAACAGCGTTCTTTCAAACGAAGATCCAATTTTGAAGAATCGAATTTAAGGAAAGTCATAAAAAATACAAATTAAAAAATGTGCTGATGACTCAATCTGTTCAGTTTCGAAACTATCCCTCAGATGCGTCACTTTAAACCCCCGCAAGACCCAATATCCACTCCATAATTCCACGGCATAACCGGGACCTGGGCTCAATTTCAAATCAATCTGCGCCCCCCAATTTCTCAGCTCAACATCCATACGGAACGGTTTACGAGGCCGCGACACAGATCGGGGCCGTTGTATTGGCCGTAAAATCCCCGTGAAAAGAATCGGTAGAATTTCCTATCGATCAATCACTCGGAAAAGGTTGAGTCGATTACCCGGCACGGGGAAAATCGGAAAACCTACCTACGTGCTCAATTGCACCAAACGATATTCGAACAATGTGGAATTAAAGGTCGAACGGATAGGGTGGAGGTGTACCCCCTCGATCAGAACGAATTACTCCGATTTCGAGGAAAAACTGGGGATTTTTCAAGCGAACGGGGGCTCTGACATGATGACCCATATGGGGTGCATGCATGAAACGGCTTTCTCGACAGGGAGTAATGGAACACGTGGCGGAAATAATATCGAGGAAAAAATGGCACTTCGGCTTCTCTTCGATAGTGTGTCAACTCGTTTTCTCAGATGTACGAAAGCCTCATGGTAACACTCACCCTTATGGCTGTTACCTAAATGGTTAACTCAAGAACCACCAGGTTTTTGTGATTGAGATTGCTCCTGTGCATTGTTTAGGTTATACGCGACACGAAGATTTTTTTTCAATATACGTGAAATTTTTCAACATATGGAAATTTTGCCGAATTATCATTTTCTCAGATAGCCACCAAAGTTACTGTATTTCACTAATTCGAGGTCGTAGATTACGAATCTGTAATCAGTTTCTTTGTAGGTTTGATGGAATTCGAAGGAAATTTTCAACTTTTTGTGGAAAATTTCCGAAGAGTTTTGTATTTTTTCAAAGTTATTACTCGGAAACTATATTTTATAAAAAATATCTGATTGCATATTCTTAATCTTCGCCTTCGAAATAGTAAATCCAGCAACTTTGGTGGGGATCCGAGAAAATTTGTTTTCTCAAAATACGCGTAATTTTCCGAAATATGGAGATTTTGTCGACATATCATTTTCTCAGCTAGCCACCAAAGTTACTGTATTTGACTAATTCGAGGTGTTCGTAGATTACGAATCAGTAATTAGATTCTTCCTAAGTTTGATACTTCAGGAAATTTTCAATTTTTTGTGGATAATTTCCGAAAATTTTTGTATTTTTTTATGGTCATTACTCGGAAACTATATCTTATAAAAAATATCTGATTGCATATTCTTAATCTTCGCCTTCAAAATAGTAAATCCAGCAACTTTGGTGATGAACGGAAAAAAAAAATTCTCAAATGACGTGTAATTTTCCGAAATATGTATGGAGATTTTGCCGACATATCATTTTCTCAGATAGCCACCCAAGTTACAGTATTTCACTAATTCGAGGTCGTAGATTACGAATCTGTAATAAGTTTCTTCCTAGGTTTGATACTTCAGGAAATTTTCAACTTTTTATGCGAAAATTCCTGAACTAGTGGGAGGAACTGAAATGTTTTTTCACTGGTTCATAGAAGTTATACCAGCTCGAGCTAAGAACGGGAGACCGATAATGAAGGATAATAATAATTTATTTACACACGTAAGAAAACATGTACATGTATAAATATTTGCCATTAAAAATATATGACTTGTCAAAAAAACAATAAAAATATACACTCATATTACGACAATTATAAAGATCGAGGAGAAATGGCGGAAAATTCATTCAGATCATAGATCGTCTTTTCTAAAAGCAACTCTTTCACGTTCCTGGTAAATGCGAGTAAGCTTAATTCTTTCACGTAATCTACGACAAGTACAATTTGGACCTTGTGTCTTCCCTATTCTCGAGTGCGGGACAGTGAAATTCTGTTTCTCTCGTGTATTATAACTGTAGTAGTCCGAGTTTTTAGGGAATTTACCCTGATGTTGGTGAACATATTGGACGCATGTGAGAATGAAAACCGACGTAGTTCTAAGTATCCTCTCCCTTTTGAAAATTTCCCTACATTTGTCTGTTATCTGCATGTTGTAAATTGCTCTTATAGCACTTTTCTGTTCATGAAGGACTTTCTTGGCTTCTGCAGATTGCCCCCACAGGATAATACCCTATGTTATCAGACTGTGGAAACTTGAATAAAAGGTCATTTTAGCGACATTCACATCTGCTATTTGTCTCATTCTTCTGATCAAGAAAATGGAAGTCGATAATTTTTTGCAGAGGTTGGTCACATGTTTAGTCCAACTCAAATATGGCTGAACCTCCAACCCCAAATATAGTATCGTCGAATCAATTTTTTCCTTGTTGGTGAAAACTATCCTATGTGTTTTAGTCTCATTCATTAGCAACCCATTCGCTAAGAACCATCTCTGTGCAACTTTTTTACTGACTTTTGTCTTTACATGGGAGTTCTCTTCTAGATTCTGATTTATTAAGAGTCATCGTATCATCGGCCTAGCTGCAATTTTTGCTAGATGATATATTACTAAAGAGGTCATTAGTATACAATATAGAAAGAATTGGGCCCAGAATAGATCCCTGGGGAACCCCACATTCAATTTTTTCCAGATCAGATCTAGAGTTATTCCACCTTACTGATTGATATCTATCTCTTAAATAGGACTGGAACAGCTTATTTCTTGTGCCTCGTACCCCATAAAAATCAAACTTTTCCACCAGTATCTCATGAGAGCAGAGAGACACTGTATGCCTCCAATATAGTTCAAAGAACGTCTATCATTGCAGTTATTGCTGCCTCGAAAACCTTCGACATAACTGGTAACACTGAGATGGGTCTATAGTTTTCCTGGTCACCAGTATCTCCTTTTTTGTGAACAGGTGTTACAATTGCTAGTTTTAGTTTCACTGGGAAAATACTTTGACTGAGGCAGTCATTAATAACTTTGCTGAGTGGGATTTTCATATATGGGATAATGGATTTCAATAACCTGACAAACATCCCGTAATAGTCTATAGAATCGGTATTCTTCATTTTTTCACTAAGTTGAGAACCTCATCTTCAGTAACTGGAGACAGATATACTCATATGGGGGGTGGTTACCCCCAGTACCCCCTCCCCGTTAGTCCGCCCTTGATAAAAGAGATCAAATATTTTTCGAATATGCTCAAGAATTAAAGATCGCGTGAAAATAGCATGGATCAGTTTCGTCGCCCGAAATGGACGATTGATTATCTGTCATTTTCCAGCGGATAGTTGCTTGTCTGTTAGTTGTCAAATTGATCTAAATTTGAGTCTGGAATTTTTAATATCTCCCTACTCCATTTCCCAAAAGAAAAATGTGTCAGATTTGTGCATGTTGTGGCAGATCTTCCGTTCATTTGCCCATAACCTAATAATATGAGGGATCGATAGCGGCGTACTCGCCTTGCATAGGAATGTTCCAGTTCAGAATACACAGAATGCCGGAAAGCGCATTTTGATGTTCCTAGAGCAACGGCACTATTATTCTTCAGGAAAATCAACGGGAAATGTTCGTCCTTATCTCCGAGACGTTTCTCCTTCCCCTTAAGACTTTTCATGTGGAAATTTCTGGTTGGTAACGTGTTTTAATGTGAGGATTTGGGTCATTGTTTAACCTCACCGTTAGGAAGTGATGCCCCAGATTTGTATCTTCACGGAGTTGCTTTATTTTTGCTTGTTATTTTCGAATATCGAAATATGGTACCTATATTGAAGTTTGCTGACTTGGCATTTCTGAACCTCTAAACTATTGTTATGAATATGATAAGGCGACATTCAAATCGAAACTCATAAATGGTCAATAAGAAAGCAAGATTCGAATTGCGCGCCATGGTTGACACTCATAATGTCGAATGATTACGACGTGACAGATCGAAAGTTGACAGATGGGAGTTCTTTTAATACGATAACTGATACTACTTCAGCAATCACTCCTTAAAATCTTTCCCACTGTCATACTGACGAGTGAGGACCTCTAAACAACCGATCGAAAGGTTCCAGCCAAAATTCAAATCCGAATTAATCCATTCATTTCACCAATTCAACTCGGTGGCCAAGTGAATCCAGAAAATACCCATGAAATTGCCATCAATATGACAACTTATCATAACAGCACTATCAGGTCCAAACCAAAAATTCATGTATTCCATTCCAATCGAATTCAATACCATCCGATTCAGTTATTTTGTTCGTCAATCAATCATAAAATTTTTGATTCATGTGAAATGCGGAACTCATTTCGACGATTAATTCACGCTTTGTTTCCACGAAAAAGCTTTTCACGTCCAATGGGTCGAAATTGTTTAATGTGAATAAAATATCATGTTGAACATGTCACCGACGAGCAGATTATGGTCATGTTGGGTAAGTCTACCCCAATATATTGGATGAAACATGTGTTGTTGACTGCTGAATTGAAATGCTTCAGATAGGTTCATATAAATTGTACATGGATATGATGCAGACTAAATTAATCTGCTGAAATGCTGCTTCTCTATGGGAAAAATTAATTTTTCATTTGCAACACAGTTTCAAACTACATGGATTTATATTTTTCAAGAATGATATCGATATTGGGAGGTTTGCATCCTTTTGTAATCAACTCTTTGGTTAGGTTTGTACATTGAGAAAATTACGGAACAAAACTGTACGAAGTTCCTTATAATCTGTTCAATGCAACCTATTTTCCATAGTTCTGGTACATATTGAACACACACACGTCAAGATAAACCTAGAAATAACAACCTCATTCAACTTCACATACTCTCGAATTCATTTTATGTCACATCCTCGAATTTCCTTCGTATTATAAAATTATATGGTGAACCCTATAGAAATTTCTCCTCGTGTTATAGCTGAAAATATGACTTCGACATCGAATTCGATGCTTGTTTTCAATTGGGATCCATGAAAAATATGCAACTTTTCAACAAAGTTCGACGTCTACGTTGAGGAAGGAAAATGAAAACTCTCTTTCCATACGTTTCCCTGGAAAAGTTGGATGGTGTTTGGAATTCATTACGCCACTTCTGGAGAGAAAAAGGGTCATGAAATTTTCCGGTCCAATTTTAGCGTTCTGATGTCGTTATTCATCTCGGAAGTAATATTCTTTGATGTCGAGAAATTATTATGGAGAAAAGGTGTTTTTTGTTTGCTTCTATTGAACTATCAGTCTGTAAACGCCCCGCAGTTTATGCTCTAAAAGCAGCTCTTTGTTAAACTACTGGTTCTAGCAATAGGTCAGATGCCCAGAGTAAAACACCCTAGGTTTCTTGTTTTGATAACTCGATTTTCTGAGAATTTCGATAGAAACGTTCAACAGTTTTTTTCTCGAAATGGGAGGCAGATACTACAAAACTACATGAGGCCATAAAGTTCAGTACTCATAACAACAAAGCTTCTGTTCTCAATTTTTCAAACTAACA
This sequence comes from Adalia decempunctata, assembly GCA_951802165.1. NCBI lineage: Eukaryota > Metazoa > Arthropoda > Insecta > Coleoptera > Coccinellidae > Adalia > Adalia decempunctata. The sequence continues at coordinate 30,359,511 of OX637699.1, forward strand.
GTGGCTCACCAAAAAAAGTTCTTGACTGAAACAGGGAACATTGTTTCAGAAAAAATATCGGCCATGCAATCAAAATTGCCATGTCAAAAGATGTTCACTCTAGATAGTATCATCTGTGTCAAATTTCAGTGAAATATCTTGAGAAATGCAGATTCTATGCGAAAAAAATAAAACTTCTACACTTTCTTGAAGGAATCTTCATTTTTGTTTGTACCTCAAATATAGGAACAACCTGTATATAAAACCTAAGGAATGTATGAAAGTATTCGCTTGATATCTAACGAAGTGTTCATGAAGAATATCAACTATTTTCTGTGAAATACTGGCCGATACCACACTAGATTCAGTGAACCATTGAACCAGCGAATTCACCATTTTGCAATATTCCACTACAGTTCGATTTTTTCAATATTTAAGAGCCGGAAGTTCGAAAAGGATATTAATTATTCACTTTCTTTCCATAATCGATAAAGAGAATGGGGTTAATTTAAAACTTAGTGGATTAAAAGGGAGTTGCAGTACCACCCATTTGGGGTCAGTTTATTAATATAGAGGTGTAAAATTTGGATTAACGTCTTGATCCCTCAAGCCACGGTAAGGAGTCAAGATGCTCTGCATGGATTTAATTCTGTTCATTACCACCAGCTCAGAACGGCTCGTTACACATTATCTTGGCAGAATGTTCGTATTAGTTGGACGAAGCCTGCATATGCAATATCTTCAGGCAAGCCGTCATATGGTGCGTTTCGAGTTTGAAGTTGTCAATTTCGGTCGATACCCAGCTTGGCACACTCATGAAATAAATTAACCAAGGAGAATATCTCATGTTGAAGGATGCAGGCAGTATTACAGCATCTTAATGAAGTTAATATACTGGTATAACAAGTTTATTGGATCGTCAGTTCTTTTCTAGCCCTTGCTCTGGAAATAGGTTCTCAAACTGGTATTGACAAATTATTTTTATTATTTGAACCGGGGTCGCTATGGCTGCGACCATGAAGATCTTTTGTTCTTTATCCTACTCATTCATTGAAACCCAAGGTGGTCGTCAATAATGTTGATACAACCGACCACAACCTTAGGAACCTTGGTAGTTACCTCGCGGGTGTCCAGGATCGGTTTCCCCATATGAATTGATCTTAGGCCAACCAGCTCTGGACCCTGGCATACAATGCCTCTGGCCAGTTGCTTTATGGTATTACCCAGGTCAGCAGAGTTCCCTGGTAGAGTGATTCCAGGGATCTCAGGCAACACAAAGATATCCCAGAGACACCCCTGCTACTTCTTTTCAGAAAGTTGTGACGCCTTTTGTGACTTCTTTGGAAGGTCGCAGGGACTTATATCTCCTACAAATGTCCGCCACAAAAGAAATCCAAGAGAGCTCTTGGCGATATTCTCAAAAGTTCGCATGCACCTCCCGCGGCGAGGACATTGACAACTTCTCATCACTTTAGTGAGATCTATGCGAGCTGGCATGCGAGATGCATAAGAAGTTCCTACAAATAACGCTTTGCACAGATATGTACAGGTCGCATTGCGAAATGTATAAGGTATTCTTGTACAGGTCACAAGGAGATATGTACGAGTTGAATTCATAATATCTTCTCTTCTTCTCTCTTCTTTCTCCTTTCTTAAGACTTGGTCTTGTTGCTTCTACTATTCAGCATCTTGCGAAGCAGATGTCCACCTTTCGCGCCATATCTTGGGAGGTCGGCCGGGAGGTCTTCTTGAATTCGGTTTTCCATCCTTTGCCCATCTTGCCCATCGATCTTCCATCATTCTATCGACGTGGTCTCTCCAATATCGTCGTCTAGCCCTCGTGAATCTTACTATGTCTTGAATTTTCAGACCTTCTCTTTTAACTTCGCTCCTTATTTGGTCTCTTAAGCTTACTCCTTTAATAGTTCTTAATGTTTTCATCTATGCTGTCCTCATTGTGTTCTTCGTTTCTGTGGTGTCCGCTCGAATTTCTACTGCGTATGTAAGTATGGGTATTCATAATATCAAAGGCGGTAAATAGAACATCAAAAAATAAGTCAGAATTGTCCTATTCCTATTATGAAAATCTGTACATTATTGATTGAACTGAACAAACAGTGAGAATAGTATATTCTAAAACTAGTTGCAGAATGGGCTCCTAATTGCATTCTCCAACGAGTATTAGACAATCTTTTCTCTATTTCACTCAAATTTTGTGAAATTTGAAATGAAAAAATTCCAATTATAGGTCATAGTGACTTTCATATTGTATCTTGGCAGTTGGTGTGAGTGTTAGGAAATACGAAAATTGACATTTCCAAATTGACGTCTGCTGAAATTTAAAAGGATCGGAAGGCATTGCTGACAACCACAAAACGAAAAATGTTACTGAAAACGATGCTGTAATGAATTCATTACAGCACTGTTTTTAGTACTGTAATGAACACATTACGAAACTGAAATAGAGAAAGTTATTTATTATTTCGGCTGCAACAGAAGGTATACTGAAACAAGCGAATAACTCCTTGAATCTTTATTATTTACTAATTGCAACAGAAAAATATAGGAAAAAAATATTCAAAACATTTTGTTTCTTTCTTCCTCTGGGAAAAATGTCCCAGTTAATCTTGAGAAGATACTCCACTGTTGTTCTCAACGTCTACTTCGTTACATCTGGAAGAATAACAATGACATGTACAGTAATGAACGGTCAGTTGTTTATACATTCATCAATACGCGAATAAACATTGTGTGAAGTTCTTCTGGAGCACGAATTGAACAAATAGGATTTCAACAACAAAAATTCAATGCCCATTCAGACATTATCAGCCTGAAACTAAATGAGATATAATTCCAAACAGTTCCTGTGAAAGTGTCGAATCATCACAATTCTCATGATTTTGTTTCATTATTATTGGAGTTGCAACAATGGTTCCCACTGGAACTTGTGAACCATGCCTATTAAGAGATACCAATAATTTATAAGCTTGAATTTTGGCGATATTCGACTACACCAACCATTCCCGTAAAACCTGTTGTAAGGTTTTCTCGGGATTGATATCAGTACCTATCTGATGAATCGTCACTGTAAGTCTCAAGGATATCGCATGATGAGGTCTCCAAGATATCGCATGGGCACATCAGTGGGAACTTCGCTTAGTAATTCACATAGAGATCTCTGGGACCTCGCGTTAGGAGCTCGCATAAAAGCCGCATTGTAACCTCTCTAAGATATTGCGGAGAAGTCTGTGTTGCCTTCCACATTTGCCTTACCCAGTTTCCAGGTAAGAGTTTCCCGTTGAGGGATATTCTTATTGCATCCAGCATTGACAGTTACCTTTATCGGACATTTAACTTACTTTTTGCTTAGTTCTAATTTATTCATTTCGAATTCTGAAGGATGGGTTTCCGCACAATGAATTATTCATTACTTTACAGCTTGACCACTTACTTACTAAGATGAAATTCCACTTCATCTCAAGTCGACGGGTGTTTGTCGTGAATTATTTCCTTAACCATTATTGTATATGTGAGTGCGAAGAGAAGGAAGTTCGAGGTTCCCTTATCGTGAGAGGAATTCTTGAATTATTTATAAGTTTTGTGCCGCGTGATGTGTTTAAGTGGCTGTCGAATTACATCCCCAGGCGATGTTTTATCCGATATTGATCGTAATTGGAATTTGGGGTTTGCGGAGAATGACAAAACGATGGCAGGAAACTTACTTTCTCGACACTGGTCCCAAGACAATATGGGGAAATATAAAAACACCCTGAACATTTGGGAACTTGCCGAGTGAAAAGTTCACAGGCTGTCGACACACTTCCATTACCGTCGAGGTTTGGCACAATGAATATCACGAAATGAAGGTTATGTGCATCAACCAATTCATTCGGATATTTCATTTTTTGGATTAGGTGAAAAACTGGACCAGAAGATTGCTTGACCTTTTTTATAATATGATATTCTATGTATGAAACTTTTTTAAAGGTTGTTTCGATAACAGAGCAAGATTTGAGTTCTCAATAAAACATGGTTTTCTGTACCCAAGTATTGAAATATTTATTGATTTAGAAAAAATACATTTAGGGAAAATGTATGAAACAGAATAACTGCCTCAGCTTTGCTGGCATACGCGTACCCTTTTGAAGAAATTTTCAATGAAGTTATTGAATACATGTGGTAGTATTGCATTGGTAATGCTTCTAGTTTCCGCTTTCAATGCTTCGATAGTTGCCGGCTTATTGCTTTAAACCTGAGGCTTCAGACAACCCCACAGCCAGAAGTCTAAAGGGGGTAGAGGCCAATTCTGGTCACCAATTCGAGAAAGGACACGACCAGGTGCAAACTTGTGCAAAATTGTCAATGTTTCACGGACGGTATGACATGTGGCACCGTCCTGCTGAAACCAGATTGTCAAGATCAATAGCTTCCAATTGATACACATGAAACTTTGTTATCATAGCACGATAGCGTTCGCCATTCACCGTTACTGCATTACCTTCATATTTCCAGAAGAAACACGGTCCGATTATTTCTACAGACTATAATGCCCATCATACCTCCCATCTGTCAACTTTCCACCTGTCAGGTCATGTGACATTACGACTGTCAAAGATGGCACGAAATTAAAATCTTGCGATTTTATTCATACTTAATCATCTATATTCAAAATTGCATTTCGATTGAATACGTAGTTCGAAAATACCAGGAAAACAAAATTTTGAACAGCCATATTCAGCTCATTAGCGAATTCGATCGCTGCATTTCAATATCTGTAGGTTTCACGTTCGAGAGGTCTCGTGTTCAAGGCCAGACGGACGGAACTGCATTTGACCAAGGATTCATGATCAGTGAGCCCAACCTATTCAATTGAGAAAATTCGAACAGACGCACAGTGGGGCAGAATACCTTGAAACCTGGCATTAAATATTTAGGTGTTTGTTTAGTTCGAAAATACAATATATTATTATTTTATATGTTAATTGATAAAAGTAAAAGGCATTTTGGATCCTACAAATATTTATTAACATCAGAATTAATGTAATCACACTTCATAACAAAATTAAAGACCTTTTGGATGATGATTTCGATTCATTATTGGAAAAATCGGAAACACTGGAATATTCTGATGACTCCAAGTCTTCTTCTCAAATCCTGTGGTGGGACGCTAGCCAAGGGCGGATATAGCTGTTCTTCATGGGAGGGTTAATAACGATCTTGAGTGAGGGTAATAACGATTGAAAACCATTAAATCAGGTACACAATGTATGAAATATTGTATGTGCACCACCTTTTTCTAAGGTCTTCGATAATCATTGGGGGGTATTTACCCCCCGTATACCCACCCTCGTAAATCTGCCCTTGACGCAGGCAACAGTTTCTGTAACACGTATATATTATTTGGATAGCAGAGCTTCTTTGCTACTTTTTGCTGCTTGGACAGTCTTGTACGAAGGGAATATTTGAGGAGCACTATCCCTCACAGCTCCATATTGATGTTGAGATAACTTTGCTGTTATCAAAGCAGCTAGACTCTAGAGCATCTTAGCCAGGCATAGATTTCGGTTGTGAGTCCAACGAAGATATAAAGGCATTATTTCATGAAGAATTTTTGATGCATGTACTTACCCTTCTGACCTTAGACTCATCTTTGTTGTTATGTCAATACAGGTACGTGAGTCGTATCCTGAAGTTCTTTAGTTTTAAACCATTTTGTTTTCTCATCTCTCTAAGCGATCATCAAAGTTAACTTCAGGACGATCAAGCCTTTTCTCAGTGATACTAGGAAACGAATTCGACCTCTCCAGTCATTCTTTTTTGTAATTTTGGAAACGTACAACCATTCTTCGTGCTTTTGTGTAATGAGACCCATACTCTGCCTTCAAATATAATTTTTTTTTCAGAAGCTCCTTCTCCTGCTCTGCATTACATTTCGTACGTTTTTTTTTTTCATTTCTTCGTTCAAATAATCAATTTTTTTTTCAATTTAACTGTTTCCGCAACTCCTCATTATATCTATGAGCTCTTTTCCTTCAAAAATCATTGCGCTCGAAGTCGTTACTAAAGGAGAAATAAATTTTAAAGAAATAATCGATTATCAATAAGTGCCCACCTGGCTGTCTAAAATTGACTTTTCTGAAAAAAGGCAGAATATGGGCCACAAATTTTCATGATTCTAAAATGAGCATGGATCAAGCTTCGCAGAGATGTGAATATCAACCTTTGGACGGCCTTTGAACATAACTGAAAACCTTCATGATTCTGGGAATACGATAAAAATTTAAAGATTCAATCATAGATAACATCAACAAGAATTAATTATTATTCTCTGTAAGTTTTTATTCATCCAAAGTTCTTAAATTATCTACACATAACTGAACTTGAAGCCACCATCAAAAAAACTCGTAACAATAGTGATCTGCAGAGTGACGTTGTAAAACTACAACAATTACGGAAAAATTTTGCAGTCGTCTCGACTTGGCCAAAAAATGGCTACAAAGAAGAGCTGTCGGGAGCGCAGTGGGGATAAGGAAGGGTTAGTATTGTGCTTTTTTGTCGCTTACGGTAGTGATCTGTCGCTTCGACAAATGGCAGTATGAAAATATGCATTTTTAATATTTGATTTAATGCCAGGTTTCAAGGCATTCTGCCCCACTGTGAGACGTGGCGATAAAATGAATGGGACTTCTCACTTCGTTCAATTTAAACGAGCTCTAAAATCATTCATGGCAGGATAATAAAATATGCGACTGCAACATTCCAACTTTTTCATTTCTCCTGATGCGAAAAGCACCGAGCGAATCGATTTCCCCAAAATAGCCCATAAAGATTGAAGTGCTCGAAAACCTCCTGTACCCTGACAGTAGTCACATCAGTCTGCGAATAGAGAAAATGACATACTGCTCGAAGTTTTTCAATCCACAACAGTGATATCCTTTCCGATTAAAAATTAAACATCGTCCAGTTTCCCGGCAACTGGATGCACCGGCAGTGAGAACTGCCAAGTAATTTTTCATGTTGCACTTGTTCGGAAAGTTCAACTAACAACGAGATTTTCTCCATTCAGCCGTCTGGCATAATGGCGTGCCTAACTTCATCCCGATGTCGCAGCCATTTTTAATACGTAATAGGAAAGCGGATCCTGCAGGCATCTGTTGGAACTTCCATAACATTAACTGTTAAATTAAGTGCACCTTATATTTCTCCGGTGTCGTAACTTGGCCGAAATGATTTTTGTTTTTTCGGATTAAGGCTCTTGATATCGCGGGATGTTAATTGAAGCATCGGACGCACTTTTCACATTAATCAAGTTAAAACCGCTTTTTCGTAATCTTTGCAACATCTTTTCGGTCTAAATGTCCCAAGTTTTTGGGATTTCGGTCTCGCGAATGGGGCTCTTGGAAATATTTCAGGTTGGGATAATATATCGTCGCCAGAATCTTGTGGAGTATAATGAACACTGGCAAGGCGCTGAGAACGGGGCACATCCGCTCCATTATGATAATTAGGTCTCATCAAGCGTTTTACATGGGCTCTTCTTCCAGTGGGAGGTGAGTGAGGCCTCAGGATGTACGTACCTTCAAGGATTGGGATCAATAAAACCTTCAAGGAACATACGGAAAGATTACCAATTTCTTACCGAATCCCGATCATGAATATCTACTCCCCCATGTGCATCTTCTTCATGAAGAAGTTCAGTTCAGTTTACTTTGGTAAGAGAGTTACTTTCCACTAAGACCTCAAGGTCTACTGTGTCCTTCATCAGAGCTGTTATTACAACTGCGATGTCTACAGTTCTGCCTTCAGCTACAGAGCTTCAATGTACTCCAGTATCCGAGAGGACTCCAAAGGAGGTTAAATCCTCGCTCTTCCTGTAATTCTCTTATCCAAGACATTCCTTGTGCTGGCTTGCAAATCTTGAGATACCTTGCTGTTCTTGCCTACTTCATTGCAGGCGCGTATCCAGGGGGGGGGGGGCTATTGGGGCTCTAGCCCCCCCCCCGAGACTTTCGCCTCAGGCGAAAGCCTCATTCTTTCCAGTGAATTGAAAAGATGGAAAAAAAGTGGGCTCCTTCAACACAGGATGATTTCAAATCATGTGCTTCATCTGCACTTTCAGCTCTAGAGAAATGTAGCGGAGATTTCTATCCAAATCTGTACATATATTGCTTCAAATATTTGGGTACACTATGTCCCATTTTGGTTGAGACTGCACTGTATCTCAGCTATTATTAAAGATAGAGACATGCGGTTTTCGTGACCCTGTATCACTTTTTTGTCAAACTTTCAAAAAGCCACAAACAGAAATATTCCAACTACTCTCTTGTTCCTGAAATACAGGACGAAACCGAAAATGTTCTCTTTTGGGAATGTTATTATTTCTTAGGCCCTGTATAAGTTATAAAAAAATGAATACTGATTATAATAGATATTTTTACATAGAAGTCAGTGCCGTATTTAAAATTTTTTTTGAGAGCACTGTTTTTAAGATTGGGCACAAACTTGGTATTTTTTAAATGGAACACCCTGTGTTTTTAAACGTCAAATTTTTGCAATTTTTTTTCTGAATACATTGATGTATCACAACCTTATCTTCAATAAATTATAACTTCAAAAACCAGAAAAATTCAATTTTTTGTTTGATTTTTGATAGAAGGCCATGAATTCTTTCACACCTGCATTCAATTATTACTTTTTCGAAACGCCATGTGATTCAAACCTTTTTATGGTACACAGTGTACTTCCCGTGTTCCCAACAACGGCTGAAGCAGAGCGCAGTTTTTCTTAAACTTAAGACCTGGCTCAGAAGCACTATGGCAGAAAACCGCTTGAACGAATTTGCTCTAGAGCACATAAATTTCGAGAGAGTGGTAGATACAGAAATGGTTGTGACCAGATTTACTAATGCTGGCGCTCGCAACTTTCATTTAATAACTAAAAACTAATAATCTCTTGAAAGATTCAATTTTTGTTCGTTTTGTGTTTTTAAAGATTTATATTTACAAGAAATAAATTTTATTCAGTAACTGAACACTAGTCAACTATTGCATGCTTTAATATTTTCTTATTTGTTTTTTATGATTTCTTATGGTTAAAAAACATAAATGTTTTTGTTACATCTTTTACTGGATGAAAGCTGAGCCCCCCAACACACCTTTCTGGGTACGCGCCTGCTTCATTGAATGTCCTTTGGTACTTCCATATAAGCGTTGAGTCGATGACATAAGAGTTCAGTGCTTTGACAGCCGCTTGACTATCAGAATGGACCACTATGCCACACCCTTGAAAGTTTGTATCCTAGATTAACGTATGTCCCATAAGTTTTGGCACAAATTTCAGAGATCAAAAAAATGACAAGAATTAAATATTTGTTTATTGTATTTTGATACACCTTAATGCACGTTTCAGAAGCAACAAAGCTATCAATTAAAATTGAATGAAGAGAGCCCTTATCTTCCACAGAGCGCAACTTTCTTCTATTACCTATCATAAGGTTTAGGACGGTATCTAGATCGATTTCACGGATCGTTAACTTTTTGCGATAAGACAGCCGAAAAACCTTCTATGGGTCGAGCCTGTGGAAGGTTTGGGGGATTGCCGTTTCGCGGAACAAATGGTACGTTTTAGTCGGCTAGCCAATCTTGAGTTTCTCTTGCATAGTTCCTGGACGCAAGGTCAGGTCAGAACATAATATCGTCTCCAGGGGGTTCTGCTTCAATAAAATTAACTAGCGATACATATAGTTAGATGCCCTATATTGACGTGCTAGTTTTCTTAACGAAGTACCAACCTTGTTTTCCCTTCTTCTTACCAGTCTTGCGGTCCTTGCTTGGGCAAGAATTCTAGGTCTTCCCCTTTGGTCGAGGTTCATACAAGGACTACCTTGCTGCTCACATTCAGCGATTGTCCGATAAATAGTTCTACAGGATATATTCTGATTTTCTAAAATGCGTATTATCTCGGCTTCATCGACTCGTACAACTAAATTATAAATACTTTTAGAATTTCTTTTTTGTAAGCCATACCGACTTAACTACTTCAACACCGGAACGGTTAAGGTGAACTTAAGGTTACACACAAACTTTTATATCAATAGCAACTAATTGTCTTCTTCTTATCACCACCATATTGGTCTATGAAATTTGTGCCAAAACTCATGGGACATACGTTATGTCTACGCATCGACTGCACTTGCAGTCGATTTCAGGCAGAAATACTCATTTCTGCCTGAAAAACACTCGATTGGGAGCCGAACGATAGTCTTGGTTCTTGTCCACATTCTAAAAATCCATTTGTCCACACCGAAGACAAGTCTCTGTTAGGATCAAAACTATCAATGGTGGAGGATGACATCACAATTTGGGAAGCTGATGATTACCGATCGAGCCAAGATCTTCCAATCAAGAAGAAAGTTTATAATGACACTGAGCCATGAGGAACTCCTGCCATCGATCCCACAGAAAATTCATCCACATAATGCAAATCAAATCTGAATTGTCATATTGTAGATATTTCCAGGACAACATGGCGTTCCATCTGGAGATTTTTTCAGAGAAAGCTGATGAATAAAAAGGAGCAGGAAGCAATCGAGCTGGCATATTTTACAGCTTCTCGTTACGCCACTGCGCCAGAATACTCTATTCTCTTATTATATCCCTTCATGGTGCTATTCGCTCCACAGGGAAATGGCAATACTCAGAGTAAATTTAACAGAAACAATGAAATCGGGTCGCTTTTGTTGTTTTTCATTCTTCAAACCTCCTAATCCTCGCAATTTACATTCAGCCCTTGAACGGCCACACAAAATCTCAGCTGTTATAGAAGGAATTGGGCAATATTTCGTTGAAACATATTAAAGAAACGGAAAAGACCAGAATAAAACATCGTTTCAGTCAGAGGACGTGCCACTAATTTGCAGTAATATATTAGGGGCACTTTTGTTCGGGATATTTCAGTGTTTACTGAACAAATTGCTTCGTCAAGGAGGGGTTGGTGCATGTCTTCGCAGTTTCTGATGAATGTAAGCGTTGATGAGGATGTCTGACTCGAGATGTTGCAGGTTCTAACATCTTGAATTATGGAGTTGACGTATTTTCGTTACCATGACAGCAAAAACTTGCAGTACTGCAGGAACCAATGAAAAAGTCGGTCACAAGAATTGTCAGAAGACCCTTTTGATGTCTCGATTTGAAAAATCTTCAAGTGCATAAATTAAAGAATTACATGATTTTGGTGCCAGATTGTAAGACAGAAAGCAGCGAGATAGGTTCACAATATTGGATAAACGTATACTCCATTCACTTTTATAAAGTATCTTGGTGGGCCATGGTTTAGGTTTATCAAGTTCTTTTACTCAAAACGGAAGCAGGTTGGCAATCGTGAAAATCAATCGACATTGCCAAGTCTACTTTCTAACTGCTCTTTTTTAACTTTGTGAATGGAGTTAGTTCTTTTAAGGTTTAACTATGACACAGGTTTCGTAGTACTACTACATTTTCATACTGAAGTATTTCAAGTTGCGCAAATAGGTATTTAATTGTCCTCTGTAGACTTATTTCTTGAGGATTTTGAAAAGTGGAGATTTCCATCTGTTCTGTTCGTTTGAAAGTTTTTCTGTCGGGTTAATGAACTATCACAAAGTAACGGACTATTCTGTCCATTATTTTTCAGTAAAATTTCAACACTCGGTTCTTGATTTCCGTTCAAGAAAATACCATAACTGAATCTTCCAATCATATTTATACTCGTACACGTGAAATATTTCCAGTATTAACAGAAAAAAAGTCTTTGGAATTATTGAATCCACATAATATTTTCTCAAATTCATTGTTTTCCCAAAGTAAATAAACATTTTGATAAATCCGTAATTTCTACGATTTTTATGCAGAAACGGCAACGTTGCGTATATATCTGACAGAAGAAAGAGTTTAACCTAACATTTTCAAAATATATGCGGTGAAATGTGTCAGAATTCCAAGGCCAACCGGGCTACTTTATAAAAGTGAATGGAGTATATAAATAATAGTTGCAGATTTGACCCTCGTCAAACTTGAGAAGGAGTTATTTTTTCCTTTCTTGATATTGTATTTGCTTATTATTTTCAATTGTTATTCATACTTTTTTGCCTAGATATGTGCATTCGTATTCATTTGGTAATTTCTTTGAGTTTATAGAATATTTCTAAACGCTTGCCTAATAAATAATATTAATAAAAGTGCTCAACGCCAAGCTGTCTGCTAAAAACCAGATCGATGCCTTGATTTCTTGGGCCACGCCAGCTTTGGCCTACACTTCCGGAGTCTTGATGTGGTCAGATGGTGATCTGAAGGAGTTGGACAGACTCACCCGTCGGCTAATGACCAAATTCAGATCTCTGCACACTAATGCATCGGTGAAAAGTTTGTATTTACCTAGAAGAGATGGCCGGCGAGGTCTATTGAACATCTATAGAACCCAGGAGAAAAACTTGAGGCAGCGACTGCTCGAGTCTAAAGATAGGCTGATGAAATTGAAGAACTGACGTTCGATATCACCACCAGAAGCAAAGATAGAAGTATATGACGAGAACAAACTTTACACTGCTGATTTCCCAGCACCTTGAGGTGAAAATGTCGATAAATTTGCTGCTTTTTCGTGGTTGAATGCAGGACAATTGTGTCCTGAAACTGAGGGATTTCTGACGGCTATGCAAGATCGAGTTATACTTACTCGCAACTACGAGAAACACTGTTTGAAGCTTAACGTGGAGGACAAATGCAGGAAGTGCGGCGCAGTTGGCGAGTCTATTGAACATTTAATCGCCGGTTGTCGAGTTCTTGCCGACAACGCTTATCTGGGCCGGCACAACCAAGTGGAAAAAATTGTTCACCAGCAGTTAGCTCTAAGGCATGGTTTTTTGGATACTTGTCCACCATATTTTAAGTATCAACCTGCAGCAGTGTTGGAAACGAACGCAGCGGTTCTCTATTGGGACAGACCCATAACAACACATAGAACAGTGGACTACAATAGACTTGTGTTCATTGAGAAGGATCAAAAGTATGGGGTGATAATTGATATGGCAGTACCATTGACTCATAACATCGGAAGAACGGAAAAATGACGAAGTACGAGAATTTGGCAATAGAACTTAAGAATATGTGGCAATTGTCGAAAGTCACTATTATACCATTGGTGATTTCGGATGAGGGAGTCATGTCAAAATCATTCAAGAGAAATCTGCAAAAGATCGAATTATCCCAGAGGATCGCGGGATATGCACAGCAGGCTGTGGCATTACAAACCTGTCACATCGTGCGGAAATTCCTGAACTAGTGGGAGGAACTGGAATGTTTTTCACTGGTTCATAGATGTAATACCAGTTCAAGCTGAGAACGGGTGACCTTTGATGAAGAATAATGGTAATCATCGGCAGCAATAACTTAGAACGATATTCTGGAACTGAAATAAACTCTTATTCCAAATACAAGCGCCAGCAAGTGTAATCAAAGGAAAAGAGGAACATTAAAAATACCCCGAAATAGATTTCGAGAAACTCAAACAACGCCATCCTTAGAGGAAATTACGTTCTACGGAAACGAACATTTCTTTCATGTCTGTAACATGTCATGACCCGAAAGCTCCAGTGAACAAATTGTTACTGCAACAATACCGGAGGAATTCGGAGTTTTGAAGCCATGAACCGCTTTCCACATCACGATGTACGGTCGCATTCATTTCACGGTTGTACATATTTTGTTCGAACCTGCGTTTCATTTTGTTGACTTAACAAGGAAAATATTTTATGTCAACAGGATTGTTTTGAAAAGTGAATATTTACTGAAATTTGCTTTGGAAAAATATTACTGTAAACAGGTTGTTTCGATGGGAAAAGTTTCTGGCGAAATAGAGAAAACTCGTTTTATTAACATGTTGGATCTATTTAGCAGAATTCGGCCTGAAAACAGAATACGGCTCTTTTGGATTTTAAAAATAACAAGCTGGCCCGGCGAACTTTGTTCCGCCTAAATGATACTTACGGTGGATTTCACAAATCGTAATCACCGGTGATCGGAGATCAACGGCTTGGTTCTCTGATTTGATTTTCGAACTGTCAAATGTTTCCATGGATATGATCTATCACACAGAACAGATACACAAAAAGAATATGTCATAATATGTCAATCACTAATAATGGCAATAGACCAGTCCAACGATCTGTCACGATCAGCTGTTTAAAAATGGCTGCTGGGTCAAACAAATAACAAACCGAGGTTTTTCAGTTACGAGGTACGTGTTTCAGGGTAGTTTCTGTTGGTTTCTCAATTTTCAACTTCAATGTCTTCAATTATGCCATGTAAAATGATACTTATAATACAGTAACACTATAGCAGAAATGTTTGTTATTTGTTTGGCCCAGCAGCCATCTTGAAAAAAGGTGATCAGCTGTTTTGTTGGACTGGTTATGGATTAAGTTATTTCCGCAAATATATTTATTACCCAAACAGAAATTCAAAAACATTATAACAAATATGAGAAAAGATGAGAATGGACATCTCACGACTGGAACTCATCGCCAAAATCCGATTGACTTGACATTTCGATAAAAATTCACTGTGATATTCACCCGCTTCTGGATCTGTAAATAGCCTTTCATGGTACACACTATAAGCCCTATGTGAATTACACAGTAATTGATGTCATATGTTCTTTTTTCGACCATTTCAAACCACGACGACCGAAATGCTCGAAAAAAGAGCAGATGACATCAATCGATGGCCGCGAAAGCCTCAACAAATTCATCGCCATTTAATTGTGATAATGTCAAATGTAGTACCTTCACGATTGCGTTATTTGGAATGAATAAAACTATAAAAATAACTAATAATCATCAGTCATAATGTGTGAATAACGCCATCTGAAGTGGTAAGAACGAAACTTTTCTCATATCTCAATGAAATCTAATCATTTTAGACATCTGTACTCCTACGCTAAGACATTTTGGTTTTGCCCAACAGCGCAGAGTTGTAGGCAACTCAAATTAAACACTATTACAGTGCCTGTAGAGGGAATATAGTCACTGTACACACTATTTGTTTATATCGCCATCTAACGCGGAGAATATCAAATGAAGTACAAACGAATAAGCGGTAGCGTAACTGTAACTGTAGTGACATCTAGTGGCCTTACTCGAAAGGAGGAAAAGCATTGCCTGTATAAGTAAAATTTTCATCGATTTTTTCAAAGTTTTATTGTATTTTATAATAACCAGACCGTAGACGAATCCATATATGAAGTTTCATAACAATCAGTCCATCCGATCTCGAGTTATAAATGGTGTAACCAACATCTTTCTTTTATATATATATATATATATAGTGTAGTCTGAGATAAGAGCCTTTTGAAATATAAACAAATGTGTTTCAGGGAATAGAGGCTCACTTTTGATAGGAAAAAATGTGGTACTCTTTTTTCTAAACCAAGCTTTCGCAATACTTTATTGCTTCTTCAGGGTGTCTAAAATAAACAGATACAAAACATTAATACATTTATGTAAATTAAAATCATCTCGTGAATTACCGAAGTTGAGGTTATATAATGACAATTGAAAATGGTGTAACATTATATGGAAAGATTTTTCATTTTAAAATACATTTTAACTTAAACAGCACTGTAATATTTATTTTTTTATTTTTTAACTTATATTCTCAGGGTCGTATTTCTTGAAGTAATGTCGTCTGTCCTTCTGTCCAATCACCCATCGAGTGGGCCGTCATAGAATTCAGTTTCTTTTTCTAACAGAGCTGTATATATTACTTAATTTTTTGGTGTCAGATTTTTTATTTATAGTGTTTTCTCTTTTATTTATTTGGATCATCTCGTGGATAAGTCTCTTGTGGTAATTGTTTTCAGTTTTTAAAATTTCTACGTTTTCAAAGTCAATTTTATGGTCCAGGTTATGCGCATGTGTCGCCAATGCACATCTATCTTTATAGTTTCTAATGTCTGATCTGTGTAGACTTATTCTGTTTTTCACCCATTGGGAAGTTTGGCCAACATAAATACCGTGACAATCTTGACAACTTAGTTGATACACAACATTACTTTTCAATGTCTTCTGTATAGGGTCCTTGAGTACGCTGTATAATGTTTTAACGGTTTTTTGGTTGTGAGTTGTTATTAACACTTCCTCATCTCTAAAAATGGATTTGATCTTTGATGTCAGCCCCTTGATATCTGGAAAGGAGGCATAACGTTTGTCTTTTGGTTCATTTATTACTTGATTTTGTTCGTTCGATTTAGGAGTTTCATTTGACGCATAAATCAATTTATTGATCATTGATGTTGGATATCCATTCTGTTTTAAAATCTCGAATAATCTCTTTAGTCCATCTTGTCTGTAGCTTTCATGGCATATTTTGTTTATCCTCTCTTTCATTTCTTTTATGAAATTTATTTTGATATTTATATTATGATTTGATAGGTAGTTTATGAATTTATTCGATGAGGTGGTTTTTCTGTACCAATTTAATTTTACAATATTCTCATGTCTGTGTACCTTGGTATCTAGGAATGGAACACCTTGATCATTGTCTTCCTTCTCGATTGTGAATTGTAAATCTTTGTTGTAGGCGTTGAAGCATTCAAGGGTTTGTTCAATTTGATCTTCAGGTATTGCTGCAATGATGTCATCCACGAATTTTTTCAAGAATGGAACTTTGAAATTCAATCTTCTCGTGCACTCATCCAGTAGATCATCCATAACATATAAGGACAAAATCGGGCTCAATTTGGACCCCATAGCACAGCCAAAAATCTGCTGATAAAATTTTCCTCGGAAAGTGCAATAATTATTTTCCAGGATATATTGAATTATTTCTAAGGACAGATCTTTATCCATCTTTGTATGATGTTGAATTGTTTCCCACTTTTTTTCCAAAATTCTAATGATGTTGTTTTTATCTAGGTTTCCGAATAGATTTACAACATCAAATGATACTATTTTATGATTATTAGGTAGTTGAAAATTATTTATTTGTGTTGCAAAATCGAATGTATCTTTAATATAGTAATCATTTTCCGTGTTGTATGCTGACTTTAAGATGTCTGCCATAAGTTCCGACAAATTTGTCATGGGACTATTGACGCTGGATATTATTGGTCTTAATGGGTTTCCTGGCTTATGCACTTTCGGGTTTCCGTATATTCTAGGACATGTGGAATTGTATTTTTTGAGTTTTTTAGCTTGTTGTTCTGTAATGTACCCCTTGTCATGCATTTTCGATACGAGTTTATTGCATTTTTGTTGTATACTTTGTGTTGGATCCCTGGGTAATTTTCTAAAATCTTTCGAATCAAGTAGAGATTGTATTTTATTTTCATATTCGGTTTTTTTCATTATGACCGTCACTCCTCCTTTATCACTATCTAATACTATAATATCATCGTTATCTTTCAAGAATTTTTTTGTGTCCTTGTACCATTTTTGAATGAATGTATCCGATTTGTTGTTCTCGTGGGTGAAATTGGTAATCATATTTGTCGCTCTTGCTCTGAGTACTTCTCTTCTGTTTTCAGGTACTGCTTGTAAGGCATATTCTAAGTTAAAACATTATACAGCGTACTCAAGGACCCTATACAGAAGACATTGAAAAGTAATGTTGAGTATCAACTAAGTTGTCAAGATTGTCACGGTATTTATGTTGGCCAAACTTCCCAATGGGTGAAAAACAGAATAAGTCTACACAGATCAGACATTAGAAACTATAAAGATAGATGTGCATTGGCGACACATGCGCATAACCTGGACCATCAAATTGACTTTGAAAACGTAGAAATTTTAAAAACTGAAAACAATTACCACAAGAGACTTATCCACGAGATGATCCAAATAAATAAAAGAGAAAACACTATAAATAAAAAATCTGACACCAAAAAATTAAGTAATATATACAGCTATCTGTTAGAAAAAGAAACTGAATTCTATGACGGCCCACTCGATGGGTGATTGGACAGAAGGACAGACGACATTACTTCAAGAAATACGACCCTGAGAATATAAGTTAAAAAATAAAAAAATAAATATTACAGTGCTGTTTAAGTTAAAATGTATTTTAAAATGAAAAATCTTTCCATATAATGTTACACCATTTTCAATTGTCATTATATAACCTCAACTTCGGTAATTCACGAGATGATTTTAATTTACATAAATGTATTAATGTTTTGTATCTGTTTATTTTAGACACCCTGAAGAAGCAATAAAGTATTGCGAAAGCTTGGTTTAGAAAAAAGAGTACCACATTTTTTCCTATCAAAAGTGAGCCTCTATTCCCTGAAACACATTTGTTTATATATATATATATATATATATATATAGATTGTTTCATTCAAAGGACGGGAGATATAAAAAACTTTGCATTGAACGTGAAAATGACGTGAGTAGATCCAAAGTCGATGTTCAGTTGTTGTTAAAATGCCTAGAGCACGTCTACGCGGAATTTATCGCCAGCTAAGTGAATTTGAAAGAGGTCGAATTATTGGGCGGGGTTGTCATTTCGATAAATCGCTATCCGAATGAACAAAAATCCAACTACTGTTATGAGATGTTGTCTAGCATGATTTGATAATGCCCAAAATCAAAAAAGAATAGACACTGGACCTCGAAGGGGCACAAACGAAGTTCAAGATCGACGTCTAAGACTTATGGTCATTAGAGGCCGATTTGCGACAACTCGATCTTTGGCAGATGAGTGGTAACTGTCCGAACGGTTTACCGACGGATAAGGTCTTTTGGACTGCAGCATTCTCGATCCCGACCCTGATAGTTGAGCATCGCCGGCAACGATTTCAGTGGTGCAGAGAACGATAACATTGGAATGAGAAATGACATCAGGTCTTTTTTCTCATGAATCTCGATTCTCCTAAGGTGCACATCATGGCCGAAGAAGGGTTAGACAAGGTAAGGGAGAAAGACATGAACCTCAGCTTGAGGTTGAGCGTTATGTACACCGGTACGGCGTTATGGTATGGGGTGCTATTGCACATGCAAGTAGGTCACCTTTAGTCTTTATTCGATGTAACATGACTGCGCTGCGTTACCTTCAAGAAATAGTGGTGCCATATGTTTTCCCCTAGCATAACCGGCTCAAGAATCCAATATTTCAGCAAGATAATGCTCGACCTCATGTTTGCCAGAGTTAGTTTAAACTTTTCTGAAGAGATCCATGTGAATCTTTTGCCATGGCCGCCCATATCCTCCGATCTTTGGCTCATAGAGCATGTTTGGGACATCAAGGGTAGAAGGCTTGGAAATTTACCCCAGCCCCCACGGAATTTGGCGGCTCTGAGACATGCAGTACAGGTAGCTTGGGAAAGTATCCCTCAAGAAGAAATGGACAATCTTAGTGCATCAATGCCAAGACGTGTTGGGGAGTGTGTAAATAATCGCGGTGGACAAACACATAACTAACAATTTTATTGAAAAAAAAATGTAACCCTTCGTTTTTTTCTCCAAA
Organism: Adalia decempunctata; assembly: GCA_951802165.1. NCBI lineage: Eukaryota > Metazoa > Arthropoda > Insecta > Coleoptera > Coccinellidae > Adalia > Adalia decempunctata. The sequence goes on from OX637699.1 coordinate 30,378,986, forward strand.
TTTAATCATTTTCTCCCTGCTATACTATCCAAGTTTCACAAAGAAAAAATCAAAATTTAAAGAACTCCTTCTGGGTGTTGCAGTTTCTTTGTCAGTTAGTATTAACTAGCTGGCCCGGCGAACTTTGTTTCGCCTGAATGATACCTACTTACGGTGAATTTCACAAATCGCAATCACCGGTGATCGGAGATCAACGGCTTGGTTCTCTGATTTTTGAACTCTCAAATCGAGTTGATTCTAGATCGAGCTCCGATCACCGGTGATTACGCTTTGTGAATTTTTTTCAAGCAGGAGATAAATTAGGCAAAATTAAAGTGCAAAATATATGTGCTGGGGGGGTTTACCAATAAGGGTAAATGGAAAATTCCGGAAGATGTTATTTTATTTTATTGCAAAAATCTAAAACGATGAAAACATATATTTTTAAACATTTCATGATCACATACAATGCCTACCTAAAAGGTTGACCAAATTAGGTAAATTCCCTATTGTCGAGCAATACGGCAAATAACCAAAAACTTTAGGGTACAATATCTCTTCAATTTGTTTGATTTAGTTGATGATATCAAGCTCGTTAGGAGGCAAATCGAGATGTTCAAACGAAGTAAAATGCAGGAAAAAAAATTATCAACCCTGCCGGTTGTGTTGAACTCACACACATTCAAATTTATTGATGGTCATTAGTCATTCTACCAGATCAGATTAGGCAACCCATGAAACATTATTGTATATCATTAGTGAAAGTCCGTTAAGCAAACCTTTCAAAATTATTGACGCTTACAATATTGTCCCTGTGCAAAGATGAACACAAAAATAAAATGTCAATTACTAATTACGGGCGATTTTGGATTCAGTTTTTTCCACAAATATATTTAGTACCCAAACAGAAATTCAAAAATGAAAGATGAAGATGGGCAACTCACGATTGAAATTGATTTATGACTTACTTGATATTTCGGTAAAAATTCACTGTTCCACCAACTTGAGATGTTTACCCGCTATTTGCTATTTGATCTGGTAATAGCCTTCCATGTTACTATGACTTCTAAGCGAATCACACATCGCCAACTAATAGCGGTAAAATAAACTATCTACGACTACGCATCCACGGTAGAGACACCTAGTGTTCTTATTCAAAAGAAGAAAGCATTTCCTGCAAAGGTAAAATTTTCATCGATTTTTTCAAAGTTTTAATGCATTTTATAATAACCAGGCCGTAGACGAATCCAAAAATGAAGTTCATAACAATCGGTCCATCCGATCTCGAGTTATAAATGGTGTAACCAACATTTTCTTCTATATATATATAGATTGAAGACTCTTCAATCAATAAACTTTGTCGACCAAACCTCCTCTTCCTCATAATCAAAGCTTCAAAATACTATTCACACAACAAATACGGCATTGCTGTGAATAGGAAATTGAAGGAATCACTGTGAAGAGTTGAGCTTAGGTCATGTCGATGTTTCAATTAGCCTTCCATATGGTCGTTTGCATTTTCAAGTTTCGTCAGCTTACAGTATAGTTCCTCCCATTTTGGCATCCTAAGTACACAAAAATTTTCCACGTAATGGAACCGAGAAAGCGGCGAACCCTGGCATTATTCCCTTGAAATTGAATGGCTTGATATTTTATATGCAAAGCCTGCCTTTAGAGGACTTTACTACGGCTTTGCAAAATTAGAGAAAGAAAAGGCAGATTAGTTGGAGCGTTTGGCTTCAATTTCACGCAGCCTTGCACTCTTGCCATTCCAATTTATAACCGAATTTGGATGTGTCATACTTGTAAGAATACTTAAACCACTCGATAACTACCCCCCGAAATGGGTCAAAGTTATTCAATAAACTCTTGTGAGGGCGCTATTTTAACTGAACGATTGCGATACGGCGAAAGAAAAACACGTTGGGGAATTAGTTATGACGGAATAAAGGGGGATGTATGTGACTTGAAAGTTTCAATGTGGCCCTTCGAACCACTTCGGAGTTCCGGATTTGTTCCGGAGAAAAAAGGGAATTAGGATTTGTCACCCTTTTGGTTCAACTCGATGCGGGTACTTCCAAGGTGCGTCCTACGTGGAAAGTTTGCGAAAGCTACATAATCTGCAGGAATAACTGGCTTTGATGAATGTGGAGAGTTTTGCTGTTACATATAGGCTATTTACTCATGCTAGGCATGTGCTATCAAACTGTCCTGCGGAACACAGAAACGTTCGTAGCATGTCTGTATTTTTTGAAAGGAAAACATCGCTTTCCGATAGGAAAAATGTCAAAAGTGTCACGGCTTGTAATGAAGAATAAAATTGCTCAAAATGAATAACTGCGTATTCACTTTGAAATTTTGCGTATCGTATTCCTTCTCTCATTTTTCTTTTCTGCATAGAATCTTGTTAAAGTTCTTCTCAGTGCATTGGAGAATCATAAGGGTTCCATAGCAGATCCTTGAGGAACACCGCATTCAACATTGCTTTCAATATTTTAGAAAGGATTTCATCGACTCCAAAACTTTTCTCTTCGCATCATATCCATTCAAGATTTCCTATAATGAATTAAGTTCAACAGTAGTTGAAAACTTCCGATATATGTATTTATGTGTTATACAGGGTGTTTGGAAGGTGAGTAGCCATAGGTAAATGGTGGATAGGTGATGCTCTTGGCTACTTGTTGCGCCTAATGAAATAACATTTTGCTAAAAGTTCAAAGTGTTATAATTTTTTGCCATTTTTTTAGACATTTCCCATTTTTCTCATTAAAATCTCGAATTTTTTTAAATTCAATGCTCGAGGTGTCTATAAAATTATTTATTTTTTTAGTCTAGTCTTGTATTATTCAGAATGAATCATAATTTCATACAAACGTCTTCAAAAAACCTGACAACGTCGTATCAAACATTAAAATAAAAAAAAATTACATAGTGTTGGGTTTTAAAATGGTTTCAAAAACTTCTCTAGTTAATACTCTTTGCAATGGTATGTAACATGTACCATTAATAATCAGACAACTCAACAAAAAATCGTTTTGTCCTCAAGGATGCCTTGAAAGGGGTTTTCGGTAAACGTTTGGGCAGGGCTAATTGGCAACTCGCTCATTGGTCCACATTATCTACCAGAAAATTTGAATGGAGATAATTATCTAGATTTTTTAATAAATGAATAGCCTGAACTAATGGATGGAGTTCCAAATGTTGAAAATGAAGAACCCATTGTTTTCCAACAAGATGGCTGTCCGGCGCATTGGACGTTAGCAGTCCGGGAACACTTAGATAATGCATATCCCAACGTTTGGATTGGCAGAAATGGCCCTATCCCATGCCTGCAAAGTCGCCGGACGTGATTTTTATAAGCTTTTATTTAGTTTCACCTGTCCGGTGTCTGTCTGTCTGTCTGTGTGTCTGTCAATAATCAAATCTTGCAAGTTGAATATGACACACTTCTAATCGTCCGATTGATTTGAAATTCTGCAGGTGTACCTAATTCTGGTGACAATGCATCATGAAATATTTTTTATAGAAAAAAACAAAATGGCGGCTCCAAAATGGCGGATGAGTTTTGTAATTATGATCCGATTCCATTCAAAATTAGTATCTGGGGGTATTTGGGTTCGAAAATGATGATACATTTGTTAAAATTGGGAAATTCAAGATGGCGGCCACAATATGGCGGACGAGTTTTGTAATTATGATCCTATTCTATTCAAAATTGGTATATGGGGGTTTTCTGGGTCGGAAATTGGGATTCTCCGAAATTGTGAAATTCAATATGGCGGCTTCAAAATGGCGGATGAGTGTTGTTATAAATGCTAGTCTTCAAAAATGTTTTTTGAGAATTAGTTATGTCTGGGGTCTGCTAAAGATCTAGTGTATACGAAAACGATTGACACAAGAGTGCAATTAATAGAATAAATGGATAATGCATTTGTGGTAATGAAGCTAGAAATTGGACTAAGCTATACCACAACGGAAATAAGAAAGAGATGTTACGCATGCATAAGAAATAATGAACCACAATTTGAACATGATTTAAAATAAATGATTTAAAATTTAATTGTTTTGTTAGAAAAAGAGCAGTGTGTTGAGCTGTGTTAATAGTTAATCTAACAAAGCTTTTTTGTTGAGTCATCTGATTATTAATGGTACATGTTACATATCATTGCAAAAAGTAGTAACTAGGTAAGTTTTTAAAACCATTTTAAAACCCAACACTATTTCATTTTTTTTTTTCATTTTGATGTTTTATACGACGCTGTCAGGTTTTTTGAAGACGTTTGTATGAAATTATGATTCAATCGGAATAAGACAAGACTATACTAAAAAAATAAATCATTTTATAGGCACCTCGAGCATCAAATTTGAAAAAATTCAAGATTTTAATGAGAAAAATGGGAAATTTCTAGAAAAATGGGAAAAAAATTATAACACTTTGAACTTTGGACAAAATGTTATTTTATTAGGCGCAACAAGTAGCCAAGAGCATCACCTATCCACCTATGACTACTCACCCTCCAAACACCCTGTATACAGTGCGCGTCAAAATTATGGAACCGATTCATTTTCTCAGAAGAACAAAATCCTGAAACAAGTCAATTTTTGTTTCACTTTTACCAAATTTTTATGCATTTTTGAAGGATTTTTGTTGCACCCTGTGCCATCCCCACCAATCCTCTAAATTTTTTTAATAGGGAAAGTGGGTCATGTGAAATTTTTTTTGGCATGGTGTTCATATCCTCTTTACAGGCGTGCAGAAATTTTCAAGAATTTTTTTAATTAGTTAGTTCATAGAGGTTTTCAGTAGGTGCACTTTGTCGTGGCTCTTTCTTTGAATTGAAACATTTTATCGAAACGTTTCGAAAGTAGAAAAGTACTAATAACATACCTACTTAAGATTATAACTGAAGCGCACATTCTAATATTTCACGTGAGGGGGTTGAAATGGGTTGAAAGTTGTGCATGAACAAAACTGTAATGGTCGACTTTCATTCGGTGACAAATTTCATCAGGTACCATCGTCTCAAAGTAAATGAGCCATGATAAAGTGCACATACTGAAAACCTCTTTGAACCAACTAATTTTTCAAAAAAAAAGTACCACATGACCCACTTCTCTATTAAAAAAGTTTGTAGGGTGCAACAAAAATCCTTCAAAATTGCATAAAAAATTGGCAAAAGTGAAACAAAAATTGACCTGTTTCAGGATTTCGTTGCCAAATATTTTTCTTCGGAGAAAATGAAATTGGTCCATAATTTTGACGCGCACTGTATACGCTACAGATCTTCAGAGTAGATCTGTCCTCACCATATTAGAATGCCAATTTATAGAGGGTTCAAAACTCAAATTGCTCACATTCATGATATTTCATTCTTCAATTTAACTCGCAAATGGATATCCCTTCATTCAGAAACTGCTTTATTGATTACGACTGTAATTGTGAAGTTTGACGTATTCCTCCAGAGAAAACGTATAATAAATTACTGAAACGCTGCAATGAAGTTAAGAGTCGCACGAAATGAATCTTGAATAGGAGGATTCTCCAAGAGATCCCAAGAGTCACTTTAACATACTGGGTTTTCATTAAAATTACAGTAATACCCATTTCTCACACGCACTTTCAGTTTCCCGATGTAATGTCTCATGAATATCAAGGGAGAAGTAATTATTCAACAGGAAATTCTTCTGAGTGCTCCACAGAAATATTTCCAGATTCGGAGTACCAAGTATCATTTTTGACCGGAATATTAGCTGATCCAAGTTCTGATATGAAAATAGGGGTAAATTTTTACTTTTGGATGGAAAATTAGGTTATTTTTCTCTATTTTTCTATCTATTTTTCTTCAGTAACTATTGCGGCCAAGCTTTGTAATGAAGTTTTTTTTCAGAATTAAGTCTCTTTGTTTTTCCTTGATTAGGATGTTTCATTGATGTAATGCTAGTCAGATATCTCCTAAACATCTGTTCTACTTTCAAGTTAGATGGTATTAGGTCCACTGGACAAATACACATTCCACCTTTCCACAGATCACCAAGAAAGCATAATAAGACTTACAGGCTTCAGTTGTGATTGCCAAACCTCACACTCCGAGTGACTCTGACCAGCGGCGTAGCTACGTGGGTGCAAGGGTGTGAAGTGCACCAGGGCCCCTGACCTCAGGGGGCCCCCAAGCGCTGACCATCAAATCGCGTTTGAACTTAAAAAAAATTCAAACTTTGATTTTTCTCTGTGATCTATTATGTAAATAAGATTGTTTTTATTATATTCGGTTGTTGAAAAATGTTTTTTCCGAAATATCATCAAATCTAGGGATTTATTGCCAAAATTCACTGGTGAATCGGACACCTATTTAAAAAAACTAAATCCGACTAGAGGGTCCAGTAGGGTTATTATAATTTCGGCAATCAAATTTCATTTTTTTCATATCATTCGTGCATTAGCTGAAATAGAAGAATAAATTCTTGCAAATAAGAGCAAAAACAAGCAGAAATTTAAAAAAATGTTGAATTTTGAATTTATTTTCCAAGGCGATTTAATGCACCGCATTCTCCATGATATCAATTATGCATCTGAAGTATTACAAAAATGCGATGTCAGTTTGGACAACGTATGCAGAGCTTTAGAAAAGACGAATACAAAGAAAAAAAATTATAGGAGTGACTTCGAGTCCTTCAAGTGCAAGGCTAGGGAAAATGTCATAGCATATGGAAAAGATCCCCATTTCGAAGAAAAGAGACAAAAAAAGAAAAAAAAATTCGATGAATTAGCTTCCGATCACCGATTTCGAAGCAGGGGAGAATTTTCCGAAATAAATATTTTCAATAGAGTGCTCGATACAATAATTTCTCAATTTTAGAAGTCACCTTCTCATATTTCGGTTGCAGTTTTCAACAAACTGCCGAACCATTGGAAACTATTAAGTTTCATTAAATTTAAAAGAGAATTGAAGGCGCTCCTTATAACAAAAGCGTATTATTCGCTCTCAGAGTTTTTCTGCGACACAAACGTATCTGTGATATGAGTATAGTTGGCTCTAGACTGTAAGTTCATTTTATGTCCATATTTACATATTTTAATGATGCGTTATTTATGCTGAAAATTGACGAGTACACGGCACACGCTATTGTATTAAGCCTGTAGTACAATAAAGATTCAATTGATTGAATTCAAGTTTTTCGGGGTATGAATGCAGTCAACAAAATTTTGAATTTTCACCATCATTTCTACTAGATATAGGTAGACGAAAAAACTGTAATTCAAAGCTTCGACCAATTCCAAAATAAATATTGCGATATTAAAGGGTCCAACTTTTCAATTCAAGTTCTTAATATTTATCACCTATTTTTACCTGAATTGAATAAGGCATGGACAATTCATGAATTGATATGAAAATAATAAGAAAATACGGAATGCTGGAATGCGATCTAACAGAAGTATTTACAGCAATATGACTGTTCCATAAAATCTTACTGTCACCTCTGTAGAAGCTGAAAGATCTTTCAGCAAATTAAGAATAATATAAAATTATTTGCGGAACACTATGAGCCAAGCTCAACTGCGACATTTATGGCTTAGGTATACTTATCAATTGAAAATGAAGCTGCATCAAGTCTAGATTTGAATGAAGTCATTGAATCTTTCGCAAAGACTAGGTCTAGAAAGAGGTTGTAAACATATTTTTTCCGACGGAATAAATGACTTCAAATCTAGACTAGGTTCGAATCTCCAATAATCAATTTGAATCCATTCCTCGAATAGTTTATTCTTATTGTGATTTCACCAAATAATCTAACGTATCAATAAAAAAAATAAGGCTAGAAGGTCATAGTGACAATGACAATTTTTGTGTGAATATTTGTACATATAGTAAATATCTATCAAAAATGTTTTCAACGCCCTTTTTTCATCCACATTAATATAATGAATTTAATATACCTGCTCAAATACATAAATAACAACATAATTTATTCAAGTATATTTCTCAACTAAACCTTCAGTAAGTAACTTTGCTTCTTCGAAGTATTTATATTTTGACTCGAAAACAATTCATTAAGGGGCCCCTCTTCGATTTTTGCACCAGGGCCCCGGACTATCTAGCTACGCCACTGACTCTGACACTATCTATAATGTGTAGTAAGAACCCTGCAGTCCAAGGTAGTCTCAGTACTAGAAGATCCCTTGAACTAGCATTCACGCATGCGAATATGCATAAATGCCCCATCAATCCCATAAATCAACTTCAACAAGAATCAAGAAGAAACTGTGGACATCTTTTGAAGTGACTAGTTTTACCGTAGATTGAGTTGGACTAAAGAATAGGATCTGGCCTGAAAGGGAGATAAACCCATGTTATTATATTTGCTAATACTAACACCAGACAGAAAGAATGTTTACCATGGAAGATGTAAAAATCAACAAAAGCCTGGCATCGAAACCAAATTTAATCAGTAATATCACCTCGATATCTGAAGATAAATTGGTTTCATTAAACAGTCACAACTTTTTTAACGAGTTTATCCCATCCTGTCCTGAGAAAAATCGAGTAATAGAAGCAAGATTAATGAGTCATCTTCGGGAACCGCATTACCAAATTCGTAATTTTCAAGACCCGAATCCCTCTGAAACTGCGTAAGTTTCCTTATTCTCCCTAATATATTCAGACCGGATCGACTTTAACTCCATTCAGAATAGGAATATCCAGTTTGGAAAGGACCTAGGGGTTCCTTTGATATTCTCTTGGATGAGTTCAATGAACTCTGAATGACTCTGGTGGCGTCTGCTTGATATACTTAGTTACATACAATTTTTTGTAAACCTGTCCCTGATGAGAGTAAAATAATGGACACATTGGACACTAAGGTCGCAGTAAACGGTTACCCCATTCTAACAATAACAAAGTCTCGATCTACAGAAACATTCTTTCAATCAATCCAAGAATTAAATGAATAATTGCCAAATAAAACATTGTGACAGTGTATCTGTCAGAAAAAGTGAATTGTCAATTCTTCATTTGGTTCAGAAGGAGTTAAAGAAAAAATACGCACACAGCAACACTAGAATAACATTCAGACAAATTCAACCTGAAGGAGTCGTATATATAGATTTGAATAACTTACGATAAAAATATGGTGCCGCAGAAAAACGAAATATAACGGCATAATAAATTGGGATCAGCGTTCATCCGAACTGCTCCTTTGAACAGTTCCCTGCTGAATCTGAAATAAACCGTCTGGCCAAATAGTCCATAATTCCCCAATTACCCAAGTTACACTTGAAAATATGCTGCCAATTCAGCGTTCCATCAGCCTGGAGTTTGCTATCCCTAAAACCGCATCGAACGGCTCCTCTCTGCATTCCAATCACGTCATTTACAGATTCATATTCTTCAGCTGTATTATCTTCCAGAAAACAGGTTCTCTATTTTATCAAGAAGTTCGAACATTCTTACGTGGTCGATAGGAATGTCTTCTAATGCGAAGCCACGTAATGTTGAAGGCATAATAAAACCGAAATTGCTAGATATAAAGACGAAACCTTCTTCCCTTGTGGTGAAAGGGCTTTTAGATCTAATCGACACATTCCACCCTTCCACAGATCACAAAAAAACACAATTAGCCCTACAGACTTGAAACCGATCGGACCACGGTACCCTGGTATCGCTTTTGGGTAGCGCCCTCTTCAGAACCTTTGCTGAAAAGCACTGCGGCATGTATAATAATAATAATAATAATAATGTTTATTTTTTCAACATGGTTACAAAAATTTTACAATTTACAACAATGAGAAAATATGTCAAAATAACAGGGAATAACTTATCAACTATATCGCTTTAATCTACAATATACAAAGAATTCTTCTAAACAGTACGGTTCACAATCTATGCTTAAATTACTAATGCTTCTCTTATATTCTCTAAAGTCTTTTAGTCGTTGTATATTCTTAGGTATGGCATTAAAGATTTTCATGCACATGTACAGAGGCTGGTTTTGACTCAAAGATAGTTTGTACTGCGGATATATATAGGGATCAATTTGTCTGGTTGAATTTCTATTTTCAAACTCACAAAAAAGTTCACAATGTTTCACTATAAATAACAAACATTCATATATAAATAGACCAGTTACGGTCATAATCTTGTTCGCTTTGAAGAGACCACGACATGACTCCCTATACCGTTTATGACACAATATTCTCAAAGCCCATTTTTGAAACTTAAATATTTTTTCGGAAATTTTTAAATTGCCCCAAAACATAACACTATAAACGATGAGAGACTGAAAGTTGGCAAAATATACCATCCATAGTGTTTGCCTGTCTACGTAATTCCTCAGGATACTTAACTGATAAAGAACAGGCATCAATCTCTTCCCTACAGAATCTACCTGGGTGCCCCATTTCATATTACTATCCAATATAATTCCCAGGAACTTTGAGTTATTATTAATTGAAATATTGGTGTTATCAAATATCAGTTTGTTAGGAATCTCCAAGTTGGATTGGTCAGTGTGAAATATAACACTCTCAGTCTTATCCATATTTATCAATATTTTATTGCTATAACACCATTGCTTTATGTCAGCTATTATATGATCTGATGATGTCAACACGACAGAAAGATCTTTAGAAGACGTAATAATATTTGTATCATCTGCATACAATAAGACTGTAGAAGATAAATTTTTCATCATAGTTGGAAGATCATTAATATAGACAACGAATAAAAGTGGACCCAAGATACTTCCTTGAGGGACACCCATACTAAGAGATTGTTCCTTTGAAATAAATGTCGTACCATTTTCAGAGATGATTACTTTTTGTTTACGTCTTTTCAAATAGCCTTCTATAAGTTTTAGCTGATTATCTCTAATTCCGTATGCTTCTAGCTTTCGAAGAAGAAGCTCATGATGAACACAGTCGAAGGCCTTTGAGAAATCTAGAAATATACCATTAGGTATTTCACCGGATTCTAAGGACCTGACAATAACCTTTATCAAACTAAAAAGAGCAGTTTTAATGTTTTTACCCTTTAGGAAACCATGCTGACAATCTGAGAAAACATTGCATCTATTAAAAAAATTTATTAATCTGTTGGCCAAAAGCTTTTCAAAAATTTTTGAGAAGGCAGATAATAGGCTTATTGGACGGTAATTTCCAAAATCATTTAGATCCCCCCTTTTATAGAGCGGTTTCACTAATGCTATCTTAAGTTCTTCGGGAAAAACTCCATCGACAAATACCTTATTAATAATTAACATTAATGGTTTGGATATTACTTGTATTGACCGTTTTATAATTTTCATTGGAATGTCGTCATGTCCACAGGCTATATTTGATTTCATTTTTTCTACAGTACTACATATCTCAGACTCAGTCACACAAAAAGCATAAAAGGATCTGACATTTCTCGGGAGATTGAAGACACTTGTACCTTCTGGAAGGCTACTTGTTAGATTAGCAGCAGCATTGACAAAGTATTCGTTTAGATCATCAACAATTTTATCTCTATCGCCATTTGGTAAATTCTCCTTTTTAGTTCGAGATTGTCTTCCTGTTAGTTTACTAATTGTGTCCCATGTTGCCTTACTTTTATTTGGCGCTTCTTTGATTTTCTGACCGTAAAATACTCGTTTAGAAGTTTGCAGAACAAGATCATATCTTTTTTTCAAGGATTTGTAAGCTTCAGTGAGAGCTGGATTATATTTCAATACAGTATAAGTTTTGTCTAGGAGATTTTGTAGTTCTAAAATTTCAGGTGACTTTTGATATTTAAACCTAGTACTATACTTTCTCACGGTCACCAGTGGAAAAAACTTTCTGAAAGCTGTACCATAGCACTGCGAGAAAGCATCCCAGGCAGATTGTGCATCTTGATCTCCCTCCAGCACTTTTTCCCAGTCAATGGATGAGAGGGCTTCTACAAAACCTTTAACAGATTCATCATTTATCCGTCGAGTCTGAAATTTCTGAGGCATTGATGGAACAGTTGGATTTATCATTTCAAAATTAAAACATACTTTTTGCGCAAGATGGTCAGATATATGAGGTTGAATTACACTAGCTTCAAATTGAGATACATTTGTGATTACATTATCAATGCAGGATTTTTTATTTACAGTAATTCTTGTTGGTTCATTAATAGTTAGTTGAGCATTAAAACTTTCTAGAAGTGCTACAAACTCATAGACAATACAATCAGTTCGATCCAATAAGTTCAAGTTGAAATCACCACTGATGACAAAGTAAACATTTTCTTTACAGAGAATTTCTAGAATTATACATAATTTTTCAAAGAACACATTTACATCAGCGAATGGAGGGGTGTTGGGTCTGTAAATAGATAGAATCACAAATTTACATTGTGCAAACTTACATTCAATTGCTGAACATTCAATTACACGTTCCATACTTAACCTAGTGATGTCAGGTCTATCTTTATATGTGTACGAGGTTCTGCAATAAATCGCACTTCCACCATGTTGGTTTTTCTTTCTGCAAAAGCTTGATGCTAGCTCATAGCCTCTCATCTGAAATAATGGTAGTTCTATGGAGTCTTTCCAGTGTTCAGTCACCGATAGGAAATCAATATCCTGTTCACTAGCGAATATTTCTAACCTGTCTAGGCAGTTACCAATAGATTGTACATTTATGTGCGCCACACTAAATTCTTTCTGCAATGATGGAGGATCAGGAACAATTTTAGTGCATGGTTGTTCTAGGTTATTTGTCTTGTTGTTGACTTCTGGAAAAAATTTCGAAACAGAAATTTTCTGATGTGGATACCCTCAGGCCAAAAATCTTCACTATTCAGCATTTCAAATGTTTTATTCGATGATGTCCCAATGCTGAAAGCAGAATTTCGGCCCTTTGAATCGAGTTTTTTTACTTCAATTTCATTTTGATCATCAATGTCTTGTAGGTACTGCTTGATTGATTCACAAGTTACATCTTTCCCTGCAATCTTCCCAACATATAACCATTTCTTCTGTTGAACTGCTTTAAACGAAGCAGTTTTGTTATTGGCTTTTGTTCCCGTGCATAAAATGGTCTTTGGTCGGTTATTTCTGTTTTTTCTAGTTTGAAATGTTTTCCATTCTTCATTATTTGAATTGTTATTTTCGATGTAACCTACACACTGACGACAGCATGATAACTAACTAATTGAGTACTCGCTGACTATGTTTCAAATATCACCGTTACTAATTTAAATATTACTCAACACTTATATTTACTCCATAAAAGATTGAGGATCAAGCAATATTTCGCCTGGAATATGCAAGATATATCCAGAATATTCCTAGAATAATATTTCTCGAACATTCCGAGAATGTTCTATAACAATGTTCTAGGATCATTCTACGAATATACGGAATACTCTAGGAACATTTTTTTTTGGTATATTCTACGATTATCTAAGGAATTCTCATACTCATATTCATAGTATATTCCAAAATGCCAAAACGTATATTCAAGGCACATTCTAAGAATATCTGGTGCCGTCTCTGAGGAAATGATTTTGATCTAGATTATGAACAATTATAAATTCAGCTGTCATATATTTTTGATCGATTTGTGAATGGATTTCATTTGAAGTAAATTGTATGCATCTGAAAAGCAAGATGCGAACTTTTGTCAACAATCAACATAAACCCTAAGGGTAAAGAAAGTACAAAATATTAAACAATGAGTTAGATGAAACTCGTAAGACAAAAGACTCAAAATCAAAAGCAATATTTCATATGAACCCACCGATTACCCTTGTTATTCCTTGAACTTCAAATTACTTCATAGCACTCCATAAAATGATATCCAAAAATTGTGCACAAAATTTGAAATGGAAATGCCAATCTAATAAATTTAATCTCATTCATACGATCAAATCAAATCAATTGATATCTGGATACTTATGAGTTCCATTGTATTTAAATTTAGACTATATTTTTTTAAATCTTTATCAAAAACGGACCACCTTGTCTACGTAGGAGAATCCATGGAATTTTATTAAGTGGTTTCGAGATAATGCTTGCACGCTTTGAAAGCATGATCTCTTATTCAGAAGAAGGCAGGAGGTGAGAATCTATTTGTTTTACTTGCGTCTTTTATCTATCCTAGACAAGATAAGTGGATTTTCGCTAGACGCACATCAAGAGTTGAGATAAGGCTTGAAACTATATATTTTGAAAAACAATGAATCCATATGATCGAAACTAGCGTAAGTATCAAAACAGCATTTTTGAGAAGTGGAAAAATTTGAGTTCCTGATGTTCAACTATGTTCAATTTTCTCAAGATCTAACTCGTCAAATGACATAAGTTTCTCAAGGTTTCGAACCGTTGGCTGTGAACTAAATATAGTTCTTTATACAAGGCAAATTCTAGGCAAGAATTGAACGAAATGCATATTTCTTTGCACTATAATAATGGTGAATATCGTGAGCATTCCTGATTTCTGATATCTAAAAGTGCAAGCCTTAGGTGACTGCATTCCAGTCATCGATACCCTGAACAAGTCACGTCACCATTCATGTTTGAGGGTTATTGGAAATTTCAGGCTTCGTGTTCTCACGGTAGCCAGTAAGAAGCCGAATCAATAGTTGTTAACTCCGAGCATAAATACAAACTATTCAGAAATGCCTTCTATGAAGAAAAGAACATCAGTTTTTGTTTCAACTAGCTTTGATATGCCAGGACAGAAAATCGATAATCCATTCAAACTGCAAATGAATGCTCATTCAAAAGAACAATTTCAAGAAAAACACAGAAAATCCAATGTTGTAATTGAATGAGATTGTTGCTGTCCTAGTTGGACTCACACAGAAAAACTGTTTCTAGGTGCTCAATACACCCTGGGTTATATGTTGTTTATTCAGAAACTTAACAATTCGAATTGATTCAATGTGCTGTGTCGATCAATGTCCAGAGTTCCATTCAGGCAACGAAATGTTTTCAAAACTGGAAATCCATATCTGTCATACTTGTGTTTTGACGATCGTTTTCAATCGCTATTTACAGATCCTAATTCAGCATTGTCGGTATATTTATTTTTCAGGTGATGAATGAGTTGAGGTTTAGACCATTAAATACCCAATTTTTGTTATTCTTTATGAAAAGTTGGACTACGAAACAGTGTATGAGGAAGTTGTTGAATCATTTCGAGATATTCAAAAAATTAACGACGCAATGCTATACATATATTCCTTGTCAATGTTCAATGGAATTTATACGAGAAATCAACTTTCTAGATATACCTACAACCAGAAATTTATGTGTATAAAGTACACATGGATTTTCAGAAAACTGAGAAAACTATGTTATCTTTCAGCAGTTTTCTTATACAGGGTGCGGCACGGAGGATGGATGGTTTTAAAAAAATAATAAAAGCGTTAATTTTCACTCAAAAACACATTTATTGACGGAATCAGATTCTCAAGGAAATAGCATTTGAGACAGTCAAGTGTGGAAAATCACATCAGGCATGTGGTGGCCGAAATCGGTGATGCAGTGCTGGAGGCGCTCTTGGAAGTTCGCGTAGACTCTCTCCAACATCGCTCTCTCAACTTGGGCAACTTCCACGCGAATAGCCCTTTTCAATTCGTCCAGAGTTCGGGGCTTGGTCTCGTATACTCTAGCCTTGAGGTGTCCCCATAAGAAAAAATCGCATATGGATAAATCTGGGGACCGGGGAGGCCAATGAACATCGCCAAACCTGGAAATAAGGCGACCAGGGAAGAGAGGGCGAATAACGTCCATTGATGCTCTGGCTATGTGGGCGGTCGCCCCATCCTGTTGGAACCACACACGTCGGATTGGAACACGTTGCCGTCGTAATTCGGGGATAAAGAAGTTGTTGATCATTTCGACGTACCGCTCTGAGTTCACGGTAACAGCACGACCATTAACGTCTTCGAAGAAGTAAGGGCCATTGATGCGAGTTTGCGATACAGCGCACCAAACCGTAACTTTTGGGCTGTGCAATAAATAAATGCTAGGAACACACGAGTCTAACGGCACCTTCCCCACTTCTCTCGTCCTCAGTGGGGGAAAGTTATGCCCATCTGAAAAACGTCCGCCCTCCGTGCCGCACCTTGTATAACAGCGTCAAACTCACAAATTCAAATTCGAATCCCGAAGTTTGACCTAGGAAACTCAAATATTCAAAAATTAACGCAAATGAATTTCCCCTTATTATTCCATATCAAAGTAAACATCTTTGCTGGTTATCAACTCATAAAGGAATTTTTACAATAACATTAATCAGATATGATGCTTTATCTTTGTTTCCAGAAGTTTATTGGAACTTAAATCAATTTCAAACATTTCATGTCAATGATCCTTCATTGGTTTATTTCATGGAAGTTTACAAAGCTATAACTAATATTCAACATAGTTGGATGGAATTTTGATTTCATATGACGAAGGCCATTGGGTCGATCACAAATGTGGTTGAATATGATTCATTCTTAGGAGTGAGATATATTTGAAAAAAATACAAATCTGGTTATTCATGAAATCCATTGGCCACCTCCAAATATTTTAGGTTCCAGTAGTTCCATCCTTGACGTCATTGAACATACTCCTAGGGAAGACCTCTTCAAGACAAGCTGGCAATCATTTCAAATCAGACAAGAAGAAAACAAAAATTTAATCAGTGATGAAATTGTCATAAAAATATTGCCGTTAACCAATATAGACTTCTGAAATTAATTTTCATGGCTCCGAAAATTACTCAGTTGCTTATCGGTATTCCACAGGATGTTGGCGAGACGATAACGATGAAGTTATTGATTTTCAGGTCAAGTTTCCCCATGAAACTCAGACGGTGTTAAAAAAATCGTCCCACGACCTTTGTGGTTTGGATATACCGACGACAGCAGAAAATTCGGGGCTCCACCCAAGAGGGGTGGGTATAGGAAATCTTTAATTTCTTTGGAAAACGAATAAGAAGCAGTTGACTCGGGATCGGTTTTACTGTTTGGAGGTAAAAAGTGCTATTCGGGGAATAGCGAAGTAAAGAGTAGCTGGAGAAGTTTTAACCAGGAAGGTTCTCAGTTGACACGGGATTCGGTTTTTAGAAAGATTTAAGAAGTTATGCAGTTTTTTTAAGTATAGCGTTGTAAGGTGTTTAATCGGGAGTTAATGGTTAAAGAAATTGATTAGACTTATTTAAATCACGCTTCGTTTCTCGATTTCATCAAAAATTTTCGCTTGAGCAATACGCGGAAAAGAATGCAAATTAAAAGTGGAATTTTCACGATTGTATTAATCGTCCCGATAACGAGCATCATAATGATCAATCTCCTCATCAGGATCATTCACCTGTCCCGTGCTCGCCTCACAAAAAGTTCAAAAATCCGGACCAACGCGTGTATCCGTAAAATAATCTGCCGAACCCAATCCGATTCGTATCAAAATCGATTTTGTGTTACCGAAATAAATTTGTTAATCCGGAATTAGAGTTTGTTCGGATCAACCCATCTCACGTGAAACGACCGTTGGAGATATGACAACATGAGAGGGTATTGTTATTTTTATCTGATATTGCTCGATATCTAGCAATCTTCCGATTTTGAATCGGTTATAAAACTCAGGTAATTCATTGACTCTTCCTCAGTGAGTTATCGTCCGTAACCTGCCCAGCAAAATGGTGAAACTTAGTGTTACGTTGCTCCTCCTCTTTTGTGCCAGTCACGTCTACAGTGCCAGGATTTTGGGTGTTTTCATGACCCCAAGTTATAGCCACCAAGTAGTCTACCAACCGATATGGAAAGAACTTTCTCTCAGAGGCCATGAAGTGACCGTCATCACACCAAATCCTCTTCATGACAACACGCTTACGAACCTTACAGAAATCGACCTCAGTGCCTCATACAAACTGTGGAGAGAAGAAAATGAGAAAGGTTTGTTCGATGAGAAGTCATTGCTAGGAGAAATGAAGAGATTCTCGAAGTTATTCGAAAAGTTGGCACACTACCAGCTCGGTCATCCAGAGGTTCAAGCTCTCATCAAGAACAAGAACCAAACATTCGATCTACTCCTAGTGGAATATCTTTACCCTGCAATGTACGCTCTTAAAGACATCTACAACTGTCCTATGATCGGAATAACATCCCTTGGTCTAACACCATTTGGAAACGAAATGATTGGAAACCCTAAAAACCCAGCTATGGAACCAGATTTCACAATGGATGTCTCTGTGGTACAAACGTTCAAAGAAAGATTGTTGAGCACTGTTTTGGATTTAACTGGAAGAACTCTGAGTAAATTTGTGCTCATGAAGAAACTAGACAAACTGGTATCTCAATACATAGACCAAGACATAAGACCAATGCATGAAATCGTAAGAGATTTCAGTTTGGTGATCGTGAACTCTAATTTGGCTATCAGAAGTGCCAAGCCAAGTGTCCCAAATCTAATCGATATCTCTGGAATACATATCAAAAAACCCAAACAATTACCAAAGGTCAGTATTGTTTTCCAATCCATGATATCACATTTTCAGTGAATCCTACTTGCTTAGGAAACCTCTGATTCAAATTAACTTTTTTTCAGGATTTGAAACAATTCCTGGATACCTCAAAAGAAGGAGTTATCTACTTCAGTCTTGGATCAAACATGAAGAGCGCCCTGATACCTGAAGAGAAGCTGGCAATGATCCTACAAGCATTCTCCGAGTTGCCATACAAAGTACTCTGGAAATTCGAAAAAGAAAACCTTCCAAACAAAACAGATAACGTCTTCATCCAGAAATGGCTTCCACAGCAAGACGTATTGGCTCATCCAAATGTCAAACTATTCATATCTCAAGCTGGCATACAGTCCATCGATGAAGCTATTTTCAAAAAAGTTCCTCTTCTCTTGATGCCAATTTTCGCAGATCAACCCTTCAATGCTCACCATATGGTCTCGAAAGGAGCTGCTTTGTCTTTGGACTACGACAAACTGACCAAGGCTGATTTGAAGAGATCCATTCTTGAAATGATGAGCAATCCAAAGTAAGTATGAGGACTTCTTTCTTTTTTTCTCTCTTGGTTTTCGATGACACTGAGATATTGAATCTAATATGACATATTTCTTCAGGTATCAAAGCCATATGAATGAACTTCATGCCATCGCAACTGACCAAATCGTCCCACCTCTGGACAAAGCTGTGTGGTGGATCGAGTATGTCCTCCGGCATGATGGGGCAGAGCATTTGATGTACAGTGGAAGAGACATACCCTTCTATCAGTTCTACATGTTGGATATCATAGCAGCTTTAATTGTTGGCTTCGTTACTATTGCAGTAGTTTCTGTCAAGACCACTCAGGCTACCATCAAATTCTTCAGTTTTTCGAGGAACTATGTACAAAATAAAATGAAGAAGATACAGTAGGATGAATATAAGGCTGGGCATGAATACTCATATTTATTCTCATTGTAAATATTTTTATACGGACGAAAAATATACTTTTTCATATAGTTGAGCAGTTTCTTCGTGTAATCTATTAAAAACCCAAATGTTTTCACCTAGTAAAGCTATTGATCGATGTATTGCAGGCAGGGACAAACAAATTCGAATTTGTGTTATCGAACAGTTCAGATCAGTGCAGAAACCAATTCCCATGATGCTGGTGGATAGTTTCGCATCCCAATTCCCCAAATTCTCAGGTATCCAGTGGAAATCTAACTCCCACACGAACTGGGAAGACTGGGAGTCTCTGTATCAGCTCGAACCCGATTATAATCGGGCTAAATCCTCACCTTCAACGCACTCAAATGACTGGAACGATGGTTGATCAAGCAATCAAATCTGGGGTCGTGAATTATAATGAGAACATGTACAGCGAACAGATAGAGATGTAATAATCCGAGATCCTTGATGATGTAGTCTATGTTACTCCCGATTCCTGTAGGAAAACATATGCTAAAATATACCCTTGAGTATGAAACTTGAGAAAAGCAATTCGCCGTCCCCAGAGGTTCTTGCCAACTTGATAACACTATAACTGAACTAAGAGGAACTTTATGCCGCTTTTTTCGTTTGTCCCCACCGCACTGGCATTGACGAAACCTCACGGCGAGTCCATGACAAGATACAGAGGATTTTGCGGTTGGAAAAACTTGTTGTTATACAAGAACAAAGAAATGGAAACTGTTCCAATGATCTCTTTGAACCCAAACATTATGATCCACTATTCATCTGAAGGCTTTTCCAATAAAAGTTGAAATTTTGTATAGACCACTATTTCGGTAGATGTCACTTTTGAAGCGGTCATTTTTTGACATTTGACAAGTATGACCTACGCCATTAATAAAAATGGAACGATACACGCTCCAACAACGCATTGAAAATTATTTAAATTCACTATAAAATTGGTGAAAATTTGGCAGAGACGGTTCTTAAAACTCGAACACAATACAAAAAGTGGTGGAAAAATTTAAGCTGGGAAAAGTTAGTGATGTGAAGAATAAAACCCGTGCACGTCGCTCAAGAACAGCCGAGAATATTGCTGGTCTAGCCGAAAGTGTTGAAGAAAACCCAGGATTGTCCATTCCTCGTCATTCTTTGAAATTAGGCATTCACAAACTTCACTACACCGTATTTTGCATAAAGATTTGGATCTTAAGGCTTATAAACTTAACAGAAGAACTCAAGCCCGACGATCATCAACATCATCGTGTCTTTGCTGATGAGGTCCTTGAAATGCTTGAAAATCATCAGCTTCGATTCAAGACCTGAAAGATTGTATTCGTGAGGCTATCGAAGACATAGGGCAGACACTTTGCTATTTCGAAATTTTCATGAGGAGGAAATGGTCCTGTAGTCGAGGTCGTGATGGTCATTTGGCTGATGAACATCCGATCATCTATCTAAAAATTGGCATTTTTATTTGAACCTCGAAATAACCTCTCATTGGTAAATTCTTTAGTTTTTTATTGTGACGAGAACTTCAAAGGAAAGACTGAATGAAAGAACCAAAGATCAGAAGACCAAGAAAAGTATACATTCATTTGGAAATAAGTGAAAGTGGGCTACATCTTCTGCAGAGTTTCTTAAGGTACTCTAATGTCTGATAAAGGATCTGGTTAAACTAGGCCTAGAAAGTTAAGAAAAATTCAGATTCTGTGCAACTTATGGTGATAAGAGTCCAACTCAAAGAATGAGTAGGACATTATCTCGGAAATTATATCGTGCAAATTGAGATATGACATTCCTAAGCCCACCTAAGCTACTGTCGGTCATCGGAGCTCTGAAACTGGTTGGAGAGCTGTAAATGAAGACGTAGGGAGACAAGTTTCAGTGTTTTAGACACCACTAACTTGAGTCATCTCTTTCTCAGATGCAGCGATTCAAATAGTCCAGTCATATACGCCGATGGTGGCAGATGGAGCTGTGGCGAAAATGACTTCGAAATTAATCAAACTCCATCACCCAATTACAAGATCCGAAGCAGGAATGCCGAAATTAAACCAACCGCCAACTATTTCCCAGGCCATTTTATCTTGGTAACAATTCTTGGAGCCATCAAACCGAATGCGATACCCAAAATAACCCAACCCAACAATTATTGGATGCCAGAAACAAATACCGTCAGCCCGTTCGTTCTGCTGAAATCCGTCAGCCAACTGTATATTCTAATTATACCGGCGAAGAACACAAATGGAAGAGTAGTTATGAATCATGTGTGGAGAGATGACTAACACGAAGGGGGAGCGGTTGTGGCGGCGAAGCAAGAGAAGGGAAGGCCGGGGTGGCTAAATCCTACTTAATTTGATTTATGATTATACTGGGGCGCTGCCATCGCCACAGAAAGGCATTTCAATCACATATCATCTGAACGAGCGTGAAATCGAAGCCCCACATCTGAATTCCGTTGTTTATTGTTTGTTCGATGGCCGCATCCCCGGATTTTTCTTCGACACTAGCGTTTGTCCTAACGGGATTACTGCCATAACGGCTCTTCACGATGTTGTGATTCGAAGTCAATGCGAGATGGGGCTTTATCGTGATTCTGGATTTGGAAGATTGGATTTGACGTAGTCCGTTCACCGTATGCTCCAGTTGCTTCGATTCGAAGAGTGATGACTTCGATTAATGCTTGCTGATGAGGGAGGGAATATCTTATCTTTAATTTCCATCCTCGAGTTCGTTTCGCTCATCGAACTAGTTGAATAAAGTTTATTTCCGAAGAGGAACTTCTTGGAACCTGCTGATAATGAGGAGTAGGGGAAGATGGGTCAATCGTGGTCAGCAGGCAATGGTGGTCATACCCACAGCTGAATAAATTGTAGTTGCCTATACGTGCGAAGTGTGGTAACTTCACAACCCCCGAACCCCAGTGGCGGCTTGTCCTATGAGGCAGGTGAGGGAGTGCCTCCAGCGGCGTAGCTACGTGGGTGCAAGAGTGTGCAGTGCACAAGGCCCCCGACCTCAGGGGGCCCCCAAGCGCTGACCATCAAATCGCGTTTGAACTTGAAAAAAAATTCAAACTTTGATTTTTCTCTGTGATCTATTATGTGAATAACATTGTTTTTATTATATTCAGTTGTTGAAAAATGTTTTTTCCGAAATATCATCAACTGTAGGGATTCATTGCCAAAATTCACTGGTGAATCGGACACCTATCTAAAAAAACTAAATCCGACTAGATGGTCCAGTAGGGTTAACATAATTTCGGCAATCAAATTTCTTTTTTTCATATCATTCGTGCATTAGCTGAAATAGTTATGAAAAATCCTTGCAAATAAGAGCGAAAACAAGCAGAAATTAAAAAAAAATGTTGAATTTTGAATTTATTTTCCTCGGCGATTTAATGCACCGCATTCTCAATGATATCAATTATACATCTGAAGTATTACAAAAATGCGATGTCAGTTTGGACGACGTATGCAGAGCTTTAGAAGAGACGAATACAAAGAAAAAAATTTATAGGAGTGACTTCGAGTCCTTCAAGTGCAAGGCTAGAGAAAATGTCATAGCATATGGTAAAGATCTCCATTTCGAAGAAAAGAGACAAAAAAAAGGTAAAAAATATGTCGATGAATTAGCTTCCGATCACCGATTTCGAAGCAGGGGAGAATTTTCCGGAATAAATATTTTCAATAGAGTGCTCGATACAATACTTTCTCAATTTTAGAAGTTGCCTTCTTATATTTCGGTTGCAGTTTTCAACAAACTGCCGAATCATTGGAAACTATTAAGAATTGAAGGCGCTCCTTGTAACAAAAGTGTATTATTCGCTCTCAGAGTTTTTCTGCGACACAAACCTATCTGTGATATAAGTATAGTTTGTCCTAGACAGTAAGTTCATTTTATGTCCATATTTATTTTAATAATGTGTTATTTATGCTGAAAATTTACGAGACACGCTATTGTATTAAGCCTGTAGTACAATGAAGATTTTATTGATTGATTGAATTCAAGTTTCGGGTGTATGACTGCAGTCAACAAAAATTGGAATTTTCACCATCGTTTCTACTAGATATAGGTAGAAGAAAAAACTGTAATTCCAAGCTTCGACCAATTTC
The DNA here is from genome assembly GCA_951802165.1 of Adalia decempunctata. Classification (NCBI taxonomy): domain Eukaryota; kingdom Metazoa; phylum Arthropoda; class Insecta; order Coleoptera; family Coccinellidae; genus Adalia; species Adalia decempunctata. Next base: position 30,402,470 of record OX637699.1, read on the forward strand.
AAAGTGAATATTGCGATATGAAAGGGACCACCTTTTCAATTCAAGTTCTTAATATTTATCACCTATTTCTACCTGAATTGAATAAGGCATGGACAATTCATGAATTCTGTATGAAAATAATAAGGAAATACGGAATGCTGGAATGCGATCCAACAGAAGTATTTACAGCAATATTACTGTTCCATACAATCTTCCTGTCATCTCTGTAGAAGCTGAAAGATCTTTCAGCAAATTAAGAAAATATAAAATTATTTGCTGAACACTATGAGCCAAGCTCAACTGCGACATTTATGGCTTATACCTATCAATTGAAAATGAAGCTGCATCAAGTCTAGATTTGAGTGAAGTCATTGAATCTTTAATTAAGAAAATATAAAATTATTTGCTGAACACTATGAGCCAAGCTCAACTGCGACATTTATGGCTTATACCTATCAATTGAAAATGAAGCTGCATCAAGTCTAGATTTGAGTGAAGTCATTGAATCTTTCGCAAAGAGTAGGTCTAGAAAGAAGTTGTAAACATATTTTTTCCGAAGGAATAAATGACTTCAAATCAAGCCTCGATGGACCTCTAGGTTCGAATCCTCAATAATTAATTTGAATTCATTTCTTGAATAATTTATTCTTATTGTGATTTCACCAAATAATCTAACGTATCAATGAGAAAAATAAGACTAGAAGGTCATAGTGACAATGACATTTTTTTTGTGAATATTTGTACATATAGTAAATATCTATAAAAAATGTTTTCAAAGCCCTCGTTTTCATCCACATTAATATAATGAATTTAATATACCTACTCAAATACATCAATAACAACATAATTTATTCAAGTATACTCCTCAACTGTACCGGGTTTCTCACTATAATTTGATCCCCCCTTTAACTTTGTTACTAAAGGAGATACAAAAAAATGTTTCATACAAAAATTTCACGAAATCAACTGAGGTTTTTTAATATGGCTTCACGAACTGAAATATATACAAGGTGGCCAACATATTGATGGCAACTTCATTTTTTCAAATAGAACACCCTGTATATTTTCCTATATTTGGCTAGCTCTTTTTCCCCTAATTTCGAATATGTAACATATGTTGGTCTATCTCTCTTATTCTGAGCACCACAGAGTTTCAAATTTAAAGAACAACCTGGCAAGCTCAGCAATAACTTTTCAAGTGGCAGGCTGCGATTACTCAAAATGCCCATTTTTGGAGTTATGATAACGTATGTCATATCGTTACTAAGGAGATAACTCCAAAAACGGGCATTTTGAGTAATCGCAGCCTGCCACTTGAAAAGTTATTGCTGAGCTTGCCAGGTTGTTCTTTAAATTTGAAACTCTGTGGTGCTCAGAATAAGAGAGATAGACCAACATATGTTACATATTCGAAATTAGGGGAAAAAGAGCTAGCCAAATATAGGAAAATATACAGGGTGTTCCATTTGAAAAAATGAAGTTGCCATCAATATGTTGTCCACCTTGTATATATTTCAGTTCGTGAAGTCATATTAAAAAACCTCAGTTGATTTCGTGAAATTTTTGTATGAAACATTTTTTTGTACCTCCTTTAGTAACAAAGTTAAAGGGGGGGTCAAATTATAGTGAAAAACCCGGTACCTTCAGTAAGTAACTTTGCTTCTTCGAAGTATTTATATTTTGACTCGAAAACAATTCATTAAGGGGCCCCTCTTCGATTTTTGCACCAGGGTCCCGGACTATCTAGCTACGCCACTGAGTGCCTCACCAATAAACGTCGAAAATTGATATAATAATAATAATAATAAAAATAATAATATATAAATATAATAATAATAATAATAATAATAATAATAACCCGCACGGGTGTGGTTTGGTTTCTGCCACGCCACATGGGGGGTGACGTCCCCACGGCCCGAGTTACCTGGGCCACCAAGGGTAAATGGTGGCAAACCCATGAACGAGAAGTGGAAACCGATATCATGGCAGAAGGTCGAGATGCCACTCCACCTGCTGGCTCGACCACCGTGAGGAGGACTGCCCGCAGGGGAGCTCGCAACGCACGTATCCAGTGTAGCCGCGAAATGAATATTGAAGTAATGCGAGCTTTTCATTACGTGAACGATTGCGAGGACAAACCACTTCTTGGATGGAGAAGAGAAATCTTCAAGGGATCGAATTATCCCAGAAGATCGCGATGTGCACAGCAGGCTGTGGATTTGCAAACCTATCACATCGTGCGGAAATTTCTGAACTAGTGGGAGGAACTGAAATGTTTTTTCACTGGTTCATATAAGAATTACCAGCTCAAGCTGAGAACGGGAGACCGATGAGGAATAATAATAATAATAACCGCACGGGTGTGGTTTGGTTTCTGCCACGCCACATGGGGGGTGACGTCCCCACGGCCCGAGTTACCTGGGCCACCAAGGGTAAATGGTGGCAAACCCATGAACGAGAAGTGGAAACCGATATCATGGCAGAAGATCGAGATGCCACTCCACCTGCTGGCTCGACCACCGTGAGGAGGACTGCCCGCAGGGGAGCTCGCAACGCACGTATCCAGTGTAGCCGCGAAATGAATATTGAAGTAATGCGAGCTTTTCATTACGTTAACAATTGCGAGGACAAACCACTTCCTGGATGGAGAAGAGAAATCTTCAAGGGATCGAATTATCCCGGAATATCGCGGGATGTGCACAGCAGGCTGTGGATTTGCAAACCTGTTACATCGTGCGGAAATTTCTGAACTAGTGGGAGGAACTGAATTGTTTTTTCACTGGTTCATAGAAGAATAACCAGCTCGAGCTGAGAACGGGAGACCGATGAAGAATAATAATAATATAATAAAAAACCGCACGGGTGTGGTTTGGTTTCTGCCACGCCACATGGGGGGTGACGTCCCCACGCCCCGAGTTACCTGGGCCACCAAGGGTAAATGGTGGCAAACCCATGAACGAGAAGTGGAAACCGATATCATGGCAGAAGATCGAGATGCCACTCCACCTGCTGGCTCGACCACCGTGAGGAGGACTGCCCGCAGGGGAGCTCGCAACGCACGTATCCAGTGTAACCGCGAAATGAATATTGAAGTAATGCGAGCTTTTCATTACGTGAACAATTGCGAGGACAAACCACTTCCTGGATGGAGAAGAGAAATCTTCAAGGGATCGAATTATCCCGGAATATCGCGAGATGTGCACAGCAGGCTGTGGATTTGCAAACCTGTTACACCGTGCGGAAATTTCTGAACTAGTGGGAGGAACTGAATTGTTTTTTCACTGGTTCATAGAAGAATAACCAGCTCGAGCTGAGAACGGGAGACCGATGAAGAATAATAATAATAATAATTTCAACCGCACGGGTGTGGTGTGGTTTCTGCCATGCCTCATGGGGGGTGACGTCCCCACGGCCCGAGTTACCTGGGCCACCAAGGGTGAATGGTGGCAAACCCATGAAAATGGAGCAACTATTAAGCCTCGGAAAAGAGTCGCTGCTTGGGGAGCGCCAGGGCATGTCCGGAGCCGACGCTGGACATGACAGCATGCGATCCGTCGGTGGCAGGGTGCTGAGGAAGCGGGCCCCTGTCATTCAACAAAATACAGCTCCACCAGAACATCGGGAAGTGGAATCCCAAAACATGGCAGAAGATCAAAATGCCACTCCACCTGCTGGCTCGACCACCGTGAGGAGGACTGTCCGCAGGGGAGCTCGCAACGCACGTATCAAGTGGAGCCGCGAAATGAATATTGAAGTAATGCGAGCTTTTTATTACGTGAACAATTGCGATGACAGACCACTTCCTGGTTGGAGATACTCCCTTTACACCGAGTTCACCAAGAGGCATCCGGAACTTCAGCTGACAGAAGGAAACATTGCGGATCGTAAAAATGTCATAATACGGAAAGGCTACCTGACAGGACAGGAACTAGATGAGATCAAGAGAGAAATGGGCTATACAATCAATCAAGATCAGATTGTCGGAGATCATAATGAAGAACCAAACGAGCCTTCGGAGAGACCAGTAGAAACGACAAGGGAACTGCCTGTCACCCGAACTGCTCACCAAGACTGCCCACAATATCGCCAACTGTATGACACGTTCTATAGCAACCTGGCGCAATACGAATCTACTGATCCGCTCAACCGCCCCATCCTTCCAAAATTGAAGTTCAACTCTACGGCCAAAAATAACATCGGGTGGCTCAACGAAATATTGGCAGAACACCTTAGCACTCAATGGACGTTGGAACAAGTCCACTTATCCCTGTACTGTGCCGCCATCACAGTAATAGGACAAAATGGGCAAAAGATCTACTTCCCCAGAACCAGTGAACAGAAAGTTACAAATGAAACTCCAGCCTGGAAAAGAAGATTAATGCAGGACGTCGATAAACTTCGTGGAAAAGTTGATGTCTTGGATGAGTTCCTGAAGGATAATAAATCGCGTAAAGTATTGAACAAAGTGCGAAAAATAGCCACATCCGCAGGGCTGGACCTGGAATCTCCACGACATAGAGATTTGATAGTTGACCTGAAAGATCGCTTGAGACAACAAGCTAAAGCGAAAGGTGCACGCCTACGAAGATACAACGAGTTATCGAAGCGAAAACAACAAAACGCTGAATATGTGAGAGACAGAAAGAAGTTCTTCAGAAGTCTTGAAAAGCCGTCCGAAATCTCCTCCAGTCTGCATGCTGACATCAGCAGTGAAGAATTTCGGCAATATTGGAGTTCTTTATGGTCGGAGAGTGGTAAATTTCAGAGAAATACTAGTTGGCTGAGGGACATTGAACACCATGCATCCGAAATCGTTGAGATGAGGACTGATATTTTCACAGTCGAGGAAATATCCAACATTATCAAAAGCACTAGTAACTGGAAGGCGCCAGGACCCGATCGACTTCAAAACTTCTGGGTTAAACAGTTTCCAGCATGTTTCCCAAGTCTGGCTAGATGTTTTTCGGAAGCGCTGGAAGACCCCTTCAAGATACCGGCTTTCCTCACTCAAGGCAATACCTACATGCTCCACAAAAGAGGAGACCGCAACAATCCAGAAAACTACAGACCAATAACGTGTTTGTCAGTGGTGTATAAGCTGTTCACGTCGCTTGTAAATCATGCGATATATCGTCACTGTGAAGCCAATAATATTCTGGAGGAAGAACAGAAAGGCTGCTCTCGAGGGTCTGCAGGATGTAAACATCAACTCACTATAGACGCTGTAGTGCTGAAGCAAGCCCAAGCGAGAAGGAGGAATTTAAGTCTTTGCTATATCGACTATCAGAAGGCCTTCGATACGGTGCCTCACGATTGGCTTGTGAAAGTACTGGAGATTTATAAGATCTGCCCGAAAATAAAAGCGGTGCTCCAACATCTTATGAGTACATGGAGAACGAATATTCTGATAAATAACATCAATGCTGGAACCGTGAAAATATCGAGGGGGATATTTCAGGGAGATGCTCTGTCGCCGATGTGGTTTTGTATGGCACTAAATCCTCTGTCTACTCTTCTGAAAAACACTACCATAGGGTATAGACCAGCAGTGAGGAATCCGCGAAAACTGTCCCATTTATTGTACATAGATGACCTGAAACTATTCGGCGAGAACTCAAAACAACTTCACTCGCTGATAGATATAGTGCGATCCTTCAGCAAAGACATTGACATGTCTTTCGGTCTCGATAAATGCGCCATAGTCAACATAAGGAAGGGTAAAATGGAGAACACACAGGAACAATTTCAAGACATCCACAGTATGTTGCCCGAAGAGACCTACAAGTATCTGGGCATTCCTCAAAATCAACGGATTGACCACACCCGTTTGAAAGCTGAGTTCACTGCGAAATATAAAAACAGGGTAACCAAAGTGCTCAACACCAAGCTGTCTGCTAAAAACCAGATCGATGCCTTGAACTCTTGGGCTACGCCTGCTCTGACCTACACTTTCGGAGTCTTGAAGTGGTCAGATGCTGATCTGAATGAGTTGGACCGACTCACCCGTCGCCTAATGACAAAGTTCCGATGTCTGCACACCAATGCATCGGTGAAGAGGCTTTATCTACCCAGAAGAGATGGCGGACGAGGTCTGTTGAACATCTATAAACTCTGCAGAACCCAGGAGAAAAACTTGAGGCAGCGACTGCTCGAGTCTGAAGATAGCCTGATGAAATTGGTGACAACAGAGGATAAGGGATACACACCTCTGAACCTACAACACAGAGAACTGACATTCGATATCACCACGAGAAGCGAAGATATAAGTATATGGCGGGAACAAGCTCTGCATGGCAGATTTCCCAAACACCTTGAGGGGGAAAATGTCGATAAATTAGCTTCTTTGTCGTGGTTGAATGCGGGACAATTGTATCCTGAAACTGAGGGATTCCTGACGGCTATCCAAGACCGAGTCATAAGAACTCGCAACTATGAGAAGCACTGTTTGAAGCTGAACGTGGAGGACCAATGCAGGAAGTGCGGCGCAGTTGGCGAGTCTATCGAACATATAATAGCAGGCTGTCGAGTTCTTGCCGACAACGCATATCTGGGCCGACACAACCAAGTGGCAAAAATTGTTCACCAGCAGTTAGCTCTTAGACATGGTTTTTTGGATACTTGCCCGCCATACTATAAGTATCAACCTGCAGCAGTGTTGGAAACGGACACAGCGGTTCTCTATTGGGACAGACCCATAACAACAGATAGATCAGTGGACTACAATAGACCGGACCTTGTATTCATTGAGAAGGATCAGAAGTATGGGGTGATAATTGATGTGGCAGTGCCATTGACTCATAACATCGGAAGAACGGAGTCGGAAAAAATAAGGAAGTACGAGAACTTGGCAATAGAGCTGAAGAATATGTGGCAATTGTCGAAAGTCACTATTATACCGTTGGTGATTTCGGCTGAGGGAGTCATGTCCAAATCATTTAAGAAAAATCTCCAAAGGATCGAATTATCCCAGAGGATCGCGGGATATGCACAGCAGGCTGTGGCATTGCAAACCTGTCACATCGTGCGGAAATTCCTGAACTAGTGGGAGGAACTGAATTGTTTTTTCACTGGTTCATAGAAATAATACCAGCTTAAGCTGAGACCGGGAGACCGATGATAAAGAATAATAATAATTTTATACCGCACGGGTGTGGTTTGGTTTCTGCCACGCCACATGGGGGGTGACGTCCCCACGGCCCGAGTTACCTGGGCCACCAAGGGTAAATGGTGGCAAACCCATGAACGAGAAGTGGAAACCGATATCATGGCAGAAGATCGAGATGCCACTCCACCTGCTGGCTCGACCACCGTGAGGAGGACTGCCCGCAGGGGAGCTCGCAACGCACGTATCCAGTGTAGCCGCGAAATGAATATTGAAGTAATGCGAGCTTTTCATTACGTGAACAATTGCGAGGACAAACCACTTCCTGGATGGAGAAGAGAGATCTTCAAGGGATCGAATTATCCCGGAATATCGCGGGATGTGCACAGCAGGCTGTGGATTTGCAAACCTGTTACATCGTGCGGAAATTTCTGAACTAGTGGGAGGAACTGAATTGTTTTTTCACTGGTTCATAGAAGAATAACCAGCTCGAGCTGAGAACGGGAGACCGATGAAGAATAATAATAATTTATTTTTTATTTTTGCCCGCACGGGTGTGGTGTGGTTTTGCCATGCCACATGGGGGGTGACGTCCCCACGGCCCGAGTTACCTGGGCTACCAAGGGTAAATGGTGGCAAACCCGCACGGGGGGTACTACTTTGTAGTATACGGGTGTGACAATCCCGCGGACCCCGGTCACTCTCAACCGATGTCGGACAGATATCAGCTAAGCCTCGGAAAACAGTCGCTGCCTGGGGATCGTCAGGGCGCGTCTGGAGTTGGTGCTGGACGTGACAGCATGCGGGCCACCAACGGCAGGATGCTGAGAAGGCAGGCGCCTGCCATACAAGAAGCTATGCCTTTAGACGAGGAAGACATTGACGAGGAGAGAGTTCAGGTTGTCGGTCGCATAGGGATTCAACGCTCGAGAGAGCAGCCCGCAGTCGGAACCGGCAGCCGAAACAGGACGGCACAAAGAGGACGCCACAAGTGGACGCCCGAGCAGCATAGCCTGCTGACTGCGCTATACAGAAGATCAAGACCTGAAAGACGAGGGTACATGAATAGGCTTCATGGTCTGTGGTGCGAAAATTATCCGGACCTTGACTTCATGACGCAGCAAAACCTCAGAGATCAGATCAGTCATCTCAAAAGAAGAGGAATCTTATGGCGGTCTCAAGAGCAAGAAAGGACGGAACAACTAGCTGAGGAGCAGGTGACAGATGCTTCGAGCCAACATCAGCAACTGACGATTGACCTGGTGAGAAACATTGCGAGCCGAACCGAGACTGGTACACGCTCCAACAGGCCAATAACAGAACATGTGAGAGATGTTCCCGAAATAGAACACGGTGAAGAGCAGGTGACAGATGCTCCAAACCAAGAACATCAAGCAATAGCCCTGGGAGCTAGGCCAAGAACGGGACAAGTGAGAGATGTTCCAGAAATAGAACACGGTCAAGAGCAGGTGACAGATGCTCCAAACCAACAACACCAAGCAATGGTCCTGGGGGCAAGGCCAAGAGTGGAACAAGTGAGAGATGTTCCAGAAATAGAACACGGTGAAGAGCAGGTGACAGGTGCTCCAAACCAACAACACCAAGCAATAGCCCTGAGGGCAAGGCCAAGAGCGGAACAAGTGAGAGATGTTCCGAAGTCAATCGTCAATATAAAGGAAGCATTTGAGGCTGCTGTTAGAGACCCACTGGTCAAGGCCACCCGAATAAAAACAAGACTTCAGGCTGAAGATCTAGCCGTAGTGGACAAAATAATTCAAGATCATCTTAACGAGACCTGTTCACTAGAAGATGTGGTGGCTGCAGTGAGAGCGGCCGCTTCACTTCTATGTCCACCGAAAAGTTCAGCTACGAAGAAGGATAAGCATAGGTTAAGACTCAGTCGGCTTGACATCAAAATAAAATCAATGAGGCAGCAGGCATCTTGGTACCAATGTATCATAGATGTTCTGAGAGGCAAAATTGGATCAAGCAAGAAAATGAAGGATATGATCGAGGAGTTTCGTTCCATACATCATGCAGTGGATTTGCCCACAGTCCATCTACTGAAGCAGAAAGCTGTAGATAAAATAAGATCACTTGCTGCAGCGCGAAAGAAACTGATAAAAAGGCAAAAATGGATTGAAGATAACAACACCTTCACCGCAGAACCATCGAAATTATTTCAGTCCCAACAACAAAAGGCACAAAACCCACCATCACCTCAAGAGGTCGAAAAATTTTGGAAAAGCCTGTATGAACAACAAGCAGAAACCAGGGATACTCCAGCACTACTCAGATTCCAGCAGATGTGTGATCAAAACCAACAGCAGAACGATGAACTTTCTGAAATATCAACCGAAGATATTAAAAAAGCCCTTAAGAACAAGCGTGATTTTACAGCACCTGGACTGGACGGTATTCAAAACTACTGGTGGAAGAGTTTTCCAGCTACACATCAACACCTGGCAAGATTATTCAGCGGGATGCTGACTCGCCATGAGCCCATTCCGTCATGGTTAGTGGAGGGTAGAACAGTGCTGATACCAAAATCAGGTGATTTAGGGCAACCCAAGAACTATCGCCCAATCACTTGCCTCAATACACTGTATAAGATCCTCACAAGTGTAATTCAAGATCAAATACTGAGGGTTATTGGACCAGTGTGGAACAGCATCTACGAACAGAGGGGAGCAAAGAAAGGAGTGCAAGGATGCAAGGACAACTTGCTCATAGACAAGAGCGTATGTCTAGACGCCAGACACTACAAGCGCGACCTACACACATCATGGTTAGACTACGCGAAAGCATATGACACCTCGCCGCACGAACTGATCATACGGTTATTAAAAATGCTGAAAGTCCACCCCAACATCGTCCACGCGATAGAAAACATCATAGCGCTGTGGAAAACGAAGTTTGCCATCCGAGCAGAGGGTCGAACCGTTTATACAGGATGGGTGAGATACAGGAGAGGAGTTTTCCAGGGAGATTCGCTAAGCCCGTTATTATTCTGCATAACTCTTATACCACTAACAATTGAGTTAAGGGAGAGCAAGATAGGATACCAGGCCGGACCACCAGGCAGAAGGAACCACCTGATCTCGCATCTCTTGTACGTGGACGACTTGAAGCTCTACGCTCCCTCCGAGTCCGCACTGCGGCAACTACTGAATATCGTTTCAGACTACACTTCAGCAATGGGAATGTCATTCGGTTTGGACAAGTGTGCTGTTTTTCATCTGCGCAGGGGAAAAGCTGAAGACGCAGGAGAAGATATTCGACTGGAAGATGGAATGACGTTTCGACACCTCGAAGACGGAGAAACTTACAAGTTTCTTGGAATGAAACAGAGGGGTGTACTGGAGACAACCCAGATAAAGAATGCCTTAACAGCCAGCTACAAAAAGAAGCTGAGAGACATATGGAAATCGCAGCTGTCGGGAAAGAACAAAGTATCTGCTACAAATATGCTAGCCATCCCGATTCTCACCTACTCTTTCGGAGTGGTGAACTGGACGGTAAACGAGCTCCTCGATCTTGATAGGTTAACAAGGAAAACGATGAACATGAATCGTAGCCTACATCCCAACAGTTCAATACAGAGGATATACCTTCCTCGAAGCCAGGGAGGTAGAGGATTGCAATGTTTGGAATATCAACACTATCAACAAACATTGGAAATGGCAGTAAGGATTCTAAGAAGTGAAGATCCGCTTCTGAAATTTGTCGCTCAGCATGAAATTGCGAACCATGGAGCCTTCCTATTCCGAGCTGCACAAAGGGCCCTGGAAAAGCTCAGCATAACCGGCGTATCGATCAATCCTGAGCTCGCTGGAGCACCGATCACTCAAGCGGACCAAAGAAGCCTAGCAAGACTGATCCGAAAGTCTCAGTCAGATACATTACTCGAACATCATATGAGTAAGACCTTGCACTCCATATATTTCAGGAGTTTAAAAGACCAGGACCTGTCTGAAGAATTGTCTTTCGCCTTTCTAAAGTCAGCTAGCCTTAAGTCAGAGACAGAAGGATTTGTGATGGCGTGTCAAGATGGAGTACTGAATACGAGATGGTATAAAAAGAACATCATGAAAATGGACACCCCAACAACTTGCAGGGCTTGCCATGGGCAACAGGAAACGATTATGCACATCCTTTCCGCCTGCAGAGTCCATGCTCCATCGGGGTATGTAGAGAGACACAACGCGGCACTCCGGATTTTATACTTCCATCTGAGAGCCGCGTATGGGATAGACAAAGAACCGGTGCTACCATATGTGCCTCTGGAGATTGAAGCGGTGGTCCAGAACGAAAGAGCTCGGATATGCTGGAACTATCCTGTCTCAACAACACGACAGATCAATGCTGTTAAGCCAGACATACTTCTGCTGGACAAGGAGCTGAAGGAGTTATTTGTCGTGGAATTCTCCTCCCCTGCTGAAAATAATGTTGTGATGAAGGAACAACAGAAGAGGCAAAAATACAAAGACCTTATGTTCGAGCTTGGAACTTTATACCCAGGTCATAAAAAATTAGGATGGTCGTGCTTATCATAGGATGTCTCGGTGGAATGAGAGCTAACTATGTGGATGAACTGAAGATTATCCCGGTCTGCAGATCACTGGCCGAGGTATTGGCGCACAGAATGCAGAAAGCAGTGTTGCTCGGGTCACTCCATATCATCAGGTCCCATGAACTCTAGAAGCCACTTGCAGCTCATCTCTTTTGTTAAGGGACGCTGCGAGGGCAGGATGAAGAACTCCTCCATTGAAGGTGTGAGGGGTTTTTAGTGAGTAGCCAAACAAGATCCTGGATTCTCACACTACCGAGAGTGCGGACCCTCTCGGTGCCCATAAAGGGTTTTCCCCTCACACGGACGTTAAAAAAAAAAAAAAAAAAAAATAATAATTTATTGATCCTTTCAGACATAAAATGTATAGGACAAGTCAGCTAAAATTACAATAATTTATAGAGGAGAGTTGTCTTCCAAGAACTCTCTCACACTATAATATGCTTTAGCAAGCATCATACACTTAATTGTTTGTTTAAACTTTCTTATATCCATGCGTTTAACAACATCAGGTAAATGATTGAAAAGTTTCATGGCTTGATATGTTGGAGACGTTTCAAATTTGCTAGTTCTGTGTCTAGGCAAGGATAATGTTTCTGACCCTCTCGTACAATAGTCATGAAAACTTGTCAATTTTACAAAAAGTGACTCGTTCTCTCTGACATACTGCAGAGATTTACACAAGTAAACACAAGGAACTGTCAATATACCCTGGCTAATGAATATAGGTTTACAGTGTTCACGAGAGCCAACTCGAAACATCATCCTCATTATTCGTTTTTGTGCCAGGAAAACTCTATTAAACTCAATAGAATTTCCCCATACCAAAATATTATAGGCAATATGACTATAGCACAGGCTATAATAAACATTCAGTAGTGAGTCAATGAGGAGCGAGTCTCTGATACGTCTAATCGCGTAGTAAGCTGAGCTCAACTTTCTACTAACATAGTTTACATGCTCACACCATCTCAAATTTTTGTCTACAAATATACCTAAAAACTTTAATGAATCACTGGATTTTAAGTTCTTATTTTGATATTGTAGTAAAAGTGGTTCTGCTACAGAATTCCTTATTTCAAATAGCATGAAATCAGTTTTGGCTACATTCACAACCAGAGCATTGTCCTGACACCACTTTACAAAGCTCGCCATTACCAATTGACAGCGATCAACAAGCTCACCAAGACTCGGCGCCGAAACCGCCACAGAAGTGTCATCGACAAAAATGACCAGCCACTCAGCAGCAATGTGCTTGGGCAAGTCATTAATGAAGAGAATAAACAGCAGCGGCCCCAGAACCGAACCCTGAGGAACGCCCAATTCATTTTTATATGTGCCAGAAAATGAACCGGCAACCCTCACAGACATGGTTCTATTTGTTATGAAACTAGAAATCCAGTCCAGAAAGTTGCCCCTGAAACCCAGATTATATAGTTTGCTGCATATAAAATGTGATGAAATACAGTCAAAAGCCCTTGTAAGGTCGAAAAAAAGACCAGAAACATAAAGACCCTCATCTAAGGTACGGTATAAGAAATCAACAAAATGAAGAGCAGCTGTTTGAGTAGATCTTTTTGCTCTAAAACCATGCTGATCATTAGAGATTAGATTGAATTTATCCAAATAGTTTGTCATACGGTTCATGATGGTTCTTTCAATCACCTTTGAAAAAACACTAAGGATAGATATAGGTCGGTAATTTGTTATGCCACTAGCATCATCCTTCTTAAATATAGGAAGTACAATAGCATGCTTCAATACCGCAGGAAACACACCAGAGGAAACTGACAGATTGATGATATGTGATAAGTGTTCTGCCACACATCCAGCTATTTTCTTTAGGATTCTAGCAGAAATAGAGTCAACACCAGAGCTCTTTTTATTTTTCATGAACTTAATTGCATTTAGTACCTCATACCTGTCCACAGGCTGGAAGAAAAAGGTTGAGGTGGACATTGGGGACAATGTACACGATATAGATAATCTGTCGCCATAAGTTTCAGTAAGACATGACTTGGCTACTGATGAGAAATAATTCCCAAAAGCATTTGCTACTACGGAAGGTTCACAGCATTTTATGCCATCTACTTCTAAATTAATATCATCATAGTGTTTCAACCTGCCAGTTTCCCGGTTTACAACTCCCCATACAGTTCTACTCCTATTATCTGATGAGTTTATGAGATTTTGGTGATAATTCAATTTTGAAGATCTCAACAGTAAGATATACTCAGTTTTGGCCGATTTATAAATTTCCAAAGAACGCATGGTTTGGCAATTTTTGTGCATCCAATACAAATCTTTCAAGTGCTTACTGGCTAATTTAATTTCTGGTGTTATCCATTTTGAAGTATGATCATATGAAACATCCCTATATCTCAATGGACAGCACTCATCCACTGTAGACATAATAATATCGACAAAGGTGTCAAAGGAAGTATCCACACTTGGTGATGAATACACATCATCAAAACAAACCTTTGAAATTTCTAGACTTAAATTGTCCAATTTCGCAGATGATGTATCTCTACTTAATTTGTATTTTTTTGATCTTTTACAAATTTTCATATTGACTTGAAAGAAGAAATCTAGTGTGATTGCCAAATGATCGCTTAGGTGACATTCAAATACAGTAGACTTGTAACTACAAGAATTTGCATCTGTTATAATATTGTCTACTTTGGTTGAAGAGGTATGACCATTAACATTCGTGAATACACGAGTTGGATGCAAAGATGTTACTTTCATGTCAAAGCAAAGAAGTACATCTTTCAGAAGTATGCTCACTCTATTATCACTCAAATAATCAATGTTAAGATCGCCACATAAAAATGAGTAATCTACAAATTTGCTACAATGTTCTACAGCATGAATTAGGTTTTCAAAAAATGTTTCAACATTACCAGAAGGAGGTCTATAAATGCTAATTACACCTATTTTAACATTTGCGAATATCACCTTCACTGCACAGAATTCACACTCCATCTCCTCAGCAAAACTCGATACATCCAATTTCATCACCTCAAGATCAATCTGGGAGAAAACAGCAGCACCACCATGTCCACGAGTTGGTCGACAATAGCTGGACACCAGTCTATATCCGGGTAGTGACATAACACTCAAATTGGATTCATTGCACCAGTGCTCGGCAATACTTATGATATTTGGTTTTTCATCCGATGATATCACAGATAACAAATTCATTTTGTTAGAAATTGATTGAAAATTCAGCTGCATTAGCATTATGATATGATATGATATGATATGATGATATGATATATTGTTTATCCTGACTACTCCTAGGTATATACGTATAAATATCATATATTTATTAATTATTTATTCAATCAATTAAAACTGTTTTCATTATCTTCTTCCATACGCATTTATATCGAAATTTCCCTTCATTATATGTACTTATAGCAATAAAATGCGTCTCCGTATCTCACGATTTCTCGGTATCCAACTCCAGGTAAACGGCAGAGGCAGGCCTCACACTGCTTTCTTTCCGCGTCATTTTACATCATAGGGAACGGACGGCAGGCAAGAAAACCGCACCCCTAAACGCCAAATATTATGTTGAGTATGAGGCTAGCCTCTCCTCTTGTCGTGATATTCTCTCGCGAAGGGCAAACTGTAATTATTCTGCACTATTCGGGAACTAGTTCTTTAATCTATGAACTAGGGTCAGTTTTCAAATTGGGTTCGATTTGTAAAAATAGTTTATTCTGTTTTTCGTGTAGATTTAGGTTTGTCTCAGTGTTCATATGATGTCTTTCAATCTTATTACTGAATTCAATTACCATCGGAGACCCGAAGGCGAAATGTATTTAACGGGACTGATGGGACGTCACGAATTCCCCAGTTAGATGTAAACTCTCGAAAGACTTGTGATTTTTTTTTATTTTTCAGCTAATCAGCAGTTTTTGGCGTAATTCTTATGGGGATAAATCATATATAGTTCAAGAAGTAAAGCGATCTATCCCAGATTTGAGTGAATGTCTTGAGAATATTACGCAACTGACGAAGAAGAGATTTCGCTAGAATTAGTCATTTATTGGTATATGTACATATACAGAGTGTCCCATTAGTGAAATGAAGTAGATAATCTCATTACTTACGTCAGTTACGGAATAATTTTACTGCAAAAATGGTTGCTCTTGCACTGATATATCAGCCTAAAATAATAGTACCGGCCACAGGATGTTCGTTTGAAGCGGTATTACTGGTATTAAAATTAGGTCGGTTTGTTCTAATGGTAACCACTTCATATTATTTCATCTCTTAGTGCTAAATTAGTATTTCGATTCATTGGCATCAACATTTTTCTTAATTTATCCGGCGTCACTGACATAGGTACAATGAAAAAATTATGGGAAAGTGGAAAATTTTACTTCATTATCAGAGTGACATAAACTTCAATATTCTCAATGTTCTGGTTAATGGGTGTTTCAAATCTGATGATTTGATGGAAAGCAACTTGCTCGTAGAGGATGTTCTTAACAAGGTCCAAAATTATAGAATTTCAATAAGGATACTCATTTTCTTCAACTGGCTTCAAATTACTTTTTATACACACCCTTTAAAATGTTTAGTTTTCGAGTAAGATAATTCTTCATCGCTAGAAGTAAATATTTTACAAAGCAAAATGTTTCTCGAAAAAGATGACCTTGAGTATGCTATCGATAAAGAATTATTATAATCATCAGTTTTGCAACAGCCTTTTTCACGGCCACGCCACGGCAGGGAATCTTTTTTTTTTCCGATATGCCTCACCACCTTAAACTGTCACGAGCCGCCACTGCCGAACACCCTCGGTCATTCCACACGACGAGTCTTTCATTTTCGCTCTTAATCGATCTTATTTAAAGTAGTTTTAAGTTATTCAGGTAAGTTAGTTCATTTTTTTTACGTGAATCATTGAAAGTTGGTTGGAACTGTTCATCATAAATTTATAATAATGTTCAATTTGAATCAAAATACAGGGTCTTTCACGAGGAACCTCACCCATATTTATACGGGAAACTACTGAACGTATTTTCATGAAATTCAGCACTTATAAGTATTTCACAATGCTGATGAAATCTAAAATATTTTCAAGGCATGAGCACCTCCGGTTTTTCCGGAAATGACGTCAACTTCCGTTTTTCAAATTAGAACACCATTTTTTTATTGCAGAAATAGATTCCTTAGAAAATTTCAAGTTATTTTGATGTAACATTTTTCAGTTTTAGTTGGAAAATTCTCTCGGAGCGGGAAAATTCGAAAAAAAAATCGAAAATAGAGCTCCGCTGAAACAAGAATAACTTCGAGGTTTTTGGATGGAAAATTTTCATTTTTGGAATTTTTCAAGATGTAAGATTGATGTATCCACTTTAAAAATCGAAATCGCGATTCATGATACAGGGGGTGAAAAAATCGCTCCTTTCAAAGTTAGGGATGACAAAATCGTGAAAAATCAATTTTTTCAAATTAGAACCCCATTTTTTTATGGCAGATATTGAATCTACGTTAAAAAATAATGTGAGTGTATGCATCCCACCCTTGCCCTAAAGTGGATATTTTCTGAGTTATTCACAAAAAACTGTTTTTCGTCTTGAATTTTCAGCTATTTCTTTTCCCTTCACGCCAAAAAGATGAAATTTTCAGGAACTGTTACTTAAACCATGTTTTAGATTTTACTACCCTAATATGCAAGAGAAAAAAGTTACAGGTTGTTCCTAAATAGATGGCGAATTTGGATTCGAATTTGTATCGGAAACCTCTTTATTTCAACTAATCGGCCATCGGTTTTCTCTCCAGTGATAAATAGATAATTCCTTATGAACCATATTCAAAAACTTACCATGTTTTACATTCTTTTTTTTTTAATGATAGATATCATTAATTACATCTGCCAAATTCCTCTTTATTCAGTAGATGTAATTAATGATATCTATCATTAAAAAAAAAGAATGTAAAACATGGTAAGTTTTTGCATATGGTTCATAGGGAATTATTTATTTATCACTGGAGAGAAAACCGATGGCCGATTAGTTGAAATAAAGAGGTTTCCGATACAAATTCGAATCCAAATTCGCCATCTATTTAGGAACAACCTGTAACTTTTTTCTCTTGCATATTAGGGTAGTAAAATCTTAAACATGGTTTAAGTAACAGTTCCTGAAAATTTCATCTTTTTGGCGTGAAGGGAAAAGAAATAGCTGAAAATTCAAGACGAAAAACAGTTTTTTGTGAATAACTCAGAAAATATCCACTTTAGGGCAAGGGTGTGATGCAAACACTCACATTATTTTTCAACGTAGATTCAATATCTGCCATAAAAAAATGGGGTTCTAATTTGAAAAAATTGATTTTTCACGATTTTGTCATCCCCAACTTTGAAAGCGATTTTTCCACCCCCTGTATCATGAATCGCGATTTCGATTTTTAAAGTGGATACATCAATCTTACATCTTGAAAAATCCCAAAAATGAAAATTTTCCATCCAAAAACCTCGAAGTTATTCTTGTTTCAGCGGAGCTCTATTTTCGATTTTTTTTTCGAATTTTCCCACTCAGAGAGAATTTTCGAACCAAAACTGAAAAATGTTACATCAAAATAACTTGAAATTTTCTAAGGAATCTATTTCTGCAATAAAAAAATGGTGTTCTAATTTGAAAAACGGAAGTTGACGTCATTTCCGGAAAAACCGGAGGTGCTCATGCCTTGAAAATATTTTAGATTTCATCAGCATTGTGAAATACTTATAAGTGCTGAATTTCATGAAAATACGTTCAGTAGTTTTCCGTATAAATATGGGTGAGGTTCCTCGTGAAAGACCCTGTTTAGTATCCTTTTTTTATTCACAATTTACTCTATTAACTCTATTGCGGGTAATTGTGGTCAATAATCTGAACGAAAAGGAAAATGCAAGGGGAACGACAAAAAAACCAAACAGTTGAAGGAAAGACTTAAAAAGGCTGAAAGGAAGGAAATGACTCTTCATTTACTGACGTAGACATTGACGACCCCTGCGTCGATGATGATACTTCTGGTCAAGATAACTCAGAAAATAATTATCTTATATGCGGGTAATTCGGCCGAAACAACGAAGTATGCTACCGATGCACTTCCTGTTGGCATTGGACTCACTTTGGTTGCACTGGCTTGGGATCCGCATGTTTAGAAGTATTTAATCATCATTGTCAACATCCAATTGCCCTCACGTGAGTATAATAGTGGTCAAAAACTGTATTTTTTCAAACTATTATTACTTATAAATCGTAATTCCAAAGCTTATTACTCTGACTTCAATAAATTAATACTCCTTTAATGCAGAATTGTGATATTATGTTCCTAATAGAGCTGTGATTTATAATTTTAGTTTTATTTCAAAGAGAGCCTAACTGATCGCCATTACTCCTGTATGGATCCCTGCGTTGTGAATGTGAAGTTCAAAGGTGGAAAGTGTGGAGTAAAATATCACTTCTAAATCAAGAAATTGATCGAGCGATAAGCCACGAGTAAATCCATCATTTAAAATCATCACTTTGACAGATAAATAGATGAGATTATCACAATCCTCTGGATGAGTACGCACTCAATTTTGTTACTGCGTGCATATAGTCATCAAATACCCATTTCGATCAATATCGAGATGGCTATCATATGTCGTCCATTCTAGGTTGCTGGAATCGACGATGATTTGATTTCCTGGAACACTCGCGTATTTTTAGTCGTTGTATTAGGAAACTATTCGTAAAATGCATATGATAAAGTAGAGAAAAATACTACTTGGAATTAGAATAGGAACTTCACTATGACGACACAAAGATTCGGTCGATATCTTAGACCATAGACCATAGAAAAGGGGACCCAGCATCTCATTCTTAAATTCGAGAATTGGTGGAGCCAAAATTAAGTCAGTATTCAATGAGTGGGTCGAAGATAGCATGAAGAAAAGCAATATCATCAGATGAGGCCGTGGTAACATTGCGGAATCTATACAGGGTCTTTCACGAGGAACCTCACCCATATTTATACGGGAAACTACTGAACGTATTTTCATGAAATTCAGCACTTATAAGTATTTCACGATGCTGATGAAATCTAAAATATTTTCAAGGCATGAGCACCTCCGGTTTATCCGGAAATGACGTCAACTTCCGTTTTTCATATTAGAACACCATTTTTTTATTGCAGAAATAGATTCCTTAGAAAATTTCGAGTTATTTTGATGTAACATTTTTCAGTTTTGGTTGGAAAATTCTCTCTGAGCGGGAAAATTCGAAAAAAAAATCGAAAATAGAGCTCCGCTGAAACAAGAATAACTTCGAGGTTTTTGGATGGAAAATTTTCATTTTTGGGATTTTTCAAGATGTAAGATTGATGTATCCACTTTGAAAATCGAAATCGCGATTCATGATACAGGGGGTGAAAAAATCGCTTTCAAAGTTAGGGATGACAAAATCGTGAAAAATCAATTTTTTCAAATTAGAACCCCATTTTTTATGGATATTTTCTGAGTTATTAAAAAAAAACTGTTTTTCGTCTTGAATTTTCAGCTATTTCTTTTCCCTTCACGGCAAAAAGATGAAATTTTCAGGAACTGTTACTTAAACCATGTTTCAGATTTTACTACCCTAATATGCAAGAGAAAAAAGTTACAGGTTGTTCCTAAATAGATGGCGAATTTGGATTCGAATTTGTATCGGAAACCTCTTTATTTGAACTAATCGGCCATCGGTTTTCTCTCCAGTGATTATGTTTGGGGTAGGATAATAGTTATTTTCCTAACAAGTGCGGAAAGTGATATTTTCCCGCACGAAACTGCCGTTACCCGAACGACGCGAAGCGGAGTTCGGGTAAGCAGTTGAGTGCGGGAAAAACACTTTCCGCACGAGTTAGGAACAATATTTTTTCTACAAGCGCTTATACGAGATCGATTTCAACACACAGATCAAATGTGAATTGATCATTCTAAATACACATGAATGACAAAAGTCTCTGACAAGTCGTTACCATTGTACTCTCATCGTTGACCTTCGGTCCATAGAGACTACAAGCCTATGAAATAAATTTAAACTGTAATAATATTCATAAATTCTTTATTAATTGAAAAGAAAACTAGACTAACAGCACATAAAAATGAATTTTGATAAGGATTCTATGTACATTCTGTTTCTTCCCATTATTATCAATATATTCATTAGAAATATTCAGTTATTAGTTATATTTATTGTAAACGTGCAGTTGGTCGCGTTATGCAAATTTATAGCAGAAGCCATCATATTGGTCGAAGTCAGCTGCTCCTTGGAAGATAATGATTCTGTATTACAGTTTGAAGAGGAAGAAGCAAAACGTTGAATATTTGCCATCATATTGTTCGAAGGCTCTTTGGAAGGTAATGATTCTGTATTACAGTTTGAAGAGGAAGAACCATTCAAATTAAGAATTTTAGTGGACATTTTTTTTTCTGGTTAATAGATTCTTCCAAGTATCCCTCAGCAACAGCAGTTGACTTCCATCCTCCTAAATGTTTAATATTTGTGATACCTTCTCCACAATTGGCTAGGAAAGTAGCCGAGGAGCGCCTAAAACTGTGTCCTGTGTATAATTCCGGATTTTGTAGGCGTAAGTAAGCTGCAATTTCGGACGGTATTTTTCCTATTGTATTGATTCCGACAGGTTGAATCTTACATTTTCCCCGATTATACTTTATCAAAATTCGGCGATGAGGTATTTCCTTTGGACGTAAATTCATATATTTTCTGTATATGTTCAGAAAATATCCATTATTGGTGTCTTGGGATATAACAAACGATCTTGGTGAATGATTTTTGGAGTCCTTAATATTGACGATGATCAAGTCTCCTTTATCATCTATATCGTCGATGGTGAGTTTTGTAGGTTCCTCTCGTCTGCAGGCACCAGCTAATCCAAAAATTGTTACCAACTTCATCATCAAGTAAATTTCATCAGATGCCTCACTCATGAATTTTGTTATTTCCTCTTCATTAAAAGTTTTGGCCTTTTTTGGACGAAATCCTATATTCTGTCGTTTAATGAAGGCAGTTAATTTATGGAATTTTCCAATATCCAAATCCTGTTTCAGTTTACAAACACTCTTTATCATTGAATATCGGGACCATAATGTGTTTGGTCTCCAAATTTTGGACATTTCCAAAAAATACGCCGAAAACACTTCCTCCTTCCTCGGTTGAACCTTTTTGGAATTACACCAATCAATGAATTCTGAATATTGCTTCTCATATTTTATCTTCGACTTGGCCGGTAACAAATTTAAACTCGCTTCATAAGAAGCTGCTAATATTTCTTCGGGCAGGCCATCATCAGATCCCGAAGTATCCATTTTACCGGAGCGTACTGATTGAATTCGAGTTGATATTATTTATATTTAAACACAATTTTATAATATAATGACAATGTATTAATTCTTATTCACATGCCGTTTCCATAGTAACGTCGTCGGTGGCATAGAGATATATCATTATTCAGTTTATTCTTTAGAAAAAGCGTGCGAGAAAAGCCCTTGCTAATCCATTACCACACGCATTTGCGTGCGGTAATGGAATAGCAGGGGTTTTTCCCACACTGTTTGGCAATGTGACTCTTTACGAATTGAAATACGTGCGGGAAAGAGAATGAAAGTGCACGCTTGTAGAAAAAAAAATATTGTCTACTCAACTCCCCTGACTGATAAAGAGGACTGCATAGAACGAGTCAGAAATGCGTTCAGGTTTGTTTAGATTTTTAGATTCATAGTTTTGAAACTCAATTTGGTTTTTAAACACTTTTGCAGATCTCTTCCTCCCGATGAAATAAGAAGAGCAACGCACGAAGCATTCCTGAGACGTATAAATAAATGTCTAGAAATTAACGGTCAAAACTTTGAGCATCTTCTCTAGTTATAACTGCGAGAGTTTGCCATGGTTCTCCTAATAGTAACTTGAAGTCGGTTTCAAGAAGGGGTGAAAAATCTACAGCCTGGTTCAAATAACAGTTCCCGAAAATTTCATCTTTTTGGCGTGAAGGGAAAAGATATAGCTGATTTTTCAACCAAAACTGAACAATGTTACATCAAAATAACTTGAAATTTTCTAAGGAATCTATTTCTGCAATAAAAAAATGGTGTTCTAATTTGAAAAACGGAAGTTGACGTCATTTCCGGAAAAACCGGAGGTGCTCATGCCTTGAAAATATTTTAGATTTCATCAGCATCGTGAAATACTTATAGGTGCTGAATTTCATGAAAATACGTTCAGTAGTTTCCCGTATAAATATGGGTGAGGTTCCTCGTGAAAGACCCTGTATTTGAATGGTCCACTAGCGTGGTGTCATCGGTATTGAGGAATGGAAATAAAATTACAAGTGAATTAACTCTTTTTGACGAATTCATACAATGTTCCGAACATTGAAGCTGTTCCTGAGTAGGGTACAAACAGTGAGCTAAATTCAGAATTGATGTTTCCCCTCTCAATCTCAGAAGGGAATCTGAAAAGTGAAATTCAAAAAATTAAATAATCTACGCCATTGTTACTTAGAAATGATAAGAGTAGAAAATAACTGAGTAGACTCACATCAGGATTCAAATAGTCCAGCTTACCACAAACAAGACACATACGAACCATTTTTTCAACGTATTTTGCTGATAATATTCAGAAATAAATCAAAATTTCACTCTTCCTATGCAATATCCTGATGACATCAGTGTTCAAAACGTCATTAGTTAGACACACACTTTGAACAGAGCTTTCTTATATTCAAATGCTCTTGCAACATAGAGCCAACACGTTCTTTTGATATCTTTACGATGTCAGCTAACTCATGCAACTTCACTTTTCGATCATTCAAAACGATTTTGTGGATTTTTTTGATGTTTTCTTGTTTTACCGCCTCATTTGGACGTCCACTACGTTCTGCATCATCGGTGTCTCTACGACCACGTTTGAAGTCAGCAAACCAACGTTTTATTGATGTTTCTGATGGAGCGGAGTCCCCATAACACTTTTCAAGCCATTGCTTCGCTTGAACGGTATTTTTTGCCATCAAAATGCAGTGTAAAATTAAAACACGAAATTGTTTCTGATCCATTGTTTTGAATATGATAATGGAAAAAAAACTCTTAGCACAATAACTCACAAACTAATGAATAGAATGTCATGAAATTTTAACAGCTATCTTTTGATAGTTCTGATTTTGAAAATTGGCTTCACTATATGTATATTATTGAAAGGTGCGTCTCCTCTTTTCATAGTCTAAGGTCGATATGTACAGGGTGGCCAGATTTCGATGATTTAGAACTACAACTCCTAAACTATAAAAGATAGAGATAAAGTAATATACATGTCATGTTCTCTTTTTTCGAGAAACAGAAATTGCTGTCTTGTTTCCGAGCTACAGGGCGATTTTGTTATTTGGTCCATTATTATAATTGGCTATAACTTACGTATTATGGGATCTACGTTCTTGAAATAAACACATCTTTAGGGCACTTTTTTGAGTGATTTTCATCGGTGCTATTGGATTTTCTGTATCTGCTCAAATTTCGGAGCTGTAACAAAAAAATTTTTTTTCAAATAGAAACCATAGTGGAAAACGATATTTCCAAATTGATCTTTCTTCAACGATTTCAAAAATATATATCATGATATACTTCCGAGTTCACTATATATCGAAAATTGCGAAAAAACAATTTTCGTTCAACAAAATCCAAGCAGGCTTTGATTCTCTTCCTTCAAAACTGAGGCGGTCATAAAATTCCATGTCTTATTTATTTTCACTTGTCAAATTCAATTCAGTTTCATTATTATTGTATCGTCTGGCAGGCCCGGATCTACGATTTTTTCTGACCGGGGCAAAAATTCATGATGGCGCCCCCCTCCCCAAGGTTGGATATGAGAACTGAATGCTTTGAAAATGAATATACAGTGTAATTTTTTTGAGCGTTTCATTAGAAGTATTCCAGGAATACCAGGAATTTTGATACGACTTCAAGATTCTGTATTTTTGTTTTAGAGTAGGTACATGAACTTGAATTGTAAAATATTTTCAAGCGAAATCTACTTCCGGTTCTACCGGAAATGAATGTGAACTTATTTCAAATGCAAGACCCTGTATATTTATACATACATGTTTGAATTCTTGGTTTAAATCTGCACTGATTCGATGTATGATATGGCCAACCACTTCGAGCGATTGTTGAGTTATTGTCACATTTGTTGACAGAAAGAGTGTCACAAATTAGTGTTTATATCTCCAAAATCCCTCATTGTAAGAAATTTTTTCGCCACAGTGGAACAAGAGAAAGTACGCTGATACTGCTTCTTGTATGAATTATGAGGAAATATTATACAGGATGTCTGAAACAGGGCTTCAAAGTGAGCCTCAATAAAAAGGAAATCTCATTTTTTTTCAAATGATAACCATATAATTTTGTAATTCCGATCGATTGCTCGTCAAAAACTAGTTAGAGTGTGCCAAACATTTCATGCATTTGAAATCAGTAATTTTGCCGTTATTGAATGAAATTAGAATTTCACGACTAAAGCCAGGTCTCTTTGTCTAAAAATCAAATTTATTCAGATAATTTTTAAATAGGCTATGTCACTCCTAACATTCCTAACATAGGCTACTTTGAAATAGACAAGCATACCACTGAATTTGACTGAGCCAAACCTGGCTTCAGTCGTGAAATTCTGTCAAAATCAGTGGTATGCTAGTCTATTTGAAAGTAGGCTATATTAGGAATTGTCACTCTCACTCATTTTTATTGATCGAGCACTATGCAAAACAAGCAATAATGAAAAGTTACACTAGATTGATATATCAAAAGTCTTTTCTTTTTGCGGCGAATGTGACAATTAAACAAAGCAGATAATGAATGATGACTGAATGAAAAAAACTCAGTTTAAAACTGACATATTCTTAATATTGACATAGCCTACTTGAAAATTATCTTGATAAACCGGATGTTTAGACAACATGGCTTCATTTAGTCGTGAAATTCGAATTTTATTCAATAACGGCAAAACTACTGATTTTGAATACGTGAAATGTTCGGAACACTCTAACTAGCTATTGACGAGCAATCGATCGGAATTACAAAATTATATGGTTCCCATGCATTTGAAAAAAACTAGATTTCATATAGTTTGATTGAGGATCACTTTGAAGCCCTGTTTTAGACACCCTGTGTAATATTTCCTCATAATTCATACAAGAAGAAGTATCAGCGTACTTTCTCTTGTTCCACTGTGGCAAAAAAATGTCTTACAATGAGGGATTTTGGGGATATTAAACTCTAATTTGTGACACTTTCTGTCAACAAATTTGACAATCAGGCTATTACTCAACAATCGCTTGAAGTGGTTACGCATATCATATCATATCATATCAAATCAGTGCAGAAGCAGAATTGAACGAAGAATTGAAATATTCAAAAATACACAGGGTGTTACATTTGAAATAACGAAGTTTATATTCGTTTCCGGTAGAACAGGAACTAGATTCCGCTTGAAAATATTTAACAATTCAAGTTCATGTACCTACTGTAAAACAAAAATACAGAATCTTGAATTTGTATCAAAATTCCTGTATATATAAAAATTTTTATTTGTGTAATGATGAATTCATAATAAATAATAAAAATAAATTCTAATAATAAGAAAAAATCACAAGGAAAGAAATTGGATTTTGTTCTTCACATCTTTACGCGGCTCGTTTTTTTTTCCGCGAATGCATCCCTCATTGTTTTCAAATATTTTTGGCATAGTGATGGTTTATCATGTTTCCATACTACAGTTCCGATTTTAGCACTAGGGTATTAATTTTTTCCGAGAAAATCCAAAATAAAATTTTTTTAGGTTGATTTTGGCGCCCCCTTGAGCTGGCGCCCGGGGCAAGCGACCCGCTTGCCCCCCCCTAGATCCGGGCCTGTCGTCTGGCGCTTCTAAAATTCTCATAAGGTCATCGAATTCGATATCTCACAATCATTGTAGGCCGCCAAATTGATTCAAGAAATATCATCTTCATTATTACTCAGACCAAACTTGTTGATTCTAGTTTTTAAATACTTAGATGAAACAAAACCCATTAGATTATTCTGAAGCCTTGTGAATATACTTTTCTGCGGCTGAGTTCTTTCAGGATATCTATCAAAATATTTTTGAGATGCATAATCAGCGTCATAATTCGCTTGTATAAAACATTCTATCATATTATATTTTCAATATTTCTCGTAAGGCGTGATGTGTTATAAATAAGAATTTTAGAAGCGCCAGACAATACAACAATGATGAAACTGAATTGAATTCGACAAGTGGAAATAAATAAGACATGAAATTCTATGACCGCCTCAGTTTTGAAGGAAGTGAATCAGCGCCTGCTAGGATTTTGTTGAACGAAAAGTGTTTTTTCGCAATTTTCGATATACAGTGGACTCGAAAGTATATCATGATATATATTTTTGAAATCGTTGAAGGAAGATCAGTTTGGAAATATCATTGTCCACTATGGTTTCCATTTGAAAAAAAAAATTGTTGTAGCTCAGAAATTTGAGCAGATACAAAAAATACAATAGCACCGATGAAAAGCAGTTGAAAAAGTGCCCCAAAGATTTGTTTATTTCAAGAGCGTAGATCCCATAATATGGATGTTATAGCCAATTATAATAATGGACCAAATAACAAAATCGCCCTGTAGCTCGGAAACAAGACGCTGTAGCAACTTGGGGTTTTCAGCAATTTCTGTTTCTCGAAAAAAGAGAACATGACATGTATCATACTTTTTCTCTATCTTTTATAGTTTAGGAGTTGTAGTACTAAATCATCGAATTCTGGCCACCCTGTACATCAAGAAATACGTATACTTTGTTTGCGAATCGCTGTTTGTAACCTAATTCCATTCATTGCGTTGGTATTTAAAAATCCTTCGGGAGCAGTGAAAACCTGTTCAACTAAGTGTCTCAATAAAGCAAAAACGAAGAGCCTTTTCTGTTATCTGACTCGTCTCCAATATCCTTTCAAGTTCACCGAACGAATTTTCGATGACAATAACTCTTGTCCTATCTCCAAACTCTCCAATAATTTCACAGCGCAGCATTGGGAATGGCATAGGCCTCATCCTCAGATTACTTTCGACGTTGAATTACTTCCGCATCCCTTTGATACGAGAAATTTTATTCACATCAAGACCGCATCTTGTCAAGGAAGCTGTTTAGTAGTGAAAACGATAAAATACAGCATTGCTTGCGACAAAAGCAGCCTCCATCGTCGCTCATAAATCTCACTAGAGACTCGTGTCTGGAGTGCCAACTCAGAACCGTTTTCAACCCCCCTTTATCATTTGCCAGCTTGATGGCCCACCAATAAATTTTATAAAAGATTATTTTTAAGGCTTGTAGAATACGTAAGTATGTGTTGAGGAGGAAGGTTACACGTGGTCTATGTTGATCATAATTTATTATCATTTTTTTCGGACGGGATATATTGCTTTCCACTGGTGATACCAACGGTCCAATATCACTTCAGGGTGACGGGGAATTTGAATAACTCCCCAATTTTTTCTCAGCTGCTTGTCGTCAATGAAATATCTCCCCGGATATTTCACTGTCGAATAACCTCTCTGAAGAAGGAAGTTCTCACTTCTCAATTTTCCATAATCATAATCAGGGATATCCATGTCGTTGTCCGCATTTCACAGCCCTGTTTCAATAGTATACGCCAAACACAACTGTCATCCGAAGCGTCATATCTTCGTCTGAAATATTGGTGTGGTCATCTCGTGAATCAGAGGAAGAAAGAGGCCAATGTGCTTGACACGGAGGGTGCACAAACGCCAATCATTGGCCCAGAATATGGGGCAATGCACCTATAAGAAAAAGTTTCTAAGGAAGGTGAAAACCAGAAGAGAATCACTCTGGCAGAATCTTCCAGGAATGTATCACTCCAAAAAGTTCCTTCGGAACTTTGAAACTGCAAGATCCAAAAGGTATCTGGATCTCAGTAAGAAACAGCTCTCGATATGATTTCAGACTACATGCAACCCCTATACTCATTTGATAAACCATTCAAAACACAGCTCGACTGGAACAGATGGGACTCGAGTAAAGAATCAGATGAAGGAACAGGGGCGGGAATACATGGAGTGAGGCCAAGAAGGGATTACATAATACCTCTCGGCAAACACGCCACGATGTTTCAAGCTGAAACACTTGCCATTAGGACATGCATACAGAAGAACCTGGAAAGTGGCTACCAAAGAAAACACATCCACATTGTCTCTGACAGCAAGAGCGCCATCAAAGCCCTCAACTCGACACAGATAAAGTCTAGACTCGTCTGGGAATGCCTCCAGGACCTTCTGGAGCTGGCAAAACACAACAAGGTCACTTTAATGTGGGTGCCAGGTCACAAGGGGAAAGCGGGCAACGAAAAAGCAGACCAGTTAGCAAGACAAGCATCTGAAACGCCATTCACAGGGCCAGAACCTGTGCTTGGAATCAGCGAAAACCGATGCATGACCCTGATTGAGGAGTGGATAAAACAAAGGCACCGACAACACTGGGATCAGAGCGACGGGCAAACACCCAGTAAAGTGGTAGGACACACAAGCCAAACCTTGACGACTGACATTTTGAATCTGAACAGAACAAAGGCCCACTGACGGGACACTGCGGCCTTAGAAAACATCTGAACACCATAGTAATACTTGAAGAACTTGTGGATTGCAGACTTTGCGGTGAATAGGAAGAAACAGCCTCTCACATCATCTTTGAATGCAACGCCCTAGGAAGAAGGAGCCACAGAATCTTCGGAGAAATCAAACCAGAAACAGGAATGAATCCGAAAAGCCTCATAAATTATATTAATTGTTAACATTTGTTTTGTAACTGTTTGTGAAATAAATTTGAATTTGAAAAATTTGAAATAGGCTACTGAACCTGATAAAGGACACGAACATATTCTCGTGAGAAACCACAAACTAAAGAGTGATACAAGAGACCCAAGTTGGTCGCAGTGTCACAGGGAGGCCAAGCGCTAACCCGGTCTCTTGTTCGTCAGCAAATCAATCAATCAAGAAACAGCTATACACCTTCTCACCTGCTTCTTACAGGACGTAAGAAGATGCTTTCCGTCGCTTCGGGAAGCATCTGATGAGAATGGGTTTATCGGACACTGAAGAGTGTAGATTTTGAGGAGAGGAGTAAGAAACTCCTATTCACCTATACTCCATTCACAATTATAAAATCACAACTCTGGCCTTGGAAATTTGACACATTCCACTCTGTATCGAAGTTATGACGTTTTTCAAAATATTTTTATGTTCCAAGTCAACACTATGTTGCCCTTTCTACATTCTTAGCGTATTTCTCAGAATGTGAATTCATACGGAAAATG
Source organism: Adalia decempunctata (assembly GCA_951802165.1). Taxonomy (NCBI): domain Eukaryota; kingdom Metazoa; phylum Arthropoda; class Insecta; order Coleoptera; family Coccinellidae; genus Adalia; species Adalia decempunctata. The sequence continues at coordinate 30,432,525 of OX637699.1, forward strand.
AATTAATTGGAAAAGATGTGATGGATGAAAATAATTAACGTTTATATGAATTGATAGAAAGGATTCCTTTTCTAGTTAATTGCATGAAAAGTAAAAGAGATCACTGTAGAAATATATTATTTTTCGCCATGGAAGAAAATTGCATTGCTTCCACATATGTAATTTCCATATGCATGCTCGTGAAGATTTAATGTTTATTATCCTCTTGAACTGAAAGTTCAAGACTTGACGACATCAATTGTTGATTCTAATCAAGAATTCATTAAAAAAAATCAACCCAAAGATATATTATGAATTGATGGGTAATTACAAGAAGCAAGAATAATGTCAGTTTTATTTTGTTGATAACTTTCTTAAAATCAATGTTGGGATATAAAACTCGGCAGCGTTTGTTCAAACAACATCTAAAGAATACATGTTTCAACATCTAAAGAATACACGTTGCACCATCTCGACCTTTGAAAGGCGTTTCTTATAGTAGAATTAGGTCTAAGTTCCACCTCATTAGTGAGGTACCTAACTTTTGCAAATCTGCTCAGATATCGCCAAATTTCTTGGAAAACCTGAAAAATATCATACTAAACGATCCATCTACTGCGATATCTGTCCAAATAACACCTGCAAATATCGATTAAATACCAAAAATCTTTGAACAATTTGTAAACCCAACAAAATGTGGAATATCCTTGATACTTTTTCTTTGATGTTAACAAAGAAACTGGCAACGTCGTTTTGGCATTAACGATATTTTCTGTGCGCGCACTGACTTTTCATCATATGTTCTGTGCTTTTCATCAGGGGCACCAACTCCTGAAAACGAAATCATGACCTCCTATGTGATTAAATAAAAGTGAATGGAGTATAGTCACGGAATGCCTTGCCATTGCAACCCAAAGGAAAGAATCCTTTGGGCAAGAAACTTGCAGAAGTGAGGAGCTAGCATCTTTGAAACCTTCCATGATAATGGATTTCATAAGATCTCTGGAACTGGAAGGCGATCTGTAAGGTGTGTGGTGAGAACAGCACTGCTAGGGGGCAAAATAGACCTCAAGGTCACAGAGAACTGTAACGTCTGTAACCCCCTTCTAGCTATAACTACATAACTATGTGGTAAGTGAAAGTGTTGAAGAAGATCCAAATTTATCAATTCCTCGACGTGCACAACATAAAGGCCTCTCTTACGGCACTCTATTTAGTAGTATACATCTAGATGAGCATCTCCAGTCTTATAAGGTTCAGTTGACACAAGAACTGAAGCCATCAACAGACCATGGAATGCGTAGAACATATGCCTATTGGTGCTTGGACAACAACGTATTTTCTTCAGCGAAGAAGAACATTTTACACTCGGTGGCTATGTATACAAGCAAAATTGTCGCATATGGCACAGTGCAAATCCTCATGCAACCACCGAGAGACCATTACATCCACAAGAAGTCACTGTATCGTGTGCGATTTGGTCTGGTGGAGAGATTGGCCTGTAGAAGAAGGCTTCACTCAAACCGTCAATTCTCATTGCGATAGCCAAGTGAGTACCGAGTTGTTTGGGCTGAAATTATTGATATGGGATGGGAAGAGTTGTGGTTCCAGCAAGATGGTGCAACAAGCCACACAACACGACCCTGTGCATGGTAAATTTTTTTGACTGTAAAACGAAGTTAATAGAATTGATTGAAATTTTTTGTCATCGTGCCATTGTTATCCTACCGCAGGACCTTGGAATCAGTACAATATGATGTCGTAATTCCGGGTCGAATTCCCAGATAGAGCCCACGCGCGTTCGAAAATGTGGCATGGATATGGAGGGCGAATTCGAATTAACAGCGAAAAGCCGACTCGTGTAGAATTCTGGGTCACAACTTTAAATTAAACCATATGCATGAGCGGGCCACACCATTTGAAAATATTTCAGACCCACCAATCCTGGTCGGGGAGCTCTCAAAGGCTTTTGTTCGGTTCTTTCCCCGCTGATTGTTTGTAAATATTCGTAGTTTTCGGAGTTGGGAACACGGATGTTAACTGAGTGCAACTGTTCGAGTTTTTGAATCAACCACCCGAGATGGAATGGGTGGATCGATATTTCCTCGTCCGTTCTTTGAGGTTCGGTCTTTTTAACTTGTTTCGATGGAAGTCATATTTTCTGGAGTCATTAGGAAAGGATAAAAGTTGCATAATATACTGCTCCACAAGAGTTAGGGATATCGTATTCAATCGTTTTTAAAAATATGTAATCTTGAAGAAAAACGCTGTAAAATCATTTAAAACTCAATAACAACTTGAATTAATCCAATAAAATCAGTATGAGACATTTCGTCAATCTGGTCGCCTTTTTTCTGAAGTTTGGTTCTTTGCATATGCTTCATGAATGTTCTTATTTTGAAATGAAGTAAGTTTATCAACGGCTTCGATTTGAAACGAGTTTCCTGAAAATGCCAAGTCGTAAATTAACAAACGCTGAGGCTAATAGAGCTATCGGAATGCTACAGGGTGGCCTAACTCAGGTTGTTGTAGCGGAAAGTCTCCAAGTCAGCCAAAGTGTGATATCTCGACTTTGGAATAGGTTCAGGTAGACAGGTTCCGTGTTGGAAAGACCAAGGGTTGGTGAGCGACGAAAAACAACACCTGCTCAGGATCGTTTCATCACCGTTTCGACGAGAAGAAACCCTACATCTACGTGTAGAATGCTACGGAATACTCTTCAAAATGCATATGGGGTCCAACTTTCTATCGAAACATTCAGACGACATTTGAGAGAGGTGAATCAAGGATCTAGACGTCCATTAAGAGGAGTTACTTTAACACGTGACCATAAGCATCACAAGGCAACATATCAATTGGAACGATCAATGGTATAGTGTCCTTTTCACTGATGAATCCAGATCTGGACGATTGTCAGATTCTCGAAGAATAAGGGTAAGGACAATCCCACGCATACCCCGTAATCGTCGCTATGTCCAAGAAGTCCATTCATTCCGAGGGGATAGTGTTATGGTATGGGCCGGGATATGTTTCAACGGGCGCACAGATCTACACATTTGTCCTTGGAATATGACCGCCTTACACCATAGGGAGCAGGTCATTGACAATGTTGTGCCAAATTTTCACGCTGCTTTTGGTGGAACTATTCAATTTATAGACGATAACACTAGACCGCACCGTGCAGCCATAGTTGATAATGCGCGCGAAGAGCTTGGTATTCCACATTTACCAATACCTCCGCACTCACCAGATTTGAATTGCATAGAACATGCATGGGATACGCTCCAAAGAAGATTAGATAATCATCAACCTACCCCAGAATCCGTAAATGATCTGAGAGAGCTTCTGTCCCGTTTATGGAACCAAATTCCCCAAGAAATGTTCAACAATGTTCAACAACCTCGTGTGTAGTATGCAAAGAAGATGTCAAGCTGTTATTGATGCCCGTGGAGGCCATACATTGTATTGATAGTCTTAAAATGCTTCAATTGAATGATTTTTCTTAACCACCCTGTATACGCTGCAGACCTACAGGCTAAAATTGATTTGCAACTTGAAATCATATTAATATGAATCTCAAGAATGTTATTTTAACTATAATTATTTGCAATTTAAGTCAATATCCCTAACTCATGTGGAGCAGTTTATTGCTTTCTACACTTCATGGTTGAGATGAAATAGTAGAAAAATATTCCAAGAAGACAGAAAGGCTCAGGTCCAGTAGGTGTTAACCTTGAAGCGCTTTTCGCAAGCTCATCGGCTTTTTCATTTCCGTCAACACCATAATGCCCTTGATTCCATGGTTCCGTACAGTTCGTTTTGAATATGGCTATATCTTTCCAATAAAGCCGAATTTCAAAAGAAGATTTCTTTCACTCTCAGGAATCTACTGTTAAAAAAAGTTCAAACCAAAAATTGACGTGACTGCTTGTCGGAATTCGCTAGGAGAACACTTTATGGGCTCTCAAATCTCTGATTTCGTTTCAAGTTCTCACTACCAATATGTGTGAAACCTGAATTAAATGTCAACTTTCAGGATTTTCGAAGAACAATTCCCTTAAATGGTGTTTAATTTCCCAACATGAGGAAAAACTAAACGGTAATGGCTTCCTGGGGCATCAACAAGCTGGCATTTTCCCAGGCAGTTCCACTCTGCAGACTATAGAATCAATTGTCTCTTCAATTTCGTTTCAAAAAAAATAAATATCCTCAAAAAACGTTACCCCATGTCCGAGAAATCCAAAGTGGGAAAATACTTAGCCCCAACAAATCGACTCGGTCACCGATTCAGCCCCAATTAAGCCTCGACAATTATCGCGAGCTTCTCTCTCACGCCACATCACAGGAGGACGAAAAAGACGAACATTCATGAACAAAAATTAATTCTTTTCTTATACCGCCGAGATGGATGGACGGAAATTTCATTAATTTGAGTGTCGTTGCGACGAAAACAAAATCCAACTAGGACTTCTGAAGTTCACGGGGAGAGAATCCTTTCATGAATACAGGTTCGTCTGAGACGTCCGAGAGGGGCCCTGGCAGACTTTCATCCTCATAATTTATCATGATCCGATCGAATGGATAGAAGGGGTTTTTTGGGGAGGGAAATAGGGGAAGGGAAAATAAATCTAACGGTTGGGGCGATAATTAATCTCATTGATTTTCTTGGGGCTATAAGTTCATGAAACAACGTGAGAGGAAATCCTATTAGTAGCTCTCTTTTTATCCGGAATAAGAGAAATTAGATATGTCCAGGGATTGTGAAAGTGAACCTACGTTGATCGGGGAATCTTAAAAACCATAGCACTTATACACTAATACAAGCTATATGAGAACTAACAAACTGCGAAGTGCCAAGATATGATCAGGCATTCACTGGAGACTAAACGAGATAAACCTTCAAGCTTCAAAGCATGTAAATGAAGAAAAAACTTTATATACCTAGAACCTCTGTTTCTATATTCACTCTATCGGACAACGATGTGGCCATTTCTAGCTTGTAAGACTTACTACTGAAGCACTACTTACTTATCTTAGAACATATTATGTTTTATTTGATTCCAATTACCTTGATGTAATGGAATCTCTTATAAGACTCCATATCATGATATGGGATAATAATATATTCAACTTGAAGAAAGAGAACAACCATTGCTCTTAAAATTCTGATGTTTTGGTTAGAAGGAACCAAAATGAATGCATCTCTCCTGAAAATATGTCATCAGTTCTTAGACCAGGTATATTAAATTGAGAACCAAACCCATTGTACATAAGTCATGAAGAGATTTCAGGGTGTTGCTATAACCAGATTGTTCCTAGGACCTGAGCACCGTGACAATAATACCGAACTCTGGAGGTCATCATAAAGTTACTGAGGTGACAAGATTGGGGCAATTATAGAACATGGAACAACATCCTGTGTTTTTCATGAACGAATACTATGAAAGATTTCTGAGTCGATGGAACTTTGTCATGGGTATTTCCAGTGATACTCAACTGAAATTATCATTGATTATACTCTACAGAATTCGAGTTAATTCACATACAATCGATCCTTGTGTGTCTACAGATACGCCTCAAAATTGAGAATAGCATCGCAAAAACCAATTAATAACTAAAATATCTCCGGAGATAGAACTGAGGAACGCTGTATATTCGTCTAACTCCATGAAATTTTGATTAACAAACGCGAAGTTCTGTGGTGATTGGTATACTCCATTCACTTTTATAATGTATCCCGGTTGGCCATGGAATTCTGACACATTTCACCGTGTATATTTTGAAAATGTTAGGTTATAGTCATTTTCCGGTCAGATGAATGAGCAACGTTACCTTTCTACATAGAAGTCGTAGTGATTACGTATTTATCGAAATGTGTATTTACTATGGGAAAATAATGAATTCGCGAAAATATTATTTGAATTCAAAATTCCAAAGACCTGGCGAATGTTGAAGAAACTTGGCAATTTTTCACGTATATAAACACGTTCGGAAGATTCAGTTATGCTATTTTCTTGTACGGAAATCAAGAATCGAGTGTTGAAGTTTCACTGAAGAATAATGGACAGAATAGTCCGTTACTTTGTGATAGTTCATTCGAAAAAATGATAAACGTACTCGAATAACCTGAAAGAAAAACGTTGAAACGAACAGAAAGACCTATGGAATTCCCCAATTTTCAAAATTATCAAGAAATAAACCTGTAGAAGACATTTAAATACCTTTTCGCACAACTTGAAATACCTACTCCAGTATGAAAATGTTGTAGTACTACGAATCCTGTGTCACAGTTAACTCCATTCACAAAGTTGAAAAAGAGTAATTAGAAATTAGCATTGGCAACGTCTTTGGGAATCATTTGACATTTAACGAGTACCAGCCTGCGTCAGTTTTAGATAAAAAAGCTTGATAAACCTAAATCATGGCCAACTGGGATACATTATACAGGGTGACAAGAAAAACTTCGGACAAATTTTGCTGTGGTCTGGAACAAAAGTATTTCAGCGGAGCCAAATAATTTTTATTCTCTTGGTTTCTCTACACTTTCCTGTACTAATATGTAAATTTTCAGTTTAATATAATTTCATTCCACAGAGTTTCAGAATGTCAAACAAACGTAGTGCGATTTTGGAGCTGTTTCGTCAAGGTAGGCGTCAATGCGAAATTGTTCGTTTGCTCAATGTGCCTCGACAAACCGTGTCCGATGCAATTCGTCGTTTCAAGGAGCTTGGCCATGATGGTCGTCGTCCAGGAAGTGGTAGAAAACGCACTGTCAATAAACCTAGCAATCGCAACATCGTCAAGAAGCGAGTCAATCGAAATCCGAGGGTTTCCATGAGGAAAATAGCCCGTGAGACCGGTATGCATTTAAACATTCCGTACTAACGTACGGCACCAAGCGCGAATAGCGCTCTGCCATTGGCCTGACGAACTCGAACTGAGAAATCAACCACACTTCGAATGCGAAACATATACTTAATCGTATAATGATAGTTGTAATAAGCGTAATTCAATTGAAGTTCGGTATTTATCATTTTATTTATCTAATTGAAAGTGGGATTATTCCAAGTGATGAATGAATCTTTACTGGTAATATAGGTAATTTAAATTCTGCAGCATCTAAATGGAATACTTTTGAGATGAAGAGTTATAAATAAAGAACTTTTCAATTTTGAAGCAATGAAACGGAAACGTCTAGTTTGAATGGGGTACAATCATTTCGTACGTTTTCTAAACACGAAAATTCGATTAATTCAATCACTTTCCAACTTTCCATAAAAATCCAAGATACAATCTTGAGTAGTATGGTGGGTTGGGTTACAGTTCAAACTAAAAACATCTCTACCTCCCTTATTGAAAAATCAAATGGAGTTGGGAATAGTTAATCAAAATGAATTAATTTAATCAACTGATATAACACGCGCGAGCGGAGCGAGGACATTAATACCCATAGTTCGATTTATTTTTATTCTTTCTTTATTGAACCTCTAGGTATATTATATGTGTAGGAAATCGTTGATACCGAAAGAAGTTATAAGCGATTTGAGAATAATTTATTTTTAAGGTTGTGAGTTTTCATAGGTTCTCGGCTTGTCTAGGACTTATTGAGAGAAACACAACTATTGCTGTTCTTTGTCTATATTTCGGACCGATTGGGTCCTTCGTCAAGACATGAGCAACTCGCTGTGAAGAAACCAGCTAAATAGCAGCTAATGTACTGAAAAAGGACCCAATAAAGGTCCGAAATATAGACAGAGAACAACAATAGTTGTGTTTCTCTCAGTTCGTCAGGCCAATGGCGTAGCGCTATTCGCGCTTGGTGCCGTACGCGAGTACGGAATGTTTAAATGGGACCGGCATCAACCGCGAATCAGTCCGTCAAATTGCCAAAAAGGAGCTCAACCTCAAGCCATACAAGCTCCAAAAAGTTCAACTCCTCACGGAGGAAAACAAGCACGTACTACTCCTTCGTCTCGCCGCCGGTCAGCAATGGGAGCGAATTTTATTCACAAACGAGAAGCTTTTCATGGTAGAACAATGCCACAACCACCGAATCCGCAATCCGTCATGGTCTGGGACGGAATTTGCGACAGTGGTAAAACTCCCTTAGTTTTCGTGGATCAAGGAGTCAAAATCAATCAAGAAGTCTACCGCTGCGACATCCTCGAGGCCGTAGTACTTCCGTGGGCCAAGCAACACTTCGGCGATACGCATTGGACCTTTCAACAGGACTCCGCTCCGGCTCACAGAGCGAAAATGACGCAAGAATGGTGTAAGACCCATTTTCCTTGTGCCATCTCATCTGCAGAATGGCCGCACTACTCACCGGATCTCAACCCAATGGACTACAGCGTGTGATCGATTTTGGAGCCCAGGGCTTGTGCTAAAAAACAGAAAAATTTGGAGTCGCTGAAGCAATCTCTGCGCCGGGAATGGAACCGATTAACGCCCGAGGAGCTGCGGCCCGTTGCCGAAAATTTCAAGAAGCGTCTGAAGCTGTGTATCGCCGCCAAAGGAAGCCACTTCGAAACGGCTTAAATATATTATTAACAAATGTTCAAGCTATTATTATTTGTTGTTGTTTTGTTAAATTTCTTCTGTTTGATAAAGTTAAATGAAAAAGAGTTTGTCCGAGGTTTTTCTTGTCACACTGTAAAAGTGAATAGAGTATATGTGGATCGAATTCATTAGGTTTCAACAAGAATCAAGAAGTATATGTTGGTTTATTATAATTTTACTGGCGCATTATTTGACTAATAGAGTTCTCGATACTTTCAAAACTATAATAACCAAAAACTTTATGAATTTAACATTCACACGTTGTGAAAATTAAGATATGTCATAATTGTAGTGGGTTTTGATCATGCTGTCACCATGGCTTCTGGTTAGACCGAAAACAGATACCTAGTTAGTCAAAAAGATAAACCTGTGTCTTTTAATATTTTTGGCTTCTCCAATGAATTCCATATGAAAGACCTATTTTTGTTAATCAGTGGAATTCCATTTAGAAGACCTACTATTGCAACGGTCATGACCTGTCCGGAGACGATTCAAAAGACACCCAATTCTCCTGGACAAAATTTTGAAAACTATTATTCCTCCCTTTCATTTCAGCATAAACTTCCTAAATGTACCTGCATATTCAAAGAAGAATCTAGTTTCATTCCAATAAGTAATTGGTCTTCATCAATCAATCAACTGAAAACGATGAATCGTGCTTTGAAAAGTACAAATAGGACATCATTAAATAAATTAGGTTACTTCGAATGTTATTTCGTCGGGGTCATTTTTGGACCAAACTAAACTGCTCCAATGAGTTAGGGGGGTATTGACTTGAATTGCAAAAAATATAGTTAAAATAAGATTTTTGATGAAAATTCATATAAGTATGATTTCAAGTTGCAAATTAATTTTAGCCTGTAGGTCTGCAGCGTATACAGGGTGGTTAAGAAAAATCGAGTAAAATAACGATATTTTATTCCCAGAGAATCCAAGCATTTTAAGACTATCAATACAATGTATGGCCTCCACGGGCATCAATAACAACTTGACATCTTCTTTGCATACTACACACGATTTCTTGAGGAATTTGGCTCCATAAACGGGGCAGAAGCTCTCTCAGATCATTTAAGGATTCTGGGGTAGGTTGATGATTATCCAATCTTCTTTGGAGCATATACCATGCATGTTCTATGCAATTCATTTCTGGTGTGCGGGGGTATTGGTAAATGTGGAATACCAAGATCCTCGCGCGCATTCTCAACTATGGCTGCACGGTGCGGTCTAGCGTTATCGTCTAGAAATTGAAAAGTTTCACCAATAGCAGCGTGAAAATTTGGCACAACATTGTCAATGACATGCTCCCTATAGTGTAAGGCGGTTATCTTCCCAGGACAAATGTGTAGATCTGTGCGCCTGTTGAAACATATCCAGGTCCATACCATAACACTACCTCCTCGGAATGGATGGACTTCTTGGACATAGCGACGATTACGTGGTATGCGTGGTATTGTCCATCCTTATTCTTCGAGAATCTGAAAATCGTCCATATCTGGATTCATCAGTGAAAAGGACACTACGCCATTGATCGTTCCAATTGATATGCTGCCTTGCCCATTCCAGTCTTTGACGCTTATGGTGACGTGTTAATGGAACTCTTCTTAATGGACGTCTAGAACCTAGATTCGCCTCTCTCAAACGTCGTCTGATGGTTTCGATGGAAACTTGGACCCCATCTGCATTTTGAAGAGTATTCCGTGGCATTCTACACGTAGATGTAGGGTTTCTTTTCGCCGAAACGGTGATGAAACGATCCTGAGCAGGTGTTGTTTTTCGTCGCCCACCAAGCCTTGGTCTTTTCAACACGGAACCTGTCTCCCTGAACCTATTCCAGCGTCGAGTTATCACACTTTGGCTGACTTGGAGCCTTTCCGCTACAACAACCTGAGTTAGACCACCCTGTAGCATTCCGATGGCCCTATTAGCCTCAGCGTTTGTTAATTTACGTCTTGGCATCATCAGAAAACTCGTTTCAATTCGAAGCATATGCAAAGAACCAAACTACAGAAAAAAGGCGACCAGATTGACGAAATGTCTCATACTGATTTTTATTGGATCGATTCAAGTTGTTATTGAGTTTTAAATTATTTAACAGCGATTTTCTCGAAGCTTACATACTTCTGAAAACGATTGAATACGATATCCCTAACTCTGCTGGAGCAGTATATTCAAACATTTCCCTTCAAAACCCCGCATTCAAAGTCATCCGATGTTAATCCCATTCAGCAACGCATATTAAGTGGAATGTGCTGATCGTTTATCTCCAAACATAAAATGAACAGAGCCTAATACATCTGCAAAGGTACCGTGCCAGTAACGGCCACAGTTACGCAGAGAAAGTTTTACACCTTAATCCTCTAGGGATGACAACTCGGACAAATTGTCCCAGGACGTGTATTAGGCCAATGAAGCCGCCACCCGGCCACCAGAGTGCTAAACCGACCTTATCTTCGCCATTTCGCTGTCCTCCCAGCTCAAAAGTAACTCCACAGCCCGACCGAGGGACGACCGTTCGAAGTAGACTCCCCAGTCACTGAACATTCATAGTTAAACGAGTTTAAGCGGCCTAATTGAATTTCAGCAGGATTGAAAAGCGTGCAGGACGTTTCTAGTCCGGGGATTTCGATTTTACGTTTGGTTTATTGTCGTCCCTATTTCACATGGAAATTATTCCGGGAATTCATTCCCGATCAAGTGTGTAGTTCTGATTCGTGTGTGGTGTGCTTTAGTTCGAAACATTTTTCAATTTATAGAAATTTTTTATTAAGTATTCTAGATATATTGATGAAGGTTTTCACGGTTGGATTCAACATCAAAATCGGAAAATTTCGGCCATTCTAGACGTACTCCGAAAGGAATTTCACCGAAAGTTTCGTATAGGTGCGTCAGAGAGATTGTTTCCCACAGATTGACTTCTCCGAATGAGTGATGTTCCTGGATCTATTCAATATCTTTCAAAATAGCCATTTCTAGGATCGATAACTCCCACACCTTGAATGTTCCGAGCGTGTGAACAAAATTTGAAAATGAAATTTAGAAAAAATAAAACGATAAAAATCTGGAGTTATGGGGGTACATAGCGGTATCAAAATGTAGGTTTTCGCTGAATTCAATAAAAGTAATTCCAGGACTCTAACTATCATCTTTCAGATTTCGACCTGTCAAATGGCATTTTTCGAAAAATTAGAAATTTCAAAATGTCATAGCTTCCGTCCCACTTGTAACAACCATTTGTTTATCTTTTGTTGATCAGCATATCTCAAAGTATCCCTGTGCCAAATATGAACGATTTTGAAAATCTCAAATATTGGGTGAAAAATGATCAAGGGGTAAGACACTCTAAAAACACCATATTTGTCAGTAAAAATATATATCCAGAATCTTCTGAAGGCGTTAATGGATGAAAAAGTTAATCGAGTCATTCGAATCTTCCATAATAGGTCTTTTGCGGATCGATAACGCCCATACCACGAACGGCCTGAGCTCGTAAACAAAACTCGAAAATCAAAAACCGAAAGAATTAAAACGAAATTATTCATCATATAATAATCGCTTTTGTCTCTTGATATCCCTTCAACATTTAAATTTAAAACTGTAACTTTGCTCTTTGACCAGGAGGATCTCTTGGACCAGGTCTGGTCTTCCAAGCGATGATTCTTCGATTCCTCAGGTATTGGAGGAATACTACAGGACCCTAGTATCGGGGAATCATCTCCCATAGATTAAATATCCTAATGATTCTTCGAAATAAGATTAAAATCGGAGAGAAAATTTCGAAAACGACTGACACTATATTGACATTTGTCAATATATGAGGGCTTCATGGTCGATGATGGTATCAAAATGTAGGTTTTCGAGGTTGCTGAATTGAAAGAAATATATTTCAAAGGCCTAACTAGCACCGTTTAGATTTTGACCTCTCTTATTTGAAAGAATGCAAATTTCAAACCGTCATATCTTCCATCCCTCTCGGTTTATATTTTGTTAATCAGCATATCTCAAAGTATCTCTGTGCAAAATATGAGCGATTTTAAAATTTCGAAATTTTGGGTGAAAAATGAGCAAGGGGTAAGACCCCCTAAAACACTATAATCGTTAAAAATACTAGAATCTGGGTGTAATATTTTCAATTAATTAGAATGTAGAATCATCGGATTCGCCAAGTTCGTAGAAATATTTGCTATGTGCAGCTTAAACATTGAGACAGTTTGAGTAAGAGTTACAAGACTTAGTATACGCTAACAAAACTACAAGAATGATATAGACTTACCAGTAGGGCAGCGAAGAAACACTTGGAGTTAGTTCGGTCGTTGTGCGGACGGAGTTATGCGTTTTGTCGTGTGTACTGACTTATCGGACCGTATCAGAATAACTGACCCGCATTGGGTTTTAAGGGCTGGACGTCGACTTATCGCGAACCCCCACTCCTTCCCTTTAGCCCTTGGTCTGAAAGGGGCGTAGCCCTTATTTTCTTCTTCTTGGTTCGCCGACTTAAGCCTCATCATTCATTACGCATGTCAGCGAGATGGGGTTAAAATAAAGGCAAACACCAAGAATACTACACAGGCGCTACAATTGCATCGTGTTAAGTGAAATCTAAAGTACTACAATAATAATAATAATAAAGGAAAATAAACATATATACATATATACAATATGAGAACAGAACATCCTCCCCCCCTTGAAGAAAGGAAGATATTCTTCAATTGCTCAATTCGTGGGCAAGGGACAAAGTTTGACCAATGGTCTGCGTAGTACCCCCTTTACAGTGGTAACTGAAGCGACCCGTGCGACTCCATCTGTACCGTAATTCAATTGGCTGATTCTTCCTAAGGTCCATTCTAGGGGAGGCTCATTATCTGATTTGATCAAAACCATATCACCTATTTTAGGAGCCGCTTTATTCGGAAGATGCCATTTTGCTCTCTGAGTGAGTGTATGCAAGTATTCCGTTTTCCATCGCTTCCAAAAATCTGTGCGCATACGTACTAACAACTGCCAACGAGTTAAGCGGTTCATGGGTACGTCAGACACATCTGGATCTGGGATGGTTGTCAGTGGTTCTGACACTAAAAAATGCGCGGGTGTCAATGCCGACAAATCGTTCGGGTCGGAGCTCATGGGAGTTAACGGTCTAGAATTTAGAACGGCTTCTATCTGCACGAGTACCGTGTTCATTTCTTCATAAGTCAATATTTGTGATCCCGTAACTCTTTTGAGGTGTGTTTTCACTACCTTGATATTAGCCTCCCAGAGTCCCCCCATGTGTGGTGCTGCAGGTGGGTTGAAATGCCAACGAATGGCTTCCGTTTCTGCCACATTGGCATAAATACTTTTAAGATATTTATCGGAACCTGTGAAATTTGTTCCGCAATCCGAATAGACGTTTTTGCATATTCCGCGTCTACTAATGAACCGTCTAAAACCCGCTAAAAAGGCATCTGAAGACAGTTCGGATAATAATTCGATATGAATCGCCTTTGTTGCGCAGCATACAAATAAACATATCCACGCTTTGAATGTTTTGTTGGTCCGAATTCTACCCATTTTCATTGTGAAAGGACCGGCTAAGTCAACACCAGAGTTTATGAAAGGTCGTGCTTGGTTAACCCGAAAATCTGGCAGATTACCCATTGCCGGAAGAAAATTAGTGGGATGAACTTTCCAACAGGCTATGCACTTATTGACGATACACCGAGTTAATCTTTTGGCACCGAGTATCCAATAATTCCTCTTTAATATGGATAAGGTCGTTTCAATTCCCGCATGCATATTCTTAACATGTATTTCGGTAATGAGTAATGTGGCCAAGACTGATTTTCTTGGTATAAGTATCGGGAACTTTTGGTTAAATAACATGTCAGAGTTACGCAATCTACCACCTACCCTCAACACGTCGTCATCCATAAAGGGATTCAAAATTCTCAATGCTTTTGATAGTCTTTCGCCATTTTTCAAACATAATATGTCATCACCGAAATACTTCTTTTGCTCGTGTTTTATGATTAAAAGAAGGGCGGACTGCAACTCATCCTCTGTGAGGCAGCCGAACGATTCATGGATGACACTTTGGCGTTTCATGCATTTATTTTTGAAACGGATAATATAGGCTAGGACACGCTTAACTTTATTGAGAGTAGAGTATTTATTGATCAACGAGTCTAAGAAATTCAATTGCGACACTTGCGCGTTCAATGTTATTTTTCGCCGTTCAGTTTCAGCCGTCGCTGGATCATGCTCAGGGACTTTCTTGACCCAGGTGGTGGGTTCGTCTAGAAGAAAGCGAGGCCCGGTCCACCACAACGAGTGTGACAACAATTCTGATGGAAAAATGCCTCTTGAACCACAATCTGCCGCGTTATCTTTAGAAGATACATGATGCCATTTGTTAGGCGGTATTCTTTCCTGAATAAAAGCCACTCTATTCGCGACATACGTTTTCCATAAATGTGGGGAGTTCTTAATCCACGATAAAGCCACGGAACTGTCACTAAAGGCATAGACGTCCGTCAAACGTATCTTGTCCGCGAGAACCTTTTCCACATATGCAATCAATTTCGATAAAAGAACTGCAGCCTCCAGTTCCAGTCTGGGCAAAGAAACCGATTGTAATGGGGCGACTTTCGATTTCGCGAACACGAAATTACATTTTACCTCCGAATTTTTATATTTGATTCTCAAATACGTTACCGCACATGTTCCCTCGATTGAAGCGTCACAGAACCCAACGAGATGACATGAATCCATATTGCGAAAATCGATATGCCGTGGCAGCGCGAAGGAAGATAGCACCGTGAGGTCTTTCTTGAAATGTAACCACTTATCAACAATATCTTTTGTTGGTATTTCATCCCAGCCCAAACCTAGAGTCCACAACCGTTGAATCAGTACCTTAGTGAAGAAAGTTATGGGCGTCAAAATCCCCAACGGATCGAAAGTGCGCGCCAATTCCGAGAGCATCGTTCTTTTAGTACAATTGGATTCGACGTATTTGAATGTGAAGAAAAAATTATCTTTAACTGGTGACCACTTCAAACCTAGAATTTTCAGGGAATCATTATTTTCGGAATCGAAAGAAAAGTCAATATTTTGTATATTATCTTCAGGCAATCCGTCCAAAAGTGATTTTGTATTGGATGCCCACTTCCTGAGTTCGAATTTACCTTTATTTAGTAATTCTACAAGTTGATCGCGCATGTTTTTAATCAATTCTAGATCATCGCTACCGAAAGTGATATCATCGACAAAGGTTTGTGTTCGTAAAATTTGTGAAGCTAATGGGAAATTATGGTATTTATCGGCGAGATACAGAAGCGTTCGGATGGCTAGAAAAGGTGATGAAGTAATGCCAAAGACGAGAACGTTCAATTGGTAATCCATGATCGGACCATGTGGATTGGGGCGCCAAAGAATACGCTGATATTGTCTTTGGTTGGTATCGACTTGTATCATTCTGAACATTTGTCTAATATCCGTGAGCATGACATGTTTGTGGAGTCTGAAATTTATTAAAATTTCAATTAGATCGCGTTGTAATTTAGGACCGCAATAAAGAGCTTGATTTAGTGAAACCTTGTCAGGAGCGTGACTGCTCGCATCCATGACTACTCTAAGAGGTGTAGATGTGGAATCGGTCTTCAGAACGGCATGATGCGGTATATAGAAAAACCCATTCTGTTCCGCGTGTGTGGGTGGTTTCACCCTAGTCATGTGACCCTTACTAAGATATTCATTGATGACATCTGTATAAGCAATACGACTCTGAGAATTTTGTATAAATCTTCTTTCTAATGACAAATATCGTCGCATTGCGAGAGAACGTGTATCTCCGAAATCGGGGGCGTTTATTTTAAATGGAAGCGAGACTGTGAACCCGATGCGTTCGTTGTATTTCACATTTTGAATGAAATGACTCTCACAAAATGCGTCCTCAGGGTTTTCTACACGCACATCTGGGACTTCTTCGGTTTTCCAAAAGAGTCGCAGTGTATCATTGAGTTGATCATTCGTGGTATATTTCGCGAAGAAGGTTCTAATCGGACGTGGCGCGTTGTATTGAACCTTTTGAAGAGAGGCGAGTTTTCCCATTACAACCCAACCGAATGCAGTATGTAAACAAACCGGTGAATTTTCATTGAAAACGATTTTTCCCTCCCTAAGAATGAAAGGATATATTTCGGCGCCTAAAAGCATGTCCACTTTACCGCTTTTGTTGAAGTTGGGATCTGCTAATTTTAAGCCACGCACAGACGGAATTTTATTAATATCAAACCCGGTGATAGGCAATGGATCACAAATCTGATCTAAAATGATGAAATCGGCTTGAAATTCTTCGGAATCTTCGCCGGAGATCACGCAATGTATACCCGATTTAGCCGGCATATGCATTTTGTCAAGACCGTGAAGAGTAGCAGCTATATTTATTTTCTTGAGACCCAATTTATTAGCAAACCCCTTCGTTACAAAGCACGATTGCGAACCTGAGTCTAAAACAGCTCTCGCGGTTTGAATATTGCCGAAAGCATCGCGAACGTTAACCAGAGCGGTGGACAACAATACTTCGTGTTCACCCTTCGTGAACATAGCAACCGTTCGATTTATAGGTTCTTGTTGTGGTGTATCATTTTCTGAAGGTTCTGAATTCTCCGTAAAATGCAATAATGTGTGATGCGTCTTTTGGCATTGTCTGCAGCGGTATTTAGAAGCGCATTTTGAGGACGTATGTTTGTCGGACAAACAATTCACGCATAAATTTTTTTGTTTTGCAACTTGGAAACGCTCTGATGCATTTTTATTCAAAAAATCCGAACAATTATGTATTGGATGTTCACCTTTGCAAAAAATACAACGAGTGAGTTTCGGAGTTTTTCCGACGGCTCCTTTTGTATTCGCGAGCAAACTGTTGCGTTGGGGAGTTCTAGTAGCATCCCTTTGGTTTTTATTTGTTTCATTAGAAGTCTTTGCGCACAATGAAAATGTTTCCAAGGCATTACACTGGGTCGCAATGAAATCTCTTACTTCTGTATATTTCGGCATTTCGTTCGACGCGTGATGTATCTCAAACTCTCGCCGGGTATTCGAATCCAAACGGTCTAGCAGCATATTCGATATAATAAAACACCAACCGTTAATATCGTACCGCATGGTTTTTAAAATTTCTAAATTATCGGAGAAAGTATCCAATAAATGGCGCAGAGATTTACAATCACCCTTTTACAACTTGGGGCAGCCTTCTAGTTCCTTCCAGCAATTTACTGCTCTAAGCCTTTTATTGTCGTACCTGTCCTTTAAGGAATTGTACGCAATGGCATAGTTGGCCGACACGACAGGTAATTTTCTAATTAAAGCATGCGGAGGGCCACGTACTTTCGAAATCAGGTAGGTAAACTTCTCGAGGTCGGACAATCTTCCGTTGTTATGTACCAAATTGTCGAAGAGTTCAATAAAAGATGGAAACTCTTGAATGTTGCCCGCAAATTCCTGAAGTACGATTCGCGGTAAGCGGATGTTATCATTCGTGTTACTGAGTGTTGTATTTTGAAATGCGGTTGTGTTGATTTTGGAACGTTGTTCTATTTCCTTTTCTGTTATAAGTTTGTGATGAATAGTTTCTAATTCCAAATATCTAGAGCAGAAATCGTTCATAATTTCGGACTGAGCATTCAATTTCGCGGAATCCCCGGCTAAAGCGACCGCGATTGCCAAATGATGTTTTTCAAAATCCTTTTGTATTTTTTTAAGTCCCCTGAATGCCATCGCGAATTTGGTGATATTAGTTTCGTCACGTTGTGCATTTATCGCACAAGTTTCAATCAACACTAATTGGTTAATAGCTATTTCTCTGAGGGCATCTGAGCGGGCGATTTTTTCTTCCATTGTGAGAGGCATAATTGAGGATGCCTATTTAGTTGAAGGAAAAAATTGACAGAAAAAAGGGATGAAGCGAAAGGAAGTCTTTCGAAGGTTACACTCCACTATTTGGTCATAAACTAAAATTGGCCCAATTGATGGAATTTCAGAGGAGAGAGATACCGAAATTACCTGAGCGCGCGAAGTTGCACCAATGAAGTGATAAGCACGAGTAAATTGGAGCAGACCGGTGAGAAGAGTACTTGATCGATGAAAGATTGCCTTTTTTAGAGAATTGAGTCGTTCTGATATGTACACATATATATTATAATCAATAGTGATACTCAGTCGTATGAAATATGAAAAAATATATAACAAGATGCAACCGTAACACTCGAATAGATACTTGACATAAAGCAGTTATTTCAACACCTGTTACTTCAGAATTGAAACTCCCAGACAAAAATCTCAATGAAAAAAGAAACTTCTTAGCAGAATCCGGCTCGAAGGACCATGTAATATTTTCAATTAATTAGAATGTAGAATCATCGGATTCGCCAAGTTCGTAGAAATATTTGCTATGTGCAGCTTAAACATTGAGACAGTTTGAGTAAGAGTTACAAGACTTAGTATACGCTAACAAAACTACAAGAATGATATAGACTTACCAGTAGGGCAGCGAAGAAACACTTGGAGTTAGTTCGGTCGTTGTGCGGACGGAGTTATGCGTTTTGTCGTGTGTACTGACTTATCGGACCGTATCAGAATAACTGACCCGCATTGGGTTTTAAGGGCTGGACGTCGACTTATCGCGAACCCCCACTCCTTCCCTTTAGCCCTTGGTCTGAAAGGGGCGTAGCCCTTATTTTCTTCTTCTTGGTTCGCCGACTTAAGCCTCATCATTCATTACGCATGTCAGCGAGATGGGGTTAAAATAAAGGCAAACACCAAGAATACTACACAGGCGCTACAATTGCATCGTGTTAAGTGAAATCTAAAGTACTACAATAATAATAATAATAAAGGAAAATAAACATATATACATATATACAATATGAGAACAGAACACTGGGGGATGTAAAGGTGTTATAGCATTGGAAAGTTGTTTTCGAGGTTGCTGAATTCAATAGAAAACATTTCAGAACCCTAACTAGCTTAGTTTAGATTTTCACCTTTCAACTGGAATTTTTGGAAAAATTAAAAAATTCAAATTGTCATAGCTTCCATCCTTCTTTTCGTATCCACTTTTTGTTTATATTTTGTTGATCAGCTTATCTCAAAGTATCTCTGTGCAAAATATGAACGATTTCAAAATTTAGAAATTTTGGTTGAAAAATGAGCAAGGGGTAAGACCCCCTAAAAACACCATATTCGTCAATTATACAAAAATCTGTGAAGATCTAACGCGGTGTTATTTAAATTGAATATTGTTTAAACTATCCGAATCTTCAATAATTGCCATTTTGCTGATCAAAAACACTAATACAGCGAGCGGTCTGAGCTTGTGAACGAAACTCTGAAATGAAATATCGAAAACAATAAAACTGAAAAATTCATTACTTATGAAGGCTCCATGATCGACTTGGGTATCGAAATGTAGGTTTTTGACGTCGCTAAATTCAATAAAAAACATTTCAGAGTCCTAACTAGCTTAGTTTACGTTTTCACCTGTCAAATGGCATTTTTGGAAAAATTGGAAAATTCAAATGGTCATAGCTTCCATCTCCCTTTTCGTATCCACTATTTATTTATATTTTGTGGATCAGCATATCTCAAAGTATCTCTGTGCAAAATATGAGCGATTTTCAAATTTTGAAATTTTGAGTGAAAAATGAGCAAGGGGTAAGACCCTCCAAAAACACCATATTCGCCAATAATACAAAAATCTGGGAGGATCTAACGGTTTTATTGAATTGGAATATTATTCGAACTATCCGAATCTTCAATAATAGCCATTTTTCTGATCAATAGCACCCTTACCGCGAACGGTCTGAGCTTGTGAACGAATCTTAGAAATGAAATGTCGAAAACGATAAAACTGAAAAATTCATTACTCATGAGGGCTACATGGTCGACTTTGGTATCGAAATATAGGTTTTCGAGGTCGCTGAATTCAATGAAAAACATTTCAGAGTCGTAACTAGCTAAGTTTACGTTTTCACCAGTCAAATGGCATTTTTGGAAAAATTGAAAAAGTCCTTAGACCATATTCTATGGTCTAAGGAAAAGTCAAATTGCCATAACTTCCATCTCTCTTTTTGTATCCACTATTTGTTTATATTCGGTTGATCAGCATACCTCGAAGTATCTCTGTGCAAAATATGATTTTAAAATTTGGAAATTTTGGGTGAAAAATGAGCAAGGGGTAAGACCTCTTAAAAACACCATATTCGTCAATAATACAAAAATCTGAGTGGATTTAACGGTGTTATTGAATTGGAAAGTTGTTCAAACCATTCGAATCTTCAATAATTGCCATTGTTCTGATCAATAACACCCATACCGCGGACGTTCTGAGATTGTGAACGAAACTCGAAAATGAAATTACGAAAACATAAACCTGAGAAATGCATCGTCGACTTTGGTATCAAAATATAGGTTTTTGAGGTCGCTGAATTCAATAAAAATCATTTCAGAGCCCTAACTAGCTTAGTTAAGATTTTCACCTGTCAAATGGCATTTTTGGAAAAATTGGAAGATTCAAATTGTCATAGATTCCATCCCTCTCTTCGTATCTACTGTTAGTTTATATTTTATTGATCAGCTAATCTCAAAGTATCTCTGTGCAAAATACCTTAGAACATCAAATCAGTCGATAAAGAAAATATCCAAATGTTCGGTGAAATCTGGGTAAATTCCATCGTATATTATCAACAGAATCCTCTAGGCTGCTTCACAGGTAGGGCACAAAGGATCTCGAACGCCAATTTCAATCAAATCCGCTGAATATTCCACAAATAGTTTGACGAAACAATTCTCCTAGTATCATCCAGGTGAATCGCAATCTCTCTACATCAGTTTCTAGATCCATTCACAGACGAATTAAGGTGTGAAACTATGCCGGCGCTATTTCCTCCTATTCCCTTGGACATTGTTGCACGTCGTGAGATCTGACAATGTACCCGCTTTTGTCTCGTACCTTTGATAAAGTGTTATTTGTTTCAGCTAAATACCGAGGCAATTCCTTTAATAGTCATCTACAAATGGAACATTCATTTTGGGCTTGTTGAAAATGAGGGATATAGTGTACAATGTACATCGTTAGCGTTCGGATGGCATCTTTCATGTTTGTTTGATGCCGCCAGGGCTATTTGAGCTTTCATGGAAATTCACAAAGGTTTTTCACCGGCGATAACATTGTTGTACGGCAGACAAGGAAAAAGGAATATTTTATTGAGTTCCGTTCGATCTTCAAAGCCCACTTCAATATCAGTCAATTCTCTATGCCGATGTTTTCAAAGCTTTGACACTACTCCCTAGGATTGATTTGTTTTTGTTTTGACGCTGAAAATAGTTTGCTCTCATTTGTACTTAAATGACTAAACTTCCACTTCCTTGTAAACTGACAAAGAAACAAAGAAGCATCTGCTTAAATTTCAATTCTTTCTTGGTAAAACATAAGATAGTATAGCAAGGAGTAAATGATTAAAATATGGAGAAAAAGCTAAGGGTTTACAATTCTTTTTTAAAAATTTGTTGATAATGTGTTTGTCCACCGTGATTATCTATACACTCCCCAACACGTCTTGGCATTGATGCTATAAGATGGTATATTTCTTCTTGAGGAATACTATCCCAAGCTACCTGTATTTCATGTCTCAGAGCCGTCAAAGTCCGTGGGGGCTGGGGTAAATTTTCAAGCGTTCTACCCATGATGTCCCAAACATACTCTATCTATGGGCAGCCATGGTAGAAGATTCTCATGATTCGCTTCAAAAAAGTTCAAACTAACTCGGGCAACATGAGGTCGACCATTATCTTGCTGAAATATTGGATTCTCGGGCCGGTTAAGGTAAGGGAGAACATAAGGCTCCACTATTTCTTGGAGGTAACGCAGCCCTGTCATGTTACCTCGAATAAGGACCAAAGATGACCTACTTGCAGTTGCAATAGCACCCCATACCACATCGCTTACTGTTCGGTGTACATGACGCTCAACATCAAACTGAGATTCACGTCTTTCTCCGCGACGTCATCTAACCCTTCTTCGGCCATCATGTGCAGCCAAAGAGAATCGAGATTCATCAGAAAAGACGACCTGAGGCCATTCCACATTCCAATGTTGACGTTTGCACCACTGTAATCGTTGCCGGCGTTGCTGCAGTCTTAAAGACCTTATCCGGCGAAATACCGTTCGGACATTTACAGGATGACCTTGTTCTCCTAACCGCTCATCAACCAAAGATCGAGTTGACGCAAATCGGTCTCTAATGGCCATAAGTATTAGACGTCAATCTTGAACATTTGGTACCCTTCGATTTTGCACATAATCAAACCACGCTTGACAACATCTCATAAAAGTAGTTGGATTTCTGTTCCTACGGTTTGCAATTTCTCGAAATTGGAATAATCAGTTTTGGCTTGAGGACAGGGCAAATGAAATTTATCCTTTTCGAATTGTCCTCAAGCCACAAACTGATTATTCCAATTCAATATAAGGACGCGAAGGAGATAACATTTCTCGAAATGACAACTCCGTCTCCCGTAAACCAATATTTCGACCTCTTTCAAATTCACTTAGCTGGCGATAAATTCCGCGTACACGTCCTCTAGGCATTTTAACAACAACTGAACATCGACTTTGGATCTCCTCGAACAGCTGTTTTGTTGTAAAATTTAAAGAAATTGCCAAAAACGACTACAATATTCGAGTAACAAAAAATTTTTACATGACTATTCCACTCTTTTCATTTTTAGTGAGGAAGTTTCCGTTTCATCCCGAAAAACTTTTCAAGCCGGCAAAACCAACATGTTGGTCTTTCAGCGACAAAATTTTTGACGTTTCTCGAATTCATAGATAGCTTCGGAAATAAATATCATAGAGAGAACAAACAACGTTTAGTGGTTTAGTTAATTTATGATGAATTCTAATAGCGCAATACGCGTCAAATGTGAACATATTACCCTATTTTCTCGTGGAATAGTCATGCCGAACACCACTCGAGATGAAATTTAAGCAGGTAAAATTTCTCGATTGTAATATTCAAGTTTGTTGCTTTTCGGAAATTTCGTTCATGACATTTTTCCAAAATCACTCGCCTAACGGCTCGTGATTTTGATACAAATGTCATTCGCGAAATTTCGGAGCAACAAACTTTCTTATTACAATCGAGAAATTTTGCCGGCAAAATTCCATCTCTAGTGGTATTACATATGACTATGTAATGAAATTTGCTTAGAGCTTATTTTCTTTTTTTAAGATATCTCAGGGTGGGCTCACCGATATTGAGGTCTCTGACCATGAATACTATTCACGGAATAAAACACATCACTTTCAAACATATATTAAAACCATCAAAGATATAATCAATCTCAATATCCGCTCAACAGTAGATTTCACCCTACTATATTCAAAGTGTATCAAAAATTTACCAGTTTCCATGCATTAAACGTCTTCTTACAAATGTATATGATCTTAAAATTGTTGAAGAAAAATATAATTTATGAATAAGTGGTTGAAATACGGAGATAAGTCCTTGAATCGGCGTTGAAGGGAATCCTGATGTGGAACTCAACAGGTTACCTTCGATCAAATGGCTTGGTCTCAGCACTAGTGGCATGCAGGGGCCATCTGGTAATTTCAATCTACCGAAGTATCTATTTTTCCCAATCCTTTCTGGACACACGGTGTAGATGGAGAATGATGCCACAGCGAAGTTGTGAGTAACGAGAAATGAGGAGGAGCAGCAAGAGTATCAGGAACAGCTGGAGCAGCCGGAGGACCTATGTATTAATTCATGTGAATTAATATAAGTTTCACTCAAAAATACATTGCTCTGTCGTCAGTGGTTTGTGTTGAACAAATAAAAAAAACTTAATATAATTCAGGATGTGAAATATCGAAAAATGAAGACGGCAGTGCAATGGTTTCCATCGACAACAAAATGGCGATAAAAAAAATAGCATAAAAAAAATGAACACAAAACGATTGACAAAAATTATATCTTACCCTCAACATCCAGATATATCACTGAAATTTTCGATTTCAAACAAATCGAACACTGAAGATATTTATCTCAAGAAAAACCAACTATAAAATTCACTATAGGCTAACGACGTCTTCATTCATTAGCGTTCCAAATTCAAAAGGAATGAGGATCATATGTACCTAGATAATATGGTACCTTACGCATGTCGTCATCCAATATGCAATTTATAGTGGCACATATATCGACAAATCACAACACGTTAACAATCTGAGCGGGAATTGAAACAAATTTAAATCAAATGCAAACGGAACGTTACAACTATTCCACTTTTTTCATTTTTAGTGAGGAAGTTTCCGTAGCAACGATCGTTTCATCCCGAAAAAATTTTCAAGCCGGCAAAACGAACATGTTTTTCAGCGACAAAATTTTTGACGTTTCTCGAATTCATAGTGTTCAGAATTCACACATTTGTTTTATTATACCACAAAGTCTATACATAGGATGGGCTTACTCAGTAAGAATAAGAACGGGATATTCTGTGCTCTGTGCGATTCTATGGCTGTTGTAAAAATCCCACAAGCATATACCTGCTCAGTTCAACAAGTGAACAAGAAACCTCTCTGCCATCGGTCGCATATCGTTTTTAGACGGCTTAGCTCGAAGCCCCTAACAAATAGTTTCCACGTCGTCGGCTTCGGAAATAAATATCATAGAGAGAACAAACAACGTTTAGTGGTTTAGTTAATCTATGATGAATTCTAATTTTCCAAATAGCGCAATACGCGTCAAATGTGAACATATTACCCTATTTTCTCGTGGAATACTCATGCCGAATACCACTCGAGATGAAATTTAAGCAGGTAAAATTTCAAGTTTGTTGCTTTTCAGAAATTTCGCTCATGACATTTTTTCCAAAATCACTCGCCTGATGGCTCGTGATTTTGATAAAATGTCATTAGCGAAATTTCCGAGCAACAAATTTTCATATTACAATCGAGAAATTTTGCCGGCAAAATTCCATCTCTAGTGGTAATACATATGAAAAACTAATTAAATCGAAAAAACTATTTGCCCTCGGGACGTTTTTCAACTTCAATTTAAAAAATAATCAAGTGTCTACTTCGTAAATTAGGGTACTTACTCGTGAAATAAAGAGACCACTTTTGAATGGAGATTTACCACGATTCAAAAGGTGATACTGCCCCTTAAGCGAATTGACCTCCTTGATCCAAAGGACAACCACCAACGGAATAATGAAAGACCAACAAATGAAGATACGTTAACAAGTTACGGAACATCGTCTAAGGGTGCCCCTACACAGATTGCGGTTTTTCAGCGGAAGAGCTCATTAGCTATAACAAATGGATAACATTAAATTTTCAATTCCTGCGAGTCTTTTCTCTTCGCCGGATTCATTATAACCACCCCTTCGCTGCTAAATACAAAGTTTCATCTTACCGCCGACGACGTAACATCTTCCCATGAGTTTTATCATTCTCATTCCGATCTAATCTCCATATTATGTTCTTAGGATACGTAGATTCTCAAGGAGGAGGCTGTAATTCACAGTTACTTCGTGAACAATCTCGTATACATTCCCGTACAGATTATTCGCGGGTGCCTAACCACTCATCCTTCCGCGAAAGGCACTGCGAGGCTCTGAAATAGAGCGAATGCAGGCCCAAAAGTATGCTAAAGGGCTCCATACACTCCACGTTCATTCAAGAACATTCATTTGTGCGAATTTAGTTCGAACAAAACTGTTACCGTAGCTTGATTATTTCACATCACCACAAGTAAAAGTGTGCACAATTTGACATTTTTTGCAACGGATTTTCACGTCAGCTTCATTCCCTGTTCGCGTGGCATTGAAAAAAGAGTTTTGTCGATGTGTAGTTTCCAGTTGAGTTTACTATCTAGTGTAACACCTAAATATTTGACCATAAAAGGATGGCGGTCTAAGATCAAGACTCCTTCTTCTAGTAAAACGAATAAGAGATTGATACTTAGCCTTTCTTCCCAGCACCAATTTCAGTGATGCATAAGATACATAAGAAAAACATCAATAAGTGAATCTCCTAGGAAGGCACTCGTCATAAGGTGATTCTAGAGTGTCTGCTTCAACTATGATGATTGTCGAGTACTATTTCAAACCGAATTCATCTAAAAGTAGGACAAATTATAGATGCAAAGAATCCTGCCATCCTCATACACCTTTAAGGTTATGCAAGTTCGAATTCTCGATTCAAATTCAGAAGTAACGTAGCAACGACAGGAGTTCTCTCCATTCGAATCCCAGATATGCAGATATGTGTGGGTGGTTTTAATAGAAGTTAATTCGAAAAGTACAGAACTCATATTTCACTAAATGACTAA
The DNA here is from genome assembly GCA_951802165.1 of Adalia decempunctata. Classification (NCBI taxonomy): domain Eukaryota; kingdom Metazoa; phylum Arthropoda; class Insecta; order Coleoptera; family Coccinellidae; genus Adalia; species Adalia decempunctata. Next base: position 30,459,437 of record OX637699.1, read on the forward strand.
ACATATTGACAGATCTGAAGATATATAGTCCATCCAAGAATTATTGACATCAAAGCAGGCATTGGAAGTCCAATCGAAGCTTTATTTCTAGTTACAAAAAAGTAACTGAAAATTTTGTGTTTTGTGTGCTTTCTTCATAGCAATAAATATAACCTTAATATTAAATGGTATTTTTTTCAAACTGAGGCACTTTGAACATGAAAATGTCCTCAATTATCACATTCGATTACCATCATGTGAATCTGTATACCAGCAGTATATTATTTCCATCTTGTATTGATACATTTTCGAACGATCAATTATGGGAGCATACAGCCTGAAAATTTTGGTCCGATAACGAAAAATATCGTGGATGATTAAAAAGCATGTCCCTTTCCAAAGTTCAATATGAATATCCTCTAATCCAGAAAAATCAAGTTGATAATTTGAATCATGTTGCTGCAAAGTGAATGGACTGGAAAAATTCTAATATATATCAAAAAAGAAACAAAACTTAACGAATGGATCTATTTAATATCTGAAGAATTTTGTCATGATCTTGTAACTTTCAATATTTTTGAACAATAAAGGAGTTAAATATGCAATATAACAAATGTAAATATTCCTATTATTCCGATTCAACAACCACAACTGTTGTTAATTCCTCAGGGCAGAATTCTTCATGTTTAGAATCAAAGGTTTTATGTCAGCAATATCATAACATCCCATATATTTTCACTAATCTTCTCTATTTCTTTCTCTACGTGCTCTGTGCAAGCTTTCCATTTATTAGCTTTATATTCTTCAAGAGCCTGATTCCAAAGATTTTTCATTTGCCAAAGGACCCCGCACTTTTAGTATGGAAAGTGGCGACCGGTCAAATTTTCTGAAAGTTTGGCATGTTGTTGTAACCGACTCAGTGACCAAAAGTGTCAATGGGCCCAACCCAATCCTATGGCTAGTTTTCTAAATACGGGGTGTTAAAGTTGAAAATTGCCCAGATTTTCGGATTTATTTGCTAATTATTAAGAGTTAGATTGGATTTATGTTGCATACACACGTTTACTACATGTTCTAGTAATGAAATTAGTGGATACGTATGATTAAAAATATTTATATTTACCGGGTGATTCACGAATATATGACGGTAGTTTTTTGCCAAAATTCACTTTTTCTACTGTGACGTCAGGAAGGCATATTTTTGAAATGTTCTTTTCGATTTAATATTATGACGACGACAAAATATTGCACACTGCATATTTTTTATACAGGGTGCTTCACAGAGAGAACCACTAGACATAATCAAATTTTTTTAGGATTAATTCGAAACCCTGTATTTTTGAATTGATTTTTGGGAAAAGTAATACCACAAACATATGTGTGTCTCTCATCTCCAAAATATTCAGGGTGGTTTATTCATAGGAAGGTATTCTATTTTGGGAGAAGTACAAAAAACATGAACACCCTGTATTCGAAAATTTCCTCGGTCAAATGCAACTATTTTCTCACTATATATTGATTCCCACAACATCTCCCGAAGTATGAATTCTAAATCCGATACTATGACCAGTTTTCGAGATACAGGGCTTAAAGCGGAGAATAACTTATTTCATCAATTTTTTTTTTTAATTGAAAAGCCGAAGTGATTTTATGTTGCGCCCATGAGTTCAGTATGAGAGCAGATCAGATGCACATGGAAAGGTTCAGCTAAAATATTTACTGTTATACAGGGCGATTCACAAATAAATCACAATAGCTTTTGCGAACACTCGATAATTCTACAGTTTCGTCACAGAGAAATTATTCCATGATGTTAATACCTAGTCGTTCACAATTTTCAGTCTGAAATACTTCATTATGTTTACTCTTCATACAGGGTGAGTCATACAGCCAACCATACCGAAAATACTTATGCTTTGAATTGATTGAAATAAGAACTTTTTAGTGAATTTTTAGTATCTTTATGAGCGCGCTTACTAATTGCGCTATCACCTCCAAAAAGATGACAATAAACCTTCTTCTTATGTAGGTAAAATACCAGTATTTTTTTATTGGTAGGTACTCCACAGTCCACAATATTCGTGTTGAGTGAGTTAAAACTAGGTATATTGAAAAGTTTAAATCTCATTATAGTCATAACCTCGGTTATTACTTTATAAATATATACTTTTTTTCAACAAAAAAAAGGTTATTTAGGATGATCTACGCATGCAAGAAATGTGTATTTTGGTGGGTGATTATTTCTAAATCACATTGTATATTTATATATTTAAAAATTCTTGCGGTTATGCTCACTTGCTGTTATGTTAGATAGTTATTCAAAATTCACCAGAAAAGATCTCCTTTCAATTATTTCAAAGCATATTATTTATGGCTCACCCTGTGTGAAAAGTAATTATTATGAAGTATTTAAGACTGAAAATTGTTAACTACTAGGTATTAACTTCATGGAATAATTTCTCTGTGACGAAACTGTAGAATTACCGAGTGTTTGCAAAAGCTATTGTGATTTATTCGTGAATCACCCTGTAACAGTAAATATTTTAGCTGAACCTTTCCATGTGCATCTGATCTGCTCTCATACTGAACTCATGGGCGCAACATAAAATCACTTCGGCTTTTCAATTAAAAAAAAAATTGATGAAATAAGTTATTCTCCGCTTTAAGCCCTGTATCTCGAAAACTGGTCATAGTATCGGATTTAGAATTCATACTTCGGGAGATGTTGTGGGAATCAATATATAGTGAGAAAATAGTTGCATTTGACCGAGGAAATTTTCGAACTGGGTGTTCATGTTTTTTGTACTTCTCCCAAAATAGAATACCTTCCTATGAATAAACCACCCTGAATATTTTGGAGATGAGAGACACACATATGTTTGTGGTATTACTTTTCCCAAAAATCAATTCAAAAATACAGGGTTTCGAATTAATCCTAAAAAAATTTGATTATGTCTAGTGGTCCTCTCTGTGAAGCACCCTGTATAAAAAATATGCATTGTGCAATATTTTGTCGTCATAATACTAAATCGAAAAGAACAATTCAAAAATATGCCTTCCTGACGTCACAGTAGAAAAAGTGAATTTTGGCAAAAAACTACCGTCATATATTCGTGAATCACCCGGTAAATATAAATATTTTTAATTATACGTATCCACTAATTTCATTACTAGAACATGTAGTAAACGTGTGTATGCAACAGAAATACAATCTAACTCTTAATAATCAGCAAATAAATCCGAAAATCTGGGCAATTTTCAACTTTAACACCCCGTATTTAGAAAACTAGCCATAGGATTGGGTTGGGCCCATTGACACTTTTGGTCACTGAGTCGGGTACAACAACATGCCAAACTTTCAGAAAATTTGACCGGTCGCCACTTTCCATACTAAAAGTGCGGGGTCCTTTGTTCGAATATGAATGACAGAACCAAACGTCAGTATTATTTCCAACACCAACCTGAATTCTGCAACCCAAAACATTACTGAATGGGCTATTACCATCAAATTTCGATTTACAAAGCCCCCCGAGATGTCAATAATTCTTGTATGAACTGTACGTATAGATATACTTCACTTGGAGAAGAAACAAGTATGACCAGTTAGCATTTTTGTTTGCCTGTTTTTGTGTTTCTACACTTCGCATAAAAATTAACGCACATTATGAAAATCTCAAATTTATTCGACAACTGAAGGTGTTCTCAATCATAATTATTTTTATCAGAATTATGCATGCATATGTTATCCACTTTCAACGTTTTTCTTCAATACAGATGTTTTCTGCCAGCAGGAATAAAAAAAGATGATATTATCAGATTTTGAATGTATTGGCTCCATTCTAAAATCAGTTATTCTCGATCAATTCTAGTGATCAATAGTTTTTCTTTCGTTTGATTTTCTACACTCGATCGCTATGCAACGCGAAACACGCAATTTGACCCAAGACGAATGTGCCCAAGCGGTAGTTTTTCGAGAAGAAGGGTGGACATACACAAGAATTGCAGAAAGGTTTGGACTTTGCCATACAAGTGTGTCCAGAATGTTGCAGCGATGCAGAGAGAATGTCCGAAGACCAGGACAGGGTAGACCACGGGTAACAACTGCCATTCAAGAACGTTACTTCAGAGTTTCTTCGTTGAGACAACGGTTTGCAACCGCTCGCCTCCTTCAAAATCAGCTTGAGCAAACTCATGAGGTGCAAATTAGCACTCAGACAATAAGAAATCGCCTCAGAGAATATGATTTAAGGCCTCGTGTCGCGGCAAGAGGCCCAGCTCTTACCCCAGCCCATCGAAGGGCGCGTTTGGATTTTGCGAGAGAGCATATCCATGGGGAAGAGGCCGATAGGGAAAGAGTTCTCTTCACAGATGAGTCTAGATTCTGCCTCTACCATTGTGATCGACGTTCCCTTGTATACAGACGTCCACATGAAAGATGTGCTCAGTGCAATTTCCTGAATACTACTGGTTTCGGGGTAGGATCGATTGTGGTATGGGGTGGAATATCTTTGACTGCTCGCACAGACCTAGTGGTCGTTGATAATGGAGCTATGAATGCTGATAAGTATATAAGGAACATTCTTGAAGAGCATGTAGTGCCATTTGCCCCATACATTGGTGAAAATTTCATTTTTATGGACGATAATGCCAGACCCCATTGTGTGCGCATCGTTCAGGAGTAGGTACCTTGAAGAGGTTGAAGTCTCTCGAATGGAATGGCCAGCAAGAAGTCCAGATCTCAATCTGATTGAGCAGGTTAGGGACAACCTCAATAGAAGGCTGAGAAGTTCAGAAAATCATCCAGCTACTCTTAATGACTTAGGAATCCAACTCGGAGAAATCTGGGAAGGATTAGATCAGAACATTTTAAGATCACTCATCTTGAGTATGAACCGTCGTTGCCGAGCTGTAATTAACGCAAGGGGTGGAAATACCAAGTACTAAATCACTTATCAGCATTTCAGTATTTTGAAAATTGTTCATTTCTCTTCTTTCACATAAGATTAGGTGAAACCCTGAATTTTTCTTCCATTTAATGTTTCTTGTTTCGTTCAAAACCTTCCCGAGAGAACATAAAAAATAAGTTTTAAAGTCAATGTAGAGTTAACTTTCATTAAAATTGAGATTTTCAGAATGTGCGTTAATTTTTTTGCGCAGTGTATGTGGTTGTCAGCTTTTAAAACAACTATTACTCGAATCCTAATGGCTTCAATCGAAAATCGGTAGACTTTGAGCGATTTTTTTTTCAGATGATCACCCTGTATATAAATTTTAGGTTGTTATTTGCATGCTATCACATGTCGAGGATCTGGGTCGTACCCATTTTTCTTGTTCAAATGTGCATCCGTCGGGTTATTTTTCAGGTTCATTGCAAAAATACTCAATTGGTGAGACCAATCTGCATGCGACAAAGGGAAATCTAACAAGATTAAACGAAATTTCAGTTATTCTACGCGAACCCATCCCGGGAAACTCGAATCGCGAAGTGGGTGCCCAAATCATTCGCGAAAATTCAAAAATTTTTCCGGCAAACATTGAATCAGCACCCCATTGGCAATTCGACTCGGAAAACTAGACATTAAAATGTGCCTGGAGACCCCGACGGAGCCTCGGCAGCCCACAGTTTTCATTTAAACGATATTGGACTAGAAAATTTACATAGATGATTTGATTTCTGCCATTTCCCACCCCGCGTCGAGATGTGATGGAAATCAATAAAACGGCAATTTCGAAATCAGAATTTTATGTAGGTATTTCCGTTAATCTCGAATTTTCCTGATTTCTGCGATCCCCGATATATTCGCTGATAGAATTGGGAAATTTGAGAGGTTCTTCGGAGATACTTTTCTTATTGCCGGCGCCTTCCTATAGAAACGGAATTTCCATCCGAATAAACGGATTCTTGGGATATCAATTCTGCTGAGATTTCAGCTGAGATGACTCAGTTTCTGATAGCGTCAAATAAAATGAAAAAAATCGAGACTGACTTGGAGTAGAGAGCTTGTTCAATCGACTTGAGAGTTGATCCAACTTGCAGGTAGTTTCACATTAGTCAGTTCAAGTAATAAAGTGGAAGAAATCCATCAGGTGCTGTGGTTCTAGAGGTCGAAGCAATCTTGCAACTCTCTGAGCACATCGAGAAAAATTCACAATATACTTATCCATTTTTCGATAATTAAGCCCCGCCAAATTCCATACAAAGCAATAAATTTTGCTCAAACTCCTGCCTCACATTCTGGAGCTTAGAACAGCAATGACCAGAAGGAGAAATTAGAAGTTCTGAATGAAATGACATTCCTGCTAGAAGTCACAAAACTGCCCCCAGCTCATTACCGTAGAAAAAATGGGCGGAAGTTTGAAGAAAATTCCTCACTAATGATGATAGCCGATAAGTAATGGCGAATACCCAGCTTGAAATATTGAGAATGAGAATTAATGCGTCTGCAAAGTTCATAATTGCATTTACCAGGACCCTCCCAGCAGATTGTTCTGCATTCGAAAACCGTCTTGGTTTTCGTTTTAATGGATTCTCTTTTATCAAACTTTTTCCCGGTTTTTTGCGAGTCCCGTGCCACCCAAATGACGGGGTAATTTTTAAAGCTATTCTTACAATCAGGAATGACCGAATTGAATTGAACAATTCTGTGTTTTCTTCGCTTCCTGAAGCTACCAACTTTTCACACCTTTGTTTGTTGATTTCATGAATTTCAGGACTTTATTTAGCTACTCGCATTTCTCTTTGGAAGCAGGTGATGAAATATGACAAGTCTATTTGCTTTTAGTTACTTGGGGAACATAGTCACGGAACCCCTGATCGAATTTCACCTATCAATGATGTCTACCGAGACGCTCAAGTTCCGAACCTTCCCTGAGAATTTAAAATTAATAGATTCATCCATTTGTATGATATTCAAAACTATCAATTATGAAATTCCGAATACGAAGACTGAGAAAAAATTGCTGAAGATTTCTGATTTCTTTCTGATGAAGGAGTTGATCAAAATTTCAAGGGGCGCATAAAAATTATGCAGCACCAATAAAGAGAAACTACGATATTCCTTGAAGTAACAGAATGGTGGAGGCGTCGGTCGGTTCAATTAATAGTTATTTATACACATTAACCCATAACTCACTACTGAGTTTTGATAAAGAAAATTTTTTGACAGTTCTAACAACCAATCAAATTTCATCATTCACAAAACTGATGAGGACTTCAATGGGCATTAAGTTGAATATACAGAGGGCTCTCCGTTAACTCCACTAATATTAATTTCCACTCGTTGCTTGGCTCTGAATCAACCTTTCCGCCAATGTGCTCCGTATATATATATCGCGCCGATTCCTTTCTCGTAAAGCCTAGATGCGCCTAGAAATGGAAAAGAAATGGAAAACTCCAGAAGGTAAGGACCATCGCACGCGGGAGCTCTGTCGGGTGGAAGGGTCGAGAGCAGTATAACACTCCACACGCGTCCAGAACATTCGAGATCACGTGAGCCGGATGTAGAGAAATGTGATGACCTCAAGTGCTCTAGAGAACTTGAACAACCTAATGAGACACAGTTTGTTATGTATAGAATAGAATAGAACTTTATTAGGCTGTATTACAGGTAAGTCACATATGGTAAAAAGGCAATCAATGAAAATTTAAAACAAAATTAATTCTAACTCTCTATAGAAATCTTCAAAATTATATGGTGGATGCTGCAACAGAAAATTTTTCAAAATCCGTTTAAGCCCTCTGGAGTCCAATCTGCGCCACTCTTCCGGTAGTTTATTATAGAGTTTCAGCCCTTCATCTTTCCTCATACCAGTATTGAGTCTATAAAAAGGAATTGAAAGATTACTTTTACTACGGATATCATAATTATGACAATTCTCTCTCTTCTTATAATTCGTTATATTTTTTGATACATCGAGTATCAGTCTGATTATAGGTTCAGCCACAACAGTTAGAATATTGGTCTTCATGAACAGTGGTTTACAATGAGTAATTGAACTCATTCCCTCCAATGCTCTAATTGCTTCTTTTTGTTCAAGCAACACCTCATCCAGATGGCAAGAAGTGCCCCACACCTCTATACCGTATGTCATCCTAGAATGGAACAGTGCATGGTAGACTTGTATGGCTGCTTTGTATCCAACTATTTGCTTTATACGTCTTATGGCAAATATGATAGGGTGCAATTTAGATTTTAGTCCAATACAATGGTTTCTCCATGTTAGACGATTATCTATTGTAATTCCCAAAAAGTTTGTTTCATCATAGTGTGAGGTTCTGTGAGATGAGAATATGATTGTTTTGGATTTATCTTCATTCAGGCGTAAGTTGTTATAGCCAAACCAAGAAATTGCATCCTCCTTAATTATATCCTGTATACGCTGTAGTTCGCCAATATCAGAATGCCTTACTGCTAGGGAAGTGTCATCTGCATAGAGGACTGTGTGGCAGTCTAAACTTGATGGTAGATCGTTGATATATATAACGAACAAGAGTGGGCCAAGTATGGATCCCTGAGGTACTCCCTGTTTTATTCGGGACAAACCACTAACCTGTGCACCACAATACTCGTAAACCATCTGTTTGCGGTTTGTAAGGTAGGATCCAAGCAACAAGCAAGGAGAGTGGGATACCCCTTACACCATAATGCTGAATCTTGTCCAGAAAGATTCCGTGGTTCATGGTGTCAAATGCTTTTGACAGATCACAAAACTGTGTCGAGGTAAGCAGATGTTGTTCAAAGCCATCAGCAATGTAATCTGCCAGACACTTCACAGCACCGATTGAGGACCTATTCTGACGAAACCCAAATTGAGTTCCTGTGAGGTAGTTGTTTGCATTCATATATGATGACAACTGGTTTGCCATGGCCATTTCCAGAATTTTCGAAAAAGTTGGTAATATAGATATCGGCCGATAGTTGTTTGCTTGTTTTGGGTCACCTTTTTTCAGTATAGGTATGATTTTGGCCATCTTCATTTTTTCAGGAAAAATACCTTCTTGTAAGCAACAGTTGATAATATTAGTTAGTGGCAGTGATATGTTGCTTGTTGTAGACTTAACCAGGTTGGAGCTTATTCCATAAATATCTTGGGTTGCTTTAGGAGCCAATCTTCTAATGTATCCTAGAGTTTCCATATATGAGCATGATTGAATGTATCCCCTTCATGATTATCTAACATTTTGAGTGCAGAATCTTATGAGCATAGTCATTATAATTCATATACAGGGTGTTTTTGCATTGATGCGAAAGATTTCGAAGGGCTTAAAATGAAGGCTAGTTTGTTATACGTTAGGGAGATATCGCAGTTAAAAGATGGTGTAAGGTAAGGAAAGGACAATTCATGTTAGAACTGATCCACATTTTTTTAAACGGAATATTTTACGAGAAAAATAAGTTTCTGACCAGAAAATTTGATTCTATCCAAGTCGTTGCGTAAGTTATTCGATGAATTTCATTTTTCCGCCATCTTTGAATCGCGATATCTCCCTAACGTTTTACTTTTGACCCAACATTAATATAATAAACTACCCTTTATTTTAAACAAGGAATCACTCTTTGAAATCTTCTGCATCAATTAAGAAACACTCTGTATAGATTGGCAGTATCAAGTCATAGATTTTGTGTGTGAGGTTTCGCTAAAGAGCAACGATGCTTAGTTATTGGGTGACTTTTAGATTCAGTGCAAAGAATACATGGAAATGGAAAACAGAGAAAACACAGGCGTCGTAATGTAAAGGTACAGAGACTATTGAAGATCTGTTCCAAATTCCACTTCTGCTAAAAGGGCCAAATTGTGAAAGAATGTGAGGAATTAAACCCTCTGAGAATTCTAATTATCCTCATACAGAAGTCAAAATTGATGTGTATTTTTCATTGCGGAATAATGGTACGGAAACACGTAACATACCTTCGACCTTGTTTTTTTGGATTCATCAGAAGAAAAGGTTTCGAATACCATGCGGGACATGGATCTATGAATTCTGATACCATAATCGCCAACTGTGCCCATTAAAATTCATCAGGCTTCCTGATCCTGCGAAACGAGGAAAATCCGCAAGTAATTCGGGACAGATAACATGGGTATATTCATTCGATTCGATGCGGCGAATCATACAACCGCATCTAATTCATTTTTGAATTTCACATCATCCAATATAGCCGATTCCCTCGAAGCTATATGTCAACATTTGCTCCATCGATCAGAACGTATGAATGACGAACCGAATATAACCAATTGTCAGCTGTTTGTAGGTTATGTTCCGCTGTGGTTGTTCGCACGTGTTTCGGTGTTGAAATATTATGCAAATACCATTCCGTTTATATTCCCTTCGGAGCTCCGTTAGTCCCTCGTCTAGGTAACATTATTTGTGTTATGGCGTACTGAAACATGGGACTACTAACTGAAGATTGTTTGAGCAGTGATATCTGATTGTTAATGACTAATTGCAATTGGAGATGTACTGAAGAAATCCCAGGGATATAATTATCGTTTGATTTTCTAATACAATTATAGCTATTTGCACACTTAGCTAAGGATTGTTTTTATTTACACGAGACCATTACTGAACTTTCTCGGCTACTGTGAAAATCGAAAAATTGGAGTATTGAGCCATCATCAAATACCAGGCCCGGATCTAGGGTGGGGTGCTTGCCCTGGGCGCCAGCTTAAGGGGGCGCCAAAATCCACCAGAGGTTGAAAACTTTTAATTTTTGATTTTCTCGAAAAAATTATTATTATTAAATGTGATCCGACTCTGAAGTGCCATCTTGACCACTCAAAGAAAGGACAAACATCCAATCTGTCCAAAACTATACAAAATGAAATTATCGATTTAATGGCCACCAAAATTCGGAATAACATTATTAATTCACTATTATTTTCGAGTTCGACTGCACCCCAGATTTATCTCACACAGAACAAATGAACCAGGTTATACGATACTTGAAAAAAACGGAGCCTGGATATGAGATGAAGGAAAGTCTTATTGACTTCTTAGAAGTTGACGGAAGAGTGGAGAAAAATATCATAGTGAATTCTAGATAAACTGCAAGCTGATGATTTAGTTGTCAAAAATGTCGTGCTACGTCAACGGATCTAATATGGGTGGCATATAAAAGGAGTCCAATCCAGAATTCTACAGATGAACGAGCTGGCTGCAGTATAAGTTCCATGCCTAGCTCTTTGAATCTAGTGGGTGTCCATTCGGCTTCATCATGGTCAGAAGCAGTTAATTTATTTGGTGTTGTACGAAAACTGTATTCTTTTTTGTTAGTTCAACCACACGATGGACAATTATGAAGAAGTGCACGAAAACAAATGTGAAAGGAAGTGGCCAAACAAGGTGGGCTAAACATCAAGCTGTTAATGCCCTGCTCAATAATTTACCGGGAGTTGTGAAGGCTGTGGAAGAAATTAAGAACCCTCACTAGTCGCAGAATCCAAGTATGAAGCTGATCATTTGCTTCATGCTGTGATGGATTTTAGATTCATCCTGAACCTAACAATTTGGGATAATATTCTGCGAGAGATCAATAGGATCAACGTGAAAATTCAGAAAGGGGATTTAATTATTCCACGTTCAATATCGTTGTGAAGATTTTGCAAGGAATGAGAGAAAAACCTATTGAAAACAGGATCTCGGAAGGTACACTTCTTCTAGAAGAATTGGATGTGGAGCCAATTCTCAGAAATAAACCTATTTCCAAGAAGAAAAAGCAGGTCTACGAAATGTGCGAGGACTGAGTGAAGAACGCTAGATATAGGTGGTTTATTCTTGAAGGAAATTGAGGTTACTATTCGACATTACTGACCACTCTACGGAAAAAATTAAAGAGAAAAGACGCGGAAAGCTATCCAAACGTATTTAGTTTTTACAGGACAACGCCCCAGTACACAAATCTCATGTTGCCATGCAAAAAATTCGTGATTTAGGGTTAGAATTACTAGAACACCCCCCTTATTCACCAGATTTGGCTCCGTCCGACTATCATCTCTTTCCTCAACTGAAAAAAAGTTTAAAAGGTCGTAAATTTTCTTCCAACGAGGAGGTAATAAAAGCTGTGGAGGACTGGTTTGCAGAGCAAGAAGAAATATTTTCCTTGAAAGGTCTAGAGGCGTTTCAGGTTCGCTGTAATAAAGTTATTCAGTTAAGAGGAGAATATGTTGAATAATAAAATATTTCGACATCGAAATTTTGTTTGGTTCAATAGTAGGCTAAGAATATTTCAATATATCCTCGTATATTCTCCGATGATATAACTACAAGAACAATGTTTACCAGGAAGTGTAAAAACTGCAGGTTATTCTGTAAATCAGGCAGAACAGTTCGTAAATTGTGGAAAACAAGATTTCTATTCCATCATGAAAATAATGCAGTAATAGAGGTGGAAATTATAATGAAAGCTATTTAAGTTGCTAAATGGCGAAGGGGCAAGTTTCTACGAAAAAATGAAGGTATTTCTTTGTAACATTATAGTATACATGAGAATAGTTTAACGTCTGTAAATATAATTAAGGAAAGAAATAACGGCATGCAGACAATTGAATATTTTTGAAATTCCGGAAAAAGTCACACACCGTGCAGGAATCGAACCTACGTCTCCCTACTTTCCGGGCATGGGGCCTTGACCACTGGGCTAACGGGAAAAGTATCATATGCATCGTTAGCCCAGTGGTCAAGGCCCCATGCCCGGAAAGTAGGGAGACGTAGGTTCGATTCCTGCACGGTGTGTGACTTTTTCCGGAATTTCAAAAATATTCAATTGTCTGCATGCCGTTATTTCTTTCCTTAATTATAGTATACATTGAAGTATTTGGTTATGGTAATATAAATTTCAGTATTTCGGTGTTCATGTGGAAATGCGAATAGTAAGAGAGAATCCTAGTAACAACACTTCAGCAGACAGGAATGCACATTATTGAGGATCTCGAAAAGTTGAAACACTCAAAAACTCAAGGAATTGTGCAGGCAGAACATATATTAAAAATTAATATCGCGCCTAAATAATTGCATGAACTGAATGGGAAGGGGCTATAGGATATGAAAAGTTCCATAATAAAGTACGGTGCAAAGTTTTCCAGTTTATCACATGAGGGAATTGGAGAAGTAATGAACCAGAGCTTGTGTAATTGAATAAATACTGCCCAACTTTCGTCCAACTTTAATGAAGTATACGTATTTGTTTCACCCACTCCAGCACGTGCAGGCTGGTTTTATAAATCAATATACTTGTTGGTTGAAAATTATTGCTTCGAATGTATACAGCAGGATGGTTGGAGCAGTCTAGCCTGCTTTTGGAGTTTTCTTCGTATTGGAAACTAACAGGTTCATCAAGGAAGGATATACGAAGAGTATGTATTGATATCTAGTTAGCCTAGACCAGTTCCATGCATAAACAAAATATTATGATACCATATCAACGAACAATAACTTATTAGAAGTGTCAGTGTACAGTTCGACGCAAAAAAGTAAACCAGAGTTACGCAACAATTAAAAAAAGATGTTCACCGAAACTGTAAAAATCGAAAAATTGGAGTATCGAGCCATCATCAAATACCTGTATTTAAAAGGGTTAGGAGGTAAGCAGATTTACGAAGATATGCTGAATACCCTTAGTGATCAATGTCCTTCGTATGCGACCGTGAAAAATTGGACTGCAAACTTCAAAAGAGGTAAATTTTCCATTGAAGATGATGACCGATCGGGATGGCTAGTATTTGTGTCAGTCCCCGAAAATATCGATGCAGTTCATGACATGATTTTATCAGACCTTCGAATTGGGCTAAAACGGATATCTGAAGCACTGAAGGTTTCATACGAACGCGTACATCTTATAGCTCACGTAAATTTGGACATGCGAAAAATTTCTGCAAAATGGATCTCCAAATGTTTGAATGTTGACCAAGAGCGTGCAAGGATAGAAGCATCCCGTTCGATATGTGCTCGATTCGAAAACGATGATTTCTTAAAACGAATTGTTACTATGGATGAGACTTGGGTACATTTCTACGATCCAGAAACAAAGCAACAATCGATGGAATGGCGACACTCTGGTTATCCAAGACCTAAGGAACTTCGTGTCCAAAAATCTGCTGGAAAAGTTCTTGCTTCAGTTTTTTGGTGTTGCCATGGAGTAATCGTGATTGATTTTTTGGTTAAGGGTAGAAAAATAACTGGAGATTACTATTCGATATTACTGACCACTTTACGGAAAAAAATTAAAGGGAAAAGACGCGGAAAGCTATCCAAAGGTGTTTCGTTCTTACAGGACAACGCCCAGTATACAAATATCATGTTGCCATGAAAAAATTCATGATTCAGGGTTAGAATTACTAGAACACCCCCCCTATTCACCAGATTTGGCACCGTCCGACTCTCTATCTCTTTCCTCAACTGAAAAAAAATTTAAAAGGTCGTAAATTTTCTTCCAACGAGGAGGTAATAAAAGCTGTGGAGGACTGGTTTGCAGAGCAAGAAGAAACATGTTTTTAAAGGTCTAGAGACGTTGCAGGTTCGCTGTAATAAATGTATTCAATCAAGATGAAAATATGTTGAGTAATAAAATATTTTGACATTGATATTTTGTTTGGTTCTATAGTAGGCTAAGAATTTTTCAATACATCCTGGTAAGTATTCTATATGTGAGTCCCCTCATCTTATTAAATGTCGGCTAGGGCTTGTTTTCAATAATTTTGATCTCTTTTATTAACTGAAGCAATCAATGGTAATTCAAATCTCAAAACAATCCCAAAAGTAGTGAACCTCTATATTGCATTTGTTGAGCACTGCTAGTGATGGCCATTGAAGGCCCTGCTAGTGATCCGCCATTTTTCTGGTGTATATACAGGATGGCCTACATAAAACACTCCATCCGAATATTTCCTCGTGAATGTATCGTCATCATATTCTCTGACCTTTCCATGTTTTCCAACCCGAATTTCCGCGATGCTTTATGCAGCAGAAGTAAACAAACCCTTGATATACGTATTATAAACATGAGGGGTGGAAAACCCTCGAAGTTGTCGCAATTCTGTGAATAATTCGCGTATATTTTGTGCGTGGAGAAGAAAATGCGATAGCTTAAAACCAGCCAACGTGAATCTAGCTCTGAATTTTAAATGAACTGAAGCAGCTGTAGTTGAATATAATATTAAATCGTTGAATACAGTATGAGAATTGGAAGTCAGGAGTGTAATGAATAAAATATGTGGCTACTCTGATCTTGTTTTATGGCAACATCGACGTGTTTCATAACTCGGCGGCCACAGAGAGTTGGGGAATTTCTTCATTCGTTAGCACTTTCCAAGATAAATGCCCCATTTCACAGATCGCAATGCATAACCACAAAATTTGAATAATGATATATATATACTCCATTCACAATTATAAAATCACAACTCTGGCCTTGGAAATTTGACATATTCCACTCTGTATCGAAGTTATGACGTTTTTCAAAATATTTTTATGCTCCAAGTCAACACCATGTTGCCCTTTCTACATTCTTAGCGTATTTCTCAGAATGTGAATTTATTCGGAAAATGAATGAATTGGAAAAGATGTGATGAAAGAAAATAATTAACGTTTAAATTAATTGACAGAAAGGATTCCTTTTCTAGTTATTTGCATGAAAAGTACAAGAGATCACTGTTGAAATATATTATTTTTCGCCATGGAAGAAAATTGCATTGCTTTCACATAATTTCCATATGCATGCTTGTGAAGATTTAATGTTTATTATCCTCTTGAACTGAAAGGCAGGACCTGACGACATCAATTGTTAATTCTAATCAAGAATTCATTAAAAAAAAATCAACCCAAAGATATAAGATGAATTGATGGGGTAATTACAAGAATCAAGAATAATGTCAATTTTATTTTGTTGATAACTTTCTTAAAATCAATGTTGGGATATAAAACTCGGCTGCGTTTGTTCAAACAACATCTAAAGAATACATTTTTCATCATCTCGACATTTGAAAGGCGTTTCTTATAGGAGAATTAGGTGTAAGTTCCACCTCATTAGTGAGGTACCTAACTTTTGCAAATCTGCTCAGATATCGCCAAATTTCTTGGAAAACCTGAAAAATATCATTCTAATCGACCTCTCGAGGCTCCATCCGATCCATCTACTGCGATATCTGTCCAAATAACAGCTTTTTCAACGAAATTCCCGTGTACCCCTTCAACCTCGAAATGTAAACATTCATCCTGGTCTTGAAAATCATCCTTACGCTCCAAACTGGTGCTAAAAACAATAAACATACGTTAATATTGGATATTCGACGAAAAACTCACCTGCAAATATAGATTAAATAAGTACCAAAAATCTGCGAACAATTTGTAAACCTAATAAAATGTGGAATATCTTTGATACTTTTACTTTGATGTTAACAAAGAAACTGACAACGGCGTTTTGTCATTAACCATATTTTCTGTGCGCGCACTTACTTTTCATCATATGTTCTGTGCTTTTTATCAGGAGCACCAACTCCTGAAAACGAAACCATGACCTCCTATGTGATTAAATAAAAGTGAATGGTGACACATTTTAAAAGCTTTCCTTTGATGACATGATGACAACGTTATGTCACTCAGTTTTGATGACAAAAAAAAGCTCCTTATGGTACTCAGTCCCACAATGATTTTATAATGGTACTGAGTACCTCATTTCTACTTCACATCAACGATTTGCTGGAGCCAACTTCGTGTCCAGTGCACAGCTTCGCGGATGATAGTACCCTCCATACCGACTTTTCTTCTAGGGCTCCAATACCGGCCCGGTAGAAACGAACGAGGAAGAAATGTTAACAACATAAATATGGACTTGGCAACAATTCTTGAATGGGGATCTAATAACTTGGTAGAATTATACGCGAACAAAACACAAGCATGTCTTTTCTCTAGAAAAGCCGATCTTACTGTGCCCGCATAGAATTTTCGGGAGTGACCATACCATTGAAGTCATTCATTTCGATGCTTGGTACTACTGTCGGAAGTAACCTTTTTTGTGGGAGAATCACGTGAAATCCATTGCTAAAAGTGCATCCCAAAAACTTGGTTTTCTGTTTCGTGCCAGGAGCTATTTCACCTCAGATCAGCTGTTTATGATCTATAAGGCACAGATTCGACCTGTCCTGGATTACTGTTCTCATGTTTGGAGTGCTGCACCTAAACAAATCCTAAAACTCTTGGATTCTGTACAAAAAAAGGGCAATTCTTCTGGTCGGTGATGTCTCGCTTACAAACTCGCTCACTTCTCTGGAACACCGTAGAAGAGTAGGCGATCTGTCTCTATTTTATAGAAATTTCCATGGGCAATGCTCTTCTGAATTATCAGCAATCATTGCCCCTCTTGCAATCTCTTCGAGACTAACCCGTCAAGTTGAGTCTTCCCATCCCTTCGTGGTCACAAAGTACTCAATTCCCCAACGATTTTTCATGCGAGCTCTTATAGATCTCAATGAAAGTACTCGCCACGAATGACTTCTATTGTGGATCGATGAAAATGAGCATAATTTTACAGATGTGATGTTTCGCATGTAACCAATGTTTCCTGCATTAAATATGCTTTCGTTTACTGTTTTTGAATAAATATTTCACATGCTAATTTGACCAAGTATTGCTTATTGGAAAATTTCCTGTCCCTACCCTGGATTCCTTCGGGGGAAAAGAACATAAATTAGACAACTTAGGACATTTTCCAGTTGCCCAAAGTAAAAAGTATTCGAATTTCAATTAATCAGAGTTATTCGATAATCCAAAATTTCCCGTAAAATAATCACTAAGAAAAGCTATCAAATATCCGTGCATTGATGGTGCTTTCGTTGAGCCCCCCTTTAATTCGTTTTTAATTAAAGTTATTATGGTTCAGACGTTTCCGAAGATCCTGTCCCGTACACTCGGCATGGAAGTTAGACAGGACCAGAGACCAGAGGAAACGAAAACCAGAACACACTTTGAAGGCCCCTTTTTGTGCGAAGTTTGGTAATTACTTCGCAGAGATCCGATTCTGGGGCATTACCTTGTCAACTCGGTATCCCGCCCTTTGGATTAACCGATTCCCCAATCAATTTTGCGTCAGAATAAAGTTTTCGTTCACGGCAACAAAGGTTTCATGAATTCTTTCATGAGCTGACGTGTCGGGCAGCTTAATTAGAGGATGCTGGGGCATCAGCATTTTCCAATTACCTACGCCACGTGTTAATGAATTCTCTCCATGCGGGTTCCTTGTAGATGAAGTGCGCGTCAAAATTATGGAACAAATTCATTTTCTCAAAAGATAATATTTCGGAAAGAAATAACGGCATGTAGACAATTGAATATTTTGAAATTCCGGAAAAAATATTCAATTGTCTGCATGCCGTTATTTCTTTCCTTAATTACATTTACAGACGTTAAACCTATTCTCATGTATTATTCTCGGCTTATTAAAATAACATCATTGGTCGGAATCCGAAATCCGATCTTAAAACTGAAATCGAAAAATTCGATGACGTGGAGTGAAGGATAAGTGGAATCCCCTGACCAATGATGGTGAATCATTGCTCCCCAACTAGGATCCCCCCTCTCACCAACATATGAGGTGAACCTCAGGATATTGAATTCCGGGAAAAGTATCATATGCATCGTTAGCCCAGTGGTCAAGGCCCCATGCCCGGAAAGTAGGGAGACGTAGGTTCGATTCCTGCACGGTGTGTGACTTTTTCCGGAATTTCAAAATATTCAATTGTCTGCATGCCGTTATTTCTTTCCTTAATTACATTTACAGACGTTAAACCTATTCTCATGTATTATTCTCGGCTTATTAAAATAACATCATTGGTCGGAATCCGAAATCCGATCTTAAAACTGAAATCGAAAAATTCGATGACGTGGAGTGAAGGATAAGTGGAATCCCCTGACCAATGATGGTGAATCATTGCTCCCCAACTAGGATCCCCCCTCTCACCAACATATGAGGTGAACCTCAGGATATTGAATTCCGGGAAAAGTATCATATGCATCGTTAGCCCAGTGGTCAAGGCCCCATGCCCGGAAAGTAGGGAGACGTAGGTTCGATTCCTGCACGGTGTGTGACTTTTTCCGGAATTTCAAAATATTCAATTGTCTGCATGCCGTTATTTCTTTCCTTAATTACATTTACAGACGTTAAACCTATTCTCAGATAATATTTCGCAACAAAATCCTGAAACAGGTCAATTTGTTTCACTTTTACCATATTTTATGCATTTTTGAAGGATTTTTGTTTCACCCTGTGCCATCCCCATCAACCCTCTGAATTTTTTGAATAGGGAAAGTGGTTCATGTGGTACTTTTTCGGCAAGGTCTTTGTATCTTCTTTACAGACGTGCTAAAATTTTCACATGTAATACCACTAGAGGTGGAAAGTTTGTTGCTCATGACATTTTTTCCAAAATCACTCGCCTAACGGCTCGTGATTTTGATACAAATGTCATTCGCGAAATTTCCGAAAAGCAACAAACTTGAAGATTACAAGAGAGAAATCTTACCTGCTTAAATTTCATCTCGTGTTGAATTCGGCATGACTATTTCACGAGAAAATCTCTAACATTAAGTAATATGGTCACATTTGACACGGATTGCGCTATTTGGCAAATAAGAATTCATAGATTAACTAAACGTTGTTTGTTTTCTCTATGATATTCATTTCCGAAGTTATCTATGAATTGGAGAAATGTCAAAAATTTTATCGCTGAAATCCCAACTTGTAGGTTTTGCTGGTTTGAAAGTTTTGTCGAGATGAAACGATCGTTGCTAAGGAAACTTCCTCACTAAAAATGGAAAGAGTGGAATAGTCAAGAAATTTTTTTTTTAGATACTTATTTGTTAGTTCAAAGATGTCTTCAGCATGTGCACTTTGTAATGGCTCATTTACTCTGAGACGATGGTACCTGATGAAATTTGTCACCGAATGAAAGTCGACCACTACAGTTTTGTTTATGCACAACTTTCAACCCCCTCACGTGAAAATTAGAATGTGTGGACCACTGCTTCAGTTATGATCTTAAGTAGGTATGTTATTAATACGTTTCTACTGACATTGAAACTGTTCGATAAAATGTTTCAAATCAAAGAAAGAGCCATGACAGAGTCCACATACTGAAAACCTCTTTGAACTAACTAATTTTTCAAAAATGCCTGTAAATACCTTGCCAAAAGAGTACCCTATGGCCCACTTTCCCAGTTCAATAAATTTAAAGGGTTGATTAAGATGGCACAGGCTGCAACAAAAATGCATAAAATCTGGTAATAGTGAAACAAAAATTGACCTGTTTCAGGATTTTGTTGCCAAATATTCTTCTTCTGAGAAAATGAAGTTTGTTCCATAATTTTGACGCGCACTGTATATTCCATAGGTCATTCCAGGATGTTTATCATAAACGGCCATTCTCCGAACTAGTTCGGAGCAGTCACTCGTCGGGTTACAACCTCCGACCGAGCCTACCGTACTTAGTTATAGTCACTTAGCTAGACATTTGCCATCGTTTAAAAGCAATGGGAAGGTAAGAAAGGTGTAAACTGAAGCCAAGAGACGTCATTCCCCTTTTTTCACGTATGAACAACTGCTTCAACAGCACAAATGGGAGGTTTGAATCTAATTGTGACTAGCGATGGAAAGTAGGTCAATTACGAAGATCCAAAACGTCGAGAACGTATGGATATTTGAAGACAAAACGGTTTTTTGTTGAGTTATCTGATTATTAATGGTACATCGGTACATGTTACATACCATTGCAAAGAGTATGAACTAGAGAAGTTTTGAAAACCATTTCAAAACCCCACACTATGTAAGATTTTTTTTTATTTCACTTTGTAAAGTGGACACAACATTATTTTTTTTTCATTTTGATGTTTGTACGACGCTGTCAGGCTTTTTGAAGACGTTTGTATGAAATTATGATTCAATCTGAATAAGACAAGACTAGTCTAAAAAATTAATCATTTTATAGGCACCTCGAGCATTAAATTTTAAAAAAATTCAAGATTTTAATGAGAAAAATGGGAAAGGACCCCGCACTTTTAGTAGGTAAAGTGGCGACCGGTCAAATTTTCTGAAACTTTAGTATGTTGTTGTACCCGACTCATTGACCAAAAGTGTCAATGGGCCCAACCCAATCCTATGGCTAGTTTTCTAAATACGGGGTGTTAAAGTTGAAAATTGACCAGATTTTCGGATTTATTTGCTAATTATTAAGAGTTACATTGGATTTCTGTTGCATACACACGTTTACTACATGTTCTAGGTATGAAATTAGAGGATACGTATGATTAAAAATATTTATATTTACCGGGTGATTCACGAATATATGACGGTAGTTTTTTCCCAAAATTCACTTTTTCTACTGTGACGTGAGGAGGGCATATTTTTGAAATGTTCTTTCCGATTTAGTATTATGACGACAAAATATTGCACAGTGCATATTTTTATACAGGGTGTTTCACAGAGAGAACCACTAGACATAATCATATTTTTTTAGGATTATTTCGAAATCCTGTATTTTTGAATTGATTTTTGGGAAAAGTGATACCACAAACATATGTGTGTCTCTAATCTCCAAAATATTCAGGGTGGTTTATTTATAGGAAGGTATTCAATTTTGGGAAAAGTACAAAAAACATGAACACCCTGTATTCGAAAATTTCCTCGGTCAAATGCAACTATTTTATCACTATATATTGATTCCCACAACATCTCCCGAGGTATGAATTTTAAATCCGATACTATGACCAGTTTTCGAGATACAGGGCGTAAAAGCGGAGAATAACTTATTTCATAATTTTTTTTTTCAAATTGAAAAGCCGGATTGATTTTATGTTGCGCCCATGAGTTCAGTATGAGTACAGATCAGATGCACAAGGAAAGGTTCAGCTAAAATATTTACTGTTACAGGGTGATCCACGAATAAATCACAATAGCTTTTGCAAACACTTGATAATTCTACAGTTTCATCACAGAGAAATTATTCCATGAAGTTAATACCTCCTCGTTCACAATTTTCAGTCTGAAATACTTCATAATAATTAGGTACTTTTCATACAGGGTGAGTCATAAATAATATGCTGTGAAATAATTGAAAGGAGAACTTTTCTGGTGAATTTTGAATAACTGTCTAACATTACATCAAGTGAAGTATTTCAGACTGAAAATTGTGAACGACTATAGGTATTAACTTCATGGAATAATTTCGCTGTGACGAAACTTTAGAATTATCGAGTGTTTGCAAAAGCTATTGTGATTTATTCATGAATCACCCTGTAACAGTAAATATTTTAGCTAAATCTTCCCATGTGCATCTGATCTGCTCTCATACTGAACTCATGGGCGCAACATAAAATAAATTCGGCTTTTCAATTAAAAAAAAATTGATGAAAGAAGTTATTCTCCGCTTTTACGCCCTGTATCTCGAAAACTGGTCATAGTATCGGATTTAAAATTCATACCTCGGGAGATGTTGTGGGAATCAATATAAAGTGATAAAATAGTTGCATTTGACCGAGGAAATTTTCGAATACAGGGTGTTCATGTTTTTTGTACTTTTCCCAAAATTGAATACCTTCCTATGAATAAACCACCCTGAATATTTTGGAGATTAGAGACACACATATGTTTGTGGTATCACGTTTCCCAAAAATCAATTCAAAAATACAGGATTTCGAATTAATCCTAAAAAAATATGATTATGTCTAGTGGTTCTCTCTGTGAAACACCCTGTATAAAAAATATGCACTGTGCAATATTTTGTCTTCATAATACTAAATCGGAAAGATCATTTCAAAAATATGCCCTCCTGACGTCACAGTAGAAAAAGTGAATTTTGGGAAAAAACTACCGTCATATATTCGTGAATCACCCGGTAAATATAAATATTTTTAATCATACGTATCCTCTAATTTCATACCTAGAACATGTAGTAAACGTGTGTATGCAACAGAAATCCAATGTAACTCTTAATAATTAGCAAATAAATCCGAAAATCTGGTCAATTTTCAACTTTAACACCCCGTATTTAGAAAACTAGCCATAGGATTGGGTTGGGCCCATTGACACTTTTGGTCAATGAGTCGGGTACAACAACATACTAAATTTTCAGAAAATTTGACCGGTCGCCACTTTACCTACTAAAAGTGCGGGGTCCTTTCTAGAAAAATGGCAAAAAAATTATAACACTTCGAACTTTGGGAAAAATGTTATTTTATTAGGCGCAACAAGTAGCCCAGAGCATCACCTATCCACCATTTACCTATGGCTACTCACCCTCCAAACACCCTGTATAAACATGGTTGGAAGATTCAGTTATGCTTTTTCCTTTTACGGAAATTAAGAAACGAGTTTTGAAATTTTACTAAAAAATAAGGGACATAATAGTTCGTTACCTTGTGATAGTTCATTGGAAAAAAAAAATAAAAGTACTCGAATAACTCGACAGAAAAACTTCTAAAGGAACAGAACAGACGGACCTATGGAACTACCCACTTTTCAAAATAAGCCTACGGGCGACATTTGAATACCTTTTTGCAGAGCTTGAAGTACTCCAGTATGAAAATGTAGTAGTACTACGAATCCTGTGTCACAGTTAAACCTTAAAAGAACATACTCCATTCACAAAGTCGAAAAAGAGTAAATAGAAAGTCTCTCAAAATTATTTGACTTTAACGAGTGCCAACCTGCGTCAGTTTTAATTAAAAGAATTTGATAAACCTAAATCATGGACAATCATAGCCAATTGGAGAAATTATGTATTCACAATAACAAAAATACAATAGTTAAACAAATATGAAATAAAAATAAAGGATAACGTCCCTAGAACATAGCATAATCAGGGGTATACTTCGGAAATGAGATCCCTACACTAGCAGGGAAATAGAAATATACCACCATTTCCCTCAAGTATGAAATGTCACAAACATTTTCTCAAATTTATTCTTGAATTCCCTCTCAATATAAAATATGACAAACATGAGCATCAATATTTGCTTGTTTCCCACAAAGTTATTGAGAATACCCTGATCAATTCGTTACCAAAAATTGGGAAAGCGATCTCAGAGTATTTCTTCGGTAGGTACTTCTTGTTGGAGCTCTCAAAGTTTTTACGATTATTTTCCCTCCTCATGGGTTCTACTATATCATACACCAGTATTTCTTAGACCTCAGATTTCGAATGTCCTCAGAAAAACAAATCAAGTGGAATTGAATTGGGTGTTCTAAGTGGCCATATGTGCGTTATCTCCTCTACTCTGATGGCGCTGTGTATGACCGTTGTTAGCCGAGTAGCAGAAATGTGATAAACAGGTAGAATATAGGTGGAGTGTTGGGTGCCTTCCTTCAGAACCCCAGTGTTGAAGAAAGTGGTAAAATCATAGAGCTCTGGGTGTTCTTGGTTATGACGAAGTCCATTCGCAGTATGAACTTTGAGGTATTATAAACGAAAATATAAATTGTTATCACTATCCATGCGATCAGTGTGCCTGCATGAAGAAAATGGGCTTCAATGGAAGCACGGTATACGGATAAGATAATAAGTTCCATCCTCAAAAATATGTTTCATTTCCCAGATTGTTTGTCAGTCACAAATCCTCGACGAACCATCATCTCGTGCAAACACGGCAGCAATTAATTCAATAACGACAGGGCGAGAGGGGCAGATGGAAAAACAAACGCGGCTCCGAAACGAAAGATTTTACTTTACAACAGGAGCTTAGAGGAAATCCAGCTCACGGCGCTTCAGCTTCATTTTTCACGGAGGAACACGATCCCGGTGTTATTCGTTTCAGTTTGTGATATTACCGGAAACGAAAAGAGAAGAATACGTTCAGAGAAAAATGATATTCCCTGTCCGGATTTCAGCTTGATGTGTTGCATTCGTTAAACATCTCAATGTCGGGCTAAATGAAAACCGCTGCTTTTCCTCCGGTTATTTTACAATTAATTCTGCGGTTCATGATGTTAATAAGGAACACACACACTACAACAGAAACACGGCTGTTTTGGGAAATATGTTTCCATCTATCATTTTCAAAATTCATATTTATATTTTTTAATATCACAAAGTTCATACTCCGAATGGTCTTCGTCGGTAATAAAGAAGATCCAGAGCTCTATGATTCACCCACTTTCTTCGAATCTGTGGTCTGAAGTTCTAAAAGGAATCACTCAGAATACCACAAGAATTCTTCCTGTTTTTAAACACACTTTCAACACAGTTCTAAAAGGAAAGACTCAAAATACCTCAAGAATTCTACCTGTTTTCAAATACACAGATCGCCACTCTGTGGCTGTCTTACAAGCTCGAACATGTGGTTCGCATGAACGCGATCTAGCACTTGTCTGCAAAATCATTTGAGTAAATTAAATACGTTTCCGGAGAGAAAAGACTATTCAGTTCATCTACACGAAGCCACAGAAACAAGCCGGTACATCTCCTCAAGTCAGACCAACCGTGAGTACCATTCCCTCAGTGTTTGCTTGGTGGTCTTCTTTTCTATCTCATACAAACATGTTTTCTTTAATTCTCGTGGTGATAAGAATTGGTACAGCCGTCCATTCTTCTCTTCAAAAAAGTTTTTGTATAATTAACAGATGGAAAACGAAGTTTTCAATTTTAGACACTACCAAGTAGGATATAAAGGGCGAATCTTCGACTTGTAAATATTTTAACTGTAGATTTTAGAGGCCAGAAGAAACTTTTTTCATTTTTTCAAATTCGGCTCTGCTTAAAAGATATTGCCATTCAAAAAAACTGGGCCAAATATGTGTCTGAAACGATTCTCTGAAATTGAGTTGATAGATTTAGGAAATACTCAAGTACTGACCTCATTTGAATTATTATAATGTTACAAACACGATATTTCCTTACAAAACACTTAGTTTCGTCCAATTATTTCTGCAATTGAATAGTCATATTTCTCCCACCAAAATGAATTCTTTCTTTGATTTTCTTGAAGATAATTTCGGGAACACTAATAACTTGTTCATATTCTCCTTGATATCCCAAAAATATTGTTTTCTCACGAACCTAACTCCATTAACCTAGGTCATAAGTTTTTAGGTCAATGACCTAACCCGAGACCTAACCTTACCCATCTTCTGTGATATTTCAGAGAGCTTCTGAGACGACGATGCCAGATTGTTCATTTTCTCTTCAAACAATGGTACGCTATCACGCAATGCGAGGTAGGCGCGCAAGAAAATCCGTTGTTCTACGTCTAAAGCTAAGCGTCCACATGTCCGCACCGGACGCATCGGACGGATCGGATTTACGGATTTCCATTGCAGAAATGCCGATGCTCCGATGCGTCCGGTGCGGGTCTGTGGACGGGCTTGCACGAGTTTCTATACAAAGAATACCGAAATCCGTTTGATCCGATCCGTCCGATGCGTCCGGTGCGGACATGTGGACGCTTAGCTTAAAACGACGCTTGCGTATAGCGATAACCTGCATGATGGACTACGATTTATTTATTTACAAAGAAGGCAAAAAGGTGTACAAAAACCCAAAACAATGTGATATGAATGGCGTTAAATAGTCAAATAATTTCTAGAGCTATGTTGTTATGGAAGGAAAAGTAATTCTTTTAAGAGATTTTCTTCTATCTCGTGATGATTATGTGAAGACTTCCAGTGAATTAATGTAATAATAACGGTGTAGTATCGGGTTTACAAGATTCCAAGAGGATCTTAGTTAGAAAGAAACATCGCCACAAATTATTTAGTGCTAACTATCATTTTATTTTTCATTAATTTCAATTCAATGCGGTTGTATTCCATTTACATTTTATCTATACTAATATTATAACGAGGAAAGATTTGTATTTCTGTGTGTTTGATACGAATAGGCTCAAAAACTACTGGACCGATTTCAGAAATTATTTCACCCTTAGAAAGCTACATTATGCCTGAGTGATAAAGGCTATACTTTTCACACGAAAAAAATAAGGATACCTACTATAACTTCTATAATAACGTGCGCTGCAAAAACCGTTAAGGTGCAGACACATTGTCATCACGTCACGTCACATCACGTCACATCACGTCATCTTCCCAAAATGTGCAACCACGATTAATGCATGGAACTTAGACCATAGGAAGAGAGACACACCTCAATAATAAATAGTGAAGCCAAATCATCAGAACTAAACTGGGTGATTATACTACTACGGAATCAAAATGTAGTAAAAATTTCTGCGACATTGTATCTGCTGTCACATTATAGCACTGAAAGCACGCAAGATCTATATTCCGCAAATTTACATTTTCTGAATGCACGTGACATCACGTCTGATATTTAGTGAAATGTCATTCTGACATACATTTGAAACCGATCTGGGTGCTCATTCAATAATTCTTGAATTAATTTATGGAATTCCCCCACTTCTTCTGCTGGTGATTTCATAGAAGGGATTCGATTTACCAAATGAATCAACGAACAGAGGAAGTGGGGGAATTCCATCAATTAATTCTAGAATTATTGAATGAGCACCCAGATCGGTTTCAAATGTATGTCAGAATGACATTTCACAAAATATCAGACGTGAAATCACGTGCATTCAGAAAATGTGAATTTGCGGAATATAGATCTTGCGTGCTTTCAGTGCTATAACGTGACAGCAGATACAATGTTGCAAAAATTTTTGCTACATTCTGATTCCGTAGTAGTACAATCACCCAGTTAAGTTCTGATGATTTGGCTTCACTATTTATTATTGAAAGATGTGTCTCTCTTCCTATGCTCTAAGTTCCATGCATTTTCGTGGTTGCACATTTTGCGAAGATGACATGATGTGACGTGACGTGATAACAATGTGTCTGCACCTTAAGACTTACGTGGATACAATGTATGAATGAAATGTACCTCTTAAATAGTTCTTCAAAAAAGTCCGCGATAGCGCCGATAGCATATATCTATCTCTCAAGATTGACTTGCTATTACCTGTTTATGGTAATCAGATGTTTTCCAAAATTATGGACTATTTGGGAGTTTGTTTTTATGAAATGGGTATTGATCCTCATCCAACCTAATATGTTATTTATCCCCAGTATTTAATTTAGAACGAAATTGCCCTTCACCTCATACAACGATTATATCAAAAGATGTGGCAGGTTGAAGTGTTGAAGATGAAACCGCCGCGAGAAACAAATTTCTACCCGTGGAATAATAACATCAGTGTTGCCATGTGCCAAAACTTGAACAGCAATCATAGTATCATTTTCATCTGCCTGTACGTTTCTGGACATTTTTGTGTGTGGGGCCCTTTAACATAACGCCGTTACGTGTTTGCCAACCCGGTGTGGCTTCATCTTCAGAGACTACAAACGGACCGAAGGCATAAATTGTTTTTCGGTCTGGAAGACTGTGTGGTGTGCATCACGAACGAAAATGAAATAACGTTACTCTCCCTGTTTTATTTAAACTGGGATTGCCAACCGGGCATACCTTTCTGAGGCAACAAAGCTTATTAGATACTTGAATCATGTGATACTCGAAAGGAAGGCGTAGGTACAATTATAATTAATGTTGGCATTCATTACTACGCAACCCCCCTGAAATTTCTGCTCAAGTTCAAATTAAAATCGTTATTCTCCGGGAACAACACAAAGACGCTCAAACCTTGTCTTCAACTGGATTACACAGTTGGTTACACGACTGTTATCTTGTTGTGAACAGTTTTGTATCTGAGTTTGAAAAAAAAATCAGAGATTTCAACTTCACAATGGATTTACAGAAATAGTATATTTTCGGACAGAAATATTATGAAAGCTATTATTCATGCTGGTAATACTGAGTTTGGTAAATCATAAAAGTGAATAATTGCCATAATATGCGAGTATTATACTCAAAATTGTCCACGACTCTCATATAATCCTTATTTCAAATTGACCAGACTCCTCTGCTGAATATTCAGTAGTTTTCATATTGTAGTTTGATAAAACGGTGAATTATGGCTAATAAACCACGAGTGATAAATGAAACTCATAAAATTCAAAGAAAGAAATGAACTATGGACACTTTACTTTTATTTTAATGTAGTTATTTGAAATAATTGAAATGAATATGGATGGTATTGTAGAATGTAATGTACCTCCTGCCATTCGATATGTGATTAATTCGATTCAGCGATGGGGTCAGGTTTCCTACATTTGATTAAATTCCTGCGCAAATTCACAATTAGTTGCATTTGGTTACTTCCGGTTCATTAAAATTTTATTATGTATTAATGATTCAGTTGCTCATTTAATTATATTTACAAATCACAATGAAATTTGGTGTAATTTAATTAAAAATGTATATATTGTTTTCTCTAGGGTGAATAACATTCCAGAGCGTAAACAATTCTATGAGTATACAGGGTTTTTCACCATATACTTGACAAACATTTACAGAAGTGCAGATTAGACCTACAAAACCTGTTTGTCCCATTAAATTCTTGTTACATCTAAATCTAAGTATTGTTTCGAGGTCAATTCAAATATTTTGAGGTTTATTCTCGATTTTCATTTTGTTGAAGATAAAGATCTATCTCGGTCATCGAACACAATTTTCTCAACAAACCACTCGAGGTACTTTGTGATAGTTCATTCGAAAAAAGAATAAAAGTACTCGAATAATCCCAAAGAAGAACTTCCAAACGAACAGACCTATGGAATTTCAAAATTCTCAAGAAATAAGCCTGTAGGCTTATTTTTTTTATTTTTATTTATATATTCAAATATCTTCTGTAGAAGATATTTGAATATCTTTTTACACAACTTGAAATACTGCAGTATGAAAATGTAGTAGTACCTACCACGAAACCTGTATCAGAGTTAAACCTTAAAAGAACTAACTCCATTTACAAAGTTCTTGGGAATCTGAGTGAGTGATCCACTGAATTGGGAAGAACATATTTCTGAACTGGGTTGCAGCTTAGCTTCACTCTGTTACAGCGGCGTAGCTACGTGGGTGCAAGGGTGTGCAGTGCACCAGGGCCCCCGACCTCAGGGGACCCCCAAGCGCTGACCATCAAATCGCGTTTGAACTTAAAAAAAAATTCAAACTTTTATTTTTCTCTGTGATCTTTTATGTGAATAACATTGTTTTTATTATATTCAGTTGTTGAAAAATGTTTTTTCCGAAATATCATCAAATCTAGGGATTTATTGCCAAAATTCACTGGTGAATTGGACACCGATCTAAAAAAACTAAATCCGACTAGATGGTCCAGTAGGGTTAACATAATTTCGGCAATAAAATTTCATTTTTTTTCATATCATTCGTGCATTAGCTGAAATAGAAGAATAAATTCTTGCAAATAAGAGCGAAAACAAGCAGAAATTTAAAAAAAATTTCAATTTTGAATTTATTTTCCTCGGCGATTTAATGCACCACATTCTCAATGATATTAATTATGAATCTGAAGTATTACAAAAATGCGATGTCACTTTGGAAGACGTATGCAGAGCTTTAGAAGAGACGAATACAAAGAAAAAAATTTATAGGAGTGACTTCGAGTCCTTCAAGTGCAAGGGTAGAGAAAATGTAATATGGTAAAGATCCTCATTCCGAAGAAAAGAGACAAAAAAAGATAAAAAATATTTCGATGAATTAGCTTCCGATCACCGATTTCGAAGCAGGGGAGAATTTTCCAAAATAAATATTTTCAATAGAGTGCTCTATACAATAATTTCTCAATTTCAGAAGTCGCCTTCTTATATTTCGGTTGCAGTTTTCAACAAACTGCCGAATCATTGGAAACTATTAAGTTTCATTAAATTTAAAAGAGAATTGAAAGCGCTCCTTGTAACAAAAGCGTATTATTCGCTCTCAGAGCTAGTTTTTCTGCGACCCAAACCTATCTGTGATATGAGTATAGTTTGCTCTAGACTGTAAGTTCATTTTATATCCATATTTATTTTAATAATGTGTTATTTATGCTAAAAATTGAAGAGTACACGCTATTGTATTGAGCCTGTAGTACAATAAAGACTTGATTGATTGATTGAATTCAAGTTTCGGGTGTATGACTGCAGTCAACAAAATTTGGAATTTTCACCATCATTTCTACTAGATATAGGTAGACGAAAAAACTGTAATTCAAAGCTTCGACCAATTTCAAAGTAAATATTGCAATATGAATGGGACCAACTTTTAAATTCAAGCTCTTAATATTCACCTATTCCTACCTGAATTGAATAAGGTATGGACAATTCATGAACTGTGTATGAAAATAATAAGGAAATACGGAATGCTGGAATGCGATCTAACAGAAGTATTTACAGCAATATTACTGTTCATACAATCTTCCTATCACCTCTGTAGAAGCTGAAAAGATCTTTCAGCAAATTAAGAATAATATAAAATTATTTGCGGAACACTATGAGCCAAGCTCAACTGCGACATTTATGGCTTATACCTATCAATTGAAAATGAAGCTGCATCAAGTCTAGATTTGAGTGAAGTCATTGAATCTTTCGCAAAGAGTAGGTCTAGAAAGAGGTTGTAAACATATTTTTTCCGAAAGAATAAATGACCTCAAATCTGGACTTGACCTCTAGGTTCGAATCCCCAATAATTAATTTGAATTCATTCCTCGAATAATTTATTCTTATTGTGATTTCACCAAATAATCTAACGTATCAATAAAAAAAAATAAGGCTAGAAGTTCATAGTGACAATGACAATTTTTTTGTGAATATTATTTGTACCTACATATAGTAAATATCTATAAAAAAAATTTTCAAAGCCCTCTTTTTCATCCACATCAATATAATGAATTTAATATACCTACTCAAATACATAAATAACAACATAATTTATTAAAGTATATTCCTCAACTGTACCTTCAGTAAGTAACTTTGCTTCTTCGAAGTATTTATATTTTGACTCGAAAACAATTCATTAAGGGGCCCCTCTTCGATTTTTGCACCAGGGCCCCGGACTATCTAGCTACGCCACTGCTCTGTTATCCTTGGTTGTAATAACAAGATATCTGGATGAATTCTCCTTGAAAACTATATATCATGTAGAAATTAGTATTGGCAACGTGTCTGAGAATTATTATGACATTGCAGACATTTCACGAGTGCCAACCTGCGTCAGTTCTGAGTAAAAAAATTGATTAACCTAAATCTTGGGCAACCGAGATACTTTATAAAAGTGCATGGAGTATATCTGGTTAAAATGTTCTGCCAATTCATAACGAATTCAGATGAAACCTTTTGCAGTGCTTCCTGTTTTGTCGCATACATTTGTTCGGGATGATAAATTATAAAAAATTAACATGTTAAAGTCGATGGTTCCTCGTACATATATTTCATGCACGCATTCCTCCCATGCTATAATCCCATAGTCGTTCCTCCCCGTATACAACAGACCGAATAATGAAATTTTCAGGATGATCCATCATTATACAGAATATTCCCATCTCTAGCCATCGTTTGCTTCAAGTTATATCCGTTTCCTTTTAATCCTCCTGCAAAGGAAATGATATGCATGAAAATTTGGATAACAAAAATGAATTATATATTTTCATTTCACAATAGTTCCGTTTTCACTTCCTTCTTGAATTCCTTTACTGAGTTAAGCCCCTCCAATGCTCATGTGTACCGTATTTATTTAAATCTGTAAAATGGAACAGTTAAAAATTCAATAACCTTCATTATAAGTGCTTTGAATTCGAGATATTTTCGTACCAGGTTCATCGTTTCAATCGGTTTATTATCGATGCAGTCAGGATTTTTATGTAAGCAGTCCTATCAAAGATTAACTGACAGAAATAACTGTATATACGATGGTGATTATTGCCAGTCTATAAGACGAAAATCTCCAGCAGTCGCCGACATAAGTATAAGGAAAAGAGGAAGAAATTGCCCTTTTCAAAGAAACAAAAGTTGCGTTCCATTCTCCACGACTGCTCCTTCATCGTTCGAT
This sequence comes from Adalia decempunctata, assembly GCA_951802165.1. Classification (NCBI taxonomy): domain Eukaryota; kingdom Metazoa; phylum Arthropoda; class Insecta; order Coleoptera; family Coccinellidae; genus Adalia; species Adalia decempunctata. The sequence continues at coordinate 30,492,344 of OX637699.1, forward strand.
AATTATATCTATCCTCTCCATTTCCATTATCACAAATGGCATTAATAGATTCACTTTATTTCTCTTCACAAGGATACCTCAGTGATTCCGTTCCTTAGGCATCAGTATCTACCTAAAATTCTGTCCTTTCTGTCGAATTCCCAGAGTTTGTTCAGCCTGTAGACTCTGCGGACTGTAGGTCAATAAAATAGCCGCTCTAAACCCAACCCGCAAATTTATTTGGACCTGAACAATAAGTCAAGGTTCCCCATTATTGTACTAATCTATAATCTCACCATCTGAGAATATTTCACCTATACAAAGGCCGACCTCTAACAGCTACTTCGATACAGTTCACCGCAAGGTATGGGCTTTCGGCGGGTCAGATCAGAATTCGATACCTCCAACTCAAACATTTCATTCGATAAAGAGAACCTGATAATAGGGCCGTAGAATTTGATGAAACTTCATACCGAAACCACTTTTCGACAGTTGTTTCTGAAGTATGTATATGTATGTTTCATCCGACGAATTGTATATAATTCAGAGGTTGAACTAGTAGAGCCCACAAATCTACCCATTAGGTGGTTATCCCTATCGGTAGATCTCTGCAAACCGGGTGATTTTATAGGCGAAATGTCAAAGTTTGTTCAATTTTCCTGAAGAAATGGAAGAATTATGGAGAATATGAGTACCAAGCTATTATGCATTGACCTTTGCTCTTTGGATCCTTATATTTACATCACGGCCAAAATATCTGTGGAAAAAGTATTTCAAGTTGTGCAAAAAGGTATTTGAATGTCTTCTGTAGGCTTATTCCTCATCGATAGTTCTCTGCAAATGGGGTGATTTTATAGGCGAAATGTCAAAGTTTGATGAATTTTCCTGAAGAAATGCGAAAATTATGGAAAATAGGAATACCAAGAGATTTTGCATTGACTTTTCGTCTTTCGATCCTTGTATTTACATCACGGCTAGGTTATCTGTGAAAAAAGTTTTATCGTGTTCAAAATTGCTCTTGTTGCACGATTTTGTCGCGATTTTCTGGAATTTTTCAAAAATACTTCTATATTGCCTAGAGAATCGAAATTTCACCCACGTATAAATCGATTATTCCTCTTACCGACCGTATGAAAATTTCCTCACTGTATCGCAGCTTCGCTGCGATTTCAAGATCTAAGACAGAATAAGTAACGGGTTCCTTCGCCAAATTGCATCTAATTTAGATGCTAGGCCCAGTTCCTCCGCCAGATTGTATCTGGCTGTCGGTTAGTCTGATACTTTCAAACATCGCTCACAATTACATGGTCTACTTAAGCTGGAATTTTCTGATGTTTTTGTGATCGAGATATTCTTGATAATGGGATATTTGTTGAAACATTATTTGGGCTGTTTCCATTATCTATGCGGTTTGTTGTTTCCGACGTTTCGGCAAGCATTCGCCTGCCGTCTTCAGGGTGTGGGTCCTGAGAAGGACCGGTTTTTGCCAAACTTGATCTGTCTGGACTTGTACGCACCATACTTTTTCGATTATTGAATTACAGTGTTGGGATTCGAACGCGGGTTATAAGGTTGCAATTTCGAAATTCCAGTCACTCTAACCACTAGTCTACCGGAGCAGGTGATTATTATACTATTCAAGTTATATATGAAGTATTATTTCCTGGTAGAGGTCACCTTGACCAGATCAGATGCGCAGTTGATATGCGCAGTAGGTTAAGTTCGGTCAGGTTAGGTTAGGTTAGGTTAGGTTGGGTTAGTGTTAATTGCCACCCTGAGCCGAGTTCATCCTTCTCAATTCAGATCTTATAATTGGTGCCCAGACATCCTTTATTTCCACAGAGGGTGTACTAATTGGGTTGGGAGTTATGGCCATGAAGGCTGCTTCTTTCAATTTCCTCCTTCTCCATCCTTCTTCCTTTGATATTATGGAAGCTTCATCCCATCTGATGTTGTGGTCCTCGTTCCAAGCATGTTGGGCTAGCTTAGATTTTTCGGTTTCTCCCAGTCGAGCTAGTTTTTGGTGCTCTTTGATTCTAACCTCAAGGGGGCGTTTAGTCTCTCCAATGTAGGACCTGCCGCATTCACACGGAATTTCGTATACGCAATTCTTGGTTGTTTGATTTTTGTTATCAGGTTTCACTTTCGTGAGCTTACTCCTGACCGTATTTCTGGTCTTGAATGCTGTTCTCACATTGTATCTGTTGCCAATCCTTCTTATCTTCTCGGATAGCCCCTTCACATATGGTATGACAGAGGTTATCGTGTCGGTAGCATCATTGTCTGTTTGTTGAGGCTCTGTTCTTGTTTCTCCTGGTACTCTGGCAACCTCGAGGATCTTCCTAGGGTAGCCATTTTTCTTGAGGGTTTCTGTGATGTTGTTGAATTCCTCATTACGATCTTCTGGATTAGAGCATATCCTGGTTGCTCTGTCGTATAGGCATCTGGCTACTCCCAATTTGGTGCTGAGGTTATGGTTAGATTCGTAGTGGAGATATTGGCCTGTGTTCGTTGGCTTCCTGTAGACTGTGGTCCTGGGATTTCCATTCTGCTTATGAATCAGTACATCGAGGAATGGTAGTTGGTTATTTTCCTCGATTTCCATCGTGAATTTGATTGATTCCTCTACGCTGTTCAGGTGTTCTAGGAATTTGTCTAGGTTTTCTCTCCCATGTTGCCATATGACAAATGTGTCGTCTACATATCTGAGCCAGGTTTGAACACATATTGTTCCAATGCTCTCTTCTCGAAATCTTCCATGTATGCATCAGCCAGAGGTGGAGAAAGTGGAGAACCCATCGCCATACCGAATTCTTGTTGGTAGAAGTTGTTGTCTACTTGAAAGTAAGTGGAGTTGATACATGTTCCGAGCATTTCCATTATTGCGTTTATACTCAGAGTGGTTCTCTCAGCCAATTCAATGTCCTCGAGTTTTTTCCTCACAATTTCGAGGGTTTGGTTGGTAGGAACATTAGTGAACAGACTCTTGATGTCGAAACTGACCATGATGTCCGTATCGGATATATGCTGTTGGCGCATGGTCTCTATGAAGTGATCAGTGTTTTTGACCATTGATGTTGTGTGTCCTCTGAGTGGAGACACTATCTTCAGGAGGTATTTGGCCAAGGGATGACATGGGGAATTACGTGAACTGACGATTGGTCTTAACGGGATATTGTCTTTGTGTATTTTTGGAAGACCATACAGATGTGGAGGTTTGCTGAAGTGTGGTGTCAGTTTTGTTCTTGTGAGGCTGTCAGGGAACTGATCTTTGTACTTATGCAGGACTTTGTAGACCTTGTTCTCTACTGAGGTAGTAGGGTCTTTCTTCAATTTCTTGTATTCTCCTGCTTCTAGAACCTCCCTAGCAGGAGAATACAAGAAATTGAAGAAAGACCCTACTACCTCAGTAGAGAACAAGGTCTACAAAGTCCTGCATAAGTACAAAGATCAGTTCCCTGACAGCCTCACAAGAACAAAACTGACACCACACTTCATCAAACCTCCACATCTGTATGGTCTTCCAAAAATACACAAAGACAATATCCCGTTAAGACCAATCGTCAGTTCACGTAATTCCCCATGTCATCCCTTGGCCAAATACCTCCTGAAGATAGTGTCTCCACTCAGAGGACACACAACATCAATGGTCAAAAACACTGATCACTTCATAGAGACCATGCGCCAACAGCATATATCCGATACGGACATCATGGTCAGTTTCGACATCAAGAGTCTGTTCACTAATGTTCCTACCAACCAAACCCTCGAAATTGTGAGGAAAAAACTCGAGTACATTGAATTGGCTGAGAGAACCACTCTGAGTATAAACGCAATAATGGAAATGCTCGGAACATGTATCAACTCCACTTACTTTCAAGTAGACAACAACTTCTACCAACAAGAATTCGGTATGGCGATGGGTTCTCCACTTTCTCCACCTCTGGCTGATGCATACATGGAAGATTTCGAGAAGAGAGCATTGGAACAATATGTGTTCAAACCTGGCTCAGATATGTAGACGACACATTTGTCATATGGCAACATGGGAGAGAAAACCTAGACAAATTCCTAGAACACCTGAACAGCGTAGAGGAATCAATCAAATTCACGATGGAAATCGAGGAAAATAACCAACTACCATTCCTCGATGTACTGATTCATAAGCAGAATGGAAATCCCAGGACCACAGTCTACAGGAAGCCAACGAACACAGGCCAATATCTCCACTACGCATCTAACCATAACCTCAGCACCAAATTGGGAGTAGCCAGATGCCTATACGACAGAGCAACCAGGATATGCTCTAATCCAGAAGATCGTAATGAGGAATTCAACAACATCACAGAAACCCTCAAGAAAAATGGCTACCCTAGGAAGATCCTCGAGGTTGCCAGAGTACCAGGAGAAACAAGAACAGAGCCTCAACAAACAGACAATGATGCTACCGACACGATAACCTCTGTCATACCATATGTGAAGGGGCTATCCGAGAAGATAAGAAGGATTGGCAACAGATACAATGTGAGAACAGCATTCAAGACCAGAAATACGGTCAGGAGTAAGCTCACGAAAGTGAAACCTGATAACAAAAATCAAACAACCAAGAATTGCGTATACGAAATTCCGTGTGAATGCGGCAGGTCCTACATTGGAGAGACTAAACGCCCCCTTGAGGTTAGAATCAAAGAGCACCAAAAACTAGCTCGACTGGGAGAAACCGAAAAATCTAAGCTAGCCCAACATGCTTGGAACGAGGACCACAACATCAGATGGGATGAAGCTTCCATAATATCAAAGGAAGAAGGATGGAGAAGGAGGAAATTGAAAGAAGCAGCCTTCATGGCCATAACTCCCAACCCAATTAGTACACCCTCTGTGGAAATAAAGGATGTCTGGACACCAATTATAAGATCTGAATTGAAAAGGATGAACTCGGCTCAGGGTGGCAATTAACACTAACCCAACCTAACCTAACCTAACCAAACCTGACCGAACTTAACCCACTGCGCATATCAACTGCGCATCTGATCTGGTCAAGGTGACCTCTACCAGGAAATAATACTTCATATATAACTTGAATAGTATAATAATCCCAACACTTTAATTCAATAATCGAAAAAGTATGGTGCGTACAAGTCCAGACAGATCAAGTTTGGCAAAAACCGGTCCTTCTCAGGACCCACACCCTGAAGACGGCAGGCGAATGCTTGCCGAAACGTCGGAAACAACAAACCGCATAGATAATGGAAACAGCCCAAATAATGTTTTCTGATGTTATTAAGACTTATTTTCGCTGGTCTACCTGCAGATATCGCGCAACTGCTGTGTCGTTCCACGGCTTCTTGAGTTTCCGTAATCTTTATTAATGTTCTAATATTGGCGCAAGTGGAAATCTTATTTTCCTCGGCAAATATTCCAGACGAGCTCGTCTGTCGGCGATAGCCACTTGGGTCTTTGTTTATTTATGTTTATCTCGAAAAGTGGCGTGCGACATCCTATTTAGGATATTTACGGCAACGCCATTCCTATGATCTCTGTGACCCGATAATCGTCTCGCAAACTCTTTCTGCGCTTGCCGCCGTAATTATTTAGACTTGCCGGGGGAAAAGACACTCGTGCCTTTCCAACTACTCATTTTATAAGACTTCTCCCCTCAAAGGAAAATAATTAGATTTTGGAACGGGGGAATTCGCATTTGGGGAATACAGTTAAACTTGGAATTTGCACACTTCGAGTGAACGGAATGGCGACAAAATTCATTTTTATGAAAACCTCGGATTGCTAATTGGAGCCGCTTAGAGTCATCGTCTTTTTTACAAATTCGGGAGGGGAATTTAATTCCGGGAATTATACGAAATAGGGAATGCCTCTGTATTAGCCGTTTATGTGCGAGGTTTCAAGGACTGCTTAAGGTGGGCGTTCAATGTAGTGTGTTTTTATTTCAAGTTGATTTCGAAAACGGTTTCACTTTGAGAACTGAAATTTTGTGGGTGAACTCAGAAAGGATTAGGGTTCTTGTTGAAATAATTTTAATCGATTTCATTCCGACAGTTAATTTTTGTCTTTCAAAAATAGAAGAAAATTAGCCAACCAATGCTTCTGTTTTATTTCAACAGAAAGATCCATGAAAATAGTTCAACTTCCGATTAAAAGTGAATCTACTGATAATTTCGTTCAGAAGATCAACTTGAAATACGGAATTGGCAGAGAATGGCCAAATTCAAATTTTGGCGGGAAAAAGTTCCTGCTTTACCCACAAATTCATTCATTTCATAGTTCGGCGATTTTCGGATAGAGAGCGCCATTGTACATTTCATTCATGATTAGAGAGATATTCATAGAACTTGATAGTGATAGGGCATGTTCTATGGAGATATGCCATAAAATGGACGGTGGCGCCTCTATCGGCTGAGCTTTCCTATTCGCTTTAAACGCCGACCTTAAGGGTTTTGACTTCTTCTGGGTTCATAGAATTAAATTCATTATAAGGTAACTAAGGGTAGACTACCTCAAAACCAAATGATCTGCTAATTTCAGTACAGAAAAAGCTTTATGCTCAATAACATGATACGAGGATGTATTGATATCTAGTCAGCCTAGACCGGTTCCATGCATAAACAAAATATTGTGATACCATATCAACGAACAATAACTTATTAGAAGTGTCAGTGTAGAGTTCGGCGTCAAAAAAGTAAACCAGAGTTACGCAATGAATTAAAAAAAAAAAGATATCCACCGAAATTGTAAAAATCGAAAAATTGGAGTATCGAGCCATCATGAAGTACCTGTTTTTAAAAGGGTTAAGAGGTAAGCAGATTTACGAAGATATGCTTAATAACCTTGGTGATCAATGTCCTTCGTATGCGACCGTGAAAAATTGGACTGCAAGCTTCAAAAGAGGTAAATTTTCCATTGAAGATGATGACCGATCGGGGAGGCCAGTCTCTCTATCAGTCCCAAATGTTTGAAAGTGGACCAAAAGACCAAAAGCGTGGAAGGGTAGAAGCATCGCGTTCGATCTGTGCTCGATTTGAAAACGATGTAGACTTCTTAAACCGAATTGTTACTATGGATGAGACTTGGGTACATATCTACGATCCAGAAACAAAGCACCAATCGATGGAATGGCGACACTCTGGCTCTCAAAGACCTAAGAAATTTCGTGTCCAAAAATCTGCTGGAGAAGTTCTTGCTTCAGTTTTTTGGGATTGCCATGGAGTAATCATGATTGATTTTTTGGGTAAATGTAGAACAATAACTGGAGATTACTATTCGACATTACTGACCACTCTAAGGAAAAGACGCGGAAAGCTATCCAAAGGTATTTTGTTTTCACAGGACAACGCCCCAGTACACAAATCTCATGTTGCCATGCAAAAAATTCGTGATTCGGGGTTAGAACATCCCTTTATTCACCAGATTTGGCTCCGTCCGACTATCATCTCTTTCCTCAACTGATAAAAAGTCTAAAAGGACGTAAATTTTCTTCCAACGAGGAGGTAAAAAAAGCTGTGGAGGACTGGTTTGCAGAGCAAAAAGAAAAAAAAATTTTTAATGGTCTAGAGACGTTGCAGGTTCGCTGTAACAAATGTATTCAATTAAGAGGAGAATACGAGTATGTTGAGTAATATAATATTTCGACATTGAAATTTTGTCTGGTTCTATAGCTAGTAGGCTAAAAATTTTTCTATACAGGGTGTTTGGAGGGTGAGTAGCCATAGGTAAATGGTGGGTAGGTGATGCTCTTGGCTACTTGTTGCGCCTAATAAAATATCATTTTGCCCAAAGTTCAAGGTGTTATAATTTTTTTACCATTTTTCTAGAAATTTCCCATTTTTCTCATTAAAACCTTGAATTTCTTCAAATTTAATGGTCGAGGTGCCTATAAAATGATTTATTTCCTTAGTCTATTCTTGTCTTATTCAGATCGAATCATAATTTCATGCAAACGTCTTCAAAAAACCTGACAGCGTCGTATCAAACATCAAAATGAAAAAAAAAATAATGTTGTGTCCACTTTACAAAGTGAAATAAAAAAAAAATTTACATGGTGTTGGGTTTTAAAATGGCTGTAAAAACTGCTCTAGTTAATACTCTTTGCAATGGTATGTAATATGTACCATTAATAATCAGATAACTCAACAAAAAACCGTTTTGTCTTCAAGGATGCCTTGAAAGGATGACGACAAAACTATTCCATTGAGCAGGCAAAATCTTTTTTCTCACTCTACCACAGCTGAAAATAGCGTGCCCTCTCTATCATCGGCTAACAATACTCCCAAGGGCGTCGCCACGGAGGGGGCAGCTGGCCCCCGTGCCCCCCCCCCCAATCAGAATAGAAAAAATGAACTGATTTTCGTATATTGTACTATTATTTCATAAGTTTTTAAGGAATTTTTGAGCTCTAGGTGGAGGGGGGGAACTGCCCCCCGTGCCCCCCCAGCTCAAAAGCTGGAGGTAATTACTACATTTGCAAGTCATTTCATAGGCCTGCAGTAAAGGTGCAGTAATGCAGTTTTGAGTTCACTCAACATTTCGGTGGTTCATCAACATATTCTGTAGCATATTTTGAGCTGGGGGGGAGGACACGGGGGGCAGCTGCCCCCCTAGAGCTCAAAAATCCCTTAAAAACTTTTGAAATAATAGCATAATATACGAAAATCAGTTCATTTTTTCTATTCTGATTGGGGGGGGGGCACGGGGGGCAGCTGCCCCTCCCTGGCGACGCCCTTGGGAGTATTGTTAGCCGATGATAGAGAGGACACGCTGTTTTTAGCTGTGGTAGAATGAGAGAAAAGATTTTGCCTGCTCAATGGAATAGTTTTGTCGTCATCCTTTCAAGGCATCCTTGAAGACAAAACGGTTTTTTGTTGAGTTATCTGATTATTAATGGTACATGTTACATACCATTGCAAAGAGTATTAACTAGAGCAGTTTTTAAAGCAATTTTAAAACCCAACACCATGTAATTTTTTTTTTTATTTCACTTTGTAAAGTGGACACAAATTTATTTTTTTTTTCATTTTGATGTTTGATACGACGCTGTCAGGTTTTTTCAAGACGTTCGTATGCAATTTTGATTCGATCTGAATGAGACAAGACTAGACTAAGGAAATAAATCATTTTATAGGCATCTCGAGCATTAAATTCGAAAAAATTCAAGGTTTTAATGAGAAAAATGGGAAATTTCTAGAAAAATGGTAAAAAAATTATAGCACCTTGAACTTTGGGCAAAATGATATTTTATTAGGCGCAACAAGTAGCCAAGAGCATCACCTATCCACCATTTACCTATGGCTACTCACCCTCCAAACACCCTGTATATCCTCGTACATAAAAGCGAAGTGGTTTTATGCTGATCATGATCATGAACGAGTAAAATAGGTGTTATTGAGCTGTCCATCATATTTCCATCGAAATTTTCGGGATATTATGGTCTATGGATTAAACATGAAATTTGTAATTATGGAAATTATATGGGATATTAATTCCATGAATTCATAAAATCGTAATTTTACTGGTGCAATTTGTGTTTTCATATTAAATTTCGTCCATTCTGGAAAATGTTCTATATTTTTCATCAATTGGGTGTTTTCACTCCATAATGAATTTTATAGTTATGATGGTGATTCTGAGAGATATTGAGCATGGAGAAAAGCAAATACTTCAGGCCAAAGAAAGAGGAGACACAGCAACTAATTCATAAATTCGGGAATTGGTGAACCCACAATTAATTTAGTCAGTATTCAATGAGTGGAATAAAGGATAGCAATATCATTGCATTCGGCCGTGGCAACATTGCAGAATCTAACTAACACCAGTGGCGTGGTAGGTATTGTCGGTATTGAAGAATGGAAATAAAGTTACAAGTGAATTAACTCTTTTTTTGACGAATTCATACAATGTTTCGAACTTTGAAACAGATTCTGAGTTAGGTGAACAGAGTCAGCTAACTTCAGAATTGATTTTCCTCCTCTCAATATCAGAAGGGAATCTGAAAAGTGAAATTCAAAAAATCGAAGAATCTACGCCATTGTTACTCAGAAATGATGAGAGTAGAACATACCTGTGTTAACTCAAATCAGGATTCAAAAAGTCCAATTTACCACAAAGAAGACACATACGAACCTTTATTTCAACGTTTTTTTTTTCTGATAATATTCAGAAATAAATCCAAATTTCACTTTCACGAGATATCCTGATGACAACACTGTTCAATTCCTGCAAGCGTTCACAAATAGGACATGCAGTGCAAAAAGTCCTTTCAGATTTAGAGTTTTAGCTGGGGGGATAAACTTTTAGAGATGTGTATATCAAGATTACAGACAACAAGTTACATCGGTTGAAAAAGAGCAGCATTAGGGAGAGTCAGGATATCGCCTCAATTATGAGGGATCCCGAGGGTTTGTTCCGACCGTCATAAAACATGAGAAAAAAGATAAAAACGGTGTCGCACGCCATTCTTTCAGGTGAACATGAATAAACAAAAAGGAAACAAGTGGTTATCATGGCAGCTCGGATTCTTACGGCAAGGTGGAAACTGGAAAGGCCGTCTTCCATCCGGAAAAATAACATTTCCTTGCGCACATATATCAATATCGGTTGCTACAACCGGCGATTTATGACTTTGCACTGCAGACATTTAAATATTCATGTCGGAAGCTACAGTCTTTTAGGTTTAGGAAAATTTATCACCTTTAACGCGTATATCCGGAAATAGAAATGTATGAATTTCTGGATTTCGTTTCAGTCTTGTGGACATTCGCTTTGGTTTTTACACGCGCGCTGCATCGATTGATCGGACGTAATCCATCATGGCGTGTTTTCCGCTTCCGCTGAAACTATAAACAGTTTTTTGTTTGTTGGTAACCCTGCCCTACTTCAGAATACGACGTTTGAATTGTAGAGCTTCTTTTCTAATGTTATTATAGAGAGAAAAACATTGTACTAATATCCCAGAGGTAGCCAGCCCACCATGGGCGCCCGCAGAAACCCGTAAAAAAATTTCTCAGGGGGGGGCCAAATTAGAGATTAGAAGGTTATAGGTTATATTGAGGTGTCGTGCTGAAAAACGTAAGGGACCATCAAAATCTCAAAGGGGGCCATGGCCCCCCCTGCGGGCGCCCATGCAGCCCACATCCAAATGACCTCAAATTCACTTCAGTGTCATAATCACGCAAGTAATTGACGTAAATATTAGGTACGTTGAAATGTCTTTATCATCTCACAGACTGGTAAAAACTGCGGAAAAGAGTCAGATTTGGCAATGTAGAGTTGTAAGGACAAGAAATGTTCTTCAAGCGTGTCTTTTACTCTTTTATTGTAATGAATTGTCAAACACAAGTGACGTTTCTGCCATTTTGAATATGGCGGCTATGACGTTTCAAAAACACGTTGGTGTACCTTCATTACCTTCTACACATCATGATGAAAGAATACATGTCATGTACCTATTCTTCCATCATGCTACACATCAAGAGCCCAGGATTTCAGCTAGAGGGGGCAGCTCGTACCTGAGAAGATGGTCGGTCGGGTATATTGCCAGGAAACCAGGAAAATTAACATTTATTTTATCTTCAAGGGGGGGGGCTCCTATACCTGGGTACGCCCATGCTACACATCTAATATGATGTTCATCGATTACTCGATTTTATTCGGACAAATTTGTTCGTTTCTAATTAAAGAAAAAAAACCTTTGGAGGGGGTATGTAAATAATTCAACAAGAATGGATTCGTGTGCTCCACTATATCGAAGAATGAGCCTGAATGAGGTAGTGATTATGCTATCGTGTGCTCCAGGAACCTATTCAAAGCGTAAACAGTTATCGATCTGATTTTTTTATTCTGGTAGAGCAATATTTTTCCAATATCCATTCTAACACGAGACATTAGTCGAAGCCAAACTGTAAACAAATATTATTTCCGGTAAATAGAACCAGTTAGAAAATATTCATCACCTTTCATGTACAATCAGGGGCGTACTTCGAACCCCAAGTACCAATAAGTACATTTTTATTTCGTCTAATTGGTATTTCAAAATATTTATTGATCTTTGACCTTAAAAAAATTTAGAGAGGCATTTATCAGCCTTGGCGCTCTTCTTTATAAATTCGACAAATTCGTAGCTAGAGCGGTCGCCTAGAAAGATACTGGCTTCCTGAGAAAAATTGCAAAAGTAAAGAGAGACTCTCATTACTTCTGTGAATTCCACCAAAAGTGAATGTTCTTTTTTCCTATACATCTTTTAATAAATCCCTCTCTGGCCCCTAGACCAGTGGCTGTCGAAGCTTCTGGATAGAACTGATAGAAGCTATAATATGTTATATCCATCAATTTTCGATGGCTATCAACGAATTGGAATTGACATATTCGTTCATTACACATTCCAACTAATGACACGCCTGGTTCCGAGTACATGTCTATACCAGTTGGATAGGAATTAACATAAATATTGACAAAGCCAATTTGGGATAGGCCGATGGGACTCGTCTATCCTATCCAGGCTCGAGCTTTCGCCTTATTGAATTCTAACAAATGTATTCCCATAAATTGTGAGAACGCACTCACACACTATACATCTCCCCAATCTTCAAACGAATTTAAGATAAATTAAGGCTATTTACCATTCTGTTCGCTAAGCTGTGGGGACTTGGCAATAGAATGAATGTGTATACGAATTGTGCATTCGTTTCAACACTCTTATTTGGAAAAATGAATAATGATAGCGAGCGGTTCACTTACTCTACCAGAATGCATTAACCAATGACGGAGATTTATTTATGGGAGTTCTCCTCTTATTTTACACACCAATGCCTTCATTATTGTCGAATATAATTCAATTAAATGAACGTTTTTTTAACGCATTTGCGTCAGTGTAAAGGTAGTAATGCCAACTTCGCGACAAAAAAATTTCGACAATATCTCGGTTGAAGTCTTTTCACGGTGATTTCGCTGACCTGACCTACCAAATATTTCAAGAACAACGCTATGTGAAAAAGAATAAATCGAATTAGCTAATTGCTAATTCCCTTCAGGTCCAAGCAAAAGGTTAATAAAACTCTTATTCAGGTAAAAAATTATATTCATCAATTTGCGATCACTGCTCACAATAACTCAATAACTTTGTAGAAATATACAATATAAGGCTATAAAAATTAATAACATTCACATTAAATTTGTCCGTGAATCAGAAGCTGCATCAGTGTGGACCGAATAAAATCTGTTCTATACATATTTATGGATTTAGTGTTATAAAAAGATCCAGAATATCCTTCACAATATTCATAGGAATTGACTACCATCTGCAATGAATCCTGCACATTTTTGTCAGTCTTTTTTACAACAGAATTGAAATGTAATTTGATCACTCTCATATTGCCATCATTATATGAATTAGAGTTTTGTACAGCTATGGGATGGTACGAATGGTTTTTCTGAATACATATTGTTTGCACTGGAATTTTTATATATTGGAATGAATGCAAATTATTCTCAAAAAGAGGATAAATTCCATAGGCATCTAAAGGAATGAAGTATTCGTTTAAAGCTAACGTAATGGAAGATTCACTCCTTCCAAATGTCCTCAATATGCAGTCTTTTTCTATTATATTTCTAGTAAGATCTTCAGACTGCAGGGGAAAATTCCATGGAAAAAAAGTCAAATCTATTTCTAAAATTTCTCTTAAATTACTCAAATATCTTAGCAGGCTATACGGTATATCATCATAGTAGAAAACGAAATATTTAAAGCCTATCAATTTATGAAAACTAATAAACTCAACCAATTCTCTCTTATTGTAGTTTGAAGGTGGCACACAAAGTGTAGATTTGATGGTCATAGGCTTTTTTTCCATATGTGTTAGCATTATTTTTTTAGTCAAAGAAGATTTGGATCTAGAACCAAACGATACAGCATATGGCATTTCCTTTAAATATTTTAATCCACAACGATAAATATAAGCCTCCAAGCCATCAGCTTCTGCAATTTTAAGAGCATCCACTTCTCCTAGCATAGGATTCTTATTTTCAAACCATAGAAAACATTTTTTTGGTAATCTTTTAGGCTGTTTGGTTACAGCTAGAGTTTGGGTATAACTTTCACTAGCGAAACTGGAAAAAACGTAATAATCACCATACTCTTGCCATACTGGACTTTGGCCCCAGTCGAAATGATCTTGATATTTATCAGATGTATTGAATACACTGAAGTTACATGGAGTTCCGAAGAAATTGAATACTTCTAAGATATAATGTAATTTGTTATATTCGTGACGATACACAAGAACCAAAATCAGACTTGTGAAGGAGAAAATCAACAGTACCAGCTGTTGATACCGCCTCATTGTTAGAGTTTCTGATGTTCATAACTCTGAATCCAAAAAATAATAAAAAGTTAAATATAAAGTGAGGTTATATTATGGTAGGCACAGAAGAAAAACAATAAGTAATGCAACCATAGATATGACTAAATTTTCTTCTCAGCAATCGCTCTCAATCAATCTGTTTTGATTATTTTTTGCCGCCATTCAAAAAATATCTCAGATGAAGAATTAATGAAATTTGGTATGATTGTCAAGATGACATTGTAAATTACTGCATATTTATGCTATAGATACACTTAAATTCAAAAGTAAAAATTTCCAATATGCATAAACTCATATTGAGATGAGTTTCATTGACCTTTATGATGTACATCTATTTCTTGGGATAAAAGGAACTACGACATTGTTACTGGTTACACCATTTCTTCTCATCCATTATTTGATTGGAATGTTTAAAATTTTTGACTATTCTTTCTTCAAGAAGTTTTTTATGATAGTTGCATTGTATTCAAGTTTGATTTTAACCATCATTCTTTCTGTTCTGTACAAAGACAAACAATATACGTTTCACTTGATCATAACTTTATGAATGGAAATGAAACACGTGAAATTTCAATAAATTATATTCAATAAAAATGTATTTAAATTCTCTATCAAATTAAATTTGAACACAATTTTTTCTACAAGAAACCTGCTCTACACAAATCAGGTTTATTTGAAGTTAAGGAACATAAGACTTCAACTTCAAAGAACAATATAAAGTCAATGATCAATTCAATGGCTAAAAAAATTATCTTGCATAGTCAGATGAACTATAATCAATCCTACAGATTGATGTACTTTTTGTGCTTCTTGGTATGAGCAGTAAGATCTGAAGAAGTAGTGAATTTTCGTTCACAATGGGTGCAGGCGTATGGTTTCTCCCCAGTATGAATTCTTATATGAACTTTGAGAGAAGATGATTGAGAAAACATTTTGCCACACTGTGCACAACTGAATGGCTTTTCTCCTGTATGTGTTCTCATGTGCTTGTCTAGATATTGTTGTCTTGTAAATTGGCGTTTGCACACAGAACAAGTAGATAGATTTTCACCTGTTTGGGAGAAATATCGTTAATATAGCGATTATTCAGAGGGGATAACTGAAAATTTACTATTCAGTTTCAGTAAACCAGTTTCAAATTCAAAGACCTGTCAAAATTTGTTTTGAGGTTATCTGGTGGTCAAACCACAGACTTGCTAGCTTTGTTCAAATAGATATTAGTAACATCTGTAAGCTTGGGAAGATTATAAATGTGGATATTTCATCTACATTTCGGCCTGTTCTAGTGTCAGGGTGAAATTCAATAACTTTTATAAAAAATTTCGAAGTCAAGAAAAAGATTAAATAGAATTTTACCTGTATGTGTCCTAATGTGTTCATTCAGATAAGCTGCAGTTGTGAATCTTTTATCACATGTAACACACTGAAATTTCTCACCAGTGTGTTTCATTATGTGATTCTGTAGCTCTGCTGCATAATTACAGATTTTATCACATATTTTACACTTGTAGGGTTGTTTTCCAGTATGTTTCCTCATGTGCACTGTTAACTGAGAGGAGTGTGTGAATTCTTCATTGCAGATCTTACAAGCCACCTTTTCACCAGTGTGTTTTCTCATGTGGACATTCAGATGAGATGATTGGGTGAATGTTTTGAGGCAAACGGTGCAGCTATATGGCCTTTCCCCTGTATGGGTCTTTATGTGGGATTTTAAAATGTAGGTGCTGGCAAATTTCTTGCCACAAGTAGGACATGAGAATGGTTTTTCCCCTGTATGAGTTCTCATATGAACCTTGAGGTCAGCTGCTGTTAAACATCTTCTATCACAACAAGGACAGGCA
Source organism: Adalia decempunctata (assembly GCA_951802165.1). Lineage (NCBI taxonomy): Eukaryota > Metazoa > Arthropoda > Insecta > Coleoptera > Coccinellidae > Adalia > Adalia decempunctata. The sequence goes on from OX637699.1 coordinate 30,508,530, forward strand.
TACGGTTTTTCCCCTGTAATGATTTGAACAAACCTTAATTCTAATATAACAAATGACTGTATGAAATGGTTTACCCATTCTATAATATATATATAAGATAGGGGTAAATCACTTAAATATGATAGATCTAACCTGTGTGAGACTTCATGTGCATTGTTAATTCTCCTTTAATGGTGAACCTTTTATTACATACTGCACATTGAAAGGGCTTTTCCCCAGTATGTCTTCTAATGTGTTCTCTTAAATGGGATGAATGATAAAATCTTTTATCACAGTATCTACATTCGAAGGGTTTTTCACCAGTATGTGTTCTCATATGAATCCTCAAATTGGCATTCTTCCTATAGCTTTTATCACATAAATCACAAGAAAATGTTTTAACTTCCTTATTCTGGGACGATGGTGATAATGGACGAACTTGTATACCTTGAAATTAAATAGCTAATATGCAAAATTAAATCACTCTGAGAAATCTCTCCGAGTGAAAAAGCAAAATAAATGGAATGTTCATTGAAAATTATGAAAGCTGTTTATTACCTGTAGTCCTTTTAATAACAGGCTTCGGTACAACAGAGACTTCTTGAATGGTCTGGTTCATTTGAACATGATTTTGCTGTGTGTGAACTGCAGAATCATGCATTTGGTTTTGTTCGATAACATTATTCACTTTTGCACTTTGTCTTTGTGGATTTTCAAAATCAGATATATTAAAATGCTGGTTTTGTCCTTCATAATCATGGAAATGTTCTTCAAAACTATTTTGTTCTAACTTGCTTGGTAAATTTTGGAGATGAGAATCTTGACTGCCAAGAAATGCTAAAAATTCAATTCAGTAGTCATCAGCTAGTATAAATAAACTTAATTTGAATGCCTACTTGGGGATGCACCTCTCGATATATTAACTTCATTCTTGAGTTCATCCTCATTATCTAAAAAATGTTTTAGATGCAAATATTCCGTGCCTGGGGATCCTTCTGTAGTTACAACGATATTTTCTATAATATTTGCTGTTCCAATAGGAATTGAAATAGACCCGCCTCCTGAAACGGCTGTGAAACTTCTCAAGTGGCCACCAATACATTTCTGGAGTGTGTTTTCTGATTGTAAGCAAACTGTTCTAAAATCATATGACACTCGCAGTCGATCAATACAAGATGAACAAATTAAGGATGGGAGACCTTCCCTGGACCAATCCTGTTAGAGAAGGAGAAAATGGGAACGTCAAAAACTTTATTTTAAATTCACAACTTATTTGTTTCACTTACAATTTCGGATATACAAGCTGAGAGTTTTTCACAAAATTTGACACAATCCTCATCCTGACCATCTGTTGGTGTTAATGAACAGTCCATACGAAGACAAGCACGACAACAATCACTTACATTTACAACATTATTCATTTTGTTATAAAATTGGATTTTTAGCAACTATAATCATTGTTTATTTTGACAGATAACTAACCTAAATATGTAAATCCTGACACCTAAACATAGATGTAAACGTAAACTAACGTTGCGTAGGGTAGGCTACGCTGTTCTTATTCAAATTATCAAATTACAAACACTGCTGCTTCCTCTTTTTGAGTTTTATTTTCGATTTTAGTGTTATGTAAATCTGGGATTTACACAATTTCAAGTTAAAGTCCTTGCGGATAGAAAATCTACACTTATTTTCTAATTTTCTATGTTTTTGGCAACCGAATCGAATGATGTTGACGTGAACTGAAAACTACACGTCAAAAAGGAAATCCAAAAATTTTATTGTTGTTTGATTATTTATGTTTGTTGAAGGATTCAGCTGGAATTACTGTAGAATGAATTGAGTACTTAAATAAGTTTAGACTGGTGAAATAGAACATTTTCGTGCATAATGGGTATTGTAGTGGTATAATTGCTCATCGAATTAAACTATAGGTTATATCGAATTGTAGGTATGTTATTCAGCTATTTCCGAAGCCTGATCGGAGCAAGGGAAATGAGGATTTTGATATTAGGTTTGGACGGAGCCGGTAAAACAACAATTCTGTACAGACTACAAGTAGGTGAAGTGGTTACCACAATACCGACAATAGGTTTTAATGTCGAACAAGTTACTTATAAGAATTTAAAATTCCAAGTATGGGATTTAGGAGGACAAACAAGTATAAGGTGAATAACAATCTCATGTAATTTAAGGTGTAGACTCAGTTCTTGTTTGTTCTAGACCCTATTGGAGGTGTTATTACAGTAATACAGATGCTATAATATATGTAGTAGATTCAGCCGATAAAGAAAGGATGGGTATCTCTAAAGATGAGCTGTTCCATATGCTTAGAGTAAGTTATTTTTTATTCAGTAGTGGAATTGCTGCTCTAAGTCAAGGATTTTAGGAAGAAGAGCTTGCCGATGCTGTACTTGTTGTATTAGCCAATAAGCAAGATATTCCTGGCTGTATGTCTCTGAAAGAAGTCCACCAAGCATTGGGACTGGAAGCATTAAAAAATAGAACTTTCCAAATATTCAAAACTTCTGCTACAAAGGGAGAAGGTTTGGATATGGCGATGGAATGGTTAAGCAACACTTTGAAAACTAGGAAATAACACCTTAATAACTCTAGTCTTGTTTTTAAAATTACCTGTATTAATTTGTTGAAAGGCCTTACTGGAGGTAAATGTGAATTCATCAATATTTGTGTATTGAATTAAGTTATTTAATATATTTGTTTTATTTAAGTACTTTTTACTTTGTCATTCCATTGCATTAGAACTTCTGTGAAAAATGGATGCTATATACATATATCAAAATTTTGTACTATGAATAAATCAACTCTGTGTACGTGATTTTTAATGGTATTTCTCAATGTCCATACGTTAAAATCAACTACTACAGGTCAATGAATTTGCAGTCAAATCTAAATGAAAATTGGAAAGTCACTTATATTCGGCTGGACTGTTTTATATAGGTCACCGTGTATACGTATTAGTCCATTGAACCCTTGTCAATACTAAATACACTAGCATACAATGTGATGCTTTCTATTGTTTCCAGTGTTAAAAAGAATAACTAATCATTTTCAAACATTTCAACACCCAGTATCTTCGAAATAAAGCATTTATGGACCTGATTGATAAGAAGTTTACTTCTTAAATTGAATTTTTCTGTTGACTACAAAGTGTACTATCTGGATAATTGCTAAGGTTAACAAAATAAATTTGTTTTGTTGCTGGAAGGAAATTTTTTTATGTACATGTGTCCCATTCTCAGTCTCTGTAGGATTTTGGACTAGAAGGAACAGAAAAGTGGTTCTCATAACAAGTAAGCTCTTGTTTGAGAACTCACTTAAATAAAAGAAATATTCACGACAAAACTTTAATTATCGTGAAATATATCAACAAATAACATATTGTCAAATCAAGAATAAAATAATCAGAACAATTCATCTTCCAACGGCAAGCCAGGTTGGCCAAATCTGCAAATTTTAGTATTACTCGATTCCAACTCAATTTGAACCTTTTTTCGAATATAAAATATCGGACAATCTCTACTGGTGCACAAAATCTCCTCGTGCAGGGATCCTTGGCATCTTTGGCACTCTGTGTAGAGCTGGGCGAACCTGTCTTCTAACATTCTGTGATGGGACAGTTCTTGCTGGTACAAAGCGCTCTCTTTTGGTTTGCAATGATTACATACCGCTTCAGATTCATAACCGTTCGGTAATACCGACTTACAGCCAATACAAGTTTCCCTTTTTTTGGTAAAGGCAGCTAGAGCACCTATTCTCGATGTAACCAAAGTCCTAGTTCGAGTGTGATCTCCACCTAACAATGGAAAACTATAAATCTATACCAATAAATGAATTTTGAAAATTTTGGGTCCGTTTGTCGCAGTTGAACGTTGCAATGGTTGATTCGGATTTTGATGAGCTTCAACAGTTGAAAAAAAGACCTTTCAGAGAATGTTTTAAACTTCAATTTTCCCACCAATTCAAAATTATATCAACAGAATCTTAGAATCAGAAATGAGGAAATTTTCTCTCAGGCTCCACAATTTTTTCCACCAATTTATGAATAATGAACAAATTTTCGCTACTAGAAAATATTTTTATGATTCATCAAACTTACGCAATAAAACTGATTCAGCTTTTTCACCCAAGATCGGTTCGAAAATCCTAATTAATGGTTTTGAAAGCTGATTCTCCAGATAGTATTTTGTGTCTATCGGGATATTATTCTCCAACACGTAGATCGGATCCTGAAATAGTCTCATAAAGGATCAAGCAATCGAAAACTGTTTATATAGTTACTTCAGCCTTCTCGAAAGCTTTAGCACTTTTTGCTGCTGCTGTTATCACATAAGGTATACGATCTCCTAATTTGGGAGCATTTCCTGGATCCCTCTTTGTCATTTTCTTCGACAATTCCACATGAGCCTGCTTTGCAGAATAATCTGCTTTGGTGAGTTCTTTCGTTATAACAAGTTTCGAAATATCGACATTATTTTGGAGCAAATCGGAAATAACTACTTTGGCATAATTGACTGCATCATCTGGATCCCTACAAATTTGAATGAAATGATTAAGAAATTTTGTACCAATAGAATGAATAATACCTATTGATCAACAATTTTTGTAAACAAGTATTAATAACATCCACTACCAGTGTACAATTGTCCCTTCTTACTGTTTCTAAACCTTTGCAGTCCATTTTATCATATTTGTCTGGATTCGTAAAGTAGAGACCTGCATATCTCTTCTTATTTATCAGTAAATATGGGTAGTAAACCTAAAGAAAAAATGAATCGAATACAAACAGAATAGGATATAAAGAGAAATTAATGACTACGGAAATGTTCGTTTGGACTGTATACGGCCACCCTGTACATAATGGGACGTAATAAATCCCCCAAGAAAATTTACATGTTCATTAACCTAAAGACTAATTGAAAACTGAATTTTACTTACTTTTTCGAACTCTAATTTGATTGGTTGAATGAACTTTTTGCTGATCAGTTCCGCTGCCTCTCTGCCCAATTCCATACTTCTTTCCAAAGTTGTGACTTTGAAATTTACCATGACAGAATCTGTGTCCCCATATATTACTTTGGCATCAGCCTCGTAACCATTGGCCGTGCAATAATGCTGTTCGACTTCCTGTTTAGTTTGCTCTATCATTGTTCGACCATACGCAGTGACACTCTAAAATGATTCTTTTAAAGTTGAAGAATGTGCTTTCATTGGGAAAGTTTACCCCTGAAATCTCCAAGCACGGCAATTTTCCAACTTGAGCTCCAGTAAAACCGTATACAGAATTTGCCGATATCTTGTAAGCTAATTGCCTACCATCCAAAACGGCTTTGAGGACGGGGTCTTTTGTCTCTTTTAATAGAGCCTTGGTTTTCTTTCTGGCAGACAAGAGATGTTGCAGGATATGTGGTAAGAGCCCTGGCCTGACGGAAGATTTCACGAACGTGCAGTTAGCGGGTGTTTTGGTAATTTGTTCATCGGTCAAACTAAAAATTTCAATTTAATAATTTTGAAGCTATTTTATTCTTTATTATGTTCTCATACCCTAGATTTTGCTGTCCATTTGGCTTCAAAAGGGTGGTATAGCAGAGATTGTGAGCAATCATGATGCTTGGGTATAGAGAACTGAAATCCAGGGTGGCTATAGGATCGGTGTAATAACCACGAATTGGCTCGATAACTGTGGCCCCTTCATACTGTTCTGAGCTTGGTCCATAGCCATACACAGGCATGAAATAACCAGCTAACCTAGCCTAAAAGACATTTTGAATACACTTTCCATTGACGAGAACGACGAAATAAATGATACTAATTTTTAATCAATTTTCTCAGGAGTTACACATTTTAAGGGGAAAGCTATCCATCTGTAACTATTGTTACTGCCATGAAAAATTGAAGGAACTGCAATTTCATCAAAATTCAGAGTACCTTTTCAAATAGAAGTATTTTGATAATTTATCACAATTCAGAAAGTAGATTACAAAACAATTTATATTCATCAACAATATGAACTCACGTGTCTCAATAATTGTGCTACAACTTTAACCTGTTCTCCCTTTGTCAATAAACTTGTTATAGGAACACCTGTTACTCTGGACATCTCAACGTCATTTGTAAAACTTTTGACGTGATTCAATAATCTCAATGGCAAATCAGCATCTTTGATACAATATACTGCTAATCTAAAATCAAAGATAAATATATTATTTTCAATGGAAATTACAAACTATCTTAAAAAATCAGACTACCTTCTTCTGGTTTGGTCATCACCATTTTGTAAATCTGTAATTATGCTATAATGTACATCTTCCTTTTGTTCACCTAGAATTTCTTGGCAAACACTGTTTAAAGTATATGATCTCAGTTTAAAGTCCCTTTTAGCAACCATCAACATATCATAAGGAACTCTGCCCTCGAAATTTATTGTTTTGTAGGTCCTTTTACCAATTTTTGTTTGGGTTGTCGTTTCTTTAACAACAGATCTGAATATATAAAAAATTCATAAATAAACACCAAATCACACCTGAAAATTTGTTTTACCGTGTGTTTTGAATTCTACCGAGAAAATCAAATTCTTTCAGTTTAAGATGTTTTGCTCTATCCAAAAGATAAGGAAAATCGAAATTATTGATGTTGTAACCAGTGAATATATCAGGGTCAACTGCTCTTACGAACTTGGCCCATGCTTCCAACATATCGCCTTCTTTATTGAAACATTTTACCTTGAATGAATTTCAATGAGTACTTTCAGGAAAACCAAATTAATTGAATATATACCTCAGCATGTCCAATAGGAGCACATGTATTCAGAGTAAATACATTTCTAATAAGTACATCATCTTCACCATGCAACCGGACTACATTTGCAATTTGGATGATTGGATCGATATTTGGTTCAGGAAATATTCCTATGAAAAACCAGTAAAAACAACCGTTACTCACATCAAAGTATTCACTAACCTTTTCTTCCTGCGCACTCAATATCGAAACTGTGAATCCTGAATCGCGCCACATCAGACCAATTTTCCTCTTCAGGAGAATGAGCTATGAAATCTTCCCATGAAACGTCTACCTCAAGTTGGCACCTTGATTGAGTAGGAAACTTCGTGAATTTATTTCTTTGGTACCACTTTCCTGCTGGTAGTTCAAGCCAACAACATCCCATTATTTTAGTGTCGATCATAAATCTCAATTCAATATCTACATTTGATTCGAAGAATGTGAAGGAATGGGATGATAAAGGTTGGTATATTATTTGATTTTCTAATAAACGTTTCGCTGCAGGTATGAACTTAGGAAGAGCAACGGTTATTTTACAGAATTTTTGATTTTCTTCACCCGTGTATTCAACAAGGTTCTTTCCTTCAACTATTTCTACCGCTAATACTGCATCCGCAATGTTGTCCTTGTTACCACCTCGTATGTCAGCAACAACAACCTCATTTAGTTTAGTCTTGAAAAGAATAATTGATGATTCACCATGTTCACACTTGGTTTTGAATTTTTACCTTGAATGGTTTACAATCCGATTCTGAAAAAGACTGCGGAACATTCACATAAAAATATGGAGAAAACCCATGAATGTGACAGCAAACACTATTTCCATTTTTGTTAATACCAAATGTTCTCATAATCGGTACAGGGCCACTTTGGGCACCAGGCATTCCTGGGTATGGGGCACCTATGTAATGATCCAATTCTAATTCTTGAAATATAAGTGTGTCTTTAGCAGGGTCCAGATTTTCAACAGGGGGTCTTTGGATATCCCTGCATTTCCTGATGAAAAAAAATATAAAATACTGATTTTATGGGTATATTTCATCTTACTTCATCATTTTGGACGGACTTGGGTTGCCATCAGTAGATGGACGTTTACTCATTTTGGGAAAACTTTCTATTCGAGCAGTTTTATTGTTATTATTGTACGTAGTTGAATGTTGAATCGTCGTTTTTCAGCACTCAACAGTTGCCGCCAAATATTTCCAAAACAAATTGTGTTCATAGAGAATTTCTTAACCTCAAAACATTCAGAAGTGTCAGAATCATGACTGTTCTGTGGTCAAACACTAGCACTGTTCTGTGTCACCCACCGGCCGGCCCAGATGTTGAGACGTCGGAGTGTTACACATTGCGTGTTTTTATGACGCCGATTTGGTGGATGCGCCGAACTACGCTCTTTTGTACCCTATAGAAACACATTTTTCACTTTCACCTGTGCTATACAATAAACACTGCTTTTTATATAAGCTTGTACAAGTTCTCCTTAATTAGTTGCTGTAATAACCTTTTCATATTTTATCACAGTTTATTCTGTTTGTATTACTAGCTGGTAACCACTAGCTTTATCGAATAGTTTAACAGTTTGACGCGAATCTAACGACTGATATGTGCTTTTTACTTTCCACAGGCAGGTTTTCTGCCTGTACAATTCTATGAATCCTGTTAAAAATTCTTTCATTTCAAGCAAAGTTGCTCCTGAATTTCAACTAGAAGATGTTCTGGAATCGACTGCCCAGTGCTGCCACACGCGTAACTTAAAAATGAGCTGAAAAAATTTGTAAGGTAAAATTGACCATATTCACCGTCGCCATATTGTTGTGCGACAATACCAACTACCCAGTGTTCCCAATGGAGAAATATTGAGTTTATCACAAATACTATCAGATTATTAGTATGGTATGTGGTATGAGAGGTTACATAAAATTGGTGGTGAACTTATGGTTAAGTATTTTGTGATAAAATCCAGGAAATATGGGTAGACATCAGTATAGTGGAGGCCATGGTTGTTGTGTCAGTAATTGTTCGGCAATAAGACATCTTATTCGGCAAGAAATAGATCTAAAAATAAAAAACTGACACCAAAATATATCCATTTAAACTTTCGCGGTCCTAAGAAATTAGTGACTTTCGTTATTCGATGTTGAGAACCCTGGGTAGTTGGTATTGTCGCACAACAGTATGGCGACGGTGAATATGGTCAATTATGAAAGAAACCAATAACGGGAAGTCAAACATACCTTTTAAATTGAATAAAAATGTCACACACCACAATGAATTTCCACAGAAAATGAGGAAGCTATCAGTAAGGAGGCTGGAGAAAAACTGAGTATAAAATGAATAGATAATTCTTAGCGGAAATCACAGATGCAAACACAACAAAATCTTGATTACCCAAATTCGACCGTCTTCTCATAATAATAAGAGTGAAAATAGCGTACCTACCTGTACAAGCACCACCAGTCTAGGTACAAAGGGTGCGAATTGTAGACAGATGTTTTTTTATGACATCTAATGCCAGCATAACCAATTTTGCAAAACTGATAAGAATTCAATTATCTGGTGCAATCATATTCAACAAAATCGGAGATGCCGTTGAAACTTTCTGAATTCCCTAATTCTACGGAAATTTTCGTAGAAGTGACTGACACAACTGCAAAAATTCCGATGTTCTTCATGGAAACTGATAGCATCTGCAATGGCACGCGCCGGATTTTATGGCCCTTTATTATCTTTGCCGCTTGTGTCCGGTTCCGTTGCCTCGTGAGTGGAGACCATTATGGTATGGGGTACTATTGCACATGCAAGTAGGTCACCTAACACCTTTAGTCTTTATTTGAGGTAACATGACAGCGCAGCGTTCAAGAAATAGTGGAGCCATATGTTCTCCCTTAACTTAACCAGCACGTGCCCCCTCCCAGACGGTAGTATACTCTATATTTTATTTCTATATATATAAAAGAAAGATGTTGGTTACACCATTTATAAGTCGAGATCGGATGGACTGTTTGTTATGAAACTTCATATTTGGATTCGTCTACGGTCTGGTTATTATAAAATACAATAAAACTTTTAAAAAATCGATGAAAATTTTACTCATACAGGAAATGCTTTTCCTCCTTTTGAGTAAGGCCACTAGATGTCGCTACAGTTACAGTTACGCTACCGCTTATCCGTTGGTACTTCATTGGATATTCTCCGCGTTAGATGGCGATATAAACAGATAATGTGTACAGTGACTATATTCCCTCTATGGTCACTGTAATAGTGTGTAATTTGAGTTGCCTTCAACTCTGCGCTGTTGGGCAAAACCAAAATGTCTTAGCGTAGGAGTACAGATGTCTAAAATGATTATATTTCGTTGAGATATGAGAAAAGTTTCGTTCTTACCACTTCAGATGGCGCTATTCACACATTATGACTGATGATTATTAGTTATTTTTATAGTTTTATTCATTTCAAATAACGTAATCGTGAAGGTACTATATTTGACATTATCACAATTAAATGACGATGAATTTGTTGAGGCTTTCGCGGCCATCGATTGATGTCATCTGTTCTTTTTTCTAGCATTTCGGTCGTCGTGGTTTGAAATGGTCGAAAAAAGAACATATGACATCAATTACCGTGTAATTTACATAGGGCTTATAGTACCATGAAAGACTATTAACAGATCAAAAAGCGGTTGAATATCACAGTGAATTTTTATCGAAATTTCAAGTAAATTGGATTTTGGCGATCAGTTTCAATCGTGAATTGTCCGTTCTCATCTTTCCTCATAATTTTTGAAACGTTTTTGAATTTCTGTTTGGGTAATAAATATATTTGCGGAAATAACTGAATCCAAAATTGCCATTATTAGTGATTGACATATTATGACATATTATTTGTGTATCTGTTCTGTGTGATAGCTAATATCCATGGAAACATTTGACAGTTCAAAAAACAGAGTGGATTTGTGAAATCCACCGTAAGTATCATTAGGGCGGAACAAAGTTCGCCGGGCCAGCTAGTTATAGATACATACTTGTTATTCTTGACTTTTTGCCCATACGCCCCTTGTGCCTCCCCCCCCCCCCTTTGAACCCGCAGGGGAACTACAGTGAAAATATTGAGTATTGTTGAGGTCCGTTTTCAGTTCATAGGAAAACTATATCGAAAGTCTTTAAATTTCTACAAAAAAAGAAAGATTGTGCTTAACCTTGCTCGTAGGAGTTCTACTCTCACTTGACAAATTTTTATTGGTCGATAAATTAGTGTTGGTTGCTACGGATTCCCTAAAATCAACCGGAAGTGTGGAAGAGGTGAATGGTGTTCACATTCCAAGCAAGAGCGTATGATAAGAGGTTATCAGATCGAACAGGTAGTTAGGTGGCATCAGGTTTTTTATGATTGCTTCCGAAAAATCCGGCCCACCGTCATTATCCAGAGTCCGGTATTTCAATATTATCCCGTTATCAACCATACTTTAATGTTATTCACTGATCGGCCTCTTTCACAATGTCCAGAAAGATCGCAGCCTCTGGTACAGCCTCATCTTTCTTCTTTCGTCTCGCTTAAACTACATTGTTCCGAAGACTAAAACCAGTTTCTGAAAAACATGGGCGTGCTCTGAGGAATTTCAATAGCGCGTACGGCGCGCATACAAAATACAAACAAAAAACCGAATGCCGAAAACCCCGTCTGGGCTCCCCTGTCCAACGGCGCTCATGAAGTGTTTACAAACTGTACGTGCGAGAGACTCAGGTGAAAATCCGAAGAGAAATAGGTACCCGATCGGGCGAAAATTTAACCTAATAGTGAAATAGAGATGGACATTTGGTGCGTGCTGCCACATTTTTCGTGATATGTGCTCGATTCTCGGACCAGGTGAAGTGAAATAGCTCGGGGGCAGTGGTAAATCCGTTGGTATGTCGTAGTGGGTCTGTCATGGCCCATCAGAATGGGACACAAAGTGCTGGTTGGGAACTAACCCCTGCGAGTAGGGATGGCAATGAGTGTCCGGAGGAGCGGCAGTGGACTGGGGTTGATCACCTCTCTGGACCTCTCAATCCGCTTTGCATCACCGATGCCAGCCACGAGATTTTGAGGCCCAAACCGAGAAGGTAATTTTCGATGTCATGCAATGCCAATACTGAAATCAGTGAATGTGAGCATATCCGGTTAGGAACTTATGGACGTAATTGCTTGATTTTCGTCAGTTCAGCACCTAAATTCCTTGAAAATTATTGTTGAAAACTCAATATTTATGGAGGAAAAATCATTCTTTCTTGACCCTTTCAATTGGAAATGTTTCACTAAAAACCGCATTCTTCCTGATACGTTTTTGTTTCTTACCACACCATGAACAGATAAGTATCAAACCCCAAAGAAAGGATAAAAAATCTCTGATATTAAAAACTAAAAATAAAAGTAAAAAATAGTTGAAAATCAAATAAAAGGGTTCAATAAAAACTATCCCTCCTTGCTTTTTAGGTATTGGCAAAATTAATAACAACAAACATAACTATTGGAACATGTCAAAGAATATGGAAAAATCTACAGGGTGTTTCTGAATTGATGCGAAAGATTTCAAACGGTGATTCTTTGTTCAAAATAAAGGGTAGTTTGTTATATAAATTCGGTCAGAAGTCAAACAATTTAGGGAGATATCGCAGTTCAAAGATTGCGGAAAAATGAAACTTAAAAAAAAACTTAGGCAACGACTTGGATGGAATTCAATTCCGATAGCCTGGTTTGGTTAGAAACTTTTTTACCTCTTGTATTTTTGTCGTAAAATGGACCGTTTTGAAATGAAAAACTAAAATGTTGATCATTACGTGTCGGGAAATGGCAATTTATTTTAGAGCTGATTTACATTTTATTTTTTTATTTCAAAACGGTACATTTCACGAGAAAAATACAGGAGATGAAAAAAATTCCAACCAAATCAGGCTAATAGCCGAATTTAATTCTATCCAAGTCGTTGCATAAGTTTTTCTTTAAATTCAGTTAACAAAAATGATCCACTCATATTCTGAAAACATGAAGAAATATCAAGAAAGTGTGATTTCATAACACTAATTGACTAATACTTCCATAAAATATCATCATTCTGTCGCTCTTCGTTTTTAAAATACAAAATGAAAACATCATTTTTCCGCCATCTTTGAACCTCGATATCTCCCTAACTTTTGACTTTTGACCCAATATTTATATAACAACCTACCCTTTATTTTGAAGAAGGAATCACCCTTTGAAATCTTTCGCATCAATTCAGAAACACCCTGTATATCGACTGAATTTTGTGGATGCAGTTTTTTTTTTGGAGAACCAGCATGTATTCCCATATTTGTGCCATGCATATTGTTTCTCAGGGTTTAATATAGAAGGTGTGACGAACTTTTATAAAGTAAACAGAACGAAAGTAAGACATACATATATCCTGCAAACAATCTTTTCACATTGATGACATTGAGCGTTTCTTTTTTCATTTGCTTTGGTTTAAAGTTCCTTAATCTTTCAATATAAGCCCTCTTGATTTCCAAGTAGATATTCTTGTTCGATAAATCAATTCATGAAATGTATGACTGTATGAGGCTGATTTTTCGTAAATGTTTAGGTTTAGAGTTTTCGCCGAGTCCAGTTTCTGAAAAATAGTCCCCAGGAATTTTAATTCCCGATTTCGTCGGAAATTTGCGAAAAGTCAGTGACGTTCAAGTTGGGGACGTTGTAATTCCAAACCCGTTTTCTCTACACCCCTGAAAACGTTTTAAACATACAAGAAACATTAAAATTTAAATATCGTTCAAAAAGTCTTTTTGTGGACAAATAAAATGGTTTTCGATCTTTTTTGGGGGAAATCACTTTCCGCAGCTAGTTGTATTCTTGAATGCGAATCTACGTACAAGATGGATCTTCTCAAAAGGTGGATCTACTTAGAAGACGGATGAATCAGCTCTAAAAAGCTCATGAGGTGGTACACGTCCGAGCACCCTTCAAAAATTGGACTTTTTATTTCCATAACAATTTTTTAATTTAAAGCTTAATCATTTCTCTAGAATGTGTATTACTCGCTTTTCCGTTTTCCTTCGTATATTAGGACAAAAATCTGGTTGAAAATATGCCCAATAAAATTCCTACTTTATAATTTATTTAAAAATTCAGGGTGCCCCAAACAGAAAAACTGATTAATACACTGCATTCTGCATTAGTTATTTTTGTATCTAGTGCGCGAAATGCTACTTTGGTGATCGAGAACTGATTTTTTTAACGCGGCGCAGCCGAGTTAAAAAAAAATAGTTGAGATCATCAAAGTATTTCGCTCATGAGATGCAAACAAAATTTTTTCTACAAACGTTCGTGCACTGGCTGCACCATAAATGTTAACATTGTAAATAATAAATAGAATTAAGTAGTGTTAAATTTTCTCACAATTTGAAAGCCTTAATTATTTTTATACATCTATATATATAAAAGAAAGATGTTGGTTACACCATTTATAACTCGAGATCGGATGGACTGTTTGTTATGAAACTTCATATATGGATTCGTCCACGGTCTGGTTATTATAAAATACAATAAAACTTTGAAAAAATCGATGAAAATTTTACTTATACAGGAAATGGTTCTCCTCCTTTTGAGTAAGGCCATCAGATGTCGCTACAGTTACAGTTACGCTACCGCTTATTCGTTTGTACTTCATTTGATATTCTCCGCGTTAGATGGCGATTTAAACAAATAGTGTGTACAGTGACTATATTCCCTCTATAGTCACTATAATACTGTGTAATTTGAGTTGCCTACAACTCTGCGCTGTTCGGCAAAACCAAAATGTCTTAGCATAGGAGTACAGAGATGTCTAAAATGATTAGATTTCGTTGAGATATGAGAAAAGTTTCGTTCTTACCACTTCAGATGGCGGTATTCACACATTATGACTGATGATTATCAGTTATTTTTATAGTTTTATTCATTCCAAATAAGGTAATCGTGAAGGTACTATATTTGACATTATCACAATTAAATGGCGATGAATTTGTTGTGGCTTTCGCGGCCATCGATCGATGTCATCTGTTCCTTTTTCGAGCATTTCGGTCGCCGTGGTTTGAAATGGTCAAAAAAGAAGATAATATGACATTAATTACTGTGTAATTCACATAGGGCTTATAGAACCATGAAAGGCTATTAACAAATCCAGAAGCGGGTAAATATCACAGTGAAATTTTATCGAAATGTCAAGTAAATCGGATTTTGGCGATGAGTTCCAATCGTCAGATGTCCATTCTCATCTTTTCTCATAATTTTTGAAATGTTTTTGAATTTCTGTTTGGGTAATAAATATATTGGCGGAAATAACTGAATCCAAAATTGCCATTATTAGTGATTGACATATTATGACATATTATTTTTGTGTATCTGTTCTGTGTGATAGCTCATATCCATGGAAACATTCGACAGTTCAAAAATCAGAGAACCAAGCCGTAAATCTCCGATCACCGGTGATTACGATTAGTGAAATCCACCGTAAGTATCATTTAGGCGGAACAAAGTTCGCCGGGCCAGCTAGTTAATAAATAAATGATATCTTGGATTTTTGCTTGCTTGAGGAACACAAAGGTTAACACATAAAAATCTCATATAGTTTACATGCAGTGTGCGAAGTAAGTATTTCGCACACTACTTCGCGCACGGTGTCATGGTAACGAAGGAAAATAAAAAAAGGGCCACTTCGCATATTGTTGTCTATGCGCGAACCTTGTCATTTTTTGACGTTTGTAGAAAAAATATTATTTCGCATGTATACTGAAAATTTCCTACATTCATCCCGAAAATTGTGACGGAGATATCATGGAAATAAAATCGTTTTCTAGATTTTGATGAAATTACAGCTCACCAGGTTTTTTTCCTAATATTCGAATAAAAACGGAAAAGCGAGCAATGCACATTCTAGAGAAATGATTGAGCAATAATTAAAAAAAATTGTTGGTCTATGCCGCATACGAACTGAGATATCATGAAAATAAAAAGCCCAATTTTTGAAGGAAGCTCGCGAGCTCGGACGTGTAGCACCTCCCCTTAATATTGCCACCTTAAAGCACCCACACTAGGAATTACCATAGAATTGTGTGGTGAATCCTTCAAATTGATTCGCGTATGCGGTAATCGATTTGCTCATTTATTCATTGAACAGTTTAGAAATATCCAGCAAAATCAGCCAAAGCAAGATAATATACAGTAAAAGTGGCATTGACACTTGCACATATTCAAGGCTCTGCTCGATTTTCCCATTGTTAATCAGAATATCCCATATTAATTGAATTAATTTCAGGCATTTGATCGTGAGAATATGAAAGTTTCAGCATATTATCTTGTCTTATGCGCGGAATATGAAATTCCTAGAAAGTAAAGATGATGATCCAGAGGAAAGCATGGGAATTTCGGTTATTGTTTCCTACAATTAATACCAATAGTTTCAAAGTGTTGATATTATTCGATTGAAATCTGAAACGGTAACACGCATATTAAAGGGTAGAGGTTTTTTTTATCGATTAAATGAATTTTTGCATTGTATTCAGTGGCAAAGCCAAAGGTTACTCGATTTTATATTCAAGCAAAAATTGTTAATTTACAGCTTACCACCAAATATTAACCCTATCACAAGGGAATTTTTTCAATATTGAAGGAATCATTTGAAAATTCCGCAACCATTAGTACGATTTTAGCAATATGGTGAATCCCATCTGATTATGCCGATTATTTCAATATTTTTCGTCACGAACTTCACGAGATGTGGTATACCAATTTGAATAAATATTTTTTCGAAAAATACAGCTCTAGTTCGTGCTCACTCACTTACACATTGGTCCTTTTGGGCCGAACTGCTAGGAGGCTCTTTCATTCATCATTAGCCATTGAATCAGAGCTTTCCTAAACGTGCTTCTTCTGAAAGTGAAATTGCGCCGATTGTTTTGAAATTTGACCGTGACAGTCGCTCCAACAACACATGAATGGAGATAGGTTGCCCAGAGAAGAAAATAATAACAATGATGGGAAATTGCCTGCTATCCATCTCATTACAATATCTGCCATTGTTCCCCAGAGATGAGATTCAGTCTATCTTTTACTCTCGTTAAGACAACTTCCTTCGACATATATACAAATGAATCGGTGATGTAGAAAAAAAAACTGTGAAAATGAGATGTGACAAATATTGTGACTGTATTCTGTGCCTCGAGTTGAAGGGTTGTGAGAAGAACTTGAAGGACCATGCAGATAATGTGGCGTCAAATTTTATTCTAGCAAAACCCGATAAAGGACTTAACGATGTGATGGCACGAAACTGCAAAAAATATACTTTTTTCGGTATGCAAGTGGAGGGAGATTTCGAAAAGTTTTCAACCATCGGAAAAAGTGAAAAGAGTGAAATAAATAACAGCGATACCATAGACGGACAACTCAATCCTAATGCTGAAACCCCTGAAGATAAAACCAAAGAAGCCTCGAATGCAGTAAGCCAGAAGCATAAGTCTGTAATTTACGTCAATGACACAACAAGTACTTCGTTAGAAGATCCAAATGAGGAGATTACAAAAAACGAATACATCGATGAGTGGATGAGTCTATGCAGCAGAGAGAATAGCACTGAAATCAACGTGGTCTTCAAGAACACTTTCAGTCTTGCCAGTCAAATAATTAACGAAGTGAATTCCAGTAGTTTGATACCGAATGATGAAGACGATGAAGATGATTTTCCACTTGGCATGGAGGCAGAGCTGCTTAAACATTACTTGAAGGATCGGTAAATGGACAAATTCATTGATAATTACACGGGGTGTTTCAACATAACATGAACAATATATGTTATTGATGTAGATGAAATCGGGATAAACATTTTGGCTTAAAATTAAAAAAAAAGTACACAATTTCTGGGGACCTTCTTTTTCTATGTAGACATGTAAAATAGCTTATTTCTTAGAAATACGAGTATTTGGAAGGAATAGAATCAAATTTCGCCACCGACAGTGAAAATCGCAAGCTTGGCAAATTTCACGCTATTTTCGGAATGTTTTCTTCAGAATTCTACACAATATTTGGATTAAGCACCAGAAAAAATGAGACTATACTTTATTCACGGTTGGCCATGAAATTCTGACACATTTTACCGTGTATATTTTGAAGTTTTAGGTTATAGTCATTCTCCTGTCAGATAGATAAGCAACGTTATCCTTTCTACGCAGAGGTCGTAATAGTTACGTGTTCATCAAAATGTTTATTCACTTTGGAAAAATAATGAATTTGAGAAAATATTATGTGAATTCAATAATTCCAAAATCCTGGCGAATGTTGAAGAAACTTTTGTCTCTGTTACAACTAGAAATATTTTACGTATACAGGGTGTTTGGTAATTCGACGTGAACCTTCAAAAAGGATATACTAGACGTCATTTGCAGTGAATTGCGTCGAGTGAAGCATGGTCCGAAAATCTATGGTTACGAAGATATCGCGATTTTTCAACTTTTTTGAAATTTTGTGCTTCGTTATCGAAAATAATAAATTTTGTGAAAACTACTCGACTCTAAATATTCAATGAATATTTTTTCCAAAGCTGAGGAGATGGTATTTATTTCTTGTGAAAAAGTATTCACTAAAATACTAAAAATTCAGATAACCCGAGATATACAGGGTCATAAATGGCTGCACCTGTTTTCCTCATAAAGTCTTGATAAAACAATTGAGAATTACTCGAAAAAAGTATTATAAACTCGGTGTACAAATGTAAGGAAAAACTTCCCTGTTCCATCAGCTTTCCAAAAAGGTACATATGTCAATAATTCCTTCATGCAATCTAAAAATATGGCCGGAAAACCAAGCAGACAACAGACTTTTTCGAGTCATTCAGATATCCTATTATCCTTTATTTCACTCGGCTTGATTCCTAAGCCGTAAGCGGGCCATGGTTCGATAACTAAATTACTCGAAAAAGTCTGTTGTCTGATTGGTTTTCCGGCCATATTTTTTGATTGCATGAAGGAATTATTGACATATGTACCTTTTTGGAAAGCTGATGAAACAGGGAAGATTTTCCTTACATTTGTATACCAAGTTCATAATATGTTTTTCGAGTAATTCTCAATTGTTTTATCAAGATTTTATGAGGAAAACAGGTGGAGCCATTTATGAGCCTGTATATCTCGGGTTATCTGAATTTTTAATGAATTCTTTTGCGCAAGAAATGAGGACCATCTCCTCAGCTTTGAAAAAAATATACATTGAATATTTAGAGTCGAGTAGTTTTCATAAAATTAATTATTTTCGATAACGAAGCAGAAAATTTCAAAAAAGTTGAAAAATAGCGTTATCTTCGTAACCATAGATTTTCGGAACATGCTCCACTCGACGAAATTCACTGCAAATGACGTCTAGTATATCCCTTTCCAAGGTTCACGTCGAATTACCAAACACCCTGTATAAACATGAATGGAAGATTCAGTTATGCTATTTTCTTGTACGGAAATCAAGAATCGAGTGCTTAAATTTTACTGAAAAATAATGTACAGAATAGTATGTTACTTTGTGATAGTTCATTCGAAAAAAGAATAAAAGTACTGGAATTACCCTATAGAAAAACTTCTAAACGAACAAACGCACCTATGGAATTCCCCACTTTTCAAAATTCACAAGAAATAAGCCTACAGAAGACATTTAAATACCTTTTTGCACAACCTGCAGTTGAATAATTGTATAAGTAAAGACTCCCCCAGTATTTTACGAGTTCACTGAAGACGTCCTAGATTTTAGCAACTCCGAAGAACCTATTGGATTTCTGCACAAAAACGACCGGAAATTGTTGGAATTCATTTACTGAAACATTCCTCATTTGATTTTAATCGAAAAGTTACAGTTCATAAACTTTAACTTGGCATTCGTAACAACTCAACATTTCTTCGCCATCCAGTAGGGACCATTTGACAGACCAAACGCCGTTTACTAGTGAGAAATTGTGGAAAAACGCATTTCCGCTTGCAAATGTGGTTCTGTAGTTGCCCTGAAATGAAATCGTTTGGACAGGATCCCTGATTTAAAAAATAAATTCATTACCTTCTTGATTGGACAGGATGTAATTTTTGGTTCTGTAGAGTCTATAATGAATCTCACCAGAACATCATCGAATGAACCGAG
The DNA here is from genome assembly GCA_951802165.1 of Adalia decempunctata. Classification (NCBI taxonomy): domain Eukaryota; kingdom Metazoa; phylum Arthropoda; class Insecta; order Coleoptera; family Coccinellidae; genus Adalia; species Adalia decempunctata. Next base: position 30,528,468 of record OX637699.1, read on the forward strand.
CCTATCATTTTTGCAGATATCTTTGATTTCGTGATCTTTCCAAAAATGTATACAGCCTCTTTGATCGCATTTATAAATGGAAAGACGAGCCTAGAAAATAAAAATCATTTCAACAACGAAAATGACAAGTATTGTATTGTTTTAAAAGAAAATATTGTACCTCATACCCAAGTGTACCCTGCGGGTAGGGTTGTTACCTCATTGCTCCACTTATGAAACTGTTATTTTTGAAGCTGTATCGGATTTTGAAATGAGCGAATCACCAGGATTGAATCGTATAAAAAATAGGTCCAAATCTTTCGGCAATTATCCAATACAATTTCTTTCGAATGACAGCTAAAGGGAACTTTATTTTGGTAGATGGCACTACTAGTTCGAATAGTTCTCAAAGTTACTACTAACATTATAATAAGAGGACCAAAGTCCTAAACCATTTCTTGTCAAGTTTGAGTTAAGTTGCTCTGGAGATGGCCATAATAAGGCCAAAACCATATTGAGCTTCCACTATTCTTCCACAAAAACAAGAACAGTATTGCAAGTTCAGGTCAGATGTGGTATTTGATGATGTGAATTATCTCTTTTTCCTCAAATCAAATTCCACTTACCTCAAGCTCATCTAAATCTTTCTCTAGATCCATTTCAATCACTGTACTCCGATGAATCCCATCAGAAACTTCTATTTCGTTTTCGGTTACGAGCATAGGAGTGTCATGATAATTTTCACATTTTCCAAAATGTACCACTTTCAAGTCCATGGAGGAATTCTACAATTAGAAGCTATAAACTCCAACCACTCCTTTATGCCTTGATTATAATTTTTGGCGTTGAAAAATTGAACATATATTAAAAAAAATTGTATTCAAACAATATTCAAATTTTTCTGGTTAATCTTTAAATGGACACTCACAATAGAATCAAAACAAGCCAGTAGAAGTATCATACTTATTTGCATTTTCAACATGTTGGTAGCAAAGCGTTCTAATGATGGATTCCGTTAAAATATTTGATGATCATCATTAAACCGTAATTTTCCATGCGTTCATTTATATACAGATTATGCAATAAAAAATATATCTAGGCTGATCTTTTTTATGTATGTAATCAAAATTATAATATATCCTGTTTTGGGAATGTTCCTATTCTCAATTAAATTTTCTCGGAGTTAAGTTTTTGTTTATAATTTGTTTGTAATTATGGATGGGACTATTTCAGAATGGACTGCATGAAATCAGAAGATAATTTATACCAATGAATAAAATTGAATTGAATTTTTCAAATTTATTGAGTTATTTTCATGATATCTCTATATAAACTTCTTCAGTTAGGGAAAATAGTCTTTCATCTTACAGATTCTCTTCTTTCACTTCTTGGTTTATTATTTTCGAAAATATCAAATGAATAATGAAACCACGCAAGAAAATCGGACGAAATGATCTCAACAAAGATTTCAAATTGAACATCCTCTCCTAAGTATAATACAAATTATTTCTAGACTATCTTGCAACTCAAGAAGCGACCACTCGTATCAACATCTCCAAACAACAGACTCAACAGGAACTCTGAGCAACGATCTCCAGATCAATGCGAACTCTACAAATAACTGCATTAAAACAACCACCAAATCTTTTTCCACCAACGGTAACCAAAACCAAAACACAACAGTTAGGATGGTATCCCCTAAAAGAAGAGTCGAACAGTTTCAACAGCTCTTCGTAGCCAACAACGTCAAAACGTCAACGTTCAGTGAACAAATCGAGAAGAACAATTTGTCCAGTACCAAAAATAACATAACAAGTAACCATGAGTTCAAGCACATTTGCAATCATAACTCGATCATGGTGCCTGAAAAAGACACAGGTCCTAAACCAGTAGATTGTGGAGTGAGTTCTCTGAACTTGAAACTGCCTCTACATATTGATGGTAGATTGAGTGGCACTGGTAATGAGGAGCACCGAATTGTGACACCAAGGCAGCACCATCATGTCAGCGTGCAAGAGTTGAAAATGCAGGTAAAGATTTAAATAATTATGGAAAGGATTCTTTTTCTTCTAATTCTTCATTTACACAGCTTTGTTGAGTCTTAAACAGTTTGTACAAATGGCGCCCAAGCATAAGGCGTGAGCGATATTCTGAACGTACAATAGTATAACATAGGCAACAAGTTTTCTGCCATCTAAAACATCGTAATCACTTTTGTGCCGATTTGGGTATCAGAAATCTACATCTTTCAACATATTAATTTTTCGTTCCACTAAATTATTAAGATTAATCTACATCTTTAGCATTCTTATTTACTTCATATTAATGCAATAAAAGTGATTTGTTTTATTCGTCTATCCAAAATTTCTTTTTTTCTTCTTGAGGCGATAGGTCTAAGGATAAGTACGAAATCGTATTTTCCAGAAGTTTTCTCTATATTCAATGATAGGATAAAGTCTCGATTCAATTGAACTCCTGCAGCGATATTCCTGCTTTCACTGTAAGAATGGCATATGTCGCTATCATATCGATTCCTTCAGTGCTAATGCAACTTAAAAGAGTTCCGAATCAGCATGCTACGAGGAGAATAATAAGGCGAGGATTACAAAGGAAAGCTATCGGATTTAGAGTTTATATCCGCCCTGCTTATGCCCCTTTACATGATGGAGTTCGCTTGTTTTTGCCCAACATAATCTTATTGCCGATCCGATGTTCTACTTCTGTATTTTCGACGGAATGTACATGAAGTTTTGTTTTGCTTCCACATGAGACTCCGAAGGGAATGCCCTAGGGTTGTTGCGAAATTCAACAAACAACATTGAAGCCATCTGGGGCATTGCTTCAAGTCACTTCCGGAAATATTTTAGAAAGATGAAGCTGGATGTCTTATTCTGAAAAAGGCAATCTATGAGCTTCTATTTTGAAGTCTTGAAGTCCAGATTATGTAAAGGTTCTTTTGTTAAAAAGAAAATATTTAATTTCATATTACTATCGATATCATTTCACGTTTTCAAGAACCGCCACCAACAATGCCATAGTTCATCCGATGACAATAGATCTTCAGGTCATGCAAGCATGTCCGACACAGGAAATACATCACCACGGGATTTGACAGGCAAAGAACGCCTACCAACTGGGGTTGTACAAAAACCTTTGAGGAACCGTACAAATCTTCATCAATATAATAGATCAAGGCACAGAGCAACACCAGCAAGAGTGAGTATTTTTTTAATTTAATGAGGACTTATACAGCAATTTCTACGTCTGTGGAATCATCTGTATGTTTGATGATCTTCTCATAAACAACAATAAAGCTGCATTCTCACCTCCTCAATATCATGTTTAGCTGCATGTGCCATGGACAGGCGGTGGAGGTCTAGAAGACATAAAGTTAGCTCTTCAGCAATTGACAATCCGTTCAAATACATCAACGAGCACCTACTCGAGTATAAGTGCTGGTTCTGAGAGTTCAGAGCCTGTGATGCGAAGATTGATGAGGCACTCATCTCTTGAGACCATCAACACGAATATAACAAGCGCTGATGAGTTTGTTTGGGTTGATTCACATAACAGGTAGGTAAATCCATTTGGTTATTGTTTTGTATGAGAAGTAACAATATTTTAGACTTGTCGAACTGCAGCATCTTCCTTGGACCAACCACTGCATCCTTCGTGTACTTCAAACAGGCAGATGTAGCGAGTACATGAACAGAGTGAACGTTGACATTATACCAAGACTTTCTTATCTGCTACAACGTGCTTTGGTGAGGATAGGAAGAGAAACCCAAAGATTATCCTCCACTCTTGGTATCTGTACAAAACACGATATAACAGTTTCGTTTAGGATCATTTTATGTCCTCCTCTGGCCGATTCTTGCATCAAAGCAGCTTTGAGAGCAGCAGCCATGTTGTCCATGTCTAGTGATGGTGCCTTGAAACAAAGCAAATCATCAAGAGCTGGATTGAATCTTCATGTTGGTAGATTCCATAGATGGATGACGGATTTGAAGCTCGCCAGATTCATTCACGAGTAAGCAGTGGCTTGTTTTTATTACTAAGGTAGATAAAAAGGTTTTCAATGAACAATATTGTGGATTTCAGATACGCTGCTGTGTATTTGTGTGCAGGGATGGAAAATCTTCTGGAAGAAATATTGTTGCAGTGTTTGCCAAGCGAAGCAGATGCTTCCTTGACAGCTACCATTCTGGAACATGCAATTGCCAACAATGGGGACATGTGGGGCCTCTTGCAGCCTTATGCTCATCTCAATGCGGGAAGGATAGCGTCAGGTAAACACAACACAAAACTGTAGACTCTATATGGTTTTGTCATCATTATTTCGGAAACAGGTGCCTTGGCTTTACCAAGATGGGCATCGACGTCGAGCGTTTGTTCCAGCAGAGATTCTGGAAGGAGTTCGGCACCTTCCGAACCTTCCATGATGACAACATGCGTTGGATCATTAACTGAACTACAAGACTTAATTGATAGAATGCAACCGAGAATTCCACTGTGCCAAAAAGCTGTTAAGTCTCTATTCTACTTCATGAGGTGCTCCCAACTAGAGCAAGGCGAACAAGGCAACCACACAGTACAGGTAACTTGGCGATGGAATTACAAGCTTCATTACGCCAACAAATATTGAATCATTGATAGGAGCTGTGTTACGAGCGGGCTTATGTTGTGCTGCCCCCTTTAGTGGAATGGTTAAGAGTAGCAACAGCTCATGGCGAGCATCGATACGCTGCTGTTCTGGATAAGGACGACGTGATGCAAGCTGCCAGGCTATTGTTACCGGGTGTAGACTGTCCTGTTCGATCTCTAGGGGAAGAAGCTATGAGGATCAGGAAAAATACTGGGAATGAAGAGGACCAATTTGAGGCTTCAAGACAAATTCAGGTACGTCCTACCATCCATATCGATCCGTAATGTTTCATCGATCTTTTTTAGATGGAGATAGCTTTTAGATTGATGGCCACTGGACGAACAGAACTTATTCAACAAGCCATCTCTTTGTTACCCTCGAATTCTCGTCTGGATACCCTCAATACTCAAGGCCATACGGCACTCATGCTGGCAGCTATCAATAACGATGATCAAGCACTTTTGGTACTATATAAATGAGTCATACTCATAGCACAGCTTTACAGTGATTTATTTTTAGGCTCTCCTTGATTCTGGGGCAACGGTAGATATAGAGACACCTGCTTCTGGTTCCGCATATTATCCAGCTGTTAATGGGGAAAGTCAGCATTGGACCGCTCTTACTTATGCTGCATCCAAGGGACATGTGAGATGTGCTAGGTTGTTATTGGAAAGAGGAGCTAATGTTGAAGGGGGCGCGCTCTTGAGTGAGGAAAAATGTACACTTACTCCATTACAGGAAAGTATTTATTTACTTTATCGTAATCCAAATTTTATTATCATTTTCTTTCCAGGTAGCTTGTGGGAGTGGGAACACAGATATGGTAAATTTACTGTTGGCACACGGAGCCCATCCGTTCTTGTCCACCCAGATCAAAGATTCCCTTAGTTACTCAGCTGCTGCGCAGAGGGGGTGTTATAGCGCTTTATCAGTAGTGGCAGCACATGGACACAGGGCTATTCTTCAAAAATTACTAACACAGCCGTTGACTTCCATAACGAAAGAAGTATTATCTCTCGAAGAAATGTTGGCTGAAGGTGAAACAATACAATATGAAAAATCAACTTGTAACTTACTGAGTATTTCAGGAACCCTACCAAATCAAACGAATAATTCGAATACACCTCAGTTTACTAAAACTCAGATAAAGGCTCTTCAGGAAGCGATGTATCAGAGCTCTGAAAACAACCACCTGGACATAACTGTTGAGATTAGATCGCTTGGCATACCTTGGACTTTGCATTGCTGGATGCACTCTTTGAGAGCTGCACACGAAGCTAGGCTAGACTGCGTTATTGACCAACTCTTACAAGATTTTCTGCAAGTTTGCCCTGATGATTACAGCTCGCAATTTGTGAATGAATGTCTTCCCCTTCTCTTCAACATATTTAGATACAGTAAAGTAAGTTTTGCACTAGGTAGATATTCTAATTCATCTTATTCTTTGATATAAAATGGTTTTTAGCAGTCTCTTTTTACTGAGTATTGTAAATATCTATCCAAATCTTGCAAACATTAAAATGACTTCAACTTTATTCATTTTTTGCCCGAATGTTACTCAGTGCTACAATTTTTAACTGATTTAATTGATTTCTAAAACACCGCCAGTTCCAGATGCAGGCCAAAATCGCATGAAACTACAGGGTTATCATAATAATAATAATAAAACCGCACGGGTGTGGTTTGGTTTCTGCCACGCCACATGGGGGGTGACGTCCCCACGGCCCGAGTTACCTGGGCCACCAAGGGTAAATGGTGGCAAACCCATGAACGAGAAGTGGAAACCGATATCATGGCAGAAGATCGAGATGCCACTCCACCTGCTGGCTCGACCACCGTGAGGAGGACTGCCCGCAGGGGAGCTCGCAATGCACGTATCCTGTGTAGCCGCGAAATGAATATTGAAGTAATGCGAGCTTTTCATTACGTGAACAATTGCGAGGACAAACCACTTCCTAGATGGAGAAGAGAAATCTTCAAGGGATCGAATCATCCCAGAAGATCGCGATGTGCACACCAGGCTGTGGATTTGCAAACCTGTCACATCGTGCAGAAATGTCTGAACTAGTGGGAGGAACTGAACTGTTTTTTCACTGGTTCATGGAGAAATTACCAGCTCAAGCTGTGAACGGGAGACCGATGAAGAAGAATAATAATAATAATAACCGCACGGGTGTGGTTTGGTTTCTGCCACGCCACATGGGGGGTGACGTCCCCACGGCCCGAGTTACCTGGGCCACCAAGGGTAAATGGTGGCAAACCCATGAACGAGAAGTGGAAACCGATATCATGGCAGAAGGTCGAGATGCCACTCCACCTGCTGGCTCGACCACCGTGAGGAGGACTGCCCGCAGGGGAGCTCGCAACGCACGTATCCAGTGTAGCCGCGAAATGAATATTGAAGTAATGCGAGCTTTTCATTACGTGAACGATTGCGAGGACAAACCACTTCTTGGATGGAGAAGAGAAATCTTCAAGGGATCGAATTATCCCAGAAGATCGCGATGTGCACAGCAGGCTGTGGATTTGCAAACCTATCACATCGTGCGGAAATTTCTGAACTAGTGGGAGGAACTGAAATGTTTTTCACTGGTTCATATAAGAATTACCAGCTCAAGCTGAGAACGGGAGACCGATGAAGAATAATAATAATAATAATAATAATATTTATTCCAATTCAAAACATGATACAAAAAAATTACATTAAAATAATGTCTAATTACTGGAACAAACAAATTACCACAGAAACTTTAGCTAAGCTATTGCTTGTACGTGGTGTGTGAATGTTCAATCCTCGAAAATCAGAGCATACCATAACATACAAGACGACGACAACCATCACCAAAACTACCAAAAAAAATTTTTTTTTTCCTTTTTTTTTTCTCAATCACAATCACCCCTCAATCCTCTCCACTCCGCTACAACCACACTAGAAATGATACTGGTTCACCAAGTTATGAAAAATTTCTCTTCCCGAACTTGAGATCCAAGTCTTGATCCTTTTCTTGAACTATCTGATACTATTCAGTTTTCTCATTTCTAAAGGTAACAAACCAAACAACCTTGGCGACAGGTAATCACATTGGCGCTGGCCTACGGTTTTCTTACAGCGAGGGACACAAAGTAATTTTTCCCTGTTTCGTGTACTATAACAATGTGTAATAGGTGCAGAGTTGACTTTGCCTGCTTTCAGTTTTATAAGCATGGACATACAAAAAAGTTGCCTCACGTCAAGAAAACCAGACTCCCTATAGAGCATGTCATTTGAGTATCTCATAGGCTTCCTGAATATTATTCTCAGCAACCATCTGTGGACAACATTCAGATTTTCTAGATGGTTATCACATACACCACCCCAGCCAACTATCCCATACGATAACTGTGATTGGATGAGTGCATGATATAGTATTTTCAAGTGTTTTATATCAAGGTAGTCTCTGAGGCGTTTGAATCTGAATAGCATACTTCTCAACTTCCTCACAATGTTCTTCACCTGTAGATCCCACTTCAGATGTCGGTCAATGACGATCCCAAGATACCTCACAGATTCAGCCTCGAAAATACATGAATGTCCGCCCAAAACAAGCGGTCCCATATCCGGTAGTCCACTAGAATAAGACGAAAAAGGCAGGTATTTTGTCTTCTCAAGATTCAGTGTGAGCTTATTGTATCTGAGCCATCTTCCTATATTCCCGAGATCAGTTTCTGCTTCGGACTTTAACAGTTGCCATGTATCCCCTTCATAAAATATTGCCATGTCGTCTGCAAAGCTGACAATTCTGCCCTTAGTTGTTGAATTCAATAAGTCATTCATATATAGGGTGAACAGAACCGGACCCAATACCGTTCCTTGTGGTACTCCGTAAGTGACACGCATGGGATCGCTCAGTACTCCACCAACACACACTCTCTGCTCACGATCTAACAAATAACTCTCCAGAAGCCTATAAACATTCCCTCTCATACCGTATCTATAAAGCTTCTCCAAAAGTTTGTCGTGGCACACCGTATCGAAAGCCTTCGAGAGGTCAACAAATACACAAAGAGATGGTCTACTTTTATCTAAGGCTTCATAAATATATTCCGTCAAATGATGAATTGCATCATCCGTAGATCTGCCCTCCTGGAACCCATACTGACGTTTCGATATTATGTCATGTGTTTTACAGAAGTTCACTATTCTTTGTTTAATTATCTTCTCCAGGATTTTCGAAATATTCGAAACCAGTGAAATTGGTCTATAATTGACCATTTCCAACTTATCTCCCGATTTAAAAATCGGCTTGACTACTCCAACCTTCAGACACCTGGGAAAGCACCCCTCATCAATACACCTGTTGATCAAATATGTAAGAGGGGCTTTAATTTCATTTGAGATATTTTTCAAAGTTTCCGCACGTATATCATCACACCCAGGGGATTTATTCGATTTCAGTTCCCTTATTACTTGTTCAACCTCTTTAGTGTCAGTGGGATAAAGATACATTGACTCATCCAAAGTATTTGCCCTCTCCATGTAGTCATCAGGTTCGAGTATTCTTGCCGCATATTTTTCTCCCAATTTAGAATAATACTGGTTAAAGTTGTTTGCAATATCCTCTTCAGTTTCAACAAGATCACCACTGACAGAATTAATTTTCTCTACTCTTATTTCCGCTTTGGACCGGTTACATATTTCATCCACACATTTCCATAATGCCTTAGATCGGCCAACATTGTCTGCTATCTGCTTCTGCGCAAACATTCGTTTCGAGAGTTTTATCAGCTTATTTAACTTGTTCTTATAAGAAATATAGTGTCTTTTGAGGTTTACATCATCTGGTGCTTCCAGCACACGCTTGTACATGAGTTCCTTCTTGTTAACCGATACTAAGAGTGCAGGGGTTATCCATCTTTTCCGCGGTCTTTCATTTTTCCTTATTCGCCTTATTGCTGTATTTCTTTCAATATACGCCTTGATCTTCTCAATAAAATACTCGGCCATCTCATCTATATTATCCGAAGAGTACAATCCGCTCCAGCTCTCATTCTTCAGCTCTTCTTTGAGTGGAGCATAGCTAACAAATCTCTTAATCACACCCTCACCCATCTTTGCTCTCTCATAGGTATCCCGGCTCAAATTCACCGTGATCGCTGTGGGGTAATGGTCCGTAATATCAGTTTCGAATATGAAAGATCTGACATCCACAGTTGGGGGTGTTTTAACCAAAAAATGGTCGAGGCATGTCTTACTTTCCGGTCGTGTATACTTGTTGATGTATGATTCAAATCCGTAACAACTAAAAATGTTTTTATATTCCTCGGAGAAATCTGAATCAGATAGAAGATCTATATTTATATCCCCCGTGATTATGTGGACGTCACCTCTCGCTGTATTCCGTAGATAATCATCAAAATCAACATTGAACTGTTTCGGACAGGAGCTGGGCGATCTATACACAGCAGAGAGTCTAATATCATTTTTTCCCACCGTGGCGCTAATTTCCAGTATCTTCACAATTCCGATATTCTTTGTTTCATATGAGTAATTGACACTTTCCTTGATATATACTACCACACCATCGTTCCTGTTCAGTTCTCCTTCATTGTATAAAGTTCGATAACCATCAATTTTCAGACATTCCAAATCATGTACAATAAAAGTTTCAGAAAGAACTATTATCTCAAACTCAACCGAAAATCTACTGAGAAACAAAATCAGTTTGTCGAAATTCCTCACAATACTCCGTATATTAAGGTGTAAAATCCTCAAGGGTATCTGAATGGATGTGACAAAATCTCCCAACCCAGAAATAACTTGTGTTTCCCTTGTTTCACTTTCATATTCTCGAATGAACGGATCCATGCTTCCACGAAATCAGAAACAGACGAAGAGGAAAAACAACCCAAATAATGTGGACACAAAAAAAATTAAAAAAAATCAACCCCCAACATACAGAAACAGCGCAAAAAATAATTGAAATTTCACAATAAAGAAAAAAACAACAATACTACGGATCTGAGCAATTGATTAGGGTTCCCGTTTTGAGTTCGAGCGCGTTTTGACAGGTCTAATCGGCTTCTGAGGTTTCCTCACTGCCTCTTCTTTTGCGCTTTTTGGAGGTATAACTTCCTGGTTTGGAAAGCAGTTGGGATCCGGAACGGAGGAACTCGCTTCAGGGGGTGCAGGTGTCACAGATACAGTTGCCTTCTGGGTTTCCCTCTCGACACTCGCCAACAAGATCTCTGATTCCCCTGGTGTTCCCTCTGTAATTTCAGTCTTCCCGTCTTGGCTGAAGTTCTTCCCTCGAATAGGGGTGGATGGTGCGCTATTTGACCTTCTGCTCGGTTGACCCTTCTCCAACTGTGACAACTGTGTTACAGAAAAATGGGTGTCATCGACAACAAGCCTATTTCCCCTGATGAAACAATTCTTTCCCTCCTCTCTCCAAAAACGCAAATACTCCCTCAATATCTTCCTCTCCCCACGTTGAGCCTCAGTAAGATCATTTTCCATATATATGCCAGTTCCCTTCAGATTCTTTACGTTCCGAAATATTTCTCTTTTCTTGAGACAAGACAAAAATTTAACTTTCACTGGACAATTTTTTGGTCTTCCCAAACAGACGATGTTATTCAGGTGGGATTTCTCGATATTTGTATCCAGCAATCCGTTGAGCTTCTCAATAACGAATTCAGGAGTGATCTCCTCAGGTCCCCTGTCCAATCCAAACAACACTATATTAGCTTCTCTAGAATTCTTCTCCAATAATTCGACCTTATTTTTTAGATGTTCATTCTCCAACTCAAGAGCAACTATTTTGCTTTTCAGGCTCTCAATTTCCACCAGTAATCTCGTTTCACTAGCGAGTATTGTGTTTTTCAGTTCGTCCTTATTCTTCTGCATCTGTGTGAGAATTCTTTCGACCGTTGCGTCATTCATAGTCAGTGCGAAGAAAAAAAACAGCTCTTCCACGTTATCAGACTATCGACCAATCAACCTGAGTGAAAACTTCCCTTTTTTAAAAGAAAATCTTCGGGATCCGAAATCATACAATGGACAATACTTCCTTCAATCGGGAGAGGGAATGAATGTTACACGATTGTGGGAACAAAGGGAAAAGGTATTACACGCTTCACTCTTATGTAAGAGACTATTCAAGACAAATACAGGTAGGCCGCGGTAAAAAAAGGTTGATAAACAAATGGTTAGACAAACGGAATTCCCGATGAGTTGACCGTCTGGCCCATATCTTGGAATCCCCGATAAGAATTATGTTATTATCTTTATCGATAAGACATTCACCATATGAACGGTGCCAGATGTATCCCGATATGCCAGAGTTCAGAATTAGAAAAATGTATTCTCAAATATCGAGTTTACGATTATTATTGAACCCTAACATGAATAGAAACTAGCTCACGGCAATCCTCGTACGTCAAATAACCTGGTGTAGGATATTCACGAAATCGGGTTCCAGAAAACTCGCGAAAATGACTCCCTTTCACCACAGACTCAAGACACTTCTTCCTGGCACACACACACAGACACAATAATATAATAAATATAATCATTGCATTAGACGTTTCTCGGCTTCTATGAGGAAAAGATTTCTGAAATTTGGCACACGGCCGTTTTTCAAAGGGGGAAATCATGCTAAAATATTTCCATCAAAATCGCACTTCCGGTTATACCCGAAGTGACCATCAACTTCGGTATTTCAAATGGAACCACCTATTTTTCTAACCAGAAATGGATTCCTTCTTGAATTTTACACATTTTTTAACTGAAACATTTTTACGTTGTTATCATGGTTACGAAGATATAAGGACTTCTATGAGAAAATGGACAGTTTCAGAGGTCCGCGAAACGTATCATAGCATGCATGCTATCCATAATAAAAAAACAAATGAAGAATTTTTCGAAAATCCAATAATTTTGCCCCGTATTGCATGGCTATCGAATCATGTTTTTCGATTGGAACTGTCACAATAAATTCATATTTCTGAGAAATTTCAAACTGCAATAACTTCATTTTTTCAAATGGCATGCCCATATTTTTTGTACATAAAACGATTGAAGATGGACCTAAGGAACCCTTGGAAAAATGTTTGAAATTAAATTTTCTGTACAAAAATATGGGCATTCCATTTGAAAAAATGAAGTTATTGCAGTTTGAAATTTCTCAGAAATATGAATTTATTGTGACAGTTCCACTAGAACAACATGATTCGATAGCCATGCAATACGAGGCAAAATTATTGAATTTTCTAAAAATCCTTCATTTGTTTTTTTATTATGGATAGCATGCATGCTATGATACGTTTCGCGGATCTCTGAAACTGGCCATTTTCTCATAGAAGTCCTTATATCTTCGTAACCATGACAACAACGTAAAAATGTTTCAGATAAAAAATGTGTAAAATTCAAGAAGGAATCCATTTCTGGTTAGAAAAATAGGTGGTTCCATTTGAAATACCAAAGCTGATGGTCACTTCCGGTATAACCGGAGGTGCGATATCGATGGAAAATTTTAGCATGATTTCCCCCTTTGAACAAGGGCCGTGTGCCAAATTTCAGAAATCTTTTCCTCATAGAAGCCGAGAAACGTCTAATGCACAGATTATTATGATAACCCTGTGTACTGTTGGGTACTCACAACGCTTTTGAGCGTATTTTTCCTCTACTTCGCGCTGACTCTCCTCCAAAATTGAACTCTTTTTTTGTAGAAGGAAGGCACCACCCTACTGTTGGCAGATATATTCTCGACTTGTTATGGCTGGGAACCTATCAAAATAATAAAGGAAAACCCTCCGGTGAATACTGGGGGCTCCAGAATCGATCCAAAATACGTTAACAATCCAGAATTGAGCGACGTTACTTTCAGGGTGGAAGGAAGGTTATTTTACGCCCATAAAATAGTTTTGGTAACCGCTAGTCCACGCCTGCGAGCAATGCTTAGTTCGAAACTATGTGAGGGAGGGTTACCTATTGTACAAATTAATGATATAAGATATCACATTTTCGAGGTAAGTTTGGAATAACACGCTTCAAATTACATCGTGTGAAATCTCAAAGGTGTCCATGAAAACTGTATTTATCTCCGATAATTTTTGGTGAATTTTTGTACTTCCTTTACTGGAAAAAAACTTATCTCTTTCTTGAAAATGACAGACTACATAAATCTGACAACTCAATTCATATTGACACTTGCACAAAAAATGAACTTCATATTTTTCACAGCAAACTTTTATGATATTTTGAAAACTTTATTCATTATTATTCTGAGACCAACCTTTTTGAGCTCCATGGACGTCGAATTTTGGAACACTAGATCATGATCAGAAAATAATATCTTGTTCGAAATGTCGTAAAAATGTGGTAACCAATTTTTGTGCCTTGCTGTTTCTTTTCAGATTGTTATGAAATTCCTATATCAAGGAGGATGCCAGTCCTTGGAACCACCACAAGAGGACATTTTAGAACTAATGGCAGCTGCTAACTTTTTCCAGTTAGACGGGCTTCTTCGATATTGTGAAAGTAGATGTGCCACTATGGTGGCTATTGATAATGTGGTTTCTATGTATATTCATGCTAAAGTATATAACGCAATGCAGTTATTGGAATATTGCCAAGGGTTCCTCATGCAGAACATGGTTGCTTTGCTGACTTACGATGATTCCGTGAAGAGATTATTGTTCGCTAAGAAAGTCCCAAACCACGATGTTCTAGGGGGGCTGCTATCAACGCTTCAGAATAGAATAAAAATAAGAAGGAATCTAAACTGTAAAGTGGCCCAAAGCCCGAAACCTTCTCTTTAATGGTGCTCATTTTTGAATCTACATCTCTTTTACAAATTATCGAGTATATTATTATTTATGTGGCATACAATATTATCAGTATTTTGATTTTGTTAAAACCAAACTTAAGATAATAAATTATATTTTTATCACAACTTCGTTTGATTTCATCTTTCATCCCACAGTAGCTTCACTATTTTTAGTATGCTTAGATTGAAGATAGAAGTAGATAATGAAAACACATATCCAAATAGAAGTTTAATTTATCACAACAGTAGTTCAAATGAACATATAACATTTCGCAAAATATTCATGAGATGAAAAGGTACTATACAAAATCTAGATATGGCTGTCGATAATCACAATTGAAAGTATCAAAGTAATAAAAATACGACTACAATAGAAACACGTGTTTGAGCGAGCACTTCAAAAAAAGAGCCATATTTACAAGAGCTTTGTTATATAACAAATATAATATATGAAGACACCGAATATTAAGTTTCACGGTTAATTCACAAATGTTCATTAAAAATGTCTTTCTTTGAGTCGGAATAATTAATTTCACACAATACTTTCGGTTTGAAGTTGAATCAAGTCGTATCTTTTACCGTTTCCAACATCATTCTCGATGTGATCCTTCTTCTTGACGGACATTCTTCCATTTCCGAAAATCACTTGGGTCTCTTCTCTGAAACTTCTTGAATTCCGTCCATGGAATGTTGTACTGGACAAGTCAGAATTTCTTGATATTATGCCTTGTTTCGAGCACATTATTCGGAAGGTGTATTTGAAAGCTTTTCTCATTTTTCTGGACATGACGTTGTATAGAATAGGATTTAGGGTGGACGAGAAGTAGTAGAAAATGCCAGTTGCGAAGAACATCCACAAGTTGAATTCGTGGATGTATTCCCATTCAGAAGCGTAGATAATGACTAGGCGCTGGGCGTGAAACGGCGCCCAGCAACAGAAAAAGCCGACCACAACTGCAACTTAAATTGAATATTAGATTATCAATTAATGAGAGCTGATGAATAAATTGGGAGAAAATAAAGGATGCTATTAACCCACACAGTCCATGGACTGTGATATGATTATTCTCTCGAGTGTGACTCCCAAAAAACAACATATTGGTCATTAAAACAAAGCTGGATATCTATATATATAAAAGAAAGATGTTGGTTACACCATTTATAACTCGTGATCGGATGGACTGTTTGTTATGAAACTTCATATATGGATTCGTCTACGGTCTGGTTATTATGAAATAAAATAAAACTTTGAAAAATCGATGAAAATTTTACTTACACAGGAAATTCTTTTCCTCCTTTTGAGTAAGGTCACTAGATGTCGCTACAGTTACAGTTACGCTACCGCTTATTCGTTTGTACTTCATTTGATATTATCATTATTATCCGCGTTAGATTGTAAAGCAGTCTTGACCTCATTGTTGTCCTGCTTCATGTTCTATCATTTTGTCTCTTCTATGATTTCTCTGTATTTTGATTTAAATGTGACAGTTCAGTTTTTAGAACAATCAATTTTGTTATGTTTTGATTTGTATTCAATTGACTTCTTATTCTCGATTCTTGTTACAGGTCAGTTGAATTTTATAATTACCTTAATTTTGTATTTATCGAATAAACTTCTTGTTACAGTTGAACATTCATCGAGAGTAGTCATTTTGATTGACAGATAGAACATCTTAAATTATAAATCGAGAATATTGGTCTAGTTATGTCGAAAACCAATGAATACCCTGTCTTAGTTCATCTGAGAATTCAAGCTGAAGGTTCAGTTGATGGTAAGAAGACAATTCGTAATCTGAAAACTATTCGTCCCGATCGTAAGAAGCGAGCGTACTTTTTCCCGGATGAATTTCAAGAATTGAAAGCACACCACACAGAGCTGCTAGCCATCAATAAAATAGCCAAGATTTGTAATTCTATTAAACAACGTGGTCAATTTCGGAATATCTCGATAGAACTACCAGTAGAGATAGCAAATCTTTATCTGGATAGTGATTTCAATCCAGTTTTCAAAGATTATTACCTAGAAGAAGTTGAAGAACAAACAAATGCGAAGACCGAAATCACAGCAACAGATGTATCATCAGTATTAGAGAAGTTAGCGTTTGCATCTAGTTCTAGCAAGCCACAGTCGGATTTGAAATTTGTTACAAAGCATTTCATTCTTGAAAATTACAATGGCAAAAATCATAATGCTGAATTATGGTTAGAAAATTTTGAAAATGAATGTTTGAGGTTTGAAATACATGAAGAGAAGATGTTCGAAATATTAAGATTATTTTTAGAAGGCAATGCAAAAGATTGGTATGAATCTGCTAGAATAAAATATGGTTTGGAATCGCCATGGAAGGTATTGAAGGACTCTTTTAAAACAACTTTTTCTGAAAAGGGCTGATCTAATGCACGTTATGTTTATAATTTCAAACATATCAATGGATCAGTTGTAGAATATGCAATAAAGAAAGATAAAATGCTACTATTACGAAATCCTAAGATGCCTGAGAATATTCGAATAGACTTGATCGTTATAGGCCTACCCATTTTCATTCAGGAAAAATTGGATAATGAAATAAAAACTACCGAAAATCTTATCAGTGAAATTCGGAAATTTGATTCATCGGCATTTAAAAAGACGTCTTTCGTTAAAGATGAGAAAACAACTTTCGACAAGAAATTCAAAATTAAACAAAAGAATGAGCCCAAATCTGAAAAGAGACCGTGTGAGATTTGTGAGAAATTGGGTTCACCAAATAGGTTTCACCGGCAGGATGTTTGTTGGAATAAAGACAGAATCAAAACAATTAATAATACTGAACTTCAAAAAAATCTAAATGATGAGATACCAAATCCAAAAAACTAGGAATGATACCACTGATTCGACTGGACGTGCTGATAAACAATCAAGAATGTATTCAAGGTATATATGATACCGGAGCTAACATTACAATGATCAATTCAAGAATTCTAAAGAAATTGAAAGTGGAATTGACAGAATATAAGAGCACGTTCAGAACAGCCAGTGGTACTGATGTAACAGATGGTGTTGTACGATTGAAAATGAAAATTCTCAATATTGAAGATTTCATTGATGTGATCGTTATAAACAAAAATACTTTCAAATATGACCTGATTATAGGCCTTGATTGTATAGAAAAATTTTGTTTGATTCAGAATAAGAATCTCACAATTTCTCAGAATGAAGAAAAAAATATTACAAACCACGATCTAGATGAGAAATCTAAAAACATACTAGATCCAGAAATAGAAGTTAATTTCAATGAATTTATAGATGTAGAAAATTTTTAAGCAAAGATGAATCATTTAGATGAAGAAAAAAAGGAGAAGATTAATTCTTTACTTTTAAAATATGAGAGTGTTTTTGCAAAGAACAAGTTTGATATTGGAAGGGTCAAATCTTATGAAGCTCACATAAAACTTCTCGAAAATAAATTCACCGCAAAAAAACCATACAGATGTTCAATTCAAGATCAGAAAGAAATCGAAGAACAGATTTCAGGATTATTAAGTGCAGATTTAATTGAAGAATCAACATCGCCTTTCGCAGCTCCAGTTACATTAGCATTCAAAAAAGAGGATAATAGAAGATCACGTTTATGCATTGATTTCAGAGATTTGAACAAGATTGTTGTTCCGGAAGCACAACCTTTTCCATTAATTGATGAAATGATGAGAAAGACAAGAGATTGCAAATGGTTCTCAGCACTCGATATCAATTCGGCATTCTGGTCAATTCCTATAAGGGTAAAAGATAGATATAAGACAGCTTTCGTTACACAGGATGGTCACTGGCAGTGGAAGTGTTTACCCTTTGGCCTGAAAATATCTCCATCTATTTTTCAGAGAATTCTATCTAATATTATCAGAAAACATGGTCTAAACGATACATGTATAGTATATATTGACGATATATTGGTTTTTTCAAAAACTTTCGAAGGACATATTCAACATTTAGAAAATTTGTTGGAAGCAATTTTAGAAGAAGGTTTCAGATTGAAGTTTTTAAAATGTAAATTTGCTCAGAATTCAGTCAAATATCTTGGACATGTAATAGAAAATAATACTATTCGTCCAATACATGATAATTTGAAAGCAATAAAAGATTTTCCAGTTCCAAAAACAAAAAAGAATATCAGACAATTTCTAGGAAAAATAAATTTTCATTATAAATATATCCCTAATCAATCTAAAATTCTTGAACCTTTTCATAATTTACTTAGAAAAAATGTAGAATTTCAGTGGACTGACGCTTGCGAAAAATCATTCAATGAAATAAAGGAATATTTGGCTAGTGCTCCTATTTTGGCAATTTTTGATCCGAATTCTCCTATCATTATTCAAACAGATGCCAGTATTGAAGGAATTGGTGCAATATTGAAGCAACCTCAAAAAGATGGAATAATTAAACCAGTTGCATATTTTTCTAAAAAGTTGAATCAAACACAGAAGAAAAGAAGAGCAATCTATTTGGAATGCTTAGCCATTAAAGAAGCTATTTTGCATTGGCAATATTGGCTTATGGGTAGAGAATTTATGGTTCTTTCTGATCATAAACCACTAGAGAATTTGAAGATAAAATCTAGAACTGATGAAGAATTGGGAAATTTAGTTTTCTACTTATCCCAGTACAACTTTAAAATTAGATACAACCCTGATAATCAAAATCAAGAAGCAGACTGTTTATCGAGAAACCCAGTTTTGGAACATTTTGAAAATAGTGATGATTGCCTCCAAGTTGTGAACTTACTTGAAATTAAAGATATAATGGAAGATCAGAAGAATGTGAAGATTTACAATATAAAAAATAGAGTTCAGAAAGGAGGAATTTTCTTCAAGAATGATAGAATTATTATATCTGAGGATTGTGGAAAAGAACTCGTGAAAGAAGTCCATCAAAAATATGGACATATTGGTTCTCAACATATGAGAAATCACATAAGACCATTTTATTATTTTCCAAGAATGGATGCATTGATAAAAGAAATCTGTGAAAGATGTGTAGTGTGTACTAGGAATAAATCGCGACAAGGAAGAAGTTTTGGATTTCTTTCGCAGTTAGGACCTGCTACGAAACCATTTGAAATTGTTTCCTTAGATACAATTGGTGGTTTTGGTGGAAATCATTCCAGAAAACGATATCTGCATTTACTGGTTGATCATTTCACCAGATATGCTTTCATATCCACATCAAAATACCAGACAGCAAATGACTTCATTAAGCTGGTTTCTAGAATTTTAACGGAAACCCAGATTGGTACATTATTGACAGATCAGTACAGTGGTTTGAATTCCAATGACTTCAAGAATTTTCTCAAAGAAAAAAAAAATCCAATTAGTGTTCACTGCAGTGAATTGTCCATCTTCGAATGGTTTAAATGAAATATTAAACCAAACTTTAGTGAATCGTATAAGATGTAAAATAAACGAAACTGAAAAGAAAAAAGCTTGGTCCAGAATCGCAGAAGACTGTGTACGAGAATATAATAATACAGTACATAGCGTTACAAAGTTTTCACCTTCGTACCTTTTATATGGTAAAACATCCCGAATTGTTCCTGAAGAACTTCTACCTCATAATGATTTGGAAAAAGATAGAAGAACTGCTTTCCAAAACTCATTAACTTCGCATAATATTAATAAAAAAAGAATCGATAAAAACAGAAAAAATTATAACTTTGACGTCGGTGACTTAGTGTATGTTGAAAATAGCAACAAACTTAACAGGAGAAAGTTGGAAGAACTAAGAATCGGTCCTGTTCAGATTTTGAAAAGAATTTCTAATACGATTTTTGAGATAGACTGCGGTCACAAAAAAACAGAATTTTTCATATTAGTAAGCTGCGGCCATACGTTCCTACTGATGAAGACATTTCAGATTCTGCCAGTACCCAGTCCCGGATGGGGGGGATGTAAAGCAGTCTTGACCTCATTGTTGTCCTGCTTCATGTTCTATCATTTTGTCTCTTCTATGATTTCTCTGTATTTTGATTTAAATGTGACAGTTCAGTTTTTAGAACAATCAATTTTGTTATGTTTTGATTTGTATTCAATTGACTTCTTATTCTCGATTCTTGTTACAGGTCAGTTGAATTTTATAATTACCTTAATTTTGTATTTATCGAATAAACTTCTTGTTACAGTTGAACATTCATCGAGAGTAGTCATTTTGATTGACAGATAGAACATCTTAAATTATAGGCGATATAAACAAATAGTGTGTACAGTGACTATATTCCCTCTATAGTCACTGTAATAGTGTGTAATTTGAGTAGCTTACAACTCTGCGCTGTTGGGCAAAACCTAAATGTCTTAGCGTAGGAGTACAGATGTCTAAAATGATTATATTCCGTTGAGATATGAGAAAAGTTTCGTTCTTACCACTTCAGATGGCGCTATTCACACATTATGGCTGATGATTATTAGTTATTTTTGTAGTTTTATTTATTCCAAATAACGTAATCGTGAAAGTACTATATTTGACACTATCACAATTAAATGGCGATGAATTTGTTGACGCTTTCGCGGCCATCGATTGATGTCGTCTGTTCTTTTTTCGAGCATTTCGGTCGTCGTGGTTTGAAATGGTCGAAAAAAGAACATATGAGACTATGACATCAATTACTGTGTAATTTACATAGGGCTTATAGAACCATGAAAGGCTATTGACAGATCCAGAAGCGGGGATGAATATCACAGTGAATTTTCATCGAAATGTCAAGTGAATCGGATTTTGGCGATGAGTTCCAATCGTGAGATGTCCATTCTCATCTTTTCTCATAATTTTTATAATGTTTTTGAATTTCTGTTTGGGTAATAAATATATTTGCGGAAATAACTGAATCCAAAATTGCCATTATTATTAGTGATTGACATATTATGACATATTATTTTTGTGTATCTGTTCTGTGTGATAGCTCATATCCATGGAAACATTTGATAGTTCAAAAATCAGAGAACCAAGCCGTTGATCTCCCATCACCGGTGATTACGATTTGTGAAATCCACCGTAAGTATCATTTAGGCGGAACAAAGTTCGCCGGGCCAGCTAGTATCTATATATTTAAAAGAAAGATGTTGGTTACACCATTTATAACTCGAGATCGGATGGACTGATTGTTATGAAACTCCATAAACGGATTCGTCTACGGTCTGGTTATTATAAAATACAATAAAACTTTGAAAAAAAGGATGAAAATTCAAACTGTCATAGCTTCCGTCCATCTGGTCGAATCCACTGTTTGTTTATATTTTGTTGTTCAGCATATCTCAGAGTATCTCTGTGAAGAATGATCAAGAGGTAAGACCCCATAAAAACATCATACTTCTCAATAAAAACTAGACGGTCAGGCAAGAAAAGCACCTCACAACTTGGGTTCATAATTTATTATATTCTTAAAGTTTTGGCAGTTCTCCCTTATCATCCGGCTCATGTTATATATTTGATGGTTTATTGAAAATCATCAAAACTTACGTAGCATCCGTACAATAGATTTATTCGACTGGGCCCTCCTCCTCAAACGATTCTCATTGACTGAACCCCCCATTCCATCTAGGGGTTTCTCACTGTGAGCGATGCTGGACGACATTTTGATATATTGTATGAAAATTATTATGAGAGGCAGAACGAAGAAGAATGCGAAACTGAATTCTATGAGTGGAAAGTTTTTTGGCTGGTCCATCATCCCACAAACAGCGGATTCCTGAAATGAGATTTATTTGGATCAAGTATTTTATGTTGCAAATGCAATTAAAAATGCATTGTTGAATCTGGCTCTCAAGAAGTTGATAGCATCGGATGCCTATCAGTGAAAACTTTCGAATATCTAGAAATAATTCGATGAACTTTTCCAGTACTTGATGAAACGCAAGTGGCAAATTTGAAACTTGTTTCATTTTCATAGAATTTTGACCATCAATAGGCTTCATTGTACCAATCATATAATTGGACTATAAAACATCAAGGTTGAAAGGTTCCATCATATGCTCTGTGAGTTATCAAACTAATGGTTAATTAACAAGCTTAAATTATGCAATATTTTCATTGTGCGATTTTCCAGAGCATATTTCATTTTTGAATTATTATTTCCACAAAAGAGAGTTCAGCGTTCTGTTAAATTCATGGAAGAATTCCTAGAATACATGAGCTGATTTTGTAGAGGCCATGAACTCAACAGGTGGAAATTTTACGTTTCCTAAAATGTGGAATGAAATATGCATTCCTTCAGCTTTAGTTCGGTGAAATCAGAAATCTAAGACTGCAAAATGTGGTATGAAGTTTTTACGGAAAGTCGCCATTTTGATCTAATTGAATCAAAATTGGCTATTGGTCTTTTGGTTAGAAATGAAGAAAGTCCTCTCATTATTTTCAATACGAGAGAATTTTTTCTAACAATTTTTCTCTGTTCCGTAATGAATGTTTGGAATTGAATAAAACAGTAAGTGGTGATACGAAATTAAAGATCTTTTAAAATAAAGCGTAGTAGGTATTGCAGTTCAGTTGAATCAGACCGAAATTAAAATCGGTTCAATATAGTTTTCTCGCAAAATTATCCGGGTTTGAAGCTCCCCTCGTTCATGGAGGACCTAATTTGCTTGGATTCAACAGATTTCGGAGACATCTCAAATATTCCCAGCAAGTTTTAAGGAAATATTCCCCAGGCATTTCTGAGAGTTACACAAAACTTTGGAATTCACTCGTAGCAATGTTTGCGAAAATCAATTATCCGATATTCCCTGTTGACTGTGAAGCCCCACACAACGTTACCTCTGAACTCTGCGCTTGAAATGTTAAAACATATTTTTTATTTCTTTGGGAATACGGAATAATAACTGTTGTTTCAATGCAGCGCAAAAAATATTGTGAATGGGATATCCAACAAGAACTTTTCTTGTCAACTTTATTGTTAACTTCCATAGACTAAAAAGTTTTCGATCCTTCATTTACATAATTTTTTTCACATTAAAATTCTCAGTAATCATACCTTGAAATCATTTGCATTCGTAATGAAATTTTCATCACGAAAAAAATTTAAATCGAAAAATTCATTTCATCTTCTCCAAGATCCTATTCTGGATCTTTCCTGAATTTAATAATACCGGATTCAATATTACATCACGATGAGCCTATCGCAGGTGCAACATTGAATTCCTTCTGAAAAGAAACCAGTTGTGTTGGAATTGGAAACATATCATTCAGAGAGACATGTCACAGCGTGTGCTCAAATTGCTTTTCATATACATTCAGACTAATAAAAGGTAATCAAAAACTCACTTTGATGATCATACTGTTGTTGGCAGCCCCTGGATAGGTAAGATAATGAACGTCCATCAAGCAATAAAACGGCATAGCTGTTAGCAAGCCGATAAGCCAAAGAGTTGCAATGATTTTGACAGCTCTTGGGAGCCCTGTCAGGGTCTGTATATGAAGGGGATGGCATATTGCTAAGTACCTCTCTGTCGAAAATACAACTATGGTCATAACTGATACGTAGGAAGCCCTTGAAGAAAATGGATAGTGTTATTATCATCGATAGTTTTCTATTTCTATTTTATATTCCATTCCGTAAAGTTTGCGACAGAAAATATAGTATTGTAACACATGTTTCTTGGATAATATTCCTGGATAGATACATGCGCTTTCGAATGTGTTCTATGATTTTATGGCAGAAATTTCATGTTTTGCTCAATTTTTCTCCTTAATAACCTCAACGGTACCTATTTTTCTCCGTTCATCAATGAAGTTTCAGCCTTTACATCAAATTTTATGTGTTTTATTTCAGAATTAATTATGGTGTCCGCAGGTTATTTAAATAGAGTCCGAGTACACAATTTCTTTATATATGAAAGAAAGATGTTGGTTATAGCATTTATAACTCGAGATCGGATGGACTGATTGTTATGAAACTTCATATATGGATTCGTCTACGGTCTGGTTATTATGAAATACAATAAAACTTTGAAATAATCGATGAAAATTTTACTTATACAGGAAATGCTTTCCCTACTTTTGAGTAAGGCCCCTAGGTGTCGCTACAGTTACAGTTACGCTACAGCTTATTCGTAGGTTCTTTATTTGATATTCTCCCGGTTAGATGGCGATGTAAACAAATATTGTGTAATTTGAGTTGCCTACAACTCTGTGCTGTGGACCAAAAGAAAAATGTCTTAGTCAAGAAGAAAAATAAGAAAACGTCTTAGCGTATTTGCATTCTGTGAAGTGAGATTAAAGTACGATAGACAAAGTACTTCAATTCGAATTTTCAGCGTTGTATTGACAGAACTAAAATGGTTTCTACAGTGATCAGAGTTAAATTATCATTGGAACTATTTCTCATCCATATAATTCGATCGTGATTTATATTTTTATTTAGGTACAGCAATGAGAAAACTGTAGAGCATTCAAAGAAAAATTCAATGTTCAACAAAAAGTAGATACCGCTTAAATAAAGATAATTCTTTTCGTGCGAATAACAATGTTACTAAAATTTTGTATATTTTGCCTAATTTATCTCCTGCTTGAAAAAATAGCAATGATTAGTTGATACAACTTTAACGGTGGGTTTCACAAAGCGTAATCATCGGTGATCGGAGCTTGATATAGAATCCACTCGATTCGACAGTTTAAAAATCAGAGTACCAAGCTGTTGATCTCCGATCACCGGTGATTACGATTTGTGAAATCCATCGTAAGTATCATTTAGGCGGAACTTAGTTCGCCGGGCCAGCTAGTTATTCATATTTGATAAAACCATTTCTTGCCAGCAAAAAAAATACACCAACTAAGGATATAAAACCATCATCCCCTTCGTTTGCTATAAATATCCTTCAATATCGAGAAAAATCCATCATTTTCACAGAGAGTTATATATTGTTTATTTTCTTTCCATCTACCTTCGCGATCGCAAACAAAGGGCATTAATTTTCATCAAGAAGGAAAGACTGAAATGTTTTGAGAAGGAATTGAATTGTCCTACGGTATTATTGCCCCTTGAAGAGTTAGGGGAAGTGTGAGATGAAATTGATGAATTGATGATGAAATTGATATTCAATGCCATTACTTTCTTTCTGAAAAATACTGATGGACTCCTTATATTGCTGAATGTCAGATTGAGTTGGTCAATATTGATTTTAGATCTCCTGAACAAGGTTTCATTCAAAATGGTGCCCAATATCATCGGTTACAATGATCTGAATTTAAGCCGAACTAAGCAAATCTCATAACCTGCGCATTCACCATTTTGTGTCGCGGTTAACTGAATGTTTACAACTTACAACGTTAATCAGAAATAAGATCAAGAACATGAGCTTTACACAATTTTATATATAACAGAAAAACTGAAGAACTAATCAAAATACAACAATAATAAGAGATAATGAAATATGCAAACAGTAAGAATGTAGATATATAGTTTTTCTAATAATAATATGTGAACGAGAATGGTATCTAATTATCCAAATATCGTTACTGTGTAGGGCGGACATAAGGATTATTTCAATTAATCAAAAAGTGAGTCTTTGTATACTTACATCTCCGATATAAGCCCCCTTAGTTTGCAAAAGAAAACGCCAAGAACCCAGGGATATTGATGCCAATAAAGGGCTACATCATTAGGGAGACCTGAAAAATGGAATTTTTTAATCGCCCCCAATTTTCGGCAAGTCATTAGTGAGATGGCAGGAAAGATAATAATGCTGTTTATTAACGATATTTACGGCCATTCTTAAAACAGCCCTTCGTTCATCAAATTGGAAT
Organism: Adalia decempunctata; assembly: GCA_951802165.1. NCBI lineage: Eukaryota > Metazoa > Arthropoda > Insecta > Coleoptera > Coccinellidae > Adalia > Adalia decempunctata. Next base: position 30,554,668 of record OX637699.1, read on the forward strand.
ATTCATTATTATAGCTACAGGGTTTTATTCCATTACAGAATATCCCTGAATCAAGAAAGACTTAAGACCGAGTCCCAATTACTGGAAATTGGAATTCCGAATGAATATCCAGTATATTGAAGGAACTGGAAAGTTCCAGGCAACCTGAGACGAAATAGAAATTGTAATTCAATTCACTTTGGATCCTAGCATTTCATAGTTCAACCTATACTCAACTAAAAAATCCGATATGTTTATTCATCGGAGAACGAACAACAATCTTTTTTTATCGATAAAGTTTGAATGAATAGTTCATGCTTCAAACGAATATTAGGTATTGAAATGAGAAATTATACTCAATCGCACCAATGGGGCACCCTGTATAGAAATTATTTTGGTGCATGAGGATCTAGATCCTGTGAAACATTAATCATTGATTGAACTCACCAAAAATTAGCAGCAGTAGATCGGCCACAGCCAGATTGAACAAGAAGTAGTGTGTGGCTGTATGCAACATCGAATTTTTTCGAATGACAATGCAAACTCCGACATTTCCAGTGATGCCAGTTATGAAAATGAGACTGTTTATTACTGTTAGAGGTACAGCTGTACTTAAGGGTTGTTGTTGCGTTCCTCTCACTTCTTCTATGAATAACCAGAGGTCCGTTTCATTCAAGAATGGATTCGATTCTGGTGAATCATCAAGTAGTCCCATCTGAAAAAATTAGATCTCTTCACACAAAAAAAATTCAGAAAGCAAAGAACTACTAGAGTTGAATATAGAACCTTCTTATTACCACAATGCCTACGAACAGTTTTCAGGCACAACTTGTGGAATGTCCTTCAATCTTTTTATCTGTATATAAAAGAAAGATGTTGGTTACACCGTTTATAACTCGAGATCGGATGGACTGATTGTTATGAAACTTCATATATGGATTCGTCTACGGTCTGATTATTATAAAATACAATAAAACTTTGAAATAATCGATGAAAATTTTACTTATACAGGAAATGCTTTCCCTACTTTTGAGTAAGGCCCCTAGGTGTCGCTACAGTTACAATTACGCTACAGCTTATTCGCAGGTACTTTATTTGATATTCTCCCCGTTAGATGGCGATGTGAACAAATATTGTGTAATTTGAGTTGCCTCCAACTCTGTGCTGTGGACCAAAACAAAAATGTCTTAGTCAAGAAGAAAAATAAGAAAACGTCTCAGCGTATTTGTATTCTGTGAACTGAGATCAAAGTACCATACACAAAGTACTTCAAGTCGAATTTTCAGCGTTGTATTGGCCGAACGAAAATGGTTTCTACAGTGATTAGAGGTAATTCATCATTGGAATTATTTCTCATCCATATAATTCGATCGTGATTTATATTTTCATTTAGGTAGAGCAATGAGAAAACTGTAGAGCATTCAAAGAAAAATTATATGTTCAACAATAATTAGATACCGCTTAAATAAAGAGAATTCTTTTCGTGCAAATAATAATGTCACTAAAATTTTGTATATTTTGCCTAATTTATCTCCTGCTTGAAAAAATAGCAATGATTAGTTGATACAACTTTAACGGTGGGTTTCACAAAGCGTAATCATCGGTGATCGGAGCTTGATATAGAATCCACTCGATTCGACAGTTTAAAAATCAGAGAACCAAGCTGTTGATCTCCGATCACCGGTGATTACGATTTGTGAAATCCACCGTAAGTATCATTTAGACAGAACAAAGTTTGCCGGGCCAGCTAGTAGATACTAAAATAAAAAACCTGAAATAATTAAAATAACGAGCTTTCTGAACTCCATCTTTCACAGAGTAGGTACACTCTTTCGTACATAAAACTTCGACCTAATAAATTTTTACAGTACCTACTCTGGACCACGTTTAAACTTTAAACGAATAAAGATCAACGATTATTGCAGAATTTCTATAGACAGATTCCACTTCCTCAGTTGCATATTAAACAATGTTTCAACTTCCCTATAATTGAAAATGTTCAACTATATCTTGACAAAGCTACTACGTACAATTCAACCAACAATTCCAACTCGCTGTCAATAAGCAGGATGTACGAGAAGTCATTCAATTAATGACTGGAAGCGTTGACATATTCCTGAAGATATTCGAACTTCTGCTTCATTCTATCCGACAATTGCTGTACCCCTACGCTTGGGTGTTGTAGGATACATCCAGGTTCTAGACGGGATTCGAAATTCGATACCTTCACTCCCACATGAATAAACCATAGGTGTACTTTGATGAGAATCGACTCTGATTATCAAGAGACCTTCCCACAATATCAGGTTACGTGCAATTAGTTCTCGTATTCGAATCGAGGAGCCAATCATCAGAAACTTGAAGAAATACATTGTTTCTTGTTTCTTCTTCGATAATTTCAAATACTGTATATTACACTTGGTCCAGGACTGTACCTGTGCAAAATTACTCTTGTCTGAATGAACAAGAACGTCTTCTGTCAAAATTAAGAACCTAATTGCTTTCTTCTACCTGGAGCTATCGAACTTTGGAAATTTCCTTTCATATTATCCTCTCATTTGAATCTTATTTGGATGTTTGTCGAAGCGAAAAAGGGTATTCGCCAGAAATAAGTTACGCAAATTCAAGTTTACCGTTAACCCTATCCCAATATTCCTGACGTTGCCTGAGGGTGCTTCAGGAAAGCTCTACCCATATTGAAGTCAAACATTCAACAAATTCTATTTCCATGTTCAATAAGAAAGGGTTCTAACTACATCAAGGCCACTGGGCCCTCCTGGAATTTTTGGTGCACCGTTGCCAATGGCTCCGAACTGTTAGGTTAGCAACGCCAGTTTAAGTCCAAAACAGTGAAGCACGTATTTTTATACGCTGAGGAAATTGATCGTAAAATATATATCAATTACTTTTAATTGAGATAAAAGACACCAGAGGAATAAATGCAAGTTTTAATGACATGAGAAGAAAGAAGTGTTGTAAAAAACGAATATGGATGTATGGATTTGGTTAGAGTACAGTGGGGGCAGAATGAGTAAGCACAGATAAACAAGCCGAATAATTTTCATCAAATCTCCGCACAAAGTCACAAAGCATGTATAGCACACCATTCGAAAAATGATGACAATAAGCTTTTAGTGATGTAGAAGTGACATTTTGAAGCGTTTTAAAGTCAAACTGATTTTTGAGTGATGTGACCATTTAGACGAGTTTTGTCAATTTTTGAATTTTACAAATTAAGTAGAGGAAGAATGGATATCTCCACTAGACAACTGAGCATAAAGAAGCCGAAAGCAGGGCGTAAAACTATAATCGCATTCACACACGAAGAGGACGAAATTGAAATTGAACGTGAACCACCTCAGGTTTACACATTCGTCAGTTCCCCTAGAGCTTTGAATGCGAACAGAAAACTTATTTCTGGTCAGGATGTTCCTATGCCTTACGCCAATCTTATGTTCGAAAGAAGAATTGTTAGAGGTAAGAAGTCAACAGTTATACCACCAGCATTTTCGAAAAGAATGCAAATACATTCTTGTCGAAATGAAATATAAGAAATTTAAATTGATAAACTGATAAAAATTTATAAAAGCAAAGTGCAAACTCAACAACTGGCGTAGAGAAATTATGCAATAAAATTACTTTTCACGTTGTGAATTTGGCAAAATTTAAAGAGAACATTTGCAAAGTAAACTGATGCAATAAGAACCCAATTAAAAAAAAATTATCCCTTCAGCTTGCAAAGGTACTTTGCACGACTGGCATACACCCAATTAACCTAATCCGATGATGTAAGATTCTAGTGTCTTTCAAACGACCACAAAATGAACGAGCTGAATGGGATGATTGTGGAAAATGTTTTGAAATTAGATAAGATTCATGTCATCACATTCTGAACTTTTCAAGTAGTGTTAGTATTTTCATTAGCTTTTAAATACACTGTTCTTATGGAACTAATTGAGTGCATTCATAATATACTGCTCCACAAGAGTTAGGGATATCGTATTCAATCGTTTTTAAAAGTATGTATTCTTCGAGAAAATCGCTGTAAAATCATTTAAACCTCAATAACAACTTGAATCGATCCAATAAATATCAGTATGAGACATTTCGTCAATCTGGTCGTCTTTTTTCTGAAGTTTGGTCCTTTGCATATGCTTCATAGAGGAAGAACCAGTGACCAATTTTCATATGTCATTTCATAACTCACCAAAATTCACTTGTTTAATATTCAATATCTGCTCGAAAATAAAAACCATTTCTGCCAGCCCATAATGGCCGGAGTAGACTACCATAAGCGCTCAAAGAGGCTAGAAAATTTGGTTCAACTATGTCATAGTATCATACACAAAACTTTCAGGAATTGTTATTGATAATATATTGAATCTATAAAAAATAATGACAAAACTTTTTCGTCCCTCCTAAGTGTTGGCAGAACTCTTTAAATGTATCGACTAAGGGGGAGATCGTTACCCTTCGTACGCGGGGCACATTCATACAGTCAAAATAAAACTTGAACGAAACGACGTACGGCCTTGCTTTTGTATGTGTGCTTGAGTGGAGGTACCAACTTTACGTCAACGTAATATCGCGCGGGCGCGCGCCATTCGCACTGGTGAGAGCGAAGTGTCAGGCACGAACGTGTTTTCGCGCTCGCTAAGTAATTTTTTGATCAATGTTTTTGTCTATTGTTACCGTAGATAAGATGGGTTTTCGTGTAGAGAATTTTATCAGTAACTAGCAAAATATACTTAAGATACGTTTTCAATAATAAATTTATGACGTTTTCCTATCAATATTGAAAGAAGATATATTTTGCTGTTATTTAGTAAGTGGGGTACTTTCGTACAGAACTAGATGGGGCACATTTGGACGCGTAAGAATGTGCCCCTACTAGGTACGATTTAGTGTGTTAGTGTACTAATTGCTAATTTTTGCATTAACTTCTTTCTTGGAGGTTCCGCCGTTCCGCGAGAACAAACTATTAACTCACCATTGATAACTTATGATGAACTACAAAGGTTTAATTGAGATCCTTTGAATAATTCACCAATCCATCAAATAATAGTAGCTCCTTTGAAGACAGTTTTGACACCAGAGGCGATTCGGCCATATCCGACTGTTGTGAGAAGTAATAAAACAAACAAAGGACGACGTCCAGGAAAATCACGTATTTATACTGACTGTATGTAGGTGCCCCGTTGTTGGGGCAGGTTCGTACATATTCCAGATTTAGTTTTAAATCATAATTATGGTTGAAACATCAGATGAAATCATCTGTAATTTTTTTATATGAATCTCAGATAGTTAGACTATACATTCAAGCTGTCAGGTGATTGATTAATGAAAAAAACAAAAAATAAATATAATAAAATGTTGAAACCGTACGAAGGGTCCCCACCTTCCCCTACCAATAATTAAAATATTTTTTTGCCGTAAGCACTCAGGCAGTTTTTTTGTTTACTATTTCCAATGTCCAAACGAGACATTTGAATCACTGTAGTAACGAAACCGTTTGATATTTTTCGATTCTATTTTCATCTACGTTATGATGTAAATTACAATCATGAAACCATTTCATCAAATGAACAAACAATTATCACCATCAATTCTCAGTTCATGACACCGAAACATTAAAATTAACACGGAAAGTACTGCATTGTTTCTCACTCGAAGAATATTTTTCAACAATATTATAATGGTTAGTTCTCAAAAAATGAGTAAAAATATTTTCACCAAAAGATTATTAATAAACATTGACTTTGTTAGAAGAATTTATGCTCGAATTTGAACTGAGCTCCAAGAATTTTTCGAATGGATTGAGGACTGAGGAGGTCTTGAGTATACCTGTGTGACTTACGAAACATCCAAAGAAGTGTAAGATCTCAGTCATATTAAGGGGTAAAAAATAAACCATCAGGGCATTTAAAACCCCAAAAGTTGGGTAGACTAAGAGTAGTAAAAGAGAGTATAAGACTTTCACAGTGAGCTTTAGTATTACTAGTACATAATTTTCCATCAACTTTTGATGAGTCTCGTAAATGCCCAATCTGCGCTCTAGGTCTGACTTGCAAATATGAATAAGCTCATTTCGCTCGCATTTGCGCGGGAACATTTCTGGCAGATGGTTCTGATGAAAAAAATTTCTGTCATGATTATAATTCACTTTCTAGACACATTTTTTTATTTCCTGTAAATTTCAAGTGTACAGAAATGACGTAAGTACAGCTGTTCTTAATGAATTTTCAAAGAGTTCACAGACTACATGCATACTCTGAAAGAGTTCTGCCAACACTTAGGAGGGACGAAAAAGTTTTGTCATTATTTTTTATAGATTCAATATATTATCAATAACAATTCCTGAAAGTTTTGTGTATGATACTATGACATAGTTGAACCTAATTTTCTGGCCTCTTTGAGCGCTTATGGTAGTCTACTCCGGCCATTATGGGCTGGCAGAAATGGTTTTTATTTTCGAGCAGATATTGAATATTAAAAGAGTAAATTTTGGTGAGTTATGACATGACATATGAAAATTGGTCACTGGCTCTTGGTCTATCATGAATGTTCTTATTTAGAAATGAAGTCAGTTTATCAACGGCTTCGATTTGAAACGAGTTTTCTGAAAATGCCAAGACGCAAATTAACAAACGCTGAGGCTAATAGGGCTATCGGAATGCTACAGGTTGGCCTAACTCAGGTTGTTGTAGCGGAAAGGCTCCAAGTCAGCCAAAGTGTGATATCTCGACTTTGGAATAGGTTCAAGGAGACAGGTTCCGTGTTGGAAAGACCAAGGCTTGGTGGGCGACGAAAAACAACACCTGCTTAGGCGTTTCATCACCGTTTCGGCGAGAAGAAACCCTACATCTACGTGTAGAATGCTACGGAATACTCTTCAAAATGCAGATGGGGTCCAAGTTTCCATCCAAACCATCAGACGACGTTTGAGAGAGGTGAATCTTGGTTCTAGACGTCCATTTAGAAGAGTTCCATTAACACGTGATCCTAAGCGTCAAAGACTGGAATAGGCAAGGCAACTTATCCATTTGAACGATTATTGGCGTAGTGTCCTTTTCACTGATGAATCCAGATATGGACGATATTCAGATTCTCGAAGAATAAGGGTATGGACAATCCCACTCATACCCCGCAATCGTCGCTATGTCCAAGAAGTTCATCCATTCCGAGGGGGTAGTGTTATGGTATGGGCCGGGATATGTTTCAACGGGCACACATTTGTCCTGGGAATATGACCGCCTTACACTATAGGGAGCATGTCATTGACAATGTTGTGCCAAATTTTCAAGCTGCTATTGGTGAAACTTTTCAATTTGTAGACGATAACGCTGACCCAACCGTGCAGCCATAGTTGAGAATGCGCGAGAGGAGCTTGGTATTCCACATTTACCAATACCTCCACACTCACCAGATTTGAATTGCTTAGAACATGCATGGGATATGCTCCAAAGAAGATTAGATAATCCTCAACCTACCCCAGAATCCTTGAATGATCTGGGAAAGCTTCTGCCCCGTTTATGGAACCAAATTCCTCAAGAACTGTTCAACAACCTCGTGTGTAGTATGCAAAGAAGATGTTAAGCTGTTATTGATGCCCGTGGAGGCCATACATTGTATGGATAGTCTTAAAATGCTTGAATTCTCTGGGAACAAAATTTCGTTATTTTACTCGATTTTTCTTAACCATCCTGTATACGCTGCAGACCTACAGGCTAAAATTAATTTGCAACTTGGAATCATATTAATATGAATTTTCATAACAAAAATCTCATTTTAACTATATTTTTCTGCAATTTAAGTCAATATCCCTAGCTCATGTGGAGCAGTTTATTTATCGGATATATCTTCTGAAGAATAAAAGTAGCGGGTAGACTGTTGATGTATAATTAGTTTCAATTATTTCATCGAATCATCAACTGCATGGAAGATTTCTAGAAGAATGAAATAGTATATTTCATTACTAGTCCAGAAAGTAAGCTTTTTCCGTGTGCGCACGAAGAGTTCCGCCTCACACGGGAATTCGTGCAAGCACGGAAAAAGCCTTTCTGGACGTGTAATGAACGATATTTTTCATTACACCTTTCCTAAAACAATCCAACGATATTTGTTCTTCGACAGAAAGCATTTCGATATTGTAAAACAATAATTATTCGAACACTGACGTCTACTGTCATCACGCAATCGTTGCTTTGTGTCTCAGCATAGATGCATCTATGTTTCAGCGCACGGAAAAGGGTCACTTTCGGTACGGCCGCACGGAATAGTATATTTCATTACTAGTCCAGAAAGTAAGCTTTTTACGTGTGCGCGCGAAGAGTTCCCGTGTGAGGCGGAGCCGAACACGGGAATTCGTGCAAGCACGGAAAAAGCCTTTCTGGACGTGTAATGAACGATATTTTTCATTACACCTCTCCTATAACAATCCAACGATATTTGTTCCTCGACAGAATGCATTTCGATATTGTAAAACAATAATTATTCGAAACACTGACGTCTACTGTCATCACGCAATCGTTGCTTTGTGTCTCAGTATAGATGCATCTATGTCTCAGTGCACGGAAAAGGGCCACTTTCGGTGCGGCCGCACGGAAAAGGGTCACTTTCGGTGCCCTTAATCGACATGTTTTGATAGGGTTTTCAGAGCGGTGTAATGAAAAAGTGTTTTTTCATTACACCGCTCTGAAAACCCTATCAAAACATGTCGATTCAGGGCACCGAAAGTGACCCTTTTCCGTGCGCTGAGACATATACTCCATTCACTTTTATAAAGTATCTTGGTGGGCCATGGTTTAGGTTTATCAAGTTCTTTTACTCAAAACGGACGCAGGTTGGCACTCGTGAAAATCAAGCGACATTGCCAAGTCTACTTTCTGATTACTCTTTTTTAACTTTGTGAATGGAGTTAGTTCTTTTAAGCTTTAACTGTGACACAAGATTCGTAGAATCAATACATTTTCATACTGGAGTATTTCAAGTTGCGCAAAGAGGTATTTAATTGTCCCCTGTAGGCTTATTTCTTGAGAATTTTGAAAAGTGGGGATTTCCATACGTCCGTCTGTTCTGTTCGTCTAAAAGTTTTTCTATCGGGTTAGTGAACTATCACTAAGTAACGGACTATTCTGTCCATTATTTTTCAGTAAAATTTCAACACTCGGTTCTTGATCTCCGTACAAGAAAATAGCATAACTGAATCTTCCAATCATGTTTATACTCGTACATGTGAAATATTTCCAGTATTAACAGAAAAAAAGTTTCTTCAATATTCGTCAGATCTTTGGAATTATTGAATTCACATAATATTTCCTCAAATTCATTGTTTTCCCAAAGTAAATAAACATTTTGATAAATACGTAATTTCTTCGATTTATATGTAGAAACGGCAACGTTGCGTCCATATCTGACAGAAGAATGAGTATAACCTAACATTTTCAAAATATACGCGGTGAAATTCCAGCGCCAACCGGGCTACTTTATAAAAGTGAATGGAGTATAGATGCATCTATGCTGAGACACAAAGCAACGATTGCGTGATGACAGTAGACGTCAGTGTTTCGAATAATTATTGTTTTACAATATCGAAATGCTTTCTGTCGAAGAACAAATATCGTTGGATTGTTTTCAGAGAGGTATATTAAAAATACCGTTCATTACACGTCCAGAAAGGCTTTTTCCGTGCTTGCATAACATAACAACTTCGCACGCGCACGGAAAAAGCTTACTTTCTGGACTAGTAATGAAATATACTATTGCATCACCAGCAATTTGGAACGTGACCCCATGCTTGTCAGAATCTTAAGTTACCAAGATATGGACCTATTTCAGGTAGCAATTATGCTCAGCCACCTCTACCGCACCTTGGCGATGGCGAATCTGCCGCTGCTAGAGCAGCTGTAGCCAGAAGAAGAGCTATAGCTAGAAAGAAGGCTAGGACTCAAACTGTGAAGGCGGCAGAGCTTCGTTTGGGTTCACCACCAGCCTTAAAAGGTCGAAAACACGAACCAGTTCAGACAGATCAGTACTTAGAAGAAATCTTCATTACCCCACCAGTAACAGAAATGTGCACCCAAGTAATGGAAATTGTATATGGTTTCACACGTGTTAAAAATCCTCTTGTTTTCCTTACAGACTGAGCTCTTTTTGGACAGGCCTGTATCACCGTTTTACGTACCAGCCAAAACGGGTGTGGATGCAGAAACTCAGATTTATCCAGGAGACCTCTTCGATTTCGACATGGAGGTGCAGCCGATTCTGGAGGTTCTTGTGGGAAAGACTGTGGAGCAAGCTCTTATCGAAGTGCTGGAAGAAGAGGAGATGGCTGCTATGAAGGAGCAACAGAGGAGATTCCTGGAGATTCGAGCTGCAGAGGCCTGTGAAGCACAACGCTTGATCGAGAAAGAGAGAAGGTTGCAGAGGGAGAAGGAAAGGAGGATCAAGGACTACGAAGAAGGCATCAAGGTTTGTAAGGAATTCGACCATTTTGAAAAATGCCAAGTGGGTGAATTCTGGAAAGCATCCTAAATAATTTGGGTCACTTTGCAGGTGCAAAAGGAAATGGAAGAAAGAATCGCAGCTTCTGTTCTGATGCAAGGGTACCTTGCAGACCTTCTTCCTTCTGTGTTGGAAGGCTTGGAGTCCGATGGCGTGTTGCTGGACAACATTAAACAAGATATCGACAACACCTTCATGCCATGGCTCATGAAGGAAGTGACGAATGAACTGGAAGACATAGTCAGCAGCAGAGACATTCTATCAGGTAAAAATCTTCGATTATTGCTGAATACCACAGTGAAAATAATATGTCCTTTCCATTTCAGATATTGTCAGAGATATCCTGGAGAACAAAGCAGAAATATACAATGCTATATACAGCATGTTCGACTTGGAGGAAACGAACGACGAGGCACCTATAACGAATAGCGATTATAACACTCAGGAATTAAGCAAACTCATTTATGACGATAATACCAAAAACGAAGCTCCGCAATCAGTTGTGAGAATTTCGGAAGAAGCGAAAAAAGAAAATTGAGGTAGACAGAACATCTATATACAATATTTTTCATATTGATCATGTTGCAATGGAATATATATTTTATGAAATATTATCGATTGTTTAATTGTAGTGGAAATATATTTATCTACTCCTATACTAAACGAAAATTCGCCTCCGGCTCATTTCGTATCCCGGTTTATGCTCGTGTATTAATAACCATCATTACATGATCGTTGCATAATATACTATTATTCAATCTTTTACTGCTATAAATGATATCATATTCAAGGTTAATTCAATAAATAAATTATTTTCATAATACATTTATGTTATATTTCTGCGATATTATGGAGCGAATCGGATCTTTACTTTCTATACAATCATAAACTTTATGAATATGTCTTGAAAATCTTAGCGTATGGTATTTCCAGTCAGCATCTGTCACCACATTAATGAGATCCTGTATAGCATTTGCTAACATAGGAAATAAATAAAATTTCACTGCATTCATAAAAATATTCAATGCAATAAATATTCAAATTTTTCATTTTGAAGACAATATTTTCATTTAAGATCGTCCAATGATTCACGCTTGACTAAGTATAGTTACATAATATATATTCAGAGGAAGATGAAATGGATTTCATCTGCATAACATGGAAAATGGAAATGAACCTTTTCCATTAGGAATTTTTTGTCCTCTTCAGGAAAGAACTCAAACCGTGAGTTTACATGTAGGAAATGACGGAGGAAAAGTTAAACGGCTTATATTTTCGCGAAACGTTATTTTTGCAAGCGATTGGGGAATTGATGTTGTATCGAGTTTCAACCTGGGTCTCAGCCGGATATCGATTTTCTGTATGAGTTCATCTCATTATTCTCCATATATTACATGGATTTCTCTAAAAGCTTCTCCATCTCTATCAGAGCAACGATGTTATATTTTCTCTACTGGCATAGATGGCTTTAGGCGACCATATTACTGTCGAATCAGGAGTCCACGACATTTTGAAGCTTGTTAATGGAGAAGAAGAAGAAGAGATAGTTGAAGTAGGTATATACACTTTCTTCAAGGTCAAGGTTGAAGTTGCGATATAGGAATTCTACTGCTGGGGCACAATGTCCCAATTTTTGAATGAAATATCCTTGTTTCAAGTTGAAAAGTTCCTCATGAAACTACAATGAATAGGTCCACATCAATGCCACGTATGTAACCTTCGAGAAAATCGCTGTAAAATCATATAAAACTCAATAACAACTTGAATCGATCCAATAAAAATCAGTATGAGACATTTTGTCCATCTGGTCGCCTTTTTTCTGAAGTTTGGTTCTTTTCATATGCTTCATGAATGTTCTTATTTTGAAATGAAGTCAGTTTATCAACGGCTTCGATTTGAAACGAGTTTTCTGAAAATGCCAAGACGTAAATTTACAAACGCCGAGGCTAATAGGGCTATCGGAATGCTACAGGGTGGCATAACTCAGGTTGTTGTAGCGGAAAGGCTCCAAGTCAGCCAAAGTGTGATATCTCCACTTTGGAATAGGTTCAGGGAGACAGGTTCCGTGTTGGAAAGACCAAGGCTTGTTGGGCGACGGAAAACAACACCTGCTCAGGATCGTTTCATCGCCGTTTCGGCGAGAAGAAACCCTACATCTACGTGTAGAATGCAGAATGCTACGGAATACTCTTCAAAATGCAGATGGGGTCCAAGTTTCCATCGAAACCATCAGACGACGTTTGAGAGAGGTGAATCTAGGTTCTAGACGTCCATTAACACGTGACCATAAGCGTCAGACTGGAATTGGCAAGGTAACATATCAATTGGTACGATCAATGGCGTAGTGTCCTTTTCACTGATGAATCCAGATATGGACGATTCTCGAAGAATAAGGGTATGGACAATCCCACGCATACCCCGTAATCGTCGCTATGTCCAAGAAGTCCATCCATTCCGAGGGGGTAGTGTTATGGTATGGGCCGGGATGTTTCAACGAGCGCACAGAACTACACATTTGTCCTGAGAATATGACCACCTTACACTATAGGGAGCATGTCATTGGCAATGTTTTGCCAAATTTCCACGCTGCTATTGGTGAAACTTTTCAATTTCTAGACGATAACGCTAGACCGCACTGTGCTGCCATAGTTGAGAATGCGCGAGGAGCTTGGTATTCCACATTTCCCAATACCTCCGCACTCACCAGATTTGAATCGCATAGAACATGCATGGGATATGCTCCAAAGAAGATTAGATAATCATCAACCTACCCCAGAATCCTTAAATGATCTGAGAGAGCTTCTGCCCCGTTTATGGAACCAAATTCCTCAAGAAATGTTCAACAACCTCGTGTGTAGTATGCAAAGAAGATGTCAAGATGTTATTGATGCCGGTGGAGGCCATACATTGTATTGATAGTCCTAAAATGCTGTATACGCTGCAGCAGGCTAAAATTAATTTGCAACTTGAAATCATATTAATATGAATTTTCATCACAAAACTCTTATTTTAACTATATTTTTTTGCAATTTAAGTCAATATCCCTTACCCATGTGGAGCAGTTTATTTGTACATTATCCACTTTCCAGCTGATAGTCAACCACTTATCCAGAATGTTTTGACCCATTATATCGAAATAGACATCCGAATAGGTGATGACAGAATTACATTCCAGTTGTTCAGAATACAAATTGCTACCTTTGAAGTATAAATTATCAGGATATTTCATGCGTGGCACAAATTGAAAACACTTATAAGAAAATCAAGAAATATGATAAACCTAAGCATATCGAAATTACAGTTCGTCACATTGTCTGTATTTTCCAAAATTTGAACGGAGAATTATCTAGAAAGCTTAGGTTCAAATCACTGATGATGAATCAGTGGTTAATTTCATTTCTTTTATTCCGTCCGAGACAAACGCTTGAAAGCAACTGATTTCACGTTAACGACGGATGTGTTTCCCCTGTTTCAAAACAAAGGGAAAAAGAAATGTGGAACACTTCCGAAAAAATTGAGAGTCTTCAGTAGTTGAAAACATTTTAATTATGACAAAGTACAGAGGCAGAATAAAAATAATATAATAACTATAATAATATAATAAATTCCATCATAACAGTACACTAATGTTTTGATTTTTTATTAAAATAAGAAGAACAGATCCAATTAATGACCTAAAATCCCTCTGAGAAGCATCTTATTCATTACAAATATGGCGAAATTATAATGCAAATCTAAAATCTCATTTGAAAAGTGTGAAGATTCAAATTAAGGTTCAATTTTGTTGCGAAACATTTTTCGATTTCTTAGTGTAATGAAATCGAAAAGATAAATATTGAATACAAATATGTATAACTGTTGAAATATGTAGTTCAAATCAATAACAGATAAGCAAGTAATAATTGATGATTAGTATGATTGTGAATATACTGATAACTCCTAGGTAATGATAATCATGAATGTATTCGTATGAATATACTTAGTGATTAGTATTCAAACCCATCAAAGGCATCAAATATTTACATGGGGTGTAAATTAATTAAATTAAAAATTAAAGAATCTAGAAACTGGAACATACAATATGAACATTTTGAATTCAAAATTCAATTCAATTCAAATTGAACAAAAACAAAAGTGCATTTAAAACGTTAGTGAAGAACCAAATTGAACAATCTGGCATATGAATATAGAACAATGTCTCAGATTCAGATAAAAAATATGACATACTCAATTTGTCGTATCTGGTGTCCTGTCCAAAGAAGGAAGAAGTAATATACAATCACTTCATTTGGTCGGTTGTGCTATTTTTCGAGAAGCAACAAATTATCATGTTCACATCGGTGAAACGTATCTAAATCGGTATGGAACAAATGCCTTGAGTTCGACAAGAAACGCAATCAGGCTCATGATAATTCCGAATCCTAAGAGAATAAAGGCAGCTTGCATATGCCAGAATCTCAGTTTGTGCACCTTTCTCGATTCTTTGTTTGGCATCGGGTCATGTTTGGCCAAAGTTCGAGCAATTAAACCATTCTCTCTAAAATATCGCAAATATTTATCGAAGGTACCTGCAAGCGGATGTCCCCGAGCAAATATAAAAGTGAGTGCGGCGTCTTTCAGTGACTCCCCTTCTTTAGAAAATCTGACTGTTTCATTTTCCATAGATTGTCGCATTCTTTTCGTCATTCGATCCAACAAAATGACTGTCATATTCCTTTGAGAAACTACATATTCTATACAATCTATTTGTCGCCCACAAAATACTTTCCTCCGGAGAGGAATAAATTTTTTCAAATTATATGGGAGATCTTTAGGAAATGCTATTAATCCACTAGAAGAATCTTTCGTCACGCCTCTAGAATTATACATCTTATTTGTTGTTTCCGCCTGAAATAAGGCCCCTTCATAATAGGTCCCTATGAAAAATTTGAATAGAAACAAGGAAATTATCAATATTACTTCAGATATAAATTTGGTATTGCTCGAATGAACAAGAAAAATGTTTGAGAAGTTTTCCGCAGCTTGCTGATTCCAGAGGTTAGCTCGAATTAAAATCTGACTTACTATTATCAATCCACTAACCGCTAAAATGCTACACCAAACCAATGTCGTGAATGTAAGTGATAAATAATTCCATGACACAAGAGTGGGCTCGTGTATACTGAAAATTGCGAGAGTGTCGTAATAATAAGGCTGAGTTTGACTTATCATGTGGGTATTTGATGCCTGATAATTCACAAACATAATATCGAACTCACGATTTAGCATAAATTCTTTGAAATTTGAAGAACCCTCGCTACATTCTATATCACATCTAACTCGCCAAAATTTCATTATCATCTGTATTATATCTAATCCCACGCTGTGTTCCTGACAGAACACATCCCAAACATTCAAAACCCATCCTTCAAAATCCTGGAGTCTTTGACCAACCGGATTTACCATATCAATTGTTCCATTAATGCAATTTCCGATTTTCATCAAACGAGTGCCTGTGATGTGAATATACTTCGAAGGTGTATTTATACCATGATAAGTGAAAATTTTCCCATTGGACGAGTCGAGAAATATCACCTCATTAACAATATAATATTTCGGCAGTATAAGGGTTATACGAGAGCGAGACGTTATGTTTCCATAAAATATGAATTTTTTGTTGGAATCCAGGAATACGCTCGAAGAAAAACTATCTAGAAATTTTGATAGGGACTTGTCATTTTCAACATGGATAACAATAATATCTGGTTTCTTTTCCATTTGCCATATTTCCTCTGAGGAAAACTCATTCATTCTCAATGTGGGTGTCTGAATCAGTAAAGGACTATTCAAAAGAACCAATGGATATGACATAGTATCTCCTCTCAAAAAAATCAAATCCACAATACATTTAAGCGAGTTCTGCAGGGCAAATCCCTTCAGGCTGAACAACATGTTCACTTGTGAGCAGAATTTCGAAGGTTGAATTCGATTTCGAACAGAATAAAGTATGGTTTCCACAATTGGTCAATTAGATTCGAATTGGTCCAATAATGCCCTAAGGAAATTACTGTATTTTTGTTTTTCTACTATTAAACACTTTGTAAAGTGGGTTGCCCGAAGAAAGTTATTCTTTGCATCCATTTTATCAGGGCGGGTCCCAGAAATTTCTGATCTCTGAGAAAAACTGAAATTTGGGGCCTTCAACAAGTATTTCTGAGCGTGAATGGTAAATCTTCCAAAGGAAATACTTAATGATGAAAATTATCGTATGCATACATGTATTTTGGAAAAAGAGAGACAACGTGAATTACGTATCAAACCATTTTCAATGGTTCATTACTCTGTGATAATTGCCCATGGTTTTTATGCCATCGAGCTTCTTTGATCGCTCATCCTTCTCAAACAGGGCCATATGATTTTGTCACGATGTCTGTACTTTTCGAGTTTTGAGATTATTTTTAATTTCTAATTATTTTTAATGACTTAATCTATTTTTAACAAACTTTTATTAACTTCACCTGTTTTTATGTATGTTGCGGGATCTTTCAACGTATCAAGGACCAGAAACATATTACTTTGGCCGAATATAGTGAGCAGGATGAACGGAAAGAAAAATAATAATAATAATAATAATAATAAAATATGTACTAGTTCCTCCACCATTTTGTAACCATGTTGTGAATATAGTTCATATTTCTTGTTATATGACGAAAGAAGAAAAATTCTCAGATAGATTCATTTTTAACATACTCACATTCGCTTGATATCCAAACGGAGAGTTATTGAAATAGAGTGCTCGAAGCGAATAAGAACACTGAAAATGTTTGTGATTGGCTCCGTAATTCTGTACAAGAAGCTAACACCTATAACGCTTAAGATTCACTCTTGTTTCCTGATGGAAGGGTATGATTTGAGCCTCAAAACGAATTGCCCCTCACAAATAGTCTACTTACAGATGGTAACTCAGAAGGGATTTCTACCGAAATCAGTTTGATGATTTGTTGCAGATATTGCTGGGGAATATAGAATTACTTCAACTGAAAATAGCCAAAGTTCATACTTTATTGAGTGCTTAGCATCTGTATGTATCATATGCAATTATAAATTCTTTACATAAAGAAATAAGATTCTATATAACAGTTACAGCCATTGAATAATAATGATAATCATTTTAACAGATACATAAAACTTCTGTAATTTTTTGAACAAATTCATGAAATTCTCTTGGGAATCTGGAAGGTCTGCAAATATACACACAAGTGCAATCATCACGTTAGTGAACAGAATTAAACAATCTGACATGATAGTATAGAACAATATCTGAGATTCAGATAAATAAATTGACATGCCCCATGTGTGGTTGCTGGTGTCCTGTCCAAACAATGAAAAAATAATATTGGTTCACCTTATTTGGTCGACTGTCGGGTATTTTTCGAAAAGCAGCAAATTATCATGTTCACAACGGTGTAACGCATCTAAATCGGAGATGAACAAATGTCTTGAGTTCGACAAGAAACGCAATCAGGCTCATGACAATTCCGAATCCTAAGAGAATGAAGGCTGCTTGCATATGCCAGAATTTCGAATCTTTGTTCGGCATCGGGTCTTGTTTGGCCGAAATTCGAGCAATTAAACCGTTCTCTCTGAAAAATCGCAAATATTTATCGAAAGTACCAACAAGCGGATGTCCACGAGCGAATACAAAAGTAAGTGCTGCGTCTTTCAGTGACTCCCCCTCTTTAAAAAATCTGACTGTTTCATTTTCCATAGATTGTCGCATTCTCCCCGTCATTCGTTCGAACAAAATGACTCTCATATTCCTTTGAGAAACAACATATTCTATACAATCTAATTGTCGCTCACAAAATACTTTCCTTCTGAGAGGAAGAAATTCTCTGAAATTATATGGGAGATCTTTAGGAAATGCTATTAATCGACTGGAAGAATCTTTCGACACTCCTGTAGAATTATACATCTTATTTGTTGTTTCTGCCTGAAATAAGGCCCCTTCATAATAGGTCCGTATGAAAAATTTTAATAAAAAAAAGGAAATTATCAATATTACTTCAGATATAAATTTGGTATTGCCAGAATGGAGAAGTAATATTTTTGAGAAGGTCTCCACAATATGCTGATTCCAGAGACTAGCTCGAATTAAAATCCAACTAACTATTATCAATCCACTAATTGCTGAAACGCTACACCAAACCAATGTCGAGAAAGAAAGTGATATATAATTCCATGACACAAGAATGGGTTCATCTAAACTGAAAATTGCGAGAGTATCGTAATAATAAGGCTGCGTTTGACTTATGAAATGGTTATTTGTTGCCTGAAAATTTATAAACATAATATCGTACTTGTGATTCAGCATAAATTCTTTGAAACTTGAAGAATCCGGAATACAGTATATATAAAGGTTAACTCGCCAAAATTTCAATATCATCCGTAGTATATCTATTCCCACGGTGTTTTTTTGGCAGTGAACATCCAAAATTGACAAAGTCCATCTCTTAAAATCTTGGAGTCTTTGGTCAACTGGATTTACCATATTGATTGATCCATTGATGCAATTTCCGATTTTATTCAAACGATCACCCATCTTTCTGATATTTCTAGATTTTCTTATGGAATAGTAAATGAAAATTTTCCCATTGAAAGAGTTGAGAAGTATTGCCTTATTATTTATATAATATGACTTCAGTATAATGGCTATATCTGACGTTATGTTTCCATAAAATATGAATTTTTTGCTGGAATCCATGAATGCGCTCGAAAAAAAATTATCTAAAAATTTTGATAGGGACTCGACATTTTCAACATGGATAACGTTTATATCTGGTTTGTTTTCCATTTGCCATATTTTCTCCCAGGAAAACTCATTCATCCTTAATGTGGGTGTTTGAATTACTAAAGGACCATTCAAAAGAACCAAAGGATATGGGACGGTGTCTCTTCTCAAAAAAATCAAATCCACAATACATTTAAGCGAGTTCTGAAAGGCATATCCCTTCAGGCTGAACAACATGTTAACTTCATGGGGGCAGAATTTCGAATGTGAAATTCAATTTCGAGCAGAATTACATATGGTTTATTACAATTGGTCAATTACATTCAAATTGGTCCAATAATGCTCTATGGGAATTACTGTGTTTTTGTTTTTCTACTATTACACACTTCATAAAGTGGGTTGCCCGAAGAAAGTTATTCTTTGCACCCATTTTGTCTTCGAGCTAAGGGCTGGCCCCAGAAATTTCGGATCGCTGAGAAAACTGAAATTTGGGGCCTTCAACAAGTATTTCTTGATTTCTATACGGATAGGTTAGCCGTGAATGGTAAATCTTCCATAGGAAATACTTAATGGTAACAATTATCCTATGCAAACATGTATTTTGGAAAAGAGAAGCAACTGAATTACCTATTAAACCATTTTTAGTGGTTCATTAATCTGTGCTAATTGCGACCATGGTTGTTATGCCCTTCAGCTTTTTTAATCGATCATCCTTCTCAAAGAGGGCTATATGATATCGTACTTTTCGAGTTTTGAGATTTTCTTTAATTTCTAATTATTTGAATGACTTAATCCATTTTTAACAAACTTTTATTAACTTCACTTGTTTTATGTATGTTGCGGGATCTTTCAAAGCATCAAGGACCAGAAACATATTACTTTGGCCGAATATTGTGACCAGGATCAACGGAAAGAAAAATAATAATAATGCAATATGTACTAGTTCCTCCACCATTTTGTAACCATGTAGTGTATATAGTTCATATTTCCTGTTATATGCCGAAAGAAGAAAAATTCTCAGATATATCTATTGTTAACATACTCACATTCGCTTGAGTGATATATCTTGATATCCAAACGGAGAGTTATTGAATTCGAGTGCTCAGAGCAAATAACGGCCGGTTTTATAAAAGCCGAACCGACAGTTGAACCGTGCTGCAAACTACGGGATTATCTATTTTTAGTGAAGAATTTGGTTCTTGACGCAACTGTTGAATCTTCGGTTGCCCTTTAATAAACCGGCCCTTAAAGCACTGAAAATGTTTGTGATTGGCTCCACAATTCTGAATAAGAAGCTAACACCTATAAGTCTGAAGATTTCCCCTTGTTTCCTAATGAAAAGCTTCGAAACGAATTGCTCCTCACAAATAGTTCACCTACAGATGGTTACTCAGACGGGATTTCTACCAAAATTAGTTTGTGTTGCAGATATTGCTGGGGAAAATAGAATTACTTCAAGTGAAAATTGGCAAAGTTCATACTTTATTGAGTGCTAAACATCTGTATGTAGCATATGTAATTAATAATTTTTTACATGAAGAAATAAGATTCTATATAACAGTTACATAATTCTCTCCTTCGTGTCCTTCAATTAAATAGGAATAATAAGTTTGCGGCTTAAGGACTGGGCAAATAAAACAAATCCTTTTTGAATTGTCGACGTTTCGATCCTTATGGTTCGGATCTTTTTCAAGACTTTCAAATGGATGTTAGAGGACATTGTGCTTCCTCTAACATCCATTTGAAAGTCTTGAAAAAGATCCGAACCAAGGATCGAAACGTCGACAATTCAAAAAGGATTTGTTTTATTTGCCCAGTCCTTAAGCCGCAAACTTATTATTCCTATAACAGTTACAGTCATTGAATAATAATGATAATCATTTTAACGGATATATGCAACTTCTGTAATTTTTATGAACAAATTCATGAAATTCTCTTGAGAATCTGGAAGGTCTGCAAATATACACACAAGTGCAATCATCACATTAGTGAACAGAATTGAACAATCTGGCATAATAGTACTTATAGAACAATATCTGAGATTCAGATAAAAAAATTGACATGCTCCATTTGTCGTTGCTGGTGTCCTGTCCAAACAAGGAAAAATTAAGATTGATTGACCTTATTTGGTCGGCTATCGGCTATTTTTCGAAAAGCATCAAATTATCATGTTCACATCGGTGTAACGCATCTAAATCGGAGATGAACAAATGTCTTGAGTTCGACAAGAAACGCAATCAGGCTCATGACAATTCCGAATCCTAAGAGAATGAAGGCTGCTTGCATATGCCAGAATTTCAATTTGCGCACCGTTCTCGAATCTTTGTTCGGCATCGGGTCTTGTTTGGCCGAAATTCGAGCAATTAAACCGTTCTCTCTGAAAAATCGCAAATATTTATCGAAAGTACCAACAAGCGGATGTCCACGAGCGAATACAAAAGTAAGTGCTGCGTCTTTCAGTGACTCCCCCTCTTTAAAAAATCTGACTGTTTCATTTTCCATAGATTGTCGCATTCTCCCCGTCATTCGTTCGAACAAAATGACTGTCATATTCCTTTGAGAAACAACATATTCTATACAATCTAATTGTCGCTCACAAAATACTTTCCTTCTGAGAGGAAGAAATTCTCTGAAATTATATGGGAGATCTTTAGGAAATGCTATTAATCGACTGGAAGAATCTTTCGACACTCCTGTAGAATTATACATCTTATTTGTTGTTTCTGCCTGAAATAAGGCCCCTTCATAATAGGTCCGTATGAAAAATTTTAATAAAAAAAAGGAAATTATCAATATTACTTCAGATATAAATTTGGTATTGCCAGAATGGAGAAGTAATATTTTTGAGAAGGTCTCCACAATATGCTGATTCCAGAGACTAGCTCGAATTAAAATCCAACTAACTATTACAAATCCACTAATTGCTGAAACGCTACACCAAACCAATGTCGAGAAAGAAAGTGATATATAATTCCATGACACAAGAATGGGTTCATCTAAACTGAAAATTGCGAGAGTATCGTAATAATAAGGCTGCGTTTGACTTATGAAATGGTTATTCGTTGCCTGAAAATTTATAAACATAATATCGTACTTGTGATTCAGCATAAATTCTTTGAAACTTGAAGAATCCGGAATACAGTATATATAACGGGTAACTCGCCAAAATTTCAATATCATCCGTAGTATATCTATTCCCACGGTGTTTTTTTGGCAGTGAACATCCAAAATTGACAAAGTCCATCTCTTAAAATCTTGGAGTCTTTGGTCAACTGGATTTACCATATTGATTGATCCATTGATGCAATTTCCGATTTTATTCAAACGATCACCCATCTTTCTGATATTTCTAGATTTTCTTATGGAATAGTAAGTGAAAATTTTCCCATTGAAAGAGTTGAGAAGTATTGCCTTATTATTTATATAATATGACTTCAGTATAATGGCTATATCTGACGTTATGTTTCCATAAAATATGAATTTTTTGCTGGAATCCATGAATGCGCTGGAAAAAAAATTATCTAAAAATTTTGATAGGGACTCGACATTTTCAACATGGATAACGTTTATATCTGGTTTGTTTTCCATTTGCCATATTTTCTCCGAGGAAAACTCATTCATCCTTAATGTGGGTGTTTGAATTAGTAAAGGACCATTCAAAAGAACCAAAGGATATGAGATGGTGTCTCTCCTCAAAAAAATCAAATCCACAATACATTTAAGCGAGTTCTGAAAGGCGAATCCCTTCAGGCTGAACAACATGTTAACTTCATGGGGGCAGAATTTCGAATGTGAAATTCAATTTCGAGCAGAATTACATATGGTTTATTACAATTGGTCAATTAGATTCAAATTGGTCCAATAATTCTCTATGGGAATTACTGTGTTCTTGTTTTTCTTCCTTTAACCACTTTATACATGGGTTGTCTGAAGAAAGTTCTTGTACTAATTTTGTCTTCGAGAACAGGGCCGTCTCCGGAAATTTCGGATCTCTGAGAAAAACTGAAATTTAACGCCCCAAGTATTTTTCAATTTATATGAGAGAAAGTGAGGGATAGTAAACCTTCCAAAGGAAATACATAATGGTCAAAACTACCGTATGCATATCGCCACCTTCAGGGGAAAGTTGCGAAAGGAAAAATCTGCATATCAAAATAGGTACAGGTTCCTCCGCCATTTTGTAACAATGTTTGGAATATAATTCATACTTCGAGGTATGTCCCGAGAGGATAAAAAAGCTCGGATAGGATTTTTGACAGGCTTGCTTTTGCTTGACTTGTATCTATCTGCCAAAGAATTTGTTCAATATTGAGACCTATTTCTGTAGAATATTGCTCTACTAACTGGCAAGATTTCCGTCATATATAAGTGATAGAAAATTTAATGTCATGGATAAAAAAAAAGGTTACGGCCAATGGATACACTCGCAACTGTCACGTTTTTTGTCACCTATGCTTAATATAGTCATAGCGTCAACTTTCAAGGAGAATAATTCTATGCCTATCTCGACAATTATTTTCAAGGTGATGGCTACGATATATATGTTCAAAATTCCAAAATAAATAAGATCGTTTTCGATAGGAGCATATTTAATCTTGGAATCAACATCCACATTAATTTTATCTCATGATGATTCTTCACTGTTTTGAATCATTGAGAAAGTCTGAATTTGGGTCAGACGTGCATTTGAATATCGTAAATCTAAATTGAAAAAAAGCCTATGATTCCAGAAAATAAACTATCAAAATTGTGAGAAAATCTGAACATTAGAACTACTAGAATACAGGCACACATAATAGATTAGAATAATAAAAGGGTTTCAATATTTTGTTGACAGAGCTTGATAATGTGAAAAAACCTTAATTTTTCCAAATAAAGAAAATGATTCCACCAAATGGAGCAGATGGTTTCACCAACTGCCCAATAGGAACAGACCATATATGGCAGAATTTGCTAAAAAGAGAAGTAGAACTGGCAAATTGCCATTCACAGTTAATACATGATTCTGAAGTTTTCGAAAAAACCTACAAACTTAGAATTTTGTGTCAGATAGTTGGGGAGAAATCCTTTGAAAGTTCCAACAAAGATGTAGCATCATTCGATAATATCTAAAATATTGATTAAAGTTTTATCAATTCATAAATGCAACGATTAAGTGAATATTTCCCTTTCACTACTTCTATAAACAAGTTTGATACTAAAATCTGGACCACCCTGTATATATTTCTTAGACACCTGTCAAACATTTTCAAATCCAACAATAATTCAATATTTCAAAACTCACTTTTCAATTTGCAGTTTCATAAAGTGCTTTAAGTATATTCAACATCGTCACATATTTGAGATCTTCCACGAGAATCTTTCGGTTGTTACGGCGCAAAGTAAATTCAGAACATCTCCTGTTAAGGAACCAGCGTTCACTGAATTGTCAGGAATGCTGAATGTACCGATATGATAGCGCGAGCACGCAAAATCACACTACCACAACGCTTTTTTCGAATTTGAACTGATGGAGTTGAGGATCCTGCAAAGTTTCCTAGGATTGGCTTCAGAACTGAGAAAGATATATGGTTTACAATATTACAATGTTGCTGGATTCACCTATTCGAGTAGCGTAGATTAGGAATATGCGTAGGTTAGGAATATGCAATCAGATATTTTTTATAAAATATAGATTTCGAGTAATGAGCATCTATTATCTATATCTATTTTTTTTTTTTTTTAAATTTCACACTTTCGTGGTTGTATCAGATTGTCCGGGCACAAGTGCCAAGGAGTCAATCTTCCGTCAATAAGGATAGACCACCTGCCGTACGATGTTCACCGTACCCAAGATAACAGCCTTCTGCATCCAACATATTGTGTTTGGGGGTAGTTGGAGTTCCTGTAGATGTTGTACAGTTTTCTTATGGATAAGCCCATTGCAGCTGACGACTAGAGGCTTTATTTCCACCCATTGCAGTTTCCAGATGTTCTTTATTTGCCGCGACAGCGCCTCATACCTTAAGATTTTCTCTTTATATGCTTTCGCCAAATTCTGATCGAGAGGCACCGTAAAGTCAATAATAATGGCATTGTTTTTCCTCCTATCCCATACCAGCATGTCGGGTCGGTTGTGTTCCACTCCCTGGTCGGTCGTAATCGGTAAGTCCCAGTACACTTTGATGTTGTTGTTTTCCATCAGCCCCTGGGGATTGTAAGCGTGGTGTGGGGTGAAGTCCCTCCTTTAAGCAAAGCAGCTGGTGCACAACCTTACCCATATTATTGTGTCGGCTGAGGTATTTTGTTCCGGCTATAGCTGAGCAGCCCGATGAGAGGTGTTGGACTGATTCCTCTTCTTGATTGCAGAGTCTACATTTAGTGGTTTCAACATTCTGTTTAAGTATATGTTTTGTGTATACTCTTGTTGGCACTACCTGGTCTTGTATGGCCAAAATGGTTCCTTCTGTCTGGGGGAAAAGGTATCCTTGTTTCAGGTAAGTTGTTGAATTCTGTATATCGACTTCCGGTTGATGTAGACTCGCATAAAACCGTCCATGTAGCGGTTTCGATTGCCAGCTTTGTCTCCACAATTCATATCGGCTTCCTATTTCAGGTTCTGTGCTCTGGGTTCCTGAAGTTGCCCCAGGAAAACAGAGGTTAGCCACCAGGCGCTGCAGAGGTAAGTTTCCCCGAGAGAAGTAATTTTTCAGTTTACGTTCTTCTTTCAGGTAAGAATGCTCTATGTTGCCCAATCCCCGTCCGCCCTCATTACGTGGTAAGTATATTCTCTCGATTGCAGATCTCGGATGCAACATGCCACTTTTTGTGAGCGCAGCCCTTACGCGTCTGTCCAATCTTTCCAGATCAGTTTTGGACCAGGAAAGTACCCCAGCTGTGTACATAAATGTCGGTAGTGCCCAGATATTTATGGCCATTATTTTATTTTTGGCTGATAGCTGAGTGCTTAGGATTTTTCGCACCCTCTTCATCATCTCCTCCTCCACTTCAGCTTTGTTTTCTTGCTGTTTGATTTCGTAGGTTTGTTGGATACCCAGGTACTTGTATCTTTCCTCTGATCCCAAGCTACCTATAATTTGACCATCCGATAAAACAACATCCTCCCCTCGGTCCAGTCTACCTCTTGTTACGTCCACCATCGCACATTTTTCTATGCCAAACCTCATGCCAATATCCTTGCTGAAATGTCTCACTAGTTCCAGTTGTCCCTCCAGGTATTTTCGACCCCTAGCGAAGAGTTTGAGGTCGTCCATAAAGAATAGGTGTGTGAGCTTATTAATTTGATCTATGGAGTAGCCATATGCCGATCTATTTAGCATAGTACTTAGCGGATTGAGAGCAAGGCAAAACCATAATGGACTCAGGCTATCTCCCTGGAATATTCCTCTTCTAATTTTTATTAGCACTTCATTTTGCAAGGTTGATATTGAATTACCTATCTTGAGTGAGGTTCGCCATGTGGACATCAAGTTTGTAAGGAGACTTATCACCTTTGGGTGTATTTTGTAAATTTCCAACACCTCCAGGAGCCATGTGTGAGGGACACTAACGAATGCCTTCTGATAATCGATCCAAGCTATCGAGATATTCTTTTGTTTTCTTTTTGCTTGCTTGGTGATGGCATTATCTATGACGAGCAGTTCTTTACTTCCTCGTCCTCTCTTTCGGCATCCATTTTGTTCCCAGGCCATTATGTTGTTGTTTTTCAGGTGATCTTCGATTTTGTGGGCAATTATCGATGTGAGGACTTTATAAGCCGATGGAAGACAGGTAATCGGTCTGTAGTTTTCAGGACGGCCTAGGTCACCTTTTTTGGGTATCAAGAGCGTCGAGCCCTTTGTAAAGTATTCGGGGATATCAGAAGGATTTTCTATAGCATTCTGGATGAATAGGGCAAGCATTTTGTGAGTGGCTGTCAATGTCTTCCACCAATAGTTGTGGATTCCGTCACCTCCTGGGGTCGTCCAATTTTTTAATCTCTTAACAGTGGCCTTCACATCTTCCTCTGTCACAATTATCTCAGACATCTCTCCAACATTTTCCCTATCTCTTGTTTCAAGGTCTATCCATGTTGCCTTCCGGTTATGGCTTTCGTCCTTGGACCATATACTGGACCAATACTTGTTTACTTCGTCCAAGTTAGGCACGGGTGTATGTTCATTATGTTGGTTTGTTCCCTCGAGCTGTCTGAAGAAATTTCTTTGGCTGTTATTGAAGAGGTTGTTTTCTTTGTACCTTTTCGTTCTTTTATGGTACCTCCTTAGCCTGTTTCCCAGAGCTGCTATCTTCTGCTTAAGTGACTCTACATGTATTTTTAGGTGTTGTAAGTATTCTGTGTCGCTTGGTTTGAGCTTCATTTTTCGGGCGTAGGCAAGTGCTTTTTTCTTAACTTTTCTGCTGGGATTTTGATCTTCTAGATAGGTGTGTAGAATCCCTATTTCCCTGCGGAGGGCACTTATCCTTCCCTCTATACGTTCTTCCCAGGGTGGTTTCTTATGGTCAGTTTTCCGTGTACCGGTCTCTGATTTGCTTTTTGTTGGCTGGATGTTGTTAGCAGTGACAGCGGCGCAATACACCATGTGGCACAGTTCTTCGAAATTAGTTGACTCTTCAAACTTCTCTCTCAGAGCGTTATTAATTGCCTGCATCAATGTTTTAGCTTCCTTGTTTTGATTCAGCTTCTGTATTTTGGGCCTGTTCTCCATTTCAACTCCTCCCCATTTCTGGTTCTCCTCATGAAAGATTTCTAGGATCTCCTGTGTTATCGTCTCTGGTTGTATTGTTTGTTCCCTTTCGCCTTCTTCCCTTGTTTCCGTTCTGATCTGACCTTGTATGCTAGTCCTGTGGATGCTTCTTCTTAGGTTTTCAATTCTCTTTGCTGGGGATTTTTGTATTGCCATTGTCTTAATGCTTTCTATTTCGTCTGGCGAAAGCAGTTTTCTGGTCTTAATATTTTTCACTTGTGCAATCAGGTGCTTCCCAGTGAACCGCATTTCGGGGTACGTTTGTAACCACTTATCTGCCAGCTTGTTGGCGTATTTCTTTGTTTGGGTCTCTCCTTGAGTGACGTGGAAATATGCACTGATAAGACATACGTTCATCTCCCGTGTCCAGTGCTGCCTTCCTCGTCTGCGGGTTTGAGCGGGATCTGTCGAGCTCGACATTTCCAAGCTCCCACCCTGGATGTTCCTTGTCGAGTTGCCTGGCCTTGTGGATCCGTTTCGCAGGGGAGTGCCACTTGCTCCACTCTCCTCTGCTAGGGATCGTGTCAGTCTTCCCCCAAGCGCAATCCCAACACTGGGGGCGGTTTCCGAGGCTTCTTCCAACATGTCGAAAGCGATTTTTTCACAGTGGAGGGCTGCTGACCCTAGCACTGGTCGACTCGGGTACGCGGGGACGTCACACCCCGATGGCTTACGCCACCCTGCGTATATCTATATATATATATATATAAAATTGGTTAAATTTATTTGGGTTGGCAGTCGGAAATAAATTTAACCAATTTTGAATATATACAGTCGCTAAATCTTGAATTATATATATATATATATATATAAAAGAAAGATGTTGGTTACACCATTTATAACTCGAGATCGGATGGACTGTTTGTTATGAAACTTCATATATGGATTCGTCTACGGTCTGGTTATTATAAAATACAATAAAACTTCGAAAAAATCGATGAAAATTTTACTTATACAGGAAATGCTTCTTTTTGAGTAAGGCCACTAGATGTCACTACAGTTACAGTTACGCTACCGCTTATTCGTTTGTACTTCATTTGATATTCTCCGCGTTAGATGGCGATAAAAACAAATAGTGTGTACAGTGACTATATTCCCTCTACAGTCATTGTAATAGTGTGTAATTTGAGTTGCCTACAACTCTGCGCTGTTGGGAAAAATCAAAATGTCTTAGCGTAGGAGTACAGATGTCTAAAATGATTAGATTTCGTTGAGATATGAGAAAAGTTTCGTTCTTACCACTTCAGATGGCGCTATTCACACATTATGACTGATTATTAGTTATTTTTATAGTTTTATTTATTCCAAATAACGTAATCGTGAAGGTACTATATTTGACATTATCACAATTAAATGGCGATGAATTTGTTGAGGCTTTCGCGGCCATCGATTGATGTCATCTGTTCTTTTTTCGAGCATTTCGGTCGTCGTGGTTTGAAATGGTCGAAAAAAGAACATATGACATCAATTACTGTGTAATTCACATTTTACATAGGGCTTGTAGTACCATGAAATTAACAGATCCAGAAGCGGGTGAATATCACAGTGAATTTTTATCGAAATGTCAAGTAAATCGGATTTTGGCGATGAGTTCCAATCGTGAGATGTCCATTCTCATCTTTTCTCATAATTTTCAAAATGTTTTTGAATTTCTGTTCGGGTAATAACTATATTTGCGGATATAACTGAATCCAAAATTGCCATTATCAGTGATTGACATATAATGACATATTATTTTTGTGTATCTGTTCTGTGTGATAGCTCATATCCATGGAAACATTTGACAGTTCAAAAATCAGAGAACCAAGCCGTTGATATCCGATCACCGGTGATTACGATTTGTGAAATCCACCGTAAGTATCATTTAGGCGGAACAAAGTTCGCCGGGCCAGCTGGTAAAATAATAAAGAAAATTCGGAAATTTTCCACATAAAGTTGAAAATTTCGTGAAGTATCAAACCTAGGAAGGAACTAATAACAGATTCGTAATCTACGACCTCGAATTAGTGAATACAGTAACTTTGGTGGCTATCTGAGAAAATGATATTTCGACAAAATTTACATATGATGGAAAATTTCGCCTATTTTGAGAAAAAAATTCTCGGATCCCCACCAAAGTTGCTGGATTCACTAATTTGACGGCGAAGATTAAGGGGAAGTATCACCTTTTGAATCGTGGTAAGTCTCCATTCAGAAAGTGGTCTCTTTATTTCACGAGTAACTACCCTAATTTACGACGTAGAGACTTAACTTTTTTTTAAATTGAAGTTGAAGAACGTCCCGAGGGCAAATACTTTTCTTTTTTTCGATTCAATTAGTTTTTCAATTGAAAAAACCAGGGTAATCGTTAGATCTCTGCAATATTTGGGTTATTGAATATGTTTTTCGTTTTTCATGAGTACAAGCTATGTTTTTGAACTAATCATCATGAAAATTTTTGTGGTTTATAGAAGATTAAATTGTCGAGGGCAAAAAGTTGCGATATTTACAAAAATGATGAATAACCGTCGAAAAAAATCATCAAGTGTTATAGTTTCCAGAACGCTGAAGTTCAACCTGTTTTTTTAATTGAAAAACTAATTAAATCTAAAAAAAGAAAACTGTTTGCCCTCGGCACGTTCTTCAACATCAATTAAAAAAAATCAAGTCTCTACGTCGTAAATTAGGGTAGTTACTCGTGAAATAAAGAGACCACTTTTTGAATGGAGATTTACCACGATTCAAAAGGTGATACTTCGCCTTAAAAATATGCAATCGAATATTTTTTATAAAATATAGTGTTCGAATAATGACCATCAAAAAATACAAAAATTGACTTCTTTAGGAGGTCGTAGGGAGCTCTATATCTCCTCCAAATGTCCGCCACAAAAGAGTTGCCAGAGAGCTCTTGGCGATAACCTACGTGGATAATCTCAAACACGTCAGACTGGGAGTTCGCATACACCTCCCGCTGCGAGAACTTTGAGAACTTCTCATTAACCTCCTTTAGTGAGATCTATGCGACCTCGCAGTGTGAGATGTATAATATATTCTCGAATAGGTCACATTGCGAGCTGTATAAAAAGTTCCTATACAGGTCGCACTGCGAGATGTAAAAAGTTGAAAATCTTCTGAAGTATCAAACCTAGGAAGGAACTAATTACAGATTCGTAATCTACGACCTCGAATTGGAGAATATAGTAAGCCCCCAAGCGATAGGCTTTGAATTCGAACAACTTTTATAAAAAATTTATCAGCATTCGTCCTATACTTCGTCAGATTAATAAAATGGGCTAGTTTATACCCATATTTCCCATCTTCCTTCCGGGCTCAAAAGATTCATACCCCCGAATATTTATCGCAGATCCTGCAAACCATTTTATATTTAATTTAATTAACCCTAATCAAATTAGTGCGTCTCACTGACTTCTCTGACATAAAGGGCCTCGTAATTATCTCTCTTTGTTGGACCTTCGAGTGAAACAAAAAGCATTTCGCTAAGAGCTTCGACTTCAAGCTTTCTGAGGTTGATCCAATTAGATATTCAAAATTTCGAAGTTTTGCAGGGGTCACTGAAACTATGGACGAAAAATATACGAGAATTGATGCTGTGGGAATTACGACCACATAGGCGTCCCTAGGAAGGGTCCAGAGACCCAAATTCCCCCTGCACATTGGCAAAAACAACCAAAGTCCCCTAATGTCTATTTAGTTTCAATTAAACCTTCTCATATAGCGGCTAAGACATCAACTGAACTGTGAACTACGAACACTTCTTCTGTTACATTCAAATCTGAACTCTTTGTTTGAACGTGAAATGTTCCTTTGATATGACAATATTCCAGTATGCATGGGCGCCCGCAGAAACCCGTAGAAATTTTTCTCTGGGGGGGGCCAAAATAGAGATAAGAGGGTAATATTGAGGTGTCGTGCTGAAGAACGTTAGGGCCATCAAAATCTTAGGGGGGCACCCCCCTGCGGGCGCCCAAGCCAGTAATTGGCTAACACCTTGGCCGGAAATTCAAAGATACGTGGTTCGACTCCCGTTCGAGGTGAAAACTTTTTCCGGAATTCGAAAATCCGTCTGAATACCGATTAATCATTATCTCTATATATATTTCACAGACGATAATTTCCAATTTAATAGTTTCCCATGCCAGTATATTCGATGCAGCTAGTGTTCATTTAGGAATTCGAAGGAGGCATCGTATATTTATACAGGGTCTTTCACGAGGAACCTCCCCCATATTTATACGGGAAACTACTGAACGTATTTCCATGAAATTCAGCACTTATAAGTATTTCACGATGCTGATGAAATCTAAAATATTTTCAAGGCATGAGCACCTCCGGTTTTTCCGGAAATGACGTCAACTTCCGTTTTTCAAATTAGAACACCATTTTTTATTGCAGAAATAGATTCCTTAGAAAATTTCAAGTTATTTTGATGTAACATTTTTCAGTTTTGGTTGGAAAATTCTCTCTGAGCGGGAAAATTCGAAAAAAAAATCGAAAATAGAGCTCCGCTGAAACAAGAATAACTTCGAGGTTTTTGGATGGAAAATTTTCATTTTTGGGGTTTTTTAAGATGTAAGATTGATGTATCCACTTTAAAAATCGAAATCGCGATTCATGATACAGGGGGTGAAAAAATCGCTTTCAAAGTTAGGAATGACAAAATCGTGAAAAATCAATTTTTTCAAATTAGAACCCCATTTTTTTATGGCAGATATTGAATCTACGTTAAAAAGTAATGTGAGTGTATGCATCACACCCTTGCCCTAAAGTGGATATTTTCTGAGTTATTCACAAAAAACCGTTTTTCGTCTTGAATTTTCAGCTATTTCTTTTCCCTTCACGCCAAAAAGATGAAATTTTCAGGAACTGTTACTTAAACCATGTTTTAGATTTTACTACCCTAATATGCAAGAGAAAAAAGTTACAGGTTGTTCCTTAATAGATGGCGAATTTGGATTCGAATTTGTATCGGAAACCTCTTTATTTCAACTAATCGACCATCCGTTTTCTCTCCAGTGATTAATAAATAATTCCTTATCAACCATATGCAAAAACTTACCATGTTTTACATTCTTTTTTTTTAATGATAGATATCATTAATTACATCTGCCAAATTCCTCTTTATTCAGTAGCATTTTGTGGTTACTATTAATTTGGTGATAATTCGTATTAAGTTATAAAATCGATCACTATGCCTAATTTCACCAATGAAGATTATTTATATCTCATTCTACTTCATGGAGAATGTAATAAAGTTGTAGATAGAACGATTCGACTGTTCATTGAGAGGTTTCCTGACCGACCCAGACCAACGAGAGATACCATTAACAGAACCATGACAAACTTAAGAAATGTCGGATCTTTCGTTAAGAAAACTATACACGGAGAAAAAGGTGTAGTAGAAGATGAGAACAACGAAATAACAGTTCTTGCATATTTTCGTGTGAATCCTCAAAATTCTCTCAAAGATGCCGAGATTGATCTGGGATTATCTCAATCGAGTGTTTGGAGAATATTAAAAAAACATAAAATGCACCCATATAAATTCAATAGGGTACAGCATTTGAAGGAAACTGATTTCGTCAGGAGAACAGAGTTTTGCGAAGCTATGATGATTCGATTTCAAGAGAATGAAAACTTTTTGGACTGTATAATTTGGACAGATGAATCTAAATTCACAAAGAATGGTTCTTTCAATAGGCATAACAGTCATTATTGGGATGAAGAGAACAACCACCACTTCAGACAATGGAACTTTCAAGAGACCTGGAGTTTCAATGTTTTTTGCGCCATCAAAAATAATGCAATTCTCGATGTTCACATTTATGATGGGACTTTAACTGGTAAGATAGAACACTACACATGTTTGCATTATTTAAAGAATGTTCTCCCTTAGGAGATAGATATTCTGACATATTGACTCAAATAATTGAGCCGCTAGTACAGAACCATAATGACTTATGGTATCAACAAGATGGCGCGCCTCCACACAATTCACTCAATGTGTCAAATATCCTCTACAGGCTATTTGAAGATCGATGGTTGGCGAACAATGGTCCACATCTTTGGCCACCACGTTCTCCCGATTTAACTCCTTTAGACTATTATGTTTGGGGTAGGATAAAAAATATTGTCTACTCAACTCCCCTGACTGATAAAGAGGACTGCATAGAACGAGTCAGAAATGCGTTCAGGTTTGTTTAGATTTTTAGATTCATAGTTTTGAAAGTCAATTTGGTTTTTAAACAGCATGGTTCAAATAACAGTTCCTGAAAATTTCATCTTTTTGGCGTGAAGGGAAAAGAAATAGCTGAAAATTCAAGACGAAAAACAGTTTTTTGTGAATAACTCAGAAAATATCCATTTCAGGGCAAGGGTGTGATGCATACACTCACATTATTTTTTAACGTAGATTCAATATCTGCCATAAAAAAATGGGGTTCTAATTTGAAAAAATTGATTTTTCACGATTTTGTCATCCCTAACTTTGAAAGCGATTTTTTCACCCCCTGTATCATGAATCGCGATTTCGATTTTCAAAGTGGATACATCAATCTTACATCTTGAAAAATCCCGAAAATGTAAATTTTCCATCCAAAAACCTCGAAGTTATTCTTGTTTCAGCGGAGCTCTATTTTCGATTTTTTTTTCGAATTTTCCCGCTCAGAGAGAATTTTCCAACCAAAACTGAAAAATGTTACATCAAAATAACTTGAAATTTTCTAAGGAATCTATTTCTGCAATAAAAAAATGGTGTTCTAATTTGAAAAACGGAAGTTGACGTCATTTCCGGAAAAACCGGAGGTGCTCATGCCTTGAAAATATTTTAGATTTCATCAGCATCGTGAAATACTTATAAGTGCTGAATTTCATGAAAATACGTTCAGTAGTTTCCCGTATAAATATGGGTGAGGTTCCTCGTGAAAGACCCTGTATAAGTATTAGTAGAATTCACTCCGTTATCTTTGGTGTCATTAATCCAAGAAAATATACCATTTCAACCTATGTAAATACAGTGAATGTGAATATCTTATCTTTCTTTTCATCTGGAAAGCTAGCATTATTATCCAATTCAGTCGAGAAATACATCATCAACCTCGAGTTAACACCAGTGTTCTGACTGATTAATTTACATGTCAAATATTTGTGGAGCTCCCAGTAGATGTTGCTTCTGCAATCGTAATGAACGTTCGCAGATTCACTGAGTTCATGATAACTTTTTGAACCTCACTGTTTTGGGTTGAATTGTTGGAATAAGCTAAGAATCTATTTGGTTTTTATCGATTTCATACACAAAAAGTTGCTTATTGACGATTTCTTTATTTTATTTCTTTAAAATAACATAAGAAGTTGCTTTTTTTAAATGTTGTGGAGGGATAACGAGTTCAGTTTCCGCTGAAAGTTCGTTTTTTTTTATTCTCTAATATTTAAAACTAAACAAACTTCAAACTCTTTGTAGACATCAGCTCCTTTCTCTATCCCCATTGGGCTTACTAGATTCCATCAATGAAAATAAATTCTGAACTGAATTTTCGTGAGAAAAGCCCCACCAGTATATTCCAAAACTAAGTTATCAATGAAGGATAATTTTCATTTTCAATTTCGACACATCCTATTGAGAAACTTACTATATTATGAAAGTGTCGATATTTTCCATCTAAAAAAAATAGCAGTTAGCATATTGGCCTACTAATTCCACCCCACCGTGTATTCATTACAATTACGGCTGTAAATTTCGAATTCGTCAGTCTGGAAAATATCGAATATATCAATATTGCATGGGAAAATACCATCCAGTGTTTTACCTCGAAAAATTGCATCTATTGATGAAGTCCTCTCAGATTCCGAACCCTTGGAACATAGGACTACGTGACTAGCATCCCTTTCCAATACGCACATATACACTGCGCAAACAAATTAACGCACATTATGGAAATCTCAAATTTATTCTACAACTGAAGGTGTTCTCAATGATAATTATTTTTATCAGAATTATGCATGCATATGTTATCCACTTTCAACATTTTTCTTCAATACAGATGTTTTCTCCCAGCAGGAATAAAAAAAGATGATATTATCAGATTTTGAATGTATTGGCTCCATTCTAAAATCAGTTGTTCTCGATCAATTCTAGTGATCAATAGTTTTTCTTTCGTTTGATTTTCTACACTCGATCGCTATGCAACGCGAAACACGCAATTTGGCCCAAAAGGAATGTGCCCAAGCGGTAGTTTTGCGAGAAGAAGGGTGGACATACACAAGAATTGCAGAAAGGTTTGGAGTTTCCCATACAAGTGTGTCCAGAATGCTGCAGCGATTCAGGGAGACAGGTATGAATGTCCGCAGACCAGGACAGGGTAGACCACGGGTAACAACTGCCATTCAAGAACGTTACTTGAGAGTTTCTTCGTTGAGACAACGGTTTGCAACCACTCGCCTCCTTCAAAATCAGCTTGAGCAAACTCATGAGGTACAAATTAGCACTCAGACAATAAGAAATCGCCTCAGAGAATATGATTTAAGGCCTCGTGTCGTGTCGCGGCAAGAGGCCCAGCTCTTACCCCAGCCCATCGAAGGGCGCGTTTGGATTTTGCGAGAGAGCATATCCATTGGAAAGACGCCGATTGGGAAGGAATTCTCTTCACAGGTGAGTCTAGCTTCTGCCTCTACCATTGTGATCGACGTTCCCTTGTATACAGACGTCCACATGAAAGATATGCTCAGTGCAATTTCCTGAATACTACTGATGGTTTCGGGGGAGGAACGATTATGGTATAGGGTGGAATATCTTTGACTGCTCGCACAGACCTAGTGGTCGTTGATAATGGAGCTATGAATGCTGATAAGTATATAAGGAACATTCTTGAAGAGCATGTAGTGCCATTTGCCCCATACATTGGTGAAAATTTCATTTTTATGGACGATAATGCCAGATCCCATCGTGCGCGCATCGTTCAGGAGTACCTTGAAGAGGTTGAAGTCTCTCGAATGGAATGGCCAGCAAGAAGTCCAGATCTCAATCCGATTGAGCAGGTTTGGGACAACCTCAATAGAAGGCTGAGAAGTTTAGAAAATCATCCAGCTAATCTTAATGACTTAGGAATCCAACTCGGAGAAATCTGGGAAGGATTAGATCAGAACATTTTAAAATCACTCATTTTGAGTATGAACCGTCGTTGCCGAGCTGTAATTAACGCAAGGGGTGGAAATACCAAGTATTAAATCACTTATCAGCATTTCAGTATTTTGAAAATTGTTCATTTCCCTTCTTTCACCTAAGATTCGGTGAAATCCCGAATTTTTCTTCCATTTAATGTGTCTTGTTTCGTTCAAAACCTTCCCGAGAGAACATAAAATATAAGTTATAAAGTCAATGTAGAGTTAACTTTCATTAAAATTGTGATTTTCAGAATGTGCGTTAATTTTTTTGCGCAGTGTAGATGGCAACAATGAAATATTTGTCCCCAAACCGAGAGATTCAAAACTGTGTGAATTTTTCGTAGAATAAAGATAGAAGATAGGGTTTGATATTTATTTTTATGGGAATTTATTACTGGCTGAAGACGTTGTTCGACCAAAACAAATGAATAATTTCATATCAGGTTGTTGAGAATGCCCATTCACTGATCAATATCACCTATACTTTGAGAGCTTTGAACTTCTGAACAAACTGGAAAATGAATTATAGGAAAAGTAAAACTCGAGCCAATGGGGTAGTGTTTGGACAAGTTGTGTATCAAAATATAGGTTTTCGAGGACGTTGAATTCAATAAAAAATAATTCGACTCGCTATCTATGATAGTTTAGATTTTCACCTGCGAAAAGATATCCCAGAGACTTCTTTTTAGGAAGTTATGACGCCTTTTATAACTTCTTTGGAAGGTGGCAGGGAGCTGTATATCTCCTCCAAATGTCTGCCTCAAAAGAGTTCCCAGAGAGCTCTTGGCGATAACCTACGTGGATAATCTCAAACACGTCACACTGGGAGTTCGCATATACGTCCTGCAGCGAGAACTTCGAGAACTTCTCATTAACCTCCTTCAGTGACATCTATGCGAGCTCGCATCGCGAGATGTATAAAATATTCTCGAATAGGTCACATTGCGAGCTGTATAAAAAAATCCTAAACTGGTCGCATTGCGAGATGTAATTTAAAGTTGAAATTTTTCCGAAGTATCAAACCAAGGAAGAAACTAATTACAGATTCGTAATCTACGACCTAATTACGACCATAACTTAATAATCTATCTACAAAACTCCTCTTGTTGGTGCCATGGTAAACTCGCTGTTTATACAAGTGCGATTTGATAGCCAAATTGCGCCTGCGTGAACTGATTGATCTTGTCAATCGCATGGTGAGCTCTCCAAGATATCGCATGGAGAGGTCTCAAGGATATCGCATGGCGAGGTCTCCAGGATATCGCATTCCAATTCCGAATCGCCAAAGCTTCCGCTCTTGTGATTGTATCCACTTTTTATTGATAAATTGTTAATCAGCATTGAACAAAGTATCTCTGAGCATAATGAAATCGATTTGGAGAATCTCAATGTTTTGGATGAAAATGCATCTGTCTTCCAATATATGGTAAAAAAAGAAATTCTTTGTCATATTGGCAGTGATATTTTGTCATCTAGTGTATTTTATACCTTACCTTCTAGGCTGATGCAGAAACTTCGCATTCAATAAAAGACTCTGTAGTACAACTATCGAGTTGGTACACAACCAAGTAGTTATACAACTGAAGAACATAGGAAAAAGAACTCTTAATATAGAAAAAAAATCTTGGAGTATTTCAATAATTTATCATCAATACATTAATCTTCAAGTTCAAGTTATAATAAGTAATCAGTTTAATGCAGTTTCAGAAGAAGCTTTTCCCATATTAACTTTAGTATTTACACAACTATTTTTCAATCTACAGAATGTTATACAATTTTCATTCGAACGTAACAATCGTTGGATCCATTATCAATTTTCTTTATATCTGAACAATATATTATTTAGACGACTTCATAGGACTTATAAAGTCGGATTAGTCATTCTATTGTGGTCCTCCTCATAATATTAACAAAAGGTATGAATTCAATAAACAATTGTAAACATCAAGCACAATCTAATCAAATGAAGAAAATGCAGGTTTGATGTTTTTTGGTATTGCTGTTCTGCTGCTGACCCATATTATTTTTGAATGTTGATCGATTATTATGAGTTGAAAGAATTATAGTATGCGCACTGATTTATATTTGTCCCCAGTCATGATTGCCTGGAGCCAGACATCGGATCAATGTGAAATTCGTAACTAGATCCTTCGCCATTTTGCATTGTTCATTGAAAACAGGATTTTCACGACAAGAACCGTTGCAAAAAATCAATTCTAAAGGGAATTCGAAAGAACTCTATCAAATAATTAATATACAGGGTGTCCCAGGAGTGCGTGCAAGCTCCACAACTTTATTTATCTCAGATATGGTTTAGAACTTTTCAACGATAGATAAAACAAAAATGAACAAGTCAAAGACTAACTTTGTGTTGTACGTATAAGGAAGAACAATTATTCTGTCCAATAATTAAGATATCAGTGGAATTCTGCAACTGTAAATAGCACCTAGACGGGATAAACTATACATCCTGGCTCTATTTGATGAATTTGAAGCGATTCAACACTTTCTGCGCCTTGCAATGCTTCACCGTCTTCTTCCTTTCGTTTCCCCTCGAGTTCTTCCCCTTCAACATCCGAATCAAAATCTCCAATTGAGGATAAATTGTCGAAAAACTTCCTCATTCTTCCGAATAGTTTGAACCTGTTGAAGAAACCTTCGTTGAGTTCATTTTCCGAAGAAAAACGGTGTTTTGTGCCCTCAGATTCATTAAAACCGGTAGGCCACGAAGCTCTCGCGTTTGACAGTTCCGGAATGTCCAAAAACGACTGTCTGCTTATGGTGAAAACGTCAGAATTTGCGATATTGGAGCTGGTGGATGACTTCATGAGGAGGTTCTCCAGGTACCTTATTTCATCGTCCAAAGCGTGGATTTCGCATTTGAAAACCCTGTTTTGGATCTCGAGCCTGTTCAGAAGCTCGTTTTGATCCTTACAAATGAACCTTCTGGTGTTACATTCGAATTTTAATCCCATGCTCTGCATGAGCAAATCGTCGTTTCTCAGTCTACCGAATAAAAGTTTGAACTGGGGGAGGAACAACAAGAATAGAGTGAGAGAAGTGGCCATTATGATGCTGCAGGAACTACTCAAATAACTCAGGATTACGTACTCCCCAATGAAGTTGGACAAAATGAGCATAACGGCGGTGAAAATGACGGAATATACGCAAATGCCGATATAGCGAAAGTCGTTCAAAGTTGGAACTTTCACATTACGGTTTTTCCATGCAACAAAAACTCCCATAACTAATGCTAATCCTTTGTATCCGTAGAGTGCAAAGTACCATCCAGCAGTGTTGTTGGATTCGCATACTTGAACCTGAAATAAGTAGAATAGAATACGTTTATTGATCTTTGTGGGCATAAAATGAATGTATGAGACGAGTCAGATAAATTTGCAAAAAAAATTAAAAAAAAACAAATCAAACTATTCAACATACAACAAATCAAACAAAACATTTG
The DNA here is from genome assembly GCA_951802165.1 of Adalia decempunctata. Classification (NCBI taxonomy): domain Eukaryota; kingdom Metazoa; phylum Arthropoda; class Insecta; order Coleoptera; family Coccinellidae; genus Adalia; species Adalia decempunctata. The sequence goes on from OX637699.1 coordinate 30,595,283, forward strand.
AACTCGTCAAAACTTATTTACTAAAAATTCTTGAACACTATAGTAGCACTTGTTCATCAAAAATAATTTGATTTGACTTCTAGATTGCTCATCAGTCACATTCTTAATTTTTTTATTCAAGCGTTTAAAGAGTAAAATTCTCAATTTATAGCAGATTACTCCTGAATGAATATTGCGATCTCATAGTCTCAGCAGAGTCTCATCTTGACCTGGATTGAATAAGAATGATTATAGTAGAGCAATTCATTACTTATTTTAGAAAATATGACTCTGATTCCAGAGAAAATTCAGTTAATCTCTTAGAAGTCTATCTCGAATGAATAAAATATTAAGAAATTGATTTTTGCTTCAAACTACATTTTCGCCTAATATTGTGACTCCGGGAAGAATCTAGGTGATATTTCTCACCTGAAGTTCATTTTCCGTGACAATTTCGCTGGAAATCTCTTCTTTTTTCATTGAACGTGAAGTTCCTTTGATGTCACGAGTAGGTATGCAGATTTTATTGCTTCATTCCACTAGGAAGTACGCTCGACAAATACCTCATGATCGGGATAAATGGCAATAGAGAAATAATCAAAATCGATGGGAATATCGATTATTCTCAAGCGACTGTCACGAGGGAAACGGAGAAGAAATACACTCACCGACAAAAAAACGGACAGAACCTTGAACTATAGAAGAAGAGACACACCTCTCAATGATAAATAGTGAAGCCAATTTTTTCAAAATCGTCAGAACTGGGTAACTGTAATTATTGCAATGTTGTGAAGTTCTTTGAATTTCCTAATAAATAAACTCTCTATCAAAATAAAGGGTACTTTAGATTGAAATTCATTTGTTCATTTGTGCCTGAACGTCAGAAATGAGTATTTGTTTCTTCAAATATTCCTCACATTACATATACTGAAGTATTGGAATGTTTGCGAAACGACTAAGCCGTTTTTACCTCAGATGATGGATGGGCACGTTATGGCAGCACCGTTTTCTGAATCTGTGGCCAGTTTATTCATTGATTTCATTCCGCTATCTTAATTTTGTGTAACTAATAACGTTTTGAAGAGTGTTGTCATCACCATATCGCGTAGGAAAAGTGAAATTTGAATATTCTCAATATTATTAGAGAAATTCGTCAAAAAAAGAGTTAATTCACTTGTAATTTTATTTCCATTCCTCAATAGCGTTAATACCACGCCACCGGACCTTTCAAAGTTAGGATCCACACGTTTCACTCATACTGACTAAATTTTGGCTTCATCAATTCTTGAACTTACGAATGAGATGCTGCGTCTCCTCTTTCTATGATCTAAGATCGAAGCAGAACTGTGATTGCTGCTATGGGATTTGAAACACTAAAAACCAAAAATATCTTTTGTCGGCTAGTTTATATGCTGCCATGATAAATACGCTAACATCATAGAAATATCAATTAACACCTAGGTCAGCATGAGTTGGATAGAAGCAAGTTTTCATCTGAACATGAAACGACAAACCTAATTGAATTTCAGAGTTATAAACCAACTAATTTGGAACATTACATTTAACCTTCACTCACCTGAGAATCTAAATAGGGCAGAATAATACGAGATCCTGGAAACTCTACAAGGGAATGAACGATAGAAACAAGAAAGAATCCCTATATATCATGCTGCAAATTGGAAATGTAATGCTTCGTATTATTTGGAGGAATGTCGTTGCTTTCTGCGTACCAAATCTTTCCTTATTCATATCGTCGGCATTTCAATTCGGAACACGTGCTTTGTTGTCAGGTTGAGCAAGAATATAGGAATATATTGTTTTTGGTTGTAAGGAAATGAGAAGGCAAACATTGATATCTGAATTTGAATAGAGGCTTTTTGCCTTTGAGTCATTATCCAAAGTGTACTCTGAAGAACACCAAGGACTCTATGATGATTGTGACTGTTATATCCCCAATTATTAGCCAATCCATCCCACATAATTCTATACCTATAATTTGAGCGTAGTGGATAATAAGTATACAAAAGTATGGCAATCGTTCCCCTTAAATCCAGGGTCAGTCATCGTATATACGCATGCCTAGGGAGAAGAGAAGGGACATGTAATTCTGTATCCATGGATACCGTATGCATTTAAACATTCCGTACTCGCGTTTGGCACCAAGCGCGAATAGCGCTCTGCCATTGGCCTGACGAACTGGAACTGAGAAACCAATCACACTTCGAATGCGAAACGGCATCTCTGAGCCATGGACATCTCTCACAAAATGTGAAAAGGGATCAGCCTAATGCTATTAAACATGGATCATCCCACTGAATATTTCCTCCGCATATATGTTCATGTTCATTATATTTGATTATTTCATAAAATACCGTTACCCACTTGCACTGTCATTTTTCTTCTGTATTTTCCTTGCTTGAAAAATCTAGAATACATATAGGAATACCTATCTATACTTAAAAATAACAAACAAAAAATATACAAGGGGTATAGCCGTATCATCCAAGGTCGTGAATTTCCATAGGTTCTCGGCTTGTTTAGGGCTTGTTGAGAGAAACACAACTATTGTTGTTCTCTGTCTATATTTCGGACCTTTATTAGCTCCTTTTTCAGAACATTAGCTGCTATTTAGCTGGTTTCTTCACAGCGAGTTGCTCATGTCTTGACGAAGGACCCAATCGGTCCGAAATATAGACAAAGAACAGCAATAGTTGTGTTTCTTTCAACAAGCCCTAGACAAGCCGTGAACCTATGAAAACTCACAACCTTAAAAATAAATCAAATCGCTCATAACTTCTTTCGGTATCAACGATTTCCTACAAATATAATATAGAGGTTCAATAAAGAAAGAATAAAAATAAATCAAACTATAGGTATTGATGTCCTCACTCTGCTCGCGCGTGTGTTATATCAGTTGATTAAATTACTTCATTTTGATTACCTATTCTCATCTCCATTCGATTTTTCAATAAGGGAGGTAGAGATGTTTTTTGTCTGAACTGCAACCCAACCCACCATAATACTCAAGATTGTATATTGGATTTTTATGGAAATTTGGAAAGTGATTGAATTAATCGAATTTTCGTGTTTAGAAAACGTACGAAATGATTGTACCCCATTCAAACTAGACGTTTCCATTTCGTTGCTTCAAAATTGAAAAGTTCTTTCTTTATAACTTTTCATCTCAAAAGTATTCCATTTAGATGCTGCAGAATATAAATTACCTACATTACCAGTAAAGATTCATTCATCACTTGGAATAATCCCACTTTCAATTAGATGAATAAATACCGAACTTCAATTGAATTACGCTTATTACACCTATTATTATACGATTATGTTTCGCATTCGAAGTGTGATTGGTTTCTCAGTTCGAGTTCGTCAGGCCAATGGCAGAGCGCTATTCGCGCTTGGTGCCAAACTCGAGTACGGAATGTTTAAATGCATACCGTATGTGACTCAATACAAACAGAGACAAATAACAAAACTGCATCCGCTGATCGCCACGATGTCCCTATTTTCCCACTCTCCGTTATCGCACATGCTCAACAGTCTCACTGACCCTAGTCAGAGCCTTCTAGATGTTTCACTTTTAATTTCAAGGATCAAATTATAGGTATAGAATTATGTGATCCATCCTCCAGTCTTAACCTCAACACGTTTTTGACAGAAAGAACATGCTTTGATGGATGAACATAACATTCGCTTTCTCTAAAACAGAGGCCACTTCCAATACCTATAGCTGTTTCCTAGAGTGAATATGGAGACCATCGAAATCTATAAAGCACAAAAACAACATGAACAGAGAAGAGGAGACTTCAATTGTTAATAGTTCATGGTTGCCTGCGATCTACGATGCTAGAACTAAACCTGTCCGAAGCGGAAGGGATGAATCGATCGACCTCGCCGGCGGTGGGGCTGCGTTAGCTCCAGTGATGTATTTAAAGAAACATGGACCGATGGATGATGATGCCTCCAGCATCTACCCCACACAGTGCATTCTTCAGGCTGCAATGAATCCTACAGAACTTCTTGGGGGTTGTTTTCACTCCATATACGGCAATTTTGCTTGTTTACGTAGCCGTTCAACCAGAAATGAGCTTAATCACTGAATACAATTTTTCGATAAAAAGTGGATCAACTTCAAGCTGTTCTAGGACCAATCATCAAACAAACAACGCTTATTATGGTCAAGTGGCTTTAGTTCTTGAACCAGTTGGATCTTGTATATGGGTGTAGACAAAGTCCACTCTGAACGTAGACGAATAGACAATTCTGGATCTTTATCAACACTGTTACTTACAGCAGCGATATTTTCTTCTGTACGTACAGTTCTTTGTCTTGTTGTTGTTGTTGCATCGAGTGAGAAAAAGTGCTCTATAAGTTTGGCTAATAGAACACTGATGTTGAAAATCAATTTCAACAATTTGGAAATGTTGTTGCGGGTGAGTCGACAAATTATCATGGAAAGATTCCATGATAATTTGTCGATGATTACTGAACAGAAATGTCAAATCAACATGGCTTCTACTTTCAGTCAATTCACAGTTATTCCTTTCGAAAATTCTATCACTCTGAAGAAAACACCCGATAGATTCCAGACTCCCAAATATCCACGTCAACTTCGAATTATTAACGTTCTTGTGGCGAAGTGGTTTCATCTGTCTTCAAACGGCATTTATTGAATTTTCTTCGCAACAGTCTGAGTTCGTCAGCAATTAATCACTTTCAATTTTGACGTGAACCAATTTATTAAGGGTGGCGACTAAAATTTCACTCCCTTCAATCACCGATTTCGGCTAGACACACCCCACCAAAAATTCCAATTACAAGTGGCGACGACAGTTCATCAGAACATGGTGTTTATCATGTATTTATGCAGCCATTATGCTTTCACTTCTTATCGATTGGGTTTTGAAAGCAAGATTGTTTCATGCTTATTTGAATTAGCAATTCGTAATAGTCGTGTTTGAGATTTCAGATTTCTTCAGGTTCTTTAGACTTTAGAGGACCTATCCACAACAACCAACATTTCCTGTACATTTCTAGACACTCTTATTTATTTTATGTGTCCCAAACTTTTGTCGACACGTGGAAAAGTACTAAAAAAAAATTTAAAAATATCTCTTTTTGTTGGACTGACCTGATTTTGGTATACGATGCTTCTCCCCACGAAGTCCAAGGTCAGGTTATGCAGCTTCCTATCCAGAGGATCGATGACCACCCACAGAGTCAGGATGATAGCGTCGACCACAACGGGAGTGGAGATAAGAGCAATCAAGTGGGTGTCCTTTAAGAATTTCGTTTTAACAAAGCTGGTTCTGAAGTTGTTGAACAGTTTGTGAACCCTGTAGGTCTTGGCGAATATCGATCCGAAGACCAGTGAAAATCCGGCTGACAAAAGAAACGCTCTGGCCTGAAAGAGGATGATTATGAGATTTTGTCAGAAACCAGGTCGCATGGAATTGATAACATACTTGATGAGTCGGCTAAGCTAGCGGAAATCATGATTCGCCTGCGACAATATGAGATACTACCGTTTATTTGTTTCCGTTTTTGATCTGAATAGTCGTTCACTTCGGATATTTCGCTTTTGATACCAGTGGCGGCTTCTCCTGTGAGGCAGTGCCTCATCAATAAATACACGTATAAATATCATATTTTATTAATTACTAGCTGGCCCGGTGAACTCCGTTTCGCCTTTAAAGTTGTATAAACCTACCATTGCAATTTTTTAATTCAAAAACATTACAAAATAAAGAAAAAAGATGGGCAGCTCATGATTGAAGCTGATCGTCAAAATCCGATTTACTTGATATTTCGGTAAGAATTCCAGTGGCGGCTTGTCCTATGAGGCAGGTGAGGCAGTGCCTCACCAATAAACGTAGAAAATTACACGTATAAATATCATTTAGTTATTAGTTATCTATTCAATCAATTGAAATTGTTTTCATTATCTTCTTCCATACGCATTTATATCGAAATTTCCCTTCATTATATAGCAATAAAATGCGTCTCCGGTTGGGTCTAAGTTTCAGTGTCTCACGATTTCTGGGTATCCAACTCCCAGTAAATGCCAGAGGCAGGCCTCACACTGCCTTTCTTTACGCGTCATTTTACATCATAGGGAACGGACGGCAGGCGAGAAAACCGCACCCCTAAACGCCAAATATTACGTTGAGTCTGAGGCTAGCCTCTCCTCTAGTCTTGATATTCTCTCGCGAAGGGCAAACTGTAATAGACGAGTCCCTTCATGCTGGTCAACTGTTCAAAATTGCCTGAAAATCACTTCCTTTTTTTCGCAATGATTCAACTCTTACCTGAAAGCTTTAATCCTAATGAGTGTATCCTGAAAATATTAGATGTCACGAAGGTCTTCATCAAAAGCTATAAATTTTTGTTTTCTTAGGGTTTCATCAATGGAAAATAAATATCCCCACCAAAATGTTTGAATGGAGAATTTGAATTTTTCGAATCAAATGAGGATTTTGCTTGAGTTTGTTTTTTATAATAACTTTTCTGATGAATGAGATGTTTCTATTAACAGTGTAAAAATGATTCAAGATACTGCAGAAACATCAAATTCAAATTTCATTAATTTCCGAAGAAAGAGCACTTGTATAAAGACCTGTTGCAAGATGTAAAACTGATTATTATAGGTGTTTTCTTTGAATTCGTAGAGATCATAGGAAGACTTTCAGTGAATTAATGTATTAATAACCCTGTATTGTGGAGTTTATTAAATATAGGTGCATAATTGGATTTTCGCTTCTAATTGGATAGAAATTCTACGAGGAATTCAAAGGAAAATAAATGATTGTTTTGAATGTTCTTTATTTGCATGGAAATTACTACAGAATAACAACCCAAAAGTATTTACAACTGCCATAGACTATGATCTGGATGTGAATAAGTTCTGATGCCGCATGAGAAATTAGGATCATTGTACTGGAAAATCATTATAATGAAGTTCTGCACTATTCGGGAACTAGTTCTTTAATCTATGAACTCGGGTCAGTTTTCAAATCTATGAACTCGGATCAGTTTTCAAATTGGGTTCGATTTGTAAAAATCGTTTTATCTGTTTTTCGTGTAGATTTAGGTTTGTCTCAGTGTTCATAAGATGTCTTTCAATCTTATTACTGAATTCAATTACCATCGGAGACCCGAAGGGGAAATGTATTTAACGGGACCGATGGGACGTCACAAATTCCCCAGTTAGATGTAAACGCTCGAAAGATTTGTGATTTTTTTGATTTTTCAGCTAATCAGCATAGTTTTTGGCGTAATTCTTATGGGAATAAATCATATATAGTTCAAGAAGTAAAGCGATCTATCCCAGATTCGAGTGAATGTCTTGAGAATATTACGCAACTGACGAAGAAGAGAGTTCACTAGAATTAGTCATTTATAGGTATATGTACATAAACAGAGTGTCCCATTAGTGCAATGAAGTAGATAATCTCATTACTTACGTCAGTTACGGAATAATTTTACTGCAAAAATGGTTGCTCTTGCACTGATATATCAGCCTAAAATAATAGTACCGGCCACAGGGTGTTCGTTTGAAGCGGTATTACTAGTATCAGAATTAGGTCGGTTTGTTGTAATGTTAACCACTTCATATTATTTCATCTCTTAGTGCCAAATTAGTATTTCTATTCATTGGCATCAACATTTTTCTTAATTTATCCGGCGTGGCTGACATATAACGAAAAAATTATGGGAAAGTGGAAGATTTTACTTCATTATCAGAGTGGCATAAATTTCAATTTTCTCAATGTTCTGGTTAATGGGTGTTTCAAATCTGATGATATGATGGAAAGGAACTTGCTTGTAGAGGATGTTCTTAACAAGGTCCAAAATTGAAAAATTTCACTAAGGATGCTCATTTTCTTCAAATGGCTTCAAATTACTTTTTATCCACACCCTTTAAAATGTTTAGTTTTCGAGTAAGATAATTCTTCATCGCTAGAAGTAAATATTTTACAAAGCAAAATGTTTTTCGAAAAAGATAACCTTGATTAGGTATGCTAGCGATAAAGAATTATTCTAATCATCAGTTTTGCAACAGCTTTTTTCACGGCAACGCCACGACAGGGAACCTTTTTTTTCCGATGTGCCTCACCATCTTAAACTGTCACGAGCCGCCACTGAAGAATTCACTGTTCCACTAACTCGAGATGTTTACCCGCCTCTCGATCTGTTAATAACATTCCATGTTCAATGCCACACAGTGATTGTATACATCGTCATCTAATTGCGGTAATATCAAATAAAGTATCTATGAATAAGTCATCAACTGTTTCGACACCTAGTGGCCTCATTCAAAAGAAGGAAAAGCATTTCCTGCATAAGTGAAATTTTCATCGAATTTTATTGTATTTTATAATAACCAGTCCGTTGACGAATCCATAAATGGAGTTTCAAAATAAACAGTCCATTCGATCTCGAGTTATAAATGATGTAACCAACATCTTTCTTGTTATATGTATTTTACTCTGATTTATGTTTCATTCATAAATCCAATGTACAGTTGTACTTCTTATCAAACATTTTTAGAGTTTTTTTGGCCCAAAAAGAGTAAGGGGATAAACACCTATTGTCTTTGGGCATATCTACCGCTTTTTCTGGTCATGTCTACCGCTTTCCATATTTTCCACCTGGCAACACTACTCACCACCTCAAACTGTCACGATCAATTTGATACTTACACTGCAAAGTCCAGAATAAGTTTTTCTTGAAATGTCAACGATCTTATCAATTTCCATTAGTAGAACCGAAGCGTAAACCAGAATGCATCCAAGAACTGCCACGTTGTTCAACTTTGGGCTGGCCAACTTCAAATTCTTCACCCTGCGAAACCTCAGGTTGAAGTAGAGGAACAATATGGACGCAACTATTCCCATACAAGTAGTCGAGCAAACCATGTAGTAAAGGAAGAGCGGCGTTCGCAATATGACGACTTTCACAATTCGCTGGGCTATCGGTACTTTTCCACGTTTCCATATCACTCCGAAGCAATTCATGCATCCGAAATTCAATTTCTCAACGTCAGACTCGTAAACGGCAATCTGGATCTTTTCGCCGCCTAAAATTCAAATAGTTCATTCGGCGAAATGGAAACTAGCAATGGAAAAAACCTTGAACTTGAGTGAAGAGTGAATTTCCCACTCGATCCGGACCAGAAAAGCGAACAGGGCCCTGAGAAATAAAAACCTTCCATTATCATGATGTTTTGAGATGAAATTATAAATGACAGTTCACAAACGGAGATAAAGCTAACGTCGAATTCACGCATCGGTCCATCGGTCCGTGAAAAACCAAACTGACCTCGTGGAGCATAGCGAGAATTAACAGAATTGAAGCCGCTTACAACAGAAACAGTTCTATCCGATTAATTATTGCAGAGTTTCCCCGAAACCGTCATAATTGGCCAGAACCTAGCACTTACGGAGAGTCCTGTGAAACTTAACGATTCCATCTCCTCCACAAATTGAGCAACCATCTCTCCTCTGCGGTGGTAATAATATTTCGAAGTGCTGCATGTAATCAACCCATTTCCTCTCAGGGCCAGAGCTATGGCCCAAACTGCATCGTAGACGTACCTGGTAAATTTCGATTTCAATGTCGAGTTGAAGGTTTCCATGGCCGATGGCCCCTGGAACACAATACAGGCTCTTTTTACAAACTGTAGCATCGTAGTGGCCACAGAAGTAGCGTAGGAGCTTGGGCGTATACACAGGGACATATGGAAAAATATGCTAACTGACAAAAAAACTGTAGCACCCAGAAGGACCTGTTTGAATTTTGCTAAAAAATAGATAGGATAGCAAGGAGTAAATGATCAAAATTTGGAGAAAAAAACGAAGAGTTTACAATTTTTTTCAATAAATTTGTTAATAATATATTTGTCCACCGCGGTTATCTATGCACTCCCCAACACGTCTTGGCATTGATGCAATAAGATGGTATATTTCTTCTTGAGGGATACCATCCCAATCTACCTGTACTTCATGTCTCAGATCCGCCAAAGTCCGTGGGAGCTGGGGTAAATTTCCAAGCCTTCTACCCATGATGTCCCCAACATGCTCTATGGGCGGAAGATCGGTGGACCTGGGCGGCCATGGCAAAAAATTCACATGGGTCGCTTCAAAAAAGTTAAAACTAACTCTGGCAACATGAGGTCGAGCATTTTCTTGCTGAAATATTGGATTCTCGAGCCGGTGAGGTAAGGGAGAACATTGGCTCCGCTATTTCCTGAAGGTAACGCAGCGCTGTCCTGTTACTTCGAACAAAGACTAAAGGTGACCTACTAACATGTGCAATAGCACCCCATACCATAACGCCTACTGTCCTGTGTACATGACGCTCAATATCAAACTTAGGTTCACGTCTTTCTTCCCGACGTCGTCAAACCTTTCTTCGACCATTATGTGCACCCAAGGAGAATCGAGATTCATCAGAAAAGACATCCTGTTGTCATTGCACATTCCAATGTTCACGTTCTCTGCACCACTGTTGTCTGTTATCGTTGCCGGCGATGCTCGACCGTCAGAGGTAGGTAACACTCTGAGTCGATAATGCTGCAGTCCAAAAGACCTCATCTGGCGGCAAACCGTTCGGACAGTTACAGGATAGCCTTGTTTTCCTAACTACTCATCAGCCAAAGATCGAGTTGTCCGAAATCGGTCCCTAATGCCGGGTTTCCACCAAGCGGACAGAACAAAAACAAAACACGAACTCGGTACGTTTGTGACAGTCCGCGAACTGTTTGCGAACTGTTCTAGAACTTGTGGATTGTTTTCCGGACCCGAGAATTCGCGAATTGCGTTTTTACGGACACAAACAGAGTCCCATCCAATGTCGGTAAACTTCAAAGGATTTACGAGTTCTAGGACTGGTTGTCAGCTTGGTGTAAACGCCCAGTTTGTTTTTATTTACGTTGTTGCGATCTAGTGGTAGTTTGATTCGGTGCGTGAAGGGAAGAGTTCGTAATGTTTATTAAAACTTGATCGAAGTTCACCTCCTATATTCATATCATCTCCTCTGAGATCTTGTAACAGTTTAGACGTCACATTTCCTCCTTTTTGCCTTAAGGATGGCCAAATCCAAAACCGACGTTTAGTTTTGTTCATTTTAATAATGTAAAACGTAACTGCCAGCAAGAATAAATCCTCGTCGTCTTGTTCTCTTAAGTTTGCAGTGCGCCACATTTTCACAACTACACGTCCGGTGTAAACTGAATGAAACTTAAACAAAACACGAACAGTTTTCATTCATTTCTGTCCGCTACTGGTGTAAACAGAAAGTCCGTTAGGAACCCCAACAGTCTTCGAACATTTTCCGAACAAAACTGTACGAAATTTCTGTCCGAACGGACAGTTCGTGTTTTGTTTTGACCTGTCCGCTTGGTGGAAACCCGGCATAATGGCCATAAGTTTTAGACGTCGATCTTGAACTTGAACTTCATTTGTGCCTCTTCGACGTCCGGTGCCTACTCTTCTTCGATTTTGGGCATTATCAAACCACGCTTGACAACATCTCATAACAGTAATTGGATTTCGGTTCGGACGGTTAGCGATTTCTTGAAATGAATACCCCGCCTCCCGTAGACCAATAATTGGACCTCTTTCAAATTCACTTAGCTGGCGATAAATTCTGCGTACCTGCACGTGCTCTAGACATTTAAACAGCAACTAAACATCGACTTTGGATCTCCTCGAACGGTATGATATAAAATTAGAAAAATTCGCAAAGAATGGCTACAATATTCAAGTTACAAAAAATGTGCACATGAAAAAACCTTCACGATTTTTTTCTCAAAATTTAATCATTTAGGCACCCCTTGCTATACTATCTTTGTTTAACCTTTCTGGGTGTTGCAGTTTCTTTGCTTTCAACGGTAGTTACCATGTTACGACCATTCATGAAGTCCATGTATTTGGGAATTGCTAACGACTAGGCTTGTGGGTGAAATTGACCTGATTGGTCATTAATCGTCAGCTTGAAAATCAGGGAGAATTGCGAATTTCTTCGAACTATGTCGAAAAGCAAATAAACCTAATACTAATGCTGGATTTCCTTGCATCCGTCATCCGATGATACGATCGTCCGGTCGTCGTTGTGATTGGCAGTAATTTACAAAATTGAATATTTCAACCAATCACAACGACGATCGGACGATCGTATCATCGGATGACGGATGTATGGAAATCCAGCATAAGTTTAAAGTTCTACTAATACTAGAACACTTTCAACAATTATGCTTATGCCCATGAAGTATTCACCCTGCTGGTGGAGCGCAGCCACAAAAAGTCCGCTGTTAAATTGGATCAGTAATCCGTACGTACATCATCAATTCGATGTAACCCAACGTTGGATTCAATTTCACGGTTGATCAGCTGATTTAGCGAAATGCCAAGATGAAAATACATCCTCCCAGAATATCTGTTAATTGAGTCCGCATTCGCTGGTGTCACTGATTGTTCTGATTTTTCGCAGACAACGAAGCCCTCCTACACTCGCTCGAACTTAGTTCGCTGATTATTTAGGATTGCATCCACAAAGCTCTAATTAATTGGAGCTGGTGGTCGAATTATTCCTACGAGTTTTACGATATGAAGAACGTGGAAGTTGTTCGAATTAGGAGGGTTTTCTGCGGGGAAAAACAGGGATTGATCGGGTCTTGATGCGATGAATTTGGAGTAAGACATTCTCACTCAGGACTGAGTGATCTAGAGAGTCATCAATCATTCCTCTACAAACGCCCAGATTGACGAACTTAGAGGACTTGGGTGAATGCCACTGAATGCTATTCACGCTGAGTGGGGCTGCCTTTTCCCAGGTGGTTCTTTTTAATGGGTTTTCCATTATGTGGTTACGAAAGTAAACGTGAATAAAACATTCTTTCATTTAGAATATCGAAAAAAAATTATTTCTATACAGGGTCTTTCACGAGGAACCTCACCCATATTTATACGGGAAACTACTGAACGTATTTTCATGAAATTCAGCACTTATAAGTATTTCACGATGCTGATGAAATCTAAAATATTTTCAAGGCATGAGCACCTCCGGTTTTTCCGGAAATGACGTTAACTTCCGTTTTTCAAATTAGAAAACCATTTTTTTATTGCAGAAATAGATTCCTTAGAAAATTTCAAGTTATTTTGATGTAACATTTTTCAGTTTTGGTTGGAAAATTCTCTCTGAGCGGGAATATTCGAAAAAAAAATCTAAAATAGAGCTCCGCTGAAACAAAAATAACTTCGAGGTTTTTGGATGGAAAATTTTCATTTTTGGGATTTTTCAAGATGTAAGATTGATGTATCCACTTTAAAAATCGAAATCGCGATTCATGATACAGGGGGTGAAAAAATCGCTTTCAAAGTTAGGGATGACAAAATCGTGCAAAATCAATTTTTTCAAATTAGAATCCCATTTTTTTATGGCAGATATTGAATCTACGTTAAAAAATAATGTGAGTGTATGCATCACACCCTTGCCCTAAAGTGGATATTTTCTGAGTTATTCACAAAAAACTGTTTTTCGTCTTGAATTTTCAGCTATTTCTTTTCCCTTCACGCCAAAAAGATGAAATTTTCAGGAACTGTTACTTAAACCATGTTTTAGAATTTACTACCCTAATATGCAAGAGAAAAAAGTTACAGGTTGTTCCTAAATAGATGGCGAATTTGGATTCGAATTTGTATCGGAAACCTCTTTATTTCAACTAATCGGCCATCGGTTTTCTCTCCAGTGATAAATAAATAATACCTCATGAACCATATGCAAAAACTTACCATGTTTTACATTCTTTTTTTTTTAATGATAGATATCATTAATTACATCTGCCAAATTCCTCTTTATTCAGTAGCATGTAATTAATGATATCTATCATTAAAAAAAAAATGTAAAACATGGTAAGTTTTTGCATATGGTTCATAAGGAATTATTTATTTATCACTGGAGAGAAAACCGATGGCCGAGTAGTTGAAATAAAGAGGTTTCCGATACAAATTCGAATCCAAATTCGCCATCTATTTAGGAACAACCTGTAACTTTTTTCTCTTGCATATTAGGGTAGTAAATTCTAAAACATGGTTTAAGTAACAGTTCCTGAAAATTTCATCTTTTTTCCGTGAAGGGAAAAGAAAAAGCTGAAAATTCAAGACGAAAAACAGGTTTTTGTGAATAACTCAGAAAATATCCACTTTAGGGCAAGGGTGTGATGCATACACTCGCATTATTTTTCAACGTAGATTCAACATCTGCCATAAAAAAATGCGGTTCTAATTTGAAAAAATTTATTTTTCACGATTTTGTCATCCCTAACTTTGAAAGCGATTTTTTCACCTCCTGTATCATGAATCGCAATTTCGATTTTTAAAGTGGATACATCAATCTTACATCTTGAAAAATCCCAAAAATGAAAATTTTCCATCCAAAAACCTCGAAGTTATTCTTGTTTCAGCGGAGCTCTATTTTCGATTTTTTTTTCGAATTTTCCCGCTCAGAGAGAATTTTCCAACCAAAACTGAAAAATGTTACATCAAAATAACTTGAAATTTTCTAAGGAATCTATTTCTGCAATAAAAAAATGGTTTTCTAATTTGAAAAACGGAAGTTAACGTCATTTCCGGAAAAACCGGAGGTGCTCATGCCTTGAAAATATTTTAGATTTCATCAGCATCGTGAAATACTTATAAGTGCTGAATTTCATGAAAATACGTTCAGTAGTTTCCCGTATAAATATGGGTGAGGTTCCTCGTGAAAGACCCTGTATAATGCTCGAACCTTGCCATTAACGTATATCCCATAAGTTTTAGCACAAATTTCAGAGACCAAAAAAGTGACAAAAATTAAACATTTCTTCACTGTATTGTGATACACAATGATAAACTTTTCAGAAGCAACAAATCTATCAATTCAAATTGGATAAAGAGGGCCATTATCTTCCACAGAGCGCAACTTTCTGCGAACACCAAGCATCAGGTTTTGGACGGTACTAGATCGATTTCTCGGATCTCCTATACAGGAGTCTAAGTTCCTCTTCATTTTGGGCTTCCCATCTTCCATCGTAAACTTTTCGCGATAAGAGTGCCGAAAAATCTTCTGTGGGTCGAGCCTGTGGAAGGTTAGGGGGATTGCCGTTTCGCAGAACAAATGGTACGTTTTGGTCGGCAAGCCAATCTTGAGTTTCTCTTGCATAGTGCCTGGACGCAAGGTCTGACCAGAACATAATATCGTCTCCAGCGTATTCTGCTTCAATAAAATTAACTAGCGATATAGTTAGATGTCCTATAATATTGACGTGCTAGTTTTCTAAGCGAATTACCAACCTTGTTATTCGCTCTTCTTACCAGTCTTACGGTCCTTGCTTTGGCAAAAATACTAGGTCTTCCACTTTTTGCAAGGAATATCTTGCTAACAATGCTAACATTCGGCGATTGTCCTATAAATAGTTCTACAGGATATATTCTGATTTCAAAAATGCGTATTATCTCGGCTTTATCGACTCGTCAAACTAAATTATAAATGCTTTTCCGAATTTCTTTTTTGTGAGCCATATCGACTTAACCACTTCAACAACTGAAGTGTTAAAGTGAAGTCAAAGTTACAGACAAACTTTTCAGTTTAATAGCAACATATTGTCTTCTTCTTATCCGTCGCCTGTCGGTACGAACATCATTTGTACCGTATATAAGAAAGTCAGCAGATGAGATTTGTGGACTCTGTGGATCAGAGGCAGAAACATCTGAACACATGGTATGCAAGTGTCCAGAGCTGGCTGGTCCAAGAACCATTCATGTGGGGAAACCGGTCCTGGATACCCACGAGGTAACGGTCAAGGCTCCTAAGGATGTTGTCGGTTTTATGAACACCATCGACGACCTCCTTGGGTTTCAATGAAAAGGTAGGGTAGTTGTGCGCGCCGAGAAATCGATAAATTTGAATCTGCTTCAACACTTTCACTTACAGCAGCAATATTTTCGGTCGAGCGTGCATTTCGATAATGTACATGATTAACATGTCGAGTCACTTCGATGTTTTTCACTGTCTTACCAATTGTACGCTCAAATGGATGATTATTTCGACCATTTTCAGCCCGTAAGCCAAGAAACGTACTTACTACAGAATCATTATTTTTGCACTAAGTTTTCGGAATATTCACATGTTCAGTAGTAGATAAACGATCCATATGGTTAAATGGCTAACCTTCAATATAGATGCATAGAATACCTGGTGTATCGACTCCTTACTAAATATCGTGACCAAAATTTGTATAGATCAAATCGGCACTCTAGATTGTAGATTTTGTCCTAGGGCTGTGAAATCCGGACCACGACCCTTTATAATGGAGGTGAAATTGAAATTCTACACCACCCTTTGTATGGATGGAAATCCCTTTTGAGTATCCTTGAAATTATGTCGGCAAAGCATAGGTAAGTAGGTGGATAATTTAGTCTTCATTGAACATAATCAGCATTCAATCACCGTTTGAATGAGGAGATTCCTTTGGTAATCCTACCTTGATGGGACACTGCGTTATCCTGAATCTGACGAACGTCAAAGGTTCTCGTTAAAAGATTAGACCATAGACTATGTTGCAGCTTCCGATATCCTAAACCAAAATGAACTGCTCCACATGAGTTAGGGATATTGACTTAAATTGCAAAAAAATATAGTTAAAATAAGATTTTTGTGATGAAAATTCATATTAATATGAATTAATATTATTATTATTAACATAAGTTACAGAGTTGAGGTTAAACCTATAAATTCAATATATTGGTCAAAAAAAAAAATGATTTCAAGTTGCAAATTAATTTTAGCCTGTGGTCTGCAGCGCATGGTTAAGAAAAATCGAGGAAAATAACGAAATTTTATTCCCAGAGAATTCAAGCATTTTAAGACTATCAATACAATGTATGGCCTCCACGGCCATCAATAACAGCTTGACATCTTCTTTGCATACTACACACGAGATTGTTGAACATTTCTTGAGGAATTCGGTTTTATAAACGGGGCAGTAGCTCTCTCAGATCATTTAAGGATTCTGGGATAGGTTGATGATTATCTAATCTTCTTTAGAGCATATTCCATGCATGTTCTATGCAATTCAAATCTGGTGAGTGCGGAGGTATTGGTAAATGTGGAATAAAAAGCTCCTCGCGCGCATTCTCAACTATGGCTGCACGGTGCGTTCTAGCGTTATCGTGTAGAAATTGAAAAGTTTCACCAATAGCAGCGTGAAAATTTGGCACAACATTGTCAATGACATGCTCCCTATAGTGTAAGGTGGTCATATTCCCAGGACAAATGTGTAGATTTGTGCGCCCGTTGAAACATATCCCGGTCGCATATTCATATCCCACGTACCGTATCGCAGCTCGGAGACAGCCGAAGCTTACTCGATAAACCACGCGCGTGATCGCGTCTTATTTGGCGATATCAGTCGTGGAATATGAATGGGGATTATACGTTATAATGATACCCCGATTCTTTCATTTTTTTTCAGTTCAAATAATAACGATTAGGTTTTTTCCTTAGTGTAAGGTTTTTTCCATATTCACGAATAATAATGGCTACCTTTTATTCAAGAGTGAATGCTTTAAGGTTATGAATTTATGGGGGTGAAAAAATAAGTAAATTTAGAATAGATTTTATACTGAAGCCAAAAGAATGATCGAAATCTTCTCTTTAATGGTATATTTTTTTTAAACTTTTTGAGGGGTGTTCTAATAGTTGTTGTCATTGATCGAGTTACTTTTGTTGCAGTCATAAGTTCGGCCTCCCACTTCTGAAACGAGGTGACAAAATTAATCTTAATTTACATAGCTATCAAGCAAATTGAATTTTGTGAGTAGGTACATATTATATTCCGTTGCTGTTGCAAAGATACACAAAATAAAAAGCCGTTGAAAAGAAGAATCACTGAGCTTAATGTACACAATTGATAGGGGAGTTATGAAGTTCAAAAGTTGTCAAAAGGAGAACGGTATCAAAAAAGAATATCATTTAATTGAGATAAGTTGTCCAACATACGAAAGACAAAAATAAGGATCATCGTTGCTTGGAAAAATTTGTGAAAGTGAAAGTATGATTGGAAGACTATTCAAAAAGTTAAGGGGACAGAATTTTTTCGAAAATTATATTCAATGAATAAGATCAGGGGTCTCCAAACTTTTTAGCCTAAGGGCCATAATGTTTACTCCAGCAAATGCGGAGGGCCAAAATATTTGAGCGTTTTTTTCTTATGTTGAATTCTATATTTTGTTTGTTAATAGGCTTCACCTAGCATGCAAGTGAATAAAGCCGAATTACCATCATTCTGTGTTTTTTATCCAACATATTACAGCAACAGTAATAATATACAGGGTGTCCCAAGTTCGAGTGCCTATTATAGACGTTTCTGGGGAACTGGACTTATTTGAAATCTGAAAATTGGGATTATGATATTGTTCAAAATTTTCTACAGACCTAAAATATTTTTGGAGCCTGAACACTTCCGGTTATACAGGGAGTGAAAATAAATTTGTTCGAAAATTTTGGTTTCCATTTTATTCGTTTCTGATATGATGGAGTATTCGATGTTGAATAGATTTCTGTTGAAACCATTGTATTCATTCAGATAGTTTTCAAAATATCGTAAAAAAACCTGAAAAAAAGTCCAATATTTATAGTCAGTATTATGTTCATTTTTCTTATTCTGAACATCCCCAGTGTAAACCGTTCTCATAACTTCAAAGTAGAAGAATGAAGAAAGGTCATGAATCTTTTGAATTTCATGAATATCATCACAGGGTGTTCCAAATTTTGTGTCGAAAATTGTGATCCAAAATTAGCCATAACTTCTGTTTTTCAAATTGGAACCCTATTTTTTTATTATTGCGTTGGATTCTACAAAGAAAAATAATGAAAGCCTTCCCAGATATAGTTATAGTGAAAAGGGGTTACAGTCCACTGCGACCTTAAGGTCTATTGTGCCCCCTGACAGAGCTGTCATCATCGCGCCTCCTACAGCTCGCCCTCCAGTTCCAGAGATTTGATGAAATCCAGTATCTGGGACGGCTTCAAGGAGGATAACTCCCCACTTCTACAAGTTTCTTGTCCAAAGCTATCTTTCCTTTGGCTTACAATGGCATAGCATTCCGTAACCAGGTGAATAGCCTTCCCAGATGCTCTTGCTCCTAAATTCAGTAATTCCCGTGTTATTTGAGCTTTTCTGGATTCATGTCGTACGTATAGATTCAAATTCATCAAATCTAAACATTCTAAACAGATTCGATGAATATCCTTTTGAAACATTGAAACCATAGTAACAACTGATAATTAGACCTGTCACTTGTGAATCTAGATACAACATAAATCCAGTACAGCTCAAATAACTCGGAAATTACTGAATTTAGGAGCAAGAGCATCTGAAAGTGCTATCATTATTTTTCTTCGCAGAATCCAATGCAATCATAAAAAAAATAGCGTTATAATTTGAAAAACAGAAGTTATAGCCAATTATCGATCATAGGTTTCGACACAAAATTTGATACACCCTGTGTTGATATTTATGAAATTCAAAATGAGCATGACCTTTCCACATTCTTCTACTTTCACATTGTGGGAACAGTTTTGCAATCGGGATGTGCAGAAGAAGAAAAATAAACATGATACTGACTATGAATATTTGCCTTTTTTTCAGGTTTTTTTTTCGATATTTCGAAAACTATTCGATCAAATACGATGGTTTCAATAGAAATGTATTCAGCATTGAATACTCAATCATATCATAAACGAAAAAATTTTTGAACAAATTCATTTTCACTCCCTGTACAACCAGAAATGCTCAGGCTCCAAAAATATTTTAGGTCTGTAGAGTCAATCATAATCCCAATTTTCAGATTTCAAATAATCCAGTTCTTCAGAAACGTCTAATAGGCACTCGAACTTGGGACACTCTGTATACAAGCTGATGAGCTTTCGCGGGCCGGATTCTTAACACTGGCGGGCCAGATTTGGCCCGCGGGCCATAGTTTGGAGACCCTTGATGTACATGATTAACATATCGAGTCACTTCGATGTTTTTCACTGTCTTACCAATTGTACGCTCAAATGGATGATTATTTCGACCATTTTCAGCCCGTAAGCCAAGAAACGTACTTACTACAGAATAATTATTTTTGCACTAAGTTTTCGGAATGTTCACATGTTCAGTAGTAGATAAACGATCCATATGATTAAATGGCTAACCTTCAATATAGATGCATAGAATACCTGGTGTGTCGACTCCTTACTAAATATCGTGACCAAAATTTGTATAGATCAAATCGGCACTCTAGATTGTAGATTTTGTCCTAGGGCTGTGATTTGTGAAATCCGGACCACGACCCTTTATAATGAAGGTGAAATTGAAATTCTACACCACCCTTTGTATGGATGGAAATCCCTTTTGAGTATCCTCGAAATTATGTCGGCAAAGCATAGGTAAGTAGGTGGATAATTTAGTCTTCATTGAACATAATCAGCATTCAATCACCGTTTGAATGAGGAGATTCCTTTGGTAATCCTACCTTGATGGGACACTGCGTTATCCTGAATTCCTGAATCTGACGAACGTCAAAGGTTCTCGTTAAAAGATTAGACCATAGACTATGTTGCAGCTTCCGATATCCTAAACCAAAATAAACTGCTCCACATGAGTTAGGGATATTGACTTAAATTGCAAAAAAATATAGTTAAAATAAGATTTTTGTGATGAAAATTCATATTAATATGAATTAATATTATTATTATCAACATAAGTTACAGAGTTGAGGTTAAACCTATAAATTCAATATATTGGTCAAAAAGAAAAATATGATTTCAAGTTGCAAATTAATTTTAGCCTGTGGTCTGCAGCGCATGGTTGAGAAAAATCGAGGAAAATAACGAAATTTTATTCCCAGAGAATTCAAGCATTTTAAGACTATCAATACAATGTATGGCCTCCACGGCCATCAATAACAGCTTGACATCTTCTTTGCATACTACACACGAGATTGTTGAACATTTCTTGAGGAATTCGGTTTTATAAACGGGGCAGTAGCTCTCTCAGATCATTTAAGTATTCTGGGATAGGTTGATGATTATCTAATCTTCTTTAGAGCATATCCCATGCATGTTCTATGCTATTCAAATCTGGTGAGTGCGGAGGTATTGGTAAATATGGAATACCAAGCTCATCGCGCGCATTCTCAACTATGGCTGCACGGTGCGTTCTAGCGTTATCGTCTAGAAATTGAAAAGTTTCACCAATAGCAGCGTGAAAATTTGGCACAACTATTTTTGTGTTTTTTAAATGATGTTGTCTCTATTTTAGCCCTGAAGAAGCAAAAATATATTTGCGAAACGTCGGCATTAGCTGAGGTCTGTTAATTCATTCCCGATTCCTAGTTCCTGTCAACTATACTTTGAATATATTAATCAAGGAAGTTATCTATCCATTAATTTGGCACAACATTGTCAATGACATGCTCCCTATAGTGTAAGGTGGTCATATTCCCAGGACAAATGTGTAGATTTGTGCGCCCGTTGAAACATATCCCGGCCCATACCATAACACTACCCCCTCGGAATGGATGGACTTCTTGGACATAGCGACGATTACGGGGTATGCGGATTCATCAGTGAAAAGGACACTACGCCATTGATCGTTCCAATTGATTTGTTGCCTTGTCCATTCCAGTCTTTGACGCTTATGGTCACGTGTTAATGGAACTCCTCTTAATGGACGTCTCGAATCTAGATTCACCTCTCTCAAACGTCGTCTGATGGTTTCGTTGGAAACTTGAACCCCATCTGCATTTTGAAGAGTATTCCGTAGCATTCTATACGTAGATGTAGGGTTTCTTCTCGCCGAAACGGTAATGAAACGATCCTGAGCAGGAGTTGTTTTTCGTCGCCCACCAAGCCTTGGTCTTTCCAACACGGAACCTGTTTCTCTGAACCTGTTTCTCTGAACCTATTTCAAAAACGAGATATCACACTTTGGCGGACTTCATTTCAAAATTAGAACATTCATGAAGCATATGCAAAGAACCAAACTTCAGAAAAAAGGCGATCAGATTGACGAAATGTCTCATACTGATTTTTATTGGATCGATTCAAGTTGTTATTGAGTTTTAAATGATTTTTCCGTCGACCTCGGTATAACAGTTCTATTAACGATTATAAGCAGATAAAACAAACTGTTGATCGAAAAATCGAAAAAGAACATGTGGAAGAGTTCATGGCGAATGCTCCTAATGCCGGGTTTCCACCAAGCGGACAGGTCAAAACAAAACACGAACTGTCCGTTCGGACAGAAATTTCGAACAATTTTGTTTGGAAAATGTTCGAAGACTGTTGGGGTTCCCAACGGACTTTCAGTTTACACCAGTCGCGGACAGAAATGAATGAAAACTGTTCGTGTTTTGTTTAAGTTTGATTCAGTTTACATAGAGACACCGGACGTGTAGTTGTGAGAATATGGCACGCTGCAAACTTGAGAGAAAAAAACGACGAGGATTTATTTTTGCTGGCAGTTACATTTTACATTATTAAAAAGAACAAAACTAAACGCTGGTTTTGGATTAGGCCATCCTTAAGGCAAAAAAGGGGAAATATGACGTCTAAACTGTTACAAGATCTCAGAGGAGATGATATGAGTATAGGAGGTAAACTTCGATCAAGTTTTAATAAACATTACGACTTCTTCCCTTCACGCACCGAATCAAACTACCACATTAGATCGCAACAACGTAAATAAAAACAAACTGGGCGTTTACACCAAGCTGACAAACAGTCCTAGAATTCGTAAATCCTTTGAAGTTTACCGACATTGGATGGGACTCTGTTTGTGTCCGTAAAAACGCAATTCGCGGACTTTCGAGTCCGGAAAACAATCCACAAGTTCTAGAACAGTTTGCAAACAGTTCGCGGACTGTCACAAACGGACCGAGTTCGTGTTTTGTTTTTGTTCTGTCCGCTTGGTGGAAACCCGGCATAATAGTATTTTGTTGATGTATAATGCCGAGTTTCCACCAAGCGCACAAAACAAAAACAAAACACGAACTCGGTCCGTTTGTGACAGTCCGCGAACTGTTCTAGAACTTGTGGATTGTTTTCCGGACTCGAAAGTCCGCGAATTGCGTTTTTACGGACACAAAACAGAGTCCCATCCAATGTCGGTAAACTTCAAAGGATTTACGAGTTCTAGGACTGTTTGTCAGCTTGGTGTAAACACCCAGTTTGTTTTTATTTACGTTGTTGCGATCTAATGTGGTAGTTTGATTCGGTGCGTGAAGGGAAGAAGTCGTAATGTTTTTTAAAACTTGATCGAAGTTCATCTCCTATACTCATATCATCTCCTCTGAGATCTTGTAACAGTTTAGACGTCACATTTCCTCCTTTTTGCCTTAAGGATGGGCTAATACAAAACCGGCGCGGCGTTTAGTTTTGTTCCTTTTAATAATGTAAAATGTAACTGCCAGCAAAAATAAATCCTCGTCGTCTCGTTCTCTCAAGTTTGCAGCGCGCCACATTTTCACAACTACACGTCCGGTGTCTCTATGTAAACTGAATGAAATTTAAACAAAACACGAACAGTTTTCATTCATTTCTGTCCGCGACTGGTGTAAACAGAAAGTCCGTTGGGAACCCCAACAGTCCACGAACATTTTCCGAACAAAACTGTCCGAAATTTCTGTTCGAACGGACAGTTCGTGTTTTGTTTTGACCTGTCTGCTTGGTGGAAACCCGGCATAAGGTAAAAATAAAACTCAATTGAATCGTTAATCCAACTTATTCTCATGAAAAAAATGAAAACTATTCAGAATTTCACAACATGTCCTATATTCCATCCATGAATTTTTCGAAAACTTCTATAGGAAGCATAAATATTAATACATAGAAATGAACACAGAAATTTACATTATGTCAAATTTGTCTATTACGCAAAAAAAAATCTTTTTTCCAGAGTTTATTTTCAATTCATGATGAGGTCGACGGAAAAATCTTGTAATCAACTCGTTTATTAATCTAGCGATTAATGGTCTCAAACATTAACGCGCTCGCTCCGCTCACGCGTTAAAATATTTCGACCATTAATCGCTGTCATTAATAAACTAGTTCATTAAATAACTATTTCAGCGATTTTCTCGAAGATTACATACTTTTAAAAACGATTGAATACGATATCCCTAACTCTTGTGGAGCAGACGATGTCGGAGAGAAAAAAAATTAAAGCAAATTTCTTAATATTCGTTTATATCGAGAGTTTTTGTGTAAGTTTTATTTTCAGAGAAATTGAGCATTGGACTTGGAAGAATTGTATCTATCATAAAACATCAGTCTACTATGAATTTAAGGGCAGTAATGTTTCAAGAAGGTGAATAGAAACTTAAAATCTTCGCATATTATCCCAAATTAGTCTGATGTCGACCCGGACAATTATAATTCGAAACCACATGAAGCACAACCCCACACCGACCGACTGTGGTGTTCCAAAACTTGAAATAATTAATCATTTGTTAATGCTTTCGACGTACGAACTGTTACGCCCAAATTCCGTACTTGCATAGCTGCAAACTTGCAAAAGCGAGTGATATGACATCGACTGTTGACATGCTAGAATGTTTTAATTAGAGAAGTTCAAATACCAATCCGTAAGCCGAGGTTTCGTTATCCACAATCTCGTTGACATCGGAAACCAAAATTAAGCTCTCAGTTGCCAGTTTCAATTGATCCACTTCGCAGTCTTCTGTTTTCCAGGGAGATTTCCACCAGGTCTCCTGATGATCCTGCATTATCCAGACGTAGTCCTCTCGGTGCATTCTCAGGCGAAAGGCCTTGAAAATAAAACACGAAAATTATTGGTTACATCTCAAATTGTTTGGCTAATGGTCTCAGTAGATCTTGGTTTGCATGCTCGGTTACTCACTTCGCAGAATATTTCCCCAGCCAGAGCAGAAGAGAAACTAGCCAGAATTATTCGTACATCTAGATCCTGAAATATGAACCTTTTGGTCAATGGTCTTCACAGAAAATTTGGTGAAGAATATACTCACCCTCAATGTTCTCAACTGTTCTTTATAATTTTCAACAGAAAACGTTATAGTTGCTCTGCAAGATATGTTTGCGATTTCTAATTCCTTGACCAGGTTATTTATGGGCAGAAGATAGGTATTTTCGCTCTGGGTAAAACTTATAACGACCTCCCAGCCGAATTGTTTCAAAAATTGTATTTTAGCAGAATTGTGGGAAGAATCTGGTGGTATTGTCCGGAAGAATAATGGAAACTTTCTGCGGTCACTCAATTTTGGGGAAGTTGAACCGAAAGAGATCTGTAGATAGAAACAGAAGCTTAGATTGTTGAACACATTTCAACCTTCAATTACCAAATGAAACAACTCATTAAATTAAAATAAATCGAATGGCGTGAAAAGGTGATGAAAAAAAAAATACCAACCTGCGGAATATTCCAGTAAGGCACAATATTCGCTAAACGTTCTGTAACATTTGAACAACCGGATCCAAGTAAAACAAGTATGTTGTCAGTGGAATAAAGAGCATGAAAAAATCTGTCCACTCCAACTCCTGGATCACACTAAAATAAATTATTTACGTTCATATTTATACACAGTGTGTTTCACTTTAAGTGAATTTATCTATACTAATATTATAAAGAGGAAAGATTTGTATTTTTGTTTGTTTGATACGAATAGGCTCAAAAACTACTTGACCGATTTCAGAAATTCTTTCACCCTTAGAAAGCTACATTATCCTTGAGTGACATAGGCTATACTCTTCACCTGAAAAAAATAGGGATACCTACTATAACTTCAATAATTACAAAAAATCAGCCATAATCAGCTATTTTCACGTGCGCTGCAGAAACCGGACTTACGTGGATACATTTATGACGGAAATGTACCTCTTAAATAGTTCTACAAAAAAGTCCGCGATAGCATATATCTATCTCTCAAGATTGACTTGCTATAACCTGTTTATGGTAATCATGCACTATTTGGGAGTGTGTTTTTATAAATTGGGTATTGATCCTCATCCAACCTAATACGTTATTTATCCCCAGTATTTAATTTAGAACGAAATTGTCCTTCACATCATACAATTACAACGAGTACATCAAAAGATATGGCAGGTTGAAGTGTTGAAGATGAAACCGCCGCGTGAAACGAATTTCTACCCGGGCGAAGCTGGCACGGCCTGCTTGTAACTTATAAAGGGTTTGCCAATAAGAGGTGTTATTTTGAATAGCTCGCTATTTCGGTGAATATAGCTTTTAAAGCTACCTTGTAGAACCGCAATACAAAAATTCTTGGCAAATTTGAGCTGTTGGGACAAGTTAGTGATGTGAAGAATAAAACCCGTACACGTCGCTCTAGAACAGCCGAGAATATTGCTGCTGTAGCCGAAAATCCAGGTTTGTCCATTCCTCGTAGTTCTTCGGAATTAGGCAATCCACAAACGTCATTAGGTACACCGTATTTTGCATAAAGACTTGAGTCTTAAGGCTCATAAAGCGCAGTTAACACAAGAACTCAAGCCGGCCCATCACCAACAACGTCGTGTCTTTGCTGATTGGGTCCTTGAAATGCATGAAAATGATCCGGAATTCCGTTGAAAAATCATCTTCAGTGATGAGGCCCATTTCCACCTCGGTGGCTCAGTCAACAAGCAAAATTGTCGCCTCTGGGGCTCGGAAAACCCAAGAGTTATTGTTGAAAAGCCTCTCTATCCTCAGCGACCTCAGCGTGTGACTGTTTAGTGCGGTTTATGATCTGGCCGGGTCATTGGACCTTACTTTTTCGATAATGTGATTTAATTAATCACCGAGATCTTGTGATTTAACGCCTTGCGACTTCTTCCTTTGGGGCCATGTGAAAAAGAAGCTCTATGCCTCATTCAAGATCTCAGAGATGGAATTCGTGACTCGTGAGGCTATCGAGGGCATAGGGCAGCCACTTGGTTATGGAAAATTTCATGAAAATCATATGGTCTATAGTCGTGGTCGTGGTGGTCATTTGGCTGATGTTATATTTTCCATTATTAACGGCATCCTTCATTACTTTCCTCTTTATAATGAAATAAACATCCGATCATTTATCTTAAAAATGGCAGTTTTCTTTGAATGTCAAAATAACACCTCTTATTGGAAGACCCTTTATTTATTTCTGTAGCTCCGGTTTTCTTTTTCTACCATGGCTGTATGTATCTTTTGACCTTGAGAAGAATCGTAGACTCGAACTAAATTTGAACTTTTTTTATGTGGTATATTTATTAATTCACAGTAGGTATATTAGAAATAAATTTGGCGCATTTCGACTAGTGGTGGATACCACTTGAAAACAAAACGCGCTGAGAACTCTACCTATACACGGTGGCGTGGAAACCAGATCAACAAGATTTGTAGTTTTTGTATGTTCAAATATAATAATAATAATAATTTCCTTATATTCGTCAAATGCAGTATACAAAAATAGGTACACCAAAGTTAAATGAAAAAAACAACTAAAACCAAACAGCAATAAAGCCTCGTAGATTAATGAAAAGCAATTCAAATTAAAAACTAATACCATAGAATTATGTATCTATTTTGGAAATACCCTTAACGAAGTCGGTGTTGATTTTACGAAGGATATTAATAATGTATCTGTGTTCCTACCGTTAAAATGTTTGAAATAATAGTTTCAAACTCGCCCAAATTAATTTAGTTATTGGAACAGACACAACTCACCCTCGTATCATTCACTAATAACTTCAGAGTGTAACCTGGCAACAAATTAATTTCATTTATATGTCGAATAGCCACTCTAGCAGCCAATATTTCACTTTCGCCCTCTCTCCTCTCACCCCACTTCGTCGACAACTCGAAAAGCCCCAAGATATTCACAACCGTTTTTTTAGTCGAGGTTACATTCGACCCTACGTCCGTTGAAAGAAAAGTCGAGTTCCCAGCAAAAAAATTGTCGTCAAAAAAATCGAGATCAATGAATTTTGTATCGTTCTTGGCGGAAATGAATGGCTTTTTGTTAGGGATCAAAACTGGATCCTTCATTCGAATGTAGAAGGTGATGAGACCCACTGACACAACAAGTATGCACACGTGTTTTTGGAATATACTGAGATTCATTCTTCTTCAAGAAATAATCGCGGTTGAAACATTCTTGGTGGAATATTTCATTCCAAAACGGCAAGGAAAGGCATATTACACGAACTGGACTAAAAAACAATATCCTTCTTGAAGTTTTAAAGAGGCCTGTTGTAAAGTACTTCAATCTGCGCGGTAGGAAAGCCCCTCGAGAAACAATCGACAAGTCAGCTTTTTAATTTTCTGCCCCTCAGATTATCAAGGTTTCGACACCACTTGGTCGACAAAGAAAGATGGGGATCACTTACAGCGAATATTATATAATATAATAATCTGAAAACGAAGAGTCGATTCAAATGGAAAATTATAGTCGAACAGTCGAACTGTTGAACTGTGTACCCCCTATTTACAATTTCCTCAAAAGAAATTCCTTTTCTCAGCTCCAGCAGAGAATGATAAGGCGTTTTCAATCAAAAAAATACAGAAAATCCCTGTTAACTCCTTAAAATCTTGGTACCTATACCAGTGGCGGCTCGTGACAGTTTAAGATGGTGAGGCACATTGGAGAAAAAAGGTTCTCTGTCGTGGCGTTGCCATGAAAAAGGCTGTTGCAAAACTGATGATTAGAATAATTCTCTATCGCTAGCATACCTAATCAAGGTCATCTTTTTCGAGAAACATTTTGGTTTGTAAAATATTTACTTCTAGCGATGAAGAATTATCTTACTCGAAAACTAAACATTTTAAAGGGTGTGGATAAAAAGTAATTTGAAGCCATTTGAAGAAAATGAGCATCCTTATTGAAATTCTTCAATTTTGGACCTTGTTAAGAACATACTCTACAAGCAAGTTGCTTTCCATCATATCATCATCAGATTTGAAACACCCATTAACCAGAACATTGAGAAAATTGAAGTTTATGTCACTCTGATAATGAAGTAAAATCTTCCACTTTCCCATAATTTTTTCGTTACGTCAGCCACGCCAGATAAATTAAGAAAAATGTTGATGCCAATGAATAGAAATACTAATTTGGCACTAAGAGATGAAATAATATGAAGTGGTTACCATTAGAACAAACCGACCTAATTCTGATACCAGTAATACCGCTTCAAACGAACACCCTGTGGCCGGTACTATTATTTTAGGCTGATATATCAGTGCAAGAGCAACCATTTTTGCATTAAAATTATTCCGTAACTGACGTAAGTAATGAGATTATCTATACTTCATTGCACTAATACATATACCTATAAATGACTAATGCTAGTGAACTCTCTTCTTCGTCAGTTGCGTAATATTCTCAAGACATTCTCTCGAATCTGGGATAGATCGCTTTACTTCTTGAACTATATATGATTTATCCCCATAAGAATTACGCCAAAAACTATGCTGATTAGCTGAAAAATCAAAAAAATCACAAATCTTTCGAGCGTTTACATCTAACTGGGGAATTTGTGATTTTGTGACGTCCCATCGGTCCCGTTAAATACATTTCCCCTTCGGGTCTCCGATGGTAATTGAATTCAGTAATAAGATTGAAAGACATCTTATGAACACTGAGACAAACCTAAATCTACACGAAAAACAGATAAAACGATTTTTACAAATCGAACCCAATTTGAAAACTGACCCGAGTTCATAGATTTGAAAACTGACCCGAGTTCATAGATTAAAGAACTAGTTCCCGAATAGTGCAGAACAATTACAGTTTGCCCTTCGCGAGAGAATATCAAGACTAGAGGAGAGGCTAGCCTCAGACTCAACGTAATATTTGGCGTTTAGGGGTGCGGTTTTCTCGCCTGCCGTCCGTTCCCTATGATGTAAAATGACGCGTAAAGAAAGGCAGTGTGAGGCCTGCCTCTGGCATTTACTGGGAGTTGGATACCCAGCAATCGTGAGACACTGAAACTTAGACCCAACCGGAGACGCATTTTATTGCTATATAATGAAGGGAAATTTCGATATAAATGCGTATGGAAGAAGATAATGAAAACAATTTTAATTGATTGAATAGATAATTAATAAATTGTATGATATTTATACGTGTAATTTTCGACGTTTATTGGTGAGGCACTGCCTCACCTGCCTCATAGGACAAGCCGCCACCAAGCGCGGATCCAGGGGGGGGGGACATGGGGGTCATGACCCCCCCCCTAGACTGGACGAACCCTAGAATTTTGTGTTTGACGAAAAAATGTTTCGATTGAAAAAATAGAATTGAATCATATTTAAGTGAATATTGGAGGGTAATTAGTTCCAATAATGAAAAAAATCTGATTTTTGGGAGAATAATTTGATCCATTTCTTTGAGTAGAATATTACAAACCAGCTCAATTGATTTGAAGAGAGCTACGGATGCCATAAAAGATACGATCAGTGTGTTACGAGAAAAAAGGGAAAACGCGTAGTTTTCCGACAGCTTTTTGAAGAGGCAAATGAAGTCGCTGAGCAGCTAGATGTGACTATTAAATGCCCTAGAATAGTCAAAATACAAATACACAGAGCCAATAATCAGCCTGCCCAGTCTGCAGAAGAGTATTTCCGCAGGTCTGTGTACATTCCTCTTCTGGATTCAATGATAAACGACTCTAGACTCTAGGTCTAGAGGATCGACTGTCATCCGAAGTAATTAATTTATTCAAATTAGTTGAGTTTTTATACCTAAAGACGTTTATTCAAAAAATGAAAATGAAGATATTGAAATAGTTAATGAGTTGGTAAATCAGTACAAACTTCTATTAGACAATCCTCCTGTTTCAATCGTTACGAATGAATATCGCTTATGGAAGATGAAATGGCAACGAGAGAAGAAGATTCCACAGACAATATATAATCTCCTAGAAAACTGTGATTCTGACATGTATCCAAATGTGAGAAAATTTCTCAGTATACCTACTCGCAACACTATCAGTTAGTGTAGCAACGGCAGAGAGGTCATTTTCCATTTTCCTGAGAAGGCTCGAAACATGGTTAAGAGCTTCGATGGCAGAAGAACGACTTATTGGACTTTGGACTAGCACTTCTTCATATCCATAATGACATATCTGTTGATGTAGGTAGAGGAAGTCATCACTCGTTTCGTAAGATGGAGAAATAGAAAAATTCCCTTTGCTATTTAGTTATACCGTTGTTATTTTTCTCATAAAGTTTTTGTTTTTGTTATAAATCAAATAAACTTCTTGTTTGTGTTAGACCTCATCAGAATTTTATTTTGGGGATGCTGATTTGTCTCCAAAAAATCATTTGGCGGGTATGTAATCCACCTGACCGTGACCCCCCCGTTTCTCGAGAGCTGGATCCGCCACTGGCCGCCACTGACCTATACAAAAGCATTGTTTAAACCACAGACCAACGTTTAAACAATGACAAAAGATAGGTAGGTACCTCAAATTCGATTTGTATATAACGGATGTTTCCGAACTAAACGCCCCAATGAAAAAGAGTAGAAGTTAAATAATACAATTTTGTCATAAAAATACAAAAGTCCTTATTCGGGAATCGGGGAATCCCCGCATTCCAAAGAAAAAGATTTCTATCGATAATTGTCAAAATCAGAAACCATCTGTCATCCGACAGTTGTCAACCTCCAAATTTAAATAAGCGATTTTAACAAACGACGTTACTTGAATGCAATTTGAATATTATCTTGAACAACGAATTTATTGCACAACTAAAGGGCTTAAACTATCATATATACAAAGATAGTCTCAGAAAGAGGCTGTGTGATGTCAATAACCCGAAACTACGTAGTGACGTGGTTTTATTTGATTGTGAATCATCCAGCTCTTGTTTACATGGTTTAAATAGTTTGAATCGAATCATATCAAACATGAGTGATAATTCTGAGACTGAAGATGTACGGGAACTCTTTGTACAAGACGGTGTCCTCTTGTATTCTGCTGCTGCTTCATTTATAAGTTTTGTAAAATCTGTTGGCACACTTATGATTACAGAGTATTCTGATGGAAATAGATGTATAGAATGGAAACCAATAGATGTAACAGTAGATTCAGACATTCAAGATCAGGAATGGGCAGTGGTGAACACTGTAGAAAGACGAATAAGAACTTTAAGTGGTTCTGTACCACCAGACTACAAAAACAGATCCAGATATTTGAGAGTCAATTTCGAAGAAATTAAAAGTTTTCGGGTTTCCGACAAAAGCAGGAGATTAACTTTCAATGATGGAAAATCAGAGCAAATTAGTACTTATCTGTTTCAACATGGAAATTGTGAGCATTTTGTACATTTCTTGAAATCACTTATACAAACAATTCCCGCAAGAAGAGATAAGCATCTGTTTGTTGTACTCGATAAAACAAATCCTGAAATAGAGAAAATGGATAGATCTTTCGCAGAACTGAATGTTTATACTGAAGGTCCATGCGTGTGGAAATTATGGGATGAATTTCAGGAGAGGCCAATGGTAGCCACTTTTGAAGCTTTTGCCAAAATCACGGATTTAGGTAAATATGATGAAAATTACAGATTCGTAATTTGATTCAATATCTAGTTTATAGGAGTCCAGAACAAAGAGAACTTAGTGATGACGTCAAGGAGATACTGAATAAAAGTATTACAGAATGTGGAAGTTCTTCGACAAGTCATTCACAAGGTGATTATGAAGTGATAGATGTGCCTTATTTGCCAAAACGGAGAGAGTTCCCTAGAGGAAAATCTTTAACATTAGATCAGTGGCTTGGAGTACAGGATCACGAAGGAAGAATTGAAGATTCTGAATGTTTAAAACTTATAATATTTCAAGGGGTAAGTCATGTCTTTCTATAGCTTTCTTCGTTTCATTCACTCAAGAGATTCATTTAGGGAATTACTCCTTCGCTAAGAAAAGAAGTATGGAAATACCTCTTGGATTACTATCCTTGGAACTGTACAGAGGGGGAGAGACAAAAAACAATTTCCCAAAAAAATGATGACTATTTCTCCATGAAATTACAATGGAAAACAATGACAAGGATCCAAGAGGACAATTTTACAGATTATAGGGAAAGAAAATCCCAAATAGAAAAAGATGTCAGTCGAACTGACCGAACTGTTGACTTTTATGCTGGAGATAATAACCCTAACCTTCAAATTCTTAATGACATCTTGATGACATATGTTATGTACAACTTCGATTTAGGTTATGTTCAAGGAATGAGTGATCTCCTTGCTCCGATTCTACACTTGATGCAGAGTGAAGTTGATGCTTTCTGGTGTTTTGTTGGATTCATGAATAGATTGGTAAGTATTAAAATTCATTCACATATTTCATGCATATAATTTATCTTCTGGGATGAATGCAAAGTAACTATTATTTCTGCAGAGTTCGAATTTTGATGCGGACCAAAATGGAATGAAAGAGCAGCTGAGTAATTTATTCACACTTATTGCCTTTATAGATCCCGACCTTGCGTCTTATTTCAATAATCATGATTCAGGAAATATGTTCTTTTGTTTTCGCTGGCTGTTAGTTTGGTTTAAGCGAGAACTCAGCGAAGAAGATTGCATGTCTCTTTGGGAGGTATTATGGACAGGCTTTCCTTGTGAAAATTTTCATCTTTTACTATGCTGCGCCATTCTCACTCAAGAGAAACAAGTTTTATTGGAAAATAATTATGGATTCACAGATATACTAAAGGTATTTATTGATCATCATCTAATTTGTTGAAATATGAATAAATGTGTTGCTTTAGCACATCAATGACCTTTGCGGAAGATTGAATATCGAAAAGATTTTGAGCGATGCCCAAGGAATTTACTACCAAATAAAAGAATCAAAACAGTCGAATGACATTATAAGACTTCTACTAGGGCTTCCAACAGCAGGAAATAGTTTGAGTGATAATCGGGAAACTTCTCCGTTTGAGGAAAATATAGGCTCTAGTACTGATTCCACCAACTTGCTACCACAAAGTTCTCAAGAGAGTGTGAGGTTAAGTCCTGACGAAAATAGTTTCGAAAAGTGTTTATCATCTAATTTCTTATAATTGACCAAGTTTTATTACTGAGCAGCTTGTATAAAATTATTACGAATATTGTTTATGGCTCTTGTATTATTGAATTTTAAAATATGACTTTCCACAAAGATTTCGATTTTTCTTTGCAAATTCGGCCTCCTATTCCTACATAATGTGTGTTCTAGTTGCCACACCCTGAAATTCCCTCTCTAAATATGTGTAAAATCGAGGACCAAAAAAATAAGCTAGAGGTTTGACAGTGAGATATATATTTACATTTTTAAATATTATGTTTACAATGTAATGAGGGGTGAAATAAGTGGACTAAAAGATTGACAAGATCACACAGTTAACACTAAAATTGAAGTAAATCACACTGAGCACTCTTTGTTCAAATAAATAAAAAGATAAGTCAATACTCATTGTGTTAAATCACTTGTATAAAATGGGGTGGGTCTATTAACAGATCCCCAAAACATAATCACTTTAGTTTCTTCATGCATTATGAAGAAAAAGAAGGGTACTTCCGTTCTGAATATAACTCTGCTACCCAATTTGGAAAGTCCAGTAAGTGTTGTAGCAGCTGCTTCTGTCCCAGTTTCAGTTATATGCATATAAACTTTGTGGATCACTTTATCAGCAAAAAGTCCTGGGTTTTCGAAATTGACAGGATTTTCTGGCCTGTTGATGCTATCTCTCAAATTATCCAAATTTTCAGGCAATGATCGTGATTTTCTCGTGACTCGTCTACCAATTTTGTCGCCTATTTTTTTGTAAATCACTTTGTGTGTGGAATTTGTGACTACTTGCTCGCAAGTTGTCACATTGTTATTCACTTTATCAAAAAGATCAGTGCAGTTGACTGTCTCCCCAAATCTGTTGAAAATCAGTACAGAGTCGTCTCCTTCGTAAGGATTATTCGGTATGGAAGGAGAAATGGGATTAATGACTGAATTTCCTAGATTAACTTTTCCTGATAGATTTGGTATAGGGGCAGTTGCTCCAGGGGATAACAAGGCTAAGTTGGCCTCTGCTGGATTGAACAGCGTTGAAATTCCCAAATGTTTCAAAGGAGTTTTCAGGTCCAATGTCGTATCTATCAACATCTTAGGGAATAGTATGACAGAAGAGGTTAACTGTACATTTGATACAAGTCTTTGTAAATGTTCCATGGTTAAGACGTCCTCCAATGATTTCAGTTTGTCCTTTGTTGAATCCATTGGTTTCACCACATACATGGTGGTTTGGTTGCCTTTATATGGGAATCCTATAATCTCGCAGTTGAGGATTTTATCCTTGAAATAGGGAAAATCTCCACCATTGGACATCATATCTACCCATATGTCACTCGGTTGGTTTTTGCCATTCATAAAGAATTTGCGCCTGTAAATACAACAATGAAGAAAATTCTGGAACTCCAAACAAAGGATAATTCTATCTAATGCTACCTACCGTTTGGTGGCGCCATCATAGAAGGGGTATTCCCATTGTGCATTGAAGTACATGGCACTCGCTAGTATGACTTTGGTATCAGCAGAAGGTGGATCAGATAGCACCTCCTTGATCCTTCCTTTTGTTCTATCAGAAACCCAAGCGTTGATGGACTTTTGGGCATGCACAGGGTCTTGTTGGAAGTCCAAATTCAAAACTTCACTTTGGTAAATACTTTCAGCAGTATTTTTATACAGTTTTCTTATGGGAAAGTTGTTTTGGACGAAGATAGCTGTTGCAAAGTTGACTTGGGTTCCTATTATGAATCCTGAAGTCCTCTCCAGTTTCAGTATCATCTTTCCGAATTGCTCGTGAACAATTTGTGATTTCTTGTCGAGGTCTGGCACTCCAGTTGCGAAACCCAACAGCGTAGAAATTTCTTGGTAGGTTTTCCCGTTAGCTCCAAGGAGGACAAGGGCAAGGGATCCTAAAAACATTGAATATTATATGAGCCCGATTCATGCACGAAAAAGTATTGTGTTGGGACAAATACTGACCCCTGAGGAATTCCAAAATCAAAATTTAATTCCAACATACCTGCCATACTGACTGGTGCGAATACTATATTGTTATACTGATTGCTTGACTGGCTCTTGATGACTTTGTTCACAGCCACCGTTAATTTCATCAACCCTGTCGAAATGGCATTGGTCACAAATAGATCGTATTCCGGAGTACCTCTTGGAGGTATTCGCACTTGCTTGAGTACCTCCGTGTTATTTCCGTCGTTGAATCGATTGGGCCCTGGGATTCTTCCGAGAGGTGCAGCAAATGGTGCCTGGACTTGGTAAACTTTATTGTTGTAAATAACGTTGCCATTATCATCAGGATAATAGACCATCTGTGTGCCGGCATGTGCGAGAGACACCAGTAGAAGTGGTAGTAGTCTATACATTCTGAAATACAACAGTCAATGTTTTATAAAATTTGACAAAGTGGGAAATAGAAGAAAATTGATTCTGAAGATAACTCAACACTGATTATGATTACTTGTCGAATGGTATTTGTTTCTTGAGTAAACTGTATAAACACTATGAATTTGTTCTTTCTGTAATATTCATAATTTATCTTCATCTCGTACTGAAATTGCTATAATTGCAAACGAATTGTTGACCAACCTAATAAAAATTATGAGACAACTAACGTATTTCCCTGATATAACACCGGCTTACTTTTTTCTCTTTCAAAAACCTAAATTATCAGTTCAGGCTACTCGTTTATATTCGATAAAAGACATTCGCAGCGAGTTCTAAAGTAGATTGCTGCAAAGGCGTTCGACTAAGTGATTTTTTCGGGAATTGTCCATCTACATCTACATTCAAGGTTGCTTTAGGATACACATAGATGCTAATCAGAAACAAACAAAGCCAAGGAATATCCGAAAGTTGGTATCGAAGTGAACTTGAACTCCAATATGTATATTATGCTGATAACGATTTGATTACACTTAGTAGTACAGCCAACTTATTTATAATATAAATATAGAGACAAAATAAGAAGTTTATCAATTCATAAATTATGTATGAGAAGAATATTTACATTAGGTATTGTTTTAGCTATTAATAAAGTTGCAGGTGCAAGAAAATACCTTTGTTTATGAGTTTATGGTTGCCCTATCAAGAAAAAAATGGTGTACTCAAAATCCGAATTATCTCTAGAAGTAATCAACAATACACCACAACTATTCCGGAATAGATAAGCAATCTCCCAAAGAACATTAGATTAATTCTTGGTCGAAGTTGATATAACGTATGGTTCGAAAGTTTTGGGAAAAATTTCAAAAGCATATAACTCTGACTTAAATAATCTTATATTTTATCGAATTATTCAACAATTTAACTTAACTATCCTTATTATAAATCAAAATTCAAGTAACAGACAAGGGACCATTATTTTCGATTTGCCTAATTATTCCCCTGACACGTTGCTTCTCAATCAGACCAGGTGAAATTTTTCCCAAAACTTTCGGACCATACGTTACACTGCGCAAAAAAATTAACGCACATTATGGAAATCTCAAATTTATTCTACAACTGAAGGTGTTCTCTTTGATAATTATTTTTATCAGAATTATGCATGCATATGTTATCCACTTTCAACGTTTTTCTTCAATACAGATGTTTTCTCCCAGCAGGAATAAAAAAAGATGATATTATCAGATTTTGAATGTATTGGCTCCATTCTAAAATGGAGCCAATACATTCTCGATCAATTCTAGTGATCAATAGTTTTTCTTTCGTTTGATTTTCTACACTTGATCGCTATGCAACGCGAAACACGCAATTTGACCCAAGAGGAATGTGCCCAAGCGGTAGTTTTGCGAGAAGAAGGGTGGACATACACAAGAATTGCAGAAAGGTTTGGAGTTTCCCATACAAGTGTGTCCAGAATGTTGCAGCGATTCAGGGAGACAGGCATGAATGTCCGAAGACCAGGACAGGGTAGACCACGGGTAATAACTGCCATTCAAGAACGTTACTTGAGAGTTTCTTCGTTGAGACAACGGTTTGCAACCGCTCGCCTCCTTCAAAATCAGCTTGAGCAAACTCATTAGGTGCAAATTAGCGCTCAGACAATAAGAAATCGCCTCAGAGAATATGATTTAAGGCCTCGTGTCGCGGCAAGAGGCCCAGCTCTTACCCCAGCCCATCGAAGGGCGCGTTTGGATTTTGCGAGAGAGCATTGGGAAGAGGCCGATTGGGAAAGAGTTCTCTTCACAGATGAGTCTAGATTCTGCCTCTACCATTGTGATCGACGTTCCCTTGTATACAGACGTCCACATGAAAGATACGCTCAGTGCAATTTCCTGAATACTACTGGTTTCGGGGGAGGATCGATTATGGTATGGGGTGGAATATCTTTGACTGCTCGCACAGTCCTAGTGGTCGTTGATAATGGAGCTATGAATGCTGATAAGTATATAAGGAACATTCTTGAAGAGCATGTAGTGCCATTTGCCCCATACATTGGTGAAAATTTCATTTTTATGGACGATAATGCCAGACCCCATCGTGCTCGCATCGTTCAGGAGTACCTTGAAGAGGTTAAAGTCTCTCGAATGGAATGGTCAGCAAGAAGTCCAGATCTCAATCCGATTGAGCAGGTTTGGGAGAACCTCAATAGAAGGCTGAGAAGATCAGAAAATCATCCAGCTACTCTCAATGACTTAGGAATCCAACTCGGAGAAATCTGGGAAGGATTAGATCAGAACATTTTAAGATCACTCATTTTGAGTATGAACGTTCGTTGCCGAGCTGTAATTAACGCAAGGGGTGGATATACCAAGTATTAAATCACTTATCAGCATTTCAGTATTTTGAAAATTGTTCATTTCTCTTCTTTCACATAAGATTCGGTGAAATCCTGAATTTTTCTTCCATTTAATGTGTCTTGTTTCGTTCAAAACCTTCCCGAGAGAACATAAAAAATAAGTTATAAAGTCGATGTAGAGTTAACTTTCATTAAAATTGAGATTTTCAGAATGTGCGTTAATTTTTTTGCGCAGTGTATTTCAAGAAGTACCAAGGTAAAATTTCCATTCATTTGAAATAAGAAATATATTCTCATTTAAAATATCAAATGGTAAACAGCAATAGCAAACACCCTTCGTAACATTTGGGGGGTTTATGTTTCTTTAAGTCTCCTATAAATCTTCAATAAAACAGTAAAATTTTAAGAAAACTCGATAATCTGTCTGTGAAAAAACTTGCAATATGAAAAGAAATAAATCATTGAATTTCGAATCAAATGAAAATTACAAATGGCATCTTAACGATCTGTTAAATTTGGGGAACAAAACCAGGGAATATGAAATTGTTCTGTAGATTTATCGAGTTCATCTTCAACTTTCGATTTGGAAAATTTCCAGTTTGTTTTAACGATATTCGGATGTAAATGCAGTCGACCCAGAAAGATTCTAAATAAGCAATTACCCGAACAACATTGGCAATGAGTATATGAAATTGTACTTATACCACAATGACGGGGATTTTCAGAATAAATGAACTGGTGTTTTCTTCACTTACGTATCGAAATTTCCCACACAACTTTTACTTCATTCCTGCCACTCAATCACCTCGAAACTTGGTCCAGTTGGAATCACATTAGGAGTTCACCGATAAACCACGAAAAACTTCTGTCTTCGCAAAACGAGGAGGCAGATTCGTGTCGTTCGAGGTCCAACCATGTGTAGTCACTAGCTGACCTTCCCCACCAGAAGCAATGAATTCGAATTAATGAAAGACCGGAGCTCCGGTGATTTCCATGTTTATAGAACGGAGAACCGCGATCTTATCATTTGTTTATTCCTGCCACCCACAAGCGGATTTCACGGAAAAGTTGGATGCTCCGAAAAGTGCCCTCTGGCTATGACAACGCGGGCAGGAGTTGAGCGTCATCAGAGACTTGTAAAACCCGGAGTCAAAGTTCACGAATCGAATCGATTCCACCGAAAAATGTTCCCAGTATCGCCTTTTTTTTCGCGAACCGTTAAGGCGATTCAGCGGTCCCAAAGCTTGGGCCAGTTTATAGACCACATCAGGAGGTCCCAACAGGAACACGCAATCGTTCATATTGGCATGTAATTTTCATCAAAATTCTAATTGAAAAATTAATTCACCTCGAAGAATTTATCGGTTCCAATGGGTTGGGTTAACAATTTCAGTCTACAGTTCCCTTGAAGCAAATATTACTATGTCCACATCAAACCCACTCGAAAATTATTGGGATTCATTTTCCATCTTCCCTTTTAAAAAGAAAATCATTGTAAACATACAATTTTTCTGGAAATACCAGTTCTTCCATGTCGTCTCGTGGGGAATCACCTTTATTTCCCTGATAATTCTTAAGTTTGATGTGCAAAACAGTTGAATAATACACGAAAATGGTAATACCAAAATTTGTTGGGGTATCATTTCAGAAGAAAGCTACTTTCCACGAACTATTCAACATAAACATTACCCGCATGAAAAAGCTGCCGGCCGACAAAGTATGCAGAGGTCATTGTTATAGTTTATTTCCCAATGATCGATTTTAAGAACAATTATGCGACAAATTTAACAATGGTGGTATATGATGGCGTTATTATATTGGTCAGTGGCGGTGATTTGTAGTTTCCTTGATCTAAATATCATGGAATGTATTATTTTTGCAAAATCATGATTGTAGAAACGATTTTCACAACATCTGAATTCGTACTTTTCATGAGGTAACCAAAAATCCATCATATTAAGGTACCTGACCATGCCCATGGATTATTCTGCTACAAGTTAGTTCAAACCTTCACAGAAAATTCCATAACTAAGAATGAACTGCAAGGGCGGATTTACGGGGGGGGGGGTACTGGGGGTAACTACCCCCCCCCCCCATGAGCATCGAAGACGAAAAAAGTGGTACACATAAAATTTTTCATACATTGTATACCTGATTTAATGGTTTTCAATCGTTATTACCCCCCCCCCATGATCTTTATTACCCCTCCCATGAAAAAGAGCTATATCCGCCCTTGATGAACTGCATCTCCTTCAAAGATTACTTGGAAATGGATTCGGGATTATTGGTAAGTACATGCCTGCACTTACTCATTAGTTCCATTTATACAAGTGGGTAATTACATGAACACGTGTATGAATACATTAGATCAGTAAATATCTCCCAAAGACTGTCTCCAATACTGATAAAAGTTATACTCACTTTACTTTTCCTCAAATAAAATTGCCATAATGTGAATTCCTCCAAGCGTCCGAACATATTTGTCATCACCAAATTTGGAAAAAATAGAGCAAATAAAAGTTGACTCAAGAAAGGCCTATATGGACATTCTTGGTATCAAATTATAGATCGTTCTATCCAATAAGAACAAATTCAAGTCGCTATCTATAATAGATTATATTTTCACCTGTCAAATGGCATTTTTTGAAAAATCCGAAATTTCAAATTGTCACAGCTTCCGCTCTGCTGAATTTATCCACATTTCTTTTGTACATTGGGAATCGGCATGGTCTAGAATATCTCTGAGCATAATAAAATCGATATCGAAAATCTCAACTTTTTGGGTGAAAAATAACAAAGGGGTAAGATCCCCCAAAAACACCATATTTGTCATCACCGAGGAATCCCTGGCGAATCCAAAGTCGTTTTCTAATCTCGAAGATCTACTACCCATTCGAATCATGCAGAATTAGAATACTCATTCGACTGATCAGTACCATCTCTACTTTGAGTGCTCTGAGCGCCCGAACAAAACTCTAAAATGAAATTTGGAAAAACTAAAACAATTAAAAGTCGACTCAAGGAAGGCCTATATGGACATATTTGGTCCATTTGGTTTTCGAGGTCGTTCTATCCAATAAGAACAAATTCAAGTCGCTATATATCATGGTTTAGATTTTCACCTGTCAAATGACATTTTTTGAACAATCAGAAATTTCAAATTGTCATAGCTCCCGCTCTGCTGAATTTATCCACATTTCTTTTGTACATTGGGAATCAGCATCGTCTAGAGTATCTCTGAGCATAATAAAATTGATATCGAAAATCTCAACCTTTGGGGGAAAAATGACAAAGGGGTTAGATCCCTCAAAAACACCATATTTGTCATCACCGAGTAATCCTTGGCGAATCCAAAGTCGTTTTCTAATCTCGAAGATCTACTACCCATTCGAATCATGCAGAATCAAAATATAGGTTTTCGAGGACGCTCTATCCAATAAGAACAAATTCAAGTCGCTAACCATCATAGTTCAAATTTTCACCTGTCAAATGGCATTTTTTGAAAAAACCGAAATTTCAAATTGTCATAGCTCCTTCTCTCCTGAATTTATTCACATCTCGTTTGAACATTTTCAATCAGCATTGTCGCAAGTATCTTTCAGCATAAAATAGATTTCGAAAATCCCATTTTTTTGGGGGAGAAATGACAAAGGGGTAAGACCCCCCAAAAACTACACCATATTCGTCATCAACACGAAATCCCTGGGGCATCGAGTGTTGATATTCGATCGTGAAGTTCTTCACCCTATTCGGATCTTTCAGAATATCCATTCTGCTGACCCATAACACCTAAACTCCTCATACTCTAATATGAATTCTTAGGAATTTTCACCGATAAAATAAATCTTGATGGTACCTAGAATAAGTAATTTATGGATTCAGTAATGCTCGGCTATAAATTGAAGGTCGCATCTCAATTTACTATGCAGCCAATGTTGTTGTTATCTCTTCAGAATGAACAATTAATAGACAATTGCAATTTCAGTCGATTCGATTCGTAGATAATCGATGTGGTTTCCAAGTTCAAAACAGTTCCTATACCTCTGGGCTTATAGCTATTGATTGATGGTGATTATAAACTCTTTGAAGCGGCAGTAATTCTTGATCATTTCCTTCTTCAATTTTAATAAGTGTCTTTACAGAATTATATCTTTGATCTGTACAGAAGCCCATTGTTACTGGTGATTCTTTTACGAATTTTATTCAGAAAGATCAATACAGATTTTGTAAGAAATGACGGAAAGGAACATAATATACAGGGTGTTTGGTAATTCGATGTGAACCTTGAAAAGGGATATACTAGACGTCATTTGCAGTGAATTGCGTCGAGTGAAGCCTGGTCCGAAAATCTA
Organism: Adalia decempunctata; assembly: GCA_951802165.1. Lineage (NCBI taxonomy): Eukaryota > Metazoa > Arthropoda > Insecta > Coleoptera > Coccinellidae > Adalia > Adalia decempunctata. Next base: position 30,638,464 of record OX637699.1, read on the forward strand.
TGGTTCCGAAGATATCGCGATTTTTCAACTTTTTTGAAATTTTCTGCTTCGTTATCGAAAACAATTAATTTTGTGAAAACTACTCGACTCTTAATATCCAATGAATATTTTTTTCAAAGCTGAGGAGATGGTCCTCATTTCTTGTAAAAAAGTATTCACTTAAAATTCAGATAACCCGAGATATACAGGGTCATAAATGGCTGCACCTGTTTTCCTCATAAAATCTTGATGAAACAATTGAGAATTACTTGAAAATAGTATTATGAACTTGGTGTACAAATGTCAAGAAAAACTTCCCTGTTTCATCAGCTTTCCAAAAAGGTACATATGTCAATAATTCCCTCATGCAATCAAAAAATTTGGCCGGAAAACCAAGCATACAACAGACTTTTTCGAGTCATTCAGATATCCTATTATCCTTTATTTCACTCAGCGTGATTCGTAAGCCGAAAGCGGGCCATGGTTCGATCACTAAATGACTCGAAAAAGTCTGTTGTCTGCTTGGTTTTACGACCATATTTGTTGATTGCATGAAGGAATTATTGACATTATGTACCTTTTTGGAAAGCTGATGAAACAGAGAAGTTTTTCCTTACATTTGTACACCAAGTTCATGATACTTTTCTCGAGTAATTCTTAATTGTTTTATCAAGATTTTATGAGGAAAACAGGTGCAGCCATTTATGACCCTGTATATCTCGGGTTTTCTGAATTTTTAGTGAATACTTTTTGGCAAGAAATGAGGACCATCTCCTCAGCTTTGAAAAAAATATTCATTGAATATTTAGAGTCGAGTAGTTTTTACGAAATCGATTATTTTCGATAACCAAGCAGAAAATTTCAAAAAAGTTGAAAAATCGCCCTATCGTCGTAACCATAGATTTTAGGACCATGCTTTACTCGACGCAATTCACTGCAAATGACGTCTAGTATATCCCTTTCCAAGATTCACGTCGAATTACCAAACACCCTGTATACAATCAATTATACGTATGAACGTATGGTACAAAAGCAAAGACAAAACCTCAGCCGTACAAGACTAAAAATAACGAGAAAGATGCAGAAAACATAGTTTATTACAGCGCAATTCGCATTATAGCCCAAAGAACCTATCTGATGGGCAATATCGGGGATTTCAAAAATCCCAGTGTACCTAATGGAGAGATCATTCGGAATATTGTATGAATTATAAATATAAGCATGAATGAAAATTATTAGATTTATCCGCTAATTAACCGCTGGCTTGTGATTAAAGGAAATTCCAGTTCGATAAGAAAACGAGATTAAAACTAGAACGTACTCTCCATAAATTACGTCAAAACAAAAAAGGAAATAAACAAATTCGAAAACCAGTTCGGGATCTTTTTTGCGGTTCTGATAAGGCAACATAAATTACCAGCGGTCTGAAAAACCTTCATGCTCTTGATTTTCCACTTCGTTATCTTATGTTAAGCTCTGAAGAAGAATTAGTAAACCATGCAGTAATAAGTCAATAAAAAATTGCTTCAACGATTGAAACTTCAAAAATAAAAAACATTTCGTTCTGAATCATTTAATCACAACTTTTAATCAGTATAAATAAAACTTACTCAAATATTTCGAACCGAGCGATGTATTTTCACAACCATAAAATAATTTCATCAAAATCTATATAACACAGGGACGACAAATCTGGGAAAATTCTAGCATCATTCATTAATCTCACAGAGAATTATTGGATAGGCCCAATTCGACACAAAATGAAAAATTATTTTCACTCTCTTTCCAAAATTGTATCAATTTTACGTCAACATATTCCAGGTATAATATCTATTGAAATATAAACTGAATGTAGCAAAGAGAAAAAGAGAACATGGGCCAAATCATTAAAAAAAAAACTGTTATCATTAGTCCTTATCGTCGAATTATTCTTAAAGATGGACAAGAAATATGTAACTGTAATGTGTTATATTCTAAAATTCTCGAGATGATCAATATTAATTATTCATTGCATCTTACCTATTATTGTGCATGTTATATATTATCGGAGATTTTTATTAAATATTTCTCAAGTACCACAACAAAAACCCTTACCATATTTCTCACATCTTCTTTTATTTTGGTCATTGAGAAAACAGTATATTATTAACTTTCTCCCAAAAAGTGCTTCCCTATCAAAAATATAAGCAATATGAAGAAATCAAGTATCTCTCTAAGCCAAAACTATTTCTATAAACTTCTCAATATTTTTAGATGAATTCGAATTCTACTCATGCTTTTATTTGATTTCAAACATTTTTATTTACAAATAAATTATATGTACAGTTTCGAGAAAATACAGAACTTATCTCATAGAAAAATAGGTTGGAAATATGCAATATATAAAAATTGAAAAAAATGAGACTACTTGATGAACCAAAGTTTTTTTTTACATTGGAAAACTAATGGATGAAATTAGTTTCAAATTGATGTTATTTGAATTCATAAGGCAGTGCATATAATTCAACTGATCATCTTATTTCTCACTAATGTACTCTTCGGAAATTTCGAACTAAGTCTTAATTTTCTGAATGAATATTTTGGTCCTTCATAATGTGGTGGAAAATGGACTTAAAATCAAAATTTTTCGAGATTGTAAGATACTGTCAGGGTAAGTGATATGAATCACTTATACTATTGATTGAGAGGAACACTTAATTTATAATATTGTACCTTTGAACTAATTGAGCTTGGAACATACTCATACAAATTACAAAGCCTGCTTGTGGAAGAGAAACGTACAAGTCAATTTGCAGTAGAGTTCGGTCGATTTTGGCCTTGTCTGGATGATGAATAAACCTTTATAATTTATTTCTTTCCATTTTTGTTTGATTTCCTAATTTAAAAAAAAAATAAGAGCATCGAACTCATTTTCAAGGGGTACAATTTCGTCTTATTATTTTTGGAACATATATTTTTTGCTCTGTTTTGTTTTATGTTGAATGCGTAAATGGTTAACCAATAGGTGGTATACCTATATATTAATTTTTTCAGCTTGTAAATAAGAGTTTCCTTTCAAAAATTTCAAGTTTGGTACACCCTCGCTGTACCTGTATCAAAGAAGCTAAATTGTTCATAGTGGCATAAAACATTGGATAACTTGCAACAGTATCGAAATCTCAATCAAAAAATATACGGGAGAATTCTCATAACGCTTCTCAACAACATGATAGTGAGAAATTTTCAAATAGATTCTCTCAAGAACATTAACAAGAAGTTGTCATCAACTATCTACTCAATCTTAATTTAACATTATTATGATGCTGGATGACTATTGAAATGAAACTCTACATCTGTACATAAAACGACTACTTAAAGAACCTGAAATTTGAGCTATGTAATACTTTTGATGGGAGTTGATCATTCAGCCACTGAATCACCGAACGTTATTGGAGAGGCACATTGAAATAGTCCCTTTGGAGGTAAAATTGGATTGATCCTACCCTTTCTAGAATCCCTCCGTGGTAGCGAATGTTCTTTGCCCAAGCTCTGCATTCAATTCCGATAATCACATTTGCTGAAAATAGTCCCAATCATTAATTCCATTCATACTCATCCTAGGACGAAGATATCATCCCTTGATGTCAAATTTTATTCAATCAAATAATCTCAAATATTAATTTTAATCGGATATACGAGGATATATTGAAAAATTCTTAGCCTACTATAGAACCAAACAAAATTTCAATGTCAAAATATTTTATTACTCAACATATTCTCCTCTTAATTGAATAAATTTATTACAGCGAACCTGCAACGTCTCTAGACCTTTCAAAAAAATGTTTCTTCTTGCTCTGCAATTCAGTCCTCCACAGTAGCTTTTATTACCTCCTCGTTGGAAGAAAATTTACGACCTTTTAAACTTTTTTTCAGTTGAGGAAAGTGATAATACTCTAACGGAGCCAAATCTCGTGAATAAGGGGGGGTGTTCTAATAATTCTAACTCTAAAATAACGAATTTTTTGCATTGCAACATGAGATTTGTGTACTGGGCCACTGGGGCGTTGTCCTGTAAAAACAAAATACCTTTGGATAGCTTTCTGCGTCTTTTCTCTTTAATTTTTTCCCGTTGAGTGGTAAGTAATATCGAATAGTAATCTCGAGTTATTGTACTCCCCTTATCCAAGAAATCAATCATGATTACTCCATGGCAATCCCAAAAAACTGAAGCAAGAACTTTTCCAGCAGATTTTTGGACACGAAACTTCTTAGGTCTTGGAGAACCAGAGTGTCGCCATTCCATCGATTGTTGCTTTGTTTCTGGATTGTAGAAATGTACCCAAGTCTCATCCATAGTAACAATTCGGTTTAAGAAGTCTACATTGTTTTCAAATCGAGCACAGATCGAACGCGATGCTTCTATACCCTTGCACGCTTTTGGTCAACATTGAAACATTTGGGGATCCATTTTGCAGAAATTTTTCTCATGTCCAAATTGACGTGAACTATATGATGAACGCGTTCGTATGAAATCTTCAGTGCTTCAGATATCCGTTTCAGCCCAATTCGACGTTCTGATAAAATCATGTCATGAACTGCATCGATATTTTCGGGACACAGAAACTGGCCTTCCCGATCGGACATCATCTTCAATGGAAAATCTACCTCTTTTCAAGCTTGCAGTCCAATTTTTCACGGTCGCATACGAAGGACATTGATCACCAAAGGTATTGAGCATTTCTTCGTAAATCTGCTTACCTCTTAACCCTTTTAAATACAGGTACTTGATTAACATAACATAACATAATCTTTATTCTCATAATCAATGCAAAATTTACAAATGAAAAGAGATAACCGTCAAAAATAAAATAAATTCAATAAGATTTAAAAGAATATTCCATGAATTCCTTGATGGAATATGGTTCGATATGAACAATAAGTTTAGTTATTTCCATTTTGAATTTATGGCTCGATACTCCAATTTTTCGATTTTTACAATTTCGGTGGACATCTGATTTACTTTTTTGACGTCGAACCCTACACTGACACTTCTAATATGTTATTGTTCGTTGATATGGTATCGCAATATTTTGTTTATGCATGGACCTGGTCTAGGCTAACTAGATATCAATACATCCTCGTAGCTTCCCTTACCTTTTGGGTAAACTATCTTCACAGCTACAAGTGGACTCAAATAATTGTCGCCATTTCTGTAAGGAAAGAAATATGAGGGAAATCCTTTCGGGTAGTATTTAAACTCCTTCACGTAGTCCTTGTCTTGAGCTGTTAGTCCATTGCAACTGACCCATATCTGTGTTCTGTTCTCTTCGGGTAGCTGAAAAATGTAAATTTTGTCAGGAACTAAAGGGCATAAGAAAATCGAAGAACTAGGAGTTTTTGAGCTTCAAGTTCAACCTATTCAAATGATTAGAACTCCATTCCCAGTAAGTTGAATGCAAATAGTACACACATCGTGACTTTCGTGTAGAACCAGCCTTCAATATTGAACACCGCTCAATGGAACGTGAAACTATTTAATTAACTCACGGAAGTTATGCTCCTTTTCAAGTCTGGAGGCATTTCATCAGTTGGCAGAAGATGCGTCTCAGGTTTCCATCCATAAATCTGCAAATAGTACAAATGCTTCAACTCATTACAAAAGCAAAAGCATTATTCAAGCTTTCACCTTATTCAACTTCAAGAAAATGCAAGGGGAAGCAGTCCGATATCCGTATAAGTCCTTCGGGGAGCAATCTTCGAAAATGCTGAGATTAACCTTGCAGATTTCGTTCTCAACTGGCCTTTTGTGGAAGCTGCAGTGTATGGAGTTAACTCCAGGTGCCGGTACAATATAAGCTGAAGAAGAAGAATAAGAATGTTTTGTCGGAATCTTTTTATACACGACAGACTCAAAGTAGCAGTTTATCGCGGGCATAAAGTACCAGTATACTAGCATAGTATACTATGATACTAGTATAACGCCCGGTGAGCTGGCAGTTTGACGTACAAGCCATCTCACGCCCTCGGTACATCTTAACTTCTGAATTCTATGGACGCTCTTATATTGACAGTTATATTCCTACTTACGTTGCATGAAATCGTTGAGTTTCTTGATCCACGTGTTGATTTGACTCTCATTTTTGGCATTGTAATAAATGAAATTCCCTTCCACATCGTCTCTTGAAAGAGGTCTGATGCTCAAACCTGGGTTCTCGCCGATCAAACTGTCGCCAAGTTGTCTTCTAGGTTGTTTAAAATCGAGCGTTGTGTAGAAACAGAACATACAACCACCGAAGAGACAGGCTAAAGCGATGTAGAAGAAAACGTAGAACACGAGGATTTGAACTGCAAAACAAAAATTGGAATCAGTCATTTTTAAAACTATACACATTCAAGTACATCCTATTCATATTCTACGGTCCTACGATATGCCAGAAGACATAAGTACGCTGAAAAGAGGGAAGCGATGGGAGGCTATCATCGCTTGAGGTTTGGGTTGCATAAATTCAGTATTGGTGGGAATATCGTGGAATTTGTTCATTGTTTTGATAATCAGTGGGAGAGTAGACTACCCCTATCATTTTTGTTAACTGAATTTGTTGAAAAACTTCACTTGGATAGAACTAAATTCGGATAGCCTGGTTTGTTTAGAAACTTTTTCATCTCTTGTAGTTTTCTCGTAAAATGTACCGTTTTGAAATCTATATATATACTCTCTGTATAAAAAGTACCCGGAAAATGTTATTTAAATGAACCGCCAAAAAGGAATCGGTAATTTTTTTTTTCTTAAAGTTGGTAGGACCTTCCTTTATTACCAAGCCAAATTTGAGCGCGATCTGTCAACTAGTGTGTTTACAACAGCTGTCAGTATCAGTCGACCTCAAAAGTGCTCTGCGAATTTTACAATGGAAAAAATAGTTGATCAAAGAGTTTGCCTCAAATTTTGTCTTGCAAACGAATTTTCTTGTGCCGATTCATTGAAAATGTTAAAAAAAGCCTTTGGTGATAATTGTATGTCAAAAACACAAGCATACGATTGGTACAAATCATTCAAAGACGGTCGTGAGGTGGTCGAAGATTTGCCCCGTTCTGGACGGCCTTCAACGTCAACAACCGACGATAACATCATCCAAATCAAGAATTTAGTGCTCGAAAATCGTCATTCAAGTGTTAGAGAGTTGGCTCGAGAGTTGAGCATTGATAAAATGACCGTTCATAACATTTTGACTAATGTTTTGTGTATGAAACGCGTCGCAGCAAAACTCGTTCCAAAAGAGCTGTCGCACCGAGCCATAATTATTAAGGAATACAAGACCAAAAACTCAATAAATACCATCGAACAACCGCCGTATTCACCTGACTTAGCTCCGTGCGACTTTTTTCTATTCCCAAGACTCAAATTGCCCCTACGTGGAAAGCGTTTTGAGTCCATTGAAGCCATCAAAACAAATTCGCAACGAGAACTGAAGGCCATACCTTTGGCGGCGTATGAGCGGTGCATGGAAAAGTGGGTTCGCCGATATCATAGTTGTATTGTAAGCAATGGGGACTATTTTGAGGGAGACAAAATAAATATTGATGATTTAATTTAAATTTATGTGTTTTTTTTTACAATTCCGGGTACTTTTTATACAGAAGGTATAACAGAAATATGTTGGTTACACCATTTATAACTCGAGATCGGATGGACTGTTTGTTATAAAACTTCATATATCGATTCGTCTACGGTCTGGTTATTATAAAATACAATAAAACTTTGAAAAGATCGATGAAAATTTCACTCATACAGGAAATGCTTTTCCTTCTTTTGAGTAAGGCCACAAGGTGTCGCTACAGTTACAGTTACGCTACAGCTTAGATTGCGTTAGATTGCGATGTAAACATATAGTGTGTAATTTGGGTTACCTCCAACTCTGCGCTGTTGACCAAAACCAAAATGTCTTAGCGTAGGAGTACAGATCTCTAAAATGATTAGATTTCGTTGAGATATATGAGGGAAAGTTCGTTCTTACCACTTCAAGTGGCGCTATTCACACATTATGACTACAGTGACTAGTCACTGTAATTACGACTGATTGTTCTATACTATACTAAACTGGTTATTAGCATTGAGTTTAAATATACATAGAGACACAGCCCAGTTTAACGATTTGAAGCTAAATTTTGTGTAGTTCCTTCACCGGTTCATAGATGGATAAGTGTGTTTCAGAGAAGCGAAAAGTTTTACTCCCGCATCTGGCGGTAAGTAGCTGAACTATAAGGAACTATTTCCTAAGCCGAATGCGATGATGATCAGGACCGGCATATGGAAATGTGGGATGTTCAGTATTTCATCACCTGATTTTTTTGATGCAATAAAACGAAAATTATTTTTGATCTTTCATGAATATAAAATACTGATGTATGAAAAAATAAATGCATGCAAATTTTTCTTCATTCACAAGTATTTATAAATAGATTTTCTATGAATTTTTAAAAATATTTAATTTTTCATAAACAGCGGGATGCTTCTGTGTCGAGATTTCTTTGGTTTTTTCTGTCCCCTGTACAGCTTCACTCTAATCAGTTGTCCCAACAAATGAATCCTGTGCTTTTCAAATTCTGGAGTTAACGGAGAGTTCCAATCTTCTATAAATTCATTTTTTTTTAATTTTCCTGAAATATACCTTTGAAGTCATATCTTTTATGATTTTGTGACCATAATTTTCTTTATGACCAACAGCGCTTTCCTCATCAAATGTTTGAAATCGGTTGAGGGAATTCTCAAATGTATCCGATTTCGATTTGCAATATATATCCAATCATTACCAAGCTTATTCAAATCATCAATGAGGAGTGCTTTTTCGCACTTACCGCATTTGTTTTTTTGGCGATGTTCCTTATCAAATACCCCGAGAAACTTGCGATTGAGTTAGATTCTAGGGTATTTAGGAGTTCAATTAACTCTTTATCCCTTATATACCTTCACTAGGCCCACCGTTGCCCGAATCCGCAGAAGAAATGGTCGAATCTGTCCAATCAACCACATCAATGGGCCTTCTTTCAGATTCTTCCATTGTACACACTACACAGGTCGAAATCATTGACGTCTTGGCCGTTAGAATTATCGGAACATTTTTTAAGACAACCAGTCATGACCGACTGCAACCCAAATCTGAAGCATCGAGCTGAGGGGTTTGGATCATACCTAACCCCTACGCTGAGGGGTTTGGATCATAACCCCTACGCTGTCTTATTTTGGAGAATGAATTCTCTATTGGGTCCTGGTTGAGCCGACTTTTTATCAAATATGGAAATGTTTCCTTCGTCTCCTCCCACAATTGAAGGATGCTACTGATGGTTTGTATCAAACCGTTGAAACAATAGGGAATATTTTTCCCAACTGTCCAAGACTTGAATTCAATTGATTCCGTCAGAGTTTGTATTGCCGATGGCTGATAATTTCCCCTCAAATTTTCCATTCGAATTGAGGCAGTCGAAAAGATCATTCATTTTCTGAATGAACTGAGCAGTTGAATTGGCACTTCTCGACCTCAGCTCACCAGTTGCAATGACTGTTCTCATAGCCGAATATAAAGTTCTGATGAAAATCTGCTTGGCCAATTTAACCTTCATTTTCTGGGAGGCGTTTGGATTTATGTGGTTGTCAGTTATCTTCAAGAGAGTACAAGAAAGACAAATTCTTTTCATCGATTAAGTACGTTTCTTTTATGTCCCTCCAAGAAACATTTTCACCCCTCATTTCCTACCTGAGAACACTCCTTTGGAGAAATTCATGGCTAATAGTTCATCATTATTGAATCACACCGTTTGTAACGAATTTGGACGAATCCGACCCTGCCTACGATTCATAGAACTAGAGGAAAATAAATCTCCTACAGATTTCGATAAATGAGTAGTGACAAAATGGATCTGACGAATATAGTTCCTTTAGTAGCTACTATGTGCCGCCACTTAAGTTGGATAATTGGCAAGAAAACTGCCAAAAATTTGTGCATCAAATCAATGAACTGGGCTGTGTCTCTATGTATATTTAAACTCAATGTTATTAGTTATTTTTACAGTTTTATTTATTCAAAACAAAATAAGGTAATCGTGAAGGTACTATATTTGATATTATCACCATTAGATGGCGATGGCGATGTATAGAACTTAAAGTACCATGAAAGGCTATTAGGTACCAGATCAAGAAGCGAATGAATATCACAGTGAATTTTAATCGAAAATCAAGTAAATCGGATTTTGGCGATCGGTTTCAATCGTGAATTGTCCATTAGAAGAGCTAATATAAATTTAAGGGCAGTATTTCAAGAGGTCCTTACTACTGTTCATCATATCAATTTTTTTTTAATTATATTAAATAGTTTGAGATTTATTCCAGTAAAATGGATTTCCAGTGACGTCATTCAGGAGGCCGTATCTCCGCAGGGAGGACCGATAAGAAAAAAAATTATGAAAACTTGTCATCTTTTTTTTTATGTTTTATCTGAATCCGAGAGATTTCCCACATTTTACGGGACACCCTGTATATGTATATATGTATACACTAGCCAATATTTCTGTTTTTTGTTCCTAAAAAAGATGTGATATGCAGGTACTTCTTTAAAAAATAGTTCACTTCCTCATAAAATCAAAAATGAAAGCTAGGTACAGTAGAAAAATAAAAAATACCTATTATAGAGGCGATATTTTCCTAGACTTGGCTATTGCAAATTAATCAATTACATCGCTAGAATTGATACCATCAAGAATTTCTTGTTCAATTGCTAATATTGCTAGTCCAGACAATCTTTCTTGAAGCATTGTCGATCTTAAATAATTTTTAATTATTTTTAACTTTGAGAAAGATCGCTCGCCGGAAGCTACAGATACAGGCAATGTCAGAAGAATTCTTAGTGAAATGCTTAGGTTTGGAAGGGTCGAGATTAAATTGTTTTCATTTATATATTGTAAAATACTTAATGGGTCAGTATCAACTTTAAAGCGTTGATTTCATTAAATAAAGCATTGGAGTCTATATCCTTATTATAAATATTTTTGCGATTTTTGACCCAGGATTTTGGCGCCCATAAAAGGATGGCGCCCGTGTGCATTGCACACATGGTAGCGGGGGCCCTGACTACAGTAGCGTTTACTGAAGATGACACTCTCAAAAACCATCATTAAGCTATAGATAAAGTAACCAACAATGACAATAGGTTGAACTATTAATTCAGAGTCGTTTTTATTTATATTTATTTATTTATTTCATTTTGAATGTAAATAAGTATGGCCTTCTGAGAAAATTACGACCAGAACCTCTATCAGAACTGTCTGCATGTATTTCGTGAATTTTGAGATCAAATTTGTACCATGAAAACTCAATTCAGATAAAAAATTGACTGGGAGTCAACAAGGATTTGTTTATCAACTGTTCCACTGACTATTCTATTTTTTTGAGGAAATTCCATGGCATTTAAAGTGCCATATTCTATATGGCGATGAAGAGTGATAATTCCTTGAGACAAATTGAGAGCTATGAAGAAATCAGACCATGCAAATATGCGTTAAATAATATCGACATAAATAGAGCTACAAGAGCAATGAACATGATCCTACCCCAACTCTTCGGTGTCCTCCCTAAGAACTGTCCAGTGTCTGGATTGTGGATGAATCTGGAAAAACCTTCCCAAGCACCTCTTTTCACCGGTTTATGGAATTCAAACTCTTGTTTTTCACTTTCCTTCCGCTTTTCCTCGGCCATCGTACTTATTGATCTGGAATTCGCGCCACCCTTCCCGAAACTAGCACGCCGCCCCTTGTGTTTTGCGAATTGACCGATCGCTGCGCAACAGGAAGACGGGGTTGGGCCTTTTGGCTTCAAGAAACGGGCACGATGTTGTTTGTAAATACGGGAAGTTGTAAGGTTGTGGAATTTAGAAGGGGGAGAACTGGATGTGTGAGACTTTTTTCAACCCCTTCTTATTAAAATCACAATAAACCTCGTCAAACAAAGATTCTGATTCAAACCCCTTTCAGATCTTTTATTTCTTAAGTTTTTAATGATATCACAGTGACTACTGACTCTTATATTGCGCAAATAAGTTCAAATGTCGAAATGAAAGATAAATTTATATTTTTTAAAGAAGCTAGAACGATAGTACCTGGTACCAAGCAACTTCGAACTTTGCGTGTTGATTGGGATCCCGACTGCCGTGATCAAGTTCGTCAGTGGACAAAATTGAACCAGGGGTTCCGTGAATATGGTAGTTCGAACTTTTGTTTTCCTGATTATTTAAAAACTACGTATTCGATCAAGATGAAATATTTGCATATAGATGGGGAATGATGAATACGAGCTACATGCAAAGTTTTGTCCGGATCGCACAACCAGAACCGTAGAAACCTGGCGAATTATCGGAAAAAATTCCTTCACAAATTTTTTTCTTTGTTTCTTTATTCTTCCTACAAGCTGGATTCACGAAGTGATGAACTAGCGCTCAAAAATCTCCTGGCTTAAGAACGTACTTTATTGAAATTTTAATTTTCAGATATGCGAAATAAGCGAAAATAATAAAGTAGCTCCAGGAACTCGTTCGTAGTTCACCCTGTCCGTAGTCCAAACGGAGAGACGCTTCGTCCGTTTTTTGTGTTTATTTTGACACATGACACTGACATTCATAAAATGTAAATTATCGATATGGCGGGGTTTCGAGAAATAGATAAAGCTATATTCCCGATAAAAAATATCCCGTCCGTCGTTAGATTATTCAAGAGCCAATTAGAAGGACCGGGGGAGCCAGACCTTGCATTACTTTCAATTGTTGTCGGCACAATTGAAAACTCGCTGACATGCCGGTCAAACATAAGTATCCAAATAAGCGAACCTGTAGAACCAAGCAGTTTGCCTATTTTGGAGTTGCACGTTATTGAAGAAATGTACAGCAAATTCCAAGCTATAATAAAGGGAGCGGTTGATCTGAAAAATTATTCAAAACCATTTGCTACTCGTGACTTGGTTAAAAAAGTGTCTGATGTCATTTGGAACTCTCTGACTCGAAGCTATTACAAGGATAGGCCTCATTTACAGAGTTTGTACAGCTATTTAAACGGCAGCAAATTGGACTGTTTTGGAGTGGCATTTGCAGGTGAGAAGATTCTAGGAAAGATCAAGAATGAAATTAAACGGTTAATTTTTCAGTTGTCGCTGGATGTCAGGTACTTGGTTTCTCAGATGTCCATTTGGCATTGTCAGAAGACCATGCTTGGGTTGTATTCGGAGAATATGCCAATCAAACGGCGGAAGTTACATGGCATGGTAAAGGAAACGAAGATAAAAGAGGCCAAGAGATTGGCAGAGGTGTATCGGCCAGGTCTTGGCTTTACGTAAACAATAGGCCAGTAGTATGTACCAGACATATGGAGGTAGCAGCTTTAGTTTCTGCAATAAATCCTTCATTGAATGCAACTCAAGATGCATTTGAAGTAGGTTTACTTCAGCAAGAGTTACTTTGGCTCCTTTATGACTTAGGCCATTTGAAAAAATATCCTATGGCACTAGGGAATTTAGGAGATCTTGAAGAAATCGCACCAAAGGAAGGAAGGTGGGTAACATTTTACTGAAACAATCATGAAATTTTCTGCTGAAGGAGTATTTAACTTTTTCTAATTGCTTGGATTTATTTGTAGATTATATTGAATTTTTTCCAGAATTCCTTGCAATACCTTATTCAAAGAGGCCATACAATCATCCAGATCATATTACAGCAATCAGCATGTTTATCCATATACTTATCAGGGAGGTTATTTTTACCGACATAAAATGTACAAAGAAGCTTTTGAGAGCTGGGCTAATGCCAGTGATGTGATACGATTGTAAGTACTAACCTATTTATTTGAGTAATATGCAGTATTAATAAAATTTTTGGTTATTTTCCTCAGATATAACTACTCAAGAGATGACGAAGAAATATACAAAGAATTTCTAGAAATAGCGAATGAACTCATACCTCATATTATGAAAGTAGAAAGCTCAGGTTTCAGTTCGAATTCAATCCTTAAAAAGCCTGAATGTTTTGCGAATCTTCTGAGGTTTTACGATGGGATATGCCAGTGGGAAGAAGGTAAAATTATTAGTTATTTTAACAAACTGTGATTGATAATGTCTTTTCAGGGAGCGCTACACCAGTATTGCATATAGGTTGGGCTAAGCCTCTCGTCAATACAATATCGAAGTTCGATTCCGATGTCAGGGCTAAAGTTAACATTATTTGCGCTGAAAGCGAAGATGATAAAAGTAGCAAAGAGACCAACGGTAACTTGTTCAACAATAATAATAACAACTATGAAAAAGAAAATGGAACCGCTGCTAAAAAAGAGGAAAAAGATCAATCAACATCCAATTTTCATCCCAGCATTGAGGCTTTAACCGCTGCTTGTTCGGAGAAGCTTCTAAACCCTGAATATCTTCTTCAAGGGGACGGGTCGCCATTTGTGGGTAAGAACAAGGATTTCTGCTCTGTTAGGAACAATGGAAATAATATAAATTGTTTCAGGCGGAGAAGAACAATCTTTGAAACAAGAATTAAATGGGAAACCAAGTACGTCGAAAAAAGGAGATGAGAATATCAAAAAAATGGATATACTTGAAGAAACTAAGTCCGAAAATAAGAGTGAAGAAGTAGAGGAACAAATCGAGGACAAACACCCGACAATCATTCTCAGAAGCCATAAGATGAAAGAACTGAAAGATCTCTTACTCAGCGAAAAGTTGAACACTCAGGCAATATCTCTTCACCTTACAGCTCAGTCACAGGTTCAAGTCAACAAAAAAGGTAGGAACGACTTGGATAATGTAAGGCCGAAGAGGGCCAGACGGGAATAGATTGCCCTTTTTGGACTATTCACGAATGTTTGTAAAATAGACAGCACTGTAAGGACGGGACATAAGTTACATTCGGGCCAACTTATCCACATTGTGATACTTTGATTTTCAGTTGAAATTTTTATCAAAATTTGATGTGTGTAATGTGAAGATGATATTTTTAGAATGTTTTGCTGTTGGTTAGAGCCAACTTCGAAAAGTTGAGCGAATTATGACAATTTTATGAGGTAAAGGTGCTATGACTAGTAATGAGTGATTTTAGGATTTCCGAGCTTCCTGATTTGCATGTCCTTCTTAATTTGCAGTAGAAACCAGGTTGAGGTAAGTCCTAAATATATTGCTTTTTACCCAAATAACCGTCTTTATTTTGAAATTTCTATGGTTCATAGAAATAGTAAACACAATAGTTCTTTTTCTTCTTCAAGTGCAAAACTTTCAGTTCGAAGTTGGCAGCTTTGATATCAATTCAAATCGTTTTTTTTTCCTTTCATTAACGGAAATTATAGTTGGAGTGTTTGTTTAAAAGTGATATATGTAATATAGCATTATTTGGGTTGATATGAATAGGTGAAATAATGCTGCTGCAAGTTAAGAGGTATTCTAATTTTTTACTTTGCAGTATTCGTAGTTATGGGAGAATGTGATAGCTTGCTGGTTTTTCTGTGTAGTCTAATTTACAAATATTTTCAATGAACTATCATTCTCATGTACTTAAAGCTGTAGTAGGGCATTAGCTTGCAATATTCACCATATTCCCCTTGAATAAAATCGAAATAGAGCATGGAAGAATCATAAGATACCTGAATGAGCATTTTAGAAATCAAAACTAATTGTGCAATTCCCCATAGAACATAGAATGATTAGGTATGATTACAGTATATGCCATGATGAATACTCGTTAATAGTTTTCTGATCCGTATGTCGAAATTCTGGTCAATTCCGATATATTTAACAATTTCGAGATATTGATTAGAGAATATTCATAATCTGTTTATGTCAACAAAAGGTTCAGTTGAACTGCACCATCCCTATTGCAAAATCATGTGAGTGATTATTTTATGACGGGTGACAATGTGCTATGCATCGTCATTTTCAGGGACCTCAATATATCTATCTTTGAAATAATCTTGATTGAGGCAAGTTGATGTTTTTAATCAAAAGTACAGTAGGTTATTGTTTTCGTCTTGCAATATCTTCCTCATCTACTGCAAGAATATTAGCTTTATTTCATATTTGCTTGATTTTGCGCATGACAAACTGCTTAAGTAATCTCACAAAAATAATATCTCGTATGATCCAGTACAAAACACAATATTTTAGGTAAGTACGTAAGTGATGGCAGTATATATTTAGTTGTAAAAGTCGTATTTCTCATTAATTTACTCCGTGTTGATTCGAGAATATTTTGAGAGCATGTGATGCACTCTTGGTAGAATCCTTGAACTTCATAACTGTCCAAATCTTAAACAAAGTTTTAGAGTTGTTATAGGTTTAGGACGTATGATTATTTATGCACGAGGTATGATGTTAGGTTTTAAAACACGTTGAATTTCAAGCTGTTTAGCTAATGTTAAACATTCCCCAGTGATATGATCACACTTAATATTTGGTTGTTATGCAATTTATGCATCTAGATGTTTTATTGTGCTATTTATTGAATATATCAATGCATGATGCATTCAGTCACATTCTATTTATTATTTTCCAAATAAAATATGGTGGTGAAGGGACTTTGATTATATTAATCATCGGAAGAGTATTATTTTCAGGAGAAATCCAAAATATTTGAGATTATTTCTATCGACTTGTTTGTGTTTTTTTTTACGTTGTTTTGAAATTCCATCAATGTTAATTCCCTTGCTCCTTCATCCCCATGAATATGAAATTTGATCAATAATTCCTGTTTCAAATCTGTTTATATAGAAATATCCACAGAATTAAAAACTTTTAGTTTTATTTTTCATAATTTTCAATGATTTGAAATGAAAATTATATGCATATATAACGTTTATGCAGGACATGATGATTCAAGGGTTGTGGATTAACTGATTTGATCAACATTCAGAGTATTATTTTTTGTCTGAGTTGATCTTGAAAACTTTCTGAGAAAGAATTAATATATAGTCTTTTGTCCAATTTTCTTCAGAATATTTGATTCAGGTGTAGTTGATAAGTGTTTTTTTAATAATTTTAATATAATGAAGCGGCAAAATTAAATTATTGTAGTCTGTGATGAACTAAAGGGTGACTAATGTATTTATTGATTAATGTAATTGTAGAGACATAGGTATTATTGATGATGTATTTTTCTAACCGAAAAATGATTTTTATCAGAATCTTCCATTTTCTTTGTTGATGTTACATTGTGCAAAGTCTAACTTTCAAGTTTTGGAGATGACCATAATTATTGTTATATTCAAAGGTTCTCCTTACACAATTTATGTACAACATCACATTAGAATAATTATCTAATGACATATGTATACAACTAGAAAGTACTACTTATTGTAATTCGCCCACAATAAATCAAATGCATACACAAATTGGTCAACATTATTGTAGCTATTTCCTACAACTGCATAAGTTAATTTTCACACTGGGACACGATTTTTTCTAGTTTTCTACCAAAAAATATTAGCACATAACCATAAATAACAGTTATTACATTGTAAGTAATGTTCTCTACCTGTTTGTTTTACTAGGAAGTTATTGTTATTCTGTTTTTTGTTCTAGTATTTTTGATTCCGTATCCTATTAGATACGTTATATTCAAGCAACTTTTATTCTGTGTATATGGCTGTATCAAGGTGCATATTCTTGTATACTGTTCAATTATACCTCATTCTATAAAATCCTACTACTACTTCAGCCATCTATATAAATTTGTCGAAAATACAGTATCATTACTGAGCAATGGCGGTTGTGTGTTCCAGCTGATCGAATACCATGGTAAGTTCTTCATTATTTCACTAGTTTTTGTCAGATATCTACAAAAAAGGTTATTGATTTCTTATTGATAGTGATGCATGGAATGTAGTCATACAGATTTCTTATGTTCTGGCTTTATTCAGCGCACAGAAATCGCATTTCAATTTTATGTATCCTATAGTACACACTGCCAAATTATCAGGAGAATCAATCATTCTTGTTTTGTATCCTATATTCCACACTACCAAATTCATAGAATAATGGAACATATACGTTTTGTGTCTTATTGTCTACATTGCTCATTCATTGGGTTCATATAACAGAATACTTTTTTATAGATTTTTCGTGAGTTGAAGATGATATCCTCTTTCTAACGCGTTAACAATTCGTATTCTTCATTTCAGGATAGAATAACGAGAGGTTTTACCCGCACGGACGAAATTTTTGCGCTACTTCCTCCTCCATCATCCGATTTGGAGACGAGTGAAGATGGAGAAGACATTACCCCTACAAATTTCAACGATAATGATTCCGAATCATCTGAAGCTCCTTCCCTCCCTAGCTCAGTTGCAGCTGAGCTCGAAGATATTTTTGACAGTACAGATACTGATATCGCTTTAGAAAACAGCGAAGAACAAAGTTCTGTTCCACAAACCATCAAACACAGTTGCGTTGATCAAACTACACCAACCCAGTCATATGTGTTCACGCCACTGAAGACGAGATCTCATTATGGGAAAAAAGTGCAGGAGAGCAAAAAACAACAAAATAATGAAGAGGTGGAGAATATCACCAAAAAAAATGTCGGGACTATACCAAAAAAAAACTCAAGGAATACCAACATAAAAAGATCGAAGAAACCAAATAAGACCTACACATGGTCCAACAGAGAATTCCAGTATCCAGTTGACATACCCGATGACAACTTTATAAAACCAGATGAAATACTATCACCTTTGGAATATTTCATGAAATTTTTTTCGCCGGATCTCATTCAGCTAATTATGGAAAATTCCAATTTGTATTCATGTCAAGAAACAGGAAAATCTATAAATATTGGAGAGAATGAAGTTCGAGATTTCGTTGCAATTCATATTTTGATGGGTATAGTGGTTATGCCATCATACTTAGACTATTGGAGCATACAATTCAGATATAATGACATTGCAGATGTAATGCCTCTGAAACGTTATCAACAAATCAGAAGATATCTTCATTTTGCCAATAACCGACGTTTGAATAACGATCCTTATTTCAAAATACGCCCAGTCCTGGATATCATCAGGAGAAACTGCATGCAAATCGAAAATGAAAAACGGCAAAGCATTGACGAGATGATGGTTCCATATAAGGGTAAGAAAGCCGGATCTAAACGTCAATATATCAAATCTAAACCAAAAAAATGGGGCTTCAAAATATTTGTTAGAGCTGGTATCTCCGGATTTGTGTATGATTTCATCATTTACGGTGGAGAAAACACGTTTATACAACACCAGAACTTTTCGGTTGATGAGATGAATATGGGCTTGGGTGCCAAAGTTGTAATTGGTCTTTGTAAGACCATAGACAATCCTTCTTGCACAGCGATTTATTTCGACAATTTCTTCACATCCTTGGATTTACTCTACACATTGCGATATGAGTATGGAATATTAGCATTGGGTACCATAAGGAGCAACAGATTGAAAAACTGCGATTTGGAGAGAGATGATGTATTGAAAAAGAGGGGAAGAGGCTCGTATTGCTGTAGAAATGACAATGATAATAGAATAACGTGCGTGAAATGGTATGATAATAAACCCGTTTTATTAGTGAGTACATTCGTTTCTGCTGAACCAGTCACTACTGCCAAAAGATATGAAAAATCTCAAAGAACCAGAGTGGATGTTCCTTGTCCGAATATAGTCAAGCAGTACAATGCCCACATGGGAGGAGTAGATTTGATGGACATGCTCGTTTCTCTATATAGGATTCCTCTAAAAACACGACGTTGGTATCTCTCGATATTTTCCCAAATGCTAGATATCTGTCTAAATAATGCTTGGTTGCTTTATCGTCGTGACCGGAAATTACTGGCTGCTAAAGACAGTGAACTCACATTGAAAGACTTCAGATACACAGTGGCACAATCTCTAAAATTGAAAGATAGAACGAACGACAGATATACTGCTAAAGTCGTAAACAATTCGGATAAAATCAAGAGAATGGTAGTTCCTAGACCTCCACAGGACGTAAGTTTGGATAAGATCAATCACTTTCCAATTTATTCGTCAAAAGGTCGCTGTAGAGTGTGTAAGTCCGGAGAAACCCACTGGATTTGTACGAAATGCAATGTCAGATTGTGTATGGTGAAAACCCGGAATTGCTTTTATACATTTCATAATCATTGAGTGAGTTTTGTTTGCTTCGAAATATCATATTGTATATTTTTTTCATTCAATATATACATTTTTGATTGATGATTTGTTTACTGACTTGTTAGTATTGTGTCTTATAAGATACAAAATACTTCAGCCATATACCTCTTGATATTTCGCAATGTATCTCATGAGATACAGCTCACAATTTTTTTCCTAACGAATTTTTGGAATTTTTTTTCTTATAAATGGGTTTCTATAGACCCATAGAACACAGATTTAACAATATTTGCACAGTTTGCTATTCACAAGTGTTCTTGCCAAATTAAGGGTTAACAAATGGTCTCCCAAGATTCGGGAGGGGTTGTCGTTGGTGGTGTTGGACTTACATTCCTTTGCGTCATGTAATCTTAGGACACCCACTGCTGGAAATTATTTCAATTCAAGTACTTTAACGTTTTATTGAACAGCAAAGTCTTAATAATACAGGGAACTCAACATCTAACAATCTATATCAACATTTTAACATTGGGAATAGGTAATTACAAAGATTCAAAAGTTCTTGGGAGAACCCATTAATGATCTGGGTGAGACTTTTGACGTTTCGCCATTATTATCTAATCTTGTTCTTCTAACAATTCTCTCTTCGGTACCCACTTGAATAATTTTACATACTGATGTGACGTTATCGATTATATATTTTTCTCTTTCTTCTACATCAGGACAAATGTTCAAAGACGACTGATCGGGATTGTGGATTTTCTCTATTTTTTCGTCTTCATTGAAGATATTTGTACTGAGTTCTTCCACAATAACGTTTAAAGGCGACTTTTTCTTGTTCTGATTATCAATTTCGCTCAAATGTTTGTATGTAAAAGGTGCCATTGGATCAACACTTTGGTACATGGATGAGATAATAGTGTCTTTTTCACAATTGCCATTTTTGTCAGTAGCTCCTGGAAGAGTACTAACACTAGTGATAACTTTGCTTGATTGTTCATCTCTCAGTGGTACTGCAGCCATAACCTGCTTGATGGAATTTGTGGAAGCTTTTACATTTCTTATTTTCTCGCAGAACGTTTGAATGCCTATTTCTCTGGTCTCAGATATCTGGAAAAAAGTATTATTTGTTCTATATTACTTTATTTCTAGCTGAGAATTGGAGAATTCCAAAAATAATAGTCATTCATTACTGAATTACAAATTTTGGAATCTTAAATATACAGATAGTTTTAGTGCTGTATTTTTTTAATAACGATTCAAAATATTGTGTTTGTCCTTGTTTGTGACAAATAGTGTATTTTTTGTTTATCATAACATGAAGAATTCTGTGACATGTTGAAAACTAACCAATGTTTCACGCTGGCACGTAAAATCTGTATATTCTTTGAAGAGGCAGTTCACCATCGAGCATTTGTCATGAGCATTGTCGCATATCGTACAGATACATTGAAATCTGAAACCATAAAATGTAAATATGCTGTACTTTAAGTTGTTTAACTAACGCACAGCTTATTCTCCAGTTTGTTAATTCTCTTTCTCAAACTGGAATTTTCCTTTTCAAAAGTATCCCTTTCCCCGGTCAGCACATCTAATTCAGATTTTAGGTTTAATATGCTTTTTTCTTTCGCATTCAGATCGCTCAAATCAGTTTTGAGCTTCTGGCATTCGCATTTCAAATCGCAAATTGTTTTTTCTCGCTGGAAATGAACGGTTAGATAAAAAAAATGACCCTTTGAAAATATCTTACAGATCTATTCTCATTTTCTAATTGATCGCTCAGATTTTGGAGGCTGCTCTTTTTTCTGATGAGATCGGTGATTTCTATTTCCTTTCTGTTCATTTTCGTTTGGCAATCTTCCAAGTCGTTTTTCATCAATCGCAGCTGAAACGGAGGTAAAATTTCATATTATCAAATACAATAAGAACTGTTTTTTGTCTCACTTTGCGTTCATAATCTGAGATTACGTCTTCTAACTGTTTTATTTTATTTTCCAAGTCTGTAACAGTTTCCATAGCCACAGAAATCTGTATTCTGCTGTCGTTTGAATCTGTTTGCAGTTTATGATTTGATGTTGCGAGAGCGTTTGTTTCCTTATTTAATTGTTCAACTTCCGCTTGTAATGATTTGTTCTGCGCCTCCTTCGATGTAATGAATGAGAAAAATGTGTTTGTTTTGTTTCGAAGTCGTTACCTTTTCCTCGAGAATAGTTTGGCACTTCTTTACATCCATCAATTTCTGTTCATAATCTGTTTGTAAATTTTTTATTTCTGTGTCTTTTTGTTCGATCACCATTGCCGATTTGTTACATTGTTCCTTCAGCTCTATTACTTCACCCTCCATACCTCTTTGAAAGAATAATAATGTGTTATGATCTGGAGATATAAGGTTTTAAATAAATACATACTTCATTTCTTCTTCGAGGTTTTTCAATTCTTCTTCTAATTTGGAGATCATTTCGTCCTTCTTTTTAGCTTCCTCTTGACAATGGAATATTATTTCCGTCTTCGTATCTAATTGATTCTAAAAAATTCAATAAATTTCTTCAGATTTACTGAAAAAAATTGTTATTGTTAAGCCTCAATATTCTGTCAATTTCATAAATCTCCTATATGATACTTAGCTTTTAATAAATATTCCTTCAAGTATTTTATATAATTGGAAAAATGTATGATATAATTCTGATGGAGGGTGGGACACTTTAATTGAAAAATTGACAAAATACTGGGTGATACAAAAGGTCTCAATCGTTTTCTTCAATGGTTTTCCTCAATTTTGTTCTAAAACAATGGGACAACTTGTGTTATACTTCAAAAAATTATAAGTTACATACAACGAGGTCGTCCTTGTCGCGGTCCAACTGCTTCAAGGTCTTGATGACATCTTCGGAGGCGTAGGAGAGATCTGCTTCTGCTCCGGTTGTAGCGTCAACACATGGACATTTTGGTGCAGCTACATGTGACCCTTTGCTATGTCTTTTCTGATTCGCAGTATCTTTCTTGTTTTGAGTATTCAGAAGTTCCGTCTCTACCTCCATGAGCTGTGCTTGAGTGTCTAAAAGGGCTTTATCACATTGGTCGTGAAGTTTTCTAAAAAGATAATATCGTAATTCTGGAAGGAAATAAATTGTTTGATTGAGTCTCACTTCAATTGGCAATACTGCGTTTTGAGCCTGTGAATTTCCTCTTGTGCAGCTCTCAATAAATTAGAATACATGTCTACTTTCTCTTCTAGTGCATTGATGGTTACTCTACGAATCCCTTGAGCTTTTATCAGTTCCCTTCTTTCTCCTTCTAATTTATTTATGACAGTTTCGAATTCAGAACGTTGCTCTTGAAATTTGGCATAGTCTCTTGTTTTGTTTTCGCTCACAATCTGAAAGGACCTTCTGCAGATTCAGTGAGCTTGGGTACTACATCAAAAAGTTACAAGTTTTTAATTTTTTTTCCTTCTTGTTTTTAATCTAAATTTGGTTTATAAGTTTGTCAGTGGTTATTTCGCTTATTGGTGTAAACTGTGAATACTTTTCATGGGTAAATCCTGTTTGTATTCCTTGTACAATGAATGAATAAATGAAAAAGTTTAATCAGAATTGCAAAATTTCAAAATCTTTTCTTGGTCAAATTTAGCAAGCAACATAGGGTAAATACATAATTATTCTTGCTGTTTGAAAATTATTTTCTAAATTCCCCAGAATAAGGACTGAACGAGAATAAATTCGCTATCACAAAAACGCCTATATATCTCTTGAACCAATTGAGGAAAAATCAAATTTTGATCATAGTTAGCTTTGTTATGAACGTCAGAAACATGTGGAATATTTACTTCATAGATATTCCAATTCTCTGTCGCAAAATGTCAAGCGAAGTGAAAACACGAGAATTTATAGTGAATCTTTTTCAACATAATCAAAAATGGAGCTTCAAAAAAATCGCAAAAGAGGCTCGCGTTCGTCCGAAAACGGTATCAAGAGTTGTTAAGCGCTTCAACGAAGATCTTACAATTAACCGCAAGGAAGGAACCGGGAGGAAAAAGGGGGTTAATAGCCCAAAAAAAGTGAAGAAAGCCATCAGCCTTTTTCAGAAGAATCCTAACCTTTCAGGACGGAAAGTGGCCCAAATAGTGGGTTGTTCGTAGTCAACCGTTCAGAAAATCAAGTCGAGTTGTGGGCTTAGAACATACAAAGTGCAGAAAGTGCCAGACAGGAACGCTGTGAAGTGTGAAGAATCAAGCGAAATCAAGAGCAAAGAAATTAAAAAATGATTTCTTGAAAAATTTTTCGTGTTGCGTGATGCACGAAGAAACCTATGTCTTGCTAATTTCTCGCAACTTCCTGGTCAGGAATTTTATACTGCAGATTCTCGTGGAAATGTTGACGAACAATTTGGCATGAAGAAACAAGCAAAGTTTCCTAAAAAAATTCCTGGTTTGGCAAGCAATTTGCACTTGTGGGAAAAGGAGCAAATTTTTCGTTGGCCAAGGCTCTGTTGACTCGAAAATATACATCGAGGAATGCACGATGTGTCAACAATCTTTTGGCCAGATTTAGCTTCATGCCACTACAGCAAGGCCACCAAGGAATGGTACGAAGCTAATGAGGTTATTTTTGTCCATAAAGAGGCCAATCCACCAAATTGCCCAGAACTCAGGTCAATCGTAAGATATTGGGCCCTGGTAAAAAGAGAATTGTAGAAGACTAAGAAATCAACGAAAACATTAGCGGAATTCAAGCAAAAGTGGAAGACAGCATCCCAGAAAATGACTGAGAACACAATAAGAAGCATGATGGGAAGAATTCCAGAAAAAATCTATGAATTTTGTAAAAAATAGTTACGGTTTTTTTATTGTAAAAACAGTTTTCATTAGAATTAGAAGATGATTCGAAAATGAGTTTGATTTTCGAAATCTGTCCAGTGGTTCAAAAGGTATAAGCGTTTTTGTGATAGCGAATTTATTCTCGTTCAGTCCTTTCTCAATTGTTGAATCAACAATTTCCTCAAAGTTACTTATCGGTCTCAATTCAAGAGTGCAAACGAATATTGCACTTTTTCATACCTTCATTTTTTCCCTCAAACAATCTGTTTCTTCCTCCAATCTCTGAATATCCAACCTTAGTAGATCTCTTTCTCTCTCCGTTCTTTTACATGATGTCTAAAATATTATTAACT
The DNA here is from genome assembly GCA_951802165.1 of Adalia decempunctata. Classification (NCBI taxonomy): domain Eukaryota; kingdom Metazoa; phylum Arthropoda; class Insecta; order Coleoptera; family Coccinellidae; genus Adalia; species Adalia decempunctata. The sequence goes on from OX637699.1 coordinate 30,663,739, forward strand.
AGAATGGCAAAATATAGAAAGGGTATAATATAGAACCTTGCAGCACTTGCCAGCAGGGGACTCTATATCGAACCTAGTTCCGCCTTCTTCCAATCGTGACATAAGGCAGAACTTTTCTTTTGATAGCACTTCGTTCTCTCTTTGTAGATACTCGATCATTTGATTCTTTTTCTGACAAGCCAAGCAGCATGTAGCATCGTCTTCCTTCATAAATTTCATCGATATAAAATTGATCAAAGTTTTCATATAATTTCTTTTTTGTGTACAAACTGTTTAAAAATGTGTACAAATGTGTACCTCGTCTTCGTTTGCCCCTCCGATCTTCTCGAAAAATCTAAGAAGGCGTTGGAATTCTCCCCTATAGTAATCTCTCTCGTTTGACAATCTTTCGATGCACAATCTTGCTTGCGCTTGGCGGTCTTCCATTTCGTTGCCTACTTCTTCCCTTACCATTTTCAAGCAAACCGTTCTGCATTTTGCGTCTCCGCAAGGAGGTGGAGTGGCTGTGGCTTTATCAATCAGGTCAACGCAGCACGTGGTTGGTTCAGACCATAAGGTGACGCAGGTTTGGTTTAGTTTTTGCGGTTTGACCATTGTACCCGCATCAGCCTCAGTTGAAGGTTCTCCTGAGTGAATGAAGGAATTAGACTATCCTTCAGTAATTTCAGAAACCAATCATCTGGATACCATTTCAAGAACACTTTTGAGACCTTTACAAGAAATGAAATCAACAATTTTGACCAACATTGTTGTAATAAAAATTCGGTTCACGGTGTTAGATGTAGCCCTAAAGAGTTCCCTTTGCTGATTGAATATTCGTCTGCTACGCATCTTAATTTATTTACAATGTTATAATTACCATTGTATTGTTCACTCACTTTCTTTTTCGAAAATTTCTTCGTCTGTTGTTGGAGCTTCACCAGATGACGCAGATGCCGCTCTGGACGAAACTGATGATTTTTTCGTTTTGGACGATGACCTCCTCTTGGTACTCTTACCTTTTCCCTTTAGTTTTTTCGTACCCTTTGCTTTCTTTGATGTGGCATCACCTCCTGCCTTGGACTTTTTGACTTTCTTAACAGTTCCTTCTCCTCCAGCACCCTTGGCACATTACATCGAAATAAAAACGGCTCTTTGAGTGAAGAAATAATAGACGCGAATGAGGAAAAGAACTTCTTTTGCGTAAACATTGTGAAGTATATTGAAGTATTATCTTTTTTTCTTGTTGAACTTGTTTTTTTCGCGAAATATTGCGGCTACTAATATAGAAAAATTTCCGGTGTATTTATTATCGATAAAGGTGGTAATTTGTACTTACCATTATTATAAGAATGGTGGTAAATGGTTGGAATTAACAAAATTTTAAGTTTTCATGACAACAAAGACGTGAGATTACTTGATTTGAAAATATTAAAAAGAGTATTTTCGTTAAGTATGTGCCCTTATGAGTTCAATAAATGAATGCATTTTATTCTGAATTATGCAAAAAATTTTGGTATAATCATGTTCCTATATGGGTTTTTCTAAAACGATTCAAATTTCCAATTCGAAATTTTTCAAATAAAGTCAGTAGTTCAAAATTCAATCAGTCATAGAACTAAATACCGATATGGGATTCTAACCTCAAATATGCGAGCAAATATTTATAATTTGAATTTCATTCAATTTTCATTATATTTCTAATCCCTTTGTCAAATGATTCTCCAAACTGGAAAACCTGTCCTATCGCTTCAACAGGTGAGAAAAAAAATTATTGATATAATTCTTATTACAATGGATGTACATATATATTTCAGTTCATTCTGAAACAAGAAGTGAAGAAATTATATAGAGAAATTTTGAGAACTGCTCGGAAAGTACCTGGAAAAAGTGATCAAAATGAATTGAAAGAATGGGCAAGAAGAGACTTTCGGGCTAATTCCAATTTGGTGGATGACATAACAATACGAATGCATATAAATTATGGAAAGCGTTGTTTGAAAGAATTACAAAATAGTTTGGCTTTATCAGGATAAGTACTTCAATGTATAAATATCAGAGGTAGAGTATTTGTATTATTCAAACTGGACTCATGTTTTATAAGTGGATGAAATAATGATTTTGGGGTTGAAATTATCCAATCAAAGTGCTTCTCTTATTTTATTTTCTGATTAATGATCACATCTACAGTATCAATAGAATCTTTTATAAAATATATCGTATTCAGTATCAGTTCATGTATTTTCATTATATTTTATTATCCTGAGCATGGCTACCAAATTCAGGTAAGGAACTTCAATCATTCAAGTGCAATTATTGTAAGTTCAATGCAATTCTGGTAAATACATAAATTGCATCCTTTACTTTACAATTCATTACGAACAACCATTCTTGGACCTTTTTTCAACTTTTTCTTGGTTTTCTTGCTCTTTTTCTCAACAGCCTCATATGTTTGTTCATTAGGTTTGATCTTCTTATAGGGATTGATATAATTTGGATCTCTATCAATATGATTGAGCTCTTGGCTTACTAAATGAAGGAGTTTCATTGTGCTATTATCGAGTAAATATCTCATTTGATTTGAGAAAGCTATGCCCCACTGTAGAAGAACATCCCAATTGTTATTAGTTTTTAAAACCACAATTGCAATGTCTGGATAACGAATGATTATTTCGGAGAATAGGGCAGTATTTTCAAGAATGCTTGAAAGTGCCTCTCTTATTCTTTCACTCGAAGGGAAATCTGATACTCCCGGTATGAACGGAGAAGCTTCAATGGCAGCCCTATTTTCTTGAATGTTGCTGAATACTTTTTCAGCCATCATTTGGATCATCGAGTATTGTTTATCATAGTGTGAAATTTTCCTGAAAGATTTTATAGCTTCCAAATGACTAGCTCTTTGTCGTTTGAACAACTGTTTATCTGATAATTGATAGGAAAAACGATAAAAATCATTTTCGAATATCATATATAGGATTTGAATTTCGCGCCCACTTTTGTAAATAAACTTTATGAAAGGATACATAATTCTTCCGCCACTTGTGGTGAATCAAGCGTTTGTACAGTTGCATAAATTTGGATTAAAATGAAAACTATGAAAATTTTCATTGTAAGGCGACTGTAATTATTAAAAAATCGATTATCAAACCATTTATGATTATAGGTTAGTATTGGATATTTGAATTTGTGACCCCATTACATGATTTTCTTCTTCATGGATTGTAGACTTTTTTTGGCCAGAGTAGGTACTTGTTTTAGCTTCAAGGATATGTTATCAATTTCCGTCTTTTAATCAATAAAATAAATGATTGGTTGTAAGATTGAAAATAAAAGGTTTCCAAACAAACAAAGTGTAATATTTTGTTTTTTTATTTCGTAATTTGCAGGTACTATAAGAATATAGTACATTTTAATGCATCATTCAATCTCGAAACGAAAAAATAAAACTAGAGGTTTTGGGATTAGGGGAAATCCTTGATTCAATGTCTGCCTAAAGAACTACTTTCTATGTAGGTACAACGTATTCCCTTTGGTAGATATTTTATATAAAGAACAGCTGTTGTGACATTTGTCAAAATATTGAATTTTTGTCAAGCTAAAAATGGCTGGAACTGGTCCTAAACCTGCTGAAAATCCATTGCAATTATTAACAGATCATGGAATACTGAAACCCCCTTACCTAAAAGATTCTTGGGGATATCTTGTTGGAGGTTTTCTAGGCTTTGGGGCTGCTCTTTACGGCAACTATGCTACTAAAAGACCCCTTATTGGAGGTAAGGCTAACCTATATTCTCTCAATAACAATCGATTATGTAATACAATTTGTGCCAAAACAATTTTTTTTAGGTATTCATAGAACTGCAGCAATTACTGTAATCGCATCATTACTAGGAAAATACGCAGATAATTTGAGGGATGATTATGCTGCAGAAAGAGATGCAGTGTTCCGTCACTACATAGAATTACATCCGGAAGACTTCCCTGCTTTCGGTAAGATTCGATACTCTTAACATGTGCCCTCAATGAATTTGAATTATTTTACAGAAAGGAAAAAGTTCGCTGAAGTGTTGCAACCCTGGGTACCTATCCGTTAAGGTAGTCCTTTAGATATAAATAAAATCTTGTAATATAGTGTTCAAAAAGAATTAGTTCTTCCAGTTGTTTTATTTCTGTCTCAGTTCCGAACTATTTTCCGTTCAACCTTTTGTTTGAAATCTGGGGATCAACGCTGATTGGGAGGTTGAGGTGTATTAATAATTGATTTAATTTTATCTGAAAGTTGTATGTGATTTGAATATCCGCTGAAATTTTAGATATTTGAAGAGGGAATGTGTGAAACAAACAGCTAATATAAAAACAATAATTTATTGTCAGTTAACAAATTGACTATTGAATCTTACAATTTTGGCATTGATTCAAACACTTATTCTAAACCTACTTAACATTATCTGGAATATAATTATCCTTTCCGGGTATTCCAGAACCACCAGCATCTCCTAACCATGGATATTTATTGGGACATTCAAAGCAAGTTTCCAAATATCTTATGTCTGTGAAATTCATATCAGGTGTTTTGAAGTTCAGTGCACATTTATTCGATATGTTGCAAGGAGGTGGTGGTATGTTTTCCTTCTTCTTTTGGCAGTCCCACGACTCAAAGTTGTTGAGTTGGTTTAGAGTTTTGGGTTCTGTGATCCAAGTTAAGGCCTGAGTAACTGTCACGAAGTAAACATCAGGTCTGGAAAAATAAAATGTCATTATACATATTTTTTACAAAACTATACAATAAGACCTTGAATAGAACCCTAAGGGATACCAAAAATATATCGGATCTTTGTGATGATCTGATGTTCATAAGAATAAATAACTTCTTCAACTTACAAGGTTGTAGCCCAGTCTAAAAACTTATGGAGGCCATTTTCCAATTGTTTGATGGAAAACCAGTTGGTATGGAAGGGCATCATATAGGGGGCCTTGTTCTGCTCATAATATCTACTGAAGTCTTCTTGCAACCACTCAAATACTTCTTCTGCATCACTATTGTGGAGTACACATTGATCCAGATATGGACAGTGTCCCCCTTCGAAGTCTTTGACGTAATGTTCGTTAAGTGGTACTTCCCATACCCCTGAAAATTTTAGAATGAAAATCTCAGTAGTTTGAGAAGGATTCAATTCGTTGAATACCTGGGAAAGATTTTGTGGGACATGTTCCTGATTTGCACTCGTGTGGTATTTTATAATCTAACGTATATGGCCAAACTGGTAAATCAGAAGGAGGTACACCTATGGAGCTGTCAAAGATGTACCCGAAGTCCTCAATAACCTGCAATTGATTGTTTGAACAGATTTTCTCCATCATTTCTTCATAAATAATCCCATGCTAAAATGGTAATGTGTTTCCTACCTTATATTGAGTGTTACGACCAGGTTTCAAATATGGCGCTCTCATACCTACTACTTCACTTTTGGACACATTCGATAAATGTTTGAGAATTTCCCTCATTCCAACCATCTCACCAACCCATTCTTCATATCCCTTATCTTGCAAACCTGATTGTAGTCTGGAAATATTACAATAATTATTTATATATGGGGGGCGTTCGTAAAGATCGTAATTTACTTACGAAATAGTCTCTGTAGCCATTTCATGCCCTTCGCTAGCCAATTTTTGAATCATTTGGTAATTGCTGTACTCGTGAGATATGAAGAATGTTCCTTTAATGTCGCAACCATTAGGATTTTGCCTCTTTTTATTGAATACTTTCTGGTAATGTTCGTAATTGTTCAAGTTTACAGCACCGTCGAAAGTCAACAGAATTATTTGTGGAATCTGTAAAAAATAAGAAGTGTAGAAGAGATTTAAATCTTTTTGATTGTAGGGTACTAACGTCGTCAGCTTTTAAACCTCCTGGGATTTGAGTACCATCTTTTGAACAGTAACAGTAAGGAAGTTCGCATTCTGCAGGGTTGCATCTTACTGCCAGGTCGGTGGGAGGCTCTGTTATTGGGGCAGGTGCTGAAATATTTAATTCTCAGAAGGTATTCAACACTGCAGCAAAGTGAAATGTAGAAGAGAGATCCCTTTTCCATTCAGGTTTCTATTGATGATAAAATAGAAATTTTAGAATCTTGTACTTACTTGTCGCTATTGGTCCGCATCTAGCTTCGTTTTTGAACGTGCAGAACTTGCTTATATCATCGAAATAGAGCCCTGAGGGACACCTATTCATATAAGGGAATCCGTCGACGCACTGAAATCAATCCATAATAGAATTTATTGTGTATACGTTCAAAGTCGTATGCTAAGTGTCTTCTGGAGACAATAGCAGTGCTTGAAAGTAATTGACTGGCAATTGGATAAGGGTCTGAGACACCTTAAGAGTAGACTAAAGGCATCAAATATACTGAACAGTGGAATGCTCACCTGGAAAAACCTCCTACAATTTCCTGGATCAGCGAAGTTTCCATTTCCTACTTGTTGGGGACACTCGAACTCTTTTGCATCATCTTTGGTTTTTTTGTCTGTTTGGCAATGAACTGTAAAAATAATTTTCTATTAGAAAAATGGGGCGCTTTTTTATCTGACAAAAATCATGAATTTTCAGATGACCTCTTGATTATAAACTCATGAATACCTTAAGAACAATCACCACTGTTTAAACTGACCCTCTGTATAAAGTGTACTGCTTGGGCATATTCAGCTTTAGTCAAATTGACATGATTCTCGTTGCATAATGATCAAAAACTGAAATACCCCCAATGAAGGAATAATAACTACGGATATTAATCAATAACTGATGTCAATATTGAACAACTTCATGTATGATCTCTTATTTCTTATTCCTGCTGTGAGAAGCATATGTAAAGTGATTGTTATCAACAAGTATACATTCTAGATTTCCATATTTTGCCTTAATTTCGTAATGCAGAGTGTATTTAGAGAAGGATTGGACAGTTTGTATTAGATTATTGCACAGTCCATGCATAAATTATCTGGAAAATTCTTGGGGGCCCTCTGATGGGTGGATTTATCAGAAAAAGATATCTTATTTTTCCAGTAATCAGAAATACGATGTCCACATCGATATCAGGCAGAGATTAATGCGTAAAACCATATGATGGACACAGCGGAATTCCAGACAAAGTCAAAGAACTTTTTATAGACTTTGAAAACCTTGAAAAGAGTACCTAGAATTGTTATTGTGATCTGTAAGTCGTACAATATCGAGGTCGAAGTAGAAAGTGCATATCGAACATTTAAAACTTTCGTCATCTCAATAAAATCTTCTCGAATTTTATAGGAAAAAGTCGATGATGCGGAATAAAAATTCCATAACTTTAAGACGTATTTTCCGAATGTTTTCGAATTTTTGTCACCGGAATATATCACCTCAAGGTTCAACCGCAGTCATACCGGTTCCGTGAGATGCATATTTTAGAATGTTGGATTTTCAAAACAGGAACAACTATTTCGAATTCTGATTTCATACGTGACATAAATGATGATAGCATCGACAATATGATCGGAATCCAATAGCTTATTTCTCTGCATTTTTCAACCAGATATGATCAAAACGATATGACCGATAATGTTTGATTTATTATATGTATTCAGAAAATAAAGATTTAAGCAGACAAATCAATTTCAGGACAAAAAATAAGATTATGCAATCAATAATATCAGTATACAAAGATGTTCCTGTGTAGACTTTTGCATGGTGGCCCCTGCTTACTATATGCATGTGTCGTACCCCATATAGCAGCTATATATAGGTTCAACTGTGACCCATAAATTTTATAATTCTGCTGTTTGAAATAGTATGTTTTTTCATAAACGCATAAATATCATAGTCATCATCACTATTATTATTTTTGTTATTTAAGTAGGTACATAACTTTGTTTACAGCTTTAATCTTAATTAAGTTTTTTTTCAGAAAAACTCGTCTCCTATAGTATAATTTTGTACCATTTCTATGGCTATAAAAATACTATTCGAACGAACATTATTATTAGGCACCGAAAAATTATCTAATGTTTGTAGAATACCCATTGGCTTTCTATAAGACCTTTTTTGTATTTAGTATGTGCATGTCTAATTTTTGGAAATCTAAATAAAAATCAATCGCTATTCAGAAAATAATAGACGGTTGTTTTCCTACCACAAATGTTACTGTTTTTACTTTCAAAGGTTCCAAATGTGCAAGGCCGTAGCTAGAAAAAAATTTCGGGGGGGTCCGTCCGAGGCCGTAGCTAGAAAAAAATTCATTCGAAGAATTTTCGGTGAAATGATTATCTGGCATTTCTGAAAAAATAAATTTCGGGGGGGTCCGGACACTTAAATAAAAGTATAAAATTCAATTTATTCATAATGTGTTCATTTCTTCAATTAATATAACCAATAACATTTATTATTATTCATCAATCAACAAGATGCATGTCTCTCGAACCTATTTCTGAATTGATTTCTTGCTGATGGCCTGCAATAGGTACTCTTATAAACTAGTTTGTAACATGAAAAAGCGCATCGTAACTTTATATACTTTTTACATGTTCGTCAATTTCCGTATATGATAGTCTGAATGATTATGTAAGTTTAACACTTGAAGATTTCTTCTAGTGAATGTATGTTGCAATAATAAATTTAAACAGGAATTTCACTTTCTTTTCCAACAGATTTTTATTTTCTCTTAATTCCTTAACGATGTGCTTTATTTTTTAGATTTCTTAGCATGTAAGCGAGTAAGTATCCACCCAGAAAGTAGCTCAAAGGCGATATTATTTCAATTTCCAGAAGATATTGAAATTATAGAAAAACTTTCTAATTCGTTTCGAATAGAAACAACGTTTGCAGTGAATATCGCATAAAAATCACTTACCTATGGCTAAAAGATAATAACCTACACAAAAAAGTACATATTTGTTCTTTAAACTACAACCCAGCAGGACACCCATATTTTCCTGCGGTCGTTGAAGATGGTTCACTCACTAGACACTTGGTACCCACATATAGCTGATCTCTTCTGGCAGCTCTACTGGGTGCACTTTCCTCAGATCAACGATTGGCCACCACGCTTTCTTTGCCTCCAATGGGTCAAGGTCGAGAGCTGGATGGTAATTTATTGGTTTGGTCCGAAGACATATGGGAGCACAATCAATTTTTAGCTCCATGTTGCTGTGATTATAGTAATGATGATATCGTTGTTGATTAAGCACTAGATCGGGCTGAACCAGTTAATTAATTGATTTTCAAAGGAGAAAATCTCATTATTCTTAGTAACTTAGTTATTTTCCACTGTGATTGGATATAATGTTGACAATGTCTTCAGTATGAGGAGTTTTCAATCCTAGACTTGTGATTGAATTAAATTCGTACAAATTTTAATAAACAAACTGTTGAATTGATTTTGGCCGCGTTTGGAAATATTTGAAATTGGTCCTGCGCTGTTCGAAGTACCGACAAAACATAGACTAGACCTAGACAAGAAGACAAAAATCGTTCTGTGGATTCAGGATTGTACCAAAAGTCCAAAACAAATAATTTTGTGAATTTGCATTTCGCTAATAATTTATTAATTTTGTCTTAGTGCCTGTTTCCAATCCAATTAGATGAAATGATAATGTAACCTTTTAAAATTAACTCCACCATGGCACTTTCTTTTCATTTCAACCAAACAGAAAAACTATGCAGGGCATGTTTGAAGGAAGGACTAGATTTCATATTAATGCAAAATGACCTGAGAAAATTTTTCAGTACATGTACAGGAATTCTGGTAGGTGAATGAGTTGATTAATGAAATTCTCTCTTAACTTGTGGTGTTTCAAGATTGAAGAGAACGATAAATTGCCCAGCACTCTCTGCTTAGAATGTCATTCAGAAATACTGAGGTATTATAACTTTCGAGAACTCTGTAAGAAGTCCGATATGATATTACACGAAAATTTCAAATTTGAATTCGACATAAATATACAGGATATCGTGGATGAATGCTTGTCAGAGGATATCGTTATACTTAAAATACAAACTGGGGATATAGTTCAAGCACAAGATATACCTAATAATACAGATTATCTTTCAAATCCTACAGAGTTCCTCAACCAAACATTTATTGAATGCACAGAACAAGAAATTCCTGGCCCTAAAAACTCCACAGAACTAAAGAATGTATTACTTGAACACCAACATAACATACCAAATATCGTTCATGAAAAAACAGATAACATTGAGCAGATAAGTCGTATTGATATCTCACCTAAGAAGACAGAGTTTTTACATATTTGTGAACTTTGTAAAGAAGGTAAACCTGAAGTCATTATTTCTAAATTACTTATTTGTGTAATATCGTTTTTAGGATTCTCCTCTCAAACTGACCTCAACATTCATAATATATCTCATCCTAAGGATGATGTCCCCTTTTGTTCTTTGTGCAAAAAGACCTGTAATGACCTTAAAGCTTTGAAAAGGCATGTGAAGACCCATTTAGAACAGAAAACATTTTCATGTCAGTTCTGTAGCAAGACCTTTTCTGAGTCTGGAAATCTTACAAGACATGTTAGGAAACATGAGGGTCAGAAAAAACATTTTTGTTCTTCATGTGGTAAAGGCTTTTATGAAGCTGGAAGATTAAAAGAACATATGAGACTGCATTCTGGGGAAAAACCGTTGCAATGTCATGTATGTTTGAAGTCATTTGCAACCAAGAATGGTCTAAAAAGCCATATGAAGTCACACTCAGATGAAAGAAAGTATGTTTGTAAGATTTGTAATAAGAGTTTCAAACATTCCTTCATTTTAAATCAACACTTAAAAGTACACAGTGGAGAAAAGCCACACAGTTGTAAAATTTGTGGTAAATCTTTCTCCCAAGTAAGTTTCTATTGAAATTGATAGGTTGTAAATATCATGAGTATTTTGTATTTGACAGAGTCACTACGTTACCATTCATATGAGACAACATACAGGTGAATTACCGTATACATGTAAGGTTTGTTCTAAGGGATTTGCTCATAGTCAGCACTTGGAAACTCATTCTCTTATCCATTCAGGATATAAACCTTACCTTTGTGAAGTGAGTAGATTCTTAATTTTTGCTTTTAGTCTACTTTTGTAAATCGCTAACTTTTGCATGCCTGCTTTATCAACTTTAGTTTAAAGATTTGTTATATGATTTTTTCCTTCTTTTTTGTCCATTTGTTAAGATGAAGGTTATATGTTTTTGAAATTCTCTACAAAATCTGCCCTTTCTTTTTTCTATTTGGAGATCGCTTTTGGTGATATAACAATTGCAGTAATATATAGGTAGTTTGTAAAAGGCTTAAGTTATTAAATTGACAACTGAACTCCCAAATATTGAATAATATGTGAGAATGTGTGCTGTATTTTCTTCGTGCTGTCACAAACTATTTACGAAGGAAATTTGGAAGTTTCCTTTGAAAAGTTTGAGATTTTCATCAAAAGTGTATCCATAATGTTCTGCAACATCGCTTATTCCGATTCAAGAATGCTTCTTAGATGCACCTTTCAGCTAACATGCACTTGTTGCTCATCAGTGTTACTTGCTCTATGAAATAATAACTTGACTAACTGCTTAAGTGACTACATTTCTTAGTCAATAGAGAGCATGAATTTGGTTTAAACTTCCTCCTGTTGCATGAGATGCTGAGAGAAGGTTGGTTTCATGTAAATATATGCACCAACACAGAATGCAGACTTAAGTGAACATGTTGCATTTTAACTTCAGATATGTGGAAAGTCTTTTGCTCGATCTGGGGATCTACTTAAGCACAATCGAACCCATACAGGAGAAAAACCTTATGCCTGTGATTTATGCCCAAAGAGTTACACAACATCCAGTCACTTGAGTGTTCACATGCGGATGCATAAGAACGAGAGGAATTACGTTTGCAACCATTGCGGATCAGGATTCTTTCAGAAACGAACATTAAGAGTTCACTTACGGAAACATACAGGAGAAAGACCTTACAAATGTACCCTGTGCAATAAATCTTTTTCTCAGTCAGGAGCACTGAGTACTCATAGAAAAAAACATAATATTCTTCCTGAGGAAACTGCACCAGAAGATCTGTTAAACATTTGAAAGCTTAAATTTCCCAGAATTCTAAGAATGTTTTTGTTTGTGTTTTGATGGAGAATAAAGTGGGGATTTTATATTTTTTTTTATTGACTCACATGGCAATAAATACATTTATGTTGTGTTGAATAAATATTTTATCATAACAATATTCATAATGAATTTGGATTTATAGGAAATGAGAAACGAGTTGTTTGCTCTAAAAATGGACGGTTTTAGTTTGTTTTACTCTAATTTATTATAGCTTTTCTAGATTTGCAGCTAGATCTAAGGCAAGACTATTCAGGGTCCATTCTTCATCAATATTTTTCACCTCAGACTCAGGATAAAGTTTGTTCGTTAAAAGAGATAAATCAATGTCTCCAATGTTGCCAAAATTTCCATCACCAATTTTCAAATTTTCTAGTTTATTGTCTTTATCTATTTCTCTGTATGTTGCCTTCTTAACTGAAACACTAAGGAATGAGGTGGTATTATATATGATATAATTAAGTACGGCTATTTACTTTGGAATGTTAACGTCTTGTATGTTCGAAGAATCATAAGGCAAATCGTCTATATCTGGAATGACAGGAATATCATCATCAGAGTCTTGTTTTTCATCTTGGAATCTCTTGCTGAAATTCAATTTGTATTTTTTTCATTTTAATATGTTTGAAGCACTGATAACTCACTCTAAGAAATTGGCTGATCTGGACCTGCAAACAAATGTTTATTGATTTAGTATTGTTATTTTATCATTTATCTCTCTGAGAATTCTCATTGTTGAGGGATGAAAACTGAAATGTTTACGTTTTAGCTGATTTAGTCCCCTCATCTGCCCATCCACCCTTTCTTCTAGTCATTATGAAGGGTTCAGGATGTTCACCGGTAAGACTTTCTGTGGACATTCTGAGTGTTATCTCTTCTCTTTTCACTGAAAATATACATACTGTTTTGTGCACAGATATGCTAAAACCTTTGCAGAAAGTATACCTGATAGTTCTAAGTCAGTATTGTGGTCAAAACTCATTGATTTTTGATTAGAATTTCTTTTGGAACCAAGATGTTTTTTGTAATTTTGTGGGAACTAAATTGATTACTTTAATAAGGGCTGTTTAACAATTAGTCGATTATTTCAAGATACAAACAAACCAAGCCTGTGTTCTTTCAATTGTTTTGTTTTTGCGGTCAGCGCCATCTATGAATATTATTTCGTCTTTGTCGGACCTCTGTGACATTTAAAGGCGAAAGAATAAAGAATGCTTTTACTGCTTCCGGTTTTGTGATTAAGTATCGTTAAAACGATAGTTCCCCTGTAGATGGAGCTACTTGGCCGAACAATCCCGATTGTGTGGTTCACCAAATATGTCACCAGAAGGTTTTTCTCGATCTTTGAGCCAAACTTTTGGAAAAAATAGTGTTATTGGAAAATTTGGCTTCCCAATAGTGAGAAATACAAAGAAAGACATGCGAATTAAACCGAAGATTCTTTGAAGGGTCAGTGGGAAGGGATCTTTTTTACCGATTCGGTCGAAATAACGATAAGTCTCCCCTACAGGGTATTAAAAAATATAAAGCATCTGCAGGTGGTTGAGTTCTATCATCGCGTAATAATCCGGGACTCGAATAAAACACCCCATCCAATTTCTTATCGCAGACACAGAGGAAGAATGTGACCGGGCACTAATACAAGCTATAAGAGATCGCTTCCGAAATTTATGATTGCCTTTATTACCGGCAATGTAACGGAAAATGCGGCGATATAAACGTGTTGAATAAAGTATCCGCGGCATTTTGCATATTGACTCGCCGGATGGAAAGAATCGAAAATGGAACGGCTGCCGGACCCCGATAAGGACAAGTCGGGGCTCCGGAATCGATTAGACGTATATATATTTCGCCGGCTCCCAGAAAACCCCCGCCCGGTCCAATTTCCACTTTGCATACGGGATTTGTTCCGCTTTATTCGTTTCAACAATCTGCTGGATGCATCGAACCTATAACGAAATTTTTGCAGGATGTGTAGGGTCACGGGCGATGCCGATCAGGTTAGAGCAGGGCAGGAGCGGAAAACTTTGCTGGAACATTCTGCTCCCAAAAATACCCCTACGAATCGACTCACACTCTCGAATAATCAAGATGGACTAGCAGAAAGCAGAACTGCCCTTGCAGGCCAAGAATAGGATAAAAAAGACTCATAGACACACAAAGACGATATACTAACTCGTAACCTGTACTAACTTGTACCCTATACTAATGTGTAGCCGTAGCCTATACTTACGTGTACTCAGGCCCGGATCTAGAGGGGGGCAAGCGGGGCGCTTGCCCTGGGCGCCAGCTTAAGGGGGCGCCAAAAACAACCATCAGAGGTTAGAAAAAAATTTTTTATTATCTCGGAAAAAAATATTATTATTTAATACTCTGAAGTGCCATCTAGACCACCTTGAAGAAGGGCAAACATCCTATCTGTCCAAAACTTTACAACATGAAATTATCGATTTGATGGCCATCAAATTTCGGAATAACATTATTAATGAGATCAAGGAGGCCAACAAATTTGAAAGGAACTGCCAAACAAGATGGTGGGCTGAACATCAAGCTGTTAATGCCTTGCTCAATAATTTACCGGGAGTTGTGAAGGCAGGGGAAGAAATCAAAGAATCCTCACAAGTATCAGCATCCAAGTATGAAGCTGACCATTTGCTTCATGCCTGATGGATTTTAGATTCATCCTGAACAATCTGGGATAATATTCTGCTACAGATGGATAGGAACAACGTGGAAATTCAGAAAGAGGATATAATTATTTCACGTTCATTATCGTTGATGCAAGGCCTTGTGCAGATCTTGCAAGGAATGATAGAAAAACCTATTGAAAACTTGATCCCAGAAGCTACACTTCTTTCAGAAGAATTGGTTGTGGAGTCAGTTCTTAGAAATGAACGTGTTTCCAAGAAGAAAAGGCAGGTCGACGAAATGTGCGAGGATGAGTCAAGAACGCTAGATCTAGTTGGTTTATTCTCGAAGGAAATTAAGGATGTTTTCGGCAGATTATCGTCAGAAATCAGAAAATGAGAAGAAAGCGCAAAGAGTCTGCATACGAATTTCGCATTCCTCAACAGCCATACCCTTTTAAACATGCAAAAAGAGGATCTGCAGAAAAATGGGACCCTCTTGGCGCCAAAATAAGAGACTTAAATGCAGTTGATTTCTGTTAGGAACTAGCGGTTTTCAAAGAGCTGATTCCTGAAATTAGTGAAAGATCGACTTCATTAGACCTGCTACAAATTCTCCACAGGCAAGATCTGCAAGAAGCCATCCCTAATGTCAGTATAGCTTTAAGAATATACTGCACATTACCTACCACGTCTGAAAGATGTGAACGCAGTTTCAACAAATTGAAAATAATAAAGAAATATTTGCGTTCGTCCATAACTCAGGAACGTCTCTCTGGTCTCTCGATCTCAGCTATAGAAAACAGAACTGCTTTCGAGGAGCTGAGCTGATAGTTGCGTTCCTGCCGCGTTAAGCTGTGAAGAAAAAAATTCATCCTTGTGATATTTTTCTTATTATTAGTTTTTATTTTTATTATTCATTTGTATTATTTATTTTTGTTATTTTTTATGAATTCATATATTACCAGAAATAGGGGAAGGGAGGTGGGCGCCATCATGAATTTTTGCCCCGGTCAGAAAAAATCGTAGATCCGGGCATGAGTCGTGTACCAACGCGTAGCGTATCCTATAGTTCATCCAAGAATTATTGACATCAAAGCAGGCCTTGGGGCTTGGAAGTCCAGTCGCAGCTTTATTTCTAGTTACAAAAAAATAACTAGATCATAGCAATAAATACAGGGTGAGTCTTTGACTTGTACATATATTTTAACTATAGATTCCTCCCATCAAAAGAAACACTTTTTTCCCATACCATTTTTCAAAATTCGGTTTCGTTTGGAAGATACAGGGTGTCAAAAATCCATGAAATTAACACTATTCTTTTCATATATTCGGAACCGATATTTCGAATGAACTGAATTTTGGTTGATTGTTTACTCTATTCATGGTACATATTCCTCAATTGGAACTTATTTCATATTTCTCCTGGTAAACAAGTTACAGTATAGTCGACTTATAAATTCACGCAAAAATACTATGAAACCACTTGAAAAAGATGAACGGTTCACGTTTTCGAAAGAATTGATTATTTTAGAAAACAAAAGTATTCTAATATTTTTTCAATAAAACGCGTCGTTCTCAAGTTATTCCTAATTGTATAAGATTGAATTAGAGGAAAAAATCATGAATTTCAAGAATTACCTGAATGCTGTCCTGAGTTAAATCTCATCGAATATAATTTTTTTCTCTGGTCTCTCAACAAGTTACCAACGTTGTCAGAATGTTTATCAACTTTGTCAAGACTAAAATCTCTATGATGAAAAAACGTTTGATGTAGAGATATGTGATAATAAAATTCTACATTCGTGGGACATAAAATTGAATTCTAAGAAGCATGAAATTATTTTATAGGCAGTTTCTATTTAAAATTCATTGTTACCGGTCCTTCAGCAAAATATCTATCGAAACAATATAACTCGACACCAGAACGACACTACTATCACATTAATTCACTGAAAGTCATTTACATAATCATCACCTGTTTGCTTAGAATATTTGTTTTATATTCTAAGCCTGTTTGCTTCATTCTCTGTAAATAAATAAAGAGTGAACTGCGTCTATGGGATCCGGATCACTGACTAAAGTTTTAGGTTGGACTGGTTGGAGGGTTGGAGCACAGAACAACGGTCTTGCGTCACGGCTACAATGGCTCCATCCACGCCGTGGATTCCACGGCCTTCTGAAGGGAACGTAGCGCTATATTGGCGAGAATCAGAACTACTCTTTTGGCATTTTTAAAGAGCAACGCCTAGACGCCTTTTGCGATTGTGATAGTTCATCCGCTAACGATAGGGGACGTACTGCTTTCTTGAGTTCGCATTGTTTGAAGAGAAAATCGGCAATCTGGCATCGTCTTATCTAGAGTTCTGTGGGTGAATTGAATATGTTCTGTGTTGAATATCACAGAGGATGGGTATGGTTAGGTCATTGACACCGAAACATATGACTTTGGTTAATGGAGTTGGGATAGGTTAGTGAGAAACCAATTTTTATGAGATCGTTTTAGAATATCGAGGAAATATGAAGAAATTATTAGTGTCTACAAACTAAAACTTCAGGACAATCGAAGAAGGAACTTATTTTGGTGGGAGAAATATAGCTTTTCAATTGCCGAAATGATCGGACAGAACTAAGTGTTTTGTTAGGAAATATCGTGTTTATAACATTCTTATTCAAATAAGGTTAGTGCTTGAGTATTTTTTATATGTATCACCCAGAATATCTAATAATCACATCAATTTCAATCGAAAAATATGAACTTTGAAGTGTTTGCAGAGAATAATATCAGGCACGTACTTAGCCCGATTGATTTTTTCGAATGGCTATATCTCTTTAACAGAGCCGAATTCGGAAAAATTGAAAATGAAAAAAAGGTTTCCTTTGGCCTCAAGAATCTACAGTTGAAATATATGTACAAGTCAAAGACTCACCCTGTATATAAATACACATAACCTTAAAATTAAGTGGTATTTTTTCAAAGTAAGGCACTTTGAACATGAAAATGTCCTCGATTATCACATACGATTACCATCTTGTGAATCTGTATACCAGCAGTATATTATTTTCATCTTGTATTGATACATTTTCGAAGGATCAATTGTAGGAGCATACATCCTGGAAATTCTGGTCCGATAACGAAAATTGTCGTAGATGATTAAAAAGCATGTTCCTTTCCAAAGTTCAATATGAATATTCGCTTAACCAGAAAAATCTAGTTGATAATTTGAAGCATGTTGCTGCAAAGTGAATAGATAGGAAAAATTGTAATATATATCAAGACAGAATCAAAACTTAACGATTGCAGCACTCAAAATTACTATTAAAAATAAGGCCGTCCAAAAAAAATTGTTCATTTTGATGTTATGTCAATAATTATCTTAATTTCATCTTATGCTCGACCCATAAAGCTCTAAAGTCATTTGATCCAGTACGGCAACTTCTTTTTTTACATGATACTTTAAGATACAGTTCTTATATTATATTGCCGTTCAAAAGAAACTGTTCTAAAAAAAAATTATAGAGAAATACAAAAAGTGAAATTTTTCATATTATTGTAAAAGTTTGGAACTCATAGATTAATGATATATAACAATTTTCTACATTTTATCCCTTGTTTTGAATAGTATTAAGGTATCATGAACAATTTTTTTTTGACGGCCTTATTTTTAATAGTAATTTTGAGTGCTGGATAATGTTTTGGAACCGAAGCCGTACTTTTTCAAATGACCCCCTGGAGCACGGCAAGAGAGGGGGTTGCAACCCTCGATTTTTTCCCTTTGTCGCATGATTTTTGTACGGCGTTGCTGAATAATGGATTAGAAGATGTATGGCAACCGTATAAAACTGATGCCGTACAAAGTCAAATGACCTATTTTACCATGGAAATTTTCGGAAAATCAAAAAAATTTTCCGAATATATGGCGCATCATTTTTGTACGGCACTGCCCGTTTTCCTATTATTTTCCATGGAGCTATCGATGGTAAGAATGCCGTCAAAAGTCATATGACCCAAATGTACCCAGTCTACCTGTCCTTTTGAATTGCCACCTGTACTCAGTGTAGGTACTCAGTTGGACAGCTTACAAGTGACGGCATAGTGCTGAATCTTATTATTTAATGTCCTTCTATCGTTCTATAGATAGGTCACCTTCTGGTTCAAATGACCCATCAATTTTCGACACGGGCCTGTAGTCTATTAATAACAGAACAAAACGTCAGTGTTATTTCCAACACCAACCTGAATTCTGCAACTCAAAATATTACTGGATGACTATTACCAACATAATTTCGATTCTCCAAAGCCCCCCGAGATGTCAAAACAGTAGCCTATTCCCTTACTGACATGTAGCATCTACAAACTCGAATAAGCCTATAGAAACGTGTAGCTTGTTCTGACTTGCTGCCTATACTATCCTGTAGCCTTGATGCACAATCAATTCGTTGACTCGATAAAAAAGAAAGTGCGGAAATCAATAATTTTCTCTGGGTTTTGCATATAAATGGGGATACGACAAGGGAATGATGATGTGCTGAGTCCATCCAGCGATCCAGCAATGTTTCCATGTGTAATCCTGTCATTGAGAGCACCTAATATCTCAAATCGCGTGAAAACTGCGAAGATATGTAAATATAATGCAAAAAGTCCGAATTATAGATCGAATCCATCATTGTTAAAACGTGAAAACACACAATATGGGCTATTTTCCGGTAGGCGAGACCGTCCTTAATATATATTATGTCCCATAAAATTATATCAGCGCCGGAATATGTATATAAGTATCCTTTCTCGACGATAAAACTTACCCTTCATATGTTATAGATCACCTTCTTTTCTACAAGGATAGCCATAAAAATATTATATGCCTTTTTCGCCAGAATAATGTAAAATCACTTTGGTGTAAGAGCATATTTATTTCGGCTCTTTATATATTGCGGCGTACTTTCGCTTTTAAGGAAGGGCATAGGGCATACCATTTTTCTCGAAATATAGAAGGTGATATACGATTTCATGAGATGTGGTATCAGGGCAAGCTACCCATTCGATTTTTACGAATATTCAACTGGAAGAATCACACATTATTCAAACTGATAACATGCTTGGGTGATCATCACTCTGACACGGTACTTGATCCTATATTTGAGAATAATTTTTTCTGTGTGACTGGAAATGACCACAGGAAGGAATTTGGGAAAGATATATGTACATGGGCCATTTCTCTGGCACAGTGATTCAGGGACTTCAGGGTAGCCGTTATGCCAAGATTTAGCTGTTCAAATAATAATAATAATGCTTCCTTATTTAGGAACAATGTATCAAAATTACAAACATAATCGACAAAATGTGGTGAAACAACGACAAAGAAAATATACATATCTATCTCCTATTGAGATAGTCTTCTAAAGTATACGGTTGAAGTCTATAAGAAACTTTTTCACTTTATATTTGATGCTATTTGGAAGTTTCTCGCTTATTTCACGAAAAATTTCCAAATTTGCCGCCTATATCCCAAGGAACAATTAGCAAAATAGAAAAGCAGTTTCGAGAGCTTGGTCATGTAAGACAAATAAAAAAAAATGCTGCCATTGCAGTATGTCAGCCCACATAATTCTGTTCGAATAAAAGTAGCCCCGCTGTTCACCTTCAGCCACACGTCAATATTTCGAATATAAAAGGAAAGTAAGATGCATACCTATGAATGATGGCAACTCAGGAGCTCATGGAAGACGATTTCGATAGGAGAACGAATTTTTGTGAGCAAATGATGGCAATTTTAGATAACAATGTGATCCAATCAGAAAATGTTTTGTTTTCTGATGAGAGTACATTTACACTACACGGTCATGTTAATCGTCAAAATTGCCGCTATTTCTGTGATGAGAATCCTCACTGAATGAGAGAAGAACATACGCAATATCCTGAAAATGTTAATGTTTGGGCAGGAATTGTTGGAAATCATATCGTAGGTCCCTTTTTCATTGACGGCAACTTGAATGGAGAAAAATATTTAGAACTACTCCAAAATAATGTCGTACCAACTTTGATAAACTTATATCCTGATCCAGCAAATCCACAAGTTACTGCCAATATAATATGGTTTCAGCAAGATGGAGCACCGCCCCATTACCAAATCAATGTCCGGCAGTACTTGAACCAAATTTTTCCAAATCGGTGGATAGGGAGGCGCGGATCGATTGAATGGCCAGCACGATCTCCTGATCTGACACCATTAGACTTCTTTTTGTGGGGATATGTCAAAAGTATTGTATACCAAACGAAACCCTTAAAAACCGAATCACGCTTGCGATTAGATCAGTTACGCCTGAAATGTTGAGTAACGTTAGAAAACAATTCTACACCAGATTAGCATGTTGGAAAGACGTTCGCGGCGAGCATTTTGAACATTTCCTACATTGACATTAATGTTTTTCTTTAATAATTAAGAAATAATCAGTATTACTTATTAGGTTTTAAGTGTAATGTACCGAATTTGTGAAATAAAATAATTTTTATTTAAAACGTTGATTTTTGCAATCAATCTGAAAACATCTACTACTTCCGAAATAGTTGAAGATAGGTATAGGACATTGTGCATGAATTGTGTCTAGAATTTTCTGAAGAACCCAAAAAATAAATAATATACAGGGGGTTGCATTTGAAATAAGAAAGTTGGTATTGGCCACGGGCGCATGGAACACCCTATATAATATTATTTTCTTGAAAAATATGCGCATTTAAAATTACAAATCGACGTGTCCGAGCGTTTTTCCCCCCCCACATTTATTCGTTATCGAATTTATTCCATTTGGCTGTTACACTCTCTATAAGTGGTCAACATATTATTCTTTTTAAATATACCCCTACAACTTTCACGATACTTTATGTGACATATCAAGCGAATCATCCTCTTTTGTAGCTTAGGAAATACAGGTAGTACAAAGCCGTACAGAGTGTTTTTCTTCGCTCTCGTGATGATTATGTGAAGACATTCAGTGAATGAATGTAATATTAACCGTGTAGTGTCGAGTTTATAAAACTCCAAGAGAATATTGTTTAGATAGTGTAACATTCCAAGTTTGTAAATCCTAGGAACATTATGAAAAAGAGAAAAGGGGCAACCCTGCTCTGAAGAGCTGAGGGTAGAATTACGTTAGAGGGGGTTTTATACTCATATTTTTGGCTTGTGATGTGATCGTCTAGATTGGTAGAACTCTATGTTATGTCGTAGTAATTCAGATTAGTGAAATATAGGATGGGAAATAATGAGGAAAAATTGATAAATAAAACACTCGATTCGACATAAAGGTGGAACAAGAGCCCTTTATTCGTCCAGCGCCATAGTTCGGGGAACCATAGCCTATGAAGGAAAAACGAACGAGAATCAATTGAAACTCAAAGCAAAAGACCTTCTAGCATTACAGATGATATGTTTACAATCCATAGAACAATTATTAACAAGACGAGCACTGGTGATATGTACAAT
Source organism: Adalia decempunctata (assembly GCA_951802165.1). Taxonomy (NCBI): domain Eukaryota; kingdom Metazoa; phylum Arthropoda; class Insecta; order Coleoptera; family Coccinellidae; genus Adalia; species Adalia decempunctata. The sequence continues at coordinate 30,685,948 of OX637699.1, forward strand.
ATGGAGCTTCCTATACTCCGGTAAGGTTATTATTACTGGCACAATTGTGATAAAAAGCAGAATCCAATACATCCAAAGGTTATAGGCATATAGAGTGTGTCACTTTATTGTTGCGCAGAACTTTTAAAGTTCCATGTGTAAGAATCCTTCCTTCCAAGTGTGTGTGTGTGTGTGTGTGTGTGTGTGTGTGTGTGATTTTATTCGCGTTGGTTTGGAAGTGGACAATAAACTCTTTAGATTTCCTGTTAACTGATGAACGGTGGACCCGGGACGAAGCAATCCGGCCTAGGATACTTGCCCGGCTCACCAAGGCCAATGACCAAGGCTTGTTTTACTGAGGACGTTCGTTTACAGAACTCTCAGAGGGAAGTGTCCTCCACGATGCTAGGGAGGATGTTTTCCTTAGGCACATGCGATATAAACAGTTTACCTTAGACCTCCAAACCATATTTCCCCTGTACGTGAAATATTATACTAAAAGCAACAACTCCAATGCGTATACCATAATTTCGAGTGAATAGTTAAATGTGCAGTAGGCCTTACGAACAGTATGAGAATATTCCAAATGTGGTAGCAGAACAGAGTTCCACAATATTCAATAGAAATGCAATAATCAGATAGAATAAGCTTGCATGAGATTAAATCCTGTGAAATGAAACAAAGTTATTTAAAATGGGGACAGTACATACCAGATAACAAACAAGCGTCTTTAAAATATACTAAAATGGCGGATTCCTAGAAGAGGAACTCCATTTCAAAGAAACACTATTGTGAACCAGAATGAAAGTGAATTCCAAGAGGCCCTTCCATTCGTTGTCGTTTCGGAGGTTAGTTTTACTTCCACAGAATCGTATTTCTTCGATGGTCACAGAAGAACAAGTTTACTTCATGGTGGATCTTCGATATGATTAAAATCTCCTATTTATAAAGATGCGAATTGCCTAAAGTATTGATTGAAGTCGTACTAATATTCATCATTCATAGAATTATAAAATAATATCAAATAAGTTCATTCAACGTAGTTCCACGTTTCGACAATAGACGTTGCAAAGTTGGAAGCCATGGAGTCTGGCAACGGTGTATTTTATTTGCGGGGTAGGAAATTCAGATATGTTACAATAGAAACATCGCCACAGATTATTTAGTGCTAAGTATCATTTTATTTTTAATAAACAACGTCACAACAACTGAATGTTCTATATTGTCATGCACAACTAGTGTGGGTGTCAGTATTTTTTGCCTTTTCGTTATGCTGGTCCTGGAGATGCTTACGCAGCTTCGTTCCTACTCTCTTCGATCGCTAATTCCGCATCTAACGTGGCAGCACCTCAAACGACATTTTAATGTCCTCCCCCCCGTCTTTTAATAAGTCTCGGTGCGCGGCAAAATAAAATATTCATTCGCACAAAGCCAATTTGATCCCCGAATTTAAAGTTGAGCAATTATGCGTGCTCACAGCCAAGTCGGTTGCGACGACACAACAATCGCGGCTCACTATATAGATTTCCGTAACAATAACGTGTGACAGTGACGTGATGGATCACTAGACAATATGGAAGGAGTACCCTTCGGGAGGATATCGATAAGGGCGTTATTTGACCGTCCGCAGGATGCCGCCGACTGCCACGTTGTCGCGCGCGGGGATTTATCGGTATATTTGACGGTGATGGATCTTGGCGAGCAGATATATGGAGTCTTTCATCCGTTATGCATTTACATAAAATCCTTGGTTAATTTTTTAGTTAAACATCGAGATGGCTTTCGGCCATATCGAGAAAGCGCCCAGGATGGCAGCTTACGAGGTTCCATGAAGCTTCTCGCTCTACAGGGTGTTTGCAGGCACAAAAAGGAATGACAGATGCAGATCCTACTCCTGGATGACGCTGAAGAGCTAGAACCTTAGGCTGAACCCACATTGGACCCTTATTTCTCACCATATGGCGACTCTGGATGGATTTGGTGGAAAAGCGAACACAGCAGGTGCCTACACTGGACATGGAAGACCAAGCAAACCACGGTAGCTCCGGATGACGCGAAAAATCGACAGAGCATTCTAATTAATAAAAGCAGGGTTCACACCAATGGGTGATAAATAATAATCAATAGGGATTAAGGTGGGCGTTCAATGTAGTGTGTTTTTATTTCAAGTTGATTTCGAAAACGGTTTCACTTTGAGAACTGAAATTTTGTGGGTGAACTCAGACAGGATTAGGGTTTTTGTTGAAATAATTTTAATCGATTTCATTCCGACAGTCAATTTTTTTTCTTTCAAAAATAGAAGAAAATGAGCCAACCCATGCTTCTGTTTTATTTCAACAGAAAGACCCATGAAAATAGTTCAACTTCCGATTGAAAGGGAATCTACTGATAATTTCGTTCAGAAGATCAACTTGAAATACGGAATTGGCAGAGAATGGCCAAATTCAAATTTTGGCGGGAAAAAGTTCCTGCTTTACCCACAAATTCGCATATTCCATAGTTCGGCAATTTTCGGATAGAGAGCGCCATTGTACATTTCATTCATGATTAGAGAGATATTCATAGAACTTGATAGTGATAGTGTATGTTCTATGGAGATATCCATAAAATGGACGGTGGCGCCTCTATCGGCTGAGCTTTCCAACTCGCTTTAAACGCCGACCTTAATCAGACACTATACTCCATTCACAATTATAAAATAACAACTCTGGCCTTGGAAATTTGACACTCTGTATCGAAGTTATGACTTTTTTCAAAATATTTTTATGTTCCACTTGCACTTTCTACATTCTTAGCGTATTTCTCAGAATGTGAATTTATTCGGAAAATGAATTAATTGGAAAAGATGTGATGGACGAAAATAATTAACGTTTATATGAATTGATAGAAAGGATTCCTTTTCTAGTTATTTGCATGAAAAGTACAAGAGATCACTGTCGAAATATATTATTTTTCGCCATGGAAGAAAAATGCATTGCTTTCATTTTCATAAGCATGCTTGTGAAGATTTAATGTTTATTATCCTCTTGAACTGAAAGTTCAAGACTTGACGACATAAATTGTTGATTCTAATCAAGAATTCATTAAAGAAATCAACCTAAAGATATAAGATGAATTGATGGGTAATTACAAGAATCAAGAATAATGTCAATTTTATTTTGTTGATAACTTTCTTAAAATCAATGTTGGGATATAAAACTCGGCTGCGTTCGTTCAAACAACATCTAAAGAATACATTTTTCACCATCTCGACCTTTGAAAGGCGTTTCTTATAGGAGAATTAGGTCTTACTTCCACCTCATTAGTGAGGAACCCAACTTTTGCAAATCTGCTCAGATATCGCCAAATTTCTTGGAAAACCTGAAAAATATCATCCTAATCCACCTCTCGAGGCTCCATCCGATCCATCTACTGCGATATCTGTCCAAATATCAGCTTTTTCAACGAAATTCCCGTGTACCCCTTCAACCTCGAAATGTAAACATTCGTCTTGGTCTTGAGAATCGTCCTCACGCTCCAAACTGGTGCTGAAAACAATAAACATACGTTAATCTTAGATATTCGACGAAAAACTCACCTGCAAATATCGATTAAATACCAAAAATCTGCGAACAGTTTGTAAACCTAACAACATGTGGAATATCTTTGATACTTTTACTTTGATGTAAACAAAGAAACTGGCAACGTCGTTTTGCCATTAACGATATTTTCTGTGCGCGCACTGACTTTTCATCATATGTTCTGTGCTTTTCATCAGGTGCACCAACTCCTGAAAACGAAACCACGACCTCCTATGTGATTAAATAAAAGTGAATGGAGTATAGTTGTGTTTTGAGCTTTTCGCTCATGATCCAGACTACGAACGATTCTCACGCTTCAGTCTTGCATGTTTACTGTGAAAAATTCACAATCTTGCTTGCTGAAGAGGCAAAGTGGGTACGCCATCTATCTCCATCCAGGGATCCAAGTTCGAAAGGGAATTGTTGGACAGATTCTCCACTAGGTATCGCCATGATGTATTTTCTGCTCATGACTACCGTAAGTGTTGTTTCAAGGGTACCCACGTTCCAATCCTATTCTCATCGAAGTTGAGTTACATTGCTCTGATGAGATCTAAAGACATCGACATCTAGGACAGCGTCTACTCTCTTTGATGGGATGGAACTTTCGTTGGGCTCCCTGGGTGGTGGTTCATGGTATGTTCGAGTCAGAGATATTTATATCAATGGACTGATTAACCGCTATTGATTATAATTATTGTTGTCAAATCCAACAAACGTTGGATGAAGCTCTTCGAGGCAAATGACCGCCTTTTTTCGAAATATGAAATATCTGGACATATCGCTACATCTCCGCTAGAGCAACGTATACTCCATTCGCTTTTATTAAGTATCTCGGTTGACCCTAACATTCAGATAAATAAGCAACGTTGTCCTCTTTACATAGAGGTAGTAGCAATTACGTATTTATCAAAATGTTTATTCACTTTGGGAAAATAATGAATTTGAGAGAATATTGCGAATTTAATAATTCCAAAGACCTGTCGAATGTTGAAGAAACTTTTTTCTCTGTTAATACTGGAAATATTTCACTTTTATTAACTTGGTTGTAAGATTGAGAAATGCTATTGTCTTGTACGGAAATCAGGAATCTGGTGTTGAAATTTTACTGAAAAATAATGAACAGAATACTTTGTGATAGTTCATTCGAAAAAAGAGGGACCTATGGAATTCCCCACTTTTCAAAATTCTCAAGAAATAAACCTACAGAAAACATTTAAATACCTTGTGGCACAACTTGAAATGCTCCATTATGAAAATGAAGTAGTACTAAGAAATCTGTATCGCTGTTAAACCTTAAAAGAACTAAGGACTGAACGAGAATAAATTCGCTATCACAAAAACGCTTATATCTTTGGAACCACTGGACTGATTTCGAAAATCAAACTCATTTTTGAATCATCTTCTAATTCTAATGACAACTGTTTTTACAATGAAAAAACAAAACTATTTTTTACAAAATTCATGGATTTTTTCTGGAATTCTTCCCATCATGCTTCTTGTAGTGTTCTCAGTCACTTTCTGGGATGCTGTCATTGCTGTCTTCCACTTTTGTTTGAATTCCGCTAATGATTTCGTTGATTTCTTAGTCTTCTTCAATTCTCTTTTTACCAGGGCCCAATATCTTCCGATTGGCCTGAGTTCTGGGCAATTTGGTGGATTGGCCTCTTTGGGGACAAAAACCACCTCATTAGCTTCGTACCATTCCTTGGTGGCCTTGCTGTAGTGGCATGAAGCTAAATCTGGCCAAAAGATTGTTGACACATCGTGCTCACGTAAAAATGGTAAAAGTCGCTTCTTCAAGCATTCCTCGATGTATATCTTCGAGTCAACAGAGCCTTGGCCAACGAAAAATTCGCTCCTTTTTCCACAAGTGCAAATTGCTTGCCAAACCAGGATTTTTTTTAGGAAACTTTGCTTGTTTCTTCACGCGAAATTGTTCGTCAACATTTCCACGAGAATCTGCAGAATAAAATTCCTGACCAGGAAGTTGCGAGAAATCAGCCAAGACATAGGTTTCGTCGTCCATCACGCAACAGGAAACATTTTTCAAAAAAATCTTTTTTTAATTTCTTTCCTCTTGATTTCGCTTCTTGATTCTTCACAGCGTTCCTGTCTGGCACTTTCTGCACTTTGTAAGTTCTTAGCCCACAACTCGACTTGATTTTCTGAACGGTTGACTGCGAACAACCCACTATTTGGGCCACTTTCCGTCCTGAAAGGTTAGGATTCTTCTGAAAAAGGCTGATGGCTTTCTTCACTTTTTTTGGGCTATGAAACCCCTTTTTCCTCTCGGTTCCTTCCTTGCGGTTAATTGTAAGATCTTCGTTGAAGCGCTTAACAGCTCTTGGTACCGTTTCCGGACGAACGCGAGCCTCTGTTGCGAGTCTTTTGAAGCTCCATTTTTGATTATTTTGAAAATGTCAGTATAAATTCTCGTGTTTTTACTTCGGTTGACATTTTGCGACAGAGAATTGGAATATCATAGATGCATAGAAATACCTGGTGTTGGCACTGATTAGATTTTGTTTAAGACTTTCTTGTCGATCGAAAACGTGATATTTTGTACAGCTTTTCATTTCTCCCGAAAGGGGTCGCGTTTTTTGTCGTTGCCGCAGTAGCGCCACGACCGATAAATATTGCGGATTTATTCCGGAACTAGTCCAAAATCTGAAATCTAGGATGCCGTTTAGATCTACAAATTTTGGTCACGATTTTTAGTAGGGAGTCGTTACACCAGGTGTTCTATGCATCAATGGAATATCTATGGAGTAAATATTCCACATGTTTCTGACGTTCATAACAAAGCTAACTATAATCAAATTTTGATTTTTTCTCAATTGGTTCAAGAGATATAGGCGTTTTGCTGATAGCGAATTTATCTCGTTCAGTCCTTAGCTCCATTTACAAAGTTTAAAAAAATAGGAGTTAGCATTGGCAACGTCTCTGAGAATTATTTGACATTTCATGAGTAGGTACCAACCTGCGTCAATTTTAAGTCAAAAAACGTTTGATAAACCTAAATCTTGACCAACCAAGATACTTTATAAAAGTGAATGGATTACAGAACCTAGAACCGTAAATTCTGGATTATACATCCAGCGTATGTTTGCCAGAAGTGTTTGGAGAAATCGTAGAAGACCACCAATCACTCTCCACCATGAAAATGCAAGCTCAAACACATCAGCTGAAAAAAATGTTTTTGGGCAGTCAAAACATCGAACTGACGGTTCGAAAATTGGTCCAAAGGCTTGCAAAAGCAAATTGCTTTTGCTGAAGAATATTTTGTAATGTAATAAAGCAGTTTTCGAATATAATTATTTGGTGTAATTCGCCCCTCTCGAAATATAAGTAGAAATCCAAGTATTGAAGGCAGATTTTTTGAGTTAACTGATGACAGGTTGTGTGTACCTACTGAAAAATTGATAAATTTATACTCTGCCACCTTTAACTCGGCACTTTCCCTTTTCCGATGCTGGAGAAACCGGTTAAGGGTGGCAACAGTGGGGAGATCCCTCTTGTATCGTGGCAGAATCCGCGTGGGGCTCCGCTTTCGCGCTGTCAAATTATGATTTATGCTTTGCTTTAAATTCAGCTCCGTGAGGACGTTTCTGTTGGCAATATATACGTCTTATTATTCGATTAGCCGATGCCTCCATCACCATCCATCCATCCGGCATTCAGCCGTCCATCGCTCAAAGGGTGAAGCATTTCGCATTGGTTCCCATGGCAGTCCCGACACACAGACGTCATCTAGCGCCCAAACAACAAAACGCGGGCCTAATTACCAATTTGTTTCGATCCAAATGAACGTCAATGGGTTCGCATTTACGATCGGGATTCTATTTACGTTTTTTCTGGCGATCAATCATTGACAACGTTTCTTTACGGTGGGTTTTCTATGTCCCGATGGCTCAGACTGAATTCGAATACGATCAGCTCAGATTCAACACTGACGATGAATCATCCATCTCATTTACCCGATTCGCAAAAAGGGTTTTTTCAATAAGAGGTGCAAAATAATTTACAAGAGCTCTCTTGGAGACAAGAAATGGACAGCTGTACCAATTCTTATCACCACGAAAATTGAGGAATAAATTTGAATGTATGGAATAGAAACAAATACCACAAAGTAAACACTGTGGAAACGGTACTTATGGTTAGTCTGATTTAAAGAGATGTATCTGCTGGCTGTCTAGTTTCGTGTGGTGGTATACCGGGTAAAGTCCTGGCGAATTCACTTTTAGGACCGACGAAGGTAACTAATTGTTAAGGCGGAGTATCACCTTTTGAATCGTGGTAAATCTCCATTCAAAAAGTGTTCTCTTTATTTCACGAGTAACTACCGTAATTTACGACGTAGAGACTTTATTTTTTTTAAATTGAAGTTGAAGAACGTCCGGAGGGCAAATAGTTTTCTTTTTTCGATTTAATTAGTTTTTCAATTAAAAAAAAAACAGGTTGAACTTCAGCGTTTTGGAAACTACACTTAATAATTTTTTTTCGACGGTTATTCATCATTTTTTGGAAAAAATCGCAACCATTTGCCCTCGGCAATTTAATCTTCTATAAACTACAAAAATTTTCATGATGATTAGTTCAAAAATATAGCTTGTACCTAGCTTGTACTCATGAAAAACGAAAAACATCTTCAATAACCCAAATATTGCAGAGATCTAACGATTACCCTGTTATTTTTAATTGAAAAACTAATTAAATCGAAAAAAGGAAAACTATTTGCCCTCGGGACGTTCTTCAACTTCAATTTAAAAAAAATCAAGTCTCTATGTCGTAAATTAGGGTAGTTACTCGTGAAATAAAGAGACCACTTTTTGAATGGAGACGATTCCCTTAAGGGCTGCGAGCTAAGCCGTGTATAAACGTTGCGACTGGTGCAGAGGTGTTATCGAACTGAGCAGGTAGAAAGTGCTTGTGGGATTTTCGTTACAGCCATAGAATCGAGAGCACAGAAAATTTCGGTCTTATCACTCTTATTCTTAACCGAGTAAGTCCATCCGATGTATGAACTTTGTGGTATTAGGAAACGAACAATATGAATTTTGAACAGGTGCAATTTTGGATTGTCCACTATTGCGGTAGATGTCACTTTTGACAAGTAGAAACTTGACGCCGCGATGTTTTCGCAGAACCTTTTTATCTCCATATTTATTATTGGAAATTAGTGACGAGGAATATCAGTTGTTAAAAAGGTCTCACTCTTGTTTTCCTGAAATCCCAGTTGTATTTTATCCTTCTGTATTTTTTTCAATAAGTTTTATCCAAATTATTAGAAAGAAGTCATTGTTGTTTTTGGTTGTATAAGCTTATTCTGTTGCAACCTCGTGGTCTCATTATTGAAAATTCCATCAAACAGAACTAAAGGGTTTTCCAATGGGGAGTGTTGTTTTTAATAGCCTACTGTTTCGGTTTGTGTCACTTTAGAAGCTGTAATTTTTTGACATTTGACAAGTAGAAACTACGCCATTAATAAAAATGAACGATACACGCATTAACAACGCATTGAAATTATTAAAATTCACTATAAACATGGTGAAAATTTGGCAGAGATGAACATTTTTGGGTCGTCGTGAAGCACCTTGTCGTACCGAAATACAGAAATTGGTGGAAAAATTTGAGCTGTTGGGAGAAGTTAGTGATGTGAAGAATAAAACCCGTGCACGTCGCCCAAGAACAGCCGAGAATATTGCTGTTATAACCGAAAATGTTGATGAAAACCCAGGTTTGTCCATTCCTTGTCATTCTTTGGAATTAGGCATTCCACAAACGTCATCACACCGTATTTCGCATGAAGATTTGGGTCTTAAGGCTTACAAAGTTCAGTTAACACAAGAACTCAAGCCGGTCGATCAACAACAACGTCATGTCTTTGCTGATTGGGCCCTTGAAATGCATGAAAATGATCCGGAATTCCATCGAAAAATCATCTTGAGTGACGAGTCCCATTTCCACCTCGGTGGCTTCGTCAACAAGCTAAATTCTCGCATCTGAGGCTCGGAAAACCCAAGAGTTATTGTTGAAAAGCCTTTCCACCCTCAACGTGTTATTGTTTGGTGCGGCTTATGGTCTCCTCTAGAATGAGGCTGGAGCAACAGTTACGGTGGATAGATTGCGCTATCGAGAGATGAATAATGATTTTTTATGGCCGGAAATGGATGGTATTGATCTGGACAACTTTTACTTCCAACAAGACGGCGCTACGTGCCACACAAGCAACGAAACCATTGATTCATTACAGGAAAAGTTTCCAGACCGTGTTGTCTCTCGAACAGATGATCACAATTGGACACCTTACGACTTCTTCTTTTGGGGCCATGTGAAAGAGAAGGTCTACGCCAAGAGCCAAGCGTCCATTCAAGACCCCAAAGATGGAATTCGTGAGGCTATAGGGACATAGGGCAGCCACTTTGCGATTTGTTTATGGAAAATTTCAGGAAAAGGATATGGTCCTATAGTCGTGGTCGTGGTGGTCATTTGGCTGAGTTTTTTCCCATTATTAACGGCATACCTTCCTCTTTATTATGAAATAAACATCCCTTCATTTATCTGAGGACTGAACGAGAATAAATTCGCTATCACAAAAACGCTTATATCTTTTGAACCACTGGACCGATTTCGAAAATCAAACTCATTTTCGAATCATCCTCTTATTCTAATGAAAACTGTTCTTACAATAAAAAAAACCAAAACTATTTTTCACAAAATTCATGGATTTTTTCTGGAATTCTTCCCATCATGCTTCTTATAGTGTTCTCAGTCACTTTCTGGGATGCTTTCTTCCACTTTTGCATGAATTCCGCTAATGTTTTCGTTGATTTCTTAGTCTTCTTCAATTCTCTTTTTACCAGGGCCCAATATCTTCCGATTGGTCTGAGTTCTGGGCAATTTGGTGGATTGGCCTCTTTGGGGACGAAAAATCACCTCATTAGCTTCCTATCATTCCTTGGTGGCCTTGCTGTAGTGGCTTGAAGCTAAATCTGGCCAAAAGATTGTTGACACATCGTGCTCACGTAAAAATGGTAAAAGTCGCTTCTTCAAGCATTCCTTGATGTATATCTTCGAGTCAACAGAGCCTTGGCCAACGAAACATTTGCTCCTTTTCCAACGAGTGCAAATTGCTTGTCAAACCAGGAATTTTTTAGGAAACTTTGCTTGTATCTTCACGCGAAATTGGTCGTCAACATTTCCACGAGAATCTGCAGTATAAAATTCCTGACCAGGAAGTTGCGAGAAATCAGCCAAGACATAGGTTTCGTCGTCCATCACGCAACAGGAAAAATTTTTCAAGAAATCTTTTTTTAATTTCTTTGCTCTTGATTTCGCTTCTTGATTCTTCACAGCGTTTCCGTCTGGCACTTTCTGCACTTTGTATGTTCTAAGCCCACAATCGAATTGATTTTCTGAACGGTTACTGCGAACAACCCACTATTTGGGCCACTTTACGCCCTGAAAGGTTAGGATTCTTCTGAAAAAGGCTGATGGCTTTCTTCACTTTTTTTGGGCTATGAAACCCCTTTTTCCTCCCGGTTCCTTCCTTGCGGTTAATTGTAAGATCTTGGTTGAAGCGCTTAACAACTCTTGATACCGTTTCCGGACGAACGCGAGCCTCTTTTGCGATTTTCTTGAAGCTCCATTTTTGATTATTTTGAAAAAGTTTTACCATAAATTTTCGTGTTTTCACTTGGCTTGACATTTTGCGACAGAGTAAATGTTCCACATGTTTCTGACGTTCATAACAAATATGTAGTAAGGATAGTGGCACTCCATATGAATAGCCTTGAAAAAGACCAGAAATAAAGGTCGAAACGTCGGCATCTCATAAAGGATTTTATTTCCCCAGTCCTCTTAGCCACCACCCTTACTACATATTTGATGAATAGGACACGAACACTGAAGATGTTCATAACAAAGCTAACTATGATCAAATTTTGATTTTTTCTCAATTGGTTCAAGAGATATAAGGCGTTTTTGTGATAGCGAATTTATTCTCGCCCAGTCCTTTAAAAATTACATTTTTCTTTGAATGTCCTTGAAAGCCCTGATCAGTCTTTATAACTTCGCGACTAGTATCGGTACACTTTAGGAAGACTGCGCTTCAGCTTGCCGGTGCGCCCCGAAAAAGTCAAGATGTTTGTCAGCCGAAACCGATTAGTATTTGTGCAAACGAATAGAAATAAGGGGTTTCCATTTCTCCATGGCCGAAGGGACACTAAACACCAGTTAGTCCCGGTTATCAGCAGTCGGCATACGCTTTCCTGATATCCTTTGATCGAAATGATTTATGACCGGGCACGGATCTATCGGGAGGACGAATCCTTCCTTTCAACGTTACGTTTCACACTTGCGAATTATTCAAGTTCCGTACGTAAGCCATTTGTAGGATTTGATTGATGCCTAGGGTGGAGGCATTAGTGTAAACAGTCGGCGTTATATCTTTTCACGACACAAAAACGTAGTTAATAATCTTGGCAGAATAATTTTCAGGTTTCATATGTCCAAAATTGATCTCTTCTTCGATTTCCCTCGAGATAAATCCTTTATGATATCTCCGTTCCACTCATTGAATACTGACTATATTTTGGCTCCACCAATTCTCGAATTTATGAATGAGATGCTGTGTCTCCTCTTGCTATGGCCTAAGGTTGTTGATTCTTTCTATATTTTTCAATTTTATTCAGTTTTTCAGCTGAACGAATAGATTATTCAACTTTGTTCCTCTGGACGTAGTTCACCTTTTCTGTACAGGGTGACCCAAATTGCTTGATTTTGGCTGTTTCTGGTACTTCTAGGCTAGATAGGTGAAAATGCTGAAAGGAGGCCTGGGCTCGATTTTCGTGAAAACTCCGTAACTGAAAGCCGTTTCAAGATATAACGAAATTTTGATATTTTGGCGTTTTCGAAAATGTGCCCTAACTTCTTCATTTTCTGAAATATCTGAAAACGGCAAAAACTTTCTACAGGCACTTTTTCATTAGCAATACGACACCGTATTCAGTTATTTTTTATCTCTTGTATAAAGGGTGAAAAAAAACAACTTTCTTATTTTAAATACGAATAGTATCTTTTTTTGATCATATGTTATGCTAAAAAAATTAGCTGTTCGAAAATATATATATGTCGATATATTATTTCCATATTTGAGACAGAAATAGCAAAAAAGTGGAATTTTCACTTGAAGTTGAGTTTGTTAAACATTATTTTATGAAAGTGAGGGTCGGAAAATAAAATATCGACATTTATATATTTTCGAAGAGCTGATTTTTTTCTGAATAACATAGGATCGAAAAAAAATACCATTCGTATTTAAAATAAGAAAGTTGTTTTTTTCCACCCTTTATACAAGAGATAAAAAATAACTGAATACGGTTTCGTATTGCTAATGAAAAAGTGCCTGTAGAAAGTTTTTGCCGTTTTTAGATATATTAGAAAATGAAGAAGTTATGGCACATTTTCGAAATCGCCAAAATATCAAAATTTCGTTATATCTTGAAAACAAATGAAGATATCGTGAAACGGCTTTCAGTTATGGAGTTTTCACGAAAATCGAGCCCAGTACTCCTCTCAACATTTTCACCTATCTAGCCTAGAAGTACCAGAAACAGCCAAAATCAAGCAATTTGGGTGACCCTGTACATTGGGGAACGAAAACTTTATCATTTATTCATAGGTATTTGATATCTAATGATTAATACAATGGCGGATTTATGAGCATCGAAGACCTGAGAAAAAGGTGGTGCACATGCAATATTTCATACATTGTGTACCTAATTTAATGGTTTTCAATCGTCAATCGTTATTACCCCTCTCCCATGATCGTTATTACACCTCCCATCCGTAATCTACGACCTCGAATTAGTAAATACAGTAACTTTAGTGGCTACCTGAGAAATGATATTTCGGCTAAATTTCCATTTGTTGGAAAAAAAAAAAATTCTCGGATCACCACCAAAGTTGCTGGTTTTACTAATTCGAGGGCGTAGATTAAGAATATGCAATCAGATATTTTGTATAAAATACCTATAGTTTTCGAGTTATGACCATAAAAAAATAGAAAAATTTTCGGAAATTTTCCACAAAAAGTTGAAAATTTCCTGAAGTATCAAACCCAGAAAGAAACTAAATAATTACAGATTCGTAATCTACGACCTCGAATTAGTGAAATACAGTAACTGTGGTATCTGAGAAAATGATATTTCGGCAAAAACTCCATATTTCGGAAAATTACGCGTATTTTTAGAAAAAAAAGTTTCTCGCATCCCCACCAAAGTTGCTGGATTTACTAATTCCAGGTCGTAGATTAAGAATATGCAATCAGATATTTTTTATAAAATAAAGTTTTCGAGTAATGACCATAAAGAAATACAAAAATCATCGGAAATTTTCCACCAAATAGAAAGAAACTAATTACAGATTCGTAATCTACGACCTCGAATTAGTAAAATACAGTAACTTTGATGGCTATCTGAGAAAATGATATTTCGGCAAAATCTCCATATTTCGGAAAATTACTCGTATTTTTAGAAAAAAATTTTTCTCGGATCCTCACCAAAGTTGCTGGATTTACTAATTCGAGGGCGTAGATTTAGGATATGAAATCAGATATTTTTAATGAAATATAATTTTCGAGCAATGACCATAAAAAAAACAAAAATTTTCCACAAAAAGTTGAAAATTTTCTGAAGTATCAAACCTAGAAAGAAACTAATTACAGATTCGTAATCTACGACCTCGAATTAATGAAATACAGTAACTTTGGTGGCTATCTGAGAAAATGATATTTCGGCAAAATCTCCACATTTAGGAAAATTAAGCGTATTTTGAGAAAAAAAATTCTCGGATCCCCACCAAAGTTGCTGAATTCACTAATTCAAGGGCGTAGATTGAGAATATGCTATCAGATATTTTTTATATAAGTATATTTTTCGAGTGATGACCATAAAAAAATACAACAATTTTCGGAAATTTTACACAAAAAGTTGAGAATTTCCCGAAGTATCAAACCTAGGAAGGAACTAATTACAGATACGTAATCTACGACCTCGAATTAGTGAAACGCAGTCACTTTGGTCTTGGTGGCTATCTTAGAAGATGATATTTCGGCAAAATCTGCATATCTGCGGAAAATTACGCGTATTTTTTCGGATCCCCACCAAAGTTGCTGGATTTATTAATTCAAGGGCGTGTATATTGAGAATATGCAATCAGATATTTTTATAAAATATAGTTTTCGAGTAATGACCATCAAAAAATACAAAAATTTTCGGAAATTTTCCACAAAAGAAGATGCACAAACTTCTGTTTTGGATTAAAGCCAATAAAATTTTGTCAAAAGCCTCCAAAGCACAAAAACATAACATTCGAAAAGAATTACATATTTGAAAATCTGCATTTTTATTGAGGAATTTTTGTTTACTTTTCCACAAAACAGTATAAGACATGTTTTTTAAACTAACCTCAAAACAAAAGCAGATGAAATATTGGAGCTTGAAAATGAAATTAAAGAAATAAACGATTATTTACTTCTTTATTAAATTTGGAAACATACAGTGTTGTGGATTTATTCTGTTAGGTGATGGATTAGATGTGTTATTTCATTTTCATACTATTTATTTTTATTATGTATTATTATTTAAAACTTATTCTAAGGATAGGAACTAGTTATTATTATTTCTTGTGATATTTTTATACATATTGATTTGGCGTTTGTGTTGATTCCTTTGACTAGTCGAATAGTTAAACCCATTCCTGGTTTTTGACCGGTAGAAACCTGCTAGAGAAACCTTCGATTCGAGCACAAAGTAACAAAGTTTCAATGCAGCTCCTATTATTCACTTAATGGACATGTCGATGAAGCTTGGTGATGGTGTATCAACAATAGTCCACTGATAAATGCATATACTATGTTTTGATGTTGAATTGAAGAGCAGTGCTTGCGGAGACAAAAGCTTGCTATCTAATGACGTCGTCACATGTTGATGGTTATAATAAGCAATTGCAGCGATAACCACACATATAGCCCCCATGACTATCGGGGGGTATAAATATATGCTTCTATTATGTGTCGGCGCTCCATTATCATAAATGTTGCCGGTCAGTGTCCAAACAATGCTGGAATGTCAGATAGGCAAACACAATTATCCATATTTGTAAAAATACTAATCGACCTACACCGAATGAATTATTATTGCATGGAAAATCTCGGAAAATTAGGAATTTAAGCGATACGTTAAAATGCACCGCACGACTAATACAATAAAGGCTCGTTCATTGACGTTTTGTTTGATTATTAGTTGTTATTTTAGCACGATATTTCATATAGCTATCGGACATTTTATCGATCGAGTGACACTTTGATTGTTCTCGCATTTTAAAAATTCAAAGGGTAGATACTTCGGAAAAGGGGGAATAATTTGTTGACCTGGTCAATGGAGGTGAACCTAATTTTTCTGCTCCAACAAAATGAACAAGATTCATTATTCATGATAATAAATTCTTTCACATGATTGAAACGAGTTGTTTTGTGAATCTATTCATAATAATTTCAATTCATCACCATTTTCTATTGCTTTATGCCAGTCAACCATTTTCTTCAGATATTTTATGTAATGAGCAGATTGAATGACTTTATCATTGGTCATTTGTAGTGTGTTTCTTATATTTTGCCATAGAAGTTACCACACTGAAAGAAATTTCTCAGTTATAGTTATTAAATATTTGTTATTGCCAAATTTGTTGAAAATCATTAAATAAGATTCACAACAAATATGGCTGATTTATTAAAACTATTCGTGATATGTTTTGATATTCACTAAAAACAAACGATTTGGTGCTGCTATATTCAGTTGTTTTAAACAAAATAATTTTATTATAAATAAGTTATTTATTACATAGATTGAAATATATTTATCAATAAGTTTGATTTTCAATCAATATTATTTGGTGATTATCAATAAATGTAGAGTTATCTGTTAATGAATCTTTGTTTATGTTTATTATGATGAGGATGTGATATTTTAACCAATCATTTGTTTATAGTTAATCTAAAATCATTAATGATAATAAACTTTATTTCTCTGAGTGTAAATTACGCGGTACAAACATGTCTCAGGAGTCAGGGTCAGTGCCGTTAACAGTTCTAGCGTTGTCTGAACGCCAACGGTTCCAGATTCCAGAATTATTCCTGAGGCCTTGCTGAGTCTGAATATCCTTGTGTTTGGCTATAGTGTTAGTGTATAAGTGTAACAAAAAACAATGAGAGATTTTTCTTTCTTTTTCTCGGAATGTTGCATCACCGAGGAGATGCTGAGAGATTTTGTACGTAAGTAGCTCACCTTCTCAAATGGCTTATGAATTTATAGTGCTTTCAAACTAATCCAATATAAATAAATATAAGAAAATCTCGATTTTACTCGTATGTAATATATTATTATTGTTTTTGTTTTATGTTTCATTTTATGTATTTTCGTTATGAGAATTGTTTTTGTTTATTATCAGGAAGTTGAAAATATATTAATTGAATGACAGATAAATTATTTCTTTACTGTTTCCTCAGGCAGTTATAAGTTAAAGTGGACGGTTTTTTTTGTAATAGGTATTCATAACTAATGAACAAATATTTTGTCTTCTGGAATAACTATAATATATTCATTGATTTTTGTGACAAAATATTTTGTTAGGATTATCTGGGAATTTTTCATCTACAAATAAATGTTTCATTCATGAGGGCCGGTATTTTCACATCCAGATAACTTTCCAGATATCAAACTGACGAATAACCCCAACTGATATCAGATGAAGTTATCTCATATTTGGAACTTTATCTGGAGTTGAAAATATATACCAGCCCTTATGAATAAAATATTCAGTAGTAGATAATTAATTCCCAAATAATCCTCACAAAATATTCTCTCACAGAAATAAAACAAGTTATTTCAGCAAACAACACATTTGTTAATTAACAATAATGAAAGTATTTTCATGTTGTACTTATAAACAAACATATACGAATAATAAATTAATCTGAATCAATAGTGAAAAAATGAACCTCAGCTACATAATAACTATCAACAGTAATTTCGTTGTGATAAAAACTTGTTTGGTTTTTGTCAGAAAAATTTATTCATACTTATGATGCATTTATTATGCAGAGCAAAATGTTTATTTTTTATCAACAAATGAATATTATGATGGAATAAATATAAAATAACCTTGAATGAGTCTTTATTCATCAATATGTAAACAAATAATTTGTTTCTCCAAAACAAATGTTTAATAAGCCATATTTCAATAACGGATTTGATGACAGTTAATAAGTCTTAGTTAATGCAACCAAATTGTTCTTTCAGTGCAAAGAATGAAAGAAGATATAGTTTCGTTAAAGCTTGTTGTTTTTTATTTTATTTTTTTTCGTATAATTTAATTTACCCTTCATAACTCAGAGGAAGAATGTTTATTTAATGGCCTAAAAGCTCATTTTGTAGTCTCTGCATATGCATAGGTGTTAAGTTGGGATAAATTTTGAAAATAACAATATTGTATAATATCGCCTGGCTAATAAATATTATTATTATATATTATCATTATTAAATATGCCATGCTTATAAATTTTTATAAATGGTCCTTAGTTCTTTTCATACTAAGTCATTTGTGATAATATTACATCTGATTTGTTCGTTTACACACATTTTTCCATGCATTCAAACATTCATTTTCTTGCACATTCTTCAGATTTGAAATGTTGGAGTGTCCGAAATATTTCAACCAGATCAACACTGAAACATCAAGACCGCTTCAAATTATGGCATTTTCTAAATGAGAGCTCACGATAGTCGGAAGGAAAAGTGCTCGGAAAACACTGAAAGTAATGGAAGATACCAGAGGGGTGAGCACCCTTCCAGTGGACCAAACCGTTCCACCTCTCAGGCGCAGAGAGGGTGCAATTAAGACTTATGGTTTTTGCGATGGACCACTTTACATCACTAACCTACTGACCACGATATTGTGCCATCCTGTATCTGGAGTATATTCGATATTTTCATTGATTTATGAGGAATTTTTGTTATAATTTATCCAAAGGAGGAAAATATGAGGAAAAAGTGAACTGAGAATATTGGTAATGTGAATTATTTAGATGTTAATCTACAGTTTCTTTCATTCTGCATGTACTCTATCTTTGTTTCCAGTAGAATATTGTTTTTGTGCATGTTTCAGAAGTTCATTATCGGAATATAATGGACTACTGGGTGTAGTCCAGTTGAAAAATCTTCTATGTTGAAGAATTTGCAGGTATTCCGATTTATTGTTCTTTCTTTTTGTTTTATTCGAAATTGATATTGCTGTATAATCATTTTATAGTTCTTATTTTCCCTTTTTGACGATTCATCAGTTCAATATTTATAATGAATTATGATTTTATTGATTCTTTATTCCCTTGTTTCTATTTTTCTGTTTAGCTTCCTCTTGCATTCATTATTATAATTTTTTTTTATTGTATTTATGTGTGTTTTAGGTTCGAGATGTTTGAGAATAATACCTGTGCAGATATTCTTTATTATTGGCAAGGGTGTAGATAAGGAAGTGTTCTGAGGATAACTCCCCCCAAGAAAAATGTTTGAGTGCAATACACCCCGTCTCATCCACCATTTTGCAGCACATTAAATCTATTAATAAAAGCATTATCGACGCTCTGATGCTTGGAGGAACTGTCACGAATGCATTGAAAATTCTTGAAGGTAACGTCAAAAATTCACCAAAAACGTTTTATAGAAAAAAATATTCAATTACAATAAAGAAAAAACTTTGCAGTATAAAAAGTAATATGTATTAGGTACCTATACCTAAGATTTTAGTTGATATGGGCCATTAACGATGCGTATATAAGTTTCGAAAATAAGACATAATATTCCATTTTCAACACGAAGAAGAATTTGGAGGCTGAATTTCTAAATTTCATTAATATCATTCAGAATATAGATACAATGTTTGCGAAAAACTTTTATCTAGAAGCGATTGGACAGTTAAAATAGTTGTCAGAGTTGTTCTTTTTATTCTTTATAACTATTGCTCTTGATAAATCATTTTTAAAACTTTTGTGAACAATAGATATTATCAAAGGAAAATATCTTACAGTCATCACTATCATTTAAAATAAGGGGAGTTTGACAAATAATTTAGTTTATGAATTATACGAAGATAATAATCGTAAAAATAATGAGGGAATAATTTTTAAACCACAACAAAAACATTTGGACCTCATAAAGAGGACAATTAATACTTATATGACTTGAAAGTTGATGGAATTCATTTGTTGTTTGAAGCAGCTGAGAAATCATTGTGAAAAATTCTTCTTTTATCTTCATTGTTCCAGTTGGTGAAACGTTCAGTTTTTTTAATTCGATTCTTTGCAGGTTTCTCAGATTTGTAACATTGGGTGAATCTTCAGTTGTTTGATGTGATGATTATTGAATCAATGGATGGCGTTGAGAATAGTTCTCTCCATGTTTTATTAACTGTTGATTTGCAAGGAGTTTGAAGAACACTACCTAATGAGTAAGAGGTTCATGTTTTTTTTTGGCTGGGTTTCTAATATAATCGGATCTGATAGCTAGATAAATCCGGCCTGTGAAATTAATTCCTACTGAAAGTCTCAGTTTTGATAAGCACAAAGGCGAAATTATCCATCGGGGCTAAATGAGGAAAAACAAAAACTCTGTATCAGTTCGAGTGTTGAAATTGCTCATAAAATCCCGAAGGGGTATATCACCTGTGCAACGAGGGGTGGTGGAACGGAACATGGCGGGAGCAAGATTTCTGCATTAATCCCTTTTTTACTAAAAAAAAAGTAGCCGGCAATCGCAGTGAGACAAAGAGGTCCAAGAGGTCTTTTTAGACAGAAAAAAACCGGGCCCGCACACCTCGCGCGTATTGATTCCTGCGACAGCTCGGTGACATTCTTTATCAATACGTCACAGCTAATATTTCAAGTTCTCTTGCATCCGCCCTCGGAGTTACAAAGAAACTAACTTCTTTCGGTAGCGCGGGGTGGGAGAGAGCGTTGATTGTTTCGGAGGGGAACCAATGGGAAGGCGGGGCGCAACTGCGCCAGCCAATAGACGGAACTAAGGTTGCGACTGGATTGAGACCGCCTTTCGGCACTTGCAGAAGTTTTTCCAAATGTTTTTATTTATTACATTTGTATCCGTCGAGTGTACCGGTCGGCTCATCTGGAGTGTACCGCGTTGCGCGTTCATTGTACACTGCCCCGCCCGCGCCATCAGAGACAAACAAACAGTTCTAAGTTCACTGTTGCGACATATCTGGTTGTGCCTAGGTGATGGACTTTAGTTCCGAGTGAGTTCAGGTGATTCGCGTGTGATGCTTATGATGGACCATAGCGCCATGGACTCTGCCAGTGATCACAGTAGCCATGCGTCTTCAGCTTCTCCAGTGGTCGCTATCAAACCTTCGCCTTCGCCCCCGCACAACAACAATAACCTCAACATGTCGAACAATCACAATCAGATTCACAGTCCGAGACAGGCGAGCCCTCTGGGGCCTCCGATGTCTATGGGACATAATCTTAGCCCGCCGCCAGTTTCTTCCGCGAGTTTAGCCAGAGGCATGAGTCTAAGCCAGTTCCACGCTCCGGGACTCGGCCTCTTGAATTCTCTAGGAGCCGTCTTGCACAATCCCTTGGATCTGATGGCGGCTCACCACGGTCCTCCGAGGTCTTACAACAGTCCTCCGCCGATTTCGACCTCGGATCCTACAGCGAACGAATGTAAGCTGGTAGATTACAGAGGGCAGAAGGTGGCGGCTTTCATCATAGCCGGAGATACGATGCTGTGTCTGCCTCAGGCTTTCGAATTGTTCCTCAAACACCTCGTGGGTGGTTTACACACTGTTTACACGAAACTAAAACGTTTGGACATTGTCCCCTTAGTTTGTAACGTTGAGCAAGTCAGGATCCTCAGGGGCCTCGGCGCTATACAGCCCGGAGTCAACAGATGCAAGCTGTTGTCATGCAAAGACTTCGACACGTTGTTCAAAGACTGCACCACAGCCAGGTACGTGTTTGAAAGTAGTAAACCTTCCATTGTAGAGTATATTTAAAAAGTGTGGAATGTTTTTATTGAATCTTGAACTCAGACATCAAATTCTTGTGTGGAAATCAAAACAGCGGTCTGCTTCGAGGGTGGCGGCTCAAAGAGCCCTTTAATTTCCCCGTTTCGTCCCCTTAGAATTCGGGAGGTTTACATCTGTAGAATTCCTTGAATAATAGAGTATCTACGATTGCAATTTCGCAACCCCCTTAGCTTAGGCATCCGTAGCAGACAATCGCTTATGATATATGCAGTCTATAAATACTAACTGGGGCATCAAACCCTCCGCCAGCATCCGATATAATTATAAAGGCAATAAAACAAGGGGAAACAAATGGAAAAGATCCCCTTCCGTACTTATCTCGGATCCACGTTGTGGAGGCTGTTGATTCAATATTAACATGCTGTTTCCGATGACGGTGTCTGTTCTGGATAGCGTTATTGGATATCGCGTCTCTGGTTGAAACAGGAATGGGGTTTCCTCTGGCTTTTGTTCTGGATTATGTCAAATTTTAATGACCATCACATACCTTCATTTCGAAGGTAAAGACAGCCTCCTCACAAATTGCTGGTTTCACAAGAGAGTTGAAGATTTGATCCAACTTAGCTGGGTGTGGAAATTGTAGGAATCTTATCAAGTCACTGAGAAACCTTTGTAAACTTCGTGATTCTTCCTCGAAAATTCTTGAGCTGTTTCTCTAGATTTTCCTTCGGAATATCCATACACAAACTGTCTGCTGCAATGATGTTCTAAGTAAAGCCCAATCTCAACTCGATTCTTCATCGGGTATTCTTGAGCTGTTTCTCTAGATTTTCCTTTGGAATATCCATACACAAACTGTCTGCTGCAATGATGTTCTAAGTAAAGCCCAATCTCAACTCGATTCAGCATCGAAAGTCATTGCGAAAGCTGTTGCATTAGAAGTAGCAGAAGCAATTATAAAGGCTGCAGAATAAGATTTGTTATCGACAACAACTGAGAATTGTTCAGAATCTACTATAGTAAAGGTTTTTTTTCTCAAATATGTGCATTGAAAGTGAAATGAACGAATATATTTTGTCTCCAACCTAATATTCTTCGGTCATTTTCTGAACTAAAAATCTGTAATGATTGACTAGTAACAACAATATGAAAATATGGATCTATGCTGGGCTCACTAGTATATAAATATAAAATGAAAAGAACAAGCCTCATAAAATATTTAGACAACATCAGTAATAATGAATGGTTTTTTTTTTCAAAATTTTCACACTTATGTGTCAGATAAATTATAAAAATTCCAGATTAAAATATGGAATTTTAGTTTTTTGTTAATACTGGAAATATTTCACTTATAATAATAATATTTATTCATTCCTATAATGATTCCACTAAGTAGAATAAAAGGAGAGTAAGTCAACAAAAAATTAAATTTCATTCATGCGAAGTTCAGATAGTGAGTAGGGTTCACTATCAACCAAATAACTGAAAATTTTCCTCTTGAAATTTTATATTTGTGATGCTTCGGTATTATATTATATAAACATGGTTGGATGATTCAGTTATGCTATTTTCTTGTACGGAAATAAAGAATCGAGTGTTGAAATTTTACTGAAAAATTTACAGAATAGTCCGTTACTTGTGATAGTTCATTCGGAAAAAGAATAAAAGTACTCGAATAACCCGACAGAAAAACTTCTAAACGAACAGACGGACCTATGGAATTCCCCACTTTTCAAAATTCTCAAGAAA
Organism: Adalia decempunctata; assembly: GCA_951802165.1. Lineage (NCBI taxonomy): Eukaryota > Metazoa > Arthropoda > Insecta > Coleoptera > Coccinellidae > Adalia > Adalia decempunctata. The sequence goes on from OX637699.1 coordinate 30,709,338, forward strand.
TAAGCCTACAGAAGACCTTTAAGTACCTTTTTGCACAACTTGAAATACACCAGTATAAAGATGTAGTAGTAGGTAGGTACTATTAAATCTGTGTCACAGTTGAACCTTGAGAGAACTAACTCCATTCACAAAGTTCTTTTGAATCTATGTGAATGATTCACTGAATTGACCATATTCATTAGCAATCGGTGGCACCTTTTTGAGCATCTTTGGGTTGGTACCAATCTGTCATCAATGTCAATGTTCAATGTGAAACCTCATTAATGTCAATTGTCATTGATTCCAATTATTGTTTACAATTTTTGAAGTTTCGAATGTGCTATTTATTTTGAATTCTGAGAGAGCAAAAACAATTTTTGGTAAAAATGGATGCTAAAAAGGTAAGTACATCTTGTGTACACCTAAATTTTATAAAGAATATAATGAAACCATGTTAATGAATTGGCGGGCCTATTTCAAATCAGTAATGACATATTACAATTATTGCTGCCAACCCAAAAACGCTCAGAAAGCTGCCACCGATAGCTTATGAATTGGTCAATTGGGAAGAAGATATTTCTAAACTGGGATGCAGCTTAGCTTTGGCAGATAATTATTTTGACATTGCCAACCTGCTTCAATTTTAAGTACAAAAACTTTACTTTATGCAGCTGCCATATTTCTCAACAAGGATCAATACGCATTGAAAATTCCTTTCAACATCCTTCATCAGCCAATGAAAGTGTCAGCCATAACTTGCAAGACACGCTGAAAACCCATACGTCAACTCGATACGCATAAAATTCGAACGCCGATCCAAAACCACCTACTGCATTGTTACCAACCATAAATTCTATCGCCAACAATGCGAACGTTTTCGTCGAGCAAGGTTACCAACATTGTTAAATTAGACAGTTATTGGCCCGGGTGAAAATCGAAAAACGTGGCTCGTGCGAGTGGATCAACAGACATAAAAAGTCTGTTTCGCTGTCAATACTGACCTCCTCTTTGTGCTCTGACGATAAATAACAATGTGATTTTCTCGAACACGCTGTAGGTATGGCCGATACCGAGGTCTTTTAATAGCTAGGCGTTACTACCGAGTGTATTTATTTAAGAATGATTTAGGTCTCTTGGATATTTATTCTTGGACTTGGTTATTGTTTTTCGATTGTGTTTCGTACAATGTTGGCACAACTTCTTCATAATGTCGTTTTCCAACCATGCTAGTCCATAGAAGAATAAGATTTCATTATTCTTCTGTCCCAAACTGATGAACAATTGGGGACAGTTTGAACTCTTCTTGCCAGCTGGAAATTAACCTATTGCTATCACTATGGAGACCATTCCTGTCAAAGAATGTCTTGGGAATTTGTATTTTACGGTTGGTTCAAACTTGAAACTAGTTTGTCATCAACGCAAAGTTATGATTCAACGTATGGATTGAATTTGCAACCGAAGCTTTTCGAATGTGGGCTTCATAAGGCACGCCGAATTAAAAACCCACGGCCTGAGGCCGTCTTCTTTCAAACATCCACCAGGAGGGACGGGATGGCGCCAAAATATCGATAAATTATGCCGCTTACTCTCGGAATTGTTAAAGGAATGATAAGTCCAACTGCGACCTGACAGAACCTATTAACGCTTGGGCCATAATAAAACCAGATATATCTCCGAGATCAAGATCTGGCGTCCCGTTGAGATTCAGCTTTCGGTCGCTACCGATCGGTCTAATACAAATATTAACACTATTGTGCTCGGATATATTGGGTATTATTCCGACGATTGGTTCCAACTGGGTCTTATTTGTATCGCAAAGAAAAAATAACACGTCTGAAACGGTCATTAGTCATATCCTAAGGAGGCATCCTTTATGCCGAGGTAGAAAACTAATTTGTGCGGTTAGGACGACCGATGGATTCTATTTTATTCAAAATACAGCTGAAGAAAATCGTTTATACTCCATTCATAAAGTATCCCGATTGGGCATGGCATTCTGACACATTTCACCGTGCATATTTTGAAAATGTTAGGTTATAGTCATTTTACTGTCAGATATCTACGCAACGTTGTCCTCTCTACATGGGCGTCGTAGTTATTAGGTTTATTTATTTTGGGAAAATAATGAATTTAGGAAAATAAACTGCTCCACCTGATTTAGGGATATTGACTTAAATTGCAAAAAAATATAGTTAAAATAAGATTTTTGTGATGAAAATTCATATTAATATGATTTCAAGTTGCAAATTAATTTTAACCTGTAGATCTGCAGCGTATATAGGTACATGGTTGTTAAGAAAAATCGAGAGAAATAACGAAATTTTATTTCCAGAGAATTCAAGCATTTTAAGACTATCAATACAATGTATGGCCTCCGCGGGCATCAATAACAGCTTGAAATCTTCTTCGCATAGTACACACGAGGTTGTTGAACATTTCTTGAGGCATTCGGTTCCATAAACGGGGCAGAAGCTCTCTCAGATCATTTAAGGATTCTGGGGTTGGTTGATGATTATCTAATCTTCTTTGGAGCACATCCCATGCATGTTCTATGCAATTCAAATCTGGTGAGTTCGGAGGTAATGGTAAATGTGGAATACCAAGCTCCTCGCGCGCGTTCTCAACTATGGCTGCACGGTGCGGTCTAGCGTTATCGTCTAGAAATTGAAAAGTTTCACCAATAGCAGCGTGAAAATTTGGCACAACATTGTCAATGACATGCTCCCTGTAGTGTAAGGCGGTCATATTCCCAGGACAAATGTGTAGATCTGTGCGCCCGTTGAAACATATCCCGGCCCATACCATAACACTACCCCCTCGGAATGGATGGACTTCTTGGACATAGCGACGATTACGGGGTAAGCGTGGGATTGTCCATACCCTTAAGCCCGCAACGGACGGCGAGCGATAATATAATATATATTATAGCTTTGCATTGACATATGTCATTTTAGTATGGAAAAATATCGTAATATCGGAATATATATTATAGCGTCGTCCGCGGGGCTTGGTGCACTTTCATAAGGAGCGATATTGGTGAAATATATGAGATATAATATATCGCTCGCCGTCCGTTGCGGGCTTTATTCTTCGAGAATCTGAAAATCGTCAATATCTAGATTCATCAGTGAAAAGGACACTACGCCATTGATCGTTCCAATTGATATGTTGCCTTGCCCATTCCAGTCTTTGACGCTTATGGTCACGGGTTAATGGAACTCCTCTAAATGGACGTCTGGAACCTAAATTCACCTCTCTCAAACGTCGTCTGATGGTTTCGATGGAAACTTGGACCCCATCGGCATTTCGAAGAGTATTCCATAGCATTGTACACGTAAATGTAGGGTTTCTTCTCGCCGAAACGGTGATGAAACGATCCTGAGCAGGTGTTGTTTTTCGTCGCCCACTAAGTCTTGGTCTTTCCAAACGAAACCTGCCTCCCTGAACCTATTCCAAAGTCGAGATATCACACTTTGGCTGACTTTGAGCCTTTCCGCTACAACAACCTGAGTTAGGCCACCCTGTAGCATTCCAATAGCCCTATTAGCCTCAGCGTTTGTTAATTTACGTCTTGGCATTTTAAGAAAACTCGTTTCAAATCGAAGCCGTTGATAAACTGACTTCATTTCAAAATAGGAACATTCATGAAGCATATGCAAAGAACCAAACTTCAGAAAAAAGGCGACCAGGGGTCCGATTCTCAAATGTCTATCAGAAATAGAGAACGCGACAATATGTCGAGTGCAAATGGCTACTGACTTTCGAATTAGGTATTCTCGTGAACTACTCGACATTGGGCAGTCACTCGACATTTTATATCGAGTAAGGATATCTGGCAACTCTGCATTGAGAATCAAAGAAGAATATAAAGTTCGTTGAAGCATTGAAATATATTAACTCAGTGGTTAAAGTTTAAATAATTTAATGAAAATTTCATTGCAATCGAGGTTCGAGGTGGAAACTGCTAAACATATTGCTCGGCAAAACAAAAATCAAAATTAATTCAGATACCTACTGCAAAATGAAAAAGATACGTGTTTCGATGTTACCATTTCTTCTAGATTCAGTGCAGACTCATTAGTCCTAGGTTCCACATAGGGAGACAGGGTATCTATTAAATTTCTTACTAAATCTTCAAGTAATCGAAATCTCTTAACAAACATGTTATCATTTAATGTCCTGAAATAGTCATAATAACAATGGGTATGCCTAACAAATTCTGCAGCTTCTTCATTATCCCCCAGGTTTTGAATAGCTTGTAGGATTTCTACTTCGTCCATCATTTTCAAAAGGATTCGCAAACGTACAAAGTTTATTTCATTCGCAGAAAATGACAATGTCGAAAGTGAAAAAGTAAACAAACACACTGGTCCGATCTTCCATGTGATGATTCTTCTGTTCTTCAGGTGTTCGAGGAACGCTACAGGCCCCTTATGTTGGGGGATCATCTCACATAGATTAGAGTGGTTGTTTTTAACGAAAAATCAGCAAAAAAGCAAGAGCAAATTGAAAAAACTTCTGACACTTCATTTTCATTTTTGACAATAAGGTTGAAAAAAGCAATGTCGAGTGGCTCCTACCCACTCGACTTCTTGTCTATCGAAATTTGTCTAATGAGACATTTGAGAATACCAATTTTTGATTTCATTCGACAATCTGGTGATGTCGCATGCGACATTGACCCAATAGACATTTGAGAATCAGGCCCCAGATTGACGAAATGTCTCATACTGATTTTTATTGGATCGATTCAAGTTGTTATTGAGTTTTGAATGATTTTACAGCGATTTTCTCGAAGATTACATACTTTTAAAAACGATTGAATACGATATCCCTAACTCTTGTGGAGCAGTAATATTCAGATGATACGGAAAATATCCATCTTCCTCAACTTTTGACGAGCATTTTTGAAGCGTTACATTTATTAATCCTGTTAGTTTTTCGCTATGGTCCAAAACTGACTAACGCCACCATATAGCCTGCACTTCTTTTGATTCCGATTTTATCCTGCAACTAGGCTCGCTTATCTTTGCATGGAGGACTCTCTTGATGTTTGAATATTTCATCTATTTCCAGCGGGGGCAATCATATCCGACGTTATATTTTTGTCAGAATTTAAATGGGTTTTTGTAGCACTTACGAGGTTCGGCTTTTGTGGGATGAGATTAACTCTTTTCATCGTCCGTACATGTCCAGTTATTATGCCTTTCTTAGGTATTAGCGTACCGCAAGGGGTGTACGTATGTTTTAAAATTAATTGCATACCTCTTAGTGGACGAGATTGCGTTCATTTATCCTTTATTCATGTGAGCGGGGATTTTTTTCAGGGACGCTGAACGCTTGTAACTTCTCAGCGTACGAGATCGTTTCTGGTTAATTAATTAATGATGAATGAGTCCAGAAAATTGTTCCATTACGCAGGGAAGATTACCATCGCACGGTATCACTGGATGAGAAATGGATCGCCTGACCTCTATATCCTGAAGACAACTCTTTTTGTTCGTAGGCTATGTGGCTCTAAAACCCTGAGTGATTCCGTGGAGTAGAAGAGTTGGAGTTTCAACAAATACAATTATTGATTGGAAGTGAAGGAGGAACTACCTCAGAAGAGGACGCAAACAAAAATGCCATTGTAAGCCAGAGGAAAGAGTGCTTTGGACAAGAAACTTGAGGGAGTGGAGAATTATCCTTGTTGAAGCCGTCCCAGATACTATATTTCATCAAATCTCTGAAAACAGCTCTGTAAGGGGGCACAACAGACCTCAAGGGGAAGTGCTACACGTCCGAGCTCCCTTCTAAAATTGGGCTTCTTAATTCCCTGATATCTCAGTTCGTATGCGGCGTAGACCAACAATGTTTTTAAATTAAATCTTAGTCATTCCTCTTGAATGTGTTTCGATCGCTTTTCCGTTTTTCTTCGTTTATTAGGAAAAAAACCTGGTTGAGAATATGACCAATAAAGTTCCTACTTTTTTTCTTTAAAAATTCAGAGGGCATTAAACAGAAAAACTAATCAATACACATTCTGCAAAATAAACTGCTCCATATGAGTTAGGGATATTGACTCAAATTGCAAAAAAATATAGTTAAAATAAGATTGTTGTGATGAAAATTCATATTAATATGATTTCAAGTTGCAAATTAATTTTAGCCTGTAGGTTTGCAGAGTATACATGGTGGATAAGAAAAATCGAGTAAAATAACGACATTTTATTCCCAGAGAATTCAAGCATTTTAAGACTATCAATACAATGAATGGCCTCCACTGGCATCAATAACAGCTTGACATCTTCTTTGCATACTACACGCGAGGTTTTTGAACATTTCTTGAGGAATTTGGTTCCATAAACGGGGCAGATGCTCTCTCAGATCATTCAAGGATTCTGGGGTAGGTTGATGCTTATCTAATCTTCTTTGGATCCATCCCATGCATGTTCTATGCAATTCAAGTCTGCTGAGTGCGGAGGTATTGGTAAATGTGGAATACCAAGCTCCTCCCGCGCATTCTCAACTATGGCTGCACGGTGCGGTCTAGCGTTATCGTCTAGAAATTGAAAAGTTTCACCAATAGCAGCGTGAAAGTTTGGCACAACATTGTCAATGACATGCTCTCTATAGTGTGAGGCGGTCATATTCCCAGGACAAATGTGTAGATCTGTGCGCCCGTTGAAACATATCCCGGCCCATACCATAACACTACCCCCTCGGAATGGATGGACTTCTTGGACATAGCGACAATTACGGGGTATGCGTGGGATTGTCCATACCCTTATTCTTCGAGAATCTGAAAATCGTCCATATCTGGATTCATCAGTGAAAAGGACACTACGCCATTGATCGTTCCAATTGATTTGTTGCCTTGCCCATTCCAGTCTTTGACGCTTATGGTCACGTGTTAATGGAACTCTTTTTAATGGACGTCTAGAACCTAGATTCACCTCTCTCAAACGTAGTCTGATGGTTTCGATGGAAACTTGAACCCCATCTGCATTTTGAAGAATATTCCGTAGCATTCTACACGTAGATGTAGGGTTTCTTCTCGCCGAAACGGTGAGGAAACGATCCTGAGCAGGTGTTGTTTTTCGTCTCCCACCAAGCCGTGGTCTTTCCAACACGGAACCTGTCTCCCTGAGACTATTCCAAAGTCGAGATATCACATTTTGGCATATGCAAAGAACCATACTTCAGAAAAAAAGGCGACCAGATTGACGAAATATCTTATACTGATTTTTATTGGATCGAAACAAGTTGTTATTGAGTTTTAAATGATTTCAGAGCGATTTTCTCGAATATTACATACTTTTAAAAACGATTGAATACGATATCCCTAAGGGCTTGTTAGTTGTTCGGACCCGGCCAGTAGATTAGTCGAGTAGCGAATGATTTTGTAATTTCCCACACGCAAACGCCAGCAATCGAGTCGAGTAAAGTCACAGGATGATGTACCTACTACCTTATACTGTTTAAGAGTCTTTGATAGTGTGGTAGAGTAGTCAGTGGGCGAATCGACTCTCCACTCGACTAAAATACTGGCCTAGTCCGAACAAGCTTTAACTCTTGTGGAGCAGTATATTATTCCGCATGTATACTGAAAATTTCATACGTTCATTCCGAAAATTGACGGAGATATCATGGAAACAAAATCGATTGTCCAGATTTTTATGAAATTACAGCTCACCAGGTTTTTTTCCTGATATACGAAGAAAAACGGAAAAGCGAGTAATACACATTCTAGAGAAATGATTAAGTATTAATTTGAAGAAAAAATTGTTGGTCTACGCCGCATAAGAACTGAGATATCATGGAAATAAAAAGCCCTATTTTTGAAGGGAGCTCGTGAGCTTGGACGTGTAGCACCTCCCCTCAAGGTCGCAGTGGACTGTAACCCCTTTTCACTGTAATCTAAGGAGTAGAAGAATTGTAATTTCAACAAATACAATTATTGATTGGAAGTGAAGGAGGAATTGCCTCAAAAAGGAGACGCATACAAAAATACGAACGATATCGTTCTGAATGGAGCCTTCCATCAATGAATACGATTCCCCTCTGCCTCCAAATCCGCAATGAATGAAATCGGAACCGAAAGCAAACAGCAAAACAGTCGGCATCAGGAAATAGGAACGGAAACGTACGCATGCCGTCTGGTCCGCGGGACAGAGAGAGAAACTCGATTTTCATTCAGCAGAAAGAGAAACGGGGGTCCCCAAGGATCACCGCCAGACTGTTTGGCTGGAATTGACTACAACCTGTGGATTCGGGAGATAAATCTCCCGGTACAATGACTATTTCCTCGATTCGCATTTGTATGCCCCCGCTTCGCAGCCGCCGCCACCGCCAACTGTGGGAATTGTACCAGTTAAAGCCACTGCCGGTTAAATGCCTCTTTTCACGGCCATTGTTTCCACCCTGGCGCTTGGTTAATTCACTGTTGATTGCGAAAATGGCTTTCTCTCGTTTATTCAATCTGCATCTCTTTGCCCGAATCATTTGTACTGAATTCCAATCATAACGTTTGGTACCTTTTGTTGCAATATTTGCATCTTTTGGAATGAGAATTTTCATACTTCTTTCACTTTAAAACTGAAATAGAGTTTCGAATATTTGAAGCTTTTGAAACCATAGAAGATCCATACAATTGTAGACGGCCAAATTGATTTTATTCCGAAAAGTTACTGTGCAAACTGTAGAATTGGTCTATTCGATAGTTTCCTGGTTGAAGAGGCAAAAAGGCTGACAACCCCCATCAGTCAAACGCAGTGTTTACAAGAAATGAAACATCTGCCTGTGCTTAAGGAAATTGTACCTAAACTCCATACCGCCTTTTCTTCTAAGGCTCCAATACCAGCTCGCCAAATCAGAAACGAACGAGGAAGAAATGTTAACAACATAAATATGGATATGGCAACAATTCTTGAATGGGGATCTAATAACTTGGTAGAATTCAACGCAAACAAAACACAAGCATGTCTTTCTTGAAAAGCGGATCTAACTGTACCAAGCATAAAATTGTCAGGAGTAACCATACCATTGTAGTCATCAATTTCGATGCTTGGTATTACTATCAGCAATAACCTTTCTTGGGAGAATCACGTGAGATCCATTGCTTAAAGTGCTTCCCAAAAACTTGGTTTTCTGTTTCGTGCCAAGAGCTATTTCACCTCAGGTCAGCTGCTTATGATCTATAAGGCGCAGATTCGACCTATCCTGAAATACTGTTCCCATATTTGGAGTGCTGCACTAAACAAATCCTAAAACTCTTGGATTCTGTGCAAAAAGGGGCAATTCGTCTCGTCGGTGATGCCTCGCTTACAAACTCGCTCACTTCTCTGGAACACCGTAGAAGAGTAGGCGATCTGTCTCTATTTTATAGATATTTCCATGGGCGATGCTCTTCTGAATTATCAGCAATCGTTTCCCCTCTGGCAGTCTCTTCGAGACTAACCTGTCAAGTTAGGTCTTCACATCCCTTCGTGGTCACTTTGGAGACCTGCAGAACATCTCTCTTCAAGGACTCGTTCATCCACTGATCAGCGAGGCTTTGGAACACATTGCCTAAGGAGGTGTTCCCCGAGACATATAACCTCCAGAAATTCGAGAAGAACACCAATTCCTACCTACTTGCCCTTGGTTTTCACGATGTTCTCTGAACATTACAGGATATTCTTTTTGGTGAAAACCACAACATTAAAAAAAAAAAACTCCATTCACTTTTATAAAGTATCCCGGTTGGCCAAGATTTAGGTTTATCAATTTTGTTTACTTACGCAGGTTGGGTTTCCTGGGATAACCGTAATGCCAAAATAATTCTCAGAGACGTTGCCAATGCTAATTTCTACTCTCAATAACTTTTTAAGTGGATAGTTCTTTCAAGGTTTAACTGTGGCACAGGTTTTGTAGTACGACTACATTTTCATACTTGAGTATTTCAAGTTGTGCAAAAAGGTATTTAAATGTCCTCGTAAGGTGGGGAATTCCATAGGTCCGTCTGTTCGTTTAGAAGTTTTTCTGTCGGGTTATTCGAGTACTTTTATTCTTTTTCCGAATGAACTATCACAAAGTAACGGAATATTCTGTCCATTATTTCTCAGTAAAATTCTCGATCCTTGATTTCCGCACAAGAAAAAAGCATAACTGAATCTTCCAACCATGTTTATATACGTGAAATATTTTCAGTATTAACAGAGAAAAAGTTTCTTCAACATTAGCCAGATCTTTGGAATTATTGAATTCACAAAAGACTTTCTTAAATTCGTTATTTTCCCAAAGTAAATAAACATTTTGATAAATACTTAATTCCTCTACTGGTTGTAGCACATCTGTCATTTGGGTCTTTGACGGTCAATTCCAGTGCAACATTGAGGAAGCATGCGAACAGCTATAAAACACAAAGTAGGAAAGTTATACCCGACAAAACAGGAATACAAATTTTTAAATTGGAAAGGAAGTTGGGAATTAATCGAAAGTCATAAAATTATAGTTGATGAAGGTGAAATGGAAGAATGGCGATAATATCACTTATTTGGAAACCATGAAGAACATGTCAACACTGCTGATTAATACCGCGTCGTTAGCATTAGAGGAAATAACTGCTGTAAGATGTTATCATCTGGTAATAGCCATGAACAAACTCTTAAATGTCCCATCGATTAGCATAAGGCCCGTAACGGTTCCGTAGAGGAGCTGGGAGCTCAGTTTTCATCAAACACACGTCCAGCTTATTAAAAACAAATTAGCAATACTGCTCAAGACGTCGGGAGAGGGTTGATTCCGAGGTAGCGTTCTTCATCATCTTTTCATTAACATAAACGGAAAGCATTAAAATTGTATTAAACGTGTGGCAGATGTTCCGGCCGCAGATTTGCGGCCCAACAAAACCAAAAAACCACGGGTAGCACGCATAGCAACCTCATTTTGTGAAACTGTGCTCGCTCTTTTAAAAAACCGAATCATTTTTCGTGTGCAATGAGCCGAAACATATTCTACGGACCTATGAACCTTATGAAAAGGCTTTGTTGAGCTCGGTATGCCCGGCAATATAATCGGATACAGCATACAAAGAGATGCTACTGTATAACTGCATGGCCCGGGCGCAACCACCCTCCCCGGCATAAATATCTGTTTCCCTGTCTAACCCCAGTTATTATTTTAATCTCGATGCAACGTATGTTGTATTTGCCTGTGATAATAACCTCCAGTATCATTTCTCATGAATTTCAGCACGCTTAGGTGGTCATTTAGGCTTTTTTCCTTCTTTTCCCATGGGTATCTGAGTAAAAATTCAACTGTGTTATTTCTTTTTGTCGCCTGCGGTGCTATCGGGATAAAGGAATGAATGCTGGCAGAATTGAGTTGTTGGTTCAATAATGAATAATGATTTTCATGAAGCAATTTTCTCAACTCTTCTTCCATTAAGAATTCAATAACAGTCTGTTTGTCTTTCTGTTGATTTCCTGTGAAAATACTGGTCCCAGATCGGTGAAACTTGGCAATATGATATTCTATTTAGGTTGTAGTTGATTTTTCCAGCTTGGCATCATTGGTAATTTCTCTTTGGTGGTGAAAATTATGAGATGAAACAGTGCCAACGTTCTTGAATGAACTTCAGTGCATGAAAGCATGTCCACAAGATTTATGTATGACCGAAAGCTTCCGAGGTGACTGCAAAAGGGTTTTAGGCGTCTTCCAAAGCAAATCCTGCCTTAGATCATCGTCCAAGTTATTTTGCAGTGAATAATTTTCTATTTCTCTCAAACCAGAAAGGCTTGCAGGTAAATACTGAGCCGATAATTGCTTCTTCTGTGGTTTTAATTTGAATCTGCATCTATTCAAATAGTCTGCTGTGGTGTGAAGTTGGCGCCTGAATAATTTTTCGATTCTTCCAATGGTCGAACACGCTTATTTGATGTCTTTCAGATGGAACTTTCCTCAGGTGTTGCATGGGATAAATCACTGGCCTTATTATCGACTGGCAACATATATCGCCTTGACAGTCGAGGGAGAAAAGAAAACAATCCTCTGTAATAATAGTATTGTGCTGTGGCGTCCATAAAAGGATAGGTGTTTTGTTCGAGACGTCTTTGTGTTGATCAAAAGTTAGTTCATTAGTGGAAATGTATATAATAATTCATCAGCGAGGCGCAGAGAACGAGTTCGTAATGGCTTGAAATAAGATATCAAGGCACGCAATGATACCTTAACGGCCTACTGCTATAAATTTGTCTGCGGTTATTCTGCGTTGTAGGAAGTGAACATTTGAACATCGCTGGCGACGGTTTCTAATTGGACGACGATGCCCTTTCAAGCCTTCGGGTTTCAGGTGGAAATAAAACGAATATCTCAGTCGACAGCTTCGTCGTCAATGTTCTCGGATTTCCCTAGCTCAATTTCGACCAAACAAGGGAATGGCTGGTCATTTATGTCGATTCTCTCTGAATATCCCTAGTTCGGCTGCCTCACCAATCGGGAATCGGAGAGGACAAAGCAGCCATCAAATTAGTAGAAGAGTGGGCATTAACATCAGAACTTTAAGTTTGCAGCTCTTCCAACAAATTTACGGAGTTGAAGAATATTCTCAGACTTTAGTTTCCAAGCCAATATCAGTGTCACCCATTGGATCCATCTCTTACCTTCCTCGGAAGTCTCTGATTCTACAAGCAGCTACTGAAAGTCTTCATTCTCCACCCTTAGTAGGAAAGCTTTGGGTTTTCCAAACTGTAAGTATTGGAGGGCATGTGACCCAAGTCCTGTTGACTGCAGGGGCGACTATGTACTGTCAAACGAAAAGGCTTGGCGTTCGGACATGGAGTAACCAAATTAACTCCTGCAAACACCTTGTCAAGGGTGGCAATTTATGTTCCAATTGCAGGGTTCGTTCCATTTGCGCACATCTGCGCTGGCGAAAACAGTTGAAAACGATTCGAGAGCCACATTTATCCGGTGTCAATCAAACAAAACGTTTGAGTTTCGTTGATTGAGGATCGCGTGCTGCCACCAGAATTGACCTTACGTGTGATTTGCATAAGGACTAGACTTGTTAGGCTTCGCTCTCGACATGCGAACGCAGTACACGCAACTTGCATAAAGTTAATGATGGCATCTGGTCCTCGCTGCCAAATTGTGCATTTTTTGAGACCCGAATCCACTACATATCTCGGAATTCATTCTGAATTATATAAAATAATAACGCCGCCATAAACATAGAAAGTTGAACTGGAAGCAATAATTGTTCTCAGATTCATCAACCGAAAAAACATCATATATTACTGATAATTGATAGAGATTGCTGATTCGTATTGAAGAAGAAAGTTATGTTGCTCAGTGATTGCATTGAACGATCAAAGAGAAATAATTCTTCACCTTGATCATGACATGCTCCAGTCCATTATCGTCGATGGTTTGAACGAGGTTTGGCAACTCTGTGAGTTGATATGGGTGGTTTTGACTACTGAATGCCTGTTATATAAGTTGCGCTTTGGAAATAATACACCATGTTTATTGATCTTGGAATTCACCAAGAATGACTTTATTTCGAGTATAACAACACTTCATATGCAATCACGCGAATGCCAATACAGCAATGGTACAAACATATCCTGCACTATTGATTCAAACTGAGGAATGCAACTGCAAAAAATGATATTCAAAAGCTGAGACAAGCGTAGTGGACTGTATAATTTCATTTCCTGCACTAGTTACTTTAATGTAAGCCCTTGTTTTATAACACGAACAAGTTTATCTCAAGATTTAAATATTACCGCCACAACCAAATTAGGTTATGTTCCCATCGTGACAATTATCAACAAAGATGTCTGCACTTGTCTAACTACAGGAATATCACATTTGAGCATAGAAATGTTAATATAGAAAAGAAGATGAGATGAACATGAAATTTAGAAAATATTACCGGGGAACTGAAATTGAGAATTCAAATAATAAATGGAATTATATTTTATTTGACGTTAAGGGGCAGTATCACCTTTTGAATCGTGGTAAATCTCCATTCAAAAGTACCCTAATTTACGACGTAGAGACTTGATTTTTTTTTAAATTGAAGTTGAAGAACGTCCCGAGGGCAAATAGTTTTCTTTTTTTCGATTCAATTAGTTTTTCAATTAAAAAAACCAGGGTAATCGTTAGATCTGGGGTTATTGGATATGTTTTTCGTTTTTCATGAGTACAAGCTATATTTTTGAAATAATTATCATGAAAATTTTTGTAGTTTATAGAAGATTAAATTGCCGAGGGCAAATAATTGCGATTTTTTCCAAAAAATGATGAAAAACCGTCAGAAAAAAATCATTAAGTGTATTTTCCAAAACGCTGAAGTTCAACCTTTTTTTTTTAAATTGAAAAACTGATTAAATCGAAAAAATGGCAACTATTTGCCCTCGGCAATTTTATCTTCTATAAACTACAAAAATTTTCATGATTATTATTTCAAAAATATAGCTTGTACTCGTGAAAAACGAAAAACATATTCAATAACCCCGGATCTAACGATTACCCTGGTTTTTTTAATTGAAAAACTAATTAAATCGGAAAAAAAACTATTCGCCCTCGGGACGTTCTTCAACTTCAATTTAAAAAAAAATCAAGTCTCTACGTCGTGAATTAGGGTACTTACTCGTGAAATAAAGAGACTTTTGAAATGAGATTTACCTCGATTCAAATGATTATACTGCCCCTTTACGCTTGACTGTTATCTATACTGGTGTCATCTATCGGAGGATTTTCAAAATACTCGATATCTCTTGAGGATTCTGAGGATTCTCTAACAACGGTATCAAATTGATGCCTTCTATGGTTCAAAGTATAACTATAGATTTGCGTACGTATCATAGAATTTTATCGTTCTAGTTCGTGTTCAATTAATGGCGTAATATGATATGGAGTAGGGAATATTGCTGCCGTGGTATTCAGTGCCCTTTAAGCCCGTTCTGGCCGACAACAGCCTCGTCCGATGCTTGGATTTATCAATTAAGCGAATAGCAATGAAAGATGGGATTTGTGGTCATCCATACGGCTAATGTCAAATAGCTTTGGTTTTGCGGTCATCCAGAGGGCTGCCGGCTTATAACTGACCCTTCGTTACGGTCCTCGACTCTATTCCACATAGCCAAAAGGGGTATTTGCCGCATTTTCACCCAAACGCACAAGTGTGTTTGCAGTAGTTGCGAACAAGCCGCCCATGTTGGGTTTATGCAATTAATTGCATATTACTATACCTACAGCACGGTAAATAAAGCCACGGTGTACAAATTGCATTGAAAGTACGGAACTGTATTGTAGTGGTTGCTTTTCAGTATACGTCGTACCTTCCATTATCGCCTTGTTTGAATAACGGTAATTAAATTTAAGTTGAATGCTGGACCAGCCCTGCCGAACATTTTGGTTTGCTGAATCCAATAAGGTCGTGATATTTAGTTCAAATTATGTTTCAGCAGAATATGCATGGAAAAGACCAATAACTACACAGAAAATAAAGCGAGTTGATAAAGAAACCTGCAGGATGAAAATGTGGACTCAGAGCCAATTCACGCTATCTCTGTCCATAGAAAATCACATCCAACATGGCGGCCCTGGAGTCTCTAACCTCTCGGAATCCATTCCGGTGAAATATTCAATACAGCATGGCCAGCTATAATCGAATACTTCGGGATTCCAATAAGTTATACTTCGGTATGGTAATGATATCGAGAAATTTCATATTCCGTACGCCATTTTCCACACTCATCTGAAAAATCCGGATCGTCCCTCACGATTGGCCGGTTCCAAGGTATAATTTCCACCAAGACGTGTAATTTACAGCATCAAGATGCCGTGGGCACTCTATACTGGTTTGTTCCGAATGAATTGCGATGCGAATATTGATTATTGATGCTACAAACTTAGCGATGTTGCTTCAGGTTTGATTAAATTACGTCAATATTCGAGCCTAATCGAGCCATGGTTGCCTACACTGGGGAGTATATCTGAGACAGTGTAGCCAACGTGATTGTTTATCGGCGCTGCAGACAGCTTCTCTCTGGAAGAAATCGCAAAGGGTAGTCTTGCATTCTCAGACTGATTGAAGATTCCTTTTGTTGACATTAACATATAGCAACTTTAATCAGTTCTTCTTCTCCTCGATTACGTTCAGGAGGGAGGTTAAATGAAACCATAGAGTTCAACCCCAGACGGCACAGCCGTCTTAATAGAAGATATGAACAATGGCAACGTTGAATATAACTTTTATTCGGCATTTTTTAGTGAATGATTTATTTCGATGGTTTCTACCTCTTGACAGAAAAAATACCCTCCTTTGAAAAGTCCCTGTATTTCGCACTGGTGTTTCTCTCCGAAATTAACTAATACCTTCTCGAATTGTTTAAATGGGTGTGAAATCGCCCAACAACTCGGGGCTCTCTTTCCCTGTTAGTTCGGGTTGATGAATACCGCAAAATACGTTTGCGGATACTTTCGTTGAATTAAGGTTCTTCATGGTTCTAAAAGAGGGGTAATAAAAAAGTGTTAATAATTGCAAAAACGTAAATGCAATCGTTAAAACTCCCAAAGTTTACCACGCTTAGTTAACAGGGCCAAATTGAAAGTCAGTGGTGACGGTTTTTATCACAGAGGATTCGCAAGAGACACTCGAATACCAACTGCATGTCTACTTCCCCTCCCTCGCTCTCTTCATCTTGAGACTTTCATTTGTTCGACATCATGGCACACTTATCTATGTTATCGGATACGTCCATCGCCAGCAACGCAGAAATACGCTATACATATTTCAGCGTATGAAGCGTCAAAAGTCTCTTATCGCTGTTAGATCTTAGGAACTACTGGATTGGGCTTTATGGTATAAGAACGAATGAGCAGGCTTGCATCTTTTTCAAAGCAATCGTGATGGTCTTGCATTTTTCAAGTTCCATCCAGAATGCAACAGAGATTTCCTGACTTCTGTCAGTGTCGAGTGTTTGACTTTAATTTTGTCCCTCTGAATGCATATACTTATGCCAGATGTCCGTATTTTTGAGATGGGAAATGTTTCCCTTTATCTCACCCGAATCTTTCAACTGCCACTATTTACAGAAGAGATTCTCGAAACTTCCATCAAGTTGAAATGACATTTCTTATGATGAACACAGAACATCCATTTCGCACAGAAATTGTTCCCGGTTCATCTGAACATGGAGAATTATTTCTCGGTCTAAAATACCGTAAATCGCGAAATAAATTTTCACTCCACTTCTCGCTTCACCCTATCAAAAGAACAAACACTGCAGAATAACCAATTTTCGCAGGGACAGTCTACCGAAGGGTTGTTCCGAAATCTACCCTGGACCGTCGTGGGGCGGAATACTATTAATTATAATTTAACGAAGAGACGAATTGGAGAGGAAAATCCCGACCGAGCCCATTTGTTTTTGAGGATTTTAATTAATTAAAAATGAAACTTGTTGTCTCGCAACCGTACAAAACCTGACTTGTACAGACGATTTTAATACTTCCTTATTTATTGCTGCAGCCGAATAAGACGATTATTCAGTTTGCTGATCATCATTCTTTTTTTTTAATTACACCGTGTTCGTCTGTGGTTTTAAGCTTGTCAGATTTCGGTGCATAGAAGTATACGAATGGCGGAATTGAAATGTAGGGTATGGTTTGTGAATGAAATTGAAAAAGAAAGGGCATTGTTGAGACCAGGTTGTCCCAATTTTTTTCAACTGTAACATTGAAGCTATCGAATATGCTCACACAGAATAATCTTTAAATCAGTTTCTGTACTATGAGTAAGATGTCTAGAATAATGGTGTAGGCACTGATTAGATTTTGTTTCGATCAAATTGAGAATATTAGCAATGTTTCATTCTCTTCACTTCAGGTGGCGCTATTCACAAATTATTACTGATTTTTATCAGTTATTTCAAATATTTGAATTTATTCTGGTGAACGTGGCGTGTAAATGGTCGATAATTTTGTCAAGCAATAATGTGTGTTTATATTCTTGACATCCTGATGTATATTAGTTCTTAGGAAAAGTATAAAAATTTCATTATAAAAAGATGCCATTCTGCTGTCATGTCATAAATTGACTTTGGCAAATCAGATGTTGATACATCAGTCAAATTGACAACGGAAAATACACTGAAATGATATTGCTGCGCCGCCACGAAACATTGCTAATATTTTCGATTTGGTCGAACGTCATGCCATTCAAAAATTGACGAGTGCCTACACCATTATTCTAGTCATCTTAACTATGAGCAATGGTAAAACTATGGGCCCACTAGTAGGATATCTACTTATTTGTAAATTAAATTGATGGTTCACGAATTGAAGAAGAACTGGACCAGTTTATTAGGTATTAAGAGCTGTAATTACATAAATCCAATGTAATTCGTTCTATTGTGAACGTATTATTATTATTGTTCTTCGTTTGGAAAAATAAATGATCTGAATCTTTGCATTACATCGAGAATTGGAATCAGATTGAAATGTTAAATAGAATTTCGATTAGAAGAAACCTTTTTCCAATATGTCCATACGAATAGATTGAACAAAATCTAAAAATTATGTATACTAGTAGCTGGTTCTGTGTTCCTTGATTCCGTGATTTATGCAGACTGCACAGAACGAACCATTTCCCACAGAGGACTATAATCCCTCTAATAACCCTACTTTTGTGAAAGATCTTTAATTCAAACTCTGCACACGCTTGAAATCTGTAATTACAGATGCAAAAACTGGGGTAAAAAACGCCAGTCACATCGCTAATGTATCGTTTTCGCTTTTTTGGGCCCAGCTGCTTTGGTGCCCGACAAAATGGGCCTTATGCGAACTGGATATAGGGAAACCGGACCATTAGAGAGCGTTTTCGGTTAATGCTAGGGTAGAGAAACGGACTGAAAGATTGCTTTCGAAACTGGTTATTATTATTCATTGTATAATTTTCAATCGTTTGGGAATGGTTTGTCACTGATTTCTTCATAATTCAGCACGTCGAATGGACTTTTCGTGAGTGGAGCTCACGATACTTAATTTAAGGTTATGTTTGGACAATACCAGTGTTCCGCAACCTATGATTAAATGTTGTCAAGTATTCTTTGATTTCTTGAGTGCCTATATGATTCCAGTTTGATCTAACCGACAATTTCGCTTTTCAATGTTCACAGAATGAGAGTATAGTTCGGACCATAGAGGGGCGTGATGGCCGAGTTCCATTATCACGATCTGTCAAAGTCTATTGCTCCTGCAACCAGCCTTCCGTGCGTTAACAGACTCTCGCGAGGTGTAAAATCCCCCATAGCCATTGAATCCAGTCGGCAAATCGAGCATCAGCAACGCAGCACTAATAAATAGAAAAGTGGAACATTAAATATGATTATTCGATGTGCACAAGCATGTGTGCACCCGAAGTATTCATGAGACTGTTTATTTGTTCATTGAAATTTCATCGGGGCCTGTCCGTCGGTCCGTTCGTTTTCTCGCATTTTGTCAGGCTTCATTTGCCGCGATTTTTTATACCTCAATGATCAAGGACCGAAGGCGTGTGGCGAATTGTCTTGTGTAAGGACACACTCGAAATGTTTCTAATTTGTTTGAGGTTGTCACACCTTACGCTCGTGTGAAAGGGGCATTAGGTTTGATGGCCGTTTGCAAGTGGCGTAGCTAACCGAGCGGCTAAACCGAGATATTTCTGCTCTTTCAGAGCCTGAGGCAATGGTGGTGACCTGTCACTGTCTGCACGCTTGACACGGCTCGGATTTCAATACTGTAAGAATCTATGCTCTTCTAATTCATTTCCTTGGTACAGTTTGACTTAGAGTTTAAGGGGCAGTATCACCTTTTGAATCGTGGTAAAACTCCATTCAAAAGTGGTCTCTTTTTTTCACGAGTAAGTACCCTAATTTACGACGTAGACTTGTTTTTTTTAAATTGAAGTTGAAGAACGTCACGAGGGCAAATAGTTTTCTTTTTTCGATTTAATTAGTTTTTCAATTAAAAAAACCAGGGTAATCGTTAGATCTGGGGTTATTGAATATGTTTTTCGTTTTTCATGAGTACAAGGTATATTTTTGAAATAATAATCATGAAAATTTTTGTAGTTTATAGAAGATTAAATTGCCGAGGGCAAATAGTTGCGATTTTTTCCAAAAAATGATGAATAACCGTCGGAAAAAATCATTAAGTGTAGTTTTCAAAAGGCTGAAGTTCAACCTGTTTTTTTTAAATTGAAAAACTAATTAAATCGAAAAAATCTCAACTATTTGCCCTCGGCAATTTAATCTTCTATAAACTACTAGAATTTTCATGATTATTATTTCGAAAATATAGTTTGTACTCATGAAAACGATAAACATATTCAATAACCCCAGATCTAACGATTACCCGGGTTTTTTTGATTGAAAAACTAATTAAATCGAAAAAAAGAAAACTATTTGTCCTCAGGACGTTCTTCAACTTCAATTTAAAAAAAATCAAGTCTCTACGTCGTAAATTAGGGTACTTACTCGTGAAATGAACAGACCACTTTTGAATGAAGATTTACCACGATTCAAAAGGTGATACTGCCCCTTAAGTCAGCGAAGCGAAATCATTCCCTCCCTTAAAAAATAGATCCGAAATCTTACGATTTCTTGGACAGCCGATGTCAATTTTTTTAATTGTTTCCTGAATCAGAAATAGCAATAAATCTACCTACAAGTTAGATGGAAGAGAGCTCAAAAACTCTAGAATGTCCTTTTATTTTCACATTTCAGTCATTCCACATTGAACCTCTTAAAATGATATTTCCTTCTCAGAAATGGTTGAAAATTTCTGCGAATGGTGGAGTTTTCATGTGAGATTATAGAATTGCACGATTTAGGGAAAATTCATCATTAACATGCCGGTCGCACCGACAAAATACATATGCTTACAGCCATTTTGAATAACAATCTTAGGATCATAGAACTGATAAGTATATGGTTCCATGTGAAAAAGTTAATGAGGCAGTTCCTCTGTACATATAATGACGTCAATGAGAATATTTTTTGAAATTCCCATAACCATTTGTCGAGAGAAATGATCAAAACCGATTAAGCATTTCATACATATTCAAATTGAAACAGCATACAAAAATTATACGAAGCAATAAAATATCAAACAATAAACTGCGATCATAGAGAAAAATATCCAATTAATTCGCAATTGACAGCTGACAGGTATCATTATGGCAGCAGTTTTATTCATTCCAACTATTTAAATAATGAAATTCTGTATCTATTTCAAATTCACGATTAATGCAACAGAATTGTTTTATAATTTCAGAATCCAAATTGGCCTAGTTTTCTGGAAAAGTATAAGACTTTTCCAAACTTGAAACACCCAGTATATTAACCTATATTGGATATATTTAACCCATACAAAAATGCAGCACTTTCTGAAGGACTGAAGAAGTGTTCATGTTACAGACGAATCCTGAAAAAATAATCAGATTATCAAACATTTTTATTGACTGTCAAAACAGAGCTGCAGTTCGCAAACTTGGTAATTTGATGAACCGAATGGACGGAGGACGTATTAATTAAACTTCAAAAGTATGTAATAAAGCGAAATATATTTAGAAAATTCATCGGAGGGGGAGAATTTATCCGAAAAATTCGAGAAATCAGAGGCGGCATCAAGGGACGAATTAATTACGTCCGACCCGCGCTGCAAACAGTAAAAAATGAAGTCGTAAGACAGACGTCCCCTTTTTCTCTTTAAATTAGCAGAAAAAGTAACATTTCTCTGTTCATTAACTCTACGCAGCCCAATTTGCACCCCTAGCGGGGCATTCCGGGCGTCTTTTAGCCGTATTAAGGGCTGGGGTTTTCTCATTTTTCTCTCCCCCTTCGGATATTCATAATACGATATCGGTTTAAATATCCGAGTTTGGAATGGGATTGATTGGGAGTTTTGATGCCAGAAAGAAATTACAAGCTTGATTAAAGTTCCTAATGGTTTTTTCGACTCCTCGGATTTGATTATTTCTTTTCCTTCGTTTCTTTTGGTTTCGGGGGCAGATTGAACTTCCCCCCGCCGTGATTGGCTCCGACCCAATAGCGGGGAAATTTTTTCCGAAGGGGATTGATTGGAAACTAATATTCTTCATTCACCGAACGAATCCAGTTCAAACTTCATACATTGGTGTAGAGTTTTTACACGTATGAGAGCTTTCTCGACATTTCAATGAGAATTTTCACCAGAAAAACTACCTTTGGAAACATATGAGTCCATAGGAAAAGCAAAAAAAGTGAAGTTATAAAAGCCAAGCTCATTTCAATGAAAGAAAAATGATGGCTCTGTGAATGTCATATGTGACATTTGCTACCCCATTTAATTTCTCGTCAACCTTAGCTCAATTAGCGTAGAATACCTGGTGTTGGCACTGATTAGATTTCTTGTCGATAGAAAATCTGAGTAGTTATCCTGCTTTTCTTTGGGACATTCAGAATATATGTTTTGATCTTAAACCATACAAAGTCAAAGATTTTTGATGCAATTTTTGACATGTACTTCCTCAACACATTAAAAACATCGGTCATTTCCCTGAACATAACCTATTTCACTCAAAAAATAGCGCTAAAATCGTGAAATATAATTCTGGAAATGGAAAAAATACTGCTTTCAGTAGTACCAATTCGATCTACAACTTTTGGTCCCGATTTTTAGTTGAGGAGTCGTTTCTATGCATCTATATCAAGTGGTTCATAACTCATTCCGCTTGAGAAACGCAGAAAGGGCATCTGGTCTGGTCCACAAAAACCGATAAATAACAGAAATCCAGACCTAAAAACTGGAATTCACCGTGTGTAGAACAAGAATAATCTCACAGATCCTATAAACCAGCTCTATTTATTATTTTCTTTGGAATGTAAACCATCAAGACATTCTCTTCATAAATGACGCAAGGAAATATGATTTCAAATTTATAATATTTCCTTTTCATGTGTTGTAAGTTACGATTCTGCTTCGTTTCATTCAACAGTAGTTAATTTAGAATAGAATTAAGTATAACCAGATATAATTTACACACCCTCGATGTCATATGAGATGAGTTCCTCCGTTTATTTACGATTAAAATCATCAAAACGTCTTTATTTACTCGACTTCTGTATGGCAGCATCCTTTGGAAACTATTCTGTCATAACAGTGTTCTGGTCCGAACAATAAAGAATTTTTTCTCTTTTAATATACACCGGTTGTTTAGAAACGTATATATCTAGGAAGTGAATTATATTTAGACGCGGAGCTTATTATTGAAATGGAAATTATCATGATTTATACCTACATTTTTCAAACAATTTTCTCTTTCAAGATTATTTACAGAGGAGTTTTTTCAACCTTTTTGATTCTCAATGATTAATGTTCTTATGGAAAAATGTTATACATATAAATCCTTGAACAGTTCATATAGTTTGACTTGTTTTTCCTTAAATATGTTCTGGAAACTTTTTGCCCTGAATGAAATATTGAGGTAGGGATAGGAGCCGGGGACAAAATCCCCATCTTGAACCCCAAAAAAGCCCTAACAAAGGGCTCATCGGGACATGAAACTATCAAAACTCTGGTTATGCGAAGTGAATGCATTCTGGGAGAACAGTGATATAATAAATACAAGGTCCAACACAGTGACTGTCAATGGGGGGCACTTCAGCCGGCTTGTAATCGGGGCTTCCAGGTCCACCTATGGTGTCGACATTAGACTCCATTAACCAGCCAAGCGATTCCCATTCTTCGGGGATTAATCCACAGAGGCGTGTAAGAGATACGTTGCTCTATGACCGGCACCGGTACGCACCAAAAGGTGAGGGTAAAAACACCTTTTAGTTTATCTCTTTTTCGATCGTGATAGTTACTTACTTGCGACACTTATACGTGGGGCATTGTGCCAAAATGGGCGGGGTTGTCATTTGGAACTTACCATTGTGTTCTCGTTTCTATGGTTCTCAATGAGACCTAATCCAATCTTGAGAGGTAGTCTTCTTTTTGAAATTGGCTTTCGTCTTCGCATGGATCTGTGAGTTTCATCGCTTTCTATGGCGAAGTCACTGTTTATCTGCTTGGATCTGGACTGAAGCTCTCACACGGACAAAAGGTGAAAAAATGGTTTTGCTTTTCACAGATTCTTGGGTTTGTTCAGAGCTACTTCGATATTGCATGAATATAAGACCAGGGGTTACAAAAGAATCACTTGAAAGATGAGGCAACCCGGAAAATTATGTATTGATACTTTTTCATCAGTATGAATGGGGTCGGAATGAAAATTTGCCCCCTTACATCTTTTAATGCATGAAAGTATGAAAATTATGCTGAAATACGTTAATTTCATGTTGTATCTCACCTCTTTTTTTTCTGATGAAAAATTAGCGAATTCTCTTTTGATATTCATAAACGTTGTGTGTATGCGAGAGTTCTAACTATGAGAGTTTGAATTATACTTGAAAATAGGCCTGAAAGTTTCTCTAACACATAGAAATGAACGAAGAAGTCGAGGGTATTCATAAATTCACCAAATTACTAAATATCTCCATCAATTAAATATCATCATATATAATTTTACCGGTAGTTAAAATTTCAACCATTTAATTGGAAGAATCTGTACTAAGCTGATACGATCTCATGAAGATTAACAGATACTAGGAACAATGGGCTTGGTCAGAGCTCTCAACGGATATAATTTTCATTCCAAGCGGACAGATGTATAAAACAATAAGGTTTCATATTTTAAAATTGTATTTTATAACGTCATCCATTCGGCTACCGTATAACCCAGTATAAACGTTGTTTAACAGGAATATACACGCGGCATGTTTACCCACTTGCAGCAAAGGTAGACTGATGAATGTATATCAAACAATAATTATCTACTTCAAGCATTTAAATTATATATTTGAATTAGAGCAACTAAAAATAGTAGAACAATGGCTTGTTTCGCGTTCCTTACCGTTGTTTTCCGTGTTTAATCTCAAGGGCGACTGTTTCAGGTGTAGTTTCTCACGGAAACCCTCAAATCGCATCATATATGGCATTTATATTACGTGGGTTCAACCTGGTGTATCTCGAGTGTTGAATGAATGAATTCCAAGTGGGTTTCAGAGATGCCCAGGCAGATTATCCATTCATTAAGTTCAGAGAATTGAAAGAAATTTATTTAGTAATATTTAGTTTCCACAATAGGCTAAATTCTTTGAGTATAAACTTGGATGAAATCACATTTGTTGGCAAGTCAATGCCCTGAGATCATTTTTTTCTGATGTCTGATTCTGTTAAATCTATAAATTGTGAACTTCCAGTTGGATGGTAGCCAAACCCAACCTAACATCACCCAACCTAACTAAATTAAGCCTTACCATATCATCGGTCTTCATATAATTTCTTTCATGATCTCGATTCAAGTTTTAATCGAGATATTTCACCTAACTAGAGTAGAAGTGGAATAATTCTTGCCTATACCTACTTACAGCAGAGCCATAAAAAAAATTGAATCCACTATGAATAAGTCTTTTCTGCCATTAAAAACCTAATCAATAGGGCATTGACAATTATGTCAATTAGGCAACCCAAACCACGTGATTATCCCACCAGTGTTAACCTTAAAATATTTTTGACAGGCCGGTGGTCGGCCGTAAATATGAGGAATTTTAATATTTCATGCATTTTATGAGTAAACCAGTGAGTTATTCTGCTGGTATCATAAAATAGGCTGAAGGATCACTGACGAAGAAAATTATGATCAATACTTTTAGTATTGATAGCTGGCACTCGTTTATACGATACAAAATTCAAATATTCATCAGGTTTACATCGAACCAGTGGATTATTTCCACTGGTTTGATATTCCTTTGAGTAAGATTGACTAAATATATCAAAAAAAAGTCCCCGTGATACCTCCATAACAGAACTGAATTTCTATGGTTTGACCACCAGCACTAACCTAAAAAATATTTGACAAGTCGTTGAATTACCTGCCTGATCTACGAGAAAATAGAGCGATTTTCGAAAATGAGTCTCTCAAAAACCGTGAAACAATTGTGTAAAACATCTTTTACAGCAAACTTTCAAACTGTTTTTTCAGAGAACGTCAAAAACCTGTAGCTTCCAAAGGTTGAGAAGAATGATATAGGAAAAAACTATCTCAATGTTGGATGAAAGGAATCTGCTTGTGAAAGATTGGCATTCTGTGCACTGTTGACAAGGATATTGCCCCTGGACCACCACATCCTAATCAATATCCCTCAATGGCTAAGTAAACCCGAATCTGATCGTACTCATCGATCCAACGGGCGTTGTAAGCAATTTTAAATAAATTCACCCCCATCCCGTTTCGTATTTCAATCGCGCCTGTTTTTACGATAAAAGATCAAATGAGACAAGAACATGTTGAAACAATGGGAGGGCCGTAGATCTCTCGAGATTCGAGTACTGGAACTCCGGTGTTTCACCCTTTATAGAGGCGCCCTTATCTTCTCGAAGCCGTCTACTTTATCAATGCGATTGTGGAGCAGTAATACTACTAGGTATTGTTTTCGACGAGGGTCCAATGCAGGATATGTTGGAATCGCGTTTTCTCAGTGCCCTCTTGTGTTTTTGTTCGGATTTTTCCGGGTCCACTCTCTGGTATAATGGAGAAGTGTCGAAGGGATTTTAACAAAGCTGGCGGCTCCAACTCCAACAGTATCATTCGATTAGCTCGAGTGTGAACGCTTCTCCTCCAATTTCTACTCTTCATCCAACGAACGTGGAAATTCAGACCACTGGCGATAAAATTCTGCATATTCCTTTGGTTGCCTCCTACTTCCTAAGAATCTTCATGTTCCCAATGAAAAACGAAATAACGGCCATTTTTCGCATACTATTAATTTTTTTCTGAGACTCCGATTGCATAATTTAAACTTGATCGATGATTTGGCACATTCTGAAGTTCGATAACCTGCAGACAAGGTGGGAAAGGAACATTGTTGTTTCTAACATACTTGCTGTTGACCTTCGCTAATAATTATTCGCTCTTGAATAATATAATGCCTATTTCCATATAATGCATTCGGTTAACTGTCATAAAAGTTTCAGTACGCCAAACTTGTGAGATAAAATTTTCCATTGTTCAAGAATTCGGAAACAAAACATAGACGAAAAGATAAGAAAAGAAGACATTACCACGGATAGAAGACTTTTTTAATCGAGATTTTTACAACCGAATATGCTGAATCAATATCCATTGTTTCGAAGGAAATATGTACAACTGTGGATTTTTTACATATATCTATTTCCGCTTTCTCTGGTGAGATCAAACGCTCCCACGCAATCACAAGTGGCATGTTCTTAATGCCAAGATAGCAACTAGTAAACTCAACAGGAAACCACACATCGACAAAATTATTTGTTTGAATGACTCTTTTTATCAGAGCTGAATTCGGAGATGTGAAAAACGAGAAAAAGTTTCCTGAACCGCTAGATCATTGTTGTATAAGGTGTATTAGTATTCATTTCTCATAGTAGGCGTGGCGGGGCTTCAGAAAGGCAGAAGTTATTATATTTCGAGCGGGCAAAAGGTATAATTGCCAAAACGAGATGATTTAAAAGAAGGGAACAACAGAAACAATATTTCACATCAGTTATTCTTCTTTCTGTTAATTTTTCATCCGAAATAAAACTTTTGTTTGTAATTTACACATTTTAATTGTTTCTCTTTTGTTTCCACAAGAATTCATTTGTTTCCTTTGAAGGACAGGTACAAGATGATTTGTTAGGAACTTTTTAATAACCTCTCACTGTTAATGATCTTTGAATCTGTGGAGGAAGGGAAAGTGATAGAATTTAGTAATCTGACCGACTATTATTGGTCCTTTGTTATTCGTTATGTTGTGTTTCTCGTTCGACAAAATTATAGTTTAAATTTTCTTTCTGGAGACTCTGAGTATGGCAAAGAGTTTCAACAGATTGCGGATACATAACTTTTTACAATTTTCATGCCTGTTCAATATTTCAGTTGCGCGCAGTAGCGACTGGTTAATATCTCTTTGAATGAGACCATGGCGGTAATGAAAAAGCGGAGAGTGCATACTAGATTTTGTAATTCGTATAATAAATCCGGTGAAGTTTGGGCGGCAGTAAAATTAAAACTTTTCCAACACCGCGATACACACCGACTGAATTTTTTATTATACGATTCTAGCAAACAAAAATCCCATTTCTACTTTTAATTAGTCCTCGGAAGGGGCAGATTCCCGGATCGGAACATTTCGCGCCGCTCTTTTCTCCAGAAGAAATTATACAATTTGTTTAATTACCTTCTCCGGTAATACCTGCGCCGACCGCAGGTGGCGCTTCAAGTCTTTAATTAATGGCATTACATATTCATCAGTCCTGCCCTGTTTCTTCCATCTGGGGAAAGGGTTGCAGCTTCCAGGTTTAAAAAGTTGAATTACTTGACGCCGCGATGTTTTCGCGGAACCCTTTTATCTCCTGAGCTCGTTTTGCCGCTTATTTATTATTGAGAATTAGTGGCGAGAAATACCAGTTGTTAAAATGGTCTCACTCTTGTTTTCCTGAAGTCCCAGTCGTCTTTTTATCCTTCTGTAGGTTTTTCCATGAATTAAATCCAAATTATTAGAAAGAAGTCATTGTTAAAACTTTGGTTGTGTACTCTTCATTCAGTTGCAACTTTGTAGTTTCATTTTTGTGGTAGGCCTTTGAAGAAAAAGGAACACGATATTGCCTGTCAATGGAGGGACGTAGTTTCCAAGAATCAAGACCATAAACCAGAATTTCATCGAATTTCCTCAATTTCCTTCCCTACCCAGTCCATCTCCAACCCTCGCTCACAATTAGCGCTCAGTAATCAGTTTTGTTTCCATTACGGATTCCAAACCTCACGAAAGAGGCTGCTACGTATCGGAAATACAACTGCACAACTTCATTAGTTGCCTTAAATTAATTATGACGTCTGATAGAGTTTCCCGCAATATAGATGTAACTTGATGATTCCACAGTCATTCCTCATGAGCTGGGGGAGAAGGGCTAGCGGTCTCCGGCAGCCCGATATTACAGAAGGATTTCCATTTAAGAAGCTCAATATTAATTATGTACCACCCCAGCCATCTCGACTTTATTCGATTCGGCTGTTTCAGCCCCCGTTTCGCATATTACGTTTCGAAATTCTGGTGCTGATGTGGAAGTTGGAATCGCATGAATTTACACAGCTTCCCATGTTTCTGTCTTACCAACCTCAAGTTTTCGATGCTGGTAAAGCAGGGCCATTTTTAAATCTACATTCTTATTAATTTTTGAAGGAAAATGCTGACAATTCTCTCCCGATAGCTTCAGAGGCTCTAGGAAACAGTAGTAGGTTTAGATCTATCTAAATTCACTCTAAAATTGCACTTTGGGCAAGTATGAGTCTCAATCCAAAGACATATGGTTATGAGGAGAATGAAGAAGACAGAAGTGACTGGCGTTAAAAGTTTCTTAGTACTGGAGCAGTTGTTCCCTTCATAGTCCAAAATGGGTCCACCAAAATGACCAATTCTCGAGCTGATCTTAAAACAATCTCTTGCTTCGACCACGCAAAGTTGCAAGGAAACTTACACAAGCTGGAACACTGGTCCAACATGCAGTATCTGCAGGGAGTTTTGACTAAAGAGCACTGTCTCTGAAGGAGTCAGAATCAGATGTATGGCTCTAGAGTCTAGACTTAAGTAGACTGATTCTTGAGACTCTTGACAAACTAGCTTCATTTGGTGTAATCTCTTTCATGAAAAGGATGAGGTATAGCAGTTGTTCTAGGAAAATGAAGGAGTGTGAAGTGGAATCGTCATGCTGCTAATAGTAGTTTCTAAAGAATTGGACAAGCCGTTTCTTGTCTATCCTGAATCAAAGAAACATTAGTTGTGAAGGAGAGAAATTGTTGAAAATAATAGCATAGGTTTTTAGCCAGCATGATGGATATTCACTTGATATGTGAAATGTGCCTACAGAGCTCTCATATGCTGCTCATCTGAGGTAATTGGCCCCAATCACGTATTAATTTAATTATCGCAGTTCCTGCACTTAATTTTCATTAATGAAATAAATAATATTAGTATAATAGCGACAGAAGCACGTACACCATACATCTCAGGCCTAAGAATGGTATGTGACGTGTCGACTGCTGAGATAATGATAAAATTAACATATCTTCTTTCTTGTGTTACACCACTTCTGGAGTTAATGATTCGAAGCTGTACAACTCAATTTCTTGGGCAAAACGACGGGCATTAGCATGAAAAACTCGACTCATTTACATGCGGATACCTGCTGATTTTCCCTGGGGCAGATAAAGGAAATGCAGAAAGTGAAGATAATTAATTGCATCTTTTAGAGGAGAAGCTAATGGTCATACGCGCAAAGCAACGATTCCTAATTGCTCTACCGTGAACAGCGAATTGTTCCAATGATAAAAACATTCACAGGTAATTTTAATCTTACCTTTTGTTGGCTGATGCATTTCCTGCTTGGTATTTCGCTGGTTGAAAGTATCGCATCTATCATTGGCGTACTTCCTTTACCACTCGTACGTTCAAAAGGTTCGGAACATTTCTCTCCCATGGTCTTATATATCAAACTATTCGTTAGGTATAACCACTTGGAAAGGGCCCATTTGACCTATTTGGTGCTCCAAAATCCAATACGTTTATATTTTCAACTACATTTTGATCTCTATGATCAATTTTTATAATCCTCGTCGCCAATTGTAGAATTAATTGAAAAGCTCATTTCTGTTAAACAACGTCCTAATATCAAGAGCTGGAGATCAAAAGAACCGCCATGGGATTGACATTTTATGGAAATTTCGTCGGAAAACTGATGTGTGCCGCTGTAATGTGAGACAATTCATTTTGCCTACGCATAGTTATTGTGAAACCCTGTGAATTCAAGTGTGACTTTCTTTTTGAATGAATTAATTCAGATGGTTCAGAGCTATAATAATGCACGTTTAAAGTACCAATTATTTTATTCAACCGCGAATATAGGTAACCATAAAATCTCTGTAATAGATGCCTGTTTTTATTATTGTTGGTAGTATTTTACTTGCAAATAAGGCAGCAGTTCGTTTTCCTGTATGGAGAGTGATGATCGAGGAAATAAACAGGCTTGGCAATTGTGGAAGAGTTCTGGGAAAAGTTTGAATTATTGTGAGAATTATGATTCTTGATCTTTAGTATTGGGAATAACATTTTCTCAGCGCAAATTATTGTTGGAAGGAACGATTAGTTCTTTCAAAGAAAATGTGGGAGAAATGGGGATATGTTATAATTTTATCGATCACTTTATCCACGTGTTTCACTTAGCAGATAGATTCATTTATTTCACTTCGCCACAATATGTAGATTACGTCGAGTGTGATGGACCAACATTTGCGATTTCATCATCAATATTTGCTCAATAAAGAGCATTCAACAGAGCAGCACTGATAACTTTGAGTTAATTGTCAATTTTATGGATGTACTTATTGATACAATAATATATTGCACCTATGAATTCGTTGTTATTGCAAACCGATGGAAATAATGAATCCATTCAGCTGAATCTAACCAAATAAACCGCAAGCGATGAATATTTGTGTTGATAAAATTGGTTTTCAATATGTTGGGCGTAATGACAAAGATAAAATGCAGTGTGTAATGTATTCACTTATATTGTTCGATATTCGATGGGATAATGCGATGCTTATCTGTGTTGTTTTGGGCAAATAGCGTGATATTGTGGAAAAGCCCAATTCACCGCAGAATCGATCATCTGGTGAAATAGTTACAGGATGTACCCAATTAATGCGCACTTTTTAAGGAGTGACTTCTTGTCGAAAGGGTCTCAATTTATCTGGGGCTCAAAATAATTACCATTATTTCCCAGAAATGCTCAAATAAAGCCCCGCCAATTTACATAAAATGGTATATTTTACAACATTTTATTTTCTAGGATTCCTTCTGATTTTTGACGTTAAATCCTGCCCGAATGGTCGATATTACTCCACTAATATGTTTTCGTTTCCGTAGCTGGGAAGTTCGTCGATCAATAAAAATAATGGAAGACACTCTGGAAGAAAAACACACAACAAGAACACACATGTTTTCCTTTCGCGATAGGTGGAAAAGATTGATGTTTTCCTAAATTAAATTCATCGTTTTTGTTGATGCTCCCGCTCTAATATGGGTGGTTTCGAAGCCGTGTGAATTTTCCTTCCACATATCCACCTTTTGACGGTGGGAATGTAAACGTAAAAACAACTGAGTGCCGCGTGTCTAAGCCGCACCACGTGATACTGTGAAAATATTGCCACGAAAAATATTAGTCTTTCATTTTGCCTAAAACATGTTTTATGTAAAATAATAATGCCGACGCAATTAGTGTCCGGCCAAATATTTTCTTTATTCCCGTTTTTTCATTGAAGAAAACCACCATTAAGAACAGTCAGACCTCTTGCGATAACATTGCTATGAATGAAAGCACGTTTTCACTAAATAATTGGGATATTCAATTCGTCACAACGAGGGTATGCGTATAAAAACTTTGTACATAAACTTCGTTCACTTTTATAATGTATCCCAGTTATCCATGACACATTTCACCGTGTATATTTTGAAAATGTTTGGTTATAGTCATTTTCCAGTCAGATAATTAGGCAAAGTTATCCTCTCTACATAGAGGTCGTAATAATTACGTATTTATCAAAATGTTAATTCACTTTGGGAAAATAATGAATTTGAAAAAATATTCAATAATTCCAAAGACCTGGCGAATGTTGAAGAAACTTTTTTCTCAGTTAATACTGCAAATATTTCACGAATATAAACATGGTTGGAAGATTCAGTTATGCTATTTTCTTGTACGGAAATCAAGAATAGAGTGTTGCAATTTCACAGAAAAATAATGGACAGAATGGTCCGTTACTTTGTGATAGTTCATTCGAAAAAAGAATAAGAGTACTCGAATCACCCGACAGAGTAAATGGGTATTAGCATTGGAAACGTCTCTGAGATTAGTTTGACATTTCACGAATACCAACCTGCTACAGTTTTAAGTAAAAAAAACTTGATAAACCTAAATCTTGGCCAATCGGGATGGGTACTGTATAAAAGTAAATGGAGTATATTTACAGTGTGACAAGAAAAACCTCGGATAAACTCTTTTTCATTTAACCGTATTAAGCAGAAGAAATTTAACAAAACAACAACAAATAATAATAGCTTTAACATTTGTTAATAATATATCTAAGCCGTTTCGAAATAGCTTCCTTTGGCGGCGATACACAGCTTCAGACGCTTCTTGAAATTTTCGGCAATGGGCCGCAGCTCCTCGTGCGTTAATCGGTTCCATTCCCGGCGCAGAGATTGCTTCAGCGACTCCAAATTTTTGTGTTTTTTAGCACAAGCCCTGTGCTCCAAAATCGACCACACGCTGTAGTCCATTGGGTTGAGATCCGGTGAGTAGGGCGGCCATTCTGCAGATTAGATGAAACAAGGAAAATGGATCCTACACCATTCTTGCCGCTTGCGTCATTTTCGCTCTGTGAGCCGGAGCGGAGTCCTGTTGAAAGGTCTAATGCGTATCGCCGAAGTGCTGCTTGGCCCACGGAAGTACTACGGCCTCGAGGATGTCGCAGCGGTAGACTTCTTGATTGATTTTGACCCCTTGATCCACGAAAACTAAGGGAGTTTTACCACTGCAGGGAGCCTCTACGGACCAGACTCTGTCGTTTTGGTGGTTGTGGGATTGTCCTACGGTGAAAACTGAAAAGCTTCTCGTCTGTGAGAGAATTCGCTCCCATTGCTGACCGGCGGCGAGACGAAAGAGTTGGCGGCAACTTTGGAGTCGTACGCGCTTGTTTTCCTCCGTGAAGAGTTGAACTTTTTGGAGCTTGTATGGCTTGAGGTTGAGCTCCTTTTTGGCAATTTGACGGACTGATTCGCGGTTGATACCGGTCTCACAGACTATTTTCCTCATGGAAACCCTCGGATTTCGATTGACTCGCTACTTGACGATGTTGCGATTGCTAGGTGTATGGACAGTGCGTTTTCTACCACTTCCTGGACGACGACCATCATGGCCAAGCTCCTTGAAACGACGAATTGCATCGGACACGGTTTTTCGACGCACATTGAGCAAACGAACAATTTCGCATTGACGCCTACCTTGACGAAACAGCTCCAAAATCGCACTACGTTTGTTTGACATTCTGAAACTCTGTGAAATGAAATTATATCAAACTGAAAATTCACATGTTAGTACAGGAAAGTGTAGAGAAACCAAGAGAATAAAAATTATTTGGCTGCGCTGAAATACTTTTGTTCCAGACCACAGCAAAATTTGTCCGAAGTTTTTATTGTCACCCTGTATATGAAGTTGGTCTCTTTAAAAGTGAATGGAGTATATGTACCTATATCAAGTTGGTCTCTGACATTGTTAAAAAGTGGAATTCGGTGGCTCAAAAAGTTGACCCAGTGGTTTTCTATTTTCGAAAGTCAGCACAAGTGATCTTCACTCACTTTTGGGAAGCCAAAAAAAGTGGTGTGGTTCTCCGAAAAATAAAAAGGATTAGAAGGAAAATTCGAGTGGCACAACTCAGTACAAGAGCTTAATATATTTTGTGAAATATCTCGAGAACCGTCGGCATTAAAAAAAATCTAGGCACAAAAGGGCTCAATTCAGAACGAAACAATCATAAAATCAATTTCACACAAATCAGCTAGTCTAGCATAACCAAGTTGTAGTACTACTACTATTACCAGTGTAGTTTTAGCGTAATAAACCGGGAATGTCGATGTTCCTATCGATTCTTGTTCAAAAACCCCAATCCTCACAGTGCTATTGACAAACTTAACCTCCGTGCCAATATTTGTGCGGATGGCAACATACTCAAACGCGTTTCTCGTGCACATAGCACACATCCCGAAATTAATGAGCACTGTCTCAGTTCCCTCCAGTTTATTTATTCAACAGAGGAAAAGCGTCAAGCCTTAACCGGTCCAAATCCAATGTTCACAAAGCAATAAATCCCAACAATTATTTATTTCCGTCGCACTACACCCGATTACCCAAATGATTCCGGTTCGAACTCCTCTTTGTGTAAATCCATCGTAATTAAAATGGAACCGAAGATGATCTCCCTCGGTCTCTTCTTTCTCTCATCCGGCAGGAGACTGGAGCAAGATTCTCGGACTGTTCGAGTGTGAATCGACTGTGAATAATGTCAACGGGCGTCATTTCGATTGTAATTAAACAAATGATCCGTGTCATTGAAATGAATTACTCGATTTTCTCCGTTTTATTCACGCTCCAGGTGGTCCCCGAGTAGAAGGCATCGACTTCGGGTTCAAGCTTCCACCAGAATGATCTTGTAATTTCCGAAGACGCAAAAAGGCAATCAATTCGATTGAGTTCGGTCTCAAGATTCTGACTCGTGGTATCTATTACACTACAATTGAAGCTAGGAGCATAGAATAACTGGAGAGAAGGCTTCATACGCTCGACACATCATTTCGGACTTCCAATGACGGCGGAAGTTAGAGTTTCGTGTGACGCCCGCTAGTGTAGCGCTTTGATCGTTAATAGCGCTACAAATCTAAAATCTTGTTCTGTAGCGGTACAGTTTCAAAGAATATAATGAGGCTG
This sequence comes from Adalia decempunctata, assembly GCA_951802165.1. Lineage (NCBI taxonomy): Eukaryota > Metazoa > Arthropoda > Insecta > Coleoptera > Coccinellidae > Adalia > Adalia decempunctata. The sequence goes on from OX637699.1 coordinate 30,744,975, forward strand.
TCATTGTTATTGATTCATTTATGCTTCTAATCAACTATTTATGCGCAATTATAGCATTGAGTTTAAATATACATAGAGACACAGACCAGTTCAACGATTTGAAGCTAAATTTTGTGTAGTTCCTTCACCGGTTCATAGATGGATAAGTGTGTTTCAGAGAAGCGAAAATTTTTACTCCCGCATCTGGCGGTAAGTAGCTGAACTATAAGGCACTATTTCCGAAGCCGAATGCGATGACGATCAGGACCGGCATGTGGAAATGTGGGATGTTCAGTATTTCATCACCTGATTTTTTCGATGCAATAAAACGACAATTATTTTTGATCTTTCATGAATATAAAAAACTGATGTATGAAAAAATAAATGCATGCAATTTTTTTCTTCATTCACAAGTATTTATAAATAGATGTTTTATGAATTTTTGAAAACATTTAATTTTTTATAAACAGCGGGATGCTTCTGTGTCGAGATTCCTTTGTTTTTTTTTCTGTCCCCTGTACAGCTCCACTCTAATCAGTTGTCTCAACAAATGAATCCTGTGCTTTTCAAATTCTGGAGTTAACAGAGAGTTCCAATCTTCTATAAATTCATTTTTTTTTATTTTGCTAAAATATACCTTTGAAGTCATATCTTTTCTGATTTTGTGGCCATAATTTTCTTTATGACAAACAGCGCGTTCCTCATCAAATGTTTGAAATCGGTTGAGGGAATTCTCAAATGTATCCGATTTCGATTTGCAACACATATCCAATCATTACCAAGCTTATTCAAATCATCAATGAGGAGTGCTTTTTCACACTTACCGCATTTGTTTTTTTTTGGCGATGTTCCTCATCAAATACCCCGAGAAACTTGCGATTTAGTTGGATTCTAGGGTATTTAGGGGTTCAATTAACTCTTTATCCCTTATATACCCTCATTAGGCTCACCGTTGCCCGAATCCGCAGAAGAAATGGTGGAATCTGTCCAATCAACCACATCAATGGGCCTACTTTCAGATTCTCCCATTGTACACAGGTCGAAATCATTGTCGTTTTGGCAGTTAGAATTATCGGAACATTTTTCAAGACAACCAGTCATGACCGACTGCAACCCAAATCTGAAGCATCGAGCTGAGGGGTTTGGATCATAACCCCTACGCTGTCTTACTTTGGAGAATGAATTCTCGATTGGGTCCTGGTTGAGCCGACTTTTTATCAAATATGGAAATGTTTCCTTCGTCTCCTCCCACAATTGAAGGATGCTACTGATGGTTTGTATCAAACCGTGGAAACAATAGGGAATATTTTTCCCAACTGTCCAAGACTTAATGAATTCAATTGATTCCGTCAGAGTTTGTATTGCTGATGGCTGATAATTTCCCTCAAATTTTCCATTCGAATTGAGGCAGTCGAAAAGATCATTCATTTTCAGAATGAACTGAGCAGTTGAATTGGCACTTCTCGACCTCAGCTCACCAGTAGCAATGACTGTTCTCATAGCCGAATGTAAAGTTCTGATGAAAATCTGCGTGGCCAATTTAACCTTCATTTTCTGGAAGGCGTTTGGATTTATGTGGTTTTCAGTTATCTTCCAGAGAGTACTAGAAAGACAAATTCTTTTCATCGATTAAGTACGTTTCTTTTATGTCCCTCCAAGAAACATTTTCACCCCTCATTTCCTACCTGAGAACACTCCTTTGGAGAAATTCATGGCTAATAGTTCATCATTATTGAATCACACCGTTTGTAACGAATTTGGACGAATCCGACCCTGTCTACGATTCATAGAACTAGAGGAAAATAAATCTCCTAAAGATTTCGATAAATGAGTAGTGACAAAATGGATCGGACGAATATAGTTCCTTTAGTAGCTACTATGTGCCGCCACTTAAGTTGGCAAATTGGCAAGTAAACTGCCAAAATTTGTGCATCAAATCAATGAACTGGGTTGTGTCTCTATTTATATTTAAACTCAATGATTATAGTCAAAAACACAAAATTTCATTTCTGATCCCATTCATTTGGGGCTGTTCAATCTTCACCCTCATAGAAGCTTCATAATTTCAAAACCGATCAATGTTTTTATCTCGGTGAAAATAACAGAAGCCAATAGAGCGCACCCTCATCGTAAATTCCAATTTAATCATGTTCAAAAGAAATAACAGATGTATTGTAGACCGAAACCACCCTTGCGTTCGAATGCTATTTGCCCTATAGGAAACAAAAATAACCCTTCAATGCCAAATTGAATGGTCGTAACAGAGCGTAATCCAATACGGCCATATACGAAACATTAAGTATGGCAAAAATCAAAATAGGATAGATGTAATTCAATACGTTTCTATTGTTGGATTTCGACTACCGTATATCTAAGCATTATGACAAATAAAGGGTGAGGATGAATGGAGTCCATAGTATATAAGTCAATGATTGATTTGCTTCCTGATATCAGGAAAAAATTACAGTATTTATTTTGAATTTTCGAATAACTCGGGTCCTTGATTTATGATAAGACCGACCAATTATTTCTGGTTTTACAATCGCCAAAGACGCGGAGAAAGTGGCAAGAACAGAAAGAGTGGTAAATTGAACCCCTCCTCAAAGATCAGGACTAAATGAGAAGGAAATCAAACCCTTTGCATTCGAAAACATTCCGAAAGAGGTCCTCGAGTCGGAAGATGTTTAAAGGTAACTCTATTTTCCTAATTGAAACAAATTAGCCAAGCTCTCGCCCTTTGAAGTCGTACATTTCGAGGCGACGACACTGGTGGACTGGTAATTCTGGCTTGTTATTCGTGTTTCGTGCCGAAATGGCTTTTCTCGAATTTCTTGAAACTCGTTAACCTCACAATTTGAATTCGCCGAAAATTTTATTGTGTCCCCTTTGTAGATTCGAATGGATGGTTTCTGCCGCTAATGGATTCGGTATAGTTCATATTTGGATGTACAGGGTTGCCCATATAAACTAGCCCAACGCGTTTAGTTCGATGAAAATGCAACCTTATTGTGAAAAAATGGTTATCTTTTTTTTTGTGATTCTGGAAATAAAAAATTTGAGAGAAGGCCTCTTCATTTTGTATATTTGTAATAATTTCTGTAAAAAATTTGAAAGAATCCTTTTTTTGGTATTCCAGCGAATAGTTGTTCAAAGGTTATTTCCGGAATTTCCTTGTTAATTCGAACCGCTGAATTTCGTGATTTACGAGGACATAAATCAACCGAATTTTAACGGTTCCTACGTCGAGTTAACACCATCCCCACAGACTCAACTACCACACACACACACCAATAAATATCCACCCCCGATTGTCTACCACCTATTTCGCACCTTCTAATGAAATAACGGCAACAAAAAGAAACCGGCGTCTAAATCCACGGCAAGAGTTATGCCGTTCCGCAGATACCGAAGGGTGTTGGATGGTTAAGTAACAAACACAACGCCGTAATAAATACAGAAATAAGAAAATTTCATTAACGTCATCTCGAGGTGAATTTATATGTAGCAATTTCCGAGTCCCAGCTTACCCAGGCAGTACAATGTTTTAATAAGTGAAACTTTGCTCGCGCTTCAGTAGATTATATTATTTAAATGAATTTTATTAATTTCCAAGTTCGAGACGGGGCGAGGCAATTATTTTGTCGTTGAACGGAAACAATTTCGTCTCAGCATCTTCTCTGAATCGTCGAGGTGAGTTTTAATCGATTTTGATGGCGGAAAAATTAATTTGAGACACACCGTACTAATTTAATATTCATGGAGACCGAGAGATTCGGAAATTTTTTACGCGCTCAAATCTCAATCAAGAATTCAGACAAAACTGCCGCCTAGATGTCAGCAATGAAAAACAGGTTCGAAAATACCCAAAAAAGGTCCAAGAGATTTTAACGAATGCATTGGTCCAATCACAGAACTGAAATTTATCTGACAGTTGTCGAAAAATAGGGACCTTATGGCAATTTTACTGTGTGGCTTTCGAACGGGCGAAGTCAACTGTACCAATGCATTCAATAGCAATAACAGCTTGACATCTTCTTTGCATACTACACACGAGGTTGTTGAACATTTCTTGAGGAATTTGGACCAATTTGGTTCCATAAACTGGGCAGAAGCTCTCTCAGGTCATTTACGGATTCTGGGGTAGGTTGATGATTATCTAATCTTTTTTGGAGCATATCTCATGCATGTTCTATGCAATTCAAATTTGGTGAGTGCGGAGGTATTGGTAAATGTGGAATACCGAGCTCTTCGCGCGCATTCTCAACTATGGCTGCACGGTGCGGTCTAGCGTTATCATCTAGAAATTGATAAGTTTCACCAATAGCAGCGTGAAAATTTGGCACAACATTGTCAATGACATGCTCCCTATAGTGTAAGGCGGTCATATTCCCAGGACAAATGTGTAGATCTGTGCGCCCGTTGAAACATATCCCGGCCCATACCATAACACTACCCCCTCGGAATGGATGGACTTCTTGGACATAGCGACGATTACGGGGTATACGTGGGATTGTCCATACCCTTATTCTTCGAGAATCTGAAAATCGTCGAAACGGTGATGAAACGATCCTGAGCAGGTGTTGTTTTTCGTCGCCCACTAAGCCTTGGTCTTTCCAACACGGAACATGTCTCCCTGAACCTATTCCAAAGTCGAGATATCACACTTTGGCTGACTTGGAGCCTTTCCGCCACAACAACCTGAGTTAGGCCACCCTGTAGCATTCCGATAGCCCTATTAGCCTCAGCGTTTGTTAATTTACGTCTTGGCATTTTCAGAAAACTCGTTTCAAATCGAAGCCGTTGATAAACTGACTTCATTTCAAAATAAGAACATTCATGGAGCATATGCAAAGAACCAAACTTCAGAAAAAAGGCGACCAGATTGACGAAATGTCTCATACTGATTTTTATTGGATCGATTCAAGTTTTTATTGAGTTTTAGTAGCTATTTATGTTACAAGTACATGAATTAGGTCTTTATGGACGAGTCCAAGGTTTATGGCAGAGCGAGCATAGCGAGCGAGGCCGATAATTTGGGCAAGGCTATTAAGCCTAATTGTGTACGAGTTGCATACAAAGCTTTATGTTCGACTGTAATGCAGAAATTTTATTTCCTGAGATGGTAATTGTTATATTCGTCGCTTCATTTCAAAAAACATTGAGTGTGCTTTTGCTTTTCTCACCTTAGAAGCCATATTAGCGTTCTTAGCAACATCACTGAACGAAGTTTTGTACTTCGTTAATTTTGTAACAAACGTCATAATAATCCAAAAAATGGATAGTGCGGGAGGAGAAAGCGTAGAACATTTTGCCGCAAGCGCCAAAGAAGCTCTGTTACCCATCAATAGTCGTTTTGAAAATTTGTATGCGCCTTTCAACAAGTAGTGTGAATGGAAGAAAATTGCAAAATCACCATCAGAAGACAGTGACAGTTGAGTCCAATAAAATGGTGTCCAATAAAGTAGTCAATTCTGGACACTAAACGAATTCAAAAATCAAGTGTTTATGAGGCAGTCGAACATAAATGATTTTACAGCGATTTTCTCGAAGATTACATACTTTTAAAAACGATTGAATACGATATCCCTAACTCTTGTGGAGCAGTATATTTTGTGATAGCTAATTGAATGGATAAAATGGACACATTCATCTCTGCCAAAAATGGATGCGATGATGCAAAAATTAAAAACAAGGAAGATCGAGAAAGAAGAAGTAAATAAATCACCTTCTAAAAAAAACATTCGAAAAAGTTTATCTCTTGATCGACGATTTTTTTATTTTGACAACTTTTTGACAAATCTTTTAGGATCGAACTCGTTTGGTTATAAGCAAAGTAGAGTTGTAACTGTGAAGTGAAACGACAATTTCTTTTCGAATATCCGAATATTTCCATATTCTATCTAGAGGCCTTTGGCCAAACAGCCTGTATATGGTTCGGTGCCAAAATCGAACTCGGCAAAACCGAAATATAAATTAATTATCCCAATTAAAAGTTGCCGAAAGCAGATTAATCTTAGGAAAGCGTTCGGGTAACTGGCGGTAGTTTTAATTTTCTGACCGACTGGAACTGTGAACTACAAAGTCTTTTGACGTGAACCCAAAGACGAAACGAAATAAATTGGAAATCCTCGGGTAAAATCGGGTGATTGAAATGCATTTACAAATTATTTAATTTTCCGCCTTGAAGAACATATTTGTTTCCTGAGGCAAGCCAAGTCGAGTGTGGCTAATGCAGAAATAACAACTCTAGAGGAATCTAATCTCTTCCTTTATGCCTTCGCTGTTCTTATTGATGCAACAACAGGATCTGCTCTCCTTTACCTTTCGTTTTCGAAATGTTTACATTTCGTTTCACAAAGAACAGGCTGGGATATCGATCTCCAGATCCCGGGGTGTCTACAGGGTTGTTACAACACTCATCTATTCTCGTGGTCATTGTCGTTACTTATTGACCATTACAGTTCTTTCTTTCGGGTTTTGATTGGAAAACCTCATGTTATTTTCATTCACTTGAGATTTTTTGTTTTATGTTTTTATGTTTGACTGATTACACCTATGTCTTCAACAACGCAATCATAAAAAATATCAATTATTTGTTGTAGCTACACGAAAAAACATGAGATGTCTTGACGTAAAAATACGTCATAGCTGGTGGGAAATGTAACGGGTAGTGTACTCATCGAAGAATAAAATTTTACGGTGAAAGCTGTTTCGTCACCCTCCAAAATCGTGCCAATATATTCCACCCCACGTTAAATCCCTATCGGCCGTTTCCAGATTTGTAAACTCAGAAAAACCACCCTCGTCTGTAAAACGTAAGATATATTTTAATCGTTTGACGGTGTCTGTTCACTGTATCTGTCATATGCCACCCTGTTGCAGATAAGGAACTTTAAAACACATTCAGGAATGGCTGGAGTAATATGTCTAGACTGTCGAACCACAAACACGTGTTTGACGATGTGGCTTTAGTGCTTTTCACCGCCACTATCGGCTTCTTCATTTAGTTTTTTGTTTAGGAGTTTTGAGTTCCGTTGCGTTTTTGGTTATCTTGGAATTGACGACCTGAGCATCTGCCTTGTTTGTACTACTTAATTGATTGTATAATATTATGCAGAGTGCTTCTAACTTTGGAAAACCTGCTTAAAATTAGGTCCATTTCAATTTGACAGGGGACCAAGTTTCATTGCAATTTTTGCATAATTTCTGTGCCCTGTGTCACCTTTTCCAAGAGTTCAAATATCGAGAGGGTCAAGTGAGACCATAGGTATTTGAAAGCTGAAGCTACAGTTCATCCAAGAATTATTGTCATCTCGGGGGACTTTGAAAGCTGAAGCTACAGTTCATCCAAGAATTATTGTCATCTCGGGGGACTTTGAAGAATCGAAATTATGTTGGTAATAGCCCATTCAGTAATATTTTTAGCTGCAGAATTCAGGTTGGTTTTGGAAATAACACTGACGCTTTGTTCTATCATTAATATTCGAACAAATTTGGCAAATAATTGCGCAAGTGAAAAATATTTGCAATGAGGCTCTTGAAGAATGTATAGCTTATAAATGAAAAGCCAGAACAGAGCACTTAGAAGATGATATAAAAGAAGATCAGTCAAAATAAATGGAATGTTATAACATTGCTGACATAAAGCCTTCAATTATGAACATGACGAGTTCTGCCCAGATGAGGAAATAATAAGAGTTGTTGTTGAAGCAGAATAATAGAAATATTCACATTTTTAATATTACATCTTTTACTCCTTCGTTGTTCACAAATATTGAAAGTTAAAATGTCATGACAAAATTCTGCATGTATTAAATAGATCCATACGTTCAGTTTTGATTCTGTCTTGATATCTATTACAATTTTTCCAATCCATTCACCTTGCAGCAACACGAATCAAATCATCAACTATATTTTTCTGTTTTGTAGTTTGCGAATCTTGACGCAGTGGATTTGGCTGACGCTGCTTCGAATAATAATTTAAAATAAACATCCATTTTTTCTCAAAGAGACTTTCCAATTTTCAACAAGAAGAAATCGGGAAAACACAAAGTCCAAGCCTCATATGATATTGAAATAAATTTCAATATCATAATAATAATTGTTGTCTGAAATTGCTACCGACAAGTTGAATTTCCATCAAGGGCAGGTGATCCCCCAAGAAGGGGGCACCAGTCGTTCGAATTTAATGAAAGCGTTCTGCCTCGGCGCTTATTATTTATGTTTAATAAAATCCCGATTGAAGCCACAGCCGAATTTGTAAAACATAGAAAAATCCGAAAGGGAAATTTTTAATATAGGATTGCGGCCTGTTTCAACCTGGAGATGTGCAGAGGTTGAATTTTAATTTACATAGTTGGGTCGGAAGTTACAGTGCAATGTTTTAATTCGCTTCTCGGCAATCTCCCCCCCAATCTGAACGTTATATTTCGTTCGAAAGGCACCCCGATCCTAATTTTGGCAGCATCTGCTCCAAATACGCTTTTTAAATAAATGTTTTTTCGCCGCGGGATTTTTCAAATATTAAAACGTCCAGGTGTAAACGTTTCGGCATTGTGGGAATGACAAGTTATGATGGATCGATACGATTTTGGCGCAACGTATGCCCGGATTACGCACTTGTGATGCTAATGCCCTCGCGTTGTTTAAACAAGTTAATTGTTACTTTCGCTGTGCCGTATCTTAAGCCGCTCGTGGAGACGCCGTGCATCGCATTAGTAGCTTTCCGTTGATTGATCGGTTTTTCCAAAAGGGGAAATCACCAAACTCGCTCTGGACGCAAATCAAACGGTTCTCCTGAATATGGCGCCTTTTCTGGCTTCCCTCGTATGAAATAAAGGGCGATCGAGTGTTCATCACTTGAATCTGTTGTCAACATCAAATTGATAATGGTTTAAGAATCACCTGGTGTATCAATTCACATAATATCATCCCCTAAAGAGTGTTCACAACGAATACGGAAATAAAGCTTCTTGCATGTTGCTTATTGAAATTTTTGAACAATTCTACGTGAAAACCAAATAAACGACGAGAACATCGCGTAATCCTCAACTTGCGCCGAAATTAGGGGACTCCCCCATTGTCAAATCGACAAAAACGCCTGGTACCGAGTACTTCATCAATAAGGGATAAAACTACAGAGTCATGAAACACAATGAGGCTAAAACCTAACACGTGACCCTTTCAATTTCGCAATTTGGGGTGTATTGGAAAGCGGCATCTTTCAGAGATATCAATTCCACATTGTGCGGTTTCTATGATCCATTAAACATGTATTTTATAGCCTGGTTCTTTTGGGAATAGTTAAATACGGCGCGGATTTTTATGGGAGAATGTTTCGCATTTCTGTTAGTTGACGTTGAGATAAGATAAAACGTGAAATATAACCCGTATACAGTTGTGTCCAATCGAGTGAGAGATCAGATTCATTCACTGCTCTTTCTGGATAAAAGTGGAGAATTCACAGTTCAGATACAAAGGACAGAATATATAGATTATACATATTCTCTATACAGAATCTGAACAAATCAATATATTAATTCAGAAAATATATACTCCATTCACAATTATAAAATCACAACTCTGGCCTTGGAAATTTGACACATTCCACTCTGTATCGAAGTTTGACGTTTTTCAAAATATTTTCATGTTCCAAGTCAACACTATGTTGCCCTTTCTACATTTTTAGCGTATTTCTCAGAATGTAAATTTATTCGGAAAATGAATGAATTGGAAAAGATGTGATGGACGAAAATAATTAACGTTTATATGAATTGATAGAAAGGATTCCTTTTCTAGTTATTTGCATGAAAAGTACAAGAAATCACTGTTGAAATATATTATTTTTCGCCATGGAAGAAAATTGCATTGCTTTCACATAATCTTCATATGCATGCTTGTGAAGATTTAATGTTTATTATCCCCTTGAACTGAAAGTTCAAGACTTGACGACATCAATTGTTGATTCTTATACAGAATTCATTAAAAAAATCAACCCAAAGATATAAGATGAATTGATGGGTAATTACAAGAATCAAGAATAATGTCAATTTTATTTTGTTGATAACTTTCTTACAATCAATGTTGGGGTATAAAACTTGGCTGCGTTTGTTCGCGTTTTCACCATCTCGACCTTTGAAAAGCGTTTCTTATAGGAGAATTAGGTCCAAGTTCCACCTCATTAGTGAGGTACCTAACTTTTGCAAATCTGCTCAGATATCGCCAAGTTTCTTGGAAAATCTGAAAAATATCTTCCTAATCGACCTCTCGAGGCTGGTGCTTAAAACAATAAACATACGTTAATCTTGGATATTCGACGAAAAACTCCCCTGCAAATATCGATTAAATACCAAAAATCGGCGAACAATTTGTAAACCTAACAAAATGTGGAATATCTTTGATACTTTTACTTTGATGTAAACAAAGAAACTGGCAACGTCGTTTTGTCATTAACGATATTTTCTGTGCGCGCACTGACTTTTCATCATATGTTCTCTGCTTTTCATCAGGTTGACCAACTCCTGAAAACGAAACCATGACCTCCTATGTGATTAAATAAAAGTGAATGGAGTATATACAAGTGTGAAGAGAAAAAAATGAACATGTAGATAGAAAGAAATTACTGCGTTAACAAAAACTTTTAGTCCAATCCAAGCTCATCCCATGTAGTTTAAACATTTTTGAGAGGTCATTATAATCCTCAAATTTCCCCTTTTTCTTCAAAAAATTTGAGATATTATCAATTCGGTTTTTCAATATGCTCCTGGCTATCTTCAAGAAATACTTATTAACTTAAGCTCAGCACATTCTTTCTCATTTTTCGAGGACTCAATCGATCTCACAGTGCTCTTTTCCGAAGAAATCACATTGACTTAAGTTCAGTCCATTCAGTTTTCGATTCGGAAAATCATTCGAATACTCAAATTTGGCCGTATTTAGGACCTCATCTCTTTAAAGCGAATAATTCGAGTTAAAGTTGAGCTAGACATCGTCTCATTTCTTTGTCTCCAAAGACCAATTGCATCGTCGTAACAAAAGAAGCGTTCATTCAAACGAAATGGCTTTTTTCTTGCTTAATCTGGGATTATGAATCTTTTATAGACGTTCCCAAGAGGATACCTGGAAGACGTCTGCTGCCTATGGGGATAGATTATTGCCCTTCGTGTTTTTAAAGTGCTTATAAGCGTTTCAGGGAAATTACTGAATCTAATCAAATAAAAGCTGACTGAATTGTTCATGTGTGCCAAGAGGAAAGAAGCAATATATGAAATTCGGATTACGTCACTGTTTCGTGATATCAATTCTTCATAATAGGGGAGGACCTTTGTTTCAATTTAATCAGTATGCTTCGTATATTTTGATTCCCCAGGGACATTTGAACTTGATTTTCGTATATGGGTATGAAACATTCAGGTTGATAAATGATGGATTTAGATTTTTGTCTTGAATCAACCTGAAAAAGAAAAAATGAGGAATCATATATTTGAAGACTCGCAACCTTATCAAATTGGACGATGCCGCTGAGAGAATAGGAGAGTACGACGTTGGCTTCAATCGATTTTTCATAACTCAAGGGGTGGAACATTTCTGTTTACAATATATTAAAGGGCCTCAACCCTCACACCAGAAACACTAGGCCACTAGGGTTCATCGATTCCAATAATTCGCTGTCTTCTTTGTTCACTTCGGTTTCAAACCTTCGTCGATATATGCAGACAATTTTGTGAGGATTTATAGGCGTTTTGAAGCAAACGCTTCTGCAGGAACTGTGGCTAAATTCGCAATTTATTTCAGAAATATTTGAGGTCAAATAGACTATTTAGGGTTCATATTTTGTATTTCGAACATGAAGTATTCATACAGGGTGATAAGAACTGAAGTGCTACAAAATGTTGATAAAAACATTGAATAAGAAATTGATAACTGCCAAAATCAAAGAATAGACCATTTCAACATCTCCATTTTTAGGATTCGTTCAGAAATGGACTGAAGATTGACAGGGAGTGAAAATAAAAAATTAAGGGATTCAGAATAGAGTACCCAAAAGAGGAAAAAATATGGTTCAAACTTCGAAACACAGAATATCATCTTGAAATGGTTCACATCCAACTCGGGCGCCAATTTTTTCCCACTCGATATTTCTGTAATGAAATAGAATTCCGACCACATCGCCGTGCTCAAAATCCGAACAGTTCATTACAGAGACGTTATAATTGATACTCAAGCAATCGAAATTCGTGTGAATTATTAGCAAATTGATCTCGATCACTGTGAAATGACTCCCCGAGGCGAGTCATTAACTCGTACGCCGATTCGTAAAATGAGTATTCAACAACAATTATTAGCATTGAATTCCGGAGAGAGTTTTCCGATGATTTATTAAGCGAATTGGAGAGCCTAGGAGGGGAAAACTGAATTTTCATCAACCGATACGTCGCGCGAAATCGAGCGGCTCTGAAATCAGAGTTCTCTAATGGAACGCTATCAATCGACACGGTATACGAAACGTCAACGCATACCATAGAATTTCATCGAAAATCTTTGTTTTCATGTCTGTGAAAAGCGATCAATTGCCACGGTATACGAAACGTCATGTGGACCAGAGAATTTCATAGAGAATTAGTGAATTTTTAGGTCTGTGGAACGCGATCAATCGTCACGGTATACGAAACGTCAATGCGGACCATAGAATTTCATAACGAATTGGTGTATTTCAACGTCTGTTCATCGCTGAAAGCTTATCTGGTTGTCACCTTAGTGTCGAGATCCTAGGGGGCCATGAATCGACGAGGATAGCCCGTGTCGCGACACCTCGGACCTTTTTGCGATAAGCTTATCCTCGTGAAATTTCACGGGTCGCGTCGATAAAGTAGCGATCGTGACGTAAATGGGCAAAGAAGAGTGCCCAGCCTTAATCTGAGCGCAGTGTGGTTTTCTATTATGTTGTCAGAATGATACAAACGGCCCCAATAACCGCGAGGCGTCCGGGGAGCGCCTGCTACCGGACAGCTGATAAACAATACTGCCCCACGGCACAGCCAACGTGATTCATTGCGATAGTGGACTGTACTCTCCTCGATGCCCTCTCTCTACGATGCCCACTACGACCAAGTCGTCTTATTAACGTGTGATGTCGGCTTCTATGCATCCAGTCGTGTTGGGCAACTAATTCTATGGGTCACAATCACATTCTATAGTTTGACATATTGGTTGACAAGTTGATGACATAGAAGGTAGAGAAAACTATTTGTGTGTATTGAATATGGTTGGGTTTGTTCTAAAACATTTCCGGTGTAATCTGCACGAATAAATGTTGTTTAAAACATTGAAAGAGATCTCCTTATTCGTTTGTATGACACTGCGTTCTCACGAGAAAACCAGAAGCTAAAACAAACACGGTACTTCCGTTGGGGCATAGGCGCCACCAAGAAGTAAATGTTGTAAATCAAAACGAGAAAATACTGCGGTGTTTATACAATTCACCGGTATAACTTCCTTGTTAACAACATAACAACGTTGTTGGCACGTAGAGATAAAAGAATAAACTGTATTTAACAGCTGCCTACGTTGGTCACAAAATATTACTCCTTGATTTTCTTTTACTACCAGTTTTATTGCCTTCTCCCCCCGTCAGGAGTTTGCAGAGTCGATAAATATGAAACAATCTTCTGAATGGAATTATTATCGAACGAATGTTGGACATGATTAACCATGATTTATTGCGGATTTAAGTTAATGCTGAAGGAAATGGCGAATGGGCGGCAACAGGAGCCATGTTGCAATTAGTATTATTGTTGCCCACCCAGTATCTATTACACACACATAACAGGAGTTATGTGGAAGGTGCAAGTTTCCAGTAGTCGAAATCGATAAAAAAATGTATACAATTATCTGCATAGAACTCATGTGTGCTGAAAATACATGGTCAAAGGTCGCAGATATCGGTATTTGACATTTTCCTCGTACGCGGTGAGTGTTTTCATGAAAATAGGTGGGACGAAAGTTGTAGATACTGCAATTGTCTACAAAAATTGCTTCAACTTTTTTTTTCTACGAAACACCATTCCGGGGATATCCTCGTTTCAAACATAGAAAATACTAATGCGGGTGTCAGCCGCCTATGCAAGGTGCCGCAAATGTTGTATCCAAACTTTAGTACGTGATTGTACATAAAAAAATAATGATATTTTCTCGTATAAACTATGGCCCCAAAATGTACCATGAAGAACATACAGAGAATAAGCGGCATAAAAGTGTATTTTCGATGTTTGAGATAGAGATATCTCAGGAATGGTGATTCATTGATGAAAAGTCTCAGAATGATTTTTGGGGACAATTGCATGATCTTCAACTGTCGTCTAACAAATTTTCTGATAGCACCCACCGTTTATGATGAAAATGCGAAAAACGGTATCAGCGACATTTGACCTTGAATAATTTTTTGAAGACATACGTATTCAGATAGGTAGAATTGTGTTTATACAATTTAATCTTTTTCGTGCTCCTTGAAATCTTTGATGCGAACTCATCGTAGTCTCTGGTGGCCGTATGATACGTAGGCCCATTATACCCCAATCACGAATACGGAGTTTGGCGGAGCATTTAACTTATTTTTCTAAAAAAACGTAATAATCCCTCCTCATTTCCCTTGCAAAACCGGCTTAGTGTGAAACAACGATTGGGGAACACATTCAATCATGCATAACCTATAATTTACGTCCAAAACGCTATGGCCAAATCGGATCTGATTGCACCGCTATCATTTTGAAACTTTCTATAACGCACACAATTCGCCTCTGGTTCTCTGCCGAATCGAGGATTTTAAACACAGCCCCAGGTCCCCATTGTTCAAAAATGGCGCTTTGATGCGATAAACCATCTCCCTCGTGAAACTTTCGACTATTCCTAATTTCCTCGGCTGGTCCGAAATGCGAAACAAACTCAATCATTATATTGCCGTGTAAATAGAGAAATGCGAAGACGATCCTGATGTGGGTTCGTCTGTTTGTAGACGTGTCCATCCATTAGATGGCGTTCGCCGTTGATATCAGATATCGGGAGGTCACTCCACAAATCAACCCCTCTTTGATTTATTGGCTTCATTTCCGGTTATTTACTGTCATACTTTTTCTTCTTTCCGCAACTCAATTACAAGGGAAGCTCCGAAGTCCACCACACTTCTTGATGGCTTTATCTCAGATGTTCCACGCCGCAGTTTTATTGGATATATAAATCGTGTTATTTTGGAGGAAATTGGTTTATTCGGCCTTAAGTCCGACACAGAGCAACTGAACTACACAAAAATAAACTTCAACCTATGAGAGTATTTGTTCTGCAGAGATTAAGGTGGATTTGAGGATACTTCTGTCTTCATAATGTTCATTTTCCCCTTCGACTTTTTAGTTAAAACTCAATTTTAACAATTTTCGTTTTCGAATTTTGTTCTCAGAATAGAAAACTTCATTGAAAGTCAAAAAATATTGACCATAAACTGCTTATCTACTGTGATGAGAATGATGACCAAAAATTGGCATTATCGTTCCAGAAACTACAGTCGCCCCTAGAATTACGACAGTAAATCTAGAGTTCTCTTATTTTTGCTTGAAACTACAAATAATCGGTGTTATACCCGAATATCAAGATATTGTTGCAAGCATTTCGATTGAAACTTTGAAAACACCCCACAATATGGTTTAAACAACAGTAATTCTCTACTATTTTGCAGTTCCAGGCCCGGCAGACCACCAAAGAGGGCTCCTGTAGGATTAAGTTTGGCAGCTTCACATCTCCAACACCACCAGCTCAAGAAACAACGGCTAGACAATGGGGATTATCCATATGAAAACGGACACTTAAACGGTGAGTTTCTTTTTACTATTTTAAGGTGGTGAAACGCATGGGTCAGTTTATGGCCTTTTGCTTCTAATTCAAATTCGAATATTTCGATTGGGAGATTCATGACATTCCGAAATTAAATGAGTAATTAAATGGAGACGGAAACGTATTTATCTCAAAGTTTTAATGGTTGGAGTTTATTAGAACTGCATTTAAAGGCTTGTGAGAGTATACCGAAGATAATTCGTGAGATTATTCGTCAGGTCATAAACAGGTATAATTGCTATCGAATGAGTTTTATCTTCGAGAGCGAAGCAGGGACATTGGCGTAGATGACTCTTAAACTTAAAAAGTTATTTCAATTCCATCAATTTTCATACGGCGATTTCTACCGACTGTCGTACAATACAATACAAACATCGGCGAGGAAATGGACTGTAATATTTCGTTGTGAGTATTTCGTCGGCAGAGGTTATTAAGGCTTGATTTATGTTTCTGTCTCCTGACAAGTTACGCCTCTGAGCCAATGTTGACCGCCTTACGACTGACTTATGCGAGCTGTTCCACTAAGATCATGTTATAAAATTAAAATAAGACTACAAAACGCGATTTATTCTCGAAATGTCGTGATTAAAGGCAATTAAATGGTATGAATATATATGCGAGATTCGAGTCGGTCGGGCCGATGTGCATTTAGCTTTTATATCAAAAATGCGGAGAATATTAAATTGCACTTTTTCGATAACATCTGACAGGTCGGCAGGACTGAGATGGAAGATACTGAAAGAGATAGAAATTCACATAGAAGACTGCTTTCCTGTATAATTTCTAATGAGGTAGCATTTGTGGTGGTTTTCAAGTCTTTTCTACATCCAGGTTCGTGTGAATGCTGATTTCGGTTGCATGTTCCTATTGAGATAACAATAAGGAATTACTTTCGGTTTGAAGCAATTTCTAGAGGTACGATATGGGGAGAAATGGCTACATTTAATAAGTATATGGTCGCTCACAAACACGAAAGAATTTCCTACATCGTTTGCGGTTAACCACATCATGCAGCCTGAGATGTATGAGGGTTCTTTCTTTATTTTCCTCTGATTTTAACCACATGCTTCAAAAACCGGCTCAAAAATATATTATTTGAGAAATTGTTTGGATCCCTCACAGAAATTGATATACGTGGATTTTGTTATACTTCCATCTCGAGCTTCATTAAGGGCTCTAATGAAGAGGACGTCATCTTTTATGGCTTTCAATAAAACTTGGTGTCATCACATTGACGCTTATAAGCTTCGATCACCCCCTACTTTCAACCATCAAACTGCGCCAATAACACGTAAGAATCATCGCCTGTAATTGCTGTTTTCGAAATAACCTCGACTGTCGTAAAAAAATACATCAACTCTGGTGTTGACTCTTTCTCTGCAATAACATCTATTTCTATGGGTTTTACTGTATGGGGACGTGCTGGACTGAACTCAATTATGACGATATTCATTGCTGTTTCATGCGTGGTTATTAGATTGGTCTTCATGTAGGATGGATATGGAACAAATCGTTTTCCCAGTAGAAAAATATTTGGCAATTAAATCCTGAAACAGGTCAATTTTTGTTTTACTTTTATCAAATTTTTATGCATTTTTTGAGGAATTTTGTTGGACTCTGTGCCATCCCCATCAACCCTCTAAATTTTTTGAATAGGGAAAGTGGGTCATGTGGTACTGTTTTGGCCAGTTCTTCGTATCTTCTTTACAGGCGTGCAGAAATTTTCAAGAAAAAACTTTTTTGTTTGAAAAATTTGTTAGTTTAAAGATATTATCAGTATGCGCACTTTGTCATGGGTCATTTACTTTGAGACGATGGTACCTGATGAAATTTGTCACTGAAAGAAAGTCGACCATTACAGTTTTGTTCATGAACAACTTTCAACCCCCTGACGTAAAAATTAGAATGTGTGAAACATTGCGATTCAGTTATGATCTTAAGTAGGTATGTTATTAGTACGTTCCTACTGAAATATAAACTTTTCGATAAAATGTTACAATTCAAAGAAAGAGTAATGACAAGGTGCACATACTAAAAACCTTTTTGAACTAAGTAATTTTTCAAAAACAAAATTTTTTTCTTGAAAATTTCTGCACTCCTGTAAAGATGATACAAAGACCTTGCCAAAAAAGTACCACATGACCCACTTTCCCTATTCAAAAAATTTATGGGGTTGATGGGAATGGCACAGGGTGCTACAGAAATCCCTCAAATATGCACACAAATTTGGTAAAAGTGAAACAAAAATTGACCTGTCTCAGGATTTTGTTGCCAAATATTTTTCTTCTGTGAAAATGAATTTGTTCCATCCTTTTGACGCGCACTGTATATAGTTTGAATTGTTTTGAGTAAAGTTTTTATTTTTTTAAGGAGAAGTAGCACCTTTTGAATCGTGGTAAATCTTCATTCAAAAAGTGGTCTCTTTATTTCACGTGTAACTACCCTAATTTACGACGTAGAGACTTGATTTTTTTTCAAATTGAAGTTGAAGAACGTCCGGAGGGCAAATAGTTTTTTTTTTCGATTTAATTAGTTTTCAATTAAAAAAACCATCAGGGTAATCGTTAGATCCCTGCAATATTTGGGTTATTGAATATGTTTTTCGTTTTTCATGAGTGCAAGCTAAATTTTTAGACTAATCATCATGGAAATTTTTGTAGTTTATAGAAGATTAAATTGCCGAGGGCAAATAATTGCGATTTTTCCAAAAAATGATGAATAACCGTCGAAAAAAAATCATTAAGTGTAGTTTCCAAAACGCTGAGTTCAACCTGTTTTTATAATTGAAAAACTAATTAAATCGAAAAAAAGAAAACTATTTGCCCTCGGGACGTTCTTCAACTTCAATTTAAAAAAAGTCAAGTCTCTACGTCGTAAATTAGGGTAGTCACTCGTGAAATAAAGGGACCACTTTTTGAATGGAGATTTACCACGATTCAAAAGGTGAATACTTCGCCTTAAAATGTGGCACTAACCAAAACTTGCCACACACTTCAACTTTGTACGTGGGATACTCGAAAAATTCTAGCAAACACCAAAATGATTATTTCCAATTTGTGATCTCTAAAATTGTCAGCACAGTGTTTTATTCAGTTGCCGCAACGTTCACACACTGCCAAAAGGGGTAGAGAGTCTGTTTCTTCATCGGGCAGCATTGTATTTCGCAAATTTCGATAACGGGGGGTTGGAAACCCCTGTGTAACACTCGGACCCAACGAATCGTATCCAAACATTCAGGTATGTCGATTATTAAATCCCTTTGTATCTCACATTCGGTAATTAAGGTGTTGATATTGCGGAATTCGTATATGGGCAGCAAATTTTTGGAATATATTAATATGCCGGACAATGGGCCATTTGCGGTATTCCAATATGTCCGGTTGCGACCTTCTCCGATTGTGTTGGCACGCTTGGACGGGGTGAAATTTGTTGCTATTTGTTCGGGGCTTTGATACTCTTAATTTTGCGAATTGTTTCGATTGTAGTGGGGTCCTCGAATTCCACCAGGGAATTTTTGCTGACAGAATCTCAGCCGGAGTTGATTGAAAAAGCTTCGTTGCCCATCCAATTTTATTCACTATTAAAGCAATAAATTACGATAGTCTGTATATTCTTTTGTTTGGAAGATTTCTCGGGTGAGCTGATTAGGCTTCAGTCTTGAATCCGTTTGATGTCAGATGTACGGTGGAATGAAAAGATATAGATAATTTTTTTGATTTGTAATTCCCCAACGTCATTCGTATGCACCTACTTCAACTTTTTTGGTATTATTGTCACAGATGTCGGTCGTGTGACACCTGCCATTGGAGATTTAAGCCGATTTAAGTGCCCACCGAACGATTCTTCAGATGTTAGCCGCTATATTTCATCTGGTTGTCCATTCGATTACCATTTATCTGGATACTTTCGCGTTTTTAGAGCTCTTCAGAGATTATTACCAGTCGGACGTTTGTTTTAACGATGCATTTAATTATTATTGGAGCTGATTTTTACAGTCCAATTTTATAGCCGGGTATAGAGCATTGCTCCTCTTTCCCCCCGACCTCGTCGTTAATATCTCTCTTATTTATTGTATCGTAAATGATAATAAAATATGAGAAATATTTGATTGGTTATATGAAAGTACTTTTCTACGTGCGATTATGTACCTCTATCGGCTTCGGATATGTTATTAATTTTCTATTTGGTTATATTATCGATTTTATGGTCTGGATAATTCCTTATTCTGATTATTATTCTCGGAAATACTCGTTATTTCGCACGCTTATAAATTGCATTTCATGGGAATGCAGCGATTCAACAAGAAGTCTTGGGTTTCTGACTCAACAGAAATTATTCCTTTTCCTTGTTTCTAGAAAATAAAACGACTAAAACTATAAAATAGTTCCTGTAAATACAAATGTATGAAGTACAGGAAATTCATGAATACTCGATTCTCCTATACGAAAATGCTGTAAGTTTTGCTTGTATTTTTTAGGAATTCTCATAAATCCAACTACTGAAATTCATACTCAAGGGGCAGTATCACCTTTTGAATCGTGGTAAATCTCCTTTCAAAAAGTGGTCTCTTTATTTTACGAGTAAGTACCCTAATTTACGACGTAGAGACTTGATTTTTTTTAAATTGAAGTTGAAGAACGTCCCGAGGGCAAATAGTTTTCTTATTTTGATTTAATTAGTTTTTCAATTAAAAAACCAGGTTAATCGTTAGATCCGGGGTTATTGAATATGTTTTTCTTTTTTCATGAGTACAAGCTATATTTTTGAAATAATAATCATGAAAATTTTTGTAGTTTATAGAAGATTAAATTGCCGAGTGCAAATAGTTGCAATTTTTCGATTTGATTAGTTTTTCAATTAAAAAAACAGGTTGAACTTCAGCGTTTTGGAAACTACACTTAATGATTTTTTCCGACGGTTATTCATCATTTTTTGGAAAAAATCGCAACTACTTGCCCTCGGCAATTTAATCTTCTATAAACTACAAAAATTTTCATGATGATTATTTTAAAAATATAGCTTGTACTCATGAAAAACGAAAAACATATTCAAGAACCCCAGATCTAACGATTACCCTGTTTTTTTTAATTGAAAAACTAATTAAATCGAAAAAAAGAAAACTATTTGCCCTCGAGATGTTCTTCAACTTCAATTTAAAAAAAATCAAGTCTCTACGTGTATATTAGGGTACTTACTCGTGAAATAAAGAGACCACTTTTGAATAGAGATTTACCACGATTCAAAAGGTGATACTGCCCCTTAAGCAAAAAGGATGATAAGTCTGAAAAAATGTTTTTCCTATTGTATTGCTTTACGTAATCTTTCACTGGCAACATGTAATCATCATCCGTCCAAATTTCAAAGGACATCAGGAAAAGGGAAAATCATAAAGCAACTCAATCAATAAATAAGGACTGACCGCTTAGCTTTTGTTTTGGGCCGAAGCGAAGGGTTGCTACTGTACTATAAAACACTCTTTGTAATATTCGAAATTGAATAATTTAGGTCTCAGCCGAGCGAGATGTAGTTGATGTGACTGCTAAAAGCTACGGACGAATTCAATTTGCCGATGTCACAGTCAGTTATAGAAAGGATTTGACGCTCTGTAATTATTACGGTGGCTCTTGTACCATTTCCTTCACACTTGGACCCTCAGTAGAATAATGCCGAATGTTTGGTTTAATAAGTTCGAAGATTTTGAAATAAACTAAATAGAAAAACTAAGTGTTTTTTTAGAGCCTCAGAATTTTAGATAGGGATAACTGTGATTTGACAGAAGGATGTTTCGACATTTCTGTTCAGTAAGCAATGCCAAATTATCATGGAAAGACCCATGCGGCAACAACGTTTACAAATTGTTGAAATTTATTTTCAAAATCAATGTTCTATTCGCCAAAGTTATAGAGCACTTCGTTGGTTTTCATAATCGTCCATCAGAGCTGCTTATTCGTCGAACTATCGTTAGATTTCGGACAACATTTTCTCTACTCGATGCAACAAAAACAACAATACCAAGAACTGTACGTACAAAAAAAAATATCGCTGCTGTAGGTGATAGTGTTAATGAGGATGCAGATTTGTCTATTCGTCGACGTTCACAACAAGTTGGACAGTGTGCATCCACCACATGAAAAAATTTTGCGCTCAGATCTTGGTCTACACCCATACACGATTCAACTGGTTCAAGAACTAAAGCTACTTGACCACAATGAGCCTCGTTTGTTTGCTGGTTGAGCCCTAGAACAGCTTGCAGTTGATCCACTTTTTCTTCGAAAAATTGTGTTTAGTAATTAAGCTCATTTCTGGTTGAACGGCTACGTAAACAAGCAAATTGTCGTATATGGACTGAAAATAATCTTCAAGAAGTTCTGGAGGTTCCATTGCATCCTGGAAAATGCACTGTACTGTGTGCCTTAGACGCTGGAGGCATCATCGGTCTATTTTTCTCTAAAAACGATGCTGGAGCTTATATGTTACAATGAATGGTGCTCGTTACAGATCGATGATCAATGATTATTTGTTTCAAAATTTGAATAGTATCGACCCAAAAGTGTTTTGCTTCGAACAAGATGGTGCTACACCGCATGCTGCTACCGTAACAATTGATTTATTGAAAGAAAGATTTGGCGATATTTAAAATCATCCATTGTCCATCCTGAAGAGATCTCTTCAGTTTCGAAGGTGCAATGGGTAGATTCTCGGACTGAAATCGGTCTGCAAACAAGAAGATGAGGATCTGTACGATTCCTTCATATCAGAATCTGAAGGGGGCAACACCAAGAGTCAGTTGATAAGCCTCATCTTAAGTGCTTCAGCGGTCCGTCGGTCGAATAACAGAGAGAGAAGTGTTAATAAACTGGGCGTTGATATTATTTACGCTGTATTTCCCAGAAGTAACTCGCTCATAATATATAAGCCGTATTAAATGACCGCGCACAAATGGACAGACAGTCGGACATACGGATAATAAAGCCAAGCATCGCTCTTCAGACAATGACAACCCGTAATTATTGCGGGTCTGATATGAGCGAGCATTAGGTGTTTTATACCGGGTCGATATTTCTACAAGACGGAGAGAACTCGCCTCGAATAAGAGAATAAGATCGTCCGTTGTACAGGTGGCTTCCCAGGAACTCCGTCGATCGATCTACTGGATTTTCAGAGGAAACTTCTCAAAAAGTACCTCTTTTTTCCCGCAGAATCAAAAATTCGGGGAAATTGGCCAAGAACTTTTGATTTCATCCTCAAGAGTGAGTGGAAAAATTGTGCTGCATTTGTGCAAACTTGTGCCACAATTGTGCTAATTTATGCCACATTTGTGATAACTTGTGCCACATTAGTGCTAATTTATGCCACATTTGTGATAACTTGTGCCACATTTGCGATAACTTGTGCCACATTTGTGATAACTTTTGCCACATTTGTGCTAACTTTTGTGCTGAGTTAAATTTCTTCTCAAACATTTAATTTCCGGAAAATAATTGGGATTTCACAAACAATAAGATTATCTGTCATTTGGTCAGAATGCTCTTCCCCAAAGATGTGTTCGTAAGTCGCCAGGGTGCGAATTTCGATCCGAAGTCAAACATTTCATTTCAGGGTCGGGCCTTAAGGCGGTTTCGCCCGATGACATCCTCGAAACCCAATATCGGCAGGAATTGAAGCATGTTAACGAAATTTGTACCCAGTTTCCACCGTATTATTTTTAATATTAATATTTATTAACGGCTGAACGGACAGACTCTATTACGGCTTCATATTGTCCGTATGTCGGCTTAGGGTAGATACACTCGTGTCGGATCGTATGAAGGGACCTTCACATTGTGCGGTGATGATTATGGGAAGTGGCACCTCGAATGAAGTGATACAGTGGACCAGACAATCTGCGCGGAACGGAATTCGAAAAAATCGATTCTGTGCAATTCGGATAGTTGCGAAATACTTTAGGTGGTGGTTCCTGTCAAAAAATAGCGAGAAGGCACTCAAAAATTTTTGGTAGTGTTCCTCTAAGATTGCAAGGGGTAAAAAAAGCCACCCCTAAACCTTGTTTCGCCAAAAACTTTTCTCCATATCCATATTTTTCAAAAGAAAAATTTATTTTGGATAGTCCGATCCATTTTTAACAAATAAGGCCTCTAGTAATTTTTATCTAAAGTTCACGGTTTTTGAGAAAAAAAAACTATAAACAGATAATACGTTCGAGTCGTTTCCGACCATAAGATGTCAATTTGACATTCTTCTTGGGACTTTTAGAGAGATAACAGGAGACCTTATTTGTTAAGGAAGGATCAAGCTATCTAAAATTAATTTTTTTATTGCGAATTCGCTAGCCCAAGCTTCACATCCAAGATTTGCCTGGCCTGTTGGGCGTGCATTGTGCAGTGGGATATGAAAAGCAAACAATGATACATACGGGCAAAGTATGATATCATATTTCGATTGAAGGGGATGCACAGGCGAAGAACGCTAGCATGGGTGGTCAGGTTGAGAAACGCGATCGGTAGGTACCTGCTAAAATCAGTCGTTTTATGCAGACCGTTCTACTTATCGTCATCTCGCTCAGTCGAGCAAGAACGAAAAATTGTTCGGACTGACTTTTTGGCCGGTACTTTTGGGCGATTCACTCCTTTCGAAATCGTTTTCGTCTCGATGACGCGTGGTATCGTTTCGATCTTTTCATACCTACATTGCCGTTATTTTGAATCGCCTTGAAGTGCCCCACACCTTTGTCACTTTGAAATAGTGCGAATACATACGGCGAAGATGTTCAAAACTTAAAAAAAGGGTTATAAGAAAAATGTGTTTCATTAAATGATGCAGGTCTTCAAGTGAAGAATGTAGAAGTCAAAGATTCAAGTAAAAATATTCAATGATGAGTTTGAGGAGCGCTCTAGGCCGATTAAAAGCCGAATTCCCACGTGTGTGGGAAGCGAAACGCCAATAATACGTCCGAATACCAAGTGCCAAAAGGTGCATTTCACGAAAACCGAATCGGCGAGCCGAAGATAGCATTAACCCAAAATTGCATGTAATCTTTCATTATTACATCTTTTCAACCTGAAGGCGTCAAGCCATTTCCGAGCAATCTGAAGAATTCGGGTAATAACAATGGCAATAAATAACCTCCTCGAGAGATGTGATTGGAAACGAGAGTGCCCTAAACGATAAATTTATAAAGCAACAACTCCAGTCCATCCGAAAATTAATAACAGCCCGAATTATGTAAAATTGCTATAATCAAATCTTTAAAGTTATCGGGATAACCACGCTTAAACGCAAAACAAATTGTAAATGGTAGATATAAAATTATAGATCCCAGAAATGGATGGCTTGAGGCGCTGGCCCGTCTCGCTTCATGTCATTGGGAACGATTTGTTACGACTATTCATTAGAAATTGGTCGAATAGGTATGTTTGTGGTGAGCTTGCGACCAAGTTAAGTGGTTTAACTGCAGGGTACCACCTTTTCGGTTGGCCTTTCGTGAAATTAGACCGTCATTTATATAATTGTACCAGGGAAGGTTTTATAGAGCTGTTTTGGTTTTATTGCCGGTTTATGTATATCAACCCGCCGATATTCTTACACTTTGTAAGCACTATCGATTTCTGCACCTGGAATCAAATTCGATCGATTTTTGAATTACTATTTGATAGGTAATTGAACCAATACAATATACCCTATCTGTTGCCAGCTCCTCAGTAATAAAATGCTGAGGACGACATTTTTTCACGTAAACAATTCTTCAACTTTGAAAATTCTTAACTGTGTCTGTGGGCAAACTACAATGATGAAATTCTAGTGCAATATAGAGCATTGATTCGTTGCCAGGAAAAAAATACAAGAGGAGTCTGCGGGAGTCGGATCAGGAGAAAAAAAAATAAAATCTAAAAATATATTTTTTTGTTCAATTCTTCAACTTTGAAAATTCACAGCTGTGCGTGTGGACAAGCTACCGTAATGAAATTGCATTGCAATATAGAGCATTAACTCCTCTTCAAGAAAAAAATTGAAAGGGGAGTCTGCGGTGTTGGTAGCAATGGAGAAAAAATAAAATCTAGAAAAAAATGAAAATTCGTAACTGTGTCTTTGGGCAAGCTACAATGATGGAGTTCTAGTACAATATAGAGCCTTTATTCGTCTCCAGATAAACAATTACCAGAGGAGTCTGCGGTGCGGTCGTAACTGAAAAGAAAAATTGAAATCTAAAAAAACATTTTTTTTATTCAATTTTTAACTTTGAAAATTCTTAACTGTGTTTGTGGGCAAGCTACAGTGATGATATTCTAGTGCAATGAAGAACATTGATTCTTATTCAGAAAAAAATTGTAGAAAAATCTGCGGGGGTAGGATCAGGAGAGAAATAATAAAATCTATAGAAAAAATTTCTTCATTAAATTCTTCAACAAAATTCGTAACTGTGTCTGTGGGCAATATACAGTGTAGACATTCTGGTGCAAAATAAAGCATCGACTTCTCTTCAAAAAAAAATTACAAGAGGAGTAAGCTATGGCAGTCTCAAGAGAGAAAAAATGAAATCAGAAAAAATTTTTTTTTATTCAATTCTTAAACTTTGAAAAGTCGTAACTGTGTTTGTGGGCAAGCAACAGCGATGAAATTCTGGTGCAATGAAGAACATTGATTCTTCTTCAGAAAAAAAATTAGTAGAAGAATCTGCGGTGGTAGGATCAGGAGAGAAATAATAAAATCTATAAAAATATTTGTTCATTAAATTCTTCAACTTTGAAAATTCGTAACTGTGTCTGTGGGCAATATACAGTGTAGACATTCTGGTGCAAAATAAAGCATCGACTTCTCTTTAAAAAAAAAATTACAAGAGGAGTAAGCGATGGCGGTCTCAAGAGAGAAAAAATGAAATCAGAAAAAATTTTTTTTTATTCAATTCTTCAACTTTGAAAATCCGTAACTGTGTTTGTGGGCAAGCAACAGCGATGAAATTCTGGTGCAATATAGAGCATTGACTCTTCTTCAGAAAAAAAAAATTACAAGAGGAGTCTGCGGTGGTCGTATCAGGAGAGAAAAATAGAAATCTAGAATACAAATTTTTTTTTATTCAATTCTTCAACTTCGAAAATTCGTAACTGTGTTTGTTGGCAAGCTACAGTGATGATATTCTAGTGCAATGAAGAACAATGATTCTTTTTCAGAAAAAAAAATGAGTAGAAGAATCTATACAAAAATTTTCTTTATTAAATTCTTCAACTTCGAACTTTCGTATCTGTGTCTATGGGCAAGCTACAATGATGAAATTCTAGTGCAATATAGAGCATCGATCTGCTTTTAAAATCGACGAATTTTGGTTGCTTCGATTCCTGATGTTATTGATGTGATAATCACAACCCAGTCGAGATCCGATCTCACGCTGAGTAGCGTGAAGTGGAAAAACCCAAAAAACCCCGATTAACATAAACCCTTCTTTTAAATACCCCTTCAGATCGTATCTTCTCCAAATTGACGAAATAATACGTGCCCAATCTGGATGATTAATGTGCCCGAAACAATATTAACCGGACAAAACAAAGCGCATGTAAATGGTCTCGATAATAAGAGAAAGGCATCTTGGTGATCAGCCTAGTGACATCGAATGATTGATGACGAATGGAAGGCTAATCTTTCTCTCGTATTTGTACGTATGTGTGTGTTGGACTGTGAGCTGTGTGGCCCATCAACTATCCTGGAACAGCGTTTACACTCGGGGTAATTAAGAAAATTGTACAGTTCGCTTCACCTGATGCGTCATTTCATCTGCGAGGACATTCAGAACAACGATTACAAGTATTCGTTTCATTTTGGAATGATCCTACAGCCGAATTCGAGTATATCTTCCATTTGTAGACTCGGGAGTTATCTAGGTTTCCAATGCGAATACTTTTCAAAAATTCTTCACATTGAAGACATTTTTTCGAAGACCTAATTCTTGTTTATGAAGTTATGAGTAATGATATGCAGATTTCGAATTGAAGCGATCAGATGAAAGTTAGGTGTCCGATAGCCAGCGCATAAAACGACGTTCTTATTTTGTTTCGCCAGAGTTCGAAGCTCGTGCAGCATAAATCTGGGTCCTCAGATAGCAGCGGTTTTACGGTCGTGTTGTACCAGAAGCAAATCAAAGTTTTCTCGTTCCCTAACAAATTTCGCTGACAGGTGAAATGGATCGTGTTCGATCTCAGGTAGAAATCGCAGCCACAGGAGAAGACTCTCGATTCGCAGCAGGTAACCATGGCGGTCTCTCAGACGAGTCGAGACCTACGACCTATGTTGTTTCGCTCCCATGCCACCCTCATTAACAGAAATAATTATCCGAATGTAATTACTCGGGAATTATTGGTACCAGAGGATTGTTTATGAGAAGTACCCTTTCGCGAATTCATCTTTACGCATTCGATTATGGGAATGTGGCTCCAGCAGGGGTCGCTTATGGCCTTCAAAGAGAGAAACAAAAACAGAAAGAATACGAGAATCATTGCAGCGAAAAAATCTTTTCGTCTTTGGGTATTTCAAACAATTGCTTTGAGTTTTTTTTAGTTAATACTAGCTGACCCGGCGAACTTTGTTCCGCCCTATTGATACTTAAGGCGGATTTCACAAATACACTCTGATTTTTGAACTGTCAAATGTTTCCATGGATATAAGCTATCACATAGTACAGATACACAAAAATAATATGTCATAATATTTCAATAACTAATAATGGCAATTTCGGATTCAGTTATTTCCGCAAATATATTTATTACCCAAACAGAAATTCAAAAACGTTTCAAAAATTATGAGGAAAGATGAAAACGGACAATTTACGATTGAAACTGGTCGCCAAAATCCGATTTACTTGAAATTTCGATAAAAATTTACTGTGATATTCAACCGCTTTCTGATCTGTTAATAGCCTTTCAAGGTACTATAAGCCCTATGTAAATTACACGGTAATTGATGTCATATGTTCTTTTTTCGACCATTTCAAACCACGACGACCGAAATGCTCGAAAAAAGAACAGATGACATCAATCGATGGCCGCGAAAGCCATCGTCATTTAATTGTGATAATGTCAAATATAGTACCTTCACGATTACATTATTCGCAATAAATAAAACATAAAAATAACTAATAATCATCAGTCATAATGTGTGAATAGCGCCATCTGAAGTGGTAAGAACGAAACTTTTCTCATATCTCAACGAAATCTAATCATTTTAGACATATGTACTCCTACGCTAAGACATTTTGGTTTTGCCCAACAGCGCAGAGTTGTAGGCAACTCAAATTACACACTATTACAGTGACTATAGAGGGAATATAGTCACTGTACACACTATTTGATCATATCGCCATCTAACGCGGAGAATATCAAATGAAGTACCAACGAATACGCGGTAGCGTAACTGTAACTGTAGCGACATCTAGTGGCCTTACTCAAAAGGAGGAAAAGCATTTCCTGTATAAGTAAAATTTTCATCGATTTTTTCAAAGTTTTATTGTATTTCATAATACCCAGACCGTAGACGAATCCATATATGAAGTTTCATAACTAACAGTCCATCCGATCTCGAGTTATAAATGGTGTAACCAACATCTTTCTTTTATATATATATATAGAAGATAGAAGAAGATAACTGTTAGATTATGAAATGCTTGCAACTACGAGTAAGAGGTAGATTTCCTGTGAAATCTCGAGATACAACATTGAACCCTACCACTGTTGCATCTGTAGCTTTTACAGGAGATCAGGTTGAAGGAAAAGGAGATTTGATCGCCTGCTAAAATGTTTTGGTAACCATTTGCTGATTTCACGATTTATTTTCAGATATGGCCAGGATGGAAAAGTCTCCGCTGCTAGCCAACGGCTACAACCACCCTCCTCATTTAGGTCACATGCAGTTCATGCAAATGCCACACCCAGCAGCAGCACATTCAGCTCTTTTATCTCCCGCCATGCCACACAACCTTTCGAGGCATGATGGATCAGTCATCAAGAACCAGGGTATGCCGTCCATGGAAGCCATTGCCAGGTAAGAACATCCACCATGAGATTTCAAAACGTAACTTTCATAGAGATGATTGGTTGGAAGACACTGCTCTTGCTTCTACTACCAATGAGATCTTTTGGCATGCTTTGTTTCATCCTCTTGTTCCATACCTTTCTCACTCTGAAAGTAATGATTCCAGAGGCTGAAGACTTATTAAAAAGCCCCAGGAAACATTATGCTTGCCTAAAGAGCACTCTGCCTTCTTATCATCTTCATACAGAGCCTGAATGTTGTGTTCTAGCTATTTTAGGTGGCTTCTGAGTCAGATCAGTTCAAGGCTTATTCGATAATTGGTTCTTTTGATGTATGGAGTCTTTGTCCTGTGGGTGAGGAAGATTGGACTCCTAACATCCAAGAACATTTAGCACCAGCCATTGTTCATTTTTGTCTTTAGTGAGTCAAAAGGTTACTTCAAACACTGGTTTTGGTTAGAAAGAAGTATCTATCGCTCCACTACTGGCAGGGAAATAAGCTCTTTGGTGCCCCTTAATGGTCTGTGACCAATTTTCACCAAGGTTGTTTTTTTTTTCTGTGATAGGAGCTGTCAGCGTTTTTAGAGCAGCAGAGCTGCCCAATCACTCGAGAGGAGTACCTGAGCATGCCGATCAATTATTTGAATCTCCGTTTTACGTCACTCTCGAGCCAAAACCCCGCTTTATCTGATTTACCGAATTAGAGCGATTAGAAAAACGTGCCCTCTCGATACTGGATTTAGGTCTTCGGCATTCCAAGACGATTCGACCCTCGAAATTATGCCGTTTCCTTCGATCTAATCCACGAATGAACTTGGTATCGTTTAACCGTAAGTTAGAGGCCAAAAGAAGTCGGCTAATCTGCTTAAGGCGGCGAGAAGACGTACGACTTCGGTTCACCACCCCCCGGCACGCGGCTTAACCTCGGAAAATTCGTTTTCCCTCCCGTATTTTTCTCTCATTTAACTCGCGACTCCTAACAAGATTTCTCGGTGGCTTTATAGTGTATTGGGGTGAAATTCAGAATGCGAATAATATAAAAAACGTATTTGTTCCACTGTTAACCTGCTTCAAGGAGCAGGGGACGCTTCGACCTCGTTGAGCATTTCCTCAGCATGAAGGGGGATGGGCAAAATTTGAATGTACGAGAAGTGCTCATGAATATTAACTCATTTCGACTCTTGTCGTATTTCCTGCTGTATTCTGCGTCTTCAGGATGTTCAGATGTGACATCCAATCTTCAATTACCTGCTTTGATGATTTCGGCCTTGAAATCTCCCTATGGAAAGACATTTTTTGGTCTGCAAATGTGTAATTCACAGCTTTCTGTAGGGAATTGAATGTATTCTGTCAAACAATTGTAAATGCCAAGACAGCTTCATTTTTAACGGTTTGATGCTTTACCCACATAGATAAAGGACGAAATGAAGCTTTCGATGGGTTGAATATTTGGACATGTCGAGGGCGCCCTAACTTTGTTATTGCGGAACGTTGTTTGGTTCAAAAACAGGTTCTTGTTAATTTTCGGAGCTTACTTTCCGTCTCTGCTCTTCAGAAGACGGGTTAAACCCTCGGTACCGAGAAAAGGAATGTCTAAAACCGTAGATATCCAAATTAATCATTCGTAATTAGTTTTCATATCTAATCAAGTCTGGAGGCCTCCGCGTGGAGGATTTGGATTGGATTGGCTACGTACCAAAGATTAATGAACAACTACATCATATACTACGGCGTCTTGGTACAAAACCGCGGCCTAAACTTGATGGCATTCGTAGCGTCTTCCCGGCATTATAATTCGTTGCGTGAAATATCGTCAGACTTACAGATATAATCCCGTTGTTTGTCCCATTAAATATTTTATAAACACGAACTACTTTCGACTCGGGATAAGATTTTAGACGATATCTTTGAACTTAAATCCTCCAGAAGCGGCAGCAAGACACGGCTGGAGTAGGGTGTTACGGGATTACTTCTTGAACATGTTATACATCATTCACGTAGTGGACTGGCAATTTATCTTGTCGGGAACTTGAATATCAAAGAAAACCGCGGATTTGCAAAGTTTCCCGGATGCTCTTCAACTTCCGATCTCTCCAAGCCAGTCGACCCGGCCTGCTCTGTCTCGCATATTGAGAGCTTAGGAAACGTCTCGATTCGAGAAAATCACTTGGAGATCTGTGGAAACACCCCATGAAGGAACTTGAAAGATTTCTTATCGATGCAGAAGAGCATTTGGGAAAACATACGCTCCACACTCAACGCAGACTCAGTGCAAATTACAATGCTCAATATGAAAATAAAGAAAACCTAGAACTGCACCCTGGGGAATCCTAAATTAAATGTTCGTCAATTGCTCTGTATAAATTACTCACCAGGTGAGCTATTGCGTCTTCTAAAGACCCAGCATCTCAGGATACATCAGGCTGTTTAAGATATTTTCATGTGTTGTGTTATCCTTTTGTTGGCTACATTTTTGAGTGTCGATGGAATGGACTAAATTGAGATTAGTCCTCAAGTATCGGCAATATTTTTTTGAAGGATCCAGGACGTATTAGCACAAACAAAGATTGACATAATACAGAAATAGGTGTCAAATGAATAAGTACTCCAAGTATTATTAAAATAAATTTAATAGCAGGTAGAGCGCTTTCGGCTAATTGCCATCCTCAGTACCTTTGTCAAAATCGATATGAAAGTTTGCAATCATTAAATCAGTATCCAACCACAATATGAATGATATCTTGAACAACTCTACATTCGTTATTATCAAAAATTCTCTCCTGCTATTTACATGTAGGAAAATAAAGGTAAAAAAATGATTTGTTTACCTTTATTTTCCTACATGTAAATGATTTGTTTACCTTTATTTTCCTACATGTAAATAGCAGGAGAGAATTTTTGATAATAACGAATGTAGAGTTGTTCAAGATATCATTCATATTGTGGTTGGATACTGATTTAATGATTGCAAACTTTCATATCGATTTTGACAAAGGTACTGAGGATGGCAATTAGCCGAAAGCGCTCTACCTGCTATTAAATTTATTTTAATAATACTTGGAGTACTTATTCATTTGACACCTATTAAAATTTACCAAGTACAAGCTATTCCAACACTGATAATACAGAAAGTTTTAACTGGAAATAACAATTGTTAAAATGAAGATGAGAAAATTTCGAATCAGAATCAAGTATTGTATCTAGAAAATAATTTGAATGAAAAAGAAATAGATTTGAAGAAAATATTTCCTCCTTAAAGCGAGAAAGAGATACAGACTTCTTCGTTCCGCGGGCAACAAGGAATCCCTTGATTTATGGTGTGGCGACAGGGATGGGTAATAATCGATACCATCAAGTAGAACCATAGCACCTCCAAACGCCAGTGTCTAATGGAAACCCGAGACCTCATAAAGCATACAATATAAATGGGCCAGTAAATTAATATTTGTATTCAATTTATTCATGTGTCGAACATTGAGACAAATGCGAGGCGAGCAAGCTAGACGGTCTACCTGGAGAATTAATCACGATGCCTCTTCTTGACGTGTACACGCATTCGTCCGACGAGATTTGCATTTTAATTGCGGCTCAGCGTTGAAATGATAATGACGATTCGAACAACCGTGTAAACAAGTATATATGAAAACGGATCGCAGCGCCAGGACGAGAAGGAATAGATAAGGAGGATATCAGCCAGGTCCTGGATGAAACTGCACGTCTGCCAGACCCAGCCCTAGGACCGGATTTGCCCTTCCAACCTTATTCTGGAATAATTCCAGATAACATCGAGAGCACATCATCTAGTGAGATTTCTCAGTTATGGCTGCGAGAAATTGTTCGGATAATGCTGAATAAGTTGTGATATATCCTTGAGACAAACGTGAAGATGCACAGCTCAGAAAATGCCTTCAGAAAAAAAAAATTAAACTTCTGTAGCTTCCATCTTAAGGGTTTACTGATAACAACACATGTCTGCTGATGTTTCACCTTAAGGGGTAGTATCACCTTTTGAATCGTGGTAAATCTCCATTCAAAAAGTGGTCTCTTTATTTCACGAGTAAGTACCCTAATTTACGACATAGAGACTTGATTTTTTTTTTAAATCGAAGTTGAAGAATATCCCGAGCGCAAATAGTTTTCCTTTTTTCGATTTAATTAGTTTTTCAATTAAAAAAACCAGGGTAATCGTTAGATCTGGGGTTATTGAAAATGTTTTTCGTTTTTCATGAGTACAAGCTATATTTTTGAAATAATCATCATGAAAATTTTTATAGGTTATAGAAGATTAATTTGCCGAGGACAAACAATTGCGATTTTTTCCAAAAAATGATGAATAACCGTCGGAAAAAAATCATTAAGTGTAGTTTCCAAAACGCTGAAGTTCAACCTGTTTTTTTCAATTGAAAAACTAATTAAATCTAATAAAATCGCAACGATTTGCCCTCGGCAATTTAATCTTCTATAAATTACAAAAATTTTCATGATGATTATTTCAAAAATATAGCTTGTACTCAT
This sequence comes from Adalia decempunctata, assembly GCA_951802165.1. Taxonomy (NCBI): domain Eukaryota; kingdom Metazoa; phylum Arthropoda; class Insecta; order Coleoptera; family Coccinellidae; genus Adalia; species Adalia decempunctata. The sequence goes on from OX637699.1 coordinate 30,779,360, forward strand.
GAAAAACGAAAAACATATTCAATAACCCCAGATCTAACGATTACCCTGGTTTTTTTAATGGAAAAACTAATTAAAATGAAAAAAAGAAAACTATTTGCCCTCGGGACGTTCTTCAACTTCAATTTAAAAAAAATCAAGTCTCTACGTTGTAAATTAGGGTACTTACTCGTGAAATAAAGATACCACTTTTGAATGGAGATTTACCACGATTCAAAAGGTGATACTGCCCTTTAATAGAGTACCGCGAGTTCAGTACTTTCGTTCCTGATATTTAGAGTTCCTGGCATCCTCTGGAGTTCCTCATGGTTCTATGTTGGGTCCCTCATTTTTATCAATTGAATTGGCCTGTTCGTGGTTTGTTTGGTGCTTCTTTATGAATTCGTCAGGAGATTGCAGAAGTCTTCAAGGTGGCAGATTTAAATTTTGGTATAAAATGGATGAATTTGACAAACTGCGATTCGATGTCTTATATGTCACAGGAAGGCTTCAGAAATTTGCAAAAGTTATGGTTAGGTTGCTGCCGTGTCTGCTCTGTATTGTTGATGGAATGGACAACGGAACTCTTATCTGTGTTGCTGTGTTTATTATCAGATATATTCCCTAAGCATTTTCTTTCGCATATAAAATCCTCTTGATGTAGAATTGTGATAATTCAATACGAATTTCTGTTTTTTCAGAGCTGGAGTATGGGAAAACTGTCGAGCAGCATACGAAGACATAGTCAAGCACTTAGAAAGGTAAGAGAACTTCCATATGCCTAAAATACATTGCTGTTATTGACAGTCCGTCGCAAATTTCCATTTTACAACCGGAAAAAGCGCTGATGAGGCCCCAAACATATCCGCCGATCGTACGGCAAACAATCAATCAAAAATCCGGACAAACAAGAGCCCTCCATTTTAAATCATTCACTGACAAAACCATCAAACGGCAAAATGGAGTACTCGGCCACTCAGTCGATGCGCAAATAAATCTGTTAATTTGATTCATCGGTATATTGCCAATTAAACAGAGCGTCCAATTTAAACGAACGAAAATTCGTCGGACGCCCGGCTGTATCGGCATTTGTCAGCTGTCAAACGATTAGTCGGCTTTCCGGGGTCGCAGATCACTAGATCCCCGGCTTAGCGCTTGACGTTTCAATGATTTGTGAGTGGTGGCGCTTCGCGAGTACACGGTATCCTGAATAATTGGAGATTCTCTGGTCTGGTGCAGGAGACAATTGCCGCGGATGAGGACTAGGGCCGAACGTGCGTTTGCATTTCTAAGCCTGGGTCCATGACCTGTCGAAGGTCGTTAGGCGCTTCCAGTCATTTGCATACACAAGATTTCTTTATGTTTCTATAGTACGGCGAATATGCGGTTTTTTATGCTTTATGAATGAAAGGATTTTCCAAAAAGAAAATTGCTATTTTTTTAGATAAATAATCGGAGTTTTCCGAACCCCAAATGCAGCAATTTTGCTTGTTGACGAAGCCACCGAGGACCGAGGTGTAAATGGGCCTCATCACTCTTATTGGAATACCATTCACAGTTGTTATTGCGATATCTTTTGCCGAGGTGATCTTGGTGATCAAGATAAAAAAGCTGAAATGGTTCCAGGGTTTTTTTAAATGAAAAAGTGGCTTTTACAAAGGCGGAGTATTCCTTCAAACTGAAATATACCAATTATATCGTCCAATTACCTCGTGACATAAAACTGAAAATAATCCAAGACGTAAAATAATCGCCTTTTCACTGGAGTTTTGCTGTGCCGTTTCATGCAAGCCGGCAATTCATCATTCAGTTTTCATTGTTTCACAAGTATAGGCGATTCATACTCCTCACATTTCGCTAAATATTTGATCGTTAAGGTCTCGATGTTTTCATAATTGCGAATCGATAAATAATACTCACGTTAGTTAGTCCGGTTAGATATTTCAAGACTTAATCAAGCTGCCCACGCCCACCGATAAATAAGACCCTTATGGTAAAAATAATTATTATAATTCCGTGTCAATTAGCACATCTTCCGTAGATGCGATAACATCTGATAGCGGGATGATATATGGGCTTCATGAATAGGTTCTGATTGCGCTTTTATTAGTTGGAGCTTGTGGTTTGTTTGGTTTTTATTGCATCCGCAACAAGAAGTTGCGTCTTCAACAATGTTAAGGCGAAAAAGTACTAATGCAACTATTCAGCTTTTCTCAAATTATGCATTGATGACAAAGTCTGATGCCAAAGAGATCTTGAGATTTTTGCCCACAATTCACTGTCTGTCATAGATGATGCCCATAGCTGTTGATGGAGCGTTCAAATATGCATCCCCTTCATTATTCTCCATCATTGGGGAAGACTTGCAGCATCCTTGGCGACAATGGATCAAGTCGCTCGGAAAACGGAAGAAACAACGGCCTTATTGAAATTTCCGCAACTGTTACTCTTAATAATGAACCGAACATCCGTTAATCTTACAGTTATCACTGATATTTATAAGGCAATATTAATATTCATAAACGCCGAAACGATGGAAGAACTTTCGTCCCGTCTGCGACAGGCCTAATTGCCAAAGACCCTGTTGTGACGGGGATTAATTAATTTTCGGCCCTTAATACGAATTTAAATCGGCCAGTGTTTTGTTTAATTCCGCTCTGTTAATTGTGCGGACAGCTTTGTGTAACGCCAGTCGGATGGATTTCGTCCGAAGGAGAAAATTTGCATGTAGTCATTTATAATTCCGGAAATCCAATTCAATCGGTCCGCGTAGAATCCGCTGAACTTAGGGACTCATTTTGTAGGCTGAAGCTCGCATATATACGGAGATATCAATACCCTAGCTTGAAGATAATTAGTGATTGAATCGATCATTCATAATAATAATTCATTTATGCTTTACAAATCTTCATTGTTCACACTTGTCAGAAAGAAAAATATACAACCTCAGATAAGTCGAAGGTACGAGGATATATTGAAAAATTCTTAGCCTACTATAGAACCAAACAAAATTTCAAGGTCAAAAATTATATTACTCAACTCAATTGAATACATTTATCACAGCGAACCTGCAACGTCTCTAGACCTTTCAAAAAAATGTTTCTTCTTGCTCTGCAAACCAATCCTCCACAGCTTTTATTGCCTCCTCGTTGGAGAATTTACGACCTTTTAAACTTTTTTTCCGTTGAGGAAAGAGATGATAGTCGGATGGAGCCAAATCTGATGAATACGGGGGGTGTTCTAGTAATTCTAACCCTAAATCACGAATTTTTTGCATGGCAACATGAGATTTGTGTACTGGGGCGTTGTCCTGTACAAAAAAAATACCTTTGGATAGCTTTCCGCGTCTTTCCTCTTCAATTTTTGTCCGTAGAGTGGTCAGTAATGTCGAATAGTAATCTCCAGTTATTGTTCTACCCTTATCCAAAAAATCAATCATGATTACTCCATGGCAATCCCAAAAACTGAAGCAAGAACTTTACCAGCAGATTTTTGGACACGAAATTTCTTAAGTCTTGGAGAACCAGAGTGTCGCCATTCCATCGATTGTTGCTTTGTTTCTGGATCGTAGAAATGTACCCAAGTCTCCATCCATAGTTACAATTCGGTTTAAGAAGTCTACATCATTTTCAAATCGAGCACAGATCGAACGCGATGCTTCTACCCTTGCACGCTTTTGGTCAACATTCAAACTTTTGGGGATCCATTTTGCAGAACTTTTTCTCATGTCGAAATTGACGTGAACTATATGATGAACGCGTTCGTATGAAATTTTCAGTGCTTCAGATATCCGTTTTAGCCCAATTCGACGGTCTGATAAAATCATGTCATGAACTGCATCGCTATTTTCGGGGACTGACACAGAAACTGGCCTTCCCGATCGGTCATCATCTTCAATGAAAAATTTACCTCTCTTGAAGCTGACAGTCCAATTTTTCACGGCCGCATACGAAGGACATTGATCACCAAGGGTATTAAGCATATCTTCGTAAATCTGCTTACCTCTTAACCCTTTTAAATATAGGTGCTTGATGATGGCTCGATACTCCAATTTTTGGATTTTTACAATTTCGGTGGACATCTTTTTTTTTTAGATTTATTGCGTAAGTCTGGTTTACTTTTTTGACGTCGAACTCTGATAACTTCTAATAAGTTATTGTTTGTTGATGCAATATTGTGTTTATGCATGGAACGGGTCTAGGCTAACTAGATATCGATATACATCCCCTTAACAAGTAAAATGAAAAATATATCAGATAAAAATGAAAGTCCTCACAGCAAGAGAATAAAACAACATGGACCAAACAATAAAATTAATAAATTGCAGGCACAAAACAAACACAATATTTGAAACGCAACATGTAAACGGTTCAAACGCACACAACCAATCAGAATATTAATAAAATACTATAAATTAATACATTTTGAATTCAAAAACTCTCTCATCATAAAAAGCGTGGCTGATCTGAACATCTTTAACTTTATTTTTGAAACTCGGTAGCGATAAATTATTCAAAGAGAAGAAGGAATCTTGTTAGAAAGCTTCTTGGACATATAAAAAGGACTCTTCTGCGACAAGGTCAGTCTAGTCTTCAAAAGATCTCTACCTCTGGTAGGATATACGGGGCAACTTCCATATAGGGCAAATTTATGTTTATTTTTATGGACATAAATCAAGTGTTGCAGTTTCTTTGTCAGTTAGTACATATTGACATATCTGCGACATTATTTGGAGCAACATAAAATAGCGGATAACTGCAGTGAAATAAATGGGAAGACCAGAGGCAGGATTCGGGAATACCAAGGAGAAGCAGCTCTAATTCGCTTTTAATAAACAAGCAACTAACAGAAGGATGTCTCGCTCCAGCTCCGAGGCATCGCATTCATTACAACTGGCAACGACGTCCACCGTTTCATTATTCAATTACGGAGGTCCCCCGTATAATGCGAGGAAGTCCCAAGAACAATACCGTGAAACGGTTCTTTCACTAATTACCTCTAGCAGGTATATTTCAGGAATGAGATTTCGATGTATCCCTCAGGAGATCTTCCCCGTAGTTGACGACGTACCCCAATCTGGAAGGGCCATCTCTCGGATTTAAGACGAGCATTTCCATAGGCAACAGTTAACCGGGATTCCGTTAACTGGATGTAGCATTTCGCCTGGATGCAATTATAATATTAGATTAGCGAAGGCAGATAAGATCTGAACTGCTCTCTCAGACTGCGTATGGAGCTGCTAAGTGAATTCTCTCGACTCCGAACTTGATCAAGATATACGCAGTAATATTGTTTAATGCAATGGCTGCGATGCTGCTGTCTACATTACGATCTGGACTTGGATAACGTCTCGATAACGTGTCGTATTACAGTTTAATGAGAACCCCAAGACATTGGGAAGGAGGTATTTCTCTTTGTTCGCTTCTATTGGGATAATTGCGTCTTTTGAACGCCAAGTTCTGCAACGGGGCTAATGGGTTTGATGCGGAGTTTGAAGTGCTGATTTGGATTTGGTCGAATGCCCCTTGAGTAGTCGGTACAGCACATGTGGTTAGAAGGTTTCTCTCCAATATTGGCTCACTATCTTTCAGCTAATCCACGCCACAGTTTTTTTCAATAGCTTCATATATTCATATATTTCACTCTCTTGGTATTCAGATCAAAAACTTTGAAATGACCCTAATAATTTATTTTTATTTTTATTTTATTAAGGTTTATCAAGTTTCTTTACTTAAAACTGACGCAGGTTGGATATTCACCACCAATCTTTAGCGTTCAAAGTTCAAAAATCCTCCACTATAATAATTGGAAAATATCCTGGATTTTTCATACTATTGAATTCTATAGCCTGTTTCATTACTGGGCCCCTAACCTTTTGCTACCCAGGAGAACTTTTCGATTTGTATATACCTAAAAGACAAATTTCGATTCTTCTTCCCAAATTATACACTTCTTTCCTATATCGTTCTTCAAAATTTAACTTCGTTTAAAAGATACAGGGTGTCGAAAAGAATACCTTTTTATATCAAACGATCTTTATGGAAATTGAAATAATTCTTAAGACGAAGTATCACCTTTTGAATCGTGGTAAATCTCCATTCAAAAAGTGGTCTCTTTATTTCACGAGTAACTACCCTAATTTACGACGTAGAGACTTGATTTTCTTTTAAATTGAAGTTGAAGAACGTCCCGAGGGCAAATAGTTTTCTTTTTGTCGATTTAATTAGTTTTTCAATTGAAAAAAACAGGTAGAACTTCAGCGTTTTGGAAACTACACTTAATTTTTTTTTTTCGACGATTATTCATCATTTTGCCCTCGGCAATTTAATCTTCTATAAACTACAAAAATTTTCATGATGATTAGTTCAAAAATAAAGCTTGTACTCATGAAAAACGAAAAACATTTCAATAACCCAAATATTGCAGAGATCTAACGATTACCCTGTTTTTTTTAATTGAAAAACTAATTAAATAAAAAAAAACTACTTGCCCTCGGGAAGTTCTTCGACTTCAATCTAAAAAAAATCAAGTCTCTACGTCGTAAATTATAGGGTAGTTACTAGTTACTCGTGAAATAAAGAGACCACTTTTTGAATGGAGATTTACCAAGATTTAAAAGGTGATATTTTCCCTAAACAATGTATTATTGTATGTTGCTTTATCCTTAATTTCACCCTATAATATTAGTTTTGAAGAGTCACAAATTTTATCATCATTTGTTTTTTGTTTTTTGATGAAGGAATGGAGATTTGGAATAAATCAAGAAATTATTCAAAGAATTTATCAATTCGTGTTCAATTCGTTCTTTCTAATCAATTCCGAACGTTAACTATCTCCAACTGAAAAAAATTAACCCTAATTTGTCTGAAATAATTAACTCGGAGAATGAATGAGTGACACGACTTTAATAAACTAGAGGTGAAATGATGAAAGAATGCCATTTCTCGCACCTCATTTGATATATTCCTGTTTCATCGACCGACTAATGACTTAAACATGTCACTTTTTATGGTTGGTGATCCTTTTCAGCTCTTTTTCCATCTATCGTTTTTCGAATCATCGTGGAACCTGTTCTTCAATCAGATAAATAATCAAGTAGACGCATTTCTGAGATTAATAGGCGGAAAGAAGCTCTTTCGAGGGGTAGATAGATCTCTCATAAGCGAAGTTTCATTTCATCATTTGATTAGTTAGTTGAATATTCTTGTAAAAAGAATTCTTATTCAAGGTTTTACCCTGCTGTTCTGTGATCTAACCAGAAAAAACCTTGTTTCTTAGTGACTATTGCAGCGGGATTGAATGCTTTTACTGCGAATGATGTGAAACTTCATTTCTGTGATTCTCTTATTATTTTGTTGAAGTCAAATACTTTTGACTGTTTACGAATAACTGTTTAATTGTGTGCATCTACACTTTTAGGTCGTGCTGCTCTGTAGATATATCTCCTCTGACTGAATTAATTCGATGGTTCTTGCATGTGTCATCATCACGTTCTTAAATGTCAAACATAACCTCATTCCGCGAAACGAACGGGGCGAATTCTGATTTGCGATGCCGCCAACATGCGAAAAGAACGAAATCCAGACAGACACCCGTGGTTTGCCACCGTTGTCCAACTCACGGTATAAATATTTAAGAAGCGGTAACGTACTGTTGAAATGAGTGTTGCACGCGAATAGTCAATAACAATAATTAACTAATTGGCAGATTTACATATCCCCATTTATCAGTGGGGAACAATAAATTCAGGAGTAATTGGTATCGACGCCTTTAAGGAAGCTCATGAAGAGTATAAGCTGGCACTGTATAAGATTTGATATTTCTAGGCAAGAAGAAGATTCAGGATACCAAAATAATAATACTCCGAAATTGCTACTTTTATTCCTAAGATTCCAAAAAAATTAAAATGAAAAAAAATTCAAAACACAAAATATCTTTGTTAAACAAGAAACGTTGGACCTTCTTTTTTATGACCTCATCAAGTGGTATGTCCACCATTAGATGCAATAAAAGCTGGTTATTGGATTGTGCAGGTCCTCGTCAAGAGTTATAGCCTAAAGTTAAGGTAGTGAGTTCCTGACCTCATGAAGTGTGGCACAACTGCACAAGCCGTTGAGATCGAAGATGATACATCCCAGCCATGCTCAATTCATGAAGAAAATGTAGATATTGTTGTGTTTAAGTGAATAATCCCGTGAATATACGTTGCTAACAAACTTTCCGAGCTGAGCAGAGATTCATTACTGGCGAAACCCTGATTTCTGCGCTTCCTAATGACCGCATAGAGCCTCATCATGTTTTCAACCATCAATTACGATTGTTTCACCCCCGGAACCGTCAAATTTCCCCCCTCACGTGGAGGCCGGATGATGTAGCATTTTAAGATGTCGGCGACATTAAAAAGCAAGAAGTCATAAGCCGTAGATGACAAATGATCCTGGAAGCTATCAGGACGACGGGAGAAGGAAGTGTCGCGGAGGGTTGAGTGGGGGTTGGGAAGACCCGGGGGTTGATTTGAATAAAAAATAACATTCGCGAAAGTTAATAAAGGAAACGTGAACGGCAATCTGATTTCGGCTGATGCGAGAGCGCGCCCAGCGCTTTTATTTTAAAGGTGTACGATTAGTTTTTGACAACGAAGATTTTAAATTGGGTTTTAGTACTTCGGAATACATTTTCGGGAATGTAATTTGTCACGAAGCGCGGAAAGATTCGCATTTGTTTTAATGGGGGACGTTATTTCGTTTGAATCGTTCCTGGTGAATAAAAATGAAGTCGGGAAACTTCCACCTCGTTTTATTTTCAATAATAGGCCTTCAGGGGAAAATACCGCTTTCCAAAGACCTCATTTGGATATCTAGCTCTTCCCATGGGTTGCCTACAGGTTTTGTGTAGTTTTCTTGCTCTAAGAGCCTATTTAGGTCTCCTCTTGGTGTCCCCCAGGGCTCTATGTTGTCACCCACGATTTTCTTAGTTCAGTCGTCTTGATAGCTCTAGGTTGACTTTTTTCCCTTTTACACATATTGAGCTCCATAGAATTCCATCTTCATCAATGAGTACAGGTCAATTCTTCAAATGAAGACCTGTAAAAGATAAATATTCGGCGGGAACACGTGATCAACTTTTAAAAGCTCGTTTTAAGTCAGCTGGAATATTTATTCGAATCAGGTCATCAAAAGATGTCCACGAAATTGTTAAAATCGAAAAATTGGAGTATCGAGCCACCATCAAGTACCTGTATTTAAAAGGGTTAAGAGGTAAGCAGATTTACGAAGATATGCTTTGTACCCTTGGTGATCAATGTCCTTCGTATGCGACCGTGAAAAATTGGACTGCAAGCTTCAAAAGAGGTAAATTTTTCATTGAAGATGATGACCGATCGGGAAGGCCAGGTTCTTTGTCAGTCCCCGAAAATATCGATGCAGTGCATGACATGATTTTATCAGACCGTCGAATTGGACTAAAACAGATATCTGAAGCACTGAAGATTTCATACGAACGCGTTCATAATATAGTTCACGTCAATTTGGACATACGAAACATTTCTGCAAAATGGATCCCCAAATGTTTGAATGTTGACCAAAAGCGTGCAAGGGTAGAAACATCGCGTTCGATCTGTGCTCGATTTGAAAACGATGTGGACGTCTTAAACCGAATTGTTACTATGGATAAGACTTGGGTACATTTCTACGATCCAGAAACAAAGCAACAATCGATGGAATGGCGACACTCTGGTTCTCCAAGACCTAAGAAGTTTTGTGTCCAAAAATCTGCTGGAAAAGTTCTTGCTTCAGTTTTTTGGGATTGCCATGGAGTAATCATGATTGATTTTTTGGATAAGGGTAGTACAACAACTGGAGATTACTATTCGACATTACTGACCACTCTACGGGAAAAATTAAAGAGAAAAGACGCGGAAAGCTATCCAAAGGTATTTTGTTTTTACAGGACAACGCCCCAGTACACAAATATCATGTTGTCATGCAAAAAATTCGTAATTTAGGGTTAGAATTACTAGAACACCCCCCTTTTTCACCAGATTTGGCTCCGCCCGACTATCATCTCTTTCCTCAACTGAAAAAAAGTTTAAAAGGTCATAAATTTTCTTCCAACGAGGAGGTAATAAAAGCTGTGGAGGACTGGTTTGCAAGGCAAGAAGAAACATTTTTTTTTAAAGGTATAGAGACGTTGCAGGTTCGCTGTAAATAATGTATTCAATTAGGAGGAGAATATGTTGAGTAATAAAATATTTTGACATTGAAATTTTGTTTGGTTCTATAGTAGGCTAAGAATTTATCAATATATCCTCGTACATCTGTAAATTGATTTCCCTTTTCTCTAATTACGATCTGGGAATGTTCTCGGAAGTTTTGGAACAAGTATTGTTGTTGTACCTAACCGAAAATCTACTAGGGTTTGAAATATATAACCCAATCAAGATCGCACAATGGAAAGTGATGAAAAATTAGAAGTTCACGACAGATTTATACCCCAACTTTTCTTTTGATAGGATCCGGCGGTTATAATAGGAATATGTCCTAAATTTTGTTCTATGGGGTTCTCACACGCGAAAGCTGTAGAATATATGGCAGGAAATGTGGTGAACAGAATCTATGCCGTTCGTCCGAACTTGTGAAGGCGATCAGTTCGAATTTGGGCTCGTGTATTTCAGGAATTGGCGTTCCAATAAATTTTTATGTTGCATTCCAGATTGCGAATAGTAATGCCAAAATCGAATACCTTTCCTGTATTCCATTATGCACAAAACACTCATGTATTCGAGAATGTCGTTTTGTTCAATAACTTCGGCATAAGCGATGAAACCAATTTACTCCCAGTGATTTATAGACGTGCTCGTGTGTAATTATTTTCATCATAAGAACGCGATTATTCCGTATTCGATATTATTAATCGAACTTTGATACATGGCAATAAGAGATTTCCGATAGCATCTTCGGTAAATGGAATTCTCATGATTCGATTCTCGTGCACAAGAATGAGACGGTTTGTTGGATTTATCATTCACATGGAGAGCCACATATTGCTAACGAAGGTGTTTTAACAATCATACAGAGTGAGGAAACCTTTTATATTTTTCAGCTCAGTTGTAAACATAGTCAATTCAGCAAAAAGTAACTGGTTTGTCCAGAATCTTCAGAGGGAAATATCCCGCACAATCAATTCACTGGAACGTTGTAAAATCGACAAAAGGACGAACCCCCTTCGTTATGTCCTACTTGTATTCCCAACTGTACTAATCATGTCGCTTGGCTTCTCCGGTTACCTACGATTGGGCACATTGCAAAATTAGCATCATATCTCTTCATCGGGTTTGCTAGGGCATCAGAGAACGTCTCATTAATTTTTCGATACACTTTCAGTCCCCTGAAATTTGGACGCTGTTCAAATCGCCAAACGGCCTTTCCAAATCGATGGAAGCGAAAGGAGATACGGCCAGCGCACCCCGTTCAGTCATGGAGATAAAGGAATTGTGAAATATGAAGTTCCTCTAGAGAGGAAGAATCGAAAAATAGTCGAAAATGAAACGGTTATAATTTTTATGGTTTTAGGATATATCTTGTTATATGGCCACAGCAGTCTTGAAGACAGCTCTAATTCCTAATTATCTATCTAGGGCTTCTAAACCCCATAAAACTGGGACCTTCTTTGGGAGTAAATTTGGGTCTTTCGACCCTGTCAGCATGTTGACATTCCGCTCATCCGTTTTATTGTCATTCCTTTTCCATCCATTCTACGTTTTATTGCCCCCATTTGTGGGGCTGTCGGGGGCTGGCTGATGATTTTTAAAATATCTGGTGGCGGCCAAAAAATATGTTCAATAACTGAATTAAAACGCTTTTTTGGGGGATCTTGCATCTGGGACCGGAGCGGAGAAAAGCGCTTTCCTCGTGACAAATGACTAACTTAGTTTTCGTTTGCAGCTCGTCGAGAGGATCTGTCAGGGCTTAGGGGGGTATTTTTATGAGACTGGCGTGACATTGGCGTCGAATCGTTGCGAGAACATGTGCTTTATACAAATTATCTTTCTTGAATGAGTTTTCTTTCGATGTTTCTGACTACGACGGTGTGAAGAAGTGGAAATTCGATTCGGGAAAATCGTGACTTTGATTAGTCGAGAATCCAACAGTCCCAAAACATTTGTGGTTTGAGAAATGATTTTTCCCCAAGAAAAAAATGTGATTTTTGTCTGAACCACGAAATGCTGCTCGATTGTATCGAGAGGGTTGTTTTTATGGTTTGACGTGGGAGTGATGCTTCCCGTGCCGATGTCAGATCCACAAACAAATCGTTTTCTGAACGCAGTTCCCAACAATTTTATCTTGTCGGGGTAGAATTCGGTTCGAATCCAAGTCGATTACGCGGCGAAAGAACATTTATCAAAAGGGGATTGCGTCAACACATATAAGGAACTCGAACAGACACGTATATCTGCCCCAAAAACAGGGGTTGGGCTCCAGTCGCGTCTGCTTTATTCGGCCAATCAATCACATTTTCTATGAAATTGAAAATTTCATACCTGATGGAGCTTTCTTGTTTGAATATTTTTCTCGTTTCTTCGCAGGCGTCATTTGTAGTTATCATTCTTGCTTCCTGTGAGTGATGACTGTTGGATCTTGTGGTTATACATTGGGAATTTTTTGATGAATGCGTATATATCACAGGAGATGTGGGGATTATTCATCTTGAGAGAACAGGACAGCCAATGATATGACACATGATATGGAGTTTCTACTTTTCTGTTTTCATTCATCTTTTTACTTGTTGATCTGTATGTTTTTACCAAGTTGGATGAACGAATTGATACGTAATGTCTCTCCTAATTTTTCCGATGTAATATAGAGCTTTCATTCTTCTTCAGAAAAAAGTACTAGGGGAGCCTGCGGTAATAAGATCAGGGGAAAGAAAATTAAATGTTGAAAAAAATATATGTTCTTTATTCACTTCACAAGCTTTGAAAATTCGTAGCTGTGTCTGTGAGTAAGCTACGGCGCTGAAATTCTGATGCAATATAGAGCTCTTATTCCTCTTCAGAAGAAAAATTATTAGGGTAGTCTGTGGCCGTGAGATCAAAAGAAAAAAATGAAACAAGAAAATTTTTTTTCATTGAACTCACAAACTTTGAAAATTCGTAGCTATGTCTGTGAGCTAGCGACAGTGATAAAATTCTGGTGCAAAACAGAGCTTTTCTTCCCCTTCAGAAAAAAAATTACTAGGGTAGTCTGCGGCTGTGAGACCAAGAGGAAAAATAAAACTAGAAAACATTTTTTTTTATCAAATTAACAAACTTCGAATATTCGTAGCTGTTTCTGTGGGCAAGCTGCCGTTGTGAAATCAAGAGAAAAAGAAACAAAACTAGAAAAAATCTTTTTTTCATTCAACTCACAAACTCTCAATACAGAGATCATAAGATCATCCCAAATCGTCTCCACAAAATTACCGAACTGTAGAACTCTAATAACTACTTAAGAATCATAGTTAGAGTGAACTTACATTGCGCGAATGACATTTCTCTACTTCTTGGCTTCAAAAACTACTTTTTCAATACACCGCTCTGAAAACCCTATCAAAACATGTCGATTCAGGGCACCGAAAGTGACCTTTTTCCGTGCGGCCGCACCGAAAGTGACCCTTTTCCGTGCGCTGAGACATAGATGCATCTATGCTGAGACACAAAGCAACGATTGCGTGATGACAGTAGACGTCAGTGTTTCGAATAATTATTGTTTTACATTATCGAAATGCTTTCTGCCGAAGAACAAATATCGTTGGCTTGTTTTCAGAGAGGTATAATGAAAAATATCGTTCATTACACGTCCAGAATAGTAATTTACGTAACAAGTCCGGAAAATAGGGTTTTTTTGGACGAATAGACAAGATTCTAGGACGAGCCGGAGGCGAGTCCTGGAAGTCTGTGAGTCCAAAAAAACTATTTCCGGGCGTGTTGCGTACAATATTTTTTCGGCAACCGTGAAGAATTACAAATCAATGAGATGACACATCTCTTTATTTGAATTAAACAGAACAGAGAACAGAACTGTCATCCGTTATTTCGTTGCTATTGTGATGATCATAACAATGACAACAACGACGTGTTTTTCCGGCCTAGGCCGGGAAGTACGTACTTTCCGGCCTAGGCCGGGAAATGCTACTTTCTCAAAGAAAAAGCGTCCGGGAAGTGGGTACTTCCCGGACGGTTGCCGAAAAAGGCTTTTTCCGTGCTTGCACGAATTCCCGTGTGAGGCGGAGCCTCACACGGGAACTCTTCGCGCGCGCACGGAAAAAGCTTACTTTCTGAACTAGTAATGAAATATACTATTCTCGAATGATATCTGATTCATTCGATGAAAAGGAATGTGTACAACAACAAATCAAAAATATGAGAAAGTTATCTGCCAAACCCCTCTCTTATAAGATCGTTGAAAACTCGTATATCATGCCGAGGAACTTGGAAGAAGGAACGAGGAATGGCACAGTTTCAAATTTCATTTAAGATTTAATTTACGTGCAGATACGTGAATGGAACCCCCCACGAATCGGCCCTAAGTTGAAAAGACGCCAAGATATAAGGCGGTCTAGCCACCAAAATTTCCGGTGATTAAAGGCTTCGATTATTTTGTGCTGGCGGACAATACCCTGCATCTATGTTTATCAAACTCTTTGAGGTCAGAGATGGAGTTTCTGATCCCTTCATTTCAATTTCTCCAAAATCTCGATTATTTCAATAAAAAGTACAAATTGGCAATAAAAAACGGCCAAACATGGAACCGAATGAAGTTGTAACCGATTAATCACGAATGCTCAACCTAAAGAAGCAACAACGACTCGGCGACAGTCTCGTTGACAAGCAGCTTGCAGGGGACCGCCGAAGAAGTTGTCACTGCATGATTAATGATCTCATTTCAATAATAACAAACTCTAATACACCTACTTTTCTCCTGAAGGAAGTTTGTTTGTCGACAGACAGACCACGTGGATAGCAGGCAATTTGCCATATTAATTAACTGAAATTCATCAGGGGCGCTCTTAAAAAATTGAAGACCGTTAACATCCAGGAAAAACATTTCACGCCTTCGGCTAAAGTTACATACTCCGGCATTAATCATTGTCACTTTTTGCTCAAATTGTCAGTTTCGAAATGAACGATTCCAATAACTTCATTAGTGCCCATTTTTTGGAATTCTTGTATTCGTTTTGTGTTATGCCTGGAGGATTTGTACGAGAACTACCTTTCTCTTCAAGCCAGAAAAATTCGAATCAGTTGAATGGATTAGTATAAGCTTATTCTTGTATTTTCATTTATTTGTCTTCAATTAATCGTGAATAAAAAACCGTAATGTACCGATGTTGTAGTTGAGACGCCCGGTATATAATCGGATCATTTATAGCTTTTTCGCCCCGTTCAGAATCCTGAGGGGTACTTCCTGGTCGAAACTCGATGATGGTAAATTATGAAAAAGCCAATTAAGCGGAAATAGCTCGTCCTGTTTACCTTTGGTCAATTCATTTCAGAATTATACAATATTTACTCTAAAACTGTAAATGAATGGTTGCTCCTCTAGTGTTGAGTACACATAAGTAGGGTTATGTTTTCGAGGATATGGGGAAGGTAGGAATTTGTTTGTTGAACGAAATTATTATTTACATAGACGTTACATGTCAGTTATTTGCAGTGCTGACCCGCGTTTTGTGGTTCTACATTTATAATATTAAGTCAACATTACACCCAGACGGCCCGCTTTCCTCGACTTCGTATGTGCTGAAACTCCTCCCAGTTTCGGTGTTCTATTTGCTGATTCACCTTCTTTTGTTAATTGGACGATTTTGAATACAAAACAGGCACATACCAAGTGTCTATTCCACTATATTCGGTTTCATTAGAAAAATATACGAAAAATAAATTATAAATAAAAAATGTCTCAATATAATGTGATACGAAATTATATGTATACTCCATTCACTTTTATAAAGTATCTCGGTTGGCCAAGATTTAGGTTTATCATGTTTTTTACTTGAAACTAACGCAGGTTGGCATTGGGCTGTTTTCGACCACCAAGTTCTTCAAAGAGCTTTAATAGAGCAACAACAAGAAATAATGTTGATATTTCTTCTGGGAAATCATATTTCACAGCCTAAATTCACAAATATATACATCGATATAGTAAATACAAAATAGTAGAAGAACAAACTGATAGTATACCCCGAAAAGTTACAGCATTCACAAAATAGAACCAAACTTGTCATTAAAGTTACATGCAAAACTATCAACAATAACGACAATCTATATATACAAAACAAAGTTGTTGGTTACACCATTTATTACTCAAGATCGGATGGACTGTTTGTTATGAAACTTTATTTATGAATTCGTCTAAGGCCTGGTTATTATAAAACACATTAAAACTCTGAAAAATTTGCTTATGTATGAAATGCTTTTCTTTCTTATGAATAAGACCACTAGGTGTCGCCACGGTTGATGGCGTATTCGTGAAGGTACTAGATTTGATATTATCGCCATTAGATGGGGATGTATACAATTACATTGTCATTTGCGTAGAACTTAAGGTGAATACAGACTATTCTGACGTGACGTGATTCCACGTCACGTCAGACGCGTACTGTGCTCCCATTGGACTAATATGAACGTGAACGTCAAAATGTGAGCGATATAAAAATGCAACACATCGTTCTGTGCGTTCACGTTCATATCAGGCCAATGGGAGCACAGAACGCGTCTGACGTGACGTGGAATCACGTCACGTCAGAATAGTCTCTATTCACTTTAAGTTCTACGCAAATGACAATGTAATTGTATACATCCCCACCTTTACAGTTACATGAAAGGCTATTACCAGATCAAAACGCAGGTATACATCTCAAGTTGGTGGAACAGTGAATTTTTACCAAAATGTCAAGTAAATCGGATTTTGACGATCAGTTTCAATCGTGAGTAGTCCATTTTCATCTTTTCTTTTTATTTTTGAATTGCTTTTGAATTTCTATTTGGGAAATAATAGTATATCCTAAAACTAGTTGCAGAAAGGGCTCTTATTCAAATACGAATGCGAAATTCGAAAAAGAGCGACGAAGGAGCGTGTTTTCGAACGCATGAGTATTGGAATTACATTCTGCAAGGAGTATGTGACGATATTTCCTCTATTTCACTCAAATTTTCAAAAGTTGGTTACTCTGTTCGTTTAGAAGTTTTTCTGTCGGGTTATTGGAGTACTTTTATTCTTTTTTCGAATGAACTCTCACAAAGTAACGGACTATTCTGTCCATTATTCTTCAGTGAAATTTCAACACTCGATTCTTGATTTCCGTACAAGAAAATAGCATAACTGAATCTTCCAACCATGTTTAAATTCGTGAAATATTTACAGTATTAACAGAGAAAAAAGTTTTTTCAACATTCGCCAGGTATGTATTTGGAATTATTGAATTCACATAATATTTTCGCAAATTCATTATTTTCCCAAAGTTAATAAACTTTTTGATGAATACGTAATAGTTAGTTATAGTTATAGTGAAAAGGGGTTACAGTCCACTGCGACCTTAAGGTCTATTGTGCCCCCTGACAGAGCTGTCATCATCGCGCCTCCTACAGCTCGCCCTCCAGTTCCATACGTAATAACTACGACCTTTGTGTAGAAAGGAAAACGATGCTTAGTTATCTGACAGGAAAATGACAATAACCTAACATTTTCAAAATGTACATGATGAAATGTGTCAGAATGTCATGGCCAACATACATTATAAAAATGAATGGAGTATAGTAGAATAAAAGAAAATAAAAGAATAACATAAAACCTACACAATAAATTTACGATGTTACATTTCGTTTTCAACAGTTCCAAATGTAATTCAACTGTAAATGACGAGAAACTGCAGCATTGCCATCTTGATCTTACTCACCTTGGGGTATGATTGTAGGAAAATTTTATGATACTTTCTGGTGGAATTCGTTTGCGTTTTTAATTTGAGTGGAATAGGAGCAAATCGAACATTGGATTCTTCATTAGAATCCAACCTGAGCCCGCCTAAGGCTATCGACTAAATTCCTCATCTCAATTACTTCATGGTGCTTCTATAGATCCACATAGAGTGAGCGATATGGTGCAGCAGCTTCATATCGATATTATGATTAAATCAGCGACTGCCCGAGGGAGGAATAACTACAGTAGGTCGTTGCTAATTATTATTTAATAGCAACTGAGTTGGAATCCGCGTCTGCCGAACTGATTGACTACTAATTGCCTGAAGAAGTAATTAAAATTTAATCAGCAAATACGACTGGAGTTTCTTAATTTCTGACAATCCGGGAACTCAGATTTAATTTCGAAGTCTTCATTATTGAAAATATTTGCAATTAAGAGGGCACTTCTTCTCCGGTTACCGTTTTGGAAATTTCTGGTTTCAGGAGGGTTATCAAATCAAGCGGAGATATACAGGGCCACCAGAAAATCTACATCTTTTCAGCAGATGGAATCATGAAAAATGAAAATCAATTGAACAGAAGGTTCATTTCGAAAGCTGGATGGGATGTAAAATTCCTTCTTTCACTTCGTCGATTGATTTAATGCTTTGAAGAATGGCGGACCTGCCGAGGTAATCATGCAGTTTTCATCATTACCCATGAATGGTCGGCTTCAAAAGCTCATATACAGTTCATCTGCGGAAGAATCTAAATCCGAAACGAGCAACATCAATCGAAGTGCACACTGCGCCTGTAAGGATAGCCGTCAATCAATACAGATTCATATTTGATAGCTTCCATTTTCTCCGAACGCTGCCATTATGGACTCGTAACTATCGGAAAAGAAATTTACAGCCAGAAAAATACAAATGCAGGCAATAAATTATCAGGCAATAAATAAGGCAGCAACGTTATTACTCTGTCAAATAAAACAATGCTCATCATCTGAGCTGGAAACAAAGTAACGTATTCTCCCCTTGCCGTTATTATACCGGGTGGATCAATCTATTTGCGAGGCGGTAGTACACGAGATATTCTTGTGGCTTCGTTCGTGTTCACGCGATGATTCAAAAAGAAAATCTCAGAGGTGAGAAGTGAAATGTAGAGACGAAGAAAGGCAGAGGTTCGAATTTTGTAACCCAGTTGGAAAAAACCTCCAATTGGCGATTATGCATATCCAAAAAGACGATGGAAAGAGGGGTTGGAGAATCATATTCCCTCACAAATATCAGAGCCATAGTCATTTCCCGACAGATAAAGAAAGCGTTCTTTTCCGGTTTACGATTCTCCCAAAGTTCATCCATCGGACAAAGAATTCCTATAAGCCCCCATATCCTGCGCATAACTCCGAACTGATATCGGTATTGTAGACGGGGAGAAAGAGAAATAAGTGCCCCAGATCAGAGCTTTCCTTTCCGATTTCGGCCACTTGCCTCGGGCGATACGTCGGAAAAAGCACTTTGCATATATCTTGCCGCTGAAATATGAATGGGAAATGAAGAGGTTGCCGCTGAATCTTACACGATTGATTAGCTCCTCTCGCAGGGAGATCAGAGGCTGGATTATCGACTGAGTGACGAAGCGGGGTCGAGAGCCCATATTTACTTTGGATTTTTCGGTTGGCGCAGACGGAAAATGGTTAGATTTCAAGCCTGAACGGATTTTCCAGACCAAGCTTTAGCGGAAGTTTCATAATGCTTCACTATAATTGGAATATATCCTGGATTTTTCATACTATTGAATTCTGCAGCATGTTTCGTTACTGGGCCCCTAACCTTTTACTACCCTGGTGAACTTTTTGATTATACCTAAGTGAGAAATGCGGATTCTTCTTAACAAACGAAACACTTTTTTCCTATATCGTTCTTCAAAATTCAACTTCGTTTAAAATATACAGGGTGTCGAAAACAATTCCATATCAAACGATCTTCATGGAAATTGAAATATTTCTTTTTTATTCTTTTTTATCCAATAATATCAGTTTTATCGTGTAACAAATTTTAACATCATTTGGATATAACCTGTTTTTTGAAAGTGGTCATTCATATTCTTCTGAAATGAATGACATACATGCTCTGCCAAAATTGTTGCTCTTCTTGCTGACTGAATAAAGATGTGGAGTATTTAGATTGTATATTTCTTCAACTGTAGATTCCTCTCATCAAGCATTGACTTGATACAGGTTGTCGAAAATCCTTGAAGACAAATAGGTCAGACACATTCGAAACTGTTATTTCGAAAGAATTTTGATCCGGAGTTTATTGATATTTATGGTTCATTTTACTCAAATAACATTAATTGAATCTTCTTGCATCAAAGTTGCAGTATTGTCATTAGGCCTAGTTACTACTAGACTAGGTTTCAGGTGTTTTTTTTAGAGTGATACAACTTTAAATTGAAATTAAACACATTTAAAAGATAATTTTATGACAATAAACGATAAACGAATTATATTTGAGAAAGAACCGATCATTTTGGAAAATAAGAGGATTCTTAAGTTTCTCCGAGCTATTTCCAATTCTATCCGATAAGATTTGCCAAAAGAGGAGTTTTTCCTGAATACTTTCAATCAGTAGAAACAACTTTGAGGAGCCTACAGCCATATCAAGAAATCATCTCAGGTTGAATTCACAAGTCGAAAATCCTCCCTGTAGAATTACGAGATCCCAGCTGTATCACCCGGGCCAAATGGAGGGTGGAACACTGGGCGAGATGAGTGGGCCACTTTTCCTTCTCCTTATTTATGAAACGCAGAAATTTTCCCGAGCAACGTTCGGCCCAATCAAATTCCTGACACCTCACACCTGTGCCCGAATTTACCTCACCGGCAACGTCGGAATTATAGCTATATATTGTCTTTATATCCCTCGGGAGCCCGCTCGATTGCTCGCTTCTAATGTTCGGAATGCCTTCCCGTAGCTTATGCGCAGCGTTACTTTTAAATATTCAACCGAAGTTAGGACGTCTCTAAAAGCATTTCGCCATTAAAAAATTAGGACCGGCTTCACTATTATATTATTATTTTATGCCTACTTTACTGCGCCCTTAATGGGGAGTAAATCGTTCTTCGAGTTGGTTTGCGACTTCGCCTTTTTAATTCGATTTCACTCTCGCGGTGGCTGATATTGCAGCCATAGATCACGACGGCCCATTTGGAATTCTACGCCGATCCCAGCTCCTAATTTTGCGGAAAAAGTTTCGACCTGCTTTATTTACTAGTCTCATACTAGTAACATACTAGTAATAAACTAGTAACATACTAGTAATATACTACACTACTGGAAAAAATTAAAGGATCAAAAAAAAATTCCAAATTTTTCGGCAATTTTCAACATGCCGCAACTTTGAGAGGAATGGTCGTACAAGGAATTCAAAAAAAGGAAATTGTAGCTCCAAGTGTCTAGTTTTTGGATTAGAATTTCGAAAATTTTAAGTTTCAGTGGTTTTCGAGTGATGATAGAAAAATCAGCAACAAAAAAATTCTCAAAATTTTACCACTTTTTTTTTCTTGTCTACGAGCGTGGTTATTTTATTTTTGCATAATCGTTATAATAATGGGATACTTTGTTAATTCAGCTTTAATTTATTTTTTTATTGACCTCAATACGTCCACTTCTCGCCGAGATATCGGTCTTCAAATGGAAAAGGATCCATTTGTCTTTGATTATCGATTTCTCAGCAACCAATAGCAAGGCACACACGAAAGGGAAATCTGTCAGATCTGATCGGCAGTCCAGATGTGTAACAGATCTGGACTGCGGATCGGATCGCTCCCGCCGATCTGGTCCGTCGCGGATCATATATCTCATTGATCCTCGACAGCCCAGATCGGCGGGAGCGATCCGATCCGCAGTCCAGATCTGTTACAGATCTGGACTGCCGATCAGATCTGACAGATTTCCCTTTCGTGTGTGCCTTGCTAATGATCGCACAGAAAATTGAAGGAGGGTTTCAAGACCTTAAATGAACTCCCATTAATGAACAACCATTGCTTATTCATAGGAATTTTTTTTCTTAATGTCGCATCAATATAAAAATTTAACAAAAAAAGGGCTTTTGGTGGTTTCTTGGAAAATCTACCGCTGGATCGAAAATGTTGAGGAAACCAATAATGTTAAGTGTGACTTTCAAAGTTCAATATGTTGATAAAAACCTTACGAAGAGCCAACTCAATTCAGCGAGCCGTTTTTTTGTTTGACTCGATGGAAATTTTGAAAAAAAATAAGGATCACGTTTTTTGCTCTGAGAAGCTCGTAATCTTTAAAAAAGGCAAAAAAGAATTTTCTCGATCTTTTTCCACATTTTAATTGCAGATAGTTCATAAATTTCAAAAAAATAAAAATAAAAAAACAACAAATAACATTTTTATTAATTTAATAACGGGTATTGCCACCCCTGTTTTCAATAACGGCTCTCAAACGTTCAGCCATGTTAATGCAGGCGGTAATTTAAGGCTGTGGAATGGTATTCCAAATTTGCTGAAGCGCAAGCTCCAAGGCGGTTATGTTCTGCAAATTTGGATACTCTCTGCGCAACCGACGGCCCATTATATCCCATACATGCTCTATGGGGTTAAGGTCTGGACTCATTGAAAACAGGGGTGGCAATACCCGTTATTAAATTAATAAAAATGTAATTTGTTGTTTTTTTTATTTTTCTTTTTTTGGAATTTATGAACTATCTGCAATTAGAATGTGGAAAAAGCTTGAGAAAATTCTTTTTTGCCTTTTTTAAAGATTACGAGCTTCTCAGAGCAAAAAACGTGATCCTTATTTTTTTTCAAAAGTTCAGTCGAATCAAACAAAAAAAACAGCTCGCTGAATTGAGTTGGCTCTTCGTAAGGTTTTTATCAACATATTGAACTGTGAAAGTCACACTTAACATTATTGGTTTCCTCAACATTTTCGATCCAGCGGTAGATTTTCCAAGAAACCACCAAAAGCCCTTTTTTGTTAAATTTTCATATTGATGCGACAGTAAGAAAAAAAAATTCTATGAATAAGCAATGGTTGTTCATTAATGGGAGTTCATTTAAGGTCTTGAAACCCCCCTTCAATTTTCTGTGCGATCATTGGTTGCTGAGAAATTGATAATCATAGACAAATGGATCCTTTTCCATTTGAAGACCGATATCTCGGCGAGAAGTGGACGTATTGAGGTCAATAAAAAATAAATTAAAGCTGAATTAACAAAGTATCCCATCATTATAACGAATATGCAAAAATAAAATTACCACGCTCGTAGACAAGAAAAAAAAAAGTGGTAAAATTTTGAGAATTTTCTTGTTGCAGATTTTTCTATCATTACTCGAAAACCACTGAAACTTAAGATTTTTGAAGTTCTTACCCAAAAACTAGACACTTGGAGCTACAATTTCCTGTTTTTGAATTCCTTGTACGACCATTCCTCTCAAAGTTGCGGCATGTTGAAAATTGCCGAAAAATTTGGATTTTTTTTTTGATCCTTTAATTTTTTCCAGTAGTGTAGTAACATACTAGTAACTAGTATTCAGAGAGTTTTCACATACAAGTTTTACTAGTAGTATACTAGTTTCGTTCTAGTTGGAGTAGTTACATACCAGTTTTATACTAGTTAGATCCGGTTGAATTCTAGTTTAGTTTCTGAACGTTTGTTAGAAAAATCAGTTTTTCTTTCCACTAGAATTGCACAACACGAAATTCTCAGTGGGTCGAATAAAACCATATAGTATTCGAGCGAAACTGGAACGACTTCCTCTTCGAGTTTCAGTCCGGCAGCTGAACGATCGCCGCCCAAATTACAGTGATACAAAGACGACGCCGGTCAATGCAAAGCACGATATCGGATATGGCGGTCTTTCGTGATGATGCGGGGGACAAATATCAGTAATTAGAGCAATAATATTTCAGAAACAAAAGGCGCTAGAGGTCGTTAGTGTCAGCGCGGTCCCAGGGTACCGCGCAACACGACTCGTCGAGCGTTCATCTTACGCGGGGAATTTTCGAACGAATCATCGTCATGCCAAAAATCCGATATGAAGGATGAGTACGGCAAGTTTTGTTTGTGATAAATGGTTCCGATGTCTCACGCATTGAACCCGGGCAAATTAATTATCCGCCTTGCGACGGGCCAAAACGGAAAAAAACAGAGATTGGATTCAAATCGGAGGCCGGAGAGATACTGCAAAATCATGGTATTGGGCAGATGATATTTTTTTAATTAAGATTCGACGTAATTAACTTGGATGAAAAAGATGACTGTTGGTTCGGACAGCCAGCATCCAATGGCCGCATTTTAATTTTAATATCAGATCTCATTTTTTACCTAAAATATACAGGGTGTTTCGGAAATATCCAGTAATTTTTTTTCGTTTCGTGATATTTGTTGTTTGCATTTTCCTGTTCTGTATCATGAAATCAAAAGAAGATGAAATTTGGCAGAAATTTCTTTAATGAACGATTGAATGTTGAACTTGTTGAATTTCAAAATAATTGCTATAGCATCGACACCCACTATTGCACCATCATCTAAACCAGCACAAAGAAATAGGAAAGAACATGCTACCATATTAACTGCGAGCCCTATGAAAGAAATTTTGCAAGAAAAAGAAAATAAAAAGATTGCCAAACTGCAAAAAATAAAGAAACAAATATTTGATGCCATTTTATGATTATAGCTATGGATCATAATGCAAAGAAACAGGCATGGGCGTCATTACCCCTTCGCTTGAGTGGTATTACCCAATTTACCCAATGACAGGGGCAATGAGTAGATTATTTAATAGTTGAAGTTAATGTTCTTAATTTTAGAATAAAACAATTAATTAAAAAAATATATTGCGTTTCCCTTAAGTGAACGCCATTCCCCCTGTTTACCCTACCTAGTGAGCACTTTCAAATGTTAGTTTTTTTCGGAAGAAAGTATAACTCATCGAAACAAAGCATGAAACAACAATTGCCTATAAGTAATACTTTCAATTTTTGCTAGCTGCTGAAGCAAAGCGAAATTCTCAATTAATTCTTGTTGAGAGTTCCTTAAATACCTTCTTATACAGGGTGGCCATTTGAAAACGAAATAGACGAGATTACAGACGAAATAAATTTTTTCGATAGAAATGCTCGGACAGGTCGATTTCTGTTTCGAGGGGGACAACTTAAGATGTAGGTTACGGACGCATAGCGCTTCAACCCTTGCTGCTACAACCCCCACCCCCAATTTTTGAACGGGGAAGATGCGGTGAGTGATACCTCAATTCAAAGGTATTTTTATACTGATTTCAGCAAAGTAATTGTTTTTTCATTTTATGCATTAGTTCTCGAAATATTCATGCGTTAGTTAATTTTATCACTTAAATTAACTTTTTGCGAATAATTGACATTTCGTGCTTCCGAAACACCAAAATTTCCGTACTTGTATTTGAAATGGCAAAACATCTACCACTGGGCAAATGAAGTCATACCGTACGTGTTGATGCTACTAGGGTCAGATGTTCGACTAGCTGTTTTATTCACTGAAATCATTCTCCAACTGTACGGTATCAGAACGATTTGAAGTATTGATCTAAGAAATAAGACTTTTCAAAGTAAAGTAAAATGTCGATTTTTCACAAAAAAACACTACAAGTGCCAAGAAAACACCACCTCATTTTCAAATACTTAGTTAGGAATATTTCGAGAACTAATGCATAAAATGAAAAAACAATTACTGTGCTGAAATCAGTATAAAAATACCTTTCAAATGAGGTATCACTCACCCCATCTTCCCTATTCAAAAATTGGGGGTGAGGGTTGTAGTAGCAAGGGTTGAAGCGCTATGCGTCCGTAACCTACATCTTAAGTTGTCCCCCTCGAAACAGAAATCGACCTGTCCGAGCATTCCTATCGAAAAAATTTATTTCGTCTGTAATCTCGTCTGTTTCGTTTTCAAATGGCCACCCTGTATATACAGAAGTGGAAATTCTCATCATAGATATCCCAAACTTAATATGTCCCGAATGCAACCAGAATACCAAATTAGTATTGCGAGCTCCCAAAGATATCCCGAATGTAACCAGAATAAATATTCCAAACGTAAAAAATGGAAAATGTATGATCTTGGACAATTATAGATCGAAAAGCACAAGTCAAAGACTCCCCTCGTACACATGCAAATGAAATTCAATCAGAGCTATTGTGCGACGTCTCAGATACATTGTAAGGAACGGGGATTGCCAATCAAACATAATCGCAGATCAAAAGACATCGTCTAATAAATATCTGGATGTAGGCGGAAAGGGAAAACCAAGGAGCAGAGGAAGTCATTAGAAATGAATTTCCATATCGACTCACTCCCTACCGCCCCGGCAATGAGATGTTAAGAAATTAATATCGCTGTATATACGCGAAATGCACCGTGAAAATTATATGACGCCAGATCTCCCTGTCTAGAACAGAAATGAAAATAATTAAATAATAATGAAACGAGTAAGGAAGAAAGGGGGTGGCGGTTGATGATAGTATCAAAGAAAGGGTTGAACTTCCCTTCCACCTTTAGATTCAGCCTCTAATATCTTCTGGATGAGATCTCTCAGCGGATTTTGATTAGTCATAGAGTACAATTTGAATCGCGGTAATAGAGATAGAGATCTAAATGTGAAACGGTAGCAAGAGGCCATGCTGTTGCTATCAGAATTTGATTGTAATAGATTGATACAGCTTCGAATTCATTATGACTAAGCGGTTATGGAGGTAGCAACTCACATGGGCCGCTAAGGTGCAGCTTTAGGCCAAGAGATCGATAACGACTTATGCCTCCAACTCGCCATCTTCAATATGTCCGGTTTCTTCGGGCTATGGAATCACAAAATTAATAAAATACCAAATAAAATGAAAAAAAAAACATATCAACTTGCTTAGTTCTTTCTATATTTAATATTCAACTATAAGCCGAGGGTTTTTGCTTTGGGTCCTTCTTTTCCTCTCGTAAAGGAAATGGCAAATTCAGATTCCTAGATACGGAAATTCTGAAAAATAAAGATGGATAATGCGATGAAAGATGAAACTGTTGGAGAGCGCTTAACTAAATATGGTCGCCGTCGATTTTTCCGTCGGGTTGACGGGAAGCGGAGGGGGAGCAGATGGATGGGAATGTAAATTCGAAATTAGATTGGGCCTGTCAATGACGGACCGTCGCCCTTGTGAAAATTTACATGTTTCAACAAAAATCGCGCGCTCTTGAGGGCAAACACTGGGCGAGTCAGCACCTTTCTGAGTGGATATCGTTTACTTTAAAACTTCCCCGACTGGAACGGAAAATATATTCCTCTCCCTTCTCCCCTTTTCACCTAAGGAGCGTAGACTATGGTAGTTTATTCGTCGGTATAATCGATGGGACGCATATATGAGCGATCAATCATGGAAATTTCTATTTGGGTTTCCCTTCTTGGCACATTTTGCTGTTCTCGAGTGGAAGTTGACCCAAGAAAATATTACGGCCGGAATATTATATCGCCGCCGAAGAATGTATACAATCTCTCCAGCTCAAAAAAAATTGTGATTACGGAAGCTGAAATGTGAAGGAGTTCCACCAGTGAATACACAGACCTTGAAAATTCCTCTGCCAATTGCTTAGTCCCTGGAGAGAGGCCAGGCAATGTTTGTGCTAATACATCTCTTGATTGTGACGCCAGTCACAATGCCATAAAAAGGCAACAACTGGCATAAACATTTATTCGCCTTTCACACATTTAAGACAGTATTTGGTTCATTATTACCTAGGAATAGCTAAGTCCATGTCTTCTACAGTTGTTGCATGACAAGTATGACAATTCGACAGCCCTGAAATGACAGAACCAATCCCATCAGAGCAAATCCTCGTGTTCATCCTCCTTGTGGACCAATTCTTGTTTGTCTTATCAATTATTATGTGCAATTGGGTTTGTGGGTCATAAATGTCGTCATTATGGTCCTACTCGAGAAATTGCAAACCTTCGAAGATGCGTTCTAACAAGCTCTTTCATTGACGACGTCAGTAATTATAGTTTTCGACAGTTCTTGCCATTGCTTGGAACTAACGATCGAAAATGGAAGAAGAAGAAGAAGGGAAGAGAGAATTAGCTGCGACATAACTGCTAATTGAATGAAATGAGATTGTAATTGAGCTGGGCAAACCGTGTTTTTGCTTATTTGAAGGGATCGCAATCTAAAGCTCGATTCATTAGGACTTCGCTGATTATAGTGCCGGAAATGGGTCAATTCGAAATGCGAATAGGTTTTCTGGGAAATCTAAAAGACACTGTAATCCGTAGAAAGATATATGTACTTCCTGGTCCATGGTTCTAAACAGATCAAACTCCTCTTTGACATTGTTCGACGATTAGAATATTGGGCAAAATAGATGACTGGATTTCTTCATCTTATTCCTTCATTCGGTTTCGCTTTCTATCAGGGTCAGAAATCTAATAACTCGTCGGCTCCAACTGCCAGTGTCAGAGATCATGTAGCATCGCTGCCAGAGGAGTTTTTTAATGAAGGCACCCCTCGCTGAGAGTCTCCATTAACACGGGCAGAAACCTCGATTTTACCCTCCGAATTCTTATTGCCGATGCTCTAATTAGAACAAATGGATTTTTGTAATTGCGGGCATTTTGAATCTAGAGTCGAGTCGAGGATTAGGGCGTATGCGAACTGTCTGTCATTACTGAGATCCCCATGGAAAGATTAGTTTCTTTATGTATCCGAATGAAAGAGAGATCGTTAGAAAGACACCGTCAAAGGTTTTATTGAGGAATACGATATTGGCGAACAGTGGCAATGTCTTCATTCAAAATTGCAAGAGCTTACTTGTATACAGGTTTTCAGAAGAGTAGACCCCGTATATTTCGTTGGGCAGATAATTTTCGATCGCATGCTGCATATGCCCGGGACCCGACTTAATATTCGACATACAACTTTGCGTTTCAAATGTCAATATATCCGCCATCAGCAGTCGCCGTAGAAAATTTCCATTTCGGCAAATACCTCGCAAACATCAAATGAACGAATCGCATGCGTGACTACGGCATAACCGAATGTAATGCATTTATAATGAAGTCGAAAATTACTGTATCGTTTGTTCTCTTTATGAAAATAATTGCTTAGGACGGGTCTGTATCATCGAATTTCGAGTACGGCTACCATGGCTTTACATCGAAATATTACGATGGTATCGGTCGCGCATTAACATATCAAAGCGCCTCCATTCTTGCGGTTGATATGGTCAATTTTTAGTACTCGCGCATCTTAGGGTTGTTCGTTGGTATCGATTAGTCTAAGCGACAAAAATAAGGGTTCTTTCTCAGTGCATTGACAGCGTTTTAACCAATAAAAAGACATAAACAATATTTTCTTACCCCTACTTTTTAAATTACCTGTCAAAAGCTGTCGCCATTTGTAGTTGAAAAATTTCAACCACAGAGAAAAGGTTCTAGGACAAAAAAGGAGGGGGGTTGTACGGATCACTGATAAGATACCTTGCTGCTTTGGTAGATGAATGTCCTCGCATACGTCATTTGATTCTTCTTCTTCAAAATGGAGAGCTGTTATGTCATTTGAAATATTAAAAAGCACCTGATTGTTTCGAGTTTTTCATGCATACTAAAGAATATTTTTGCTTGTTTCAGGTTAAGAGAAGAAAGAGGTGATCCAGAAAGATCATTATGTATGGATCAGAAACCAAGAGATCTCAGTCCAAGAAATGGTGAGTACATAATTTGAACCAAATACACACCAAATCCAGAATTTTACATTTTCATGATGAATATATTCTCCATTCACTTTCATAATGTATCCATACTTTAGACTGACGCAGGTTGGTACTCGTTTGATGTCTAATGATTCTCAGAGAAGTTGCCAATGCTAATTTCAATTTACTCTTTTTCAACTTTGTGAATCGATTTAGTTCTTTTAAGGTTTAACTGTGACACAGATTTCCTAGTACTACTACATTTTTTACTGGAGTATTTCAAGTTTTGCAAAAAGGCATTGAAATGTCTTCTGTATGCATATTTCTCTAGAATTTTTATACGTGTGGAATTCCACTGTTCGTTTATAAGTTTTTCTGTCGGGTAATTCGAGTGCTTTTATTCTTTTTTCGAATGAATTATCACAAAGTAAAGGACTATTCTGTCCTTTATTTTTCAGTAAAATTTCAACATTCGATTCTTGATTTCCGTACAGAAAATAGCATAACTGGATCTTCCAACCATGTTCATATACGTGAAATACTTGGAAGTATTAACAGAGAAAAAAGTTTCTTCAACATTCGCGCCAGGTCTTTGGAATTATTGAATTCGTATAATATTTTCTCAAATTCATTATTTTTCGAAAGTAAATAAACATTTACATAAATACGAATTTCCTCTACTGGTGTTGTAGCACATATGATCTATCATTTGGGTCTTTGACGGTCAGTTCAAGTGCAACATTGAGGAAGCATTTAGAGAGCTATAAAACACAAAGTTGGAAAGTTATACCCTACAAAACAAGAATACAAATTTTTAAATTGGAAAGGAAGTAGGGAATTAATCGAAAGACATAAAATTATAGGTGACGAAGGCGAAATGATTCCAGTATTAACAGAGAAAAAAGTTTCTTCAACATTCGCCAGGTCTTTGGAATTATTGAATTCGTATAATATTTTCTCAAATTCATTATTTTCCGAAAGTAAATAAACATTTTGATAAATACGTAATAACTACGACCTCCATGTAGAAAGGAGAACGTTGCTGACAAGAAAATGACTATAAGCTAACATACATTTTTAAAATATACACGGTGAAATGTGTCAGAATTTCATGGCCAACCGGAAAACATTTTACATATAAACATTTCAACATATTCTATTGCATTCTAAGCAACGTTGGGCGCCAGTTTGTGACGAATTCACACTTTTATTATTCGTTGTCAAGGTGCATGAATATTTTTTGAGAGAAAGCTTTTAAACAGAGTCGAATGAAAATAAAAGAAAAGTATCTTTCGAACAAAATATTATACAGTCCATGTTCAAGTCACTGACTGGAAAAGTATTAAACCTTTTGGATAGGTTACCTTTTCATTCTTGTTCTTTGAGCCTGAGATAATTCCAAGATTAAAAACAACCTATTCTTATTCTCTATAAAACAGGGGGTGATTTCTATGAGTTTGGTTAGGTGTATTCGTAATGAATTAATCCAATTCTGAAGAAGAATTGACAGGATAATTCAGTATATTCGAGGATTACCCATCGCAAAACCCAGCTTGCAGACTAACAAGAAACAACACGAGCCGATTGCCGGACCTCAGTACCCGCGCTTTCCCGACAGAGGGCGCCCTTCCGTGGCGCGTCCGCAACAGCTGGACCTAATTAATTAATGGCCGTAAAAGTTGGATTTGAAAGCTCGGGCCTGGGCGAGGAAACGATACCGCGGGTAATAAATTACAGGGGGGTCACAATTAAACGCTCATATGTAGAAATCGAAACGACGCGCGTCGGGCGCCCTCTCGCACCCACTAAGTCGCAAAATAAATCGGTTAGTTGCCTCTGTCCGATGTTCGCATCAATCTAGGAAATCCCCCAGATTTACGACCGGCGAATTGTCTGGATTTCGGGAGCAACGAAATGCAATTTTTAATCCTGCGAAAGCGGAGGAGAGAGAGCAGGAAACGTAGATACAAGAATATAAGGGAGTCTGCCACAAACGGTTTTTTTACGAGGTCAGATACTTACAATTTGTCCTCTATTTCTGGACCTTCTTTATTGACGACCGCGACGTGGAAAATTTGACAACGTCGCATATATAAGTTTGATCTCGACGCCTTAGAAATAATTTTGGTGCATTGAATAAACGGTTTTTCTTTTCGTTTCAGGCTCACCAACAGATCACAGTCCGGTACTCAACCTGTCGAAAAGTGGAGGGGGCAGTGCGGGATCAGTGGGGGAAGGAGAGCATTCGGGAAGCGAGGCCGATGGTGCCGATATGCCCCCATCGCCCAGATCCCCAAGGTCAGCTATCGAAGACGACGAAGACGATAACATTTCGGATCCTGATGATGAAGATGAGAAAGATCAAGGTAAATTGGAGTTTTTTGAAACGCACTCGACACTTGGTCATAATAAATTGTCGCAATAAAAGATAATATACTAACTGACAAAGAAACTGCAACTACAACAAATTTTTTTGTTATCCACTTAAATATTGTAGTAGTTTTCCGCAATTTTTTTTAAATTTTGCAATAAACCGAGTAGATCCAAAGTCGACGTTAAGTTGTTGTTAAAATGCCTAGAGCACGTGTACGCGGAATTCAGCCAGCTGGGTGAATTTGATGGAAGTCGAATTATTGGTCTACGGTAGGCGGGGTTCTCATTTCGAGCAATCGCTAACCGTACGAACATAAATCCAACTACTGTTATGAGGTGTTGCCAAGCGTGGTTTGATAATGCCCAAAATCGTAGAAGAGTAGAAACTGGACGTCGAAGGGGCACAAATGAAGTTCATATCGACGTCTAAGAATTATGGCCATTAGAGACCGATTTGCGACAACTCGATCTTTGGCCGATGAGTGGTGAGGAGAACATAAGGCAATCATGTAACTTCTCGAACGGTTTACGGCAGGAATAGGTCTTTTGGACTGCAGCATTATAGAGTCCCATCTTGTATTAACTTTTGACGGTTTTCCATTGCCGGCAACGATTACAGTGGTGCAGAAAACGTCAACATTGGAATGGGGAATGGTATAAGGTCGTCTTTTCTGATGAATTTCGATTCTCTTTGGGTGCACATGATGGCCGAAGAAGGGTAAGACGACGTCGAGGAGAAAGACGTGAACCTCAGTTTTATGTTGAGCGTCATGTACACCGGACAGTAGGCGCTATGGTATGGGGTGCTATTGCACATCCAAGTAGGTCACCTTTAGTCTTCATTTGAGGTAAAATGACAGTGCTGCGTTACCTTCAAGAAATAGTGGAGCCATATGATCTCCCTTACCTTAAATTAAACGGCTCGAGAATCCAACATTGGCGGCTCTGAGACATGAAGTACAGGTAGCTTGGGATAGAAACCCTCATGAAGAAATAGACCACCTTATGGCATCAATGCTAAGACGTGTTGGGTTTTGTATAGATAATCGCGGTGGGCAAACACATTATTAACAAATTTAAAAATAAAAATTAAATTGAGATTCAGTATCGTCCATGGTATAAAAACAGGAATTCAAATATCGGGTATTTGGACAGAACTTTATTAAAATCTTAAAACAAGGCCAACGTTTCGAAGTCTATCGACTTCTTCTTCAGGGCTACAAGAGAATACAACAACTTAGAATATGAAAATCGGCAAAACCAAGAAAAAGTGAAAAGGTTACCTAGTTAATGCAAGATTAATGTAGAGTGGTAGTTGTTAAACTATTGTCTCGGTATTCCATAAGGCAATACATTAAGGAAAATTCTGAAAGGCACAAACACACTAGAAATATTGCTGAGATGTTACACATAAAGAATAACTTAACTGTTAACTATAGAGAAGATGTACTCAGTAACATATATTTCACTCTGCTTGAATCGATTTGATCTGTGCATTCTTGAACTTTCCTGTTAATTTTTCCATTTCGTTTTCTTGCTTGTACTCAGTTGTTAGTAAATTAGATATAGTTGTGTATTTTTTATATATTTTTGTAGTTGTTGATTCTTGTATACTGTGTAGTTTTGACGTGTCATATCTTGACAGGGAGAATGCAGCAATTGTTTACTTTCTTTGTTTCGGCCGCCGGGGGGAAGTGAAAGTGAGGTTACTTTCCTTGTAATGTTGCATCGATAAGACCATCTCTCACATGTTGTTGCGCGATTTGATATAATTCGAAAATAAAACAAACAGCCAGAGTGAATAATCAAAAATAGAGAACAAATTTTCCTTAATGTATTACCTTATGGAATACCGAGACAATAGTTTAACAACTACTTCATCGGTGGTGAACTCAGCTTCTGTCAACAGTTTTAAGAACAATTATGATGCCTGGTTGCGTCGCGAGTGAGTGCTGCTTGTGGAGACGAGAGTTTTCTTTTTGTTTTTTTGTAATGCATTTATTTTAAGTTACGGTGTATTTATTTTTCATATGTATATTTTTTGTGAGTTTATAGGCTTGGCCTCAACTCTTCACCTTGATATAATAATAACTACCACTCTACATTAATCTTGCATTAACTAGGTAACCTTTTCACTTTTTCTTGGTTTTGCCGATTTTCATATTATAAGTTGTTGTATTCTCTTGTAGCCCTGAAGAAGAAGTCGATAGACTTCGAAACGTTGGCCTTGTTTTAAGATTTTAATAAAGTTCTGTCCAAATACCCGATATTTGAATTCCTATAAAAATTAAATCCTTCAAATTCCTGTTAAAGTTATTTCACTTTTTAAACCCTTTGTTTTTTCTCAAAATTTTAATCATTCATTTAAAATTTAAACAGCTCCTTCTGGGTGTTGCAGTTTGTCAGTTGGTATATAAGAGCTAAATAGTCATGGCGAGCTCGTTCTCTTCATCGAATGTAAAATCGGCCCCAAATTGTGGCCGTCTCTCTACGATGACAGCTCTGTCAGCGATGCTACCCGGCGTGTCGTCCTTTCTGGTCAATCTGACGTTATAAGATTGAGTCGCTTCCTTGGCATGTGAATAAATTATTAGATGCGAAAGAAATAATCCGGTCCACTGCACCGCACCGTCTAGCGTTGCCTCAGTCTTGTTCTTTGAGACCAGACGAACGGTCAGACGATTCAAAAACCGGTCCAGCGTATTTTGCCGAAATGAGGAATCGAATTTCACCGTCCATTCCATCGATAAAGATTCGTCTCGACTGTCGATCACGTGAAATTAAAGCGGAAAAGTCGATAGTAGGTTGTCGGCGTTTCTCGCAGAGGTCGCTGCTGTACGGCTTTGTGCTTAAGCGGCAGAATCTGGATACGATTCGAAGCTACGAGGAGTTTTTGTGGTGCTTGCTGTATAATGCCAAATTCGGGTCGAATAAAAGAGATTCTAAAAGCCTGCATTAGACTAAATCAATAATGTAGGTGAAGAGGTTAGTTTTCTGAATGATAAATACAAGGAACAAAGGTTATCGAATCATATTACCAATTCCAGAACGGTTTTCCCGATCGGAACATAATTGAATAAGACAAATTCGAATGTGAAATGGATTCCGAAGCATTGTATTAAACGCATCATTAATTAAAACCTTTTGACATTGGGATATTGTATTTCGTACCGGTTTTCATTTTCTTAATGCATTCTTAATGTTATCTAATTAAAATGTATGCCGCGAGAGAAGAGAAAGATAGATAGCTTTCAAGGAATATGTTCGGGCCATTCATAATATGATAATACGTTGTCATGCGCTGCCTCATTTGTGCGGTGATTGTACTTTTTGAGGAACTGTTAATGGCCGAGAAGGGGAATACATTTTGCAAACAATTCCGAAACAACTATTGGCTGTTTTTTCGACAGGGTTAACTGTGATTTGGCTAAAGGTAGAAGCCATGTTGCTTTGATATTTCTGTTCAGGAAGCATTGACAAATTATCATGAAAATACTCACGCCGAAACAACCTTTAAACATTGTTGAAATTTATTTTCAAAGTCTGTGTTATATTCGCCAAGCTTATGGAGCACTTCTTGAAATTTACATAATTATCCATAAAAGCAGCTTATTCGTTGAACTATCGATAGATTTCGGACAACATTTTCCCTACTCGATGCAACAACAACAACCAGACAAAGAACAGTACGTACAGAAGAAAATATCGCTGCTGTAACGGATAGTGTTAGTGAAGACCTAGATTTGTCTATTCGTCGACGTTCACAAAAAGTTGGACTCTGTGCATCCACCACATGGAAAATTTTCCGCAAAGATTTTGGTCTACACCCATACAAGATCCAGCTGGTTCGAGAACTAAAGCCACTTGACCATAATAAGCGTCATTTGTTTGGTAATAGGGCCCTAGAACATCTTGAAGTTGTTCCACATTTTTTCGAAAAATTGTGTTTAGAGATGAAGCTCATTTCTGGTTGAACGGCTACGTAAACAAGCAAAATTGTCGTATCTGGAATGTAAACAATCCTCAAGAAGTTCTGCAGGTTCCATTGCATCCTGAAAAATGCAGTGTATCGTGTGCTTTACACGCTGGAGGCACCATTGGTCCATATTTCTTTGAAAATGATGCTGGAGCTAATGTTATAGTGAATAGTGCTCGTTACAGATCGATGATCAATGATTATTTGTTCCAAAACTTGAATGGTATCGACCCAGAAGTGTTTTGGTTTCAACAAGATCGTCCTTCACCTCATACTGCTACCGTAACAATATATTTATGGAACGAAAGATTTGGCCATAACATTATTTCGAGAAATGGTCGTAAAATTACATTTTCCGGTTCAAATTTAAAAAATCAAAAGATATTCCGCTGTGAAGTTTCTAGTTGATTGTTTCGACCCATCCTGCGAGCTGTGAGACCCAAGAACTACGCCCGATGATTTGTTAGACGCAGACGCGGCTTAACAGCAACAAAACGTTGATGCTCTCTCACGATATGAATGACCGAATGTCATGAGCTCAAGAGATGACTTATTTTCTTACGTTTTAATGTCCAGGCGCGTTGCGTCCTACATTATGCGAACTCCTACAAGGATAATTGACTCATCTTACAATAAACAAATCGAAGCGGGGGATATTTATTGCTAGGTACAACATTTATTGGCCGGCTAAGAGCAAGAGGCATATCGTTTCATGCTTTGATATGAATTATGAAATATAATGCTCGTAAGACTGTTTGATTAACGAGATGCTTTGGGGTATGGTACATGAGTCTGGAAGCGTTGGCGGACAAGATAATCCCCATTGCAACAATTCAATTAAAATCATTCATATCGCCCTATGAACGACGAATCAAATTTGGAATGTTCATTGGAATGCTACACGTCCGAGCTCGCGAGATCCCTTCAGAAATTGGGCTTTTTATTTCCATGATATCTCAGTTCGTTTGCGACTTAGACCAACAGTTTTTTTTGAATTAAAGCTTAATCATTTCTCTAGAATGTGTTTTACTGGCTTTTCCGTTTTTCTTCGTATACATATTAGAAAAAAAACCTGATGAGCTGTAATTTTATAAAAATCTGGACAAACGATTTTATTTCCATGATATCTCCGTCAATTTTCGGGATAAATGTATGAAATTCACAGTATACATGCGGAATAAATTTTGCAGAATGTGTATCAATCAGTTTTTCTGTTTATTGCCCCCCGAATCTTAAAATAAATTATAAAGTAGGAACTTTATTGGTCATATTTTAAACCAGGATTTTTCCTTATGTACGGAGAATAACTGAAAATCGAGTATTACAAATTCTAGAGAAATGATTAAACTTTAATAAAAAAAAATGTTGGTCTACGCCGCATACGAACTGAGATATCATGGAAATAAAAAGCCCAATTTTTGAAGGGGGCTCGAACGTGTAGCACCTCCCCTTAAGTGCGTTAATATTCATGTATGTTATCAATGTTTTGCAACACTGTTAAGCCGTGGGTTTGGGTTTTCAAGTGTTCAATAAAAAAGTACACTAAACTTCATTAATACTTCTAACGAATTATAAAAAGATTCAAATATTTTCGCAACAATAGATCCGGGATCATTGCCGATTCCTTTGACAGCTGCTGCCCGTTGACAGCAGCCATTTGTGCGCATAGAACGAACACTATGTCTTTTCATGCCGGGCAGTTATAAATTATTCTTGTTGATTTCTATTTTCGAAAATCCATAATGATGATCTTGTTTTGTTGCAGATATGGAAGAAGGAGACGTACCAATGCCGCCAAGCACAGAGTCCCACCACACGGCATTGAATTACTCTTCTCTGGCTACCGTGGTGGCCTCGGCTAACGGTCAAACGCCAGACTCCACCATCTCTTCGACTGAAACTCTTCTCAGAAACATTCAAGGTTTGCTCAAAGTGGCAGCAGATAACGCACGTCAACAGGAGAGACAGATCAACTACGAAAAAGGTACAAATAGCAACATGGTATATCTCCTGTCACTCGCGCAATATTATATGTATTTGGCTGCGACGCAAAGTCGTTGAAGTCCAGTTTTGAGCACAATCAAGAACTGATGACAGCGTGTATTGTACATAGAGTCGTTCATAGAGCGTCGTCCAATGAGAATATTATATTGTGAGATCGATATTGATTCTCGTTTTTGTAAATTTAACCTGAAAATTCATCACGTTGTCCAGTTTCCAATTATACATTTTTATAATTGACAGAATTTTTTATATCAGTCTGTCAAAGATATCCCGATTGTTGTTTTGATTACTGCAAAAGTTTATGTAATGGATTTGTAAAAAGACTTGTTAATTTAACTCGATGATAGCACTGTGTGCATAAGTCGAACTAGAAAAAATATATTTAGCATAGTTGTACATATATCCCTTCGACTATTTAACTGTGTAGGTTAACATTTTTTTAGTGGAATAACTGTTAGCTTTAGTGAGCCCGGCACTGTACTCATCTCTTCATCGAGACTGGACAGTGGCCAGTGATGGAATTTTATATTCTGTCAGTTAGTTTTGTGCCATTTCCCAGTGTAAGAGTAGCAGTTTATTTTGAACGAAAGTAGTTAATTTAACTTAAATATTTATATATTTAAAGCATATACATACCGAAAATTTTGATGTATTCTTAAGAACTTGTAAATATATGATACGAATATAGCAAAATTTTTTCGCACCAAAAACTCCAGTTGGAATTTTACATTTACTGAATTCAAGCTGATAATTAGATAGTAGGTTTAAATATGTGTGATGTACATGTTGATATTCCAAAATCGAAAATAAACCAAATTATGAATACTCTTGCGTTTTATTCAAACGAAAACCATTCTTGCTTTTTCAGTTCTAAAATTGGCTTATGTTTCGATATGGAAACAGTAAATAGGTAGGTGGCACTTTTTTTATTATTTCATAACTGATTAACAGAACAAAAAATTCCAGTACTGCTCATAACTTTTTATTGGGCGATATTCCACGAGGATAGCAGGAAATTCGATAAGGATTAAGGCATAGGTCTTAACCAATCTTAGAAAAATTAGTTTCTCCATCCAGCTTTTTTAAATCACCTTCTGTGATTTTTCTTCTACTCTTCCATTTTTGGCTTGTTTTCTACTTTCATAATTATTCCAAATTTAATTGTAATGAGATAGAGTCTTGCATGAAGATTTTCGATATAATATAAGCATTGAAACTGAAGATAAACAATTCAAAACTGAACAAAGTTAAATCTAACACAAATTAAAAATTCTGAAAATATTCTATTCGACATTATTGATATTCTCATTGGATGCAGCTCTAGAATATTTCTTTGAGATTCTGAGTTTTGGTGAATAGATGTATGAAAAAAAGAGCTGTCGAGGGACGACTGGCTGATGTTGATTGTTAACAAAAATATGGACGAAAAGATTGTTTACTACAGGAAATATTCAGGAGTCAGGACATAGCCAAAAAAACATTGAGATTTGAATACTAAGCAATGGAAATGAAGAAATGAACAAATTCGATTTCCAAGATTTTTCCTTGCACGCGCATCATTATTTTTCCCCAGCATGGTAATGAACCCATTCGAAATTGAAATCAAGATGTTCCAGAGGTAACGATCGCATTCAGAACACAAGTTTAATCGGGTAAAGTGGCCAGGTATTCCGGCCATAGTACCAATAATTTGTGTTAACACGGTCCGAGATCCTCTAGATGAGGCAGATAAACGCAGATAATATCTGCGATAACAACTCTCGGCGACTAGACTTGTGCGCCTCTCCAAGTCGCCGCCGCCTTGGATAACCGCAGAAGATAACTCCATTGAGACCGCCAATTTAGGTCCTACACGAAGATGCTGGAGAGTTATTCTCGTTTCGAGATTTTTCCACGTCTGCAATTCTTCTGATTCTTGCCACAAACGGAATAATTTAAAAAACAATGATTATAAATATACATGGTGATTCACTTAACTTATTAATAAGATAAATAATGAATTGAAAGAAATACTTTCTCAATTCGCAGTTCATTTGTTCGACCGGAAACGACAATAGTTTCGGATTTTCAAATAGAACACTCTGTATATAATCGAATTCCGCATGGAATTCTGAAGCTATACCATTTTGAATCGTTTTCATATACCTTCCATTTTTTTAAGAGATATAAGATTTATTCAAAAACTTTCGGCAGATTCGATGACTAACTAAAATGTTTGTATAAGCGACAATTATATTGATAACTGCCTTTGAAAGATGAATAAAATAATCGATTTGTATTTCTCTTATTTCGAAATAAAATTTGTCATATCAACATACGTGGAATTGTGGCAGCTCAAGATCTAGCAAACTGCAAATCTAGCCCATGTATACATTAAGGGGAAAGTATCACCTTTTGAATCGTGGTAAATCTCCATTCAAAAAGTGGTCTCTTTATTATTTACGACGTAGAGACTTGATTTTTTTTTAAATTGAGGTTGAAGGACGTCCCGAGGGCGAATAGTTTTCTTTTTTTCGATTTAATCAGTTTTTCAATTAAAAAAACAGCTTGAACTTCAGCGTTTTGGAAACTACACATAAAATTCTTTTTTCGACGGTTATTCATCATTTTTTGGAAAAAAACGCAAGTATTTGCCCTCGGCAATTTAATCTTCTATAAACTACAAAAATTTTCATGATGATAAGTTCAAAAATATAGCTTGTACTAATGAAAACGAAAAACATATTCAATAACCCCAGATCTAACGATTACCCTGGTTTTTTTAATTGAAAAACTAATTGAATCGAAAAAAAGAAAACTATTTGCCCTCGGGACATTCTTCAACTTCAATTTAAAAAAAAAATCAAGTCTCTACGTCGTAAGTTAGGGTAGTTACTCGTGAAATAAGAGACCACTTTTTGAATGGAGATTTACCACGATTCAAAAGGTGATACTTCCCCTTAAGTGATTTTTTGGGAGATATAGGAATTTTTTTCGAAAAAAAGCACATAAAATTCACCAAAATGCATGAAATTTTTATTTGAATCGATAGTATACGTTACATATAATTTAATGTTTGAGGATTATTTCATGCAAATGTTAACCACGGCTGCGCCTCAAATGATCCATCTGATGCTTAGTACAATTTTGACATACTCTTCCTAACATTTCGACCGGTATTTGAGAATAAATGCTCCAAATTCGTCTTCCAATGCGTCAATCGAAGCGGTCTTGCCAGTATAGACATAAGCCTCAACATAGCCCCAAAATAAATTGTCTAAAGGCGTTAAATCGCACGATCTAGGTGGCTAATTGACCGGTCCCAAACGTGAAATAAACTATTCACCGAACTTGCCTCTCAATTGGTTCATTGTTTCGCGTGCTATGTGGCATGGGGCACCGTCTTGTGGAAAACACAAGTCATGCAAGTCAAGCTCTTCCATTTTGGGCAAAAAATTTGGATATCATCTCACGGTAGCCTCCTCTTCAAAGAAGTAAGGTCCAATGATGCTACCAGCTCATCATCCGCACCAAGAAGTAACTTTTTCTGGATGCATTGGTAGATCCTGCAATGCTTCTGGCAGAACTTCACTCCAAAATCGACAATTCTGCTTATTTACGTATCTATAGAACCAAAAATTAGCTTTGTCGCTGAAGACTATTTTTTAAGCTTTTATTTAGTTTCACCTGTCCCGGTGTCTGTCTGTCTGTCTGTCTCTAATCAAATCTTGCAAGTTAAATATGACACACTTCTAAT
Organism: Adalia decempunctata; assembly: GCA_951802165.1. Taxonomy (NCBI): domain Eukaryota; kingdom Metazoa; phylum Arthropoda; class Insecta; order Coleoptera; family Coccinellidae; genus Adalia; species Adalia decempunctata. The sequence goes on from OX637699.1 coordinate 30,821,099, forward strand.
CGTCCGATTGATTTGAAATTTTGCAGGTGTACCTTATTCTGGTGACAATGCATCATGAAATATTTTTTTATAGAAAAAAAACAAAATGGCGGCTCCAAAATGGCGGGTGAGTTTTGTAATTATGATCCGATTCCATTCAAACTTAGTACCTGGGGGTATTTGGGTTCGAAAATGATGATACTCTTGTCAAAACTGGGAAATCCAAGATGGCGGCAACAATATGGCGGACCTGTTTTGTGACTATGATCATATTCTATTCGAAATTGGTATATGAAGGTTTTCTGGGTCGGAAATTACGATTCTTCAAAATCGAGGAATTCAAGATGGCGGCTTCAAAATGGCGAATGAGTGTTGTCATAAAAGCTTATCTTCAAAAATGTTTTTTGAGAATTAGGCTTGTTTCGATAAAAAATGGATGTTCTGTCAACTTTTCAAGAGCCCATTCACTGAAAATTCTGCATTTTGGTAGGTCGTCCGGCTTCAATTCTTGCACAAGCAGTATTTTAAAAAGCTTCACACCTAAATCCTCCCGCAAAATTCTCAACGTCGTTGAGTTACAGAAGCCCAATTGCTGCGAACGGCGCCGATCGATAATTAATGGTCATCACTAACACTGGCCGATACAGCTGCGATTTTTTCTTCAGTTCGCAGTGTACGTAAGCGTGTTGGTGGTTTAAGGGGAGGTGCTACACGTCCGAGCTCGCGAGCTCCCTTCATAAATTTGGCTTTTTATTTCCATGATATCTCAGTTCGTATGCGGCGTAGACCAACTTTTTTTTTAATTAAAGCTTAATCATTTTGTTAGAATATGTATTACTCGCTTTTTCGTTTTTCTTCGTATATCAGGAAAAAAACCTGGTGAGCTGTAATTTTCGGGATGAATCTATGTATTTTCAGTATACATGCGGAATAATATTTCGCAGAATGTGTATTAATCTTTTCTGTTTATTGCCCCCTGAATTTTCAAATAAATTATAAAGTAGAAACTTCATTGGTCATATTTTCAACCAAGTTTTTTTCCTGATATACGAAGAAAAACGGAAAAGCGAGTAATACACATTTTAGAGAAATGATCAAGCTTCAATTTAGAAAAAACATTGTTGGTCTACGCCGCATACGATCTGAGATATCATGGAAATAAAAAGCCAAATTTTTGAAGGCAGTTCGGACGTGTAGCACCTTTTGAAATGGAGATTTATCTCCATTCAAAAAGTGGTCTCTTTATTTCACGAGTAACTACCCTAATTCACGACGTAGAGACTTGATTTTTTTTAAATTGGAGTTGAAGAACGTCCCGAGGGCAAATAGTTTTCGATTTAATTAGTTTTTCAATTAAAAAAAACAGGGTAATCGTTAGATCTCTGCAATATTTGGGTTATCGAATATGTTTTTCGTTTTTCACGAGTACAAGCTATATTTTTGAACTAATCATCATGAAAATGTTTGTAGTTTATAGAAGATTAAATTGTCGAGGGCAAATAGTTGCGATTTTTTTCAAAAAATGATGAATAACCGTCGAAAAAAAATCATCAAGTGTAGTTTCCAAAACGCTGGAGTTCAACCTGTTTTTTATAATTGAAAAACTAATTAAATCGAAAAAATGAAAACAACATTGCCCTCAGGACGTCCTTCAACTTGAATTTAGAAAAAAAAAACAAATCTCTACGTCGTAAATTAGGGTAGTTACTCGTGAAATAAAGAGACCACTTTTTGAATGGAGATTTACCACGATTCAAAAGGTGATACTTCGCCTTAATGTCCAACAATGTAAATTTAACTCAGTTTAATTAAACTGAACTTTCTTAACAGAGCACGCATTTTGATGACGAAATTAAATGATTTTCAAGCGTTGTTCGTTTTTTGGAGGATTCATGGTTAAATTATAGACAAACTGAAGATGTTTGACAGAGAGACAAACACGAAACGTGCGTGAGCTGTCAAAATCAGTGATGCCGAAATGAAGATAGTTAAAAAATCACCCGTCAGACTCATGTCCAAGCAATAAGTTTGAGTAGCGTCGATTTTAATTAGGGCACCTGGACTATGAAGCATAACTTTATAGTCCAAAACCGAGCATAAATGTTACATTCTTTACATCTCGTCTCGAATTATTCGATGAATATCCGTAAATAAAAACTGGGAATTCATTTTCCATGTAATATAACCATATTTCATGATAAACCAGAAGAGGCACCTATGTTTCTGTTCAAGAATTAATAAACCATATGCATATTCGAACCATGTACAAAATCAGCGATGCAACGCGAGTCAAGAACTCATCCATAGAGGGAACCCATTCCTTACGACACAAAGATTTACGATTCGAACAATTATTTATCCCATTTGAAGCAATTATGAGTGTTTTTAAACGGGCATTCGATAAGTATCAGAGCCATATTTATGAAAATTTCTACGGGACCGAGACAAAGATGATTGCGACGATGCACACCGCAATGCCACTTATATTCGCTTTTATGCACGGTTTGGGCCGATGTGTATCAATTAAACCATTATGCTGTCATTACAAATCGAGCCTAATGATACAGGTGGTGTTCATAAGTCATTTCCACCGCTTTTCGACTTATTTAATAAAAGACCACGGTTTCCTGTTTATTTGATCAAGTTCGCGAGTGATGGACGAACGATAAAAGGGTTCCAATTTTTTTGTTACTCTTCGGTTCCATTCAGCTTTACGTTTATCGCCAATTAGCGGCTGTGTGTGCTGACCGCAGTCGGAATTTTCGGGTGCTCACTGCGGAACCAGTTGTTTTTCGGCGCATTCTTCGCAATCAAGGCGACAACTGCGTGCATGGAATTCGGTAAATTCTGTTTCATTACTTCTTCAGAAGGACCATGAGGAAGTTTATAGGTTTGGAGATTCAATGCGTACTCCCAGTTAATATTTCTCGTTCTCAACGCCGAATTCCAGGGCGGAATCCGATTAATACTGACTCACAAAGAAAATGCACACCCACAAGGTGCTGTTTAATTTTTTTTTTTTTGTAAAACATGGATAGTGTAGCAAGGAGTAAGTGATTAAATTAGGAGAAAAAATCGTGAAGGGTTTTTTCATGTAAAGATTTTTTGTTACTTCAATATTGTAGTCTTTTTTGCAATTTTCTCAAATTTTACAACAAACCAGCTGATCCAAAGTCGATGTTTAGTTGTTGTAAGAATGCCTAGAGCACGTGTACGCGGAATTTATCTCCAGCTAAGTGAATTTGAAAGAGGTCGAATTATTTGTCTACGGGAGGCGGGGTTGTCATTTCGAAAAATCGCCTACCATACGAACAGAAATCCAACTACTGTTATGAGATGTTGTCAAGCGTTTGATAATGCCCAAAATCGAAGAAGAGTAGGCATCGGACGTCAAAGGGCCACGAACGAAGTTCAAGATCGATGTTTAAGACTTATGGCCTTTAGACACCGATTTGCGACAACTCGATCTTTGGCTGATGAGTGGTTAGGAGAACCAGGCCCGCCGCTAGCTGTCTGAGCGCCCGCGTGCAAATACTGTTATGCCGCCCCCAATAGGGCGCTACATCAAGAGGGCGTATCCAGAGAGCTATTCGGGGGGTGAACTGATCTTGAGTGAAAAGCGGGAAAAGGGGGGGGGGGGTAGATCGTTTCCATTCGAAGATTTAGTGTGAAAAACTCTTTCCTGGGGGGGGTTTAATTACCCCCAGTACCCCCCCCGTAAATACTCCCCTGCGCTAAATATGCTGAGTCTTCTCTAGAAAGGATTCCCTCATTATGGTGGGAACAAAATAAAAAACCTATTGAATTATTGTTATATATACAGGGTGATTCACGGTGGATGGCACATTAGACGTTTCTGGAGAACCAGACTTCAGATCGGTCTGAAATTTTAATGGAATGCATTATCGGAACTGTTCTACCCAACTAAAATATTTTCGTCAATGCGGTGTTGCCACTTCTATTAGAAAGTAGTAGCAACTTTGCTTTTTCAAATGGAACACCCGGTATATTATATTATTTTTGGAATCTCCAACAACTTCTCGACAACTTTTATTGACATTTCTCTATACCTATCTGTTGGCGTTTTCGAAATATAAATCAATTTCAATTCTCTTCACCAGAAAACATGCCCTCTAAAAATGCTGATAACTTCGGGTTGAGAAACACTATGGCATTGAAATTTGGTTTGGAGTTAGGTGATACATAAATGCTTCCAACACTTCAGCCTGATTTACGTTACTTCAATACAGGGTGATAAAAAATACAGTCTTTTCGGTTGATTGAAAAAGTGACTGAAAGTTGTTTATTTCAAATGGAATGCCCTGTATATTATTGGAAATTCGGATAACTGATGAAATTCGCTTTAATTCTATGGACATCATGCAAATACCTAACTAGTCAAATTTCGGACTTATGAGCATTTATTTGTGAAAATGTCCCTTCAGAATGGCATTTCCATTCAGTATTTGGTAGGCAGGCCATGATTACTACTTGATAATACCTTGTGACATTCTCCTTATAATAAAGGCACCAAGAAACTTGAGAGTCAAACTATTTATATGAATTATTATCAAAAAGTAGAACAATCATGTCGAATACTTCAAAGTATGTTCGAATCGCTGGCCGTTCACTTCCAAGCACTTCAAAATGCGGGTGTTGACTGCTTTCGTCGTGGCAGATCGTATTTCTTTGAAATCCAAATCTTCAAATGCTTGGGCAATCCTTTTCGACAATTCATCTCTCGAATGCACGGGTGTTTTGTAAACTTTTTGTTTCAACATTCCCCACAGATAAAAATCTAACGGACTAAGATCAGGTATTCTTGCTGGCCAATTCCATGGTCCCAAGCGCCTTATCCACCGATCTTCAAAAAGTCTCTCCAGGTAATAATAATGAACAAATTCATGAGCACTTCGTTTGAATAGTTTTCTTCCATCGTTTCGAGGGCATTTGCAACTTCTGGAATGAAGAAAATGTCGAAATTCAAGCTTCTTGGTGCCTTTATTACTAGGAGAATGTCAAATAGTAATCATGGCATGCCTACCCAATACCGAATGGAAATACCATTCTGAAGGGACATTTTGACAAATAAATGCTCATAAGTCCGAAATTTGACTAGTTAGGCATGGGCATGATATACATAGAATGAAAGCGAATTTCATCAGTTTTCCGAATTTCCAATAATATACAGGGCGTTCCATTTGAAATAAACAACTTTCAGTCACTTTTTCAAGCAACCGAAAAGACTGTATTTTTTTATCACCCTGTATTGAAGTAACGTAAATCAGGCTGGAGTGTTGGGAGCATTTATGTATCACCTAACTCCAAACCAAATTTCAATGCCATTGTGTTTCTCAACCCGAAGTTATCAGCATTTTTAGAAGTCATGTTTTCCGTTGAAGAAAATTGAAATTAATTTATATTTCGAAAACGGCAACAGATAGGTATGGGAAAATGTCAATAAAAGTTGTCGAGAAGTTGTTGGAGATTCCAAAAATAATATAATATACCGGGTGTTCCATTTGAAAAAGCAAGGTTGCTACTAATTTCTAATAGAAGTGGCAACACCGCATTGGCAAAAATATTTTAGTTGGGTAGAACAGGTCCGATAATGCATTCCATAAAATTTTCAAACCGATCTGAAGTCTGGTTCTCCAGAAACGTCTAATGTGCCATCCACCGTGAATCACCCTGTATAATTATATTATTGTTATTTCTATTCATAAAATTGAAAAATCATATAGATACACACTCAAATATTTATCTAAAAAAATTTCACTCTTCTCGCTTTTATATTTGCGAAATCTTCTATAATCTTAGTCACATCCAATCTATCCAAAATTTGGTGTTCAATTGAAATTATAGCTAAATTACTTAATCTGTGTTGGAGCATAGTGGATCTTAAATAATTCTTGATAATTTTTAATTTTGAAAAAGATCTTTCTCCAGATGCAACTGAAACCGGCAACTGCGGAACTTCGGGGGGCGGCAGTGCCCCTCCCGGAAATATACCTGAAAGAAACACTGCAGTGAATTCACTGAATTCCGTGGATATACGGAAATTATCGATGTTGGCCGCCTGTCCTCCCGATCCTTCAGAGAAAAAGTCTCTCTAAGGGGGATGGGGGGATGGGTTGACCTTGCCGCCCTCAATGTTGAACGGAGTTAGAGAAATTTCAAAGCAGTTGGCAAAGTTTCGATCGCATATAGCAAAATTTCTATGTTTCTATGACAGTTGGCAAAATTTTAAAGCAGTTGGAGTTGGAGTTGGAGTTGGACAACCGCCCCCCCTTTTTTTCTTCCCCCCCCCCCCCGCTTACCACGTTGTTTGTCCCCTCCAAAAAAAATTCAATTTCACTGGATTTGCCGCCCCCCTGGACTTGCCGCCCTTGTGCCGAGCACGCCTTGCACGACCGCTTACGGCGGGCCTGAGGAGAACGAGGCCATCCTGTAACTCTGCGAACGGTTCACCGCCGGATAAGGTCTTTCGGACTGCAGCATTATCGACCCCATCTTGTGGTACCTCTGACGATTGAGCATCGCCGACAACGATTACAGTGGTGCAGAGAACGTCTACCTTGGAATGTGGAATGGCATCAGGTCATGATTTCTGATAAATTTCGACTCTCATTGGGTGCACATGATGGCCGAAGAAGGGTTAGACGACGTCGGAGAGAAATACGTGAACCTCAGTTTGATGTTGAGCGTCATGTACACCGGAAAGTAGGCGTTATTGTATGGGGTTCTATGGCACATGCAAGTAGGTCATCTTTAGTCTTCATTCGAGGTAACATGACAGCGCTGCGTTACCTTCAAGAAATAGTGGAGCCATATCTTCTCCCCCACCTTAACCGGCTCGAGAATCCAATATTTCAGCAATAAAATGTTCGACCTCATGTTGCCAGAGTTAGTTTAAACTTTTTTGAAACGACCCATGTGAATCTTTTGCCATGACCGCCTAGATCTCCCGATCTTTCGCCCATAGAACATGTTTGGGACATCATGGGTAGAAGGCTTGGAAATTTACCCCAGCCCCTACGAATTTTGGCGGCTCTGAGACATGAAGTACAGGTAGCTTGGGATAATATCCCTCAAGAAGAAATAGACCATCTTATTGCATCAATGCCAAGACGTGTTGGGGAGTGTATAGATAATCCCAGTGGACAAACACATTATAAACAAATTAACTAGAAAAAATTGAAAACCCTTTGTATTTTTATTAAATTTCAATCATTTACTCCTTGCTATACTCTTGTTTTACAAAAAAAATCAAAATTTCAACAGCTCTTTCTGGGTGTTGCAGTTTCTTCATCAGTAAGTATATATGTGAAGATTCATGGTTTTGTAAACTCACTGCATTGTTGGTACATGAAGAAAGTACTAAAAATAACCAGCAAAATTAGAATAAACCCCAAAACATGCTAATGAGCGAATCTCATCCATATTGTCTTATACACATCGTGCAACGTTCGACATTTCGATTTAATTAGGCTTCATAAACATAGCACTTGGGTCTCTGTAAATCTCTTGGTAGTGCAAACACACATGGCCCGCTAGTTCCCCATACACGAGTCCATTATATGCAAATGTGGCAGCCGCTAATGAGGTTAGCGTTTGGAGATACAGATCCCGCCGCATTCAGAGATGGCCGGGCAAAAAGAAAAGCTCTCTGTACGTTGCGCGCTATCTGCTAGCATCGGACTCGCCAAACAGATATAAAATGGGTTTTGTTTACAACTTAATTAAGATTATTGGATGTTTTTGCGTAGGTGACTGCTGGAGGTTGCTCCGGGGAAAGCGTTCACCTCTGGATTGTTGGGGAAAGGCCATTTGAATGGTATCACCGATATACCACGTCGTTACTGCAGAGGCTTTGTCGCTGATAAGATTCCTGGGAACAAGAATTTCGATACGACCCCAAATATACTAACTGACAAAGAAACTGAAACACCCAGAAGGAACTGTTTGATTTTTTTTGGTAAAACATAGGTAGTATAGCCAAGAGTGAATGATGAAAATTTGAAAAAAAAAACTGAAGGGTTTACAATTTTTTTTAATGAATTTGATAATAATGTGTTTGTCCACCGCGATTATCTATACACTCCCCAACAAGTCTTGACATTGTTGCAATTATATGGTCTATTTCTTCTTGAGGGATACTATCCCAAGCTATCTGTACTTCATGTCTCAAGGCCGTCAAAGTCCGTGGGGGCTGGGGTAAATTTTCAAGCCTTCTACCCATGATGTACCAAAGATGCTCTATGGGGGATAGATCGGGGGATCTGGGCGGCCACGACAAAAGATGCACATGGGTCGCTTCAAAAAAGTTCGAACTAACACTGGCAACATGAGAGCATTATCTTGCTAAAATATTGGATATTGGTTGCTGTATAAACTCGCCTTAACTGATGAAGAAACTGCAACACCAAGGTAAAAAAAAACTGGTAAACCAAAAGTGTAGCAAGGAGTAAATGATTAACATTAGAAAAAAAACGAAGCGTTTTCAATTTTTTTCAGTTAATTTGTTTATAATGTGTTTGTCCACCGGGATTATCTTTTCACCCTCCAACACGTGGTCTATTTCTTCTTGAGGGATACTAACCCAAGCTACCTGTACTTCATGTCTCAGAGCCGCCAAAGTCCGTGGGGATGTGGTAAATTTCCAAGCCTTCTACCCATGATGTACCAAACATGCTCTATGGGCGAAAGATCGGGGGATCTGTGCGGCCATGGCAAAAGATTCACATGGGTCGCTTCAAAAAGGTTTAAACTAACTCTGGCAACATGAGGTCGAGCATGTTCTTACTGGAATATTGGATTCTCGAGCCGGTTAAGGTAAGGGAGAACATATGGCTCCACTATTTCTTGATTGTAACGCAACGCTGTCATGTTATCTCGCATGAAGATTGAAGGTGGCCACTTGCATGTGCACTAGCACCCCATACCATAACGCCTACTGTCCAGTGTACATTACGCTCAACATCAAACTTAAGTTTTTTTCTCCCCGACGTCATCTAACCTTCGGCCATCATATGCACCCAAGGAGAATCGAGATTCACTAGAAACGACGACCTGATGTCATTCCACATTCTCTGCACCACTGTAATCGTTGCAGGCGATGCTCAACCTTCAGAGGTAACACAAGATGGGGTCGATAATGCTGCAGTCCAAAAGACCTTATCCTGCTGTAAACCGTTCGGACAGTTACAGGATGGCCTTGTTCTCCTAATCACTCATCAGTCAAAGATCGAGTTGTCGCAAATCGGTCTCTGATGGCCATAGAGTTAGACGTCGATCTTGAACTTCATTTGAGCCCCTTCGACGTTCGTTTCCTACTCCTACCCTTCTTCGATTTTGGGCATTATAAAATCACGCTTGACAACATCTCATAACAGTAGTTGGACTTCTGTTCGCACGGTTAGCGATTTCTCGAAATGACAACCCCGCCTATCGTAGACCAATAATTCGACCTCTTTCAAATTCACTTAGATGGCGATAAATTCCACGTACACGTGCTATAGGCATTCAAACAACAACTAAACATCGACTTTGGATCTTCTCGAACAGCTGGTTTGTTGTAAAACTTAAAAAAAAAAATAGCAAAAAACGACTACAATAATTCAGTAGCTGAAAATGTTTACATGAAGAAACCTTCACGATTTTTTTCACAAATTTTAATCATTTACTCCTTCCTATACTATCCATGTTTTATAGGATCTACTATCGGCTTTTATAGGAATCTAATAATAATAATATTTATTGATCCTCTAGGCTAGCTTTTCTAGATAGGACAGGTCATGTTGAAAGAAATAGTATAAAAATATCACACAATCGGAAAATACAATAATTGAAGAGTTAAAATGTATACAAACAAAATACACAATGTACGTCCATAGGCTATAAATATAAAATAATATAAAAAGTCATAAACATTTTACATATCGCAATCGTTCAGAAAATCAGAAATGGTATAGTAACATTTTGACAATAACAAACATTTTATGGCATCCTTAAACTGAGCCTTACGTAAGTTTTTGAATTTGATAGAAAGGTGGTTATAAAACTTGATTCCCTGATAAATAGGTGACAACTGGTATTTTGATGTTCTGTGCCCCTGGAATAATAAAGGTCTTTTAGAATTACGTGGTTCTCTTATTGAACAACCTAAGTTTTCGCTTCTTCTGTGAAGCTTCCTCAGAGGTCTGAAATGACAAAAAATTACAAAAACTAAATCTTATTATAGTGATTGGGTCGAAAACTCTACCAAGATATCTATGTTTTACCAAAAAAAAAAATTGAATTTATACAGCTCATTGTGGGTGTTGCAGTTTCTTTGTCATTCAGTATAGTATACGTGTAGTTTTTGATATTCCAAGATATGGGATGAATAGTGTACAACATTTTGGAACAATGTTCAAAAAAATCCCTGTCGAAACACAAATGAGTTGAATAAAATAACCGACCGAACACAAAACACAGGCCAGACATCTGTACATCAAAATTCCGATCCGAGCGGATAAGGCCGAAAATAACCAATCAATCCGACGTTAAACCAGTTGCCCATACCTGCCAGAAATTTACATCGAATCCATACCGTCATATGTTAGGAAAAAAAATTATAAATAAAATATAATATTGGTGATGAATTTCATTCTATATCATTATTAGGTTTCACGGAGAAAACACTAAATTATACAGCGTGGATAGACTCAGAGATCATTACATTGTGTTAAATGCGTACAAACAGACAAAATAAGATTTTATCGTTCAACCCAGCCCGAAGGAACAATTATGACCATTCCGATATCGGAAACTATCGGCAGAGGGTGATCGAAACATGTTCTTCATAATTCAGACGGGTCTTCATCGTTTTGCCTCATTCTGGTCAACTGTGACGGCACAGGAGCGGCTCGAGGCCCAATTCACCAAACTATACCAGAAAACCCAAGAAACTAAGGAAAATTGACGCTTATAGTGCCAGTACTATACTATACAGTATTAACATTAATAATTCTACCGAATCATGGCGTAGCCCAAATTCCTCATGAAGATGCTTGGTGGTCTCCTGTTCACTTGTTTTTGTATCAACAACCTTTCGAATCGTGAAATTGTAATTCCCCATAAAGGTAAATAATCGAACTTTTTTGTATCGCCACAGTTTCACGCTTCTATTAGAATTGCTGGGTGGTCTTTCAATCCGTAGTTTGAATTATTTGAGAGCTACTAATCGTCTCAATTGTTTGCTTTTAGGAATATTGAATTTTACTCGTGGAATTAATTGGTTCCAAATAATTTTATTTGAAGACAGCTTCACCCAGTGTTTTAAGTTGCATTCAGTATCTAGAAGGAAAATTATATTTTTTTTCTTAGAATTTGAAGCGGTTTTGATGTCAGAGCAGCTGAAGACATTTGTAGTGGTCCGGTCCTGTCCTAATCGTTTATACATGCATCAATCGAGAAATGGATATTCAAAAACGATATTATAACTCTTCTGGTTTGATATGTCAGGTGCCTTATTTTGCCATTGACTTGTATCGATCATCTTTGGTATTAAAATTTTCGTTTAATCGTTCAAATAGATTGAATGTTCCATCGAATTGGTTTAACCTCAGGGAAATTATTTCTGTAATCCACGATGTCTTCCTAATGACACCTAGCGCTAAAGTAATTTGAATTTTCAAATAAGCAGTTGATTATTTATGAAGGGTTCACCACAAGGACTTGAGATCAAATATGATACTATGTAGAAGTATTACTCATGACGATTATATTTTGACATATACTCTCTGTATAAAAAGTACCCGGAAAATGTTATTTAAATGAACCGCCAAAAAGGAATCGGTAATTTTTTTTTTCTTAAAGTTGGTAGGACCTTCCTTTATTACCAAGCCAAATTTGAGCGCGATCTGTCAACTAGTGTGTTTACAACAGCTGTCAGTATCAGTCGACCTCAAAAGTGCTCTGCGAATTTTACAATGGAAAAAATAGTTGATCAAAGAGTTTGCCTCAAATTTTGTCTTGCAAACGAATTTTCTTGTGCCGATTCATTGAAAATGTTAAAAAAAGCCTTTGGTGATAATTGTATGTCAAAAACACAAGCATACGATTGGTACAAATCATTCAAAGACGGTCCGAAAAAACCACGTCAAAGTCGATCGAAAATTAAAGTTTTGCTCACTGTTTTCTTCGATTATCGTGGTGTTGTGCACTCAGAATTTCTTCCTGAAGGACAGACAGTGAATAAGGAGTATTACTTGGGTGTATTGAGGCGTTTGCGTGAGAATGTTCGTCGTAAACGGCCAGATTTATGGAAAGACAATTCGTGGATTTTGCATGATGATAACGCGCCGTCGCATCGAGCCATAATTATTAAGGAATACAAGACCAAAAACTCAATAAATACCATCGAACAACCGCCGTATTCACCTGACTTAGCTCCGTGCGACTTTTTTCTATTCCCAAGACTCAAATTGCCCCTACGTGGAACGCGTTTTGAGTCCATTGAAACCATCAAAACAAATTCGCAACGAGAACTGAAGGCCATACCTTTGGCGGCGTATGAGCGGTGCATGGAAAAGTGGGTTCGCCGATATCATAGTTGTATTGTAAGCAATGGGGACTATTTTGAAGGAGACAAAATAAATATTGATGATTAAATTTAAATTTATGTGTTTTTTTTACAATTCCGGGTACTTTTTATACAGAAGGTATATCTTCCAAATGTGTATACTCCATTCACAATTATAAAATCACAACTCAGGCCTTGGAAATTTGACACATTCCACTCTGTATCGATGTTATGACGTTTTTCAAAATATTTTTATGTTTCAAGTCAACACTATGTTGCCCTTTCTACATTCTTAGCGTATTTCTCAGAATGTGAATTTATTCGGAAAATGAATGAATTGGAAAAGATGTGTTTTGGACGAAAATAATTGACGTTTATATGAATTGATAGAAAGGATTCCTTTTCTAGTTATTTGCATGAAAAGTACAAGAGATCACTGTTGAAATATATTATTTCTCGCCATGGAAGAAAATTGCATTGCTTTCACATAATTTTCATATGCATGCTTGTGAAGATTTAATGTTTATTATCCTCTTGAACTGAAAGTTCGAGACTTGACGACATCAATTGTTGATTCTAATCAAGAATTCATTAGGAAAAAATCAACCCAAAGATATAAGATGAATTGATGGGTAATTACAAGAATCAAGAATAATGTCAATTTTATTTTGTTGATAACTTTCTTAAAATCAATGTTGGGGTATAAAACTCGGCTGCGTTTGTTCAAACAACATCTAAAGAAGACATTTTACACCATCTCGACCTTTGAAAAGCGTTTCTTATAGGAGAATTAGGTCTAAGTTCCACCTCATTAGTGAGGTACCTAACTTTTGCAAATCTGCTCAGATATCGCCAAATTTCTTGGAAAACCTGAAAAATATCATCCTAATCGACCTCTCAAGGCTCCATCCTATCCATCTACTGCGATATCTGACCAAATAACTGCTTTTTCAACGAAATTCCCGTGTACCCCTTTAACCTCGAAATGTAAACATTCGTCCTGGTCTTGAAAATCGTCCTCACGCTCCAAACTGGTGCTAAAAACAATAAACATACGTTAATCTTAGATATTCGACGAAAAACTCCCCTGCAAATATCGATTAAATTCCAAAAATCGGCGAACAATTTGTAAACCTAACAAAATGTGGAATATCTTTGATACTTTTACTTTGATGTAAACAAAGAAACTGGCAACGTCGTTTTGTCATTAACGATATTTCCTTTTTTTCATCATACGTTCTGTGCTTTTCATCAGGTGCACCAACTCCCGAAAACGAAACCATGACCTCCTATGTGATTAAATAAAAGTGAATGGAGTAGGTATAGGTAGTAGTATTACTCATGACGATTATATTTTGACATATATCTTCCAAATGTCTACCTAGTGACATTTCTACCTTTTCAAATATTACATTTGTGAGAAGGTTTGGTTTTTATTAGAAAACTCTTCTTTCAAAAAATAGAATTCAATTTCGTGTTCCGAAGAGATGGACAAAGTATACATCGTCTAAATTCAGAACAATGTTTGTCCTCCCCATCGCTTTCGTCGACCTGTTCAAGTCGTTAAAAGTTTATAACCGATGTTATTATTAGCGCAGTTCTTTATGCCTTGCATTCATCCGCATATTCGGTATTAACATTGCTCATTTAATGCTATTCCATCTCCGAAAAATACGATGACAGTCCCTGGTATTATTGGTTCAACCATAAATTGGCGATATTAATACTTAAATTATTAATTTATTGCTACATTCGAATGGTCCATTATACGCCCTGCTTTATTCCATTCTGAATACTGGCATCGGTTGGATAAAGTGAAAACCATAAAATTTTAATTTGACCAAAGAGTTGGCTCGAAAATGTATCATCATTAATTATGGAATTTAACAAAGGGCTCGACAATGCTCATGAACATACAGTTCTCCCTTCGAACAATACTTCATTGGTATCGATTATACTGCAGGGCAACCTCAAATAAAAATTTACTCCAAAATTATCCAACACCTAAGGATTGATCGATATTATCGAAGCCTTATTCGATCTTTTAGGTCATTGAAATCAAGGGGTTTTAGTTTTGCACACAATGCTCTTCACATATCCCCATGAAAAGAAGTCAAATGAGGTAAGATCAGGAAACCGCGCTGGCCATCCGATTGTTCTCGTTTTCCTATCCACCGATTCGGAAATATTGCGTCGAGGTACTTGAGAAAGGGGCTTATGATGGTTTCGAACATTTCCTGCCCAAACATGAAACTTTTGAGGGAATTGCCGTAGCGTTAAATTTGGCGATTGGTATGGTCTTTGAGAGGAATCGTTTTCCAAGAGCTCCTTTGCCTTAACACCATAAAGCAACTGGCCAGAGGCAATAATGCACTCTGTTATGAGTGCCAGGGCATTGTGGTGTCTCATTTTTGCCTCTGGCCAGTTGCTTCATGGTGTAACGGCACTTTCAGGGCCAGCAGAGATCCCTGGCAATGTGATTCCAGGGACCTCAGCGTTACACTCCGAGACAGATGCCTGATATACGTCTCGACGGTCATATGAATATGATTTTGGCATTCTGCTACGAAACCCCAAAATCAATAAGTGTAGTTCTGAATATGTGACCTGGTAATTTGATATCAACTAAGCAGAGCACGAGATAGTTTTTCAAGTGCAAAATCGCGTAATTTTGCCCTGTTGAATATGGGATCAAAATCTACATCTTTCTTCCAGACAGATTTCAACAATATTTCAAAGATATTATTCGAGAAAAATGCCTGATATACGTATCTACGACCGCAGAATGTTTGAAATCATAAGAAACGATTTTGTCATCCTCCTATGAAACCGAAAATCAAAAAGTTTAGTTCTGAATATGTGACCTGGTGATTTGAAATCAACTACAAGCAGAGCATGAGATATTTTTTTCAGTGAAAAATCGTGCAATTTGTTCCTCCATTGTAATATGAGATCAAAAACTACATCTCTCTTCCAGATTTCAACAATACTGCAAAGATAGTATTCGAGAAAATAGCCTGATATCCGTCTCGACGGTCTGATTGAAATCATAAAAATTAGAGTTTCATTTCGCTAGAAACTCGAAAAGCATCAAGTTTAATTTTGAGTGTGTAACCCGGTAATGTGATATCAACTTAGCAGAGCACGGGAAATATCTTTAGAATGCAAAAAAGGTAATTTTTCTCATTCCACTGTAGAATAAGGGATCAAAAACTACCTCTCACTTCTAGACAGATATCAACAATAATACAAAGATAGTATTCGAGAAAAATGCCTGATATACTTCTCGACGGCGGCACATAAGAATTAGATTTTCTCATTTTGCTACGAAGCCCAAAAAGCAACTGGGGTAGTTCTGAATATGTGACCTGGTAATTTGATATCAACACCAGAGAACGAGATATTTTTTCCAAATGTGAGATCGCGAAATTTTTTCTATGCGCTGTTGAATAAGGGATCAAAATCTGCATCTCTCTTCCAGACATATTTCAACAATACTGCAAAGATAGTATTCGAGAAAAAATGCCTGATATACGTCTCGACGGCCGCAAAATGACAATTCATCATACCAACACCTCTAGATAGTCGCAGGGGTGGATATTTCAATTCCAATTTTAATTACAGCGATCATATCCGATAACCCCGTGGCCCAACTACATCGCATTCGTCATCTAAAACCCATTTCAGACGGGGATCGTGGCGGGATGCTGAGGGAACGAAGGAGAGCTGTTAACCCTCTTAGCAGTAAATCAGATCAACTGCTAGAAGGATTGTATTTAGTATATTTGTATTTGGAACGGGCTACATCGCTGCTCTTGCCGGTTCCATCCTAAGTAAGCGCCTTCGGCAGCGCGCTAAGAGTAACAGCTCCGAATAGGGCCGAGTTTGAGATTCCATAATCCAAACACCCCCAGGCGTTGTGATTCCACAGCCACACTTCGAAACAGTCGACCAATCAAGTTCAGATCATGCACAGAAACTGCCAATTAAATCTGTGAATGCGACTCATTAGCATCAGTTAATTAATGGACAAATGGAAAGGAGGACATCGCTGCTTGCAGCTCAATCAAGACTAGATCTTTTTTTTAAATCAAAGAGATTTTTGAATCTCAGAGCTAAACCAATAATTTTCTTCCTTCAAATTTTCGTATTGGTTGTCGAGATGTGTTCTAAATAGTTTGATCTCGATTAAATATCTTTGAAGTTCAAACGAATGTAGTTACGACCTACGCATTGCGAAGAATGTCACGATAATCCACCTGGATGACCAACTTTTCCAAATTAATTTATGGAATTCCAAGCTATTATCAATGCTGATGGAACCAATAGTGCGATCTACTTTTTGATATGTTGAACTTTGAAATTGGAACTGTGAATCTATAACTTTCAGTTTCACGAAGTCTAACTGGCTTATGGAACCACATTGTGTCACTTATTTCCAAGAAAGATTATTTCTCTAACCGCCCAAAGAGCTCTTGAAGTCATCACAGATGTCACTACTCTACATCTAGTGATCAATGGTGTAGCCCATGAGGCTATCCTTAGAATATCTAGGAAGGATACATGTTATGAGAGAATTAAAAGTCAGAGAGTTAGGTACTATTAAAAAAGTGAGCATTGAGAAGAACTTTTACACGATAGAGGAAGAATAATTGGAAAAGGTTCTTGGTCACTCAGGAATCAAAGGAGACGAAGAGGCCAACACACTAGCAAGAAAGGAAGCACAAACGCCACCAACTGGCCAAGAATCTTTTTGTGGTATAGGACTATAGGCGAATGCCTATACAGGGTCTTTCACGAGGAACCTCACCCATATTTATACGGGAAACTACTGAACGTATTTTCATGAAATTCAGCACTTATAAGTATTTCACGATGCTGATGAAATCTAAAATATTTTCAAAGCATGAGCACCTCCGGTTTTTCCGGAAATGACGTCAACTTCCGTTTTTCAAATTAGAACACCATTTTTTTATTGCAGAAATAGATTCCTTAGAAAATTTCAAGTTATTTTGATGTAACATTTTTCAGTTCTGGTTGGAAAATTCTCTCTGAGCGGGAAAATTCGAAAAAAAAATCGAAAATGGAGCTCCGCTGAAACAAGAATAACTTCGAGGTTTTTGGATGGAAAATTTTCACTTTTCGGATTTTTCAAGATGTAAAATTGATGTATCCACTTTAGAAATCGAAATCGCGATTCATGATACAGGGGGTGAAAAAATCGCTTTCAAAGTTAGGGATGACAAAATCGTGAAAAATCATTTTTTTCAAATTAGAACCCCATTTTTTTATGGCAGATATTGAATCTACGTTAAAAAATAATGTGAGTGTATGCATCACACCCTTGCCCTAAAGTGGATATTTTCTGAGTTATTCACAAAAAACTGTTTTTCGTCTTGAATTTTCAGCTATTACTTTTCCGTTCACGCCAAAAAGATGAAATTTTCAGGAACTGTTACTTAAACCATGTTTTAGATTTTACCACCCTAATATGCAAGAGAAAAAGTTACAGGTTGTTCCTAAATAGATGGCGAATTTGGATTCGAATTTGTATCGGAAACCTCTTTATTTCAACTAATCGGCCATCTGTTTTCTCTCCAGTGATAAATAAATAATTCCTTATGAACCATATGCGAAAACTTACCATGTTTTACATTCTTTTTTTCAATGATAGATATCATTAATTACATGCTACTGAATAAAGACGAATTTGGCAGATGTAATTAATGATATCTATCATTAAAAAAAAGAATGTAAAACATGGTAAGTTTTTGCATATGGTTCATAAGGAATTATTTATTTATCACTGGAGAGAAAGCCGATGGCCGATTAGTTGAAATAAAGAGGTTTCCGATACAAATTCGAATCCAAATTCGCCATCTATTTAGGAACAACCTGTAACTTTTTTCTCTTGCATATTAGGGTAGTGAAATCTAAACCATGGTTTAAGTAACAGTTCCTGAAAATTTCATCTTTTTGGCGTGAAGGGAAAGAAATAGCTGAAAATTCAAGACGAAAAACAGTTTTTTGTGAATAACTCAGAAAATATCCACTTTAGGGCAAGGGTGTGATGCATACACTCACATTATTTTTTAACGTAGATTCAATATCTGCCATAAAAAAATGGGGTTCTAATTTTGAAAGCGATTTTTTCACCCCCTGTATCATGAATCGCGATTTCGATTTTTAAAGTGGATACATCAATCTTACATCTTGAAAAATCCCAAAAATGAAAATTTTCCATCCAAAAACCTCGAAGTTATTCTTTTTTCAGCGGAGCTCTATTTTCGATTTTTTTTTCGAATTTTCCCGCTCAAAGAGAATTTTCCAACCAAAACTGAAAAATGTTACATCAAAATAACTTGAAATTTTCTAAGGAATCTATTTCTGCAATAAAAAAATGGTGTTCTAATCTGAAAAACGGAAGTTGACGTCATTTCCGGAAAAACCGGAGGTGCTCATGCCTTGAAAATATTTTAGATTTCATCAGCATCGTGAAATACTTATAAGTGCTGAATTTCATGAAAATACGTTCAGTAGTTTCCCGTATAAATATGGGTGAGGTTCCTCGTGAAAGACCCTGTATAGAGAGTTTTTGGAGAGGATAGAAACTGAAAGAGAAGCACTCTGGAAGAATCTTTCAGGAATGGATCAATCCAAAAAGTGCCTTCGGCATTTTGAAAGTGTAAGAATTAAGAATTAATTGGATCTCAGTAAGAATCAAATTTACCTCCTTGCTGGCTCCTTCACAGGACATTGGCTTCTTAGGAAGCCAAGGAAGAATATTCCCTGAAATTTTCTTCCATATAAATGAAACAAACGAATGTTTTCCTCGAAATATTTTGTTCTGATCAGACCTCTTCCACATAAAGTCTCTGATTTGATATTGCCGTCTATTGAGCCGGCCGACTGTAGAAAGTTATTACGGGATACACCCCACACATTACAAGATTAATTTCTTTTCGGTCCAATAATTCAATTAAATCAAAACCCCATATCGGGTTGTGTTATGTTAACGAAACTTGTCGAAAGCTCTCGGAGTTTCTTGTTTTCGAACAAACAGCAAGTTCGTGGAACAAATCTTTCGGTTTACTCTCAGGGTTCAAAATTGACTTCACAAGTTCAATAGGAGGATCTAGGTTGAAATTTGAATAAGACGAGAGGCATTGGGATCGAGGAATATACTTCGAAGTTTCACGCTGTTAAAATAACCGTTTTATATTTTTATGATTTCGGTGTATTTTCACTTTTCGAACTTGGCAAAGACGGATTGGCGGTGAAATACACTTACTGACGAAGAAACAACACCCAGAAGCTGTTCAAATTTTATTTTTTTTTGTTGGTAAAACAAATCAGTTTGACATTCAAAGGGCATCAATATGAGGGATGGAACTTCTGAAAGAGTCAATATACCACCTGCTGAAATATTTAAGTTCTGTGCAGCTTAGCTGGTTCTCTATTTTTCCTTGGACGTGCCTAATGACGTTTCCACAGGAAAATAACTCAATGAGTTCCTCCCCAAGTTGAATCCATTTGGGAGAAGAATCCAATTAGAAGGGAAGAACAGATATCAATTACAACTAATGTCTGCTTTAACTGAATTATTCACATTTAATTGGTCCTACTCATCAAAAAGTTGGCGACTTCTGTTACAAATTATAAAATATTCAAGAATTTCCTGCGGCTTCGGTTCTCATTTCTTTTTAGTGTTATGGCGCACCGCATCTTGTGTCGTCCTTCTCGCCACCGATATCCTCCTTAAGACCAAGGATATAAAAAGCAGACAAGTAAGGTGGGAAGTTTTGGTCCCAGATTAGCCATTGTTCCAGAACGGCTGGGGTGATAAGAAGCGGGGTGAATAAAAAATCAGCTTATTGCTCTAATATCTGCAAGGGCAATTATTGTAAATTGCGAACGAGATATCGCCGTAGATTTCTTCCGTCACCGGCGATATAATTCCTTGTTTTATTGCTAATTGCTCCCTGGTCGATTCCTAATTTTCATATTTCCTTCCGCCACATTTACCCCGCTGAAACATCTGGATAGCGCTCTTGCTGAATTTCAGAACTTTTCTTCGGTTTCTAAGTTCCTTCTGGTTCATATCTGCTTAACTTTTATTTCGATTGAACTGAATTTCGGTTGATTGGTTAATCTATTCGTGGTGCATATTTCTCAATCAAAACGTTTTCAATAATCCCCCTGGTATAAAAGTTACAGCGGAGCCGACTCATAAATCCACGCAAAAATACCATAAATATGAACGGTCCATAATTTCAAAAGAATCGATCATTTTAGAAAATTAAACTATTTTTATGTTTTTTTTTTCATGAAACGCACCGTTTTCGAGTTATTCCTAATAATTGTATATGATGAAATTCGAGGAAAAAATCATGAATTACATGGATAATCAGGATGCTTCCCTGCATAAAATATGATCGAATATTATTACTTGTCTGATATCTAAACAAATTAACAATGTTGTCAGAACGTTTATCAACTTCCATCTAAATGATGGAAAAACGTTTGATGTAGCGATATGTAATAATAAAATCCCACAAATGTGGGGAATACCAAGGATCATGAAATTACATACAGGGTTGGGATAAAGTTTGGCACCAAATTAATATATTTAAAACGGAACGAACGGTAATTTTGAAATTTGGCAGCTGAGTGAATGGCAAGCACTTCGAACATTTAAAATGATTTTTTTTTAATTATTTTCAATAATTTTTTTCTACTAGTAAAAGCCCTGTATTTCTTCTCTTTATAGATTTTCATAAAAAATACGTCATGAAAAGCATGGAACCCGATATGGACAGATCCGAAACAAGGTGCACTTTCAGAATCTGCAGAAATATACAGGGTGTCCCATTTAAATAATTTTTTTTTTGTCATTTCCGGTTAAACCGGAAGTATCTCATTGATGAAAATATGCTCATCAGATGCATTGTGGTCCATTACACTCAGCTGCCAAATTTCAAAAATATTGCCCGTTTCGTTTTAAAGATATTAATTTGGTGCCAAACTTTATCCCAACCCTTTATATATCTAATAAGCACAGTTTCTATCAAAAATTTATTTATTGTCACCGATCCATATCAAAAATAAATGTCAATGAAATACAAAATTCGGATATATGAATGATGAAAGTCGATACAAACCATGTATTAAATTGAAATTGGTGAATAATAGAATGATACTTACCACTAAATAATCAGGAGCGATGTTTCTATCTAAACAATATCCTCTTGTAATTTTATAAACCCGACACTTCACGGTTAATAATACATATATTCACTGAAAGTCTTCATATAATCATAATGAGATTGAAGAAAAACACCCAAAATATTCGCTTTTCCCTTTTATAACGACAAAGCTCTAGAAATGAACTTGTAAACATGGTCAAGAAGGACCACTGTATGTTTTCATTTCAGACATGATGACATCTTTTAGAAAGAATGTAACAGTTCGTGACTCGTGAAAGGATCACTCATATTCGAAATAATAATCAATTCGCAGTGATAAACGCTGATATTCGAATACTAATTCCAATATTTCCCCACAGAATGATTGCTCCTAATAACAGTGCGGAGATTCATCACCTCCAGAACGGTATCAATGAGTTGCTGTCAGGGTATCCACCAATACCATCGGCTAGACGGATACCAGTTCATAAAGTACTTATAATAAAAGCCATAACACAATCTTTTTCTGAAAGGTAGACACGCTATTATTGTCGAGAATTAATTCAATGTCCCAAGTGGATTCTTTTCTCCATTTTCATTAATGGTCCTCTTTAATACGCTCTAATAACACGGTGCCATTGATTGGTTGCCTCAAAAATAATAATCGTCCAAAATTGATCGGGAATTTCTTTGGGGCATTGTATTTGAAATTAGTTTCGAATCGGTTGAAATTTATTTACGTTTAAGGTTGTAACACACCTGTTTAAATTGGACGATTTTTTTCGGCTACGGAATTGGATCAATCAGTGGCTTCGGGTCTTCGAATGTTAAACCAGTTCGACCCATCTTGTCACATCTCGGTCTGGCGAAATGATTCGCCTGCAATCTGTCATCCTGCGTAAATTGCTGTTGTCTGGAAACATCTGTATCATGTGTTGAAACACTTTTAAGTTTTCTAGCTTTCTACAGGGTGGCCCAGGGTTGAACCGCCAAACGTTCGAGATTATCCGAAACAATACGTTGAAAAATATTTTTTTTTATTTGAACCGGGGTCATTATGACTCGGTAAGCCTTCCGGGAACTGCGACCATGTAGATCTTTTGTTCTCTACCCTACTCATTTATTGAAACCCAGCTCTGGACCATTGCCTACCATGTGTTCAGATGTTTCTGCTTCACAGAGTGTACAGATCTCATCTGCTGACTTTCCCATACGGTACAAATGATGATTGTGATGACAGTGCCTCGGCAGCAGACCTACCATCACTCGAATCTCAGCTGGTGACAGCTTGAGGAGCTTACTGGTTTAGGTCGGTGAAATCATCACGAATTTCTCAGACTGAGTGAGTCCAGGAGTGTTTCTACAGAAGGTTATTTTGTTATCCAACTGCCCTTAGTAGACCTTTGTCTTATATTGGTCTTTTCAATGCCCACATAAAGGCTCAGGTCCAGCAGGTGTTAACTTTGATGCACTTGTTGCATCATCGGCTTTTTCATTTCCTTCAACATCACAATGCCCTGGCAACCATAGAAGAGACACTTTATTACCTCTGGCAAGTTGCTTCATGGTGTTAAGGCACTCCCACGTCTGCAGAGATTCCTGACAATGTGATTCCAAGGACCTCGGCTGGACCTGGCAGTCCTTGTGCTTTTTCTCTGATAACTATATCCCAACAAGTATTGAAAATAAATACACAGCGATTGGTCTTCAAGAAGATCAGTAGTTGTGAATATCCCATTCATGATAGTGAGGAGCCTACGCTTTTAATTCCCTTCTCTCGGTTTCCTGGTATGAATAGACTGCAGGTTCACTAGATCAGCCACAGAAGCGAAGATATCATCAACATATCTTCGAGCAGTTTCTGTCCAGTACGCTGATAAATGAATTATTTATTTAATCCGGCTCGTGATAAAGTTGCAACTACTTGAAAATGTAAAACAAATCAGCGAAAATGATTGCAACGTAGGCGGACAATATAAAGTGGTTTGTCTGAAACGGTTGCTTGTGGCTACTTGAAATTGCCGTCGTTAGCTACCGAGGTTTGCAGGTTGAACAATAAAAAATATGACGTTTCTGTTTTCGTAAATAGCCCCTACATCTCCATTACACTTTCAAACCTTAATTAAAATGTTCTGTTGAGGTGTATCTGCGATAGGATCTGTGCATTCTGTATGTATCAAACGTTTTATCTTGAACATCGTGGCAATATATTTTATTTAACAATGTCACGACACTTCTTAGCCGGAGGTGGATATTTGTCTTGTTTCTTCAGATCTCTGGTCTGCTTAACAATGAAGTCATAAAAGCACGGGTAAAAACGGATGCGAAAGATAAAGTGCAACTAGAGTAGATAACAAGAATGGGAGGAAAAGGAGCTCTAAGCTGCATAGAAACATTAGTGGTGTTCAATAGCTCCAAGGGAAAATGTGAAACGAATTTTTGAGAGTACCCCGTGTACAGGCTACTGCAATTGCCATTGGAACTAGTGGAATCTAGATTTGATCGGAGAACCTTCAAATGGAAAAATAAAATGGTTTTTAACTGTAACATTTTGGAAAATAAAAATCTCATTTACTGAGGACCGCCCATTGTATATTAGTTTCTCCTTGTAACAGCTGCTGTGATACCATCACGATCTGGTCGTCAAAGTGCTCTTTTTCGGAATCTGCTCGCAGTCAGGTTCTATCCGAAAACTTTTCTGGATTGCTGCACCGAAACTCTCAGAAACTTCATTTAATAAATAGCGGTTCCGGTATGAACGTATGTGTAGATATAAACTGAAGTTTTTCCTCTGATGTGCAATAACATAACTTTATTCGTTCGTCGCTGGGGGGAACGTGTCTCTGGATCATATAAAACGGCCTTACTTATTTTCCCTTACGAGATGTTCCCAATAAGTTAGAGATCCAATTTGCATACGTAACTAGGCCTCCGTACAAAGCCATATTACAATTTTTTCTTATATGATCATTCGCTAACTCGAACGGGAAAAAGGTTTTCGCATGCCTGCCTCTCTGTCTTATGGGACTTCACATCGAGATAATATCTGGTTTGAAATGGCAGAAATACGAGGATATATCGAAAAATTCTTAGCCTACTATAGAACTAAACAAAATTTCAATACAAAAATATTTTATTACTCAACATATTCTCCCAGTAGCGGATTAACCGGTACGCTTAGTACGCTGCAGCTTAGGGCCTCGAGGTTCATAGGGGCCCCCGGCGATCGAATATATTTTTTTTCTAGAATGAAAATTCAGTCTGTAAGTGTGAAAAAAATAGTCAGACTGTACTATATTTTATAAGGAGCTCACAGCTCAGAGGCAACTTGTGAACATGAAACGCAATTGAATGACCAAAGCCTCAGAGCAAAATTGGAAAAAACACACCATTCAGCGTACTGTCCCTAATTATCTTGTCTGCATGCAATAAATTCCGTCAGGGCGGCCGAATTCAAATGTTTACAATTATGTACATGTCATAATTCAATAAATTTGTCGGCATTTCCTCTAAAATCTAGGAATGTGCTACAGAACGGCCAACCAGATGTTGATTCGTTTAGGGGTGTAAATTGAAAAAATACTTGTGCAGAAGTTCTTAGGTCTGCATATTTTTTTCTCACATTCATTTCACAATAAGATTAGAATAGTGTTGACAGTGACGGGCGAGTTTCGTGTAAGATTCAAGTATTGTGTTGTGTTGGTGAATTGAACTATTTCTGTTTGTGTATAGATGGAATTATGTTGAGTATTTCCAAATTAAAATATTCCTTAAAATGTT
This sequence comes from Adalia decempunctata, assembly GCA_951802165.1. Taxonomy (NCBI): domain Eukaryota; kingdom Metazoa; phylum Arthropoda; class Insecta; order Coleoptera; family Coccinellidae; genus Adalia; species Adalia decempunctata. The sequence continues at coordinate 30,846,611 of OX637699.1, forward strand.
TGAGCGCTACCCGATGGATGATGGTGTGCTCATCATGAGGCTGTTAAAGCATTGAAGTTTGGGTATAATGATTTATTAAAGGCTTTGAAGCACATTTATTTGGATGAACAGAAAAATTAAATTGTAAAAATGAGGCCAAAAATTTAAACTTACAAAAAGCTCATCGAATTAGAATACGCTATGTTAACTGTTATTAAAACAATTCTAGAACGCTTTGATAAAGTTTCTTCCAAACTTCAAAAATCTAATTTGGATCTTCAAATCGGATATCATTTACTGCACCCAGAGCGAGTCCAAAAACGACCAAGAAGAAGAAGAAGAAAGAAAGTTCAAACGCCAATATTTTTTGGAAAAGATAAATTCAGGATTGAGATATTGAATAAAGTTTTAGATTTTTTGATTGGCGACTTAGACCGTTGAAGTTCTGTCTATCGAGATATCATTGAGAAATTCAAATGTATATTTGATATAGCTGATCTCTCGCAAGATAATATTGACAGGAAGAGTTTTAAAACACTCTTGGAGTATTATGAGAGAGACCTTGAGGAGGGAATTATTAGCGAAGCTGGAAGCATCTTAATTCAAGGAATATCTTAAAAACTTGAAAAAAAAAATACTAGTTGTTTAGAGATGTTGAAAATAACTTATGATAAAGGATTGATAGAAGTATTCTCCAATTTATCATTGATAAAAAAATAAATATAGAACTGTTATGACAGAAAATATACTGCAGTTTTTAGGAATTCTATCGAAAGTGATATAGCGAGCAGTGTCGATTATTATTCTGCAAAAAAAGAATTTGCTGATATTAAAATAAGAGAAAAAAACAATTTTTCTAGTGACATTTTATTTTGTAGGGAACTGATTTACAACTTTACGATACTTGTATCTTTTGTGATGATTTCATTTATTCCTTTCTCGATGCCGCAATAAAAAATTTGCAGATATGATATTCTAGAGATATTCTGTATTTGAATTTTTGTGATATTTTTCCCTTTTTTAAGATTTTTATTAATTTTTTATATTTTGTTTCGATATGCTTACCTACATACCATCTATTTTATCAATAAACTTTATTTTTTGTTTTTAAAGAAGTGCGTTTTAATTAAAAAATTCTTTTGAAAAAAATCGAAAATGTTTCAGAGGGGGCCCCAAAAGTTTTGAAGCGTAGGGCCCCTGAAATTGTAAATCCGCCATTGTATTCTCCTCTTAATTGAATACATAATATACATATAACAGCGAACCTGCAACGTCTCTAGAACTTTCAAAAAAATATTTCTTCTTGCTCAGCAAACCAGTCCTCCACAGCTTTTATTACCTCCTTGTTGGAAGAAAATTTACGACCTTTTAAACTTTATTTCAGTTGAGGAAAGAGATGATAGTCGAACGGACCCAATCTGGTGAATAAGGGGGGTGTTCTAGTAATTCTAATCCTAAATCACGAATATTTTGCATGGCAACATGAGATTTGTGTACTGGGACGTTGTCCTGTGAAAACGAAATACCTTCGGATAGCTTTCCGCTTCTTTTCTCTTTAATTTTTTTCCGTAGAGTGGTCAGTAATGTCGAATAGTAATCTCCAGTTATTGTTCTACCCTTATCCAAATCAATCATGATAACTCCATGGCAATCCCAAAAAACTGAAGCAAGAACTTTTCTAGCTGATTTTTGGACACGAAACTTCTTAGATCTTGGAGAACCAGAGTGTCGCCATTCCATCGATGGTTGCTTTGTTTCTGGATCGTAGAAATGTACCCAAGTCTCATCCATAGGAACAATTCGGTTTAAAAAGTCTACATCGTTCTCAAATCGAGCACAGATCGAACGCGATGCTTCTACCCTTGCACGCTTTTGGTCAACATTCAAACATTTGGGGATCCATTTTGCAGAAATTTTTTCATGTCCAAATTGACGTGAACTATATGATGAACGCATTCGTATGAAATCTTCAGTGCTTCAGATATCCGTTTAAGCCCAATTCGACGGTCTGATAAAATCATGTCATGAACTGCATCGATATTTTCGGGGACTGACACAGAAACTGGCCTTCCCGATCGGTCATCATCTTCAATGAAAAATTTATCTCTTCTGAAGCTTGCAGTCCAATTTTTCACGATCGCATACGAAGGACATGGATCACTTAGGGTATTAAGCATATTTTCGTGAATCTGCTTACCTCTTAACCCTTTTAAATACAGGTACTTGATGATGGCTCGATACTCCAATTTTTAGATTTTTACAATTTCGGTGGACATCTTTCTTTTTAATTCATGGCAAAACTTGGGTTTACCTTTTTTGACGTCGAACTCTACACTGACACTTCTAATAAGTTATTGTTCGTTGATATGGTATCGCAATATTTTGTTTATGCATGGAACTGGTCTAGGCTATTTATTTATTTATTTATTCAACAACTCGGTATGGAATACAACGGGACAAGCCCAGAATACAGTATTCGCCTAGTTTTAAAACAAATATATCCTTACACTTCAACAGAAGATATCAAACCTAAGTGAAACAGACATATGAAACAAAATATACACTCTTATTCTAATACATATTACCAATATTCAACTCATGAGAAAATACCCCTAAGGTAGCGTTTCAACTGGGCCAGTGATATACTGAAGAGATCTAAATCGGAACAGTGATTATCGCATGTACTAATCATTCTATAAACAGGAGCATTTTGTCCACTGGCTGTTCTCCGGAAGGGGGCATAAAAGGTGTTACAATTACGAAGTCTCATATCAGGAACCTTAAATGGAATAGACTCCAAAATACTAGGTGCATCTAAAAATCCGTTGAGTAATTTGAACAGCAGTACAACATCAGTTATCCGTCGACGATTCTCCAACTCCAACAAACCAAATTTCACTCGTATATGGGAATATTCATGATTGCTATAAGCAATGTTATTTTTAAAAGCCAAAAACCTTAGAAATCTATTCTGTATCCTTTCAAGTCTGGTTATATAACAGCTATAATGTGGACTCCAGATTATCGACGCAAAATTCAAACGGCTATAAACAAATGAAAAATACAATGCCAAGTACGTTTTATTATTTTGAAAGGACCTGCAATGGCGAAGGACCCACCCAAGCAGCCTATTGACATCTCTAATTAATCGATCGATATGCTGATCAAACATGAGCTTACTATCAAAAAAAACTCCAAGGTCGGTAACGCCATCCACCTCAACAATAGGGCGTCCATCCACACCATATTGACAATGAATCAGGTGAACATTTCTACTGAAAGTCATTTTCTGGCACTTATCAAAATTGAGGAACAGGCTGTTTTCTATACAGTAATCTTTCAATCTATCGAGGTCTTCCCGAATCAGACGGCAATCCTCCAAGCTACTGACCGCTCTGAAAAACTTAAGATCGTCAGCATAAAGCAGGAAGAAACAATTTCTGAAACACATTCCAATGTCGTTCAAATAAATGATAAATAGAAGCGGACCCAAATGCGAGCCCTGGGGAACGCCTGATGTGTTTGAGAATATAAAGGATCGACTACCATTAATTGAGACGAATTGGGACCTTCTATGTATATAAGAGAATATCCACCTTAACAGATCGCCACTGATCCCCACCTCAGCGAGTTTCCGAATCAATATCTCATGATCTATCTTGTCAAACGCTTTCTTGAAGTCCGTGTAAATCACATCAACTTGAGTTTGTTGGTCCATACATGCTTGAAGATATTCGGTCAAGCCAATGAGATTTGTTTCAAGAGTTCTTCCTTTGTAAAATCCGTGCTGCTGTTCGATTATGGTACCTCTAACATGATTGAAAATATATTTGTAAACCAACGATTCAAAAATCTTCGGAATGGCGGACATCATACTTATTGGCCTGTAATTTTCAACGTTGTTGATCGGGCCACCTTTATGTATTGGGATTATGGAAGAAATTTTCCACCTTTTAGGAAACGTTGAGCTGGACAGTGAAAAGTTGAGAATGTGATGGAGAGGCGAGGCCAAAGCATGTGCACAACTCCTCAAGAAAACAGGGGGAATGCCATCCGGTCCAGCACCCTTCGAACAATCAATCGAACTCAAGGCGGCCAACAACTCTTCCAATTCAATGGTTATACCCTGCAAGTAGTTACTACCATATAAGTTCTGGATATTATTGACATCCGGATAGTGTTGACCTCCAGGCTCATAAACCGTTTGGAAAAACGTTGCAAAAAGCCTCGATATGTCCTCCGAGGTACTGCCCTTCTCCTGGCCAAGTGTCATCTCCGCAGGAAAGCGTGATTGCTTTTTCTTATGTGAAACATATTTGAAAAAGTGCCTCGAATTGGTGGCTAGATCAAGTTCAATTCTTTCCAAATACTTCGACCGATCAGAGGATATGAGTCTTTTACAGAGAGAGCGTAAGTTCTTAAAAATGCAAAAATCGCCCAAATTATGATATTTTTTCCATTTTTTGTGGATTTTGTTTTTCTTTCTAATTAATAGTACCGTTTTTCTTGAGAAGAATACTGGGAATTCATGATTAACTTTGACCTTAGGAATATTTTCCACAATAATATCATCTACAATTTCATAAAACCTATCCACCTTCACGTCAACACTATCACCCCTGAGGACAACATCCCAGTCTACTGCCGCCAACCTATTATTCAATTCCTCATAATCGGCTTTTCTGAAATTGAACTTGAAAAAACTGAAGGTATTTCCCAAACATTGAGTAACACCAACATCAAACAAAAACTCTAAGGCTGGATGATGTTCGTCCTCTATAACAAACGGGGATTCATTTCTCATTAAGTGTTTGATACCAATATTCGTGCACAGTACAAGATCGAGTATTTTTCTATTCTTGTTAGGAATATTATTAAACTGAGCAAGTTCCATGAAACAAAGTGTGTCAATTACTCTAGAAGCACCATCATCAACATTACTGGGCAACAGAGCATTGCCGCCATCTTCACTTACCCAGCTGACAGCGGGGCAGTTGAAATCTCCGCACATTAATATGATCTCATCGCCAATAGCAAGTTTATTTGATTCGAGTTTGGAGATAAATGATGCAGACGAAGACACGTCCCCTGGTGGAAGATAAACGCAGCATAAATACACTTTTACACCATTAATCGAGACCACAAGCCACACATCCTCGGCCTCACTATTGAAGTTAATCAGAGGTTCAGGTTTAAGCCGATTTGCAACAGCCACAAGCACCCCGCCACCGTCCTTCTTCAGGGAAGAGCTGGATCCACGATCCCTCCGAAATATCGAATAAAAGTCACTGTCAACCAACTCACAATTATCCACAGTATCATTCAGCCAGGATTCTGTTATGAATACAATATCGTGATGATTAGATTCAATATTCTCTCTAAAATCATTCAGTTTGGTTCTCAAACCGCGAACGTTCTGATAAGCAACATGTAGAGCCATCAAGTTCAACAACTCCAACAACAAAAAAATATTCTAGTACAATTACTTTTTTCTTTTTTACTTTTTTTTATTTTTTTTTTTTTATTTTTTTTTTTATTTTTTTTTTATTTATTTATTTTTTTTTATTATTTGATCATCTTTATATCGGTCTCGCTGATAATATGCAAAATTTTAGAAGTATCATCCCGCCGGGCAAGGATGCTGCCATTCTGAACCCATACATACTTGAAATTGTTATCCCGAGCAGCCATTCTAGTATTCTTATATAGTATTTTATTCCTCGTTGTCAGATGTTCATTTATATAACACCTTGGGGCAATATTATCAACGTTGAATCCCTGTCTGCCACCCTGCTCAGCACGCTTTAGTTTGGCAGCCGACATAAAATTCTGTTTGTCAATTTTTGACCTGAACTTGACGATTATATTCTTGGGCTTATTTGGCAACTTCGTCGGCACCCTGGTGACGAAATCCAATTTTTCCGGTTGGATCTCGTATTTCATGAAAGAACCAATGTTGGTCACTACTTCAATCAAATTTTCATTGGTTTTTTCTGGAACATCCATTATTTCGACGTTATTTTCCCTTGAATGTTGTTCCAGGCTGTTTAATCTTTGATTAAGATCGGAAATTTCCTTTTTCATCGACTCATTTTCCACTTTCAGCTGGTTAGTGAGTTTAACTGTTTCATCCAATCTCGACAACTTTCGCTCGAAATCAGTGATCTTATCTGAGCAGAATTCCACTGAGGTTCGAAGCTCATTCACGTTTTTATCCAGAGCCGCTATCATCCTCGTCAGCCTCTCGATACCCGCCGACTCGCCGCACTCCACGCCAATGTCCTCGCCATCCGACTCCATCGGCGCATTCTCATTTCCCGAAGATCCGGAAGATCGGCACCTTACGCAGAGCCAGTTGCCGCCAGGAAGATTGCTTATCAGAGATAGTTGGTTTTTTGCTATATCGGAACATCGATTGTTGGCATGGAAAAACTGCCCGCATGGGCCGCCACATTGCACGCCTGGGGATTTACCAGTTACGGAATTCGTGCATTTTACACAAGTTTTCATTTTGAAAACTGAAAAATTCGACGTATCTACAGCAGTTTATCAGGAGATCTATCGAAGCTGCAGCGACTGATGAAATATTTGATATCAATACATCAATACATCCTCCTATATTTTACTTCTTGAATGCTTAAGGCCTTAGACTGCTCAGAGCAATGGACTGCAAGGGCGGATTTACGGGGGGTACTGGGGATAACTACCCCCCCCCATGAGTATCGAAAACCTAAGAATAAGGTGGTGCACATAAAATTTTTCATGCATTTTGTACCTAATTTCATGGTTTTCAATCGTTATTACCCCCCTATGATCGTTATTACCCCTCCCATGAAAAAGAGCTATATCCGCCCTTGATAGAGTGCACCATATACGAGTATGTCTTATTAATTAAAAAAAACTCTCAATTGTAATTTTTATCTCGATTTGAAATCATTTGAAACTCCTTACATGTGGATATTGTTGACTTTTTCTAATGACCAATTTGCTCCATTTCATCCTTACTTACTCACCGAGCAGATAAGGCATAAATATCAAAGATTTTTCACAATAGACGCATATAATACAGTCCCACAAGAAATTAAATTCCATGGCACTACGTATGTGTGAAATTTATTCAAATCTGCAATACAATTAACAGTTCTGGAACTCTATTGTTCCATCCGAAGCGGTCTCTTTGATGGGTTCGAGAAAAAACTCGGATGTAAAGTAACGAAAAGGAAGACATGCGAGGAATAAGTCGGAGATAAGTGGAATTATGTATAACATGAAGCTGCAACGACTTTTTATGTTGACTTAAACGCATGGGAGGAAAAAATCTTGCATACTCGGCATTCAGTGTCCATACAGCATGATGATAGATTCTTCCTGAACTATAATTGTTTCACGTTGAAAAAAATTGCAATTGTAGATGAAAGATTTCACAATTAATTGGCGAGAACACAATCTGTCATTCGAAAAACTTGGTTGCCGTCGTGCAGAGGAATTGGATGTGTCCATTCACTTCATGGAAGATTTTGTGGAAAGAACTGAATTTTCCTATACTTACAGTGCTAATTCTTCCATTAGCACTTATTGAATATTTTTTCTGGTATCTAGGTTACCATCTGATGGACCCTTAAATCCACTGAAAAATACTCTGAGACTTCTTGGAAACAATAAAATATACATTCGAAAAAAAAGTCTTTTGGGTTATTTCAAATTTTATTCGCTGAGATTTGCCGAAAATTAAGTAAATTTCATGGTAACAGGTAATAGGCAACATATCGTTTGCTAGTGAAAGACCCTGTATTGATAACAAACTTTCAACCTTTATTTGCACGGCAAACACCACAAAAAGCACACCATCGAGCTGTGACGGCCGAATGCATCACAAATCAAGCCTTTAATCCGCCAGCAAACACGGCAATCTTCGCAGTCCGCCATCGGTCGCAATTAGTCAAATCGCGTTTATTCAATTCGATTAACTGGATAAACAGCATCGAATTGATAAATGATAATCTGCAGCAGTATCATAATGAAGTTTGATTGAAGGTTCCATATGTGCCTGTCCATTTTCACGGCAAAGCTGGAAATCCTGGATCGAATGGAGCAACAAGTGTGGGATATCAGATTCCGGTTGTCCATTGGGATTCCGGCTGTGGAAATGGAATTCGCAAATGGATCTGGTGATAGGATCCTACGGCGAAGAGATAGGTATACATAGGGTTGCATTGTCAGTGGGCGTGCTGATTGTGTTGATTATCTTCACGGCTCTGTGCCTTCTGAATCTGAGTTAACAGCCTATTCACGCGCTGAAACTGCTGGATGAATTCACATGGCATCTGTATCGAACCACAATGTACAGAGCTGATGGTGGTGGAAGTTATGAAATAGAGGAAAATCCCTTGGAAATCTACCCCAAGAGTAATAAAGATGTCAGAAAAATATCATCAAGAAAACTATCTTTTTCGATACGAGAATGTATTGATATCTAGTTAGCCTAGACCAATTCCATGGATAAACAAAATATTGCGATACCATATCAACGAACAATAAGTTATTAGAAGTGTCAGTGTAGAGTTCGACGTCAAAAAGTAAACCAGAGTTATGCCATAAATTAAAAAAAAGATGTCCATCGAAATTGTGAAAATCGAAAAATTGTAGTATCGGGCCATCATCAAGTACCTGTATTCAAAAGGGTTAAGAGGTGAGCAGATTTACGTAGATATGCTTAATACCCTTGGTGATCAATGTCCTTGGTATGCGACCGTGGAAAATTGGACTGCAAGCTTCAAGAGAGGTAAATTTTCCATTGAAGATGATCACCGATCGGGAAGGCCAGTTTCTGTGTCAGTCTCCGAAAATATCGATGCAATTCATGACTTGATTTTATCAGACCGTCGAATTGGGCTAAAACGGATAGCTGAAGCAGTGAAGATTTCATACGAACGCGTTCATCATATAGTTCAGGTCAATTTGGACATGAGAAAAATTTCTGCAAAATGGATCCCCGAATGTTTGAATGTTGACCAAAAGCGTGCAAGGGTAAAAGCATCGCGTTCGATCTGTGCTCGATGTAAAAACGATGTAGACTTCTTAAACCGAATTGTTACTATGGATGAAACTTGGGTACATTTCTAGGATCCAGAAACAAAGCACTCGATGGAATGGCGACACTCTGGTTCTCCAATGATTGATTTTTTGGATGAGGGTAGAACAATAACTGGAGATTACTCTTCGACATTACTGACCACTCTATGGGAAAAAATTAGAGAGAAAAGACGCGGAAAGCTATCCAAAGGTATTTTGTTTTTACAGGACAACACCCCAGTACACAAATCTCATGTTGCCATGAAAAAAATTAGTGATTTAGGGTTAGAATTACTAGAACACCCCCCTTATTCACCAGATTTGGCTCCGTCCGACTATCATCTCTTTCCTCAACTGAAAAAAAGTTTAAAAGGTCGTAAATTTTCTTCCAACGAGGAGGTAATAAAAGCTGTGGAGGACTGTGTTTTTATTTCAAGTTGCATTTGAAAATGGTTTCACATTGAAAACTGAAATTTTGTGGGTAAACTCAGAAAGGATTGGAGTTCTTGATGAAATAATTTTGGTCGATTTCATTCCGAAAGTTAATTTTTTTTCTTTCAAAAATAGAAGAAAATGAGCCAACTCATGGCTTCTGTTTTATTTCAACAGAAAGACCCATGAAAATAGTTCAACATCCGATTAAAAGTGAATCTACTGATAATTTCGTTCAGAAAAACAACTTCAATTACGGAATTGGCAGAAAATGGCAAAATTCAAATTTTGGCGGGAAAAAATTCCTGCTTTACCCACAAATTGACTTAGGTATTTCATAGTTCGGCGATTTTCGGATAGAGAGCGCCATTGTACATTTCATTCATAATCAGAGAGATATTCATAGAACTGGATAGTGATAGTGCATGTTCTGTGGAGATATTCCATAAAATGGACGGTGGCGCCTCTATCGGCTGAGCTTTCCTACTCGCTTTAAACGCCGACCTTAAGAGGAGAATATGTTGAGTAATAAAATATTTTGAGATTGAAATTTTTTTTGGTTCTATAGTGGGCTAAGAATTTTTCAATATATCCTCGCAGCAAAAACTCCCACTATTCCAAAGGATATAACATCAAACTATGAGATAGCAGTTATAGAGATGGCTGAATCAATATAACAGTAGCATTATCTGAAGGATTCAAAAGGATGAATAGATGCTGCACGTACCAAAGAACTTATCGTATCACTATCAGTGATCAGTAGGCAAGAAAAATAATGTCACTTTAATCTGGGTTCCTGGTCATTCGGGAAACAAATGAAACGAAATGTTCAATTTGCTTCCCAGAAAGGGCGCACAAACGCTAGCCCAGAATATTTCTGTGGTATGGGGAGATGCATCTATAAGAAAGAGTTTCTAGAGAAGGAGATAACCGAAAGGAAAACCACCCTGGTGGAATCTCGAAAAAGTTCCTTCAGAATTTTGAAAATGCAAGATCTAAAAGGTTTCTGGATCTCAGTAAGAACCAGCTACACCTCCTCACCAGCTTTCTCAAAGGACATTGTCGCCTCAGGAAGCATCTGGTGAGAATGGGTTTATCGGACACTGAAAAGTGTTGATTCAGTGGAGAGAAGGAAGAAACTCCTAGTCACGGAATGCCTTGACATTGCAACCCAAAGGAAAGAATCCTTTGGGCAAGAGACTTGCAGAAGTGAGGAACTAGCCTCGTTGAAACCTTCCCAGATATTGGATTTCATTAGATCCATGGAACTGGAAGGCGAGTTAAGTGCTTGGTGAGAACAGCTTTTCAATGGACCTTAGGGTCGCAGTGAAATGTAACCCCTTCCAAACTACAGTTGATGATTGAAAAATGTCATGCCTGTGTTCTTCTGATATACAGAAGGATGAATTCTTGATTTCTTTCGAATATTGGCGTTTTCTAGATAGAAGGAATATAGGATACAATGTTGGGGCATTGCAGAATCCCCTGTTCCACGGCTCTGGGGCGAAACCAGCAAAAAGTAAAGAACTTCCATAAATTGCCGTATTCTCTTCTCCATGCATTATCTCAAATTGCCCACATCGCTGCCTTCGATTCAATTTAAGCCACACTGAAAGCAGTGAGGAAGAATAATTACTCAGTCGGACAGGCTGCAAGATTATTATTCTAAACATAGTCGGCGTGAAGAAACAAATGAATTGATTGGCGATGTTCGATTATTTTTCATCGGCCACTCGATTATTTCTGTGACCGTTGCGACCTGCAACCGAGTAGACAGCGATTTGCACTGAGCACTATCGGAACCATAAACTTGAAGAACCACGTAATGCTCTTACAGTGCCGTGTAGTCATGTTTGAGCAAAGGTTGTACGAGTGAGTTATAAGGATGGAATTGATTTCTGTATATGTGTTTGCCGCCGATAGTTGTCGATAACAGAAAGCAGAATCTCGAATTCCGTACAAGAAATACGCACACAACCAAACTTCTATAGATTCAATACCGTGACGTTTAGGAAAACGTAGCAATCAAATTAGGAATAATAATGATGAAGATGTTCCAAAGAGTTCACCGCGAAAGTCCTGTCAACATCCTAACTTCAAAATGAGCCTCAACCTAGCCCCATCAAAGACAGTTTAACGTATGGCCCTAAAGTTTTGGGAAAAATTTCAAAAACATATAACTCTGACTTAAATAATCTCATATTTTTATCAAATTATTCAATAATTTAACTTAACCATTGAGTTTAAATATACATAGAGACACAACCCAGTTCATTGATTTGATGCTCAAATTTTTGGCAGTTTACTAGCCAATTTGCCAACTTAAGTGGCGGCACATAGTAGCTACTAAAGGAACTATATTCGTCCGATCCATTTTATCACTACTCATTTATCGAAATCTGTAGGAGATTTATTTTCCTCTAGTTCTATGAATCGTAGGCAGGGTCGGATTCGTCCAAATTCGTTACAAACGGTGTGATTCAATAATGATGAACTATTAGCCATGAATTTCTCCAAATGAGTGTTCTCAGGTAGGAAATGAGGGGTGAAAATTTTTATTGGAGGGACATAAAAGAAACGTACTCAATCGATGAAAAGAATTTGTCTTTCTCGTACTCTTTTGAAGATAACTGTAAACCACATAAATCAAAACGCCTTCCAGAAAATGAAGGTTAAATTGGCCACCAGATTTTCATCAGAACTTTATATTCGGCTATGAGAACAGTCATTGCAACTGGTGAGCTGAGGTCGAGAAGTGCCAATTCAACTTCTCAGTTCATTCTGAAATTGAATGATCTTTTAAACTGCCTCAATTCTAATGGAAAATTTGAGGTAAATTATCAGCCATCAGCAATACAAACTCTGACGGAATCAATTGAATTCATTAAGTCTTGGACAGTTGGGAAAAATATTTCCAATTGTTTCAACGGTTTGATACAAACCATCAGTAGCATCCTTCAATTGTGGGAGGAGACTAAGGAAACATTTCCATATTTGATAAAAAGTCGGCTCAACCAGGACCTAATGGAGAATTCATTCTCCAAAATGAGACAGCGTAGGGGTTATGATCCAAATCCCTTCAGATTTGGGTTGCAGGCGGTCATGACCGGTTGTCTTGAAAAATGTTCCGATAATTCTAACTGCCAAGACGACAATGATTTCGACCTGTGTAGGTACAATGGAAGAATCTGAAAGTAGGTCCATTGATGTGGTTGATTGGACAGATTCGACCATTTCTTCTGCGGATTCGGGCAACGGTGAGCCTAGTGAGGGTATATAAGGGATAAAGAGTTAATCGAACCCCTAAATACCCTAGAATCCCACTCAATCGCAAGTTTCTCGGGGTATTTTATGAGGAACATTGCCAAAAAAAACAAATGCGGTGAGTGCGAAAAAGCACTCCTCATTGATGAGTTGAATAAGCTTGGTAGTGATTGGATATACAGGGTGGCCATTTGAAAACGAAACAGACGAGATTACAGACGAAATAATTTTTTTCGATAGAAATGCTCGGACAGGTCGATTTCTGTTTCGAGGGGGACAACTTAAGATGTAGGTTACGGACGCATAGCGCTTCAACCCTTGCTGCTACAACCCCCACCCCCAATTTTTGAATAGGGAAGATGGGGTGAGTGATACCTCATTTGAAAGGTATTTTTATACTGATTTCAGCACAGTAATTGTATTTTCATTTTATGCATTAGTTCTCGAAATATTCTTAACTAAGTATTTGAAAATGAAGTGGTGTTTTCATGGCACTTGTAGTGTTTTTTTGTGAAAAATCGACATTTTGAGCTTCAAAACAACCATGACTGTGGCTTTCTTCCTCCAACCCACTGACATAGAAATCTTTAATCAAGATGTCGATTTTTCACAAAAAAACACTACAAGTGCCATGAAAACACCACATCATTTTCAAATAATTAGTTAAAGTTATTTCGAGAACTAATGCATAAAATGAAAAAACAATTACTGTGCTGAAATCAGTATAAAAATACCCTTCAGATGAGGTATCACTCACCCCATCTTCCCTATTCAAAAATTGAGGGTGGGGGTTGTAGCAGCAAGGGTTGAAGCGCTATGCGTCCGTAACCTACATCTTAAGTTGTCCCCCTCCAAACAGAAATCGACCTGTCCGAGCATTTCTATCGAAAAAATTTATTTCGTCTGTAATCTCGTCTGTTTCGTTTTCAAATGGCCACCCTGTATATTGCAAATCGAAATCGGATACATTTGAGAATTCCCTCAACCGATTTCAAACATTCGATGAGGAAAGCGCTGTTGGTCATATAAAGAAAATTATCGTCACAAAATCAGAAAAGATATGACTTCATAGGTATATTTTAGGAGAATTAAAAAAAAATAATGAATTTATAGAAGATTGGAACTCTCCGTTAACTCCAGAATTCGAAGAGCACATCAGGATTAATTTGTTGAGATAACTGATTAGAGTGAAGCTGTACAGGGGACAGAAAAAAAACCAAAAGGAATCTCGACACAGAAGCATCCCGCTGTTTATAAAAAATTAAATATTTTTAAAAATTCATAGAAAATATATTTATGAATACTTATGAATGAAGAAAAAATTGCATGCATTTATTTTTTCATACATCAGTATTTTATATTCATGAAAGATCAAAAATAATTGTCGTTTTATTGCATCCAAAAAATCAGGTGATGAAATACTGAACATCCCACATTTCCATATGCCGGTCCTGATCGCCATCGCATTCGGCTTCGGAAATAGTGCCTTATAGTGCAGCTACTTACCGCCAGATGCGGGAGTAAAAATTTTCGCTTCTCTGAAACACACTTATCCATCTATGAACCGGTGAAGGAACTACGCAAAATTTAGCTTCAAATCGTTGAACTGGGCTGTGTCTCTATGTATATTTGAACTCAATGAATTAACTATCCTTATTAAAAAATCAAAATTCAAATAACAGACAAGGGACCATTATTTTCGATTTGCCTAATAATTCCCCTGACACGTTGCTTCTCAATCAGACCAGGTGACATTTTTCCGAAAACTTTAGGACCATACGTTAAAGCCGAATATTTACTGTAACTGAAATACATAATGAATTTATCCCTTTTGGCTTATCCACAATATCCATACTGTATTGAATGCGTTATAGCGTGTTGATTCATGATCAAAATTGAGCATCTGTTTACTTGATGTCTGCAAGATTACCAACATGAAAAAGGCAGCACTTGAAAACTATCCACTATTGATATCGTGACTTTTGAAGGAACTTTTAAATTAAATGAATGGCTTGGGCAAAAAAGTTTTTCTCGTTTTCACTTGGAAAGATTTCTTTCATTTCGCGCTGACGCAGATTCATTTTTACCCCAATGGAAAACCCCACTTTATCCGGACCTCTTAATAGAAAGAAATTGATTCATTGCAAGACGGACGGATGGAGGAAAAGGCCTACAAATTCACTGACTGCTTTCTTCCGCGGCTGAATGCAAACCATTTATCATCTTATTTTGCGGTTGATAAAGATTTAGTTACATTTTCTCCTTTCCATCTGGCTAATTCGGATGCAGGGAAATTTTACATTATCATTCTTTCATTATTTATATTCCTTTCAAACAGTTTTCAGCACAAAAGTTGGGAAAATAATTATCCTTGTAGGATCTTTTTTTGTTCGAGTGCGCCCTCTCGCTTCGGATTTTATATTTTTCGCTCTGGGCGTCGAAATTTGAGATAGAAGGGGGGGCCATTGTTAGGAAAATGAGGGTTGGAAATGGATGTCTTTAGATTTTCGGTCTTGAGATGGATATCAAGGTGGATCCTAATGAGGAATGATGATCATTGTTTGTCGAGTTCATTTTTCTTCGGCCGCTAATGGCTAATGTATCCAAACAAGATGCGGGTATTAAGAATACGCAGAACCAAGCCTTCTAATTCACAGAAGTAAATTCACGCTGAAAATGCCATTAAATATTTAGGATGTTTCATTGGCAAACAGAAATGTTCTTGGAAACGTCTTTTTTCATTGAGAAAAGACTTCAATCCATTCAAGTCATTCATAATACCCATTTCGCTGATCAATCTCACCTATATTTCGACTGCTCTGAGCTTCTGAACAAAACTCGAAAATGAATTATGGAAAAAATAAAATTAAAAAAAAGTCCAGTCAAAGAAGGACTATATGGACAAGTTTGGTATCAAAATATAGGTTTTTGAGGTCGCTGATTTCAATAAAAAATAATCCGAGGCCCTATCTATTATAGTTAAGATTTTCACCTGCGAAATGGCATTTTTTCAAAAATTTTAAATTTCAACTCTTCACAGCTTTCGTTGTTGTAATCGTATCAACTTTTTGTTCGTATATTGTTAATCAGTATGGTCCAAAGTATCTCTTCGTACAATGAAATCTATCTCGAAAATCACAACTTTTCTGGTGAAAAATGCATAAGGGGTAAGACCCACCCAAAAACAACATATTTGTCATCAATACGAAACCCCTGGCGGATCTAAACCAGTTTTTCAACATGGAGGTTCTTCAATACATTCGAATCATTGGGAAACCCCATTTCGCTGATCAATATCATCTATACTTTGAGTGTTCTGAGCTTCTGAACAAAACTCGTAAATGAATTATGGAAAAGCTTAAACATGGAAAAATCGAGTCAAAGAAGGACTCTATAGACAAGTTTGGTATCAAAATATTGGTTTTCGAGGACACTCATATCAATAAGAATTGATACAAGGCTCTATCTTTCATAGTTTTTCACCTACGAAATTGCATTTTTTCAAAATATGGATTTTCAACTTCTCACAGCTCCTGTTGTTGTGGTCGTATCTTTTTGTTTGTATATTGTTAATCAGTATGGTTCAAATTATCTCTTGGTACAATAAGATCGATCTCGAAAATCACAACTTTTTGGTGAAAATTGTGTCAATACCAGTGGTGTAGGAGACAGAATCCAATCGACGAAATGATACATTTTGTCTCCGTTTAAAAAATTCACCCCATGCCACATCGGAATGAAAAGGCATGCTCTTTTCGACTTACCGTACGGCAAATATTTGTTTAAGCACTCGCTAGGAGGAAATCATATGGAAAAGGGAGATTTCCACCAGTTAGAGAACAATATTTTTCTTTCATCGACTCCGCCAACTTCTTAAATGGATTCCGACTCACGCCTCATGAAATATTGAATTCGGAAGTGGAAGAAAGCTCCAGTCGCGCATTTGAATGGAAAACGAATCGTTTTTCCCCATTGTATACCTGGCTGAATTTCATTTTAATGGAATAATCATTTAGGCAAATATTTGTTAGTATTTTTGATATCGGAATCGTCGATTTCCCTTCTCATTTCCGCTGTGTGTTCAACATTCGGGAAAATTTAATCAAAAAATTACGGCCCCGGGCTTGGGACTGAATCGGGGAAGGAAGTTCCTTTCTTTCAGGCTTGATCGATTTGAATTTTCTTCCTCCTGGGGTGCTCCTCATTCTGACAGAGGGAACGGTGTTAGTGAATCTCATTATTACAATTTTCGATTCATCATACTGTTATACAGGGTGACTCTATTGCGTGTACATATATTTTAACTGTAGAATCTTGAGGCCAAAGGAAACCTTGTTTTCATTTCCCATTCTTCCGAATTCGGCTCTATTAAAGAGATATAGCCATTTGAAAAAAAAATTGGATCAAATATACTTGCCTGATACGATTCTCGGCAAACACCTCAGAGTTCATATTTTTCGATTGGAATGGAGGTGATTATTAGATGATCTGTCGTGATAGATTTGGGAAATACTCAAGGACTAACCATATTTTAATAAGAATGTTACAAACACGATATTTCCTAACAAAAACACTTAGTTTTGTCGGATTATTTCTGCAATAGAGAAGCCATATTTCTCCCACCTCAATAAGTTCCTTCTTCGATTTTCCTGAAGATTAGTTTGTACCTGAACACTAATAATTTTTTCATATTCTTCTCGTTATCCCAAATCTATCTCATAAAAAAATTGTTTTTTTACTAAACTAACTCTATAACATAGGTCATAGGATTCGAGGTCAATGACCTTACCTAACCCATCTTCTGTGATATTTCACAGAACTCTTGAGAAGACGATGCCAGATTTCTGATTTTCTCTCCAACCAATGGTATAGGCAATACCTAGGAAGCAGTACGTCCTCTATCGTTAACGGATAGACTGTCGCAAGGGCACTAGTTTTGTCTACTCTTCGCTAGTGGCGCTGCTCTTTGGAAATGCCCCACAAGTAGTTCTGATTCTCGCCGATATAGCGCTATGATCTTAATTTCAGTCGCCTATAACGGTGCGCTAGCCGGCACGCAAGACAAACCGTTGTTATGTGTCTCCAACGTTAGTTCCCTCACAGACCAGTCTGTGGTCCCAACGACGCTTGCGTATAGAGATTACTTGCGCCATGGACTTCGTTTTATTCATTTATTTACAGAGAATAACACTTTCAGTGAATTGATGTAATAATAAACGTGTAGTATCGAGTTAAAATTCCAAGGGGATATTGTTTATATAGAGATTGTGTAGTATCATTCTATTTTTCTTTAATTTCAATTCAATAAGTGGTTTGTATCGACATCATCATTTATATTCGAATTTGAATTTCATCGGCATTTATTTTTAATATGGACCGGTAACAATAGATTTTTAATAGAAACTGAGCGTGTAAAATGCATGATTTCATGCTTCTTAGAATTCAATTTTATCTTCCACAATTGTGGGAATTGTGGGATTTTATTGTTACATACCGATACATCTAACGTTTTTCCATCATAGAGGTTTTAGTCTTGACGAAGTTGATAAACATTCTGACAACATTGTTAACTTTTTAAGAGACCAGAGAAGAAAAAAAAATCGATGATATGTATTTCATCCAGTGAAGCATCCAGATTATTCTTGAAATTTATTATTTCATCGTATTTAATTAGGAAAAACTCGAAAACGACACGTTTTATTGAAAAAACATAAGAATACTTTTATATTCTAAAATGATTGATTCTTTCGAAAATATGAACCGTTTATCTTCTTTAAGGGGCAGTATCACCTTCTGAATCGTGGTAAATCTCCATTCAAAAAGTGGTCTCTTTATTTCACGAGTAAGTACTTCAATTTACGACGTAGAGACTTGATTTTTTTTTTAAATTGAAGTTGAAGAACGTCCCGAGGGAAAATAGTTTTCTTTTTTTCGATTTAATCAGTTTTTCAAATGAAAAAACCAGGGTAATCGTTAGATCTGGGGTTATTGAATATGTTGTTCGTTTTCCATGAGTAAAAGCTATATTTTTGAAATAATCATCATGAAAATTTTTGTAGGTTATAGAAGATTAAATTGCCTAGGGCAAATAGTTAAATAGTTGCGATTTTTTCCAAAAAATGATGAATAACCGTCGGAAAAAATCATTAAGTGTAGTTTCCAAAACGCTGAAGTTCAACCTGTTTTTTTTTAATGAAAAACTAAATAAATCGAAAAAATCGCAACTATTCGCCCTCGGCAATTTAATCTTCTACAAACTACAAAAATTTTCATGATGATTTTTTCAAAAATATAGCTTGTACTCATGAAAAACGAAAAACATATTCAATAATCCCAGATCTAACGATTACCCTGGTTTTTTGTGTGAAAAACTGATTAAATCGGAAAAAAGAAAACTATTTTCCTCTCAAGACGTTCTTCAACTTCAATTTAAAAAAGAATCAAGTATCTACGTCGTAAATTAGGGTACTTACTCGTGAAATAAAGAGACCACTTTTGAATGGAGATTTACTACGTTTCAAAAGGTGATACTGCCCCTTAAGTGGGTTTATAGTATTTTTGCATGAGTTTATGAGTCGGCTAAGCTGTAACTTTTATATATATTTACCGAAACTGTTTTGAAAAATGGAGTTGGTTTTTATCGAAGGTCTCTGGAATATCTTGAATATGTATCGTTCAGTTCCCACCAATCGAAAATTGTTCAAGTATCAATCAAAGCCATTACTATTCCCAGGCGACAACCCCAAGTCGTAGAAACAAAGCCGCAATACTGAACGTACTATTTTCCTTTCAGCCGAGCTGAAAATGGACTTGCTTCGAGAACGAGAAATGAGAGAAGGCTTGGAGAGACAACTTCACGACGAACAAAAAAAGAAAGGTTAGTGATACTCTTTGATACCCTTTTGTTCAGGCATCTAACACGACCCGAATGGATTCGATCTCGACGCAATTTTTTATTGTTCCGCGCCGTCATTACCTCAACAGACAGTATTGTTTCAGAATAAAATGTTTCAATAACTGCGCGAGGTTGTGTATATAGGTGTACGTATTGTGTGGGCCCCTTTTTTAAGGAGACACCGTATTGTTTTCCACGTTTTTCAATGGGCAATTTTTACTGACAGCTTAATTAAATGGTACTTTTGTATGGCTATCGTTCGGTCGGGATCTTTCGCGGCTTTGATATCCGTTTTGCGTTGGAGCATCTCGGGAATTAAGATTCGAAGATATCACGTTCATTGCGTAAATACTGAATGTTTGAGGTTACACTGCGAATTTTATTCTTGCAGAATATCAATTTGATATTCGCCTCCATTTAAAAAATACAGTGCTAAACATTTTTGAGAATCTGCTCGTATTTTTATCTTGTAGTTCCTGCTATCTCACTCTCTTCCTTTTCCAATCATAAAACGGAATTGAACTCTGGATATATCATCCCCCAGAAATGAACCCTTATTGCGAATAATTCACCCCTGACGAAGAACTAGAAACGCAGGGGTTAGACGGCAATAGGTCTCTCGAATCAGCGGACTGACCTTAAGGAAATGCCATCACAACTGCTCAAGACTATTGCTTTCGACTTTCCTTGTTTACGGACAATTTAATCATAATGGAGCGATCAGTTGATTCGGAATTAGATTTACATGGCTCGCCCTGCACGTTTCAAAGGTTACCGAGTTCGGTTATACAGGGTGTTCTACGAGATTTATGAAAAACTTTAGTAGCAGTTTTGATTTTTTTATATTCGTTTTCGTTTAGAAAATACAAGAAATTGAAAGAATATATATTTTTATCTATACTCCCATAGAATAATATATCCATTATTCAACTGAATTTGATCTGTAATAGTCTCTATAAACCAATAGTGTGAGGTAATAATAACTCACGCCTATAACTCACTCTAATACAAATAGGAAAAATGTAGCTAACGAAATGAATAAAAAAGTCGGGTCAATGGGGAACTCTATTTCAGACATCAAGGTAACGTTCTCGCCATTCATTTCTACATTTTCTTAGGTCTGAATATCCAAAAATTGCATTTGGAAAACGTGAAATTTTGACGTTTTCTACAGGATTCGATATCGATTCGATTTTCGACCACAGAAATCGCTTTTGACACCTGTTGTCAATTTTGAAAATGCAGATTAATTCGAATTTTACTGAAGAAGTCGAAGATAAAGTATAGTGTTCAATTCGCGGTAATGGTCATAACACACTAGATGAATTACACCCCTCGCCTGACGGCTCGGGCTGCAAAATTCGTGTTATGACTCACATTACTGCTCATAGAACAATATACTATTATCTTTAAATCCAAAGCAGGCTTACAAACGATTGTTCCATTTCTGAATGAAAATGTCAGCTTGACAGCCGGATAGATCTGGGGTCAAAGATAATTAAAGCCTCTACGACTCTGGCGTATTAAATGATGAAAAATAATTTTTTTCTCGAAAACCGTGAACTTCAGCAAGAAATTACAGAATACTTCATTTGTTTACAATGAATCAAGCTATCCAAGATAATTTTTTTATCGTAAAATCAAGTCGATTCTGTTTGGAAATAGTAATATGGTTATAAAAAAGATATTGCCATCACAGCAAAGTTTCGCTTGTTATAATTATAAAATATAACAATGTTGTAGATTTAGCAATGTTATAACAAGATGCGAACAGAATCGACCTGAATATGAATATGGAATAAAGATTTCAAAACAAGATGTAGGGGTAGCTTGCAATAAAAGACGAACACCATAATTTTTTCAGTGCTCCCACGCTGGCATAAGGTGTGTCTACTCAATTGTATTCTTGTTAGTTTTTTGGTTTTCAAGAAAAAAAATTAAAAAACTGTTTTTCGGATCGGTATCTTCAGGGGTCTGTAACCTAGCAGGATGGGCTCAAAAAAGGAAAGTTCATATGGAAGATGATATGATATGATATGTTGGGACAAGTAATAACCCCCGCAACTATTAATATACATTTGTTGATTCAGGTTGACAATTCTTCCCTCAAACTATAGAAAGAGGAGACCCGCATTTCGATAATAAATAGTGAAGCCAATTTTCGAAATCATCAGAACTAAACTGGGTAACTGGAGTACTACGGAATCCAAATGCAGTAGAAATTTTTGCAACGTTGTGACGTTCGTTGAATTTTCTAATAAATAAACTCTCAATCGATGTGAAAAGTTCTTTAGATTGAAATTCATTTACTTATTTTTGCGTGAATGCCAGAAATGAGAATTTGTTTCTTCAATT
Source organism: Adalia decempunctata (assembly GCA_951802165.1). Lineage (NCBI taxonomy): Eukaryota > Metazoa > Arthropoda > Insecta > Coleoptera > Coccinellidae > Adalia > Adalia decempunctata. Next base: position 30,868,608 of record OX637699.1, read on the forward strand.
ATTGTGCATTCTTCACATAATATATACTGAAGTATGTTTCAATGTTTGAAACATTGTATGAATTCGTCAAAAAGAGTTGATTCACTTGTAATTTTATTTCTATTCCTCAATACCGTTAACACCACGCCCCTGGACCTTTCAAAGTTAAATTCTGCAATGTTGCCTCGACAGTATCTAATGATATGGTTATCCTTTATGCTATCTTTGACCCACTCATTGGAAACTGACTAAATTTTGGTTTCACCAATTCTCGAATTTAGGAATGAGATGCTGTGTCTCTTCTTCCTATGGTCTAAGATTCCCCCACAGAAACTTACCTTCAAGCAATTTTTTGAAATTATTGAAGCTTTTAAAGAGAAATGAATCAAAGTTCTTGAGTTTTCTGGCATGCATCTGTGAGAAGATTGATCAGCTGCTGGAATTATGAGCTATTTATCGCAGCAAGAGCGCTCTCACCACTTCTTATCTGATATCTGAATAAAGCACAATGAATATTTTCAACTCGTAAGAGCCGTAAACCTCGGACAATTATCATCTGTATGCCCCGGATATCCGGATTTTTATCTTGACACCTTGCACACTGGCAATAATTCAACACTTAACTGCTTTGAATATCAAGAATATTAAAGATCTCCACTAATTGTTTTCTTATCGGCTTAAGCTGCTGGCGATGCGTTTTGATTAAGTGCAACATAACTCAGAACATTTTCTTAGAGCATTTCTAAGGATACACCGTTCTTTTCGCGGTGTTTAATTGGCTGAAAAATTCTCGAGCGACCGGGCTGCGTAAGTCGGAAAAATTACTTCCTGATTCCCGGTGATTCTACGTTTTCAACCATGCGAATTTATTTCTGATCGGTGTCAAGATATACCGACATGGGGAGCCATAACAATAGTTCTTCGATGATGAATGTTGGGGAATATAATGATTTTTTCTTTGTAACTCGGGTTATTCTTCATACGCGGTAAGAGTCTAGACTTTTTACAAAGAACTATTTCTTTTTAATTAAGCATCCTGTTGTTATAATGGAGCTTTAATGAAAATTTATTGATTGCTCGAGAGGTTTTATGCAAGATGCGTCACATTCACAGCTTTTATGGGTAAGGATTGTCGACGTGCAAGATTGACATCGGAGCGAAAACAATCTTTTCATTTACATCGAAGTTTACATGAGGTTTCATGACTCCATACTGTATTGTAGTCAAGTAAATGAAAAATGACTCAGAAGGTGGAGAAATGCAAAATGAAGCAATTTAAAATTACTAAAATATTATTCAGCACAATTTTTTATTGATATGGAAGAATACATTCTGCTGAAGGGTTTTCTAATAAGAGGAGTTATTTTGACATTTTCTTTTACATGAATGATCTGATGTTCATCTTTACACTATACTGATACTGATATTATAAAGAGGAAAGATTAGTATTTTTAAGGAAAGATATAACGGCATGCAGACAATTGAATATTTTTGAAATTCCGGAAAAAGTCACGATTTCAAAAATATTCAATTGTCTGCATGCCGTTATATCTTTCCTTAATTATTATTTACAGACGTTAAACCTATCTTCATTAGTATTTTTGTGTGTTTTTGATACGACTTGACTCAAAAACTACTGGACCGATGTCAAAAAAAGTCCGCGATAGCATATATCTATATCTCAAGATTGACTTGCTTTTGCCTGTTTATGGTAATCAGGTGTTTTCCAAAATTATGCACTATTTGGGATGTGTTTTTATGAATAGGCCTCATTCTCGAAAAAGTAAGGTCTAATGTCCCCGCTGGCCCATAAACCGCACCAAATAGGCACACGTTGAAAATAGAGAGGCTTTTCAACTATAGTTCTTGGGTTTTCCGAGCCCCAGATGCGATAATTTTGCTTGTTGACGAAGCCACAGAGGTGAAAATGGGCCTCATCACTCAAGATGATTTTTCGATGGAATTCCGCATCATTTTCATGCATTTCAAGGACCCAATCAGCAAAGACACGACGTTGTTGATGATCGGCCGGCTTGAGTTCTTGTGTTAACTGAACTTTATGAGCCTCAAGACCCAAATATTTATGCAAAATACGGTGCAATGACAAGGAATGGACAATCCTATGTTTTCTTCAATACTTTCGGCTACAGCAGCAAAATTCTCGGCTGTTCTTGAGCGAAGTGTCCAGGTATATACAGGGTCTTTCACGAGGAACCTCACCCATATTGATACGGGAAACTACTGAACGTATTTTCATGAAATTCAGCACCTATAAGTATTTCACGATGCTGATGAAATCTAAAATATTTTCAAGGCATGAGCACCTCCGGTTTTTCCGGAAATGACGTCAACTTCCGTTTTTCAAATTAGAACACCATTTTTTTATTGCAGAAATAGATTCCTTAGAAAATTTCAAGTTATTTTGATGTAACATATTTCAGTTTTGGTTGGAAAATTCTCTCTGAGCGGGAAAATTCGAAAAAAAAATCGAAAATAGAGCTCCGCTGAAACAAGAATAACTTCGAGGTTTTTGGATGGAAAATTTTCATTTTTGGGATTTTTCAAGATGTAAGATTGATGTATCCACTTTAAAAATCGAAATCGCGATTCATGATACAGGGGGTGAAAAAATCGCTTTCAAAGTTAGGGATGACAAAATCGTGAAAAATCAATTTTTTCAAATTAGAACCCCATTTTTTTATGGCAGATATTGAATCTACGTTAAAAAATAATGTGAGTGTATGCATCACACCCTTGCCCTAAAGTGGATATTTTCTGAGTTATTCACAAAAAACTGTTTTTCGTCTTGAATTTTCAGCTATTTCTTTTCCCTTCACGCTAAAAAGATGAAATTTTCAGGAACTGTTATTTGAACCATGCTGTAGATTTTTCACCCCTTCTTGAAACCGACTTCAAGTTACTATTAGGAGAACCATGGCAAACTCTCGCAGTTATAACTAGAGAAGATGCTCAAAGTTTTGACCGTTAATTTCTAGACATTTATTTATACGTCTCAGGAATGCTTTGTGCGTTGCTCTTCTTATTTCATCGGGAGGAAGAGATCTGCAAAAGTGTTTAACAACCAAATTGAGTTTCAAAACTATGAATCTAAAAATCTAAACAAACCTGAACGCATTTCTGACTCGTTCTATGCAGTCCTCTTTATCAGTCAGGGGAGATGAGTAGACAATATTTTTTATCCTACCCCAAACATAATAGTCTAAAGGAGTTAAATCGGGAGAACGTGGTGGCCAAAGATGTGGACCATTGTTCGCCAACCATCGATCTTCAAATAGCCTGTAGAGGATATTTGACACATTGAGTGAATTGTGTGGAGGCGCGCCATCTTGTTGATACCATAAGTCATTATGGTTCTGTACTAGCGGCTCAATTATTTGAGTCAATATGTCAGAATATCTATCTCCTAAGGGAGAACATTCTTTAAATAATGCAAACATGTGTAGTGTTCTATCTTACCAATTAAAGTCCCATCATAAATGTGAACATCGAGAATTGCATTATTTTTGATGGCGCAAAAAACATTGAAACTCCAGGTCTCTTGAAAGTTCCATTGTCTGAAGTGGTGGTTGTTCTCTTCATCCCAATAATGACTGTTATGCCTATTGAAAGAACCATTCTTTGTGAATTTAGATTCATCTGTCCAAATTATACAGTCCAAAAAGTTTTCATTCTCTTGAAATCGAATCATCATAGCTTCGCAAAACTCTGTTCTCCTGACGAAATCAGTTTCCTTCAAATGCTGTACCCTATTGAATTTATATGGGTGTATTTTATGTTTTTTTAATATTCTCCAAACACTCGATTGAGATAATCCCAGATCAATCTCGGCATCTTTAAGAGAATTTTGAGGATTCACATGAAAATATGCAAGAACTGTAATTTCGTTGTTCTCATCTTCTACTACACTTTTTTCTCTGTGTATAGTTTTCTTAACGAAAGATCCGACATTTCTCAAGTTTGTCATGGTTCTGTTAATGGTATCTCTCGTTGGTCTGGGTCGGTCAGGAAACCTCTCAATGAACAGTCGAATCGTTCTATCTACAACTTCATTACATTCTCCATGAAGTAGAATGAGATTTAAATAATCTTCATTGGTAAAATTAGGCATAGTGATCGATTTTATAACTTAATACGAATTATCACCAAATTGATAGTAAACACAAAATGCTACTGAATAAAGAGGAATTTGGCAGATGTAATTAATGATATCTATAATTAAAAAAAAAGAATGTAAAACATGGTAAGTTTTTGCATATGGTTCATAAGGAATTATTTATTTATCACTGGAGAGAAAACCGATGGCCGATTAGTTGAAATAAAGAGGTTTCCGATACAAATTCGAATCCAAATTCGCCATCTATTTGGGAACAACCTGTAACTTTTTTCTCTTGCATATTAGGGTAGTAAAATCTAAAACATGGTTTAAGTAACAGTTCATGAAAATTTCATCTTATTGGCGTGAAGGGAAAAGAAATAGCTGAAAATTCAAGACGAAAAACAGTTTTTTGTGAATAACTCAGAAAAAATCCACTTCAGGGCAAGGGTGTGATGCATACACTCACATTATTTGTTAACGTAGATTCAATATCTGCAATAAAAAATGGGGTTCTAATTTGAAAAAATTGATTTTTCACGATTTTGTCATCCCTAACGAAAGCGATTTTTTCACCCCCTGCATCATGAATCGCGATTTCGATTTTTAAAGTGGATACATCAATCTTACATCTTGAGAAATCCTAAAAATGAAAATTTTCCATCCAAAAACCTCGAAGTTATTCTTGTTTCAGCGGAGCTCTATTTTCGATTTTTTTTTCGAATTTTCCCGCTCAGAGAGAATTTTCCAACCAAAACTGAAAAATGTTACATCAAAATAACTTGAAATTTTCTAAGTAATCTATTTCTGCAATAAAAAAATGGTGTTCTAATTTGAAAAACGGAAGTTGACGTCATTTCCGGAAAAACCGGAGGTGCTCATGCCTTGAAAATATTTTAGATTTCATCAGCATCGTGAAATACTTATAAGTGCTGAATTTCATGAAAATACGTTCAGTAGTTTCCCGTATCAATATGGGTGAGGTTCCTCGTGAAAGACCCTGTATATATCTGTATTGTGGTTCGACAAGGTGCCTCACGACGACTCAAAAATGTTCGAGTCTTAAGAACCATCTCTGCCAAATTTTCACCATTTTATAGTGAATTTTATTAATTTCAATGCGTTTTTGATGCGTGTATCTTTCCATTTTTTCTAATGGCGTAGTTTCTACTTGTCAAATGTCACGAAATGACAGCTTCAAAAGTGACATCTACCGAAAAAGCGGGCTATTCAAAATAACACCTTTATTATGTATGGTAATATTGAGGATTTACAAGATTCCTCCTTGAGTTTTCGTAGGAAACAAAGGAAAATCTTCAATATTCTGAAACTATTCAAAATCGCAATCAGTGGTCGCAGCTCTCAACAGAAAATAACACCAATTAGCAGTGAGTTCATCACCCAATCTGTACGTCCATTCATTCTACTCTGTAATCTTCTTTCCTTGAAGGTTCGAGTATCTGCGATGACATAGATTCGCACCCCATAATCGTCCATTTATGTCGCAACAACTTCAATCGATTCTCAGCCGCCCACGCAGAGCGGGGGAGTCGAAGACGTAGTGTGTCATCGTCGAGTTCTGGACAAAAGTTGTTCTTCTGTCACGCCCGTTTGAAGGAACGAAGACTTATTTTTAGATTGATGGTTCTGTGTCGGTTGCAGCGCGCAGAATATAAATCGGGAATCGTTGGTTTTTTGGTGAATCGAAAAGTTTTGAGTAGTTAACACCGGAAATTTGAGTATACTGCTCCACAAAAGTTAAGGAAAATTAGAAATTTCGAGAATGTTTCAGAAGAGAAATAAAAATGTTTACTCGCTAATCTAACTTATTCTTTTGCCAATTTCTTTATAAGTTGCAGAGTTTCTTGGGAAAACTTATTTTTAGTATTGTAGTACAAACTCAATTCACTCAGAAAATTGAGAAAATTAAGTTCAGTTTCGTTATAGGTATTCATATTTGGTAATGGGTTACAATTCACTGCGACCCTAAGGTCTATTGTGCCCCTATCAGAGCTGTTCGGACTACGTACTTTACAGCTCGTCTTTCAGTTCCAAAGATCCGATGAAATATACTAACTGACAAAGGAACTACAACCCAGAAGGGGCTGTTTAAATTTGAATTTTTTTTTGGTGAAACATGAATAGTATAGCTAGGAGTATATCATTAAAATTCGGAGACAAAAACGAAGGGTTTAAAATTTTTTTTAATAAATTTGTTAATAATGTGTTTGTCCACCGCGATTATCTATATACTCCCCAACACGTCTTGGCATTGATGCACTAAGATGGTCCATTTCTTCTTTTTTATTATAAGCTTTTAGTTTCACCTTCACCTGTCCCGGTGTCTGTCTGTCTGTCTCTCTGTAATCAAATCTTGCAAGTTAAATATGACACACTTCTAATCGTCCAATTGATTTAAAATTTTGCCGGTGTACCAATGCATCATGAAATATTTTTTATAGAAAAACAAAACAAAATGGCGGCTCAGAAATGGCGGATGAGTTTTGTAATTATGATCCGATTCCATTCGAAATTAGTATCTGGGGGTATTTAGGTTCGAAAATGATGATACTTTGGTCAAAATTAATAAATTCAAGATGGCGGCCACAATATAGCGGACGAGTCTTGTAATTATGATCCTATTCTATTCAAAATTGATATAAGGGGGTTTTCTGGGTCGGAAATTACTATTCTTCAAAAGTGAGGAATTCAAGATGGCGGCTTCAAAATGGGGGATGAGTGTTGTTATGAGAGCTTGTCTTCAAAAATGATTTTTGAGAATTAGGCTTGTTTTATGTTGTGGTTTTCACGAAAAGGAATATCCTGTAATGTTCAGAGAACATCGTGAACACCAAGGGCAAGCGGGAGGAATTGGTGTTCATCTTGAATTTCTGGAGGTTATATGCCTCGGGGAACACCTCCCTAGGCAATGTGTTCCAAAGCCTCGCTGTTCGTTGGATGAACGAGTCTTTGAAGAGAGATGTTCTGCAGGTCTCCAAAGTGACCACAAAGGGATGTGAACTTGACGGGTTAGTCTCGAAGAGACTGCCAGAGGGGGAACGATTGCTGATCATTCAGAGGAGCATCGCCCATGGAAATATTTATGAAATAGAGACAGATCTCCTACTCTTCTACCGGGTTCCAGAAAAGAGAGCGAGTTTGTAAGCGAGACATCACCGACGAGACGAATTGAATCTTGAGGGATACTATCCCAAGCTACCTGTACTTCATGTCTCAGAGCCGCCAAAGTCGGTGGGGACTGTGGTAAATTTCCAAGCCTTCTACCCATGATGTCCCAAACATATTCTATGGGCGAAAGATCTAGGGATCTGGGCGGCCATGGCAAAAGATTCACATGGGTCGCTTCAAAAACGCTTTACCTAACTCTGGCAACATGAGGTCGAGCATTATGTTGCTGAAATATTGGATTCTCGAGCTGGTTGGGGTAAGTGAGAACATATGGCTCCACTATTTCTTGAAGGTAATGCAGCGCTGTCATGTTACCTCAAATAAAAACTAAAGGTGACCTACTTGCATGTGCAGTAGCACCCCATACCATAACGCCCACTGTCCGGTGTACATGACGCTCAAAATCAAACTGAGGTTCACGTCTTTCTCCCCGACGTCGTCTAACTCTAAGCCATCTTCGGCCATCATGTGCACCCAAGAAGAATCGAGATTCATCAGGAAAGACGAACTGATTCCATTCCACATTCCAAGGTTGACGTTCTCTGCACCACTGTATTTGTTGCCGGCGATGCCCAATCGTCGGAGGTAACTCAAGATGGGGTCGATAATTCTGCAGTCCAAAAGACCTTATCTGGCGGTGAACCGTTCGGACAGTTACAGGATGGCCTTGTTATTCTAACCACTCATCAGCCTAAGATCGAGTTGTCGCAAATCGGTCTCTAATGGCCATAAGTCTTAGACGTCGATCTTGAACTTCATTTGTGACCTTTCGACGTCCGGTGCCTACTCTTCTTCGATTTTGGGCATTATCAAACCACGCTTGACAACATCTTATAACATTAGTTGGATTTCTGTTCGTACGGTTAGCGATTTCTCGAAATGACAACCCCGCCTCCCGTAGACCAATAATTCGACCTCTTTCAAATTCACTTAGCTGGCGAGCAATTCCGCGTACACGTGCTCTAGGCATTTTAACAACAACTAAATATCGACTTAAGATCTCTTCGAACAGCTGGTCTGTTGTGAAATTTACAATCGAGAAATTTTGCCGGCAAAATTCCATCTCTAGTGGTATTACATATGAGAAAAACTTCAAGAGTTTTTCTCCGAATTTATTCATTTACTCCTTGCTATACTATCTATGTTTTACCAAAAAAAAAGTTTCAAATTTAAACAGCTTCTTCTGGGTGTTGCTTACAAACTCGCTCACTTCTCGGGAACACCTTAGGAGAGTAGGAGATCTGTCTTTATTTATAGATATTTCCATGGGAGATGCTCTTCTGAATTATCAGCAATCGTTCCCCCTCTGGCAATCTCTTCGAGACTAACCCGTCAAGTTAAGTCTTCACATCCCTTCGTGGTCACTTTGGAGACCTGCATAACATCTCTCTTCAAAGACTCGTTCATCCAACGAACAGCGAGGCTCTGGAACACATTGCTTAGGGATTGTTACCCGCGGCATATAACCTCTAGAAATTCAAGAAGAACACCAATTCCTACCTGACTGCCCTTGGTTCTCAAAATGTTCTCTGAACATTGCAGGATATTCCTTTTCGTGAAAACCACAACATAAAAAATAGTATATAACATTACTAGCAAGGTAAAATGGTTTTTACTGGCGAATGGAGGATATAACTGACGAGCCGCAGGCGAGTCAGTTTCCTCCTTGAGCCAGTAAAACCCGTTACCTTGCGTGTATTGTTTTATATTTTATTTGTTTCTCATTTGTAAAAAGGCTAGATAAATTCCAAAAAAATCTCAATAATTTGTCGCAAATGTCGTAAGCTATGGAAGCGTTGCCATGAACATGTCTGTTTATTGCGTTGCCATGAACATGTCTGTTTATTTTTCTTTACATTTGTTTTGGCGAAAGCGAAAATGAATGTACCAAAAGAAATTATTGAGGCAGCCAGCAGTGTAGCTTCAAGTTTATTACCTGCAAAATCAGCTTCAAGGTACGAGCGAGAATACGACGACTTCAAAAAGTGGCAAAACAAAAATAGGGTGATTGGGGTAACTGAAGATGTTTTGTTGGTCTACTTGAATCAACTATCAGCTAGATTCAGCCCTAATACTTTATGGGCAAAATGGTCTATGCTGAAAAGCTGCTTGGAAATGAAAGAAAATGCCCCTGTTCGCAGGTTTGTTTTCCTTAAAAAATTTATTGAAAAATATGACGTTTATTTGTCATTTGCAGATTTCAAAAGGTAATAGCGTTTCTGAAACGAAAAAATGAGCGTTATACGCCAAAAAAGGCCAAGGTATTAAGTAAAGAAGAGGCTGAACAATTTATTTTACATGCTCCTGATGACCAGTGGTTGCTGGCGAAAATTGTAACAATATTTGGGATTTTGGATGTTGTCGATGTGACGAAATTCTCTCCTTAAACATGAATGATTTAGAAGTTATGGGAAAATACGTTATTGTGACATTGCGGCAAACAAAAAATTTAACAACAAGAAGATTCACCATAACCGATGATGGCTGCAGCTTCAAGCCCTGCATGTTATACAGAAAATATGTAAATCTTCGGCCTCCTGGAACAGAAAGCCTAAGATTTTTTTTGACATACCGACATGGAAAGTGCATTTCCCTTAATGCTGGCCAGCACACTATTGGTGGTGTCCCGAAGCAAATAGCGAAATATTTAGGTTTAAAAGACCCAGAGTTATACACCGGCCATTCTTTTCGCAGAACTGGAGCCACTATGGTTGCGGATTCGGGTGGAGATATTTTAGCACTAAAGCGTGCAGGAGGGTGGAAGAGCACCGAAATTGCGATGAGTTATGTCGATGATTAGGTCAACAAAAAAATCGACATGTCTAGCAAATTATTTGGTAGTAAGGAGAGTACAAATGTTCTGCAGTCCTCGAGTTCAGCAGTTTGTTTCTGAGTCAACAGATGGTTCATCATCATCAAAAATCTGTGTTACTGGAAATAACAATTGTACCATGATTTTCAACATATATGACGATAAAACAAAATTTTCTAATGTAAATAATACTACTAACTTGTAAAAATTTTGCAAGTTAACTGTCAGTTTTACAAGTTAGTGACTTGATAAAATAAACTTTCTTGATCAATATTGTGTTTTTGGAAACTGACGTTTACAAGTGAGAAACAAATAAAAGAGTTAGTATAATTATTGTATATCAAGTTCTGCTGAGAACGAGATTCACCTTTGAGAACACCCTGTTTATCCTCCAGGAAAAGTCGTTTGAACTTTTTATGAAATTTTCAATCTAAACAAGCGAACCCCACACGTTTCATTTCATCCAGTTTGAGCCCCGTCTGACCGTGTGTAACGACCCGATACAATTTCAAATTGAAAACAGAGCATCTGATAAAGGACACGACCAAGACAGAAGATTAGCCATAAATCCTGCGGACAATTGCGCGAAATAGGGTGGACGATCCGCTTTAACATTCGAATGGGTGGATCTTATCACAGAAATATTTTAAAACGTCAAGGAGGCCTCGACAATCCGAACGACTGGGGCTTTAATATGAAAATATTAAAAATCCGACTGAAATCCTTTTAAATGCCGTATTAAGGCGAATTAACATGAAAATGGTTTGACAGCTGAATACCCGCACGGCTTCTTCTGAAAGCGGACGCCTCGGGGTTTTCAGGATCGCTCTGAAACGCTGAAATTCATATTCTGCGCTTGCATTCGCCAATTATTGGTCGGTATGTTTGTTTCGTCCAATTTGTATGCGTAGAACGGACAGAAATGGATGTTGTATCTCATGCTAATTGACAGTTTTCGTCAAAATGCGGAACGAGCTTTATGGGTATTCGAACCTTTGGGTTTGTCCCTATACCATAAAAAGAGGAGATACAGCATCTCATTCATAAATTCGAGAATTGGTGAAGCCAAAATTAAGTCAGTTTTCATTGAGTAAATCGAAGAAAGCATAAAGGACAGCGATATCATTAGATACGGCCGTGGCAACATGGTGGAATCTAAGTTTGGAAGGTCCAGTGGCGTGGTGTTAACGATATTGAGAAACGGAAATAAAACTACAAGTGAATTAACTTTTTTTGACGAATTCATACAATTATGAAACATATTCTGAGTTTGGTAAACAGAGTCAGCTGAATTCAGCCATTAGTAACAAAATTAAAATAGCCGAACGAAATTAATGAATGAAATGGCCAAAGATTCAGAAAACGGTGCTGTCATACTCATAACGTGCCTATTCATTATCTGAGGCAAAAACGGCCGAGAACATTCGGATACTTTAGTATATGGAATGTGAGGAATTCACAATATTTGAAGGACCAAATACTCATTTCTGACTTCACGCACAAATGAGTAAATGAATTTCAATCTAAAGTATTTTTCATTTTGAGTGAGAGTTCATTTATTTATTAGAAAATTCAAAGAACGTCACAACGTAGCAAACATTTCTACTACATTTTGATTCCGAAGTAGTACAGTTACTCTCCTCTTTCTATAGTATCAGAATATTTTAAATTTCTACAAACATCCACAACCAGAATTCATGGAATTTATAATTTTTTTGAAGATGCTATCATTATTTTTTTTATTGCGGGGTCGATTGAGTTCCTGAGTCTTGAATGAGCTGAGAATTCTGGGGGATCTCCCGAATATTCCATTCCATTCGACTCCGAAAACTCATAGAAACGAAATAATGACGAAGAAAAATCATCCTTCAGCTTAACGTTCCTACGTAGACATCTGCAAGCGACAACATTATAAATCCACTTTTGATTATCAACAGTTCACATCCCCTAAAAATGAAACAAAGCGTTGTCGAGGGGGGCTGAAAAAACGCATTACAAACACAGAAAGCGCTGTCGAACATCAAATAATGCATTATTCTTGACGTGTCGACTCGGAATTGACATTGGGCGATGCCATTTCGAATGATGTTAATGGTTTCTTGTTTGATGCCGATCGAATTTCCGCTGTGGCACGTGATTTCCTCCACAAATGTCTCCGAATCGGGTTACAAAGTGACATTAAAATAATATACGGTTTCAATTTTTCCACGGTTTTTCGGCGAAATGAATGGGGGAGTCGCTTTCGGTCAGGAATAAACTTCTATTATAAAGCCAATCTTCTTCCTATTCAAGCCCAAATATACTGTTCCACAAGAGTTAGGGATATCGTATACAATCGTTTTCAAAAGTATGTAATCTTCGAGAAAATCGCTCTAAAATCATTTAAAACTCAATAACAACTTGAATCGATCCAATAAAAATCAGTATGAGACATTTCGTCAATCTGGTCGCCTTTTTTCTGACGTTTGGTTCTTTGCATATGCTTCATGAATGTTCTTATTTTGAAATGAAGTCAGTTTATCAACAGCTTCGGTTTGAAACGAGTTTTCTGAAAATGCCAAGAAGTAAATCAACAAACGCTGAGGCTAATAGGGCTATCGGAATGCTACATGGTGGCCTAACTCAGGTTGTTGTAGCGGAAAGGCTCCAAGTCAGCCAAAGTGTGATATCTCGACTTTGGAATAGGTTCAGGGCTAGGATCCGTGTTGGAAAGACCAAGGCTTGGTGGGCGACGAAAAACAACACCTGCTCAGGATCGTTTCATCACCGTTTCGGCGAGAAGAAACCCTACCTACGTGTAGAATGCTACGGAATACTCTTCAGAATGCAGATGGGGTCCAAGTTTCCATCGAAACCATCAGACGACGTTTGAGAGAGGTGAATCTAGGCTCTAGACGTCCATTAAGAGGAGTTCCATTAACACGTGACCATAAGCGTCAAAGACTGAAATGGGCAAGGCAACATATCAATTGGAACGATCAATGGCGTAGTGTCCTTTTCACTGATGAATCCAGACATGGACGATTTTCAGATTCTCGAAGAATAAGGGTATGGACAATCCCACGCATACCCCGTAATCGTCGCTATGTCCAAGAAGTCCATCCATTCCGAGGGGGTAGTGTTATGGTATGGGCCGGGATATGTTTCAACGGGCGCACAGATCTACACATTTGTCCTGGGAATATGACCGCCTTACACTATAGGGAGCATGTCATTGAAAACGTTGTGCCAAATTTACAGGCTAAAATTAATTTGCAACTTGAAATCATATTAATATGAATTTTCATCACAAAAATCTTATTTTAACTATATTTTTTTGCAATTTAAGTCAATTTCGCTAACTCGAGTGGAGCAGTTTATTTCATTGTGTAGCATAGATGTTTCAATGGCATATAAAGTATAAAACTCCTGACTTCAACACCAAATGTTCACTAATGTTTGGCTTCAGGAAGATTCCTCCAGAGTGCATCTCTTTCATCATTTGCTTTTACCGCAGAAAGGTTCTGGGTCAGAAAGTGATGTTTGTGCTCCCTTTCCAGCAAGTGTGTTGGCCTCTTGGCTCTTGGTTTGCTTTGATTCCTGAGTGACCAGGTGATGCTTCAATGTGAAGAATGTAGGTACATTATTTAGTTCTGGCGGTTATACTGAAATATGGAAAATGCCGGGATTCGCTTCGAGACCAGTCAAAGCGCAGGAATTAAATCACAGCATCGCAATTCACGACTGTATCGGCTCGGCGTGTCAATTGTCCCTCGAAAGGGTCTACGTCCTGCGTAGCTTTGATGTCGACCACTGCTTCTAATTTTATTCACTCTCCGGTTTAACTCATTTATACAACACAAATGGCCATTGGTCTCACTAAATTACTTGTCAATTGCTTTCACAAAGCTACGCGGAGTTTAATTTAAATGTTGGCACCCTTTTGTGCCCGCTTTCAAAGGAAATAAATGCCGCCCGCGCCGAGCTCAATACAAAAATCTTTGCTTTTCACCCCTTCCGATTTGAATAGTTGACGGGAATATGGACCGTTGTTTTGGTCAGCATAAAAGCAAACATTCTGAGGTCAACGCGTGCACATGACGAGGAATCGGCAATTGACAGTCTTTGATGTGCGGCGCCATAAACGTAATGAAGAAAACTGGAGACTAGAGCATCTAAGTGAACTGTTTCCTCATGATTTTTCACACCCCTATCGCAAAGATTCCTGATCTGCAGCCTCAGCAATAAGCACATCCATCTTCATTATAAACCGGAGATTGATATATCCGGCGTTATTTTTCATGACGCCCTGCCATCTTTTGAGGAACATTTCGTCTTCTTACTCGGTCGAGAAGTATGTTGAGTTACAGATCAACAATTTCAACATGAAGCCTCAATTTCCAGATATCAGTTTTTCCATAATTAAATTTTTAACCATAATCATCATTCTGAAATTCCCTGGATGCTGATGCCGACGAAAAGCACCTTGAAATGTGAATATTTCCGCCAATCGGCAGTAGGCTGGGACGTCGAAGTAGTTATAACTTCGGAAACCGAAAGGGTTCCACCGTTAGGAATGAATTTGACGTGTGAGGAACTTGGGGAATGCTGTTTATGTCGCATCACTCGCAAACGTCTTACTAAGTTCCTTCCCTAGAGTTATGGAATGTCTATGATACGTGGCCCGAGAATGTGTTGATGACATATTTGTCCTCTATTGCTGAATTTATGTCGGTTGCATCCTTTCAGCCCTACGGTTCTCTCTGTTCTTGTTATTTCGACGAATTTAGTCGACAACAATGTCGAAAGTTTCCTCAGTGTTGGTTGTTAGATGATCGAAATGTCAAAAGATCGAATGTTGTGAGCTGTTTCGTGGCAGAGGCTGGTGAAGTTTCGGAAACCATTTCTGTGCCACAGAGGCGCGCCATATTCTCGCTGCGTAGTTCGGATAATCAGAACTGCATTAATACCAACCTGTCTTGGCGAAAGTGGTAGGTGTGTTTGCCTTTTCTTTGCCGTTTGAGTAGCTCTAATAGATTGGAGGCTGCAAGCGGTATCAGCTACAGTTTGATTCCAGGGACCTCAGGGTGGCCTAGATGTCCTTGGTGATATACGAAGATATATCGTAGCCTACTGTAGAACCAAACAAAATTTCAATGTCAAAATATTTTATTTTTCAACATATTCTCCTCTTAATTGAATACATTTATGACAGCGAACCTGCAACGTCTCTAGACCTTCCAAAAAAAATGTTTCTTCTTGCTCTGCAAACCAGTCCTCCACAGCTTTTATAACCACCTCGTTGGAAGAAAATTCACGACTTTTTTTCAGTTGAGGAAAGAGATGATAGCCGGACGGAGCCAAATCTGGTGAATAAGGGGGTGTTCTAGTAATTCTAACCCTAAATCACTAACTTTCTGCATGGCAACATGAGATTTGTGTACTGGGGCGTTGTCCTGGAAAAACAAAATACATTTGGATAGCTTTCCGCGTCTTTTCTCTTTAATTTTTTTTTGTAGAGTGGTCAGTAATCTCGAATAGTAATCTCCAGTTATTGCTCTACCCTTATCCAAAAATCAATCATGATTTACTCCATGGCAAACCCAAAAAACTGAAGCAAGAACTTTTCCAGCAGATTTTTGGACACCAAACTTCTGAGGTCTTGGAGAACCAGAGTGTCGCCATTCCATCGATTGTTGCTCTGTTTCTGGATCGTGTATAAATGTACCCAAGTCCCATCCATAGCAACAATTTGGTTTAAGAAGTCTACATCGTTTTCAAATCAAGCACAGATCGAACGCGATGCTTCTATCCTTGCATGCTTTTGGTCAACATTCAAACATTTGGGAATCCATTTTGCAGAAATTTTTCTCATGTCCAAATTGACGTGAACTATATGATGAACGCGTTCGTATGGAATCTTCAGTGCTTCAGATATCCGTTTTAGCCCAATTCGACTTAAGGTGGGCGTTCAATGTAGTGTGTTTTTATTTCAAGTTGCATTTGAAAATGGTTTCACTTTGAAAACTGAAATTTTTGGGTAAACTCAGAAAGGATTGGAGCTCTTGATGAAATAATTTTAATTGATTTCATTCCGAAAGTTAATTTTTTTTCTTTCGAAAATAGAAGAAAATGAGCCAACTCATGCTTCTGTTTTATTTCAACAGAAAGACCCATGAAAATAGTTCAACTTCCGATTAAAAGTGAATCTACAGATAATTTCGTTCAGAAAAACAACTTGAAATACGGAATTGGCAGAGAATGGCCAAATTCAAATTATTATTATTTCAACAGAAAGACCCATGAAAATAGTTCAACTTCCGATTAAAAGTGAATCTACAGATAATTTCGTTCAGAAAAACAACTTGAAATACGGAATTGGCAGAGAATGGCCAAATTCAAATTTTGGTTGGAAAAAGTTCCTGCTTTACCCACAAATTCACGTATTTCATAGTTCGGCGATTATCGGATAGAGAGCGCCATTGTACATTTCATTCATAATCAGAGAGATATTCGTAGAACTGAATAGTGATAGTGCATGTTCTATGGACCGTGGCGCCTCTATCGGCTGAGCTTTCCTACTCGCTTTAAACGCCGACCTTAAAATCGTGTCATAAACTGCATCGATATTTTCGGGGACTGACACAGAAACTGGCCTTTCCGATCGGTCATCATCTTCAATGGAAAATGTACCTCTTTTGAAGCTTGCAGTCCAATTTTTCACGGTCGCATACGAAGGAGATTGATCACCAAGGGTATTAAGCATATCTGCTTACTTCTCAACCCTTTTAAATACAGGTACTGCTTACTTCTTAACCCTTTTAAATACAGGTACTTGATGATGGCTCGATACTCCAATTTTTCGATTTTTACAATTTCGGTGGACATCTTTTTTTTTAGATTATTGCGTAACTCTGGTTTACTTTTTTTACGTCGAACTCTACACTGACACTGCTAATAAGTTATTGTTCGTCGATATGGTATCGCAATATTTTGTTTATGCATGGAACTGGTCTAGGCTAACTAGATATCAACACATCCTCGTATACATGAGCCCCCTTGAGGTTCATTTGGAGTCTCTCCTAGTCGCATACGTAAACAGCCATCAGTATCTCTGTCTGTGAAATAAAGGGCTCACTTCACAGTGCTTTAGCGATCTTCAGCTCAGGTACATATATCCCAATGCTCTGATTTCGATCCATCGGTGAACAATCTGGATGACTTTCCGTCCAAGCGATTTACTAAACTTATCGATGCTCGACATCTTGACCATTTCGGCTTACTCGTACTTCTCGAGTATTAATGAAGACAAGAAGTTTCTATTCATTGATGGGAGGAACCCTTATCGAATTAGTTGAAGGAACGAATAATTGAACTCCTTGTACTCGGCCACGTAAAATAATTGCGTTCATTAATAAAAAGAATCATATTGAAATATATAGCGGCTATGTTTACTACGTAAATATGTAAAACCGGCTCAATTTCACGGTCTAAAGGCTGGTTTAGTTGATTTCGAGCGAAATCCATAATAGATTTAGCACAGATGTTATAGAGTAATATGCAGATTTGGGTTATTATGGAGGAACGCCTTCAGTTTTCAATTACCGAGGTGTGGGGGAAAATTGGTCTGGTGTCTTCTTGCTTAATTATTTCAGGTTCAGGGGTTTCTTCGAGTATATTGGCGCGACTGTTTTTATTGTATTTGTGTTGACATGCGATGGCGACATCTCCACCATATACCTTTCAATATACGATTGGTATGTGCGACACATTTCCTGTATTTTCATTGTTCATTAGTAGCCAAAATTTGAGGCCAACATCGGAATATTTCAACCAAATCAATACCTCACCAGAACGTGTTATCGAAGCAAGTCTCCGCCTGTATCTTCCACGTAGCAAACCCTCTTCAATATCTTATCTCGACCATGGATGGCAGAGTGCATAAATAAAATTCGCAATACCTTGTCAGACTATTTTCCAGAGTGTTGAAAGCTGCATTATGAATGAACTGCGTGAACGATTTCAAGAACTATCTCGACATGACGTCCTGTGCATATGATATTGCGTGCTTTGTAGCCATTTTGTCCCTAATTAAATACATGACAATTAACAGGCTGCGATCTTATATCGCAAAATGCAATAAAGGCAAAAATAACCGACAATTAAGTGGGAAGCGAATAATGGTTCACTCAAGTGAACGCTGTTCGACATTGATTCTCTGTCTTCGATAAACAACAGGGAAATATCAATACCAAATTTGACATAATCCTGTTTCAAATAAACTGCTCCACACGATTTAGGGATATTGACTTAAATTGCAAAAAAAAATAGTTAAAATAAGATTTTTGTGATGAAAATTCATATTAATATGATTTCAAGTTGCAAATTAATTTTAGCCTGTAGGTCTGCAGCGTAGGTCGTTAAGAAAAATCGTGTAAAATATCGAAATTTTATTCCCAGCGAATTCAAGCATTTTAAGATTATCAATACAATGTATGGCCTCAACGGACATCAATAACAGCTTGACATCTTCTTTGCATACTACATACGAGGTTGTTGAACATTTCTTGAGGAATTTGGTTCCAGAAACGGGGCAGAAGCTCTTTCAGATCATTTAAGGAAAATTTGGCACAACATTGTCAATGACATGCTCCCTATAGTGTAAGGCGATCATATTCCCAGGACGAATGTGTGGAACTGTGCGCCCGTTGAAACATAATCCCGGTCCATACCATAACACTACCCCCTTGGAATGTATGGACTTCTTGGACATAGCGACGATTACGGGGTATGCGTGGGATTATCCATACCCTTATTCTTCGAGAATCTGAAAATCGTCCATATCTGGATTCATCAGTGAAAAGGACACTACGCCATTGATCGTTCCAAGTGATATGTTGCCTTGCCCATTCCAGTCTTTGACGCTTATGGTCACGTGTTAATGGAACTCCTCTTAATGGACGTCTATTCACCTCTCTCGTCTGGTGGTTTCGATGGAAACTTGGACCCCATCTGCATTTTGAAGAGTATTCCGTAGCATTCTACACTTAGATGTAGGGTTTCTTCTCGCCGAAACGGTGATGAAACGATCCTGAGCAGGTGTTGTTCTTCGTCGCCCACCAAGCCTTGGTCTTTCCAACACGTAACCTGTCCCCTTGAACCTATTCCGAAGTCGAGATATCACACTTTGGCTGGCTTGGAGCCTTTCCGCTACAACAACCTGAGTTAGGCCACCCTGTAGCATTCCGATAGCCCTATTAGCCTCAGCGTTTGTTAATTCACGTCTTGGCATTTTCAGAAAACTCGTTTCAAATCGAAGCCGTTGATAAACTGACTTCATTTCGAAATAAGAACATTCATGAGATAAGTATATGCAAAGAACCAAACTTCAGAAAAAAAGCGACCAAATTGACGAAATGTCTCATACTGATTTTTATTGGATCGATTAAAGTTGTTATTGAGTTTTAAATGATTTTACAGCAATTTTCTCGAAGATTACATACTTTTAAAAACGATTGAATCGATATCCCCTAACTCTTGTGGAGCAGTATATTTTTGATATCGAACAAAAGGAAGAATTATTCAGTCTTACCATTTACCAATCAAAAAGTTTTTTTGTTGTCCATGAATAAATCTATCGCCATCTGAAACTACATAACATGGAGGCGAATTGGCAACGCCATATCCAGGTCTCAGGATAATTACTCAACTTGGACCCCAAATAACTTTCACAATTTAGAGCAATCACCTGCTTTAGTGGCCATAACACGGTTATTTACTACCGCGATAGGCTATTTTGCCCTCACATTTAAGTCGTCAAATGTTACGGAGGGGAACTTTGAGCAATTGTCAAAACTTAATTAAATCATTTGAGACATCTTGCTATGTTTGCACAAGCGGTCATCTAGCCAAGGATTAGTGAACCCTCTTCCTTTTATGACTCTTCAAGATATCAAAATCGTTGTTCCGTCTCTTTTTAGAAAATAAATCAATTGTACAAGTTTCCCCATCTCTGACCAATAAGAGGTGTTATTTTGACTAGTAGATGTCACTTTTGAAGCTGTCATAGTTTGACATTTGACTAGTAGAAACTACGCCATTATTGATAATATTAATACACGCTTCAACAACGATTAGGAATTATAAAAATTCACACTAAAAATGGTTAAAAATTGGTAGGGACGGTTCGTAAAACTCGAACATTTTTGGGTCGTCGTGTAGCATCTTGTCCAACCGCAATACAGAAATTGGTGGAAAAATTTGAGCTGTTGGGACAGGTTAGCGATGTGAAGAATAAAACCCGTGCACCTCGCACAAGAACAGCCGAAAATATTCCTGCTGTAGCCGAAAGTGTTGAAGAAATCCCAGGTTTGTCCATTCCTCTTCGTTCTTTGGAATTAGCCATTCCACAAACGTCATTACTCCGTAGTTTGCATAAAGATTTGGGTCTTAAGGCTTATAAAGTTCAGTTAACACAAGAACTCAAGCCGGCCGATCATCAAAAACGTCGTGTCTTTGCTGATTGGGCCCTTGAAATGCATTAAAATGATCCGGAATTCCATCGAAAAGTCATCTTGAGCGATGAGGCCTATTTCCACCCCCTTGGCTTCGTAAACCAGTAAAATTGTCGCATCTGGGGCTTGGAAAACCCAAGAGTTATTGTTGAAAAGCCTCTTTATCCTCAACGTGTGAAGGTTTGGTGCGGTTTATGGTCAGGTGGAAACATCCAGAGACCAGCTGGAGCTGTGAGTAAATCCTTATTTGACAGAACCTATCAGGATCCTAACCTAACATTTTAGTGAGGACAATGGACTAGCAGGGATCTAATTAGCCTTCATCAGTGCCACATAACCCCTGCTGCGGTAGCGACCAACTGAAACGGCAGAACATTTCAATGGGTAGGAATTCTGTGTGTGCTGAACGAATTTAGTTATATTTTGTTAGGTTTTTGACCCTTCATAGACAGGTTGAATATACCGGGCCTTACATGAATAACGACTTTCAGAAAACATCCAGTTTAATAACAGGGATGTCCCTATAAGCCGCAGAAACAAGATCGATATCAATTTGCGGAGAATGTAGGAAAGCAGACAGTGAAGTAATTTTAAAATTCAAATTACAATTTTCCGTTGGCTCCCATCCCCTGACCGTAATTCAAATCCTCGATAGAAAACGGCCTCGGAAAATGAAAAATTCAAGAGCGATTGCGACCCATCGGACTGTGAAACTTACTCCGAAAAATTAAATCGCCGACGGAAAAATTATATTTATCTGAAAGACCTGTTTTTATTTGGGAATGGGCGAGAATAAGATTACTTGCGGTCCATTGAAAAAAAATTGCCCGATGGCTATCCGAAGGGTGAACCGTATTTTATTTTCATAATTGTGGCAGCTTGGATGGAAGTGGAATTACATCGGTTTGGCGGATGGGGGTGGAAAAGCCCTTCAGCGGAAGCTTCTCCATTCTTCACCATTATCCACAGGCTGAGTATCATACCAGAATTTGGACAAACGGAAAAATAAACCAAAACCAAAGTGGCATTGGGTTCAATAATTGATTTGCTAAAGTATTAATACATATTTTATTATCTGGAAAGCATCAAGTTGAAATTGATGGTGAGGTGTTCCTCAAGGGAACGTTATGGGGCCCGCATTATTCACAACCTGTATAATTATGTTTTTGAGAAAATGTTTTATAAAATACTGGATTGAATCTCCTATGTTGGACTGTGTCTTGTGTGTAGTCCAAATAGTGAGAAAAGGAAATGAATTGACTTGTTTATGACGTTCCAAGATCATTGAGAGACAAAATATGTCCTGATATGATCTTCGGCTAGCATGGATGGAAGTGGTGGTTGTGGAAATTATTGAAAATACATGTTCCATTCGATATCTCGTAGGAAGGCGTTTCCTACACTGACGTTCAATTAGAAATAATTATTTCCACCAATTTCCCTCATAAATCTGAGTAATAGCTCAGGTTCTCGTGAGTAGTTCCCAACCTAGTCGCTTTGAATAAACCAACGTCGGGTCGACAATGCACTCAATCAACCATTCATGGTTGCATACAATAATAAATAATGTTCTGAGCATTATTCCAGCATTGAAAATTTGCCAATTAACCGCAGTAAAATACTTATAGATATGAATTTGAATTTTAAATCACCCATTAATTAGTTTACTCTCGATACGTATGAGAGCTGAAATAGATTCCGCAAATCCATTGATCGACATGTTCCCTGGACTGTTATTGTTCGAAATTGATCGGTTCTATAACGAAATTATTTTCATATGACTGAATAAATATGAGTTTCGTTCTTTACTCTTGTTGTGCTATGAATGATTCGTAAATATATCGAATAACAGCAAAATTTCAATATAATTCGCGAATATTCGTATATACGATATTGTTTTTGATGTGAATACCGATTTTGCATGCATATTGTATTTTTATCATCGTTTTATTGTTAATCGAAATGTGCGGAATGATTATTGTGTTAATTATTCGCCCTATGCAGTTTTAGAACATAATGGAGTCGGTTATGTACTCAAATAATACAAATTATTTGGAGTTATACGTTCAATTTGCAATAAGCGGAATCGGAAACAAAAATTCTACAAAAATAACAAAATATAATTTTTCATCATTTTCATATTTATATTTGTGGTGTCTGAGTGGAGTATTGGAAAGTAAATAACTATACAGCCTTTTATACATTTATTGGTTTCTTTATATTCGAATACTGTACTCTTCAATCGCATACTCATCTATTAACTAGATTCCTTGAATTCCAATACACATGTGCATATTAAATACCGCGTACATCGTTCTGCGCATGACTATTATGAGTACTTAACATTCAAACATCTCAATTTTCCCCTTTTAGAAATTCGTAATATTTCTAACCACCAAACCTTACTAACTAAATATTCCTAAATCTAAGTTAACCTATTCTATAATCTTATTCCTAATAATTACAACTTAAAATTACAATATTTATAATATCTAGAATGTCATCATCAATTTCAAATTCAGTTGGTATCTTTCAGATCTCCTAATAAATACTTCATCTTTATTCTTATCCTCACAATTCTCAATATTAGATCCATTATATAATTTTACAAACTGATTAATATGCCTTTTAATTATTTGTCCATTAGTCTTAAGTTCTATATGAAATGTAACAGGAGTTAATTTTCTTATTATTTTACCTTCCAACTTCACATTCTTTTTCTTATTACCTAGTACCTCTGTCATTACTATATCTCCTACTTCAAAATCATACTTCCTATGTTTACCCTCCTTTTCACCGAATTCCATTGTTTCATACCTACTTCATCAGATAGTTTACTTGTGAACAAATTAAATCTACTCTTTATTGGCCTTTGAAACATTATCTCTGCAGGCGAAATGCCTGTTACTGAGTGATTCATAGTGCGATAATAAAATAAGAACAAGTTTATTGCCGCTCTCAATGTTTTACCAGAAGGAACAATTTCATTTATTTTATCTTTAAAAGTCTGAACAAAATTTTCAGCTGCGCCATTGGTCGCAGGGTGATAGGGTGGCGAGAACGAATGATTAACGTCCACTGATTCTAAGAATCTTTTAAATTCAGAGCTTGTGAACTGAGGACCATTATCTGTAACTAAGTGATCACAAATACCAAACCTAGAAAACAAGGTTTCAAATTTTCCTTTCAGATGTGGTAACTGTTCCCATATCACAAACTTCTGGCCATTTCGAATGATCATCAATTATATTCAAAAACATGCGACCAAAGAAAGGTCCCAAAAAGTCGGCATACAATCTCGACCAAACATTAGTTGGATATGGCCATTTCATAAAAGATATTTTCTGAGGTCTTCTACTATTATTTACACATATTCTGCATGAATTAGCTAAATTTTCGATATCAAGGTCAATTTCTGACCACCAAAAATAAGATCGTGCTACTTGCTTCATTCTTACTACACCAAAATGTGATTCATGCGATTTCATTAAAACATCTTTTCTTAAACTCTCCGGTATAACAACACGCACTCCCTTCATAATACAATCCTTTTCGACTCCCAATTCAATCCTTTTATCAAAATATTTTCTTTCCTCTTCCGATAATTTACTTACATCATCCGGCCAACCCAAAGTTAACTTTCTTTTAACGCTAATTAAATTTTTGTCTTTTTGAGTCTCCTTCTGTATTACCTTTAAGTTGATCAGATTACAATCCTTTTCCAAAAAATTGAAAACTCCTAATTCTGAATCGAAAACTTTTGTATCTGCCACTGACAATCTTGACAATGCATCACAGTTGTCATTTCTTTTAGTTGATATACTTAAGTTCAATTTTATATTTGAATCCAGCAAAAAAATATGACCAACGAATCAATCTGTTATGAACAATCGATGAAATATTTTTTGTTTCACCAAATATAAATTTTAATGGCTGGTTATCTGTTCTGAGTATAACTTCATTTCCGATTAAGTAATGATAAAACTTACGAAACCCAAACACAATGGCTGCCGCTTCCTTGTCTAGAATGGACCGATGAAGTTCATTCTTTGGAATTATTTTTGAAGCATAAGCAATAGGACGTTCTTCCCCATTTTCAAATTTATGAGACAATATACTAGACAGCCCGGTAGAACTTGCATCACAAGCAATTACTAATTGAATACCCGATGGATATGGAACTAGAACTTTTCCCGACAATAATTGATATTTAACCCACTTAATAGCATCAATACACCTTTTGTCTAATCTGAAATTATCATCTTTCAATTTATCATACAAAACTTTAAATTTATCAGCTCTATTCTCTAAAAAACTTTCATAAAAATTCACTAAGCCTAAAAAAGCTTGTAGTTCTTTTTTTGATTTTGGCAATGGCAAATTTTGAATGGCTCTAACTTTCTCAGGTGAAGGCTTCAAACCTTCCTGATCCAACAAATATCCTAAAATTTTGATTTTTTTCTTTAAATAATTCACACTTTTTTATGTTAACCCTGAGATCATATTCGTTCAATTTGAAAAATATTTTCTCTAATGTAAGTAAATGTTCTTTGTCTGTTCGACCTGTACAATATATGTTATCGATGTACACTTCTGTATTATCTATACCCTTCAATATATCGGTCAGAATATCCTGGCACTCAGCAGGACTCGAAGCAATGCCCTCGGGCAACTTTCTATACCTGAATCTTCAGTAATAATTTTTAACGGATCTCGACTTTCTTCTGCAATTTCGAATTGCATGAAAGCATGCTTCAAGTCAATCTGAGACCATTTCTTACCTACCTTTAAAGTTTGAAATACTTTTTCTTTCAATGGTATAGGATGCTGTTTAACAAATAATTGTGGTTTACCGTAATTTTAAAATTACCACAAAGTCTTACTCCATCACCTTTTATGACTGGAACTACAGGTGTAGCCCATTCACTAATCGTTACTGGTTCTAAATTTCCCATTTCTACTAACCTTTTAATTTCTGTACTCACATTTCAAGGCAAATGGCACACGATATGGCTTACATTGTATGGGTCTGAAATTTTCTTTCAATTTAAGTTTTATTTTTTTCCTGTATAATTCCCTTGCTTATCCGAAAACAATAAAGGATATTTTGAACCAACATATTTTATAAGGTTTCCATGTTCACATTGTAAATTGTTCACTGAATTAGCTGATGTTAATTGAAGAGGCCGCATACCAAAAACTTTGAACAATTGTCTACCAATCAAATTTTTTCCATTACCTGGTAAAATGTATGCTTCCAAATTATTATAACAATTATTAAATTATCTGATATAATACCCTTAATAGCTAATTTAGAATGATCATATGTTGTTAAATTCATACGAGGAGGTACCATTTGTTTGTTTGGAAAACATTTTCGAAATGTATACTCAGAAATAACGTGTACATATGAACCAGTATCAAGTTCCATTTTAACAATTTCGTCTTCAATTTCTACATGAAATACTAAAGGATCTGCAGTTATATTAGATACAGTCGAAATACTCACATTCTTTCTTTCATTTTTGTTCAAATAATAAAAATCATATTCATCGTTACTGTCATCATTATTAAAGACTTCACTATCTTCATCTTCTATCGTTTCATTACCTAAAATATTAACATTTCTATTATTCTTTTTAAAGCATGCATTTTCTAAGTGACCTTTGGTATGGCAATAATTACAGCTCTTATACCTATATTTACAATCTCTAGCGAAATGATTTCTTTTTCCACAACAATAACATGTTACATTTTTTGAGTTTACCTGAGCATTTGAATTACGACTACGATTACCGTTTCCGTTTGCCCCACTACTACGTCTGCGTACGCTGTTTTCATTCTGCTTTCCTCTTCTGTCTTCATGTTCTCGTTTCGCTCCATCCCCATACCAGCGTGATGCTCCATCTCTTCCTCTCCCGGAGTGAAATTGTCGCTGACCCATCTCTCGCTCTCGACTGTTTCTGTCTGCCTTGTAGATGTTGGTTTGTTTTTTGAAACCCCTTTTTTCTACGAAGTGGATAGTTTTTTCTTTCTTCAAACTCAAGAAGTTTTTGACTGCGCTCTCTCTCGCTTCTGCGATGGCTACGGCATTTTGAAAGGTCAAGTTTTCTTGACGAAAGAGTTCGATTTTCGTTTCTGGTTGCAGAAGTCCGCAAACAAATTTATCTCTTAGAGCAATCTCGATTTCGCTGAAATTACAGAGCAAGGAATTTTCTTTTAATCTCGAGACGAACTCTGATATTGACTCGCTCGGATATTGTTTAATATTGTAGAATTTGTTGCGTTCAGAAATTTCGGATGGCGTTGGATTTAAATAAGCTTTCATTAGTTTCACCAGTTCTTCGTATTTGGAGTCTTTGGTTTTCTTGAGTGCAACTAAATTACGAAAAATTATGAAGGTTTCTTGGCACACTCGCGTGAGGAGTTCGGCTCTATATTTCTTCTCGTCAATGTCCTGCGTTTCGAAGTATAATTCAAGTCTTTCAATGAAAACATCCCAATTGTCTTTATTCAGTGTGAACGAAATTCTATTGTCTGTCATTTTTGTACGCACTGATAATTTTGAAGGAACGCTATATTTGTCTCTTTCTGAACCACTGTCCGAAACGTTATCTGCATGAATATGACGCCACTTTTTTATTAGCTGTCGCCTTAGATTTTCGAAATTTTCACTATCTGAGACGTTTTCACCTTATTTTTGCAATTCGTTTATTAGTTCTTGCTTATTTAACTCGTAAATCCACGAAACTTTGCCCGATGCCGGATTTGGACTAGCGTCTCTCGAACTGGAACTGTCTTTTTGCATAGCACGTCACACGTGGAACTGGAAATCTTGAAGATTCTCACTGGCACAGTTTCCACATATAATATATTTTTATTCATTCAATTTCGCCGAAACGTAGGTATGACATACTTTTTTGCACATAGTGATTTTTATATGTTTTGTCGCTTTGTGTTTATTTTTATTTTTCTTTACTTCCGTCTTCGTTCGTTTTTTGGACACGCATGCTTTTAGTTTTCTGTTCTTCTCAATTCTTCATTTGTTTGTGTTGGTCTTCCGTTTTTGATGTTTGTTTTGTTTTCATGATTGCATATTTCGATACAAAATTGAATTCCACTTCATGCTCTCTCGGAATTTTCTAGAATTCATTTCTCATCATTATTCCACCCAAAGGTCTTCCGGAGACTATTTCGATATAATTCGGGAATTCAACGAAGTTACAAGTGATATCCAATGTTATTTCTCAACCCCTTGGTCTAGCACAGGGTGAGGAAAATTGCAATCCGTGCAATCATATAGACGTTGATGAGATTGGGGTAGGTATTTTCGGGGAGGGTTCTCGTGTCCACCCAGATATCAATAGCTATAGATGTGGAGAAAACGCCATGTCATATGATTTGGAGGTATTTTTTATTGTTATTCTTATTATGTTATTATATTTGTTGTGGAAATTAAATTCATGGGGTTTCACTTAATCGTTTTTCACTGTTATGAAAAACAATAGTGATTGTCAGTTTTGGAATCCTGAAGCACTCAATTGGATCACCCTCTATCTTTGGTAGGTAGGTTTATCTCAATAAAAAGTCCTTCTCTAGTAAGAGTCCTTGGCGGGCGCTGGAAAAATTCGATTTCTGTAAATTCCCTCTCTGTAAGATCGGAGATTTCCTCCCGACAATAAAATAGGAATTATCACGAGCGGAAAATATGAACAAATGGATAAAAGAAACGGGAAGACCGTTCAGCGATTGAGGATTAGAGAAAAAGGGAGCCCTTATAACAGTGGAATTAGGACCCAACTTGTACAGCGTTTTCATTTTCCGGACTGTAATTAAGAAGGGTGGAAATTCATCAGAATGGACTTTGAAATGAAGTAGATGACGGTTTCGGTTTGGGGATATTATTAAAGGAACTCTAGACGCAGGTATACCATAAAATTGAGTAAATATTCGGTTTTAATTTAGAGTCTTACTGGTAGAATTAATTCAATCCCAAAGAAAAATGGAGGGGACATTCCCTGCTTTATATTTGTTTTTATAAAATTATCAGGTTCGCTTCTGTTGAATTATTGTGCGGATTTCCCCAATTCGTCCTGTTTTTAGTCCAGAGAGTCTTGGCCTTTTGGTTTCGAGTAGTTGAGACGACATTATGTCCATATTGGCATTTGGTTTTACTGTATGGAAGTGGAAAATCTAAATCAATTGTTGGTTCGGGTTTGTAGTCTATTAATTTGCTGTTATTTTAATTCATATCTCTCTGGGATGAATGGTGACTGAATGTTTTATTTGTTGTTTGATCGTAAACATTCAAATAGTATGGTCGAAACCCTGAAAATCCTCCAAGAAAATTAGACCAAGAGCCAGTGACCAATTTTCATATGTCATTTCATAACCAAAATTTACTTGTTCAATATTCAATATCTGCTCGAAAATGAAAACCACTTCTGCCAGCCCATAATGGCCGGAGTAGACTACCATAAGCGCTCAAAGAGGCCAGAAAATTAGGTTCAACTATGTCATAGTATCATACACAAAACTTTCAGGAATTGTTATCGATAATATATTGAATCTATAAAAAATAATGACAGAACTTTTTCGTCCCTCCTAAGTGTTGGCAGAACAGAAAATTCATTAAGAACAGCTGTACTTAGGTTTGTCATTTCAGTACGCTTGAAATTTACAGGAAATAAAGAAAATGTGTCTTGAAAGCGAATTATAATCACGACAGGAATTTTTTACATCACGAACCATCTACCAGAACGAGAAATGTTGCCGCGCAAATGCGAGCGAAACGAGCTTATTCATATTTGCAAGTCAGACCTAGAGCGCATATTGGGCATTTACGAGACACATCAAAAGTTGATAGGAAGCTAAAATTCTTTTATGAAATTATAGAATTTGTTTTCAGTTTCATTTATCTGATCACACAGGTATACTCAAGACCTCCTCAATCCATTCGAAAAATTCTTGAGGAAACAAATTTTGAGGATGCGTATAGGAAGAGCATATTTCTTTGAATAGTTTATTACTAAATAAATTGTTGCAATGTTAAAAATAAACACCTTTAATTCCTTTAATTTATTCCTTTAATTGACAATAATACATGCCCAATATGCGCTCTCGGTCTGACTTGCAAATATGAATAAGCTCATTTCGCTCGCTTTTGCGCGGCAACATTTCTCGTTCTGGTAGATGGTTCGTGATGTAAAAAATTCCTGTCGTGATTATAATTCGCTTTTAAGACACATTTTCTTTATTTCCTGTAAATTTCAAGCGTACTGAAATGACAAACCTAAGTACAGCTGTTCTTAATGAATTTTCTGTTCTGCCAACACTTAGGAGGGACGAAAAAGTTCTGTCATTATTTTTTATAGATTCAATATATTATCGATAACAATCCCTGAAAGTTTTGTGTATGATACTATGACATAGTTGAACCTAATTTTCTGGCCTCTTTGAGCGCTTATGGTAGTCTATTCCGGCCATTATGGGCTGGCAGAAATGGTTTTTATTTTTGAGCAGATATTGAATATTAAACAAGTAAATTTTGGTGAGTTATGAAATGACATGAAAACTGGTCACTGGCTCTTCCTCTAAATGTAATTCTACGAAACTCGAAACAAAATACCATGCATACTCATTCCGAGGGAGGAAATATGAATGGCGAGGAGAAGAAAAAGGGACAACGCATATTTTCCCCGCCGCTGTCAACAGACATCGGGTTTGTGGTCATTGAAATCGAATTTACGAGTTATATATTGGAGAGTGGTTCTTCGCGTAGGGGATGCGAGACCTTTCGATATGTCGTATATTATTTCCGAATTTGTCACAAACGTATGCCATTGAAATATTTTCCATTCGAATGGAAATTTAAATGGGGTTTTTCTCGAGTAGGAAACGCGGTCGAATCTTCATAAATTTGGGTATTTTACTTTTTGCATCAAGGGATACTTTTTATGAGTCCGAGGATTTATGTTTCCACAGAGCTTATCTCACGAAATTCCTTTATGTTTGTGGTGGGTTCAAGATTTTATCAGTATTGCCTTTGATACCATCAAATTGAGTGTAAATGGCGTTACCTATTAATATATGGGGTGATTTTTTAAAGCTATACGAAATTTTTTCATATGTAATACCATTAGAGATGGAATTTTGCCGGCAAAATTTCTCGATTGTAATATGAAAGTTTGTTGCTCGGAAATTTCGCGAATGACATTTGTATCAAAATCAGGAGCCGTCAGGAGGGTGGTTTTGGAAAAAATGTCATGAGCGGAATTTCCGAAAAGCAACAGACTTGAATATTACAAGAGAGAAATTTTATCTGCTCAAATTTCATCTCGAGTGGAATTCGGCATGACTATTCCACGAGAAAATAGGGTAATATGTTCACATTTGACGCGTATTGCGCTATTTGGCAAATTATAGAATTCATCATAGATTAACTAAACCACTAAACGTTGTTTGTTCTCTCTATGATATTTATTTCCGAAGCTATCTATGAATTCGAGAAACGTCAAAAATGTTGTCGCTGAAAAACCAACATGTTGGTTTTGCCGGGTTGAAAATTTTTTCGGGATGAAACGATCGTTGCTACGGAAACTTCCTCACTAAAAATGAAAACAGTGGAATAGTCAATTAAAAACACATACAATTCTGAAAAATGCATGAAATCTCTATTTGAATCTATAATACGGCCCATATAGGTATGTAATTTAATTTGAACAGTATATCGACTCTTAGGAATTAGAAATTGGTAAAAATTTTCTCGGGTATTGGGAAAAGACCTGAATGAACATTAACCGAATGAATGGATAGATCAAGGAGGACCAATACAATGGCCACCTCGTTGGCCTGATATAAATCCCTTAGATTTTTATTTATGGGGACATATAAAGCAGCTTGTTCATCATGTTGAAATCCAATCTCGTCAACAATTACTTGATATACCTAATTCAGGATTCAGAAAACCAAATATGACACTACCCAAATCTGATCCGACGAGAAACGACATCTTTAGTTCCCCGATGTTCAAGCAGAAGGTGGACATTTTGAACAATTTCTCAGTCTCAAAATTTCCATTTATTATTACGATTTCAACATAAAAATATACTTTCTCAAATGGTTGTACGAATTGAAAAATTCTTAGCCTACTATAGAACCAAACAAAATTTCAATGTCAAAATATTTTATTACTCAACATATTCTCCTCCTAATTGGATACATTTATTACAGCGAACCTGCAATGTCTCTTGACCTATCAAAAAAATGTTTCTTCTTGCTCTGCAAACCAGCCCTCTACAGCTTTTATTACCTCCTCGTTGGAAGAAAATTTACGACCTTTTGAACTTTTTTTCAGTTGAGGAAAGAGATGATAGTCTTACGGAGCCAAATCTGGTGAATAAGGGGGGGTGTTCTAGTAATTATAACCCTAAAAAACGAATTTTTTGCATAACAACATGAGATTTGTGTACTGGGGCGTTGTCCTGTAAAAAAAAAATACGTTTGGATAGCTTTCCGCGTCTTTTCTCTTTAATTTTTTTTTCCGTAGAGTGGCCAGTAATGTCGAATAATAATCTCCAGTTAGTTATTGTTCTACCCTTATCCAAAAATTCAATCATGATTACTCCATGGCAATCCCAAAAAACTGAAGCAAGAACTTTTCCAGCAGATTTTTGGATACGAAACTTCTTAGGTCTTGGAGAACCAGAGTGTCGCTATTCCATCGATTGTTGCTTTGTTTCTGGATCGAAGAAATGTACCCAAGTCACACCCATAGTAACAATTCGGTTTAAGAAGTCTACATCATTT
Source organism: Adalia decempunctata (assembly GCA_951802165.1). NCBI lineage: Eukaryota > Metazoa > Arthropoda > Insecta > Coleoptera > Coccinellidae > Adalia > Adalia decempunctata. The sequence continues at coordinate 30,901,003 of OX637699.1, forward strand.
TCAAATCGAGCACAGATAGAACGCGATGCTTCTACCCTTGCACAATGCACGCTTCTGGTCAACATTCAAACATTTGGGGATCCATTTTGCAGAAATGTTTCTCATGTCCAAATTGACGTGAACTATATGATGAACGCGTTCGTATGAAATCTTCAGTACTTCAGATATCTCTTTAAGCCCAATCCGACGGTCTGATAAAATCATGTCATGAACTGCATCGATATTTTCGGGGACTGACAGACACAGAAACTGGCCTTCCCGATCGGTCATCATCTTCAATGGAAAATTTACCTCTTTTGAAGCTTGCAGTCCAATTTTTCACGGTCGCATACGAAGGACATTGATCACCAAGGGTATTAAGCATATCTTCGTGAATCGGCTTAAGTCTTAACCCTTTTAAATACAGGTACTTGATGTTGGCTCGTTACTCCAATTTTACACTGACACTTCAAATAAGTTATTGTTCGTTCATATGGTATCGCAATATTTTGTTTATGCATGGAACTGGTCTAGGCTAACTAGATATCAATACATCCTCGTATCTTCTGAACAAGAACAAATCGGAGCTATGTTCATAGAAAAAAAAATTCAGAAAGAGCACAGCTACCATCTGTCAGAGGTCGTCGTAGAGCTTGTAGAATCCCCTATATATACCGTAGATATAAGATAGAGGGATAAACCGATGTGCACGGAAAACTTTCATGTTCGGGTTTCAAATTTCGCCTGACCTAAAATTCAAAATCTAATAAAGAACATCCAATAATTCCCTGAATTCATTTAAATCCAACAAAGGACTCCGACATTCGGAAGTCTCCGAGGTAATAAGGAAACGAATATTTTCCTTTATATCCCTTCTTATAATGATGAATATCCCTTAATACTTGCCATTTTCTCTGGAGCTCCAACGATGTGGTATATGTAAATCAAATCGGGAGCCAGCTCCTTCAAAAATGGTATAAAACCTATTCATAACTTTCTTCGTATTGTATCCAGGAACAATGTGCGTTCAGGAGGGATCTTTATCGAAATGAAAATTTATGGTTAAGAAATTATTCCTCCTCTTTTCCCCGGAACCTGAATTGGAAAAGTTCTTTGTGGAAAAGTCCGCTGAATTATTTGTCAACTCATCCGCTTATCCAGATGAGCCGAGAGCTCTAACTCCGAAGGATATGCTCGAACTTTTTTTCAGAATTCGTTTTAAACGTGAAAATCTTTAAATTTCCTCCAGAATGTAAAATTTTCATACCAAACGTCATTTTAACAATATCTTTTTTCATAAAATACTTCGATATGGACCGTGATCCCTTTGATTCTTCAGAGCCCCACGAATATTCCAAAAAGCAGTAAAATAAACATTTTCTTCGCCCTCGCTTGCAATAGGTGAGTGCATAAGTGAATATATCTAAAAAGCGCACTGCATGATACAGGGGTTGCCAAATGTCCCAACATAAACATTCAATCAGGCGACAGAATCTATAATACCTATAAATACGGTATCAATAAGTGAGTCTCGTGGGGATTTAGGGGAAATCCAGTGTTTTTATCGGCAAATGTAGCGAAAAAAGTTATTCTATGGTCCCTGTTGATCTGAGGCGCGATAAGTGAAGTCTGTATGTTTTTCCAAGAGTTGGGGAGAAACTTTGAGCCGTTTTTTGTTATGAATTCGGGGAAATGATTTTTGGGATTACTGAATAAGATGATCAAAATGATTCTTATTCTTTACACAATTCACGACATTGTCATGAAAAATATATTCCAAAAATTCGTTAACATTTTTGAATATATCTCGTGAAATCAGAGTTGTCAGAAGTACAGATTTTTCTTCTTTTGCTCTCTTCAAAAATTGGGCTTTTTATTTCCATGATATCTCAGTTCGTATGCGGCGTAGACCAACATTTTTTTTGTTTGAAGCTTAATAATTTCTCAAGAATGTTTATTACTCGCTTTTCCGTTTTTCTTCGTATATAGGAAAAAGACCTGGTGAGCTGTAATTAGCACTTCCCCTTAAGTTTTCCTGAGTCCAAAAAGATCCATCTTGAATTTAATGAATTATTGAATCCGTTTGATGTAGAGAAACTGAAACCTGCATCCTCCGCCTCTGTTCCATATCCTTATTCCGACGGTATAGTGGTGTGGGCTGTTTTCGGACACAACAGCTGCTGGAAGGATAAGGAAGATAGTTTATGCAGATACGAAAGCATAAACGGCTCTCCCAGCAAAGAAGTCCTAACGCTGCTATATTACGTGTTCGAAATAGATTATGGCTATTGTGGTAATTACAATGTAACCATATGGGCTACTCTACTCCAACGCCCTACGCTCTATTTATTACTTTATAGATATTCTGTAGCGTCATTATGACTATAATGGCCTAGGTCCTTCTCCATTTCAACTAGGAAATACACCTGCTCTTGTCACTGGAGATTGCATTAAATGGCGTTATGAGAGCCTTCTGTAAACGATCATCCTACAGATTGGAAGGTTGGGATATTTTGATAGTAAAACGGCGCCTTATTGGAAGGCAACCCATTTAATTTTCGTAGTAGAAGGCCAATTTAGGAATTAATGAATGTTTGTGAACCTGCTCGTACTAAATAACCTATTTGGCAATTCATCCTGAAACTATATCCAGATCCACGTGTTCAGAAAAATCGAGTTGTTTTACATTCACAAATTCAATATCTTCGTTTTTTAATTTTTTTACAAAACTATGAATTTAATTGATGCTGATTTACATTATCCTAATATCAGATTCTACGAGGATATATTGAAACATTCTTAGCCTACTATAGAACAAAATTTCAATGTCAAAATATTTTATTACTCAACATATTCTCCTCTTAATTGAATACATTTATTACAGCCAACCTGCAACTTCTCTAGACCTTTAAAAAAAAATGTTTCTTCTTGCTCTGCAAACCAGTCCTCCACAGCTTTTCTTACCTCCTCGTTGGAAGAACATTTACGACCTTTTAAACTTTTTTTCAGTTGGGGCCAGAGATGATAGTCAGACGGAGCCAAATCTGGTGAATGAGGGGGATGTTCTAGTAATTCTTACCCTAAATCACGAATTTTTGCAGGTCAACATGAGATTTGTGTACTGGGGCGTTGTCCTGTAAAAACAAAATACCTTCGGATAGCTTTCCGCGTCTTTTCTCTTTAATTTTTTTCCATAGAGTAGTCAGTAATGTCGAATAGTAATCTCCAGTTATTATTCTACCCTTATCCAAAAAAATCAATCATGATTACTCTATGGCAATCTCAAAAAACTGAAGCAAGAACTTTTTTAGCAGATTTTTGGACACGAAACTGGTCTTGGAGAACCAGAGTTTCTGGATCGTAGAAATGTACCCAAGTCTCATCCATAGTAACAATTCGGTTTAAGAAGTCTACATCGTTTTCAAATCGAGCACAGATCGAACGCGATGCTTTTACCCTTGCATGCTTTTGGTCAACATTCAAACATTTGGCGATCCATTTTGCAGAAATTTTTCTCATGTCCAAATTGACGGGAACTATATGATATACGGGCGCGGTATGAAATCTTCAGTGCTTCAGATATCTGTCTTAGCCCAATTCGACGGTTTGATAAAATCATGTCATGAACTGCATCGATATTTTCGGGGACTGACACAGAAACTGGCCTTCCCGATCAGTCATCATCTTCAATAAGAAATTTACCTCTTTTGAAGCTTGCAGTCCAATTTTTCACGGTCGCATACGAAGGACATTGATCACCAAGGGTATTGATCATATCTTCGTAAATCTGCTTACCTCTTAACCCTTTCAAATACAGGTACTTGATGATGGCTCGATACTCCAATTTTTAGATTTTTACAATTTCGATGGACATCTTTTTTTTTAATTTATTGCGTAACTCTGGTTTACACACTTCAGATAAGTTATTGTTCGTTGATATGGTATCGCAATATTCTGTTTATGCATGGAACTGGTCTAGGCTAACTAGATATCAATACATCCTCGTATGTTCTTGACTGTGGAATTTTCCATGTTCAATGGAAAGAAAACATGACAATGTGAAACTACCATATTTTCGACTTTCACAAGAGGGGAGTACAGTTGATGTCCTCAACTTTCTCTTCGAGCACCTGCATGAAACCCTCTTTCAACAATTCAGATTTTTATGTTCAGGTTGACGAAAACCCTTTTGGGAACCGGAAATTTGATTTCTTTTCTCGATCAAAATAATTAATTCAACGTTCACTGAATATACTTTTCTAGTCCCAAGTTCGTTGCATTCTTTCGCTCACTGATGTGACTTCAAATAAACTACTTAATCTCTTTTGGAAACAGAAAAATGTTTGTATACATCTAGTGAAATAAAATAAAAATTTGCTCAACAGTGACATTCTTGGAAATAAAACATTTTTATAAAACTGAAATACTGAGGAGTTCTTCCAAGAAAACCACAAAGAACGCATGCAGATTGGAGTCAATTATCCCAATCTCGAGATGAATGGCTAAGAATAATAGAATACATAATAACTATGGCTATAATAAAAGGAAACCTCTCGAGTAATAAATGTTCTGCACAAATTTCATATTATTAGTCGCCAGATAGGTTATATCTCCGACATAATCCAGGTATAATGTGTACAATCAATCTCATTACGTTATTTTTTTGAATTATATCACATTATTATATTCAAAGGTCTCGGATCCATGGTAATAAATCGAAATTAACTGAAGATATTTCCGTGGCACACTCCGATAGTACTGATACGTTTCACCCGTGAACTTTTAATTGTAACTATATTTGTTTTACATTTAAAAAACATTCGGGGTAAAGAGCTTTGGAGTGCTCGCTCATTTTTTGACAGCTGTCAAATAAATTGACAACAGCTGTCCCAGAAATCGTCTAAGATACCGCATCTGTCGATACAGAAATATTTTAATTTATTTTTCGATGATTCGTTAACATTTAATATGGCGAAATATGGAGGAACCTCATTGGTGATTTAGCTGGGCCATGCGAAGATTCATTCTGAGTGAAACCGATGAAAAAGCCATAAACCCCCGAAATTATGTATCTGCCACCGTTTCAACCTAGCGCCCCATCCTGAGAATCATTCGGGCCTATTATAAAAGTCATAATTTAATTTTACGATTGTAATGGGAACTCGACTGATCGTAATTTCCATATCTCCTACGTTTTCCTTATGCAGTATCTACGGACTTCCCCCAGATAGATAAATTAGAATTAGGCAAGGCGTATCAAGGTAATATTGTAAATCTTGCTCTAATTCGAACGCCAAGCTGAACTAAGACGTAGAATCAGCATAAATTTAATAATTGCTCAGCTCCTTTTGGGGAGAAATATCACCCCGTATTCGGTGGTGAGATTCGTCAAAGGTGGCTTGGTTCACACGGCGAACTGACATTTACAACTCTAAGACAAAACGAAAAAAAAACATTCATCAAACCTATAAAATCTTTGAGAAATCACTTCTTTAGTGCAAGCTTTAAATCGTTAAAACTTAGTTATTTATGTTTTCTATAATTTTTCCATTTCTTCAAGAAAATGGATCAAAATTTGACATTTCTCCTATAAAATCTCTCGATTTGCAGAGATCGACCGATTAGAATAACTTCTTAATTGGTAGATCTAGGGAAGTCTCTCACTCTCAAGTTTTGTGAGTAATTTGGAATAATTTTATTGGTTAGTTCTTCAACTTTTGAACGATATGTTCACAGTCGTGTTTCGTTCGTATGAGGTTCTATTTTTAATTTTTACCACAGATTTAATTTTGTGTTTCGATGAGTTCTACCTTCTATTAAAAAAAAACTCCCATTTATAAAAACACTCTAAATTCCATGTTTCGAACAAAACAAGAGAATTTCACTGGTATAGAGGTATATAGGGAGAATTACACGAATAAAAGAAACTACCCTATACACAACGGGAATTCCGGGGCTGTTCCATTGATGCAGCAAATATTTGCCATGTTTTATGGAGAGTACAATTGGCATTTCCGATCCATCCCTCCAGAGGAAATATGAAATATCATCGATATGTTCTGAATGTCTCTAAATACTGATTGGCTGTAAGCCATCAAACATTTTATTCTGCCGACATCTATCGAGATAGATGAATCGTGGCATATTGCCTTAGGGCACAATCGATTTTACTGAATATTACGCAGGGTTGGGCTCTAGCCTCTTCCCGAGTTTTCGTATAATGTTAATTCAATCATTCCTGGCCAATGTTGAAGAAACTTTTTTCTCTGTTAATACTCGAAACATTTCACGTATATAAACATGTTTGTACGATTCAGTTATACTATTTTCTTGTACGGAAATCAAGAATCGACCGAAAAGTTCGTTACTTTGTGATAGTTCATTCGGAAAAAGATTGGAAATACTCAAATAACGCGACAGAAATACTTTTAAACGAACACAAGAACCTATGGAATTCAAAATTCTCAATAAATAAGCCTACAAAAGGCATTCGAATACATTTTTTAACTGATCGTCAAAATCCGATTTACTTGATATCTCGGTAAAAATTCACTGTTCCACCAACTTGAGATGTATACCCGCTTTTTGATCTGGTAATAGCCTTTCATGTTACTGTGGGTTCTATGCAAACGACACAGTTATTGTATACATCGACATCTAATGGTGATAAATATAGTACCTTCACGAATACGCCATCAACCGTATCGACTAGCTAGTGGTCTTATTCAAAAGAAGGAAAAGCATTTTTTGCATAAGCAAATTATTCATCGAATTTTTCAGAGTTTTATGTATTTTATAATAACCAGGCCGTAGACGAATCCATAAATGAAGTTTCATAACGAAAAGTCCATCTGATCTTCTTGAGTTATACATGGTGTAACCAACAACTTTGTTTTATTGTATATTGATCGTTATTGTTGATAGTTTTGTATGGAACGATAATGAAGTTTGGCTCTATTTTGTGAATGCTGTAAGTTTTCGGGGTATATTATCAGTTTGTTCTACTATTTCGTATTTTCTATATCGATGTATATTTGTGAATTTAGGCTGTGAAATCGAAATTTTTTGAATTAAAGTCGCATGAAATTGCGATATTCTTGATGTTCCTATCGAGCTTGAAAAATCCATGTATCTTTTTCAGATTTTTTCAGAACATTTCCACAAGGGTTGCATCCCCTGTCGCCTGGCTCCGGTCCTGGCTGGCAGTATAAAAACTGTCATACGTGGGGGCGCGTTACGGCGGAAAAGAGAAACACATATCTTTGGCTTTTCGGCCAATAAAACTTGATTCGAAGATTCTCGCCAAATCGCCCTATTTACGAGGCATCTGACGACTCTCGATAACAATTCTATTTCTGTTTGCGCTCAGATACAGGTATATAAAATGTTATGGATTCTTTCAGCTTTACGGCATCCCTTACAGGAAATGCCCGTTTTCATTTCGTGACACGATTCAGAAATATATCGGTGAAAAATACACCCATGCACAGGCGAAAAAATAGAGATGTGAGTCGGCACATCATCAGTAAAATTTCAACACTCGATTCTTGATTTCCGTACAAAAAAATAGGGTAAAGGAATCTTCCAACCCTGTTTATATACGTGAAATACACTGCGCAAAAAAAATTAACGCATATTATGGAAATCTCAAATTTATTTTACAACTGAAGGTGTTCTCAATGATAATTATTTTTATCAGAATTATGCATGCATATGTTATCCACTTTCAACGTTTTTCTTCAATACAGATGTTTTCTCCCAGCAAGAATAAGAAAAGATGATATTATCAGATTTTGAATGTATTGGCTCCATTCTAAAATCAGTTGTTCTCGATCAATTCTAGTGATCAATAGTTTTTCTTTCGTTTGATTTTCTACACTCGATCGCTATGCAACGCGAAACACGCAATTTGACCCAAGAGGAATGTGCCCAAGCGGTAGTTTTGCGAGCGAGAAAGGGTGGACATACACAAGAATTGCAGAAAGGTTTGGAGTTTCCCATACAAGTGTGTCCAGAATGTTGCAGCGATTCAGGGAGACAGGTATGAATGTCCGAAGACCAGGACAGGGTGGACCACGGGTAACACCTGCCATTCAAGAACGTTACTTGAGAGTTTCTTCGTTGGGACAACGGTTTGCAACCGCTCGCCTCCTTCAAAATCAGCTTGAGCAAACTCATGAGGTGCAAATTAGCACTCAGACAATAAGAAATCGCCTCAGAGAATATGATTTAAGGCCTCGTGTCGCGGCAAGAGGCCCAGCTCTTACCCCAGCCCATCGAAGGGCGCGTTTGGATTTTGCGAGAGAGCATATCCATTGGGAAGAGGCCGATTGGGAAAGAGTTCTCTTCACAGATGAGTCTAGATTCTGTCTCTACCATTGTGATCGACGTTCCCTTGCATACAGACGTCCACATGAAAGATATGCTCAGTGCAATTTCCTGAATACTACTGGTTTCGGGGGAGGATCGATTATGGTATGGGGTGGAATATCTTTGACTGCTCGCACAGACCTAGTGGTCGTTGATAATGGAGCTATGAATGCTGATAAGTATATAAGGAACATTCTTGAAGAGCATGTAGTGCCATTTGCCCCATACATTGGTGAAAATTTCATTTTTATGGACGATAATGCCAGACCCCATCGTGCGCGCATCGTCCAGGAGTACCTTGAAGAGGTTGAAGTCTCTCGAATGGAATGGCCAGCAATAAGTCCAGATCTCAATCCGATTGAGCAGGTTTGGGACAACCTCAATAGAAGGCTGAGAAGTTCAGAAAATCATCCAGCTACTCTTAATGACTTAGGAATTCAACTCGGAGAAATCTGGGAAGGATTAGATCAGAACATTTTAAGATCACTCATTTTGAGTATGAACCATCGTTGCCGAGCTGTAATTAACGCAAGGGGTAGAAAAACCAAGTATTAAATCACTTATCAGCATTTCAGTATTTTGAAAATTGTTCATTTCTCTTCTGTCACATAAGATTCGGTGAAATCCTGAATTTTTCTTCCATTTAAATGTGTCTTGTTTCGTTCAAAACCTTCCCGAGAGAACATAAAAAATAAGTTATAAAGTCAATGTAGAGTTAACTTTCATTAAAATTGAGATTTTCAGAATGTGCGTTAATTTTTTTGCGCAGTGTATTTCTAGTTTCTTCAACATTCGCCAGGTCTTTGGAATTATGGAATTCACATAATATTTTCTCAAATTCATTATTTTCGCAAAGTAAATGAACATTTTGATGAATACGTAATTACTACGACCTCTATGTAGAAAGGATAACGTTGCTTATTTATCTGGCAGGAAAATGACGAAACAAGAACTCAGACAGACAATCATTTCAGCCTGTCAACCAGGTGGTTTTTTTTTAGCTAAAACAAAGCTAAAGGTGTAGATCTTATGGTTCCTCATATAATACTCAGAGAAACATCAAGCTGTGCATCTATTTTATGAACATGAGCCTGTTGAACCAGTCAGGGAGTTATAATTCCATTCAATGGTTTCACCATTCAGTGATAAGATCGTCCATATGACGACAGTCCATCCATCAAGCTATCAACAGAAAAAATCTATTCCACTGATTCATTCCTGACTTCTCGCAATTTCGACAAAGATAACACTAGGGGGCGAATCCAAAGAATTGAAATATGAGAGCAGGAACCGTCACAGATAATATAATCTGTGGAAATCACCCCAGAGAAAAAAGCAGAAAAAACTATTTATACACCCCCAGATTTGTCCAGAAATCCACCCCTAATATTTAGAATCCCCGGCTTTTTATGATATATCATAATACTGTGTGTTCTTTTCACGATCCTCCTGCAATATTGTTTTTATGGGAACGTATAAATGTGCGTTTCAGGACTGGATTGTTCTTTTCGGCGGACTGGTATGGGCTTGAATATCAGCGGTTCAAAGCTATTTACTTTTATGTGACTTCTCTATGATGATTGATAAAAGGACTGGATGATTCGAGGAAGATTCTTTCCTTTTCACTGAACCCGATAATTGGATATATTTTCAGCTTTATATGGATTGCTCAGATCCTTCACAAAGCCCTCTTTCAGGTCGAGAAGATTTTTTCATGATGCGCGTATGGAACAGACCAGTTTTCTGTCGATCTAGGTCAGTGTTCGTCAGAAGAGATCCAATTCTTTCAGATTGTCATTTCTTCTTGAAGACTGCAATGATCTTCCTCAGCCTCTGTTCGTCCATTCCTGGACAAAGGCCTTTCTAACTCCTTGCAATGCTCTCTATCCAGAGCCTGGGAGCCTTCTGAAACCAATTTCCACCTGCTACCTTACTGATGACGTCCGACCATTATAGTGGAAGTTTGCCATCTTTTTTCGTTGTACTTTAGTTTCAAAGAAACTTTTCAAAATGGTCGAGGTTTTTCGGGAACTCTTTCTTGTTGGTGCAGTGTTCTATACCACTGATAAGTGTCAGGAACCCAGATTAAAAAGACCCTGTTATTCTCGTATTTTTAGCTTTCATTTTATCTTTGAACTAACGACATGGGAGCTGAGTGATTTGATGGATCTCAATGTCACATCTTTGATGGATTTGGTTTAGGAGGACCAAGCCTCTGATTTTTGGTTCTCTCAGTAGCTGCATCTTCATAAGAAACTCTGAGAATCGTTGGCATTCCTGGCTATGGATATTTATTTGATTATGGATCTTAGATTCATGGCATACACCCATCGCAGTATTTTAGGGCTACAGCCCCATGTCTATGTTATGTGTGCAAATGAATCATTTGATATTTTGGAGCTTCGGAGATATTTCTCTGCCACTATAAAATTGGAAGGTTATCCAGTCTCTCCTCTGGACATTACCAACGAGTTTTAATTATACGAATGCTCAATGACATTAGGGAGTATTTGGTTGATTTTTTAGCAACATATTTTCGCCTCATCTACTGACTTAGCTCTGAGTGATACTTAAGATTTTCCACAGATAAGCTGATTTGCATGCCTGCGATTTTTGAATATCATGAATAAATAGTTATTATTTCATCATATCGCTGATTTGCAACTTAAATTATATGTTTCTTTGTTGTTCAATTAAGAGCTACCTACGTTTCTTTAATAAGTCCAACGGGTTCCTTGATAGATGTATCATAAAGAATGGAGAATCCGAATCTGCATGTTTCAAGGAGGAAAAACCTTGGAAAATAGTATATTTGCATTTGCCAAAAATCAGTCGAGTGAGAAAATATCATCGTTGTTCAAGAATGAAAAAATTAATGTAGATTGTAGAGCTTTCTCAATGGAGTACTTTCTACCTCAACGTTTTCAACATTTTCCCAAATCTCACAGTTTGAGTGCAGGTTGAAAGTTTGGTGAAGTAAAATTATTGTGTGGATTTTACATGAAATTCAAATGGCTGTGTCAACTCGAAATTAGCCTGCAGGCATGCATCGCCTACGTGGTCAGAATTAAGCTGAAATTTCAACCTGAAATCAGCATGTAAACAAACGAGGCAATATCTGCTTGCAAGGAGGGGAACTCAAAGTTATCTTGGAGGAAATTCCGACGAAGGGCATTAATTAAAGTCGTTGCGAAGTCCAGGACTTGTCTAGAGTGTCAAAGGCGGCTGTTTGTCAAGGGAAACTGACCGGTCGGCATATTTGAAGCTTTGATGTCCACTGTCTTAGTGTTGTACATGACTATTTGAAGGTGTTGTGGTATTTAGCAATGTATGAAAGCTCTGTTTGTCTTGAGGGTAAAGCCACCGCGATTTGTTCGTGCAACCTTTGTGACCGGCTATATCAAAGGTGGAATGATACATTTTTCAGGCCGTAAAGCGTTGAAAATGTCGCTGTGAGAAATCGTTTTGCCGCCTTCTTTTTTGCTTTGCGAATGAGCCGGCTTTTTGATTAGGAATTCATTAAAACATACAGTCGGGGGTGGACTATGAACTCGGAAAGAGGGCAATGGATTGTGAGGTGGTTTATGAGATTTCCCAACAAAGGGAAAACAGAAAATCCCATGAGAAAATATCTGTTGTTTTTTCAGAGTGATAGAACTTAAAATTAAAATAAAAAACATATAAATTTATTTGAAAGATAATTTTATTAGATTTATGTTTCAAAACCACGTCAAGCTCTGAGGCACCGCATTCGACCAGACCAATTCTGGACCACTTTAAATATAATTATATAAACTGCTCCACATCAGTTGATGGTATGGACTTAAATTGAAAAAAAAAATATAGTTAAAATTAGATTTTTGTGATGAAAATTCAAATTAATATGATTTCAAGTTGCAAATTAGTTTTAGACTGTAGGTCTGCACCGTATACAGGTTGGTTAAGGAAAATCGAGTAAAATAACAAAATTTCATTCCCAGAGAATTCAAGCATTTCTAGACTATCAATACAATGTATGGCCTCCACGGGCATCAATAACAGCATGACATCTTCTAACTTCTTTGCATACTACACACGAGGTTGTTGAACATTTCTTGAGGAATTTGGTTCCATAAACGGGGCAGAAGCACTATCAGATCATTTAAGGATTCTGGGGTAGGTTGATGATTATCTAATCTTCTTTGGACCATATTCCATGCATGTTCTATGCAATTCAAATCTGGTGAGTGCGGAGGTATTGGTAAATGTGGAATACCAAGCTCCTCGCGCGCATTCTCAACTATGAATGCACGGTGCGGTCTAGCGTTATCGTCTAGAAATTGAAAAGTTTCACCAATAGCAGCGTCAAAATTTGGCACAACATTGTCAAAGACATGCTCCCTATAGTGTGAGGCGGTCATATTCCCAGGACAAATGTGTAGATCTGTGCGCCCGTTGAAACATATCCCGGCTCATACCATAACACTACCCCCTCGGAATGGATGGACTTCTTGGACATATCGACGACTACGGGTATGCATGGGATTATCCATACCCTTATTCTTCGAGAATCTGGAAATCGTCCATATCTGGATTCATCAGTGAAAAGGACACTACGCCATTGATCGTTCCAATTGATATGTTGCCTTGCCCATTCCAGTCTTTGACGCTTATGATCACGTGTTAATGGAACTCCTCTTAATGGACGTCTAGAACCTCGATTCACCTCCCTCAAATGTCGTCTGATGGTTTTGATGGAAACTTGGACCCCATCTGCATTTTGAAGAGTATTCCGTAGCATTCTACACGTAGATGCAGAGTTTCTTCTCGCCGAAACGGTGATGAAACGATCCTGAGCAGGTGTTGTTTTTCGTCGCCCACCAAGCCTTGATCTTTCCAACACGGAACCTGTCTCCCTGAACCTATTCCAAAGTCGAGATATAACACTTTGGCTGACTTGGAGCCTTTCCGCTACAACCACCTGAGTTAGGCCACCCTGTAGCATTCCGATAGCCCTGTTAGCCTCAGCGTTTGTCAATTTACGTCTTGGCATTTTCAGAAAACTTGTTTCAAATCGAAGCCGTTGATAAACTTACTTCAATTTAATATAAGAACATTCATGAAGCATATTCAAAGAACCAAACTTAAGAAAAAAGGCGACCAGATTGACGAAATGTCTCATACTGATTTTTATTGGATCGATTCAAATTTTTTCTGAATTTTAAATGATTTTAGAGCGATTTTCTCGAAGATTACATACTTTTAAAAACGATTGAATACGATGTCCCTAACTCTTGTGGAGCAGTATATTTGTGAAATGGTTGTTCAATTCGGGCTTTACATTTCACTTCACAATCGTAAAGCTCTCGTTGGATCATCATTCACAAAACTGGCATTTTAAATTCTATATTTTCATCCAGAGAAAAATCATGGGAAAAAATTCGATTACCCGATAAATATTTTTGGGTTTCATTGTTTGACGGATTCTACCAATTGAATGGGAAAGTGGATATTCCCCATCAATTCTATCATCCCGAAAACAAAAAACCGGGTCGTGTCAACATCGAGCCAATAAAACCAAGTCGAATTATTTATCATTTCATTCAACCGTAAATTCGTTGGACAAATATTGGCGGATAAAATTCTACCGAGGTAAATATCACAAAACAATGGCCTCCCAGGATAAACCGTTGTAAATATTTAGCCGAAATTATCTAAATTACCGAAACAATACGAAACGGAAGTCATCACAGCCTTGGAAAATATTTCGGGGAGATGTAGATGAAGATAACCAACCGACCAATTAGAATCGTTCGGTTTTGCCGTCGGTCCTACCGCTCCGATGATTCGTCGGATAAAAGTCGTTCTACATGCTGATATTTAAATTGCGTGGAAATAAAAATGGTAATGGAACTTTATTCAGTGCCAATGGCATCTAATTTGAGAACTGAAACCAAACGTGTAATTACACGTCTTCGAATTGAGGGAATAAGTGCCTCATGACACGGTGTCAGCTAGATTAATGATTTAATTTTTTTTTATGAATGGTATCTTCGAGTGAGATCAGACTTAGTTCTTGTTCCGAATGTTCGACAGTAATTTCGATTTGAACTTTCAAGGATACATTCCCAGTTGGAATTCGTTGAACTTATGAAGTTATGTCACATTTAATACGTTCAGTTCGATTTAGAATAAAACCGTCAAGATCCTAAACCGTTCAGAACACTTCGAAATATCTGAATGAACTCCTATTCCTATTATGCAGTGATTTAAAGATATGTGTCGCACCCTGAAAATACACTGCGCAAAAAAATTGACGCACATTATAGAAATCTCAAATTTATTCTACAACTGAAGGTGTTCTCAATGATGATTATTTTTATCAGAATTATTCATGCATATGTTATCCACTTTCAAAGTTTTTCTTCAATACAGATGTTTTCTCCCAGCAGGAATAAAAAAAGATGATATTATCAGATTTTGAATGTACTGGCTCCATTCTAAAATCAGTTGTTCTCGATCAATTCTAGTGATCAATAGTTTTTCTTTCATTCGATTTTCTACACTCGATCGCTATGCAACGCGAAACACGCAATTTGACCCAAGAGGAATGTGCCCAAGCGGTAGTTTTGCGATAAGAAGGGTGGACAATAGTGGACATACACAAGAATAGCAGAAATGTTTGGAGTTTCCCATACAAGTGCGTCCAGAATGTTGCAGCGATTCAGGGATACAGGTATGAATGTCCGAAGACCAGGACAGGGTAGACCACGGGTACAACTGCCATTCAAGAACGTTACTTGAGAGTTTCTTTGTTTGAGACAACGGTTTGCAACCGCTTGCCTCCTTCAAAATTAGCTTGAGCAAACTCATGAGGTGCAAATTAGCACTCAGATAATAAGAAATCGCCTCAGAGAATATGAGAAGTTCAGAAAATCATCCAGCTACTCTTAATGACTTGGGAATCCAACTCGGAGAAATCTGGGAAGGATTTGATCAGAACATTTTAAGATCACTCATTTTGAGTATGAACCGTCGTTGCCGAGCTGTAATTAACGCAAGGGGTGGAAATACCAAGTATTAAATCACTTATCAGCATTTCAGTATTTCAAAAATTGTTAATTTCTCTTCTTTCACGTAAGATTCGGTGAAATCCTGAATTTTTCTTCCATTTAATACGTCTTGTTTCGTTCAAAACCTTCCCGAGAGAACATAAAAAATAAGTTATAAAGTCAATGTAGAGTTAACTTTCATTAAAATTGAGATTTTCAGAATGTGCGTTAATTTTTTTGCGCAGTGTAGATCTCGAAATTTCGGAAAAACAATATTTGATTTATTTATTCATTCTTGACCCTTAAGAGTCTTCAGCCTTCAAAATAGGAAACGTATACCGCCAGATGGCGGTGCAGTGCATTAATTTTTATTAATTGGATTATTCAGCTTAATAGAACAAATGTTGGGGCGCAGGGAATATTAACAAGAAATCCTACCCTGAACTAGATCTCACACTGACTGTATAATACACTAATTTTCCTTCACCAGTCATCTGGGAGTAGATACCTGCGGGGCGTGTCATTTAAAAGAAATTCAATTCCATGTGAGAATCCACAATTTTAAGAAACAATTAATTTTCACTAATCGACGGCTTATAAAATCCTTAGTAAAATGTCTTTGGTAAAAATGGATATTTATCATTTCGAATAGAAAAATTGAAGGAAATAAATTTCGCGAAAACAACACATTGTTGTAATATTATTTACAAAACAAGCCTAATTCTCAAAAAACATTTTTGAAGACAAGCTTTTATAACAACACTCATCCGCTATTTTGAAGCCGCCATCTTGAATTCCTCAATTTCGAAAATCGTAACCTAGAAAACCCCCATATACCAATTTTGAATAGCATAGGATCATAATTACAAAACTCGTCCGCCATATTGTGGCCGCCATCTTGAATTTCCCAATTTTAGCAAAAGTATCATCATTTTCGAACC
Organism: Adalia decempunctata; assembly: GCA_951802165.1. NCBI lineage: Eukaryota > Metazoa > Arthropoda > Insecta > Coleoptera > Coccinellidae > Adalia > Adalia decempunctata. The sequence continues at coordinate 30,917,324 of OX637699.1, forward strand.
CAAATACCCCCAGATACTAATTTTGAATGTAATCGGATCATAATTACAAAACTCATCCGCCATTTTGGAGCCGCCATTTGGTTTTTTTTCTATAAAAAAATTTTTCATGATGCATTGTCACCACAATTAGGTACACCTGCAAAATTTCAAATCAATCGGACGATTAGAAGTGTGTCATATTTAACTTGCAAGATTTGATTACAGACACACAGACAGGCAGACACCGGACAGGTGAAACTAAATAAAAGCTTATAAAAACGGTACATTTTGAAAGAAAAAGGAGATAGACATTTGATTAACTAAATGATAGACTTCAATACTGAAATGAAAAAACACAAAAATATTTGTTCGTTTTGATGGTGGAAATGTTGAAAAATTACCAAAAATGATGGGGAATATCCTTTTCATTCATTTAATATTTATAAAATATTTTTTTTATTATTTTTATCTTTATACACTCATACATCCCTTCATCAATCAGAAAAAAATAAATCGTTTCTGACTTCCTTTTTTTCTGGGACGTAGACCCTTAAGGGGAAGTTTCACCTTTTGAATCATGGTAAATCTCCATTCAAAAAGTGGTCTCTTTATTTCACGAGTAACTACCCCCAATTTACGACGTAGAGACTTGAAGAACGTCCCGAGGGCCACTAGTTTTCTTTTTTTCGATTTAATTAGTTTTTCGATTAAAAAAACAGGGTAATCGTTAGATCTCTGCAACATTTGGGTTATTGAATATGTTTTTCGTTTTTCATGAGTACAAGCTATATTTTCGAACTAATGATCATGAAAATTTTTGTAGTTTATAGAAGATTGAATTGCCGAGGGCAAATAGTTGCGATTCTTTCCAAAAAATGATGAATAACCGTCGAAAAAAATCATTAAGTGTAGTTTTCAAAACGCTGAAGTTCAACCTATTTTTTTTATTGAAAAACTAATTAAATAGAAAAAAAGAAAACTATTTGCCCTCAGGACGTTCTTCAACGTCAATTTAAAAAAAAAACAAGTTTCTACGTCTCAAATTAGGGTAGTTACTCGTGACATAAAGAGACTACTTTTTGAATGGAGATTTACCACGATTCAAAAGTTGATACTTCCCCTTAAGGTGGGCGTTCAATGTAGTGTGTTTTTATTTCAAGTTGCATTTGAAAATGGTTTCAATTTGAGAACTGAAATTTTGTGGGTAAACTCAGAAAGGATTGGAGTTCTTAATGAAATAATTGAAATCGATTTCATTTCGAAAAATCATTTTTTTTCTTTCAAAAATAGAAGAAAATAAGCCAACTCATGCTTCTGTCTTATTTCAAACAAAAGACCAATGAAAATAGTTCAACTTCCGATTAAAAGTGAATCCACAGATAATTTCGTCCGAAAAAACATGAAAATAGGGAATTGGCAGAGAATGGCTAAATTCAAATATATGGCGGGAAAAAGTTCCTGCTGAAGCCAAATATTCACTAATTTCATAGTCCAGCGATTTTCGGATAGAGAGCGCCATTGTACATTTCATTCATAAGGATGGAGATATTCATAGAACTCATAGTGATAATGTAAGTTCTATGGAGATATGGCATAAAATGCAAGGTGGCGCTTGTTTCGGATTAGTTTTCCTACTCGCTCTAAACGGCGACCTTCAACAGCAAAAAGCTTGTATCAGAGCCTACATTTACATTGATATATTTCCATATCAGCCTTGTGTAAAGAAAAAAATATTAGTTCTTCACATACAAAGATATTACCAAAGTTTAAGAAACTCTTGGAGGTCATTGGCACATTGTAAACATGCTCTTTTTAACTACGGATTAAGTAGATTGTGTCCTCAATAATTTTTTTATTTATTTATTTATTAACTTACAAAAAGAGTAGAAGCTCAAACTATAAACTCAAAAAGATAATATGAAATGAAAGAGCACACTCGTAAAAAAACGAAATAAAAGATCACTCCTATAAGTTGTATACTAGCTTTGTCTTTTCCAGTGTTTTTATTTTATTTATATTTAATGTTGACGAACCAGAATATTGTGTGAAGAAGTCCATACTGGGAATACAATTAATAGATTTGTTCTGTACTCTCTGAACTTTTTCTAATTTATATTTTGGAGCATTTCCCATTAAATATCGCAGTTGAGATTCTATAAACCTATTGTAAAAACTATAAACTATAATGCTATAACTCTATGAAATCCCCATCTAATTCCTAACATTTGAAATTGAAAGTTTTCACTGAAAAACGCCACATTCAGCACATTCAGTCGTACAAATCCACTTTTTCGAAAAGGGTGGCTCCATTTACTACATTTTGGGGTATATCTTCAGAGCCATATGAAATAGCATTTCAACGGCACAATCTGCATAAAAACCTACACACGTAGGAATCTAGGTATGTAATCACATTCGTGCCTACTGCTTTTATACAATTAAAAAATGCAACCAGCTAGACTTGGTGGCGGTCTTCTCTTGGGAGAAAAAAATAACTCGTTCCGTTTCCTCAATTTTAAAAATGGAGGTATCGGCAGAGAGAGAAGCATGAAATTAATTATCTGCAATTATCTATATGCAAGAGCGAATGGTAGTAACAACCATAGCCACTGACACCACTACCTGTATCATTTTACCTCCATGGCCTATTACGACCTGCCCACTCCATCTTGATCGCACAACTATAATTTTGAGATGCAGAAAGTGCGATATAGAAATTCCTACATATGTAATTAAACGCTATGATTCCACTTTTAGATCGAGTTTCTCAAAAATATATTCGAACCATTACAGCAGGCTTCTGAAGATAGGTACACAAGACGGCGCAGGGATGAGTGCTTGATGCTTAATTTTTTTTTCTGTCCTTGACTCGTTAACAAATAAGATGTCGATTTATGGATGCAAAGAAATCTTATGCAACTTTTGAAATTCTCGTGGGTGAGAAAGAATCAAATATATCCGATATGAGCTCTATGCCATAACTAATGAAATATTCATCGAAACGCTGTCCAAGAACAATATCGATCAGAATTGAGGGACTTCCATCTTGGGCATGCATTAGGTGAAGCGAGAAAAGCATAGCTTGGGTCTTGCATCTGATAAAGCTAACATTAAGTGCATATTATGTACAGTAACCTGGAATTACCTTTCCAACGCTATTGGCTGCTACGACAATTATTGTACTGCATTCAGGCCACTCCCACCTCTCATTTTTACAGTCGACCATATCTACAAACAGGTGCATCAGACGGAACGACCATAAGAGTATGCCTGGCTCACTGTGACTAAAGGTACATATGTTAATTTTTGGAATGACCAACCGGGCGCAATTATATTCAATTTTCTGATTATTCACACCCAGAGGTTCTTACCCCAGACGTCGGCTTGACGATATGGTTGTTTTTCTGGACGAAAGCCTGCTTCGTCTAGCTCGTACCCATTGTTTTGTAGTGCCTGATACTGCAGGGTGGCTGAAATAGGATCTTTATCCTTGGTTGCTCCTAAACATGGTTCTCGTTGCTTGATACCTCGGAAACGATTGGGTTTAAGAGTGCCATTGAATAAAAAAAGTAGTGACAGAAAAAAATGATTCTTAGTAAAAAGGATAATTTTTGAGTGTAGCCTCATTAAATGAGATTTTTCTTCTTCAATCTCAAATATTCCAGCAGTACCTAGAATTGGCTTGCTCAAGATCCATCAATTCCGCCCATCAAAAATGAGTTTTCTGCATCAATTATCTTAAAACGCATAATTCTCTTTCTCTACTCTCAAAAGAACCCATGGAAGAGGCTGATGGGAAAGAAGACCGTGCCCTCCTCAATGGCCCCTGTAATAAGGATCTGGCGCCCCACGGAGTCAGGACATCTTGCCCTCACGGGGGGCCAGGACCCTGCTCCGGTCTATTAGTGCAACTAATTATAACACTCATTACCGAAGTTTATTAATCAATGTTCAATAACAATCGTTGCCATTGGGCGTTCGCTCGTTTTGATCTTCGACTCGGGGAAACCTCCTTCTGCCGATATGTGGTACGCCGATCTTGGGTAACAATCCTTCAAGAGCCCCATCAGTGCTTTTGATGGATTCAACACCGAGAGTAGGCTGGAGTTGATCTGACGTTTCTTACTGAAAGAGAATTCTGCAAAATAATTGGACAACAAAATATGTTATAAGTTTTCTAGTTGTATTTGTTAATGATGAGTTTGTGATTTTTAACTAAGGTTAAGTATTTAGAAAACTCAATTGTATCTTGAGGAACTTTGAAAAATCTACAATATTTTCTCTATTCATTTTTACTCATAATGAATTTTATTTTAATTCTCTTTATTTATTTATTAACAGGATAAACCCAATTTTACAAATGAACAATAATAGATAATAAAAAAATTAATACATAATACAACCTAATACATATTAAAAAAATTATGAAAACATTCAGAAAAAAGTAACAGATCATTAGAAATTTCGATTGATATAACGCACAATGGGTGGGGTAACTGAGGTAAAAGAAGTCTTGAAGAATTGATAGATATCGTGTTTCATTTCTATCGGATGTTTTTTTTTAGTGAACTTTCATTAGAGGTAACTGTTGACAGAAGGTAGAAGACATGTTGTTTTGATATTCCTGTTCAGTAAGCATTGACAAATTATCATGGAAAGACAAATTGTTGAAATTTATCTTCAAAACCAGTGTTCTATTCGCCAAACTCATGGAGCACCTCGCGAAATTTATGGTTTTATATGATCTTGCATCAGAGCAGTTTATTCGTCGAACTTTCGGAAGATTTCGGACAAACTTTTCCCTTCTCGTGCATCAACAACAACTAGATAAAGAACTGTACGTACAGAAGAAAATATCGCTGCTGTAAGTGATAGTGTTAATGAAGATCCATTGTCTATTCGTCGACGTCCACAACAAGTTCGACTAAGTGTATCCACCACATGGAAAATTTTGCAAAGATCTTGGTCTACACCCATACACGATCCAACTGGTTCAAGAACTAAAGCCACTTGACGATGAGAAGCGTCATTTGTTTGCTTGAAGCTTGAAGTTGAACCACTTTTTTATCGAAAAATTGTCTTTAGTGATGAAGCTCATTTGTGGTTAAACGGCTACGTTATCAAGAAAATTGCCATATATGGAGTGAAAATAATCCCCGAGAAGTTCTGAAGGTTCCATTGCATCTTGAAAAATGCACTGTATGGTGTGCTCTACACGCTGGACGCATCATCGGTCTATATTTCTTCAAAAACGATGCTGGAGCTAAGGTAACAGTGAAAGGTGCTCGTTAAAGATCGATGATCAATGATTATTTGTTTCAAAATTTGAATAATATCGACCCAGAAGTGTTTTGGTTCCAACAAGATAGTGCTGCACCTCATGCTGCTCCGTAACAATTGATTAATTGAAAAAATGATATGGCGAAAACATTATTTCGAGAAATTGTTAATTAATTGACCTCCAAGATCATGCGATATAACTCCAATGGATTATTTCCTTTGGGGTTATGTCAAGTCATTGTTTTATGCTGATAAACCAGAAACAATAAATGCTTTGGAAGCCAACATTACTCGTGGTACTGCTGAAAGAAGCCTGAATTACTCGAAAAAGTGGTCTGGTCGAATGCGGTTCCTCAGAGCCAATCGTGGTGACATATGTCGGAAATTATTTTCAAAACATAAATGTCATCAAATTATGTTTTAAGTAAATAAAAATTTCACTTCAATCTTGATTGAAATCTATTTATTTCAATTTGAAGTTCTATCACTTTAAAAAACACCCGATATATAGATTCACCAGTGGATGAGCCAACTGAAGATATCTTTTTTTTTCAGAAATATATTTCAAACGCTTCCGCAGAGAACGTAAGACTAGAAGACAACTAGAAGATCAAGTAGATATGGAGAAAAAGATGAGGTTGCAGCTTGAAGATGCTATGAGAAACGCAGGAGCATCAGAAGAGCTGAGGAGGATCAATGGTAAGGGTAAGAAACTTGTATCAACTGATTCATCCTTCAATTAGTCGTAAAACAATTTCTTCTGCTCCTTCTTATCGATCAATAATTTCTGAACGTCTGTGCAATGCAGGCAACCCTAAATAATCGAGTATACAACCAACCATTTCTTGTTATCAGTTTGGAATCAATCTTAGCCTCCCGGGGTCTTGAGAACTCGAGGGATCAGAATTCACCCTTCATCTGTTTTGACGTTAAGACTTCGAGAACAGATCATTTGCACTCGCGAAAGAATTTCAGCTTCAATTTCGGTTTCCCAAGGGCGGCAGAATTAAACATTGGTGCAGCTCAAATTGATTCAAAGGGAGAAGTTTCACATTTCAATTTTGGGCTTGATGGTTATCTGATTAATTCAAAGGTTACCTCAGGTGATTTAAAAGATTATTCTTTTCCAGAGCACTATAACAACTTGGAGAACAAATCTTCCAGCCAGAAGGCTTCCTCATCTTCTTCCCAAAACCCAAGATCGACTCCGAACGTATCAGAAAGGGAGCAGATTCCTCAAGAGAGGATGAAGCAGGAACCAATCGACACTCCTCCAATCTCCTATCCTCAACCAATAAGGGAACCACCACCTCCCACACAACCGATTGACACCAAGCCCTGGTGCTACTCTGGCATTGATCTCATCAACAATGGTGCAGCATTCTGGCAGAGCTATTCAGGTATGCGAGAATCAAATTTTTTCATAGCAATGAATTTTGAAATGGGATCTGGGTTGGTGAGTGCTGATTTCAGCCTGTAGCTTTTATCTGATATGACTTGAAGCTACTGCGAATACTACAGAAAAAAGGGTGCTCTAATTGATGTTTTACCAGTTTGAAAAGAAATACAGGAAGCGCTGTCACATGTGACTTAGATTCCAAATGAGTTTACGTATACTCCATTCACTTTTATTTAATCACATAGGAGGTCATGGTTTCGTTTTCAGGAGTTGGTGACCCTGATAAAAAATCTGTGCGTGTACATAGAATATCGTTAATGACAAAACGACGTTGCCAGTTTCTTTGTTTACATCAAAGTGAAAGTATCAAAGATATTTTGGCATGGGTACAAACGGCAAATTTGAATTGGACCAAAAATTGATTTATAAGCATAAATAAAGCAAAAGTAAGTACTAATCGCCTTTTTTACACTTGATAACGAACTTTTTTTAGGTATCTGGCCGTTTGGAAAGATTTCAAACGAAATTCCGGTCCCCCAGAAGTTTGGTCAGTTTCGGTATCGTTTTTGGTGCTCAAAATTTATTTGGAATGTGTAAATGGACAGAAAAGGCTTCCTCATACGATCTTCCCACGAAAGCGACCGGAAAATATGGTTCAGGTAGGATTTTCGAGGAATTATGAGGAAAGAACTTGCAGAATGAAATTGCACGATTTTCGTAAGTAAACGTGTTTTGGATGGCCATCATCGGTCTCTAAATGATTATTGTTGATCGTTTTCACGTTTCAGAAAAAAAACCACTTCGTATAAGCCCATTTCGAAGAAATTTGTGTATGTAACATTCAACGGTAGGTATGTGCTCTTAATCGAAAGAATATATTATATCTAGTGCTACTTCTTTCAAAAGAGACACAAGCTTTCAATGCTGTGAGGGCCCTATAATGTGAAGGAGTTTGTGTCTTATTTTAGAAAAGGTGAATGATATATGTGATGCATATGTTTGACCTATTCCATTTTATTTGTACAAACCTACTGTGGTTGTAATGTATGAATATTTTTTAAACTAATAAATTACTATACAGTCAGAATATTTTACTTCTTGTTCATAAGATCAAATAAATGAAATGTATATCTTCTACTCTTATTTTTATAAAGTTAGCTATTAAGGTTATGTTCCAAGAAAAAGTTCCTCTTGCATCAGAACTCCCTTCAACTATTTGGATTCCAATAGAGGGATATAATGTTCCATTATTCTTGATTCAACAATTTATGTCGTCAAGTCTTGAACTTTCAGTTCAAGAGGATAATAAACATTAAATCTTCATGCATATGAAAATTATGTGAAAGCAATGCAATTTTCTTCCATGGCGAAAAATAATATATTTCAATAGTGATCTCTTGTATTTTTCATGCAAATAACTAGAAAAGGAATCCTTTCTATCAATTCATATAAACGTTAATTATTTTCGTCCAAAACACATCTTTTCCAATTCATTCATTTTCCGAATAAATTCACATTCTGAGAAATACGCTAAGAATGTAGAAAGGGCAACATAGTGTTTACTTGGAACATAAAAATATTTTGAAAAACGTCATAACTTCGATACAGAGTGGAATGTGTCAAATTTCCAAGGCCAGAGTTGTGATTTTATAATTGTGAATGGAGTATATGTTCCATAAGTTTTGGCACAAATTTCTGAAGAAGAAGCTTTTGGTTGCCAAAAATAATTGATCCTGTACGATTCCTCAGGTTCACCGTTAGTATACACAGCAAATGACAATAGTAATTGCTGAATTCTACCCCCACATCTCGTTCTATTGTTTCACGATGCTCGACAAGCTGTACGAAACCCATTTCGCTTGCACGTCCTTAAATGGGAAGGTATACAGAGGGGTGACGGGATTTAATAACTGTTTTCCATTTATTCGGTTATCCAGAACGACTTCACTTTGTAGTCATAGAATTTCATCTTTGATTTCACACAGAGCGACAATAATATCTGAATTTAAATCGATTTGCCTGCAGCAATTCGAGGGGGAAGTTTCTCACTTGGAATTGTGTATACTCCAAATTCGTTTTCGATAGAATGTGATTATCATGGGATTCGCAGCCGTGTCAAATGGATTCGCCGTGTATATTCCAGTTGAGATGATCCCAGAGAGTTTGGGAATGGCCGCAGAAAAAACAAACACCGAATCGAGGCCAAAAGTATACACGGTGAAATGTGTCATAGATACAGAAACTCTTTAAAAGTGAATGGAGTATGTAATATGTTTCTTTCGCGAAGTTGACTGACACACGGAACAATCGAAGTCCGAAGCAGCACAATTCAAAACTCCCCGCCATTTCTTCAGCCACCAACATTATTTCACGGAGCTTCATTCCATCACAACCGCAAGGAAGAAATCGTAATATCATCAACTGAATACCTCCGATCGACTTCTTCATTATCGAATTTAATTAGAAATTAAACGGCTGTTAAGCACAAAGAAATGCAATATTCAGTAGCCGAGATGGAATCAAAGATGGCTTTTGGACCATAGAAGCGGCGAGCGGATTCAATTTATTTATCGCTCTTCAACAATCGAAATAGTTTCACAGAAAATTAATCACACATTCGTCAAGGGTCGATTGACACGGACTCGATTGGAACACAGAGTGGCACGGTTACGTGGTGTCAAGTGGAGCGTTCCAGAAGCTATTATTACGGCGGGAGGTGTGTTCGAGAAATTAGAATTAACACTCTGATCGAAATGCTCCTCACACTCCTCCTCTCTGAAGAAACTAAGAAAGACACTAAATGATAATATGTCATTTATATTAAATCCTATTTCGATCTCAGTGACTACAGGGTGTTTCAAGAAAAGTTGATTCGGTATCTAAGATAGAAAGAAAACTGAAAAATAGTATTCGTAACGCCATCCCTATTCAAAATTAAGGGCGTTGAGAAAAAAAAATGTACAGGGTGAGTCTTTGACTTGTACACTTTTTTCCCATACTATTATTCAAAATTCGGTTCTGTTTGGAAGATACAGGGTGTCTAAAATCCATAGATAAAAACTCTTCTTTTTTCTAATTGTCTAAGATGAAATTTGAGGAAAAAATCATGAATTTCAAGAATAATCTGGATGCTTCCCTGTATGAAATATCATCGAATATTATTTCTTCTCTGGTCTCTTAACAATTTAACAATGTTGTCAGAATGTTCATCAGCTTCGTCAAGAGTAAAATCTTCATCATGGAAAAACGTTTTATGTAGAGATATATAATAATAAAATCCCACAAATGTGTGAGATGAAATTGAATTCTGAGAAGCATGAAATTATACATTTTATACGCACAGTTTCTATCAAAAATTCATTGTGACTGGTCCATATTAAAAATAAATGTCGATGAAATTCAAACTTCGAATATTAATCATGATGCAAAAACTAAACAAAACTAGTGCCCTTGTTTTAGTTCATCCGTTAACGATAGGGGACGTACAGCTTCCTTGGTTTCGCCTCTACCATTGTTCGATGAGGAAATCAGCAATCTGGCATCATCTTCTCAAAAGATGGGTTATGTTAGGTCATTGACCTCGAATACTATCACCTAGGATGATGGAGTTAGGTTAGGTCAATTAAAAAACGATTTTTTATGAAATAGTTTTGAGATAACGAGGAAAATATGAACAAATTATTAGTGTTTACAAACTATTATCCATAAAAATCGAAAAAGAAACTTAAATTGGTGGGAGAAATATGGCTTTTCAATCGCAGAAATAATCGGGCAAATGTAAGTGTTTTTTTGGAAATTATTGTGTTTGTAACATTCTTATTTGAAGAAGGTTAGTGCTTGAGTATTTCCCAAATGTATCACGACAGAATATCTAATAATCACCTCAATTTCAATCGAAAAATATGTACTTTGAGGTGTTTGCAGAGAATCGTATCACGTATTTGGCCCAATTTTTTTATCAAATGGCTATTGAGCATAACTTTCAAAATTTCAACTTGAACTTGAAGCTTCAAGTCCATTTTTTACTCACATTCCTGAAAAGGTTAATCTGCACTGATTTCTTTCAGTCAGTAGCAACCAATAGTTAATCAGTAACTTGTAGTTTCTTCTTTCGAACAAATGTTCAGAGATAAGTAACGATGTCTGAACTGACAAAATAAATCATCCTGACATGAATTGAAGGATAATATAGCCAATATCCAAGATGACGTAAGAAAATTGGATCGAAACAATAACGTTACACCTCAGATAACCATCCAATTAATATCAAGTAGAGCGATCTCATTAGCAATTTCGTAGTGCATCTCATAATGTTTGGCCAGCTCGTATTTCAATATACGCACACGTTGCAGGAGAAGCTAGAAGCTCATTAAATCTAACCTAGCGAAGGCGATTCTCCATAAACATATTATGTACACAAGAAAACTCAAGGGAAATTATACTGCAGTACAGTAAGTTTCCCCGAACGACATCTCGAGTATGCTGTAGATACTTCTCGGTGTAAGGAGGATGCTGGAAATCCTCGACGTTTGTTGAGAATTCATGAGCCACACATACTAAAAGACGTTTTGTAATATTCAGAACGAGATAACGGACTTCAATATGGACACGAAATCGACCTAAACATACAAATCCCTGCTGTTTCTCATATGGGGTAGGACACAGGGGTGTTACCTCCAGAATTTAGTATTATTAAGCGCCGAGCAAACGTCTTGGAACTATAGTTATTCGTGTATCAAGAGAGGGAACTTGCACTTTATTTCTCACAGAGGAAAGCTGATAGGAGGTGAATAATAATGCTGTTATTTTTGTACTTTACTGGTCCACTTCAAATTCAAATACATCTTTATTATTTGCTTATTATTATTTTTCTCGCACAATCTTTATACTTATGGTACAAGCTATACTCCATTCACTTTCATAATGTATCCCGGTTGGCCATGACATTCCGACACATTTCACCGTGTATATTTTGAAAATGTTAGGTTACAGTCATTTTCCTGTCAGATTACTAAGCAACGTTTTCCTTTCTACATAGAGGTCGTAGTAATTACGTTTTTATCGAAATGTTTATTTACTTTGAGAATATATATTATGTGAATTCAACAATTACAAGGACCTATCGAATGTTGAAGAAACTTTTTTCTCTGTTTATACTGGAAATATTTCACGTATATAAGCATGGTTGGAAGATTCAGTTATGCTATTTTCTTGTACGGAAATCAAGAATCGAATGTTGAAATTTCACTGAAAAATGATGAACACAATAGTCCGTTACTTTGTGATAGTTCATTCGAAAAGAGAATAAAAGTACTCGAATAACCCGACAGAAAACTTCTGAACGAACAGACGGACCTATGGAATTCCCCTGCACTTTTCAAAATTCTCAAGAAATAAGACTACACAAGACATTTAAATACCTTCTGGGACAACTTGAAATTCTCCAGTAGTACTACTACGAAACCTTTGTTAATCTCTAATACTTGGTTGGCTCATTAACAATAACAAGCATATGCTCTGAGGACGTTTTTCTCCAATATATTTTGGCGAACTGAACAATGCTTTTACTTTGTTCTATACAATCTCTGCCTGATGATTTTTTCCCTAGGTCCGAGACTTTTTCGTTCAGAAGATACAATCATTCCAATAGCTCCTCTTGTTGAAAAAATGTGGAATAAAATGTTCAGTAACAACACATCCCCCTCGCGAAAAGATTAACTTCACAAAAGACTTGCGGGAAAGATTAACTTCAGAAAAGTCTTGTGGAAAAGTAAACCTGCCGAAAGCTCAGTGGAAAATAATGTGTTTCCAAACAAGTGCGGAAAGTGGCACTTTTCCGCGTTTAACTTCGGAAAAGACAATGTCCGCAAAGGAACAGTATCTTTCTTATAGCGCTTTAACACTTCAACAGAATATAACCAACTATACTACCATTCATTACACAGATGAGAATAAGATATGCTGAGTGATTCATAAATAAAGAAAAATTGATCCAAAGATTCATTTCTTTTTCGTAATCATTTGCCTGAGGAAAAAATAGTAGGCCACTTTTCCGCACGCTTGCGGAAAAGATGAACTTTCAATTGGTGAATGCTTACGGGAAAAGTAAACCTCCTGAAAGGCTAGTAGAAAATCATTATTTTGCAAACAGGTGCTGAAAGTGGCACTTTTCCGCACGCGTGATCTTTTTACTGAGATATTCAACGAGAAATCAAAATCAAATTCTCAAGAAATTCTGAACGAACAGACGGACCTATGGAATTCCCCTCCACTTTTCGAAATTCTCAAGAAACAAGCCTACACAAGACATTTAAACTTGATAATCCTAAATCTTGGCCAACTGAGATACTTTATTGAAGAGAATGGAGTATACCAACTTATTGACAATATTTTGTTTGTAATTATTATGATTCGTGTTGTACAATGAAGAATTGAGTGTAATCTCAAATAACCACAAGTGCATCAAACATAAAGAAACCCACAATACCAGAAATTACCAAAAACATCTCAGAGTATCACAATTTCAACTTTACAGTGAAATAATTTTGAAGTTTCGCCTAGATAATCTCCACACACAATCTCTTCCGCTGGCCAAAGAGGGGAAACTGAAAACTGATTCACTCATCACAATCCTCCAGAAAGACGTTCGGAAGACCGATAAGTCTGCCGGAAAAATCTGATACCTCCCAACTCCTCGAACCGCACCGATTCCCAGGTCCGGCAGTCCTGCGGGTTATTCCCCGAGGTCTCCAGCCATCCCTGGCCCTACGGTCAATCCGAATGCTCATGGAAGCACAGACGATTATATCAGAAACCAATCAATTCTAATAAAGCCGAAGGTGTACATAGTTCTCCAGGCCGGATAACTTTGGCATCCATTAGAGAGCTTCCGGCTGAGTCCTGCGTCTTACCTCACTTCCGGAACTCGGTCTCCGGAGCCGGGAATAATTCAGAGCCAACTTGCCACTTTAAGCCGTAATGAATAGGTAATTAGTTAATACTGTGCCCGGCTTCCTGTTGTCCGCTTACCTATTGGGACCGGACTCTGTTCCTAGCATGTTACACAACTATACCTGCAACTTCGCTGTTAACTCCTTGCATAGCCGTCTTGGGACCCATTATGGCATTGTCTTGTTATTGTTCGGCCAAGGAGGGATTCCAATTAAATTACCTATGTAATCGGTATAGATTACTCTGGATTCGGTGTACAGAAAGGTCGGTTTTTGTTACTGAATTTCCTAGATTCACATTGCCGTCTGCTTTTGAGGTGGATGGATGGATGGGTATGCCTCATCACTCTTGCTGAGAAAACAGCATTCAAATGTCTGTATGGCCTTCCTATTAGTCTTCTTTTATCGCAAACTGGGAAAAAATTCCAAACTCCCTGATCAGTAAATTAATCCCATCCTCGTCGCCCAATTTATGCATTGAGATTAGAATTTGCATTTAGTTATTGGCAATTATTGAATAATCATGATCTTAGTTAGGGCCAAAATCTTCAATACATGGCTGGCTCTTCAACAAGAAGCATATGTTCTGAGGAAGTTTTTCTCCAATATATTTTGGTAAACTGAACAATGCTTTTACTTCGTTATAGAGGCTGTTCTATAAGCTCTAATACAATCTCTGCCAGATGATTTTTTTCCCTATGAATGAAGATCCGAGTCTTTTTCGTTCAGAAAATACAATCATTTCAGTAGCTCCTCGTGTTGAAAAAAAAGCTGACGAAAGAAACACTGTTTAGGAACAAAATGTTCAGAAAAAACACATTCCTCCTGCGGAAATGGCTTGCGGAAAAGTAAACCTGCCGAAAGCCCATTGTAAAATAATTATTTCCAAACAAGTGCGGAAAGTGGCACTTTTCCGCGTTTAACTGCGGAAAAGACGATGTCCGCAAAGGAACAGTATTTTTCTAATAGCGCTTGAACACTCAACAACAGAATATAACCAACTATATTCATTACACTTTTCCGCACGCTTGCGGAAAGGATGAAAGTTAAAAATGTGAATGCTCGCGGAAAAGTAAACCTTCTGGAAGGCTAGTAAGAAATCATTTTTTTGCAAACATGTGCTGAGAGTGGCACTTTTCCGCACGCTTGCGGAAAAGTGAATTTCTCGGAACTCTAGATTTTTTACTTAGATATTCAACGAGAAATCAGGTTGCTTATCATTGGAGACAGATAAATTTTTATCAACGATTTTTAATCATCCAGCGGGGATAACCTCAAATGAATAAAATGTTCAGTAAAAACACATCCCCCTTGTGGAAAGATTAAATTTACAGAAGACTTGCGGAAAAGATTAACTTCAGAAGCGTCTTGCGGAAAAGTAAACCTGCCGAATGCCAAGAATAAAATAATTATTTTTCAAACAAGTGCGGAAAGTGGCACAGATTTTTTTCGTAATCATTTGCCTGCGGAGAAAATAGTAGGCTACTTTTCCGCACGCTTGCGGAAAAGATGAAAGTTAAAAATGTGAATGCTCGCGGAAAAGTAAACCTTCTGGGAGGCTAGTAAGAAATCATTATTTCGCAAACTAGTGCTGAAAGTGGCACTCTTCCGCACGCTTGCGGAAAAGTTAATTTCTCGGAACTCTAGATTTTTTTACTGAGATGTTCAACGAGAAAGGTTGATTTTCATTGGGGACAGATAAATTTTCATCAACATGGGCGCCGGCAGGGGGGGGACAGGGGGGCCGTGGACCCCCTGAGATTTTGATGGCCCTAACGTTTTTCAGCACGATACCTCAATATTACCTTCTAATCTCTATTTTGCCCCCCCCTGAGAAAAATTTCTACGGGTTTCTGCGGGCGCCCATGTTCATCAACGATTTTTAATCATCCAGCGAGGATAACCTCAAATGAATAAAATGTGCAGTAAAAACACACCCCCCTTGTGGAAATATTGAATTCAGAAAAGTCCTGCGGAAAAGTGAACCTACCGAAAGCCCATTTGAAACTAATTTTTTTTACAAACAAGTGCGGAAAGTGGCACTTTTCCGCATTTAGCTGCGGAAAAGACACAGTCCGCAAAGAAACAGTATTTTTCTAATAGCGCTTGTACACTCAACAGCAGAATGTAATCAACCATATTACACAGAGGAGAACAGGATATGTTGAATGATTTATAAATGAACAAAAATTTATCCATAGATTAATTTCTTCCTCGTAATCATTTTCCTGCGGAAAATAAATAGTAGGATACTTTTCTGCACGCTTTTGAAAGGGTAATAAGAAATCATCTGAAAGTGGCACTTTTCCGTACGCTTGCGGAAAAGTAAATTTCTCGAGAAATCAGTTTGCTTGTCATTAGAGACAGATAAATTTCCATCAACGATTTTAAATGACAGTCATCCCGCGAGGATAACCTCAAATACGATAAACCCGTACCTTCAATGATAGACTGGGAGCGAAAACGGAACGGAAGGCATCGCAAAACTGTTAGAAACGAAGATTAGAGGCGTTGAACACTCGCAGACGAAGGAAGTTAATTTAGTTTCGCGGCAATGCCATTATCCCGGACAGAGAGATTCTAGCCCAAGGCCATTTAGCACGATGTTATCTTTACTGTTGCAATTTCTCGCCTCGTTGTTCGTCCTTCCATCCGCGTTGTCACTGCTCCGAGATGTCGTTAGAAGATCGCTCAGGGTCGAACTTGTGGTCGAATACCATCACCTGATGCTCGAAGTGAAAATTTCTTTTGACCAGCAAAAATTTTGAATTGATCATTTATTATTTCCTTGAATGAACTCTTTTAACGTGGGGGATCTGCATGCAATAATTTTCACGATGTCAACCTTTTTGATCACCATGGAACTCGACATGTCATCTCTATTTGAGCGAGAACGAAAAGGGGTTTTTGTTAGCCGTCATCAGTGCCACATAACCCAACCAAATGAAACGGCAGAGCTTAAATTACTTCTTCGGAATTAAATCTCTGCTAGTCCATTTCTCACATTCATTTAATTGGTCCTTTTAAGGACGTTATCCTGATGTTCGATTTCTCGAGACGCTTTCAAATACAGAATGTTCCCGACTCAGCCCTGCAACCTACCGTGGATACGCCTCCCTCCAGAACCTTCGTACGACTGGCGAAATATAAACTTAATCCTTTGGATACACTCCACTCTTTAATTAAGAAGTTTTCGAAGTAAGTCACCGGAAAAGGAGATTGTCTTTGTTAAACTGTTTGGATTCCATTCTGCAGCGGTTATTAAAACATTCGAACGTTCTCTTCGGTTCCGTTCGGGTGTAAATCTTTCCAGTTGTTTCCGGGCCCACTCTCTATCGCATTCCACGTTTGCGGGCGCATTGCTTTCCGGGAATATTCGGAGCAGTAAGTTTCTTAAGCCTGGGGTTTATAGGAAATTGTTTACGAATTTGTTTCGGTTGTAGGAGTTGGAAAATTGTGTGCGGGAACCTGCCGGAGGATGTGTATTTTTCTTCAGTAACTGGTTCAACTTCATACAGCGATTCCACCTTCTATACAGGGCGTAAATGTCGATCAAATCTCAAATGACTGAAGAGAGTCATTTTTGGGAAATTTCAGTTTTTCCGATTGCTCTGAGAAGATCTATTCGGAACACCCCCGTATAAAAGTGGTTTCACAATAACCCATGGACTCGTTTCGTTGTGAAAGACCCTGTATAGTTCATACAAAAAATTAAATTCTAATGAAGTAATTACTTTCGCTCATTAGTACGAGAACTATTCCACAGGAGAAAGGAGTAATTTACCAACGATTGTAGCAAAATTGTTCCTCATTATTCGTTAGTGAACGCCTTTTCGAGAATATTTCCAATGATCAAAACATTCAACTCATTCCCAGAAAATTGAAAATACAATTCAGATGGAATTTCATAGAACGGTTGCAAATAGGTGAATGCGCCGGCATCTCAAATATATTTGCCATGTTTTGAAAATTAATTGTTGCGACAACTGACCGCTGTCTATCTTCGTTCAAGTTCAATATCTTGTTGTTAGTTTTCTGAGTATCATCTCTGGCATAAGAAATCAATATTTCAAATTTCGAGCTTGAGATATCAGCAATTTTAAGTAAATAATATCAAATATACCTATATTTGGTTTAATTTTCATCAAACTCTTGTCTGATTCTTAAGGGAAAGGTTATACTTAGGTTGTCACAGAATGAATAGATGAGCTTGAAGAAACTCATATTAGAGCTAGTGAACGCTCAAAACAAAATACAAAAAACATTGTCTTGAAGAAATGTGATTTTTCGAAAAAAAAATGCAACTTTATAAACGTTTGGGCATTCATGGTGACAAAAGCATGAGATCCTGAGTAGCCAACTATGTATTTGAAATAAAATCGTATTTTGAACGGACTCAAAAATTATACCCAGGGACCAACATAACTCGGTTGCTATAATAAAAAATGTTTTTCCGAGTCTCTTGGTGTTGAGTCAATCAAAACCTATGTGTAAATCAAAACCTCTCTTTGTTTCAGATTCCCTTGCTCAAGAGCTCGAAATGGAGAGGAAAAACAGACAACAACAAATGGAAAGAGAAAAATCTCCACTTCAAGACCGTGCTTCCTATTATAAGAACTCAGTGTTGTTCACAAGTAGTGCTACATAAATTGTGAGTCGAATTTATTTGAAACACTGAATTTCAGTAATTTTGAGGTACTGAAAAACTGATGTAGAAAATGGATTAGTGCTTTTGACGATCGTCAACTACCTACCCTTACGAATACTGAATCAGCATTCAGTTAATAACTGAATGCTATCGAAGGAATAGTTCAATGATTAGGATCTAACATTTGAGTTCATTTCAATTGTACGAAATATTCGTGTATGGAAAGAACTTCGATCTAGAACTTCTAGAAGTGATGAATCTATAGTTACTTTCGTAATTGAGAAAATATGAGAGATTCCTTCAATTTTAGTTCAAACTCATTCTTTGATCGCATTTTCATTATGGATTGAATTCATTAAATAATTCTCTTTATTATAGTTCAAAATTCAGTTGAGAAAAAGCTGATATTTTCCAACTTGAATAGTATTGATTTTTATATGTGTTTGGAAATTTACCAAGTATATTTTGAAGAATAAGTTTCAAAATGTGGAATAATTTTATATATATATATCAACCAAACTAAAGGAGATAATATATTCAAGCATTTAGATGAAAAGATCTCAGCAAATGGGTCTAACATCTTCGAGGGGTTTTCATGTACTCGAGGCAGATGTAAATAGAACAAATCCTTGGAAAATGCTGATGAAATGTATATAGTGTATACAGTTTTTATAAATATACGATATTTATTCATGATCAATAGCTGTTCAAGTTTACGCAAAAGCCCTAAGATATCACACACATTTTGTAAAAGTACGAACTTAGAAATATAATATTTAGGTAGATCAATTAATTGATAAATACAAAGAAATGTAAATATCGAAGCAGGGATTATGTTAAGGTGATTAAGATCGATATCTGCCTCACGAGTATTTTTTATGTTGCGTTCTAACTCCTGTATTTCACAAAATATCCATTAATATACACATCGAAACCGTTGATTTATTTCACCATTACAGAGCAGAGAACACAAAGTTATAGCTGATATCGATCTTAAACGCCTATTTTTCCCCCATTTTGTAGAAAGTTAGAGGAATACTTATTCGAATCAATGTGCTGTCGCAGATTTCAGCTATATTCCAAAATATTACTCCCCACGTCGGGGAATATTCTAAATGAAAATGTTACAGTATGAGACAAAAAAAATTGGTTTTATGGTCAAATCGAAATACATTCGAAGCGAATTGATCTTCAGAGTATACGTTTATCGACAATCAGAAGAATATACTCCGAAATACTCTCATATATCGAGGAACTCATCCATATATGATACCCGGACGTTTATTTGTTTCTAAGCTTTCAAGCCCAGTTTTAGTCAATATACGCATAATATGTAAAGATGTGTGACTGTATTTATTGTATATATTTATGTGTGTGTGCCTTGTAGCTGAATAAAAGTTCGAAAGGAAAACTTGTCTTTTACTCAGGTATCTAGCAAAATTCGCAGATTTACAAATTCGAAACGAATTTGTCTTGAAATCCATAAAACAAAAATCATAATTGCTGGTTGTGCGACGATGAGCAGAAAATTCCACATTTTTTCAAAGGTATCACTTATCAATGCTCGGTAACTACGCAAAATTAAGGTATTTTATTGGTTCGTTAAAACATGAGTTATACAATCAAAATTATCTCTATTGAAAAACCACTAATGACGAATTTTACATCTGGTTCGTCTTCAGCAAAGTGTAATCGTTTGATTACATCACCTCGTGGCAGAGTAGATATAAAGACCACAATGAAAATCATAATTCCTTTGCCCTGTCCCACCCTCCCTTCAACAACCCAACCTGAAATTTTAATGACTATGAGAGAGGCCATTATAGTCAAACGAAAGTTTGGGGCATTTTCGATATTTTCAACCCTTTCGCGCAGTGTTAATGAGTTTTATATCTTAGAGGAGATTCTTATTACATTTTAATTGAGATGATGTGTACCGATCGTATTGACGCAGACAATAGAAGCTTCGACCCTTTGTGCCGAAAGTTTTAATAGATACTTCTTTTAGCATTCATTATCAGTCGAGCTCAGCCGCCTTAATCAACTGAATTTGGATATTATGTTTTCCCGTTTGAACAGTTTATGTGAAAATGAATAAATAAGGTTTGGGGTTTTAATTATTTTCCGACGCCGCTTTCTTCATTTCGTCAAAGTTCATTTGAAGGGAAACCTTATACACAAAGCCTACTCTTACTTTACAACTCAATGTTCGAAAGATGAAGGGGAAACTCAATATTTATTGTTACTTCTTGGATTTCGATATCCGCCCTTCGACTCGAATTTGGCTGGAATTTCATTAATGAGGGTTACTTGAATATTTCACTCCGCAGCCCGATGGATTTTTCCTCCTTAGTTTCTTCAATCGTTCAAAATTATTTTTATTAAGTATAAGTCTTGCTATTTCTTTTCATTTTAATTGATGTGCAGTCTGTATTCTCATTTTCTCTTTCATAATTTATTGTTAGAATTATGCAGTTTGGGTGAGCAAAACAGAACGGAATGAAAAGTGGAATTACGAAGCATATCCAGAAAAATTCCAGGAAACTCCCCCTCCAACATATTGTTTCAAGATATCAAAGGATATATCAGGAAGATTCGATATAAATTCCTTGGAAACATATCGCATCTGACTTCCCTCCATTCCATAACAGAAAGAACAAAATGAAGTATAACTGGAATACAAATTTCCTTTCATCTCTGGAATGATGTTCTTTGACGCAGGCTGGGGAAATATTAGTGGGATATTAGCCGAATATTGTCTTGAGATCCCTCTCATTCTTCGAACATTCAACATATTTCATTTTCATCGCCCAAATGCGGTGGATTTACGTCATATTTACACTCGTCAGCAAGAGAGGTCAAAAGAATATTAGACCTACAACAAAATTACTAGTTCTTCTAGATGTCAAACACCGGTCAAAGACAACACTGTGTGAACATCATTTCAATAATCAACACGATTTTGATAACGTAAAAATTTTAAATCGAGAAACTAATTACAAGAAACGTAACCTTCGTAAAAATGATCCATATAATGTATACGGTTCTCCATAATTTAGGTTTATCAAGTTTTTTTCACTTAAAACTGACGCAGGTGAGGTTCAACTGTGACACAGGTTTCTTAGTACTACTACATTTTTCTACTGGAATATTTCGAGTTGTGCAAAAAGGTATTTAAATGTCTTTTGTATGCATATTTCTTGAGAATTTTGAAAAGTTGAGAATTTTACTGTTCGTTTATAAGTTTTTCTGTCGGGTTATTGGAGTACTTTTATTTTTTTGAATGAATTATCACAAAGTAACGGACTGTTACTGTTCTGTCCATTATTTTTCGGTGAAATTTCAACACTCGATTTTTGATTTCCGTACAAATAAATAGCATCAGCTGAATCTTCTAACCATGTCCATATACGTGAAGTATTTCCAGTATTAACAGAGAAAGAAGTTTCTCCAACATTCGCCAGGTCGTTGGAATTATTTTATTCACATAATATTTTCTCAAATTCTATATTTTCCCAAAGTAAATAAACATTTTGATAAATATACTACTCCACAAGATTAGGGATATCGTATTCAATCATTTTTAAAAGTAGAAAATCTCTGTAAAATCATTTAAAACTCAATAACAACTTGAATCGATCCAATAAAAATCAGTATGAGACATTTCGTCAATCTGGTCGCCTTTTTTCTGAAGTTTGGTTCTTTGCATATGCTTCATGAATGTTCTTATTTTGAAACGAGTTTTCTGAAAATGCCAAGACATAAACAAACGCTGAGGCTAATAGGGCTATCGGAATGCTACAGGGTGGCCTAACTCAGGTTGTTGTAGCGGAAAGGCCAGCCAAAATGTGATATCTCGACTTTGGAACAGGTTCAGGGAGACAGGTTGCGTGTTGAAAAAACCAAGGCTTGGTGGGCGACGAAAAACAACACCTGCTCAGGATCGTTTCATCACCGTTTCGGCAAGAAGAAACCCTACATCTACGTGTAGAATGCTACGAAATACTCTTCAAAATGCAGATGGAGTCCAAGTTTCCATCGAAACCATCAGACGACGTTTGAGAGAGGTGACTCTAGGTTCTAGACATCCATTAAGAGGAGTTCCATTAACACGTGACCATAAGCGTCAAAGACTGGAATGGGCAAGGCAACATATCAATTGGAACGATCAATGGCGTAGTGTCCTTTTCACTGATGAATCCAGATATGGACGATTTTCAGATTCTCGAAGAATAAGGGTATGGAAAATCCCACGCATACCCCGTAATCGTCGCTATGTCCAAGAAGTCCATCCATTCCGAGTGTTATGGTATGGTCCGGGATATGTTTCAACGGGCGCACAGATCTACACATTTTTCCTGAGAATATGACCGCCTTACACTATAGGGAGCATGTCATTGACAATGTTGTGCCAAATTTTCACGCTGCTATTGGTGAAACTTTTCAATTTCTAGACGATAACGCTAGACCGCACCGTGCAGCCATAGTTGAGAATGCGCGCGAGGAACTTGTTATTCCACATCTACCAATACCCCCGCACTCACCAGATTTGAATTGCATAGAACATGCATGGGATATGCTCCAAAGAAGATTAGATAATCATCAACCTACCCCGGAATCCTTAAATTATTTGAGAGAGCTTCTGCCTCGTTTATTGAACCAAATTCCTCAAGAAATGTTCAACAACCTCGTGTGTAGTATGCAAAGAAGATGTCAAACTGTTATTGATGCCCGTGGAGGCCATACATTGTATTGATAGTCTTAAAATGCTTGAATTCTCTGGTAGTAAAATTTCGTTATTTTACTCGATTTTTCTTAACCACCCTGTATACGCTACAGACCTACAGGCTAAAATTAATTTGCAACTTGAAATCATTTTAATATGAATTTTCATCACAAAAATCTTATTTTAACTATATTCTTTTGCAATTTGAGTCAATATCCCAAACTCATTTGGAGCAGTTTATTTGCAGTATTTGTTCTCGCCCTATGTGTGTTCATGTTTCCACTATTGTTCTATTTATTCAACTTATTTCTACAATATTTATACAGGGAAAGTTTGCTGAATCTGTGATATTTTGTCTTGACTGGTTGTACTTTGTATCTCCTCTGCAGAAGTCGTTGACTTTTGAATACAATTCATGCTTTTCTTTCTTGAAAGTATGCCAGGAATCTCCCATAGTCCTTTGTACCCGAACAAATGCATAAAATTCTTCAGTTCTCTACAACTACCACTACTACTGAATTTTTGACATCTAACCTGAAAAATTCCCTCAACCAATTCAAATGTGGAGTTTTAAAAAAAAGTGAAATAGATCATATTATCCATTATTGATGGATGGCTTTTCAGCCACCGCTGTAAAAGCCCTTTCACGCGTTTCAATGGTACCAACCCTTGTCGCGTCGGCAGATCGATCAAATCGGCAAATTTCATCCTAATATAGACTCAAGACGCGGAACTGATGGCATATTACAGTCCCTTTGAAATTTAAATAAAATAAACATTCTTCTTGAGCAGGGGCAAACGTTAAGCCCTCGAATCTTGTTACGCCACCGCAGAATGGGGGCAAAGGAAGAAGCGATATCGGTATAAATCGGTTGCCAATAGCGTCACACATTTGAATAGCAATTTAGCATGGGGAGTAAAATTCTAATCAGTTTTTATGACGGCATTTTTGTAATAACGTGCTGTCTGTATGCCCTTTCTGTGCCTGCTCATAGCGAAATGGCCCCGAGCTATTGGCTTCCTTTCTCATTTAACATCTACTATCGGACAGCGAATTAAAAATATTGCCGCTACGCTGCATTATCGACGGAAGCCATTGCTTTTTCTGGAAGAGAACGCGTATTGTGATGGGATATTAAGCTCAGTAATTCTGATCCCGAAATACAATTCGCTTGGATCCAAGATAAGAATCTGATCCAAGAAGGTTCTCACTTCAATATTTCATACATATTAAAAAGAATATCAGTCAGGATAACGAAATAATAATATTTTAATCCTAAACCTTACCACTTAAATGGGTTAATTCATCCAATTTTATAGTATATGAGAGCTATAGAAAAAAAAAACGAATAAAATTAATGAAATCTTCATTTGAATCGATAGGTACATAACTGCCAGATCCTGAGGATCTGAGCGCCGTGACTTAGTCACCTTGATATAAAAGCACTTATTCGACTGAAATTGGGAGCAGTCCTTGCTCGAATTTTGAACTAAAGACACCCAATACCGCTCTGTAAGACGACGCTTCAATATCGGCATCTAGCGAGTCTTTGTACGAGGAAAACAGCAAAAAACAAGGATCTCGAACAATTTCGTGCAGCGAATAATTCCAGGACGCACTTAAAATGCAAATTCACGAATAAGGTAACAGTATATTAGCCTATACTATTTCATTCGTCTCTTTAATGCTATATTTATCGATTATAAGATTAAAACCGAATTGAGTTTGAATAAATTTGGCGATTAAGTCTTGAGGTACCGCAGAGAGCGCACTATTGAATGACGGGCAAAGATTTCAGAAATCCATCAATCTTATAATTAATTCCATTCGTTTAATTCTTTTCAAGATGACGTTAATTCAGGAACATAATGGATGCGACTGATGATTTATTTCCAAGAAGGAAACGAATTTCAATCAGGATGAGGTTTTCTCTTCTTTGAATTGAATATTCTGATTCACCGAGGACTAATTTCCACAATCCCCTCCGAATATCGGGAACATAAATGGAAAATGATAATTTGACAAGAACGAATGAAAAATCCCTTCTTGAGTGGTGTTCAGAGATAGTTAATATGCATATTATAGAGTCTTCTTTAGTATCTTTTTATGTTTCTTTTTGTCTTCTATCGTCATAATGGTTCGAATGATTCGGTTCAGTTGTTATTTTGCCAGATGAAATGAAGGTTTATGGAAGTGTACGATCTTTTCAATTTATTTCTTAACGCGGAGAGCTGACTAGTGATGTCAGTGGTAGATTCTTTTTCCAATAATTTGGCATTATATTTTATATATTTTTTGTTTGTACATTTTCATATCGCTATAATATTAAAATCAATGTGAAGGAAGTCAATTCTAAAACGAAAAAAGTCACGTTTATTTATATACATGCTATTTATTTATTTTCCTATTAATTAGGTATTTATTTTTATTATATATCCAATATTTATACTAGCTGACCCAGCGAACTCCGTTCCGCCTTTTGTTATACCACGTTCCCGTTAGGTTAGGTAGAGGGGTGAAAATTTAGGGTTGTATGTATTTTTGTGTGTTGTATCATAAAAAAATTAAAATAAAGAAATGTGTCCAAAAAAATTGAAAAAAAAGTTAGGGGTGGACCACCCTTAACATTTAGGGGGATAAAAAATAGATGATGGCCGATTCCCGGTCCTACCCGATATGCACACAAAATTTCACGAAAATCGGTCAAGCCGTTTCGGTGGAGTTCGGCTACAAAGTGCAAACAGGAGAATTTTATATACGTATAAGAATTCTGGTTTTCTAGTAATTCTAGTTCTCTCAATTTTGCTATCAGTAAGGGGAGTTGCATGCACCATCATATTTATCCTTCCTCAAACAAAATTATTTAAGGGCGTCAGATCGGGTGAACATTGTGGCCAGATATGAGTACCATTCTTTGTAACCACCAGTCTTCAATTATTCTAAGCAGGACATTAACTGATTTATGGGAGGTGCACCATAAGTCATGAACATTGTTCTAAATCTAAACTATACAGTCTCAATTGTTTTTCTTATTTTCCTCGACCCGATGAATAGTCAGCCTATCAAACGAACCATTCTTTGTAAAAAAATTAATGAGATTAGTATGAAAGCCATGAGCCAAATTTTCAATTTCGCGATCTCTATCGCCGATTTCAATGACCGTTTAACTTTTATAACTGACAATTTTTTGAGTTTACTCCCCAAATTGGCCTACATACCTGAGGATAATGGTCAATTTGAAAATATGGCAAGTGAATTTAATGAGTGTCTTCATTACATTTCCACCAAACTGTATGTATATGCGAGCCATTATTTCAGAGAATATTACGTACATCCCAAATTAATAAGAAAGGTGTGTATGTTTGTGTGTAAGCATTTCGTTCGAGTTGATAAAATGGGTGATTATAATTCTTCATTCTTGATAAATAATGAACGTTCCATTAGAGGTAATGGTGACTCTAATGACTTAGTAATTTCACACGAGACACTGACTTGGAAACTGTTTAGTATGTCAGAGTAATTGAGTTATTTCGTATAAATATCACGTCTCTAACTCGTATTTGTGTGGCATGACTATTCCTTTACGTCTCCATTTCCTGCAGTAATTATATGTTCTAAAAAATGAAACACCTGTTGTAAGATATAATTAACGTTTTTCTTCCACAATATTATATGCTGAAACATATATATTTAATGAATTATCAGGAGTTAGTTGACTTCGGCTACCTGTAAATTTCGATTGAGCAGATATTTCAAACATTAGACAAACCTTAGACTTTGTCTAAGTTCCAAACGCAATTTTTCATATACAGGGTGAATCCTGTACATGCTTCCCACAGAGGTAGAGGACACTTAGCCGGTTCCACAAATATCCCACATGTTCTTTAGTCACTCGTTTGGATTATACAGGGCGATTTCATGTTTTGGGTCATATTTTCAAAATGCTGTATCTATTAGACGAACGAATAATCACAAATCCATCAAATTTGGTACGTAGGACGACTGTATCAATCCCCATACAGCTGAGTTAACAGATTATCAGTTTTCAGGACCGGACTCTATTTTTCTGATATTATCGGAATTTATAAAGAAAATCACCCTGTAGATGAAAAAGTCAATAAACCTGTCATGGCAGTTCAAACTACACTGAATACTCTTCAATAAAGAGTAATAAAATCACGTGGCACACCTACAGATTTAGAGAAAAAAAATATTGAATATGCGTACTCGAAGATAATAAATTTTTTGGACGACCTAATTCACATGGAAAACCATACCCAAATGTATCAAAAGTTGAAGACAGGAGAATATTATCAGTTTAAATCCTCTCGATATTCAAGTATTCCAATATTCAGGTAATTTTTGTCAGTGCATCGAAATCTATTAAATTAATTTTCTATTGATATAGAAATAAAACTGTTTAATAACACTATTTCAAAAAGTAAAATAAAAGAATATGAAAGATTCACAAAAGATGCTCGAAATCTCCTCCTTCCATCTGAATACATTTTCGGGCTCTGATAAAAATATGATTGGTTGATCTACTTATCATTGCGGGATCACTCCTAATCTTGACAAACGCTGCATCAATCCTTTCTCCGAGATGTTACCTGGAATTGTAGTACCTGCGGGGTGTTTCTTAACACACCTGTACCCGCAAATATGAAATTTCAAAAGAAACCTCACCTTTTAAGCTTACACACTTTTCCAGCCGAAAGGGAACCTGGATTCGTGCCTTGAGCAAACGCAAGGTCTTATGAACAATTCAATCGTTTTCTGAGAGGGGATGAAATGAAACAAACTGTCATTAAAATCAACAATATAATAATTTAAACAAAATCTCTTCTACATTTACTGAGAAAAAAAAACAAAGCTGCTATGTTTCTACCTTTCAAAAACCCAACAGTAAGCATAAAGAAAAACAATAGAATAGAAAACCAATAAAATAGAGAGCGACGCAGTACCTTCTGGTATATGTATACCTATCTCAAATAATCATTTATTAAAGAAAATGTCTCTCTTACCAGACCAAACACTCCCGAAACACTGATAGTCACAAAAATAAAACAAATTGATTAATTTCCAAATTACCGTTAATTTACTTTTAAAATCTTGAAAAACCGACCGAACTTTACTTCCAATTAATATAGGTACTTCCTACGAATTTTTTGTAAATTCGCATGTTCCCTTTTCGCGATGCACACGCTGTGCCTACTTCACGCCACTGTCGGCACTCCCGTCAAAATCTCCGTCGGTTCTCCCCTTTAGTTCCTGAAAATTTGCCTATTTAAATCAAACTCCCCCCTGCCTCTTTGACCCCTTGGAATATTCTAGAAGAAATTCGTTTGAGACGACGTGGTCTTACACTATTGGTTAAGAAACCATAAAATCTGATGATAAGCAAAAAAAACCATTGACTACGCTTCCCGTGGGTTACGCGACCCCTTGAACTGTTTATCAGAGTCCCTAACAACTTACGCCTGTCGAAATTTTAATTTATGTTTCTGGGATTGATCCCACAAGTTTGAATAACTTTCCTCTAGAATAATGGTAAAACTGAATAGTTTTCTTTTTAAGACGAAATGATTTCTATTCATTACCCAGGGTACTACAACACTCTCTCCAATGAAAAAGTTTCTGGCTCCACTTTGCCAAAACTTTTCCCTCTTACCCCTACATATAACATTTCACTATCCTACTTGTCATGAAACAAACGTTTTATTTCTATAGAATTACTAACTTACATGCATCCATTTCTTCCCAGTTCAATAACATTATTACTGCCTGTAATTCAAAAACAACAAGAAAAAACCGTTACGTGCACATAGCCATATGAAACATAAAATACATTTACAAAAATTCGCAAAATCTATGCTCATATCTTCAACAAAAATTTCAAAATGAACAAATATATTCCCGATTGTCCTTGAACCCTCTCGAACAATTGTCTTGCGCGCACCTTTCCCGAAATGTTTCTAAGTTTTTCGCGTCCCCTTCCTCGATTTTCACTACACATCCCCTTTTGTTGTAGCCTCTGGTCCTCTGTTTCAGAATAACCTTCGCTTCCTCATATCCAGCCAACCCAAGTCTCTCACGCAGTTGTTACGCCACTACTCTACCTCTACTTATGTCGCACTCCCAGTAGCATTATTATTGTTTATGCCCTGTCATCGTTCGTCCTAATTTGTTGTCTTTAGCACCCCTGGTGCCATGGTACATCGCCGCAGTATCGATAAAACTGAACACATATCGAATTTCTTCTGTTCTCGTTGATTGATGAGGGTGGTACCTAATCGTCTAGCGTCGTTGTTGTCGTACTCAATCCGGAAGATGAAATTGTAACCATTTACTCTTTGAATAATTCGATTTTCGTGATTTATCATACCATGAATTACTTTTAACAAGATATGTTTTCTTCAATGGAAATCTTGCCTGGCGTAACGTGATAATGAAGTAGGGCTGAACAGGAAGGTTATTCGTCGGATGATTGCCTGATGATTTAATCCCTTCTTTTGTCGGTCACAAAACTTTTCGTTGATTGTCTTCACTGTCCTTATGCGCGCATTGTTCTAACGTTCACTTAGATTTCAAATATAGATACATCCTCACACAAAAAAAAATCAAAATTCATACATAAAAAAAATCAATCACATCAGAATAATGGTATCAGTACAATCTGAAACTTATTCCAAAAAAATGCAATACAAAAAAATCATAAATCAAAATATCATCCAAAACATGCAAGGCCTTGTGCTCGCGTTAACCAGCGACCAAAACGCTTCCTTATAATCTGTTTCAGATTATCTTCATATATTCTCCAATTCGAATTGATCAATTTAACTTCTAAATCCTCAATCGCGAACCGTAAACTACCAGAACAAAATTTTCAATACCCCTTTTAAATTTTTGAAAAGAGGCCTCACAAAAAAAATGTACCTAAACTGCTTCTTCTGCATAATGTACTAGAAATCCCAAACAAAGTTATATTCATTTTTATCCACAAAATTTACTAAAATTCATTTCGACGGAAATGAACTTGGAGCCTTAAAATTGAATCACAGTTAATAAAAAAATTGGGCAACTAAAACCAGAATTTCCCCTGTTAACTCTACCAACAAAAAATAATTGAAAAATGAATTAAAGGGCCTCTGCAATATTAGGTACTTATTAACTCGGAACGTGGGGTCGTCACTGCCCAATGGTACTCAAACCACTCCGTGCGGAAATGTGTTTCCTCAATACCTGGTCCATCGGTCTGGTGGACGTGCAATTTTTCTGGACCTTCCCAAAGCTAGGGCTGGTTCTTCTATCCAGTCTTCCCCATCGCTATCGAGCTCCTCATCTGATTCAAAGTAAATTGTCAGTCTATCGACATGGACAATCTTTTCCTCAGTACCCCTAAATTCCCTTATTTTGCATGTCCCATAACTTGGAAATCCCGTTATTTGATAGGGCCCAATCCAGCTTTCCCCTATTTCCTTGGATGACCCACGCATTTCTTTCAAGAGTACCTTATCCCCCAACTTGAATTGGCGATCCGTCATAAGGCACTCGCTCCCAAAACCCCTCGGTGACTCGCATTTTTCGCGCTCCATCACCTTACATTTTTTCTTCTTCTTTCTTGGCTTTTCCACGGTTTCTTCGATATATTGTTCGCTTTGAACTTCTGCATCCACACAAATTTTTTCAACTTTTGGTTTACCACTTTCCAAAATTTCCGAGCCAGTTTTTAGTCTTCCAAAATGTTTTTCCGTTTGTGTGTATGCATTCACACAAAGTATTCCAACTTTTTGTTCCACACTCTCCCCTGGTTTCTTCAAAATCTCCACGTCAGTATTGGCTCCCTTATTTTCACTTTGGGGAAATGTATCCCTGTAAGTGTTCCTACCCCCAATTTTCTGCGTTTGTTCTTCCCGTCTGGCGATCTGTCCGATCTCTCTAACGTCCTGAAACGTACGTTCATCGAGAATTTCTTTGCCCAAAAGTTTGAACACGGTCCCTCTTATGGTCACAGATGGATCATGTACATAACCTATATGTGCATGATTCGCATACAAGAAATCTCTGCCCAAAATAACTTGGACATTCCCTAAAATCATGTCGTCACATACAACGGCCGTCCAGGTAGAGCTCCATTCTTCGTTTTCGGGCCCCATTGAAATATGGGCCGTACCCCAAGATTTTATAGAGTGTCCTGACACACTCGAAAGCCGATATTTGTCTGCTTCGTTCGGATTGATTTCGCCCCTCGAAACCAAACCCCGCCGAATAAGTGTGACAGCCGCTCCTGTATCAACCAAGCATCTGGTAAGTGTCCCGTTCACCCTTGCTTCGATTATATGCGGGATATCTTCCATCTCATCGATATTTACTTCCGGAATAACCATAATACTTTGTGCAGTACTACCTGTTATTCCCGAATTTCGACAGTCCCGGGCAAAGTGTCCCGCCTGGCCACAAGAAAAACATTTTTTCGGTCTAATTCTTCTCGGACCCTCTCGCCTACCTCTGTAACAACTTTCCCTTGCCCAATACCCTTTTCTTCCGCATGAGTTCCCAACTCCCACTGTCGCAATCCTCATATTCGATGTGTACCCCTGTACCATCATTAAGATTGATTCCTGTAATTTGACAATTTCCTCTGCTTTTTCTAAGTTCAAGTTGTCTTCCCTCAACAACCAGATCCCAATGTCCTTCAACAAATCCTTTCTTAGCCCCATTTTGAACTGGTTCAAAATCAGTTCCCTATTCTTCTTCCTTATGCCTGGTTCCTCCTCCTTTGTGGCCCCACCCAAATCCTCCTTGAGCAAATTTTCCCCAAGTATGCGCAACCTTGTACAAAACGAAGATACGTCTTCGTCTTGTCCCTGAAAACATTGACTTAGGTTCCACTGATTTTCCCCTGGGAGCTTGAGTGGTGTGAATTTTCTTAGAAGTTTTTGCTTTAATTCAGAATATTGGAGTTCATCTAGTGTCGCGTCGGATTTAAAATAATTATAGGCGTCTCCATGTAATTTGAATTTTAACAGTTTTAAAGTATCGTCTTCCGACCAACCATCTAATTTCGATCTCAATTCCAATTTATCAAAATATTTTTCACATTCTCTACCCGAAAAATCTTCTAACGTCATTGAAATCATTCCTAACATTGAGGTACCGGAGAATTTAGAAACTAGTGGTAGATTTGCGTTAGAATTTGAAAGCGACATTTTTATTTTCTGATCTGATTATTTCTTCCGTGCAATAAACTCTATCTTTCACCTACCTGTGACTCCCTTAAAGCTGAAAATGCCTGATCTGCTGCCTAAGACGATCTGGAGCTGAAAATAGATAATATCCTACCCTGACAATTAAAAAGAAATACCATCACCACACAAAGCAAAATATAAATTTATGTCAATCTAAACGTCCACTCGATTAAAAAAACATCAATTCTTCCCTGAGAAAAATATCATGAACAACACTAACAAAACAGATTCCAATGAATGGTAGGTATGCTGTAAATTGAATATGTAATTCCAAAAACAATATATTATGTTTAAAAATCACACGCAGGATCCACCTTTCCGATGACGATGACCATCACCTATAAACACAAAAACAAAATTAAATTACCGAAACGTCTCAACTCCCAATATTTTTTCTTTTAAACAGACCTGTTAGCATGTCATGCTCAACTTAATTCATTTACCCACCTTAAATCGCCAGTAGAACGAATCAAAATTATCGAATTCAATTTACACTTATTTCCCTAACCAAAAATACAAAATTTCTGAACCGGAATTATTATTCCTTCCTAATGTACTGTGAAACCCAAACTCTCAGAAAACAGATATATTCAATCTCGCCGCTGTCACCAAATGTAGTACCTGCGGGGTGTTTCTTAACACACCTGTACCCGCAAATATGAAATTTCAAAAGAAACCTTACCTTTTAAGCTTACACACTTTTCCAGCCGAAAGGGAACCTGGATTCGTGCCTTGAGCAAACGCAAGGTCTTATGAACAATTCAATCGTTTTCTGAGAGGGGATGAAATGAAACAAACTGTCATTAAAATCAACAATATAATAATTTAAACAAAATCTCTTCTACATTTACTGAGAAAAAAAAACAAAGCTGCTATGTTTCTACCTTTCAAAAACCCAACAGTAAGCATAAAGAAAAACAATAGAATAGAAAACCAATAAAATAGAGAGCGACGCAGTACCTTCTGGTATATGTATACCTATCTCAAATAATCATTTATTAAAGAAAATGTCTCTCTTACCAGACCAAACACTCCCGAAACACTGATAGTCACAAAAATAAAACAAATTGATTAATTTCCAAATTACCGTTAATTTACTTTTAAAATCTTGAAAAACCGACCGAACTTTACTTCCAATTAATATAGGTACTTCCTACGAATTTTTTGTAAATTCGCATGTTCCCTTTTCGCGATGCACACGCTGTGCCTACTTCACGCCACTGTCGGCACTCCCGTCAAAATCTCCGTCGGTTCTCCCCTTTAGTTCCTGAAAATTTGCCTATTTAAATCAAACTCCCCCCTGCCTCTTTGACCCCTTGGAATATTCTAGAAGAAATTCGTTTGAGACGACGTGGTCTTACACTATTGGTTAAGAAACCATAAAATCTGATGATAAGCAAAAAAAACCATTGACTACGCTTCCCGTGGGTTACGCGACCCCTTGAACTGTTTATCAGAGTCCCTAACAACTTACGCCTGTCGAAATTTTAATTTATGTTTCTGGGATTGATCCCACAAGTTTGAATAACTTTCCTCTAGAATAATGGTAAAACTGAATAGTTTTCTTTTTAAGACGAAATGATTTCTATTCATTACCCAGGGTACTACAGAATTAATCTCAGCGTTGTAAACTAATTCTCTCATGTAGCCCCATAAGAAATAGTCTAGGGACGAAAGGTCAGGAGATCTTGCAGGCCATGGAATAGGACTCCCTCGACCTATAACACGACCGTCATAGCGGTTGTGCAAGAATTCACGAACCTGTAGAAATACGGCAGCTCCCATTGTAAATGAAAATTTGTGAAGAGTTGGAAAACGAATCAAATGAAAAACTAATCCCTGGATTATGGAATACTTTCATGGGGAGTGGATATAACCTGATAATATTCGACTTTTCATGCATTTCAGTATAGTTCTTCTACGAAACTTCAGCCCCCCAAAAAAATTATCTCTGAGTACGATTATTCAATTTTTTTCTGTAAATCTATTTGTGTCCCTCGCGATTTTATGACAATTTCTTGTAGGTTATTTAATGTTGTTCGGTCTCCCGTAACAGTTTTGTGGAGTGTTCCATATTCAGAGCGAATCTTTCGACCTATTTTCGATCTATTGAAAAACCCAATCTGAAATGGGAGTCCGTCCCTGAATATTGGAATACTTGAATGCCTAGAGGATCTTAACCATTAATATTCAACTTTTGATACATTTGGGTATGATTTTCTTTGTGAATTAGGCCGTCCAAAAAAAATTTATCTCCGAGTACGTATATTCAATCTTTTTTTTCTCTAAACCTGTAGGTGTGCCACGTTATTTTATTACTCTTTATTGAAGAGTATTCAGTGTAGTTTGAACTGCCATGACAGGTTTATTGACTTTTTCATCTGCAGGGTGATTTTCTTTATAAATTCCGATAATATCAGAAAAATAGAGTCCGGTCCTGGAAACTGATAATCTGATAAGTCAGCTGTATGGGGATCGGTACAGTCCTGCTACGTACCAAATTTGGTGGATTTGTGATTATTCGTTCGTCCAATAGAGCATTTTGAAAATATGACCCAAAACTGGAAATCCCCCTGTATAATTCAAACGAATCGTTTGAGACCTTTCATGTGGGGTATTTTTGAAATCAGCAAAGTGTCCTCTATCTCTGTGTGAAGTATGTACAGTTCAACAGGATTCACCCTGTATAATCTGCATACTCAACAAACGCAATGTTTATTCAGAAAGTACGCCAATTGTTGAATGAATAATTGAAATAAATAAAGGTGCCATATGAATCGGTATTTTCGGCAGTCTATTTTTTATTCAGACAAGGGAAGATATTTTTTCAAATGCTTAATGCTTGTATCCTGCAAATATTAGAATTAGCACAGCTCGATCGGATGATCTCGAATGCGATTGTGTAAAACTAAATGATGTCGTTGAAAAGGTAAGTCTATTGAAGCGGAGTGTGGCAGGTTAATGAATTTATGTATTTCCTCCCTGACATTGCGCTCATTTCTTTTCGAAAGGGTTAAGAATTAGCAATTCCACCCTCCGATATAAAAATCCAATGAATTATTTATCGGGACATCGGGAAATGCGTGTGATTTTCCCATTAAGATGCAAACGAATGCGGAATTGATAAAAACAACCTCTAAATTTGTGTATTTAAATGAAGGCCGTCAAAAGATGTTTTGGTGGCAATTTACGTTTGACTTTTGATCGTTCTCCCCACTAACTGGTGGACAGATACCTCCGACGACTCAGATATGATAATCACATTTCTATTCGACACAACTCAATTTTAATTACATTTTCTTTAATTAATATGCTAATAATTCTGCATAGTAATTATTGAGAGCAATCTAGCGCAAGCTGATGTCGCTTTGATGTAGCTGACGAGATGAGAGAGATTGCTGCCTGATGACATTATTGGTCTTGAGCTGTCAGAACGAAAACGGCATGGGATCATCCATACTGGTGGTCAAGCTGGAACTCTCAGAAAGATTTTCAACAACTTTAATTTTCATCTGTTCCAACTAGTTATGAAATCTGTATGCTGTATTTTTTCTACTGATTATTATCCAATTAGTTTTCTCTGAAATTAAATATTGCCCCACTTCCCTGGTGAAAACTGGAAGAGAACTCATCTGCTACGCCACTGCAGCCCACCGCCCTATCGAAAACTTTTCCGTTCCTACCAAACTTTCATTTGAAAAATTGCAAAGCAGCGTTTGGTCAGTATGATAGCAATACATCTACTACCCAATCTCTCAAAGTCTGTCAGCTGTCTTGAGTGCTTATCTTTATTGTTTCTTTATTGTCTGCAATTCAGTTATCGATACGGCGGTCTATTCCGGAAAGGGATCCTGAGGGACTTACTGGAGATGGATGGATTTTTTATAAACGTACAATTTACCCAATTCACCCGGTTTCTTGTGCGGAGATGTAGTTCCGGATAAAATTCAACAGCTTCACTTTTTGGGGAGTTATGGAAAAAGGTTGATTGGTCCGAAAGTGATGTATTAGACGTGGGTGTGGAGAACGGAATGTGGAGGTTTGAGCCTTCGGAGTTGGGGTGAATAATGCATTACTCCTTTATTCGAGAGGAATTGGAAATAACAATAACAATGAAAAAACAAAATGAGGAAAAGATTCATCTTTTTTTATGTTGTTGTTTTTAACATAAAAATATGAACCAAGGGCAAGCAGGTAGGAATTGGTTCTTCTTGAATTTCTGGAGGTTATATGCCTCAGCAGTGTGTTTCAAAGCCTCGCTGTTCGTTGGATGAACGAGTCTTTGATGAGAGATGTTCTGCAGGTCTCCAAAGTGACCACGAAGGGATGTGAAGACTTAACTTGACGGGTTAGTCTGGAAGAGACTGCCAGATGGAAACGATTGCTGATAATTCAGAAGAGCATCGCCCATGGAGATATCTATAAAATAGAGACAGATCTCCTACTCTTCTACGGTGTTCTAGAGAGGTGAGCGAGTTTGTAAGCGAGGCATCACCGACGAGACGGATTGCCCTTTCTTGTACAGAATCCAAGAGTTTTAGGGTATGTTTAGGTGCAGCACTCCAAATAAGGGAACAGTATTCCAGGACAGGTCGAATCTGTGCCTTATAGATCATAAGCAGCTGACCTGAGATGAAATGGCTCCTGGCACGAAACAGAAAACCATGTTTTTGGGATGCACTTTCAGCAATGGATCTCACGTGATTCTCCCAAGAAAGATTACTGCTGACAGTAATACCAAGCATCGAAATGGATTACTTCAATGGTAAAGTCACTCCCGACATTTCTATGCTGGGCACAGTAAGATCGGCTTTTTTAGAGAGAAGACATGCTTGTGTTTTGCTTGCGTTGAATTCCACCAAGTTATCAGATCCCCATTCAAGAATTGTTGCCAAGTCCATATTTATGTTGTTAACATTTCTTCCTCATTCGTTTCTGATTTGGCTGGCTGGTATTGGAGCCCTAGAAGAAAAGGCGGTATGAAGGGTACTATCATCCTATTTGTTATGTTCTTCTATTCCATATCCTCTATCTTTATCCTCTATATCTATCATCTATCTTCATCCTCTATATTTATCCTCCATCTCTATCTTATATCTCTATACTATATCTCTATACTATATCTCTATCCTCTATCTCTATCCCCTATCTCTATCCTCTATCCTCTATCCTCTATCCTCTATCCTCTATCCTCTATCCTCTATCCTCTATCCTCTATCCTCTATCCTCTATCCTCTATCCTCTATCCTCTATCCTCTATCCTCTATCCTCTATCCTCTATCCTCTATCCTCTATCCTCTATCCTCTATCCTCTATCCTCTATCCTCTATCCTCTATCCTCTATCCTCTATCCTCTATCCTCTATCCTCTATCCTCTATCCTCTATCCTCTATCCTCTATCCTCTATCCTCTATCATCCTCTATCCTCTATCCTCTATCCTCTATCCTCTATCCTCTATCCTCTATCCTCTATCCTCTATCCTCTATCCTCTATCCTCTATCATCCTCTATCCTCTATCCTCTATCCTCTATCCTCTATCCTCTATCCCCTATCCTCTATCCTCTATCCTCTATCCTCTATCCTCTATCCTCTATCCTCTATCCTCTATCCTCTATCCTCTATCCTCTATCCTCTATCCTCTATCCTCTATCCTCTATCCTCTATCCTCTATCCTCTATCCTCTATCCTCTATCCTCTATCCTCTATCCTCTATCCTCTATCCTCTATCCTCTATCCTCTATCCTCTATCCTCTATCCTCTATCCTCTATCCTCTATCCTCTATCCTCTATCCTCTATCCTCTATCCTCTATCCTCTATCCTCTATCCTCTATCCTCTATCCTCTATCCTCCATCCTCTATCCTCTATCCTCTATCCTCTATCCTCTATCCTCTATCCTCTATCCTCTATCCTCTATCCTCCATCCTCTATCCTCAATCCTCTATCCTCTATCCTCTATCCTCTATCCTCTATCCTCTATCTTCTATCCTATATCCTCTATCTTCTATCTTCTATTCTATATCCTCTATCTTCTATCTTCTATCTTCTATCCTATATCCTCTATCCTCTATCCTCTATCCTCTATCCTCTATCCTCTATCCTCTATCCTCTATCCTCTATCCTCTATCCTCTATCCTCTATCTCTATCCTCTATCTCTATCCTCTATCTCTATCCTCTATCTATATCTCTATCTCTATCCTCTATCTCTATCATCTATCTCTATCATCTATCTCTATCCTCTATCTCTATCCTCTATCTCTATCCCCATTCAAGAATTGTTGCCAAGTCCATATTTATGTCGTTAACATTTCTTCCTCATTCGTTTCTGATTTGGCTGGCTGGTATTGGAGCCCTAGAAGAAAAGGCGGTATGAAGGGTACTATCATCCTATTTGTTATGTTCTTCTATTCTATATCCTCTATCTCTATCCTCTATATCTATCATCTATCTTCATCCTCTATATTTATCCTCCATCTCTATCTTATATCTCTATCCTTGATCTTTAATCTTTATCTCTAATTTCTATCTCTATACTATATCTCTATCCTCTATTTCTATCCTCTATCTCTATCCCCTATCTCTATCCTCTACCTCTATCTCTTTCCTCTATCTCTATCCTCTATCTCTATCCTCTATCTCTATCCTCTATCTCTATCCTCTATCTCTATCCTCTATCCCTATCCTCTATCTCTCTCCTCTATTTCTATCCTCTATCTCTATCCTCTATCTCTATCCTCTATCTCTATCCTCTATCTCTATCCTCTATCTCTATCCTCTATCCCTATCCTCTATCTCTATCCTCTATCTCTATCCTCTATCTCTATCCTCTATCTCTTTCCTCTATATATATCCTCCGTCTCCATCCTCTATCTCTATCCTCTATCTCTATCCTCTATCTCTATCCTCTATCTCTTTCCTCTATATCTATCCTCTGCCTCCATCCTCTACCTCTATCCTAAATCTCCTATCACTATCTTCTTTCTTTATCCTCTGAATTTTGAAGTTTTTGGGTTAGTCATTTATGTTTTCTCTGACTCTTGTGCCTAAATGCTGCTATTGCTTCAGGTCTTTTCGTTTATGAGTTAGACAATTGCCAATCTGATAGTGAGAAATAACTGATTGTTTTCCTGAGAGTGAGCGGACAAAAGGTGTGAAGTTTTCAATAATCAGGAATCGAAGTAGAGAAAGACTTCTCACAGAAATTGAAAGATACAGATAAGTGAAAAATCAATTAATCAACAATGATTACGAGGAATCATCAACGTATTGTAAACAAAGTCATAGGAACCCGTTGCATTGTTGCAAAATATACGATCTTCCTGACAAACTGGCAGAAATATGACTAATTACTTCATTGTATTCCGTGCGGTAGTTATGCCCAACTATTTAATATCCCGTGCAAATTTACATGCAACTTGTCCTAAGAAATGCAGTAAAAAGGCTCAGTTATAGAACATTAACTTTAGAACTGGGTAATATTTCTTTATTCGTGGTAAATTCACAGCGCTCTCCGGTGATTTAAGTATTATTAAGTGTGGCATCACCGCCAATTACCGAGTTCATAATTTTGCTGTGGTAAAACACGTACATCCATGTTGGGTCCTAAAAGTTTGATCTCCGTATCTTCATTCGAAATCGATAATTTATAACAGTGCAAAACGTTCATTTCTGTAGGGGGGAGAAAAAATAACCACGCCAGCATCCATTAAAAAAACATAACGCTATCTATGGACCCCGAAAAAGGGGAAAGTTATTGCATTCCATTTTCGACACAAAAATTG
Organism: Adalia decempunctata; assembly: GCA_951802165.1. Taxonomy (NCBI): domain Eukaryota; kingdom Metazoa; phylum Arthropoda; class Insecta; order Coleoptera; family Coccinellidae; genus Adalia; species Adalia decempunctata. Next base: position 30,957,337 of record OX637699.1, read on the forward strand.
AAACTCGAAATTTGGTGATTGCGCTCGATGCTGATGCTTTGCTTATCTCGTTTATCTCCACTAATCGTTGAACAGTTCTACACAGGGTTGGCATGTTTTAAAACATTTGTTTTAAAACAGTGTTTCAAAACATGTTTTAAACACAAGCCTCTGTTTGTGTTTAAAACATATTTTGCAAATTCGTTTCTCTATACTCTTTAGAGTGAATTGTAATGTCGTAGAGAAGGAATAAGAATTATCAACTTCGTTCAGGAATAGGGAGAGTAATTTTTATTGGCGATTCATTGGAAAGTAGCGCTACTTAGAAATATCTTGAATGATCTTGATGAAATTTGTCTTAATGAACGAACTGCAGTTGAGAAAAAATTATGAGTATTAATAAATATTGCCCCAGTTGTCGAAATGTTGGTTTTTTTTGTGTAAATGAATCTAAAATTGTGTCTTAATTTTGAAATTAGTAGTTTTAAATTTTTTTCACTTCTTAGATAAGATATCCTATTTTTTTGCCAATTGTTCACTGAAATTCACCTCGGCGTGAAATAAAATGCAAAGAAAAAATAAATTCAATTCAATTGCACTTTATTGTTTCTCATCACATCTATTGTCACGTAATAAAGATATTATTAATTCTAATTTAATCAATTATAATTGTTTTTTCATAGCAATGTCGCCAAAACTTTTGTTTTAAACATGTTTTAAATCATGTCTTTTGAATGTTAAAAAAAAACATGATTTAAATCAAATAAAACAGTTTCGAAAAAAAAAACACAATGTTTTGTTTTTTTGAAAAAAACATGTTTTTTGCCAACCCTGTTTCTACACTATCCACGCCTTGATTCTTACCCCAATCAATTGACCATATTCATTAGCTATCGGAGGAAGCTTTTTGAGCAGCTTTGGGTTGGTACCAATCTGTCATCAATGTTAATGTTCAATGTCAAATCAAACCTCATTAATGTCAATTGTCATTGATTTCAATTATTTATTTCGAATTCTAATAAAGCAAAAACAATTTTTGGTAAAAATGGAAGCTGAAAAGGTGTAAGTAGATCTTGTGTACACCTAAATTTTATGAAGAATATAATGAAACCTAAATGTTAATGAAAAAATCGAATCAGTAATGACAGTGATGACAATGACATATTATAATAATTATTGCTGCCAACCCAAAAACGCTCAAAAAGCTTCCACCGATAGCTTATGAATAATATGGTCAATAGACGAAATAATTATTATAGGGTCAGGTTAAATAAAAAAATGGCGCTCTACAATTACACAATAATTATTACTTTGTCATTGGAAAATCCAATAATTGGTCACAAACCCTTATGAGGCGAACTGAATTTTTACAAAACAGCCATATTATTCGAGAGCTTTGTGCCTGAAAGATGTGAATTGAATAATCGATACCATTTGTAAAAAAAATACTTTGAGCTCATTTTTCACGAGTTTGGACAGGTAAACTGCCCTCTTCGGGCCCGATCCTATTTTTCCTATCCATCATAGGTGCAGAGGAAAGCCGAAAGCCGCAAAGAGCTCATAGGGACTAATAGACACATTTCCGTTCGGAAAAATCATGAATATGTTTCATTTTTATTGGCCATTTATACCTAAAGCGTACCATGATGAAGTAGCAGCGGGCCAAAGGGGCAAAGCAGTTATATTTCCGGCCTGCGATATAGAACTATATTGTGGGGTGGTTTTCGCCCTCTCGTGGATGCTGTTGTGAATATTTGCATTTTAATAGTTTCACTTGCTGGTTCTGAGGCTTTTCAGTTCGCTTTGTTTATTTGATAAAGTGCACGGCATGGAAATATAATGTTGTGATCACCACGGGCGGTAGAACATTTGCATCTTGACAAGAATATAAATTGCCCAATTGGAGTTTATTCAAATGTTTTTTAAACGGTTTCGAGGCGGGCGGGGTGGATGAGACAATTTCATTTCGCGGTCTTTAAACTCGACTCAAATTGCAAATTTATCTCTCTGTTAATGCTTTGAGGAAGAGCTTTCGATTCATATTCTGCTCTATGCATAAAATTATGCCTGCAATGTAAGAACTAAAGGGTTTTCCAATAAGATATGTTATTTTGAAAAGCCCGCTATTTTGGTAAGTGTCACTTTTGAAGCTCTCATTTTTTGACATTTGACAAGTATAGAAACTACGCCATTATTGAATATGGAACGATACGCGCTTCAACAACGCATTGAGGTCATCAAAATTCACTACAAAAATGCTGAAGATTTGGCAGAGAATATTGCTGCTGTAGCCGAAAGTGTCGAAGAAAACTCAGGTTTGTCGATTCTTCTTCGTTCTTTGGAATTAGGCATTCCACAAACATCATAACACCGTATTTTGCATAAAGATTTAGGTCTTAAGGCTTCTTAAGTTCAGTTAACAACTCAAGCCGGCCGATCATCAACAACGTCGTGTCTTTGCTGATTGGGGCCATGAAATGCATGAAAATGATCCGGAATTCCATCAAAAAATCATTTTGAGTGATAAGGCCCATTTCCACCTCGGTGGCTTCGTCAACAAGCCAAATTGTCGCATCTGGGGCTCGGAAAACCCAAGAGTTTTTCTTGATATCCTCAACGTGTGACTGTTTGGTAAGGTTCATGGTCCGTTGGGGTCATTGGACCTCACTTTTCCGAGAATGTGATTGGAGCAACAGTTACGGTAAATGGATTGCGCTATCGAGAGATGATTAATGATTTTTTTGTATAACTGCCATTAAAAGTGACACTTTTAATGACAGCAAACAATGTTAAAATTGATTGTTTACGTGGAAGCGTGTTAAAAATATTTTTAACATTAGTGTTAAAATTATTTTTAGCACTCCATTTTCTTATGATGAAATCGGATGAAAAAAATTCAGCAATTGCAAATTTTTATTATCAATATTTAACAATCATTACTTATGAACATTAATATTAATCGTAAAACTAGAACAATTACTCACATTAATGCCCTGTGACGTTAGGGAGATTCGCAACACATTATTAGAATCCTCAGCACCATCAGTACTTGTAGAAACCGGAAGTACAATATTGGATGATGATGATCCAACTCTGGTGAGGTTGTGAGAATTTTTCAGCAATGACATTTCTATATGCAATGGAATGATCAACATAGCCCTCGGCTACCGTCGTAGACTTCCATCCACCATGTTTTTTTATATCCGTAATATTTGCTCCTGATTCTGCTAGCAATGAAGCGAAGGATCTTCGAAAACAGTGTCCTGTATATTGCTTTGGTTCTGGCAGTTTGAGGAATTCGACAACAATAGATGGAATTTTCCCAAATGTATTGATACCAACTGGATTGGCAGTGCATTTATTATTCATGTATTTCAGGAAAAAACGACGATGTTTGATGACAGAAGGGCGCAGTGCAAAGTACTTATGAAAATAGTCAACATACTTCCCAATAATACTGAAAGAACGACTGACTTTCGTTTTTGTGTTTGGAAGTTGTATAACCAATGATTTATTTGTTATTTCGATGTCTTCCACTGATAAATTACACAATTCTTCACGCCGACAGGCTCCAAATAATCCGAAAATAGTTGCAACCTTAACCATCAAGTCTTTCTCATCTGGTGCCTCATTTATAAACTTTTCAACTTGTTCACAAGTGAGAATTTTCGATTTTTTGGGACGATATCCTCCACTTGTCCGTTTTAAATATGCTATTACCTTAAAATATTTACTAACATCCACACCATTTAAGGGCACTTGACTTTATCATTGAAAATTTGCTTCACAAAGTTGATGAACTCCATATTTTTTATTTTTCTTCTAAGTATGACAGGAAAACAGTTTCACTGAAGTTCCCTTCTACATTTTTCAATTTACATCATGCCAGGAAATTGTAATATGCAATATCGTACTGCTGAATAGATTTTTTAGGTAGGAGTTCCAGATTTGCTCTTCTTGCAGACTCTTCAATATCCACAGGAACAATCAAATCGTCAATTTCATTAATAATTGGACTCTCGACAAACATATTAAGCAGTTGAAACCCCAAGACGAAAATTGGACAGGAACGAAATTCAAATGGCAGCGTCTTCTCTCATTTGTTAGTAATCATAACGTTGGCAACGTTTGCCATTCACAACAACCTTTTGATTATTTGAATATTAAAATGCATTTCGAAGTTTATTGTCTTTGCAAATTCGCCCATTTCATTATCAAAATAGGGCAGTTGTACAAAAAACATTGTATGGTATTTGTGTAAAAAGTGATTTTATTTTGTTCGTGAAATTGTTCAATTCGCTCCACTCATTTCACAAACTTTTTCACTCACAAAATAAAACGTCACTTTTAACACTCATATCATAAATAACTATTTATGGCCGGAATTGGATGGTATTGATCTGGATAATGTTTACTTTCAACAAGACGGCACTACGTGCCACATAAGCAACGAAACCATTGATTTTTTACGGGAGATGTTTCCGAATCGTGTTATCTCTCGAAGAGGTGATCACAATTGGCCACCGAGATTTTGTGATTTAGCACCTTGCGACTTCTTCCTTTTAGGCCATGTGAAAGAGAAGGTCTTCGCCAAGATCTCAAGCGTTGATCCAAGACCTCAAAGATGGAATTTGTGAGGCTATCGAGGACATAGGCCAGCCACTTTGCGATTTGGTGATGGAAAATTTCATGAAAAGGATATGGTCCTGTAGTCGTGGTCGTGGTGGTCATTTGGCTGATGTTATTTTCCACTATTAACGGCATACCTTCCTCATTATATTGAAACAATTATCCGATCATTTATCTTAAAAAATTAAATTTTTCTTTGAATGTCAAAATAACACCTCCTATTGGAAAACCCTTTACTATCCACTGAACCACGACTGGTATTCGGAGTTTTCGAATGAGAATTCGTGTTTTCTCATTTTCTTTTCGAATGTTTCGAAATAGAATCAATGGTGACAGGACATCTCCACCCTTTTCCACTGAAAAATCCATGAAATATCGTCGCATTCCCCAAATATCGCAAAACAGTCGAGTCACCAGCTTCATAATGGAGCATGCCAAATTGCATTTACCAAATTCGACGAATCAATCAGTCTGGCCACTCGGAACGACTACTGGACCACACACCGTCTGTGAAAGAACGTACAATACCCCAATTTTTTTATGAAAAATGATAGATCCGGAAGCGCGACAGTTGTTGACAATAGTTTGGACGCAGATCGTCTGCTCAGTTTTCGTTTCTGCCCCTGCCCCCGGGATGACGCAATATGATTAATTGGTTTTTTATTGATAAAAATGTGTGCTAAAACACGAAACTGATATTAGAAGTGTCACTGGAGGAGAGTTTAATTGGAAAATGTTATTGATGTCTCAACTCCCCATACTGAGAGTTGGGATTGATGTATGCCCCGTGATTGGATGAAACCAATGTGGTTCGAACATTTGACGTTATTTTCCAAGTTGCTAGTTAACGGCTGAAGGTCTTCTAAACTAGTTAGTTGGCTCAGTTCCATAGATTTTAGATTTGAGGACTCTTACTTCATGGCGCGAACATCAGCGAAGACCGCGAACGTGAGTGTGGAAAGTTTTTTGGTGTCATGCGCAATAACGAATGAATGTCAGTTCAGTCACTTCATAAGCTTTTGAAATTAAGGTCGGCGTTTAAAGCGAGTAGGAAATCTCCTCCGATAGAGGCGCCACCGTGCATTTTATGAAAAATCTCCATAGAACTTACATTATCACTATAAGTTCTATGAATATCTCTCTAATCATGAATGAAATGTACAATGGCGCTCTCCATCCGAAAATCGCCGAACTATGAAATAAGTCAAATTGTGGGTAAAGCAGGAATTTTTTCCCGCCAAAATTTGAATTGTGCCATTTTCTGCCAATTCCGTATTTCAAGTTGATCTTCTGAACGAAATTATCAGTAGATTCACTTTTAATCGGAAGTTGAACTATTTTCATGAAAATAGTTCAACTTCCGATTAAAAGACCCATGGGTCTTTCTGTTGAAATAAAACAGAAACATGAGTTGGCTCATTTTCTTCTATTTTTGAAAGAAAAAATATTAACTGTCGGAATGAAATCGATTAAAATTATTTCAACAAGAACCCTAATCCTTTCTGAGTTCACCCACAAAATTTCAGTTCTCAAAATGAAACCGTTTTCGAAATCAACTTGAAATAAAAACACACTACATTGAACGCCCACCTTTATGGATTATACAGGGTGGCCATTTGAAAACGAAACAGACGAGATTACAGACGAAATAAATTTTTTCGATAGAAATGCTCGGACAGGTCGATTTCTGTTTCGAGGGGGACAACTCAAGATGTAGGTTACGGACGCATAGCGCTTCAACCCTTGCTACTACAACCCTCACCCCCAATTTTTGAATAGGGAAGATGGGGTGAGTGATACCTCATTTGAAAGGTATTTTTATGCTGATTTCAGCACAGTAATTGTTTTTTCATTTTATGCATTAGTTCTCGAAATATTCTCAACTAAGTATTTCAAAATGAAGTGGTGTTTTCATAGCACTTGTAGTGTTTTTTTGTGAAAAATCGACATCTTGATTAAAGATTTCTATGTCAGTGGATTGGAGGAAGGAAGCCACAGTCATGGTTGTTTTGAAGCTCAAGATGTCGATTTTTCACAAAAAAACACTACAAGTGCCATGAAAACACCACTTCATTTTCAAATACTTAGTTAAGAATATTTCGAGAACTAATGCATAAAATGAAAAAACAATTACTGTGCTGAAATCAGTATAAAAATACCTTTCAAATGAGGTATCACTCACCCCATCTTCCCTATTCAAAAATTGGGGGTGAGGGTTGTAGTAGCAAGGGTTGAAGCGCTATGCGTCCGTAACCTACATCTTAAGTTGTCCCCCTCGAAACAGAAATCGACCTGTCCGAGCATTTCTATCGAAAAAATTTATTTCGTCTGTAATCTCGTCTGTTTCGTTTTCAAATGGCCACCCTGTATAGCAATGAAGTGGAATTAGAATTTCTTTAGGTGCTCAACTAAATTACCGCAAAATTTATTGTGAAAAAATGGTTACAAATGAATCATTCAAAATATAGTAACTGACAAAGAAACACCAAGAAGGAGCTGTTTGAATTTTAATTATTTTTGGTGAAACATATACAGAGTGTAACAGCCAAATGGAATAAATTCGATAACGAATAAATGAGAGCGTGTTGGGAAAAACGCTCGGACACGTCGATTTTTAATTTTAAATGCGCATATTTTTCAAGAAAATAATATTATATAGGGTGTTCCATGTGACCGTGGCCAATACCAACTTTCTTATTTCAAATGCAACCCCCTGTATATTATTTATTTTTTGGATTCTTCAGAGAATTCTAGACACAATTCATGCACAATGTCCTATACCTATCTTTAACTATTTCGGAAGTATTAAGTGTTTTCAGATTTATTTCGAAAATCAACGTTTTAAATAAAAATTATTTTATTTCACAAATTCGGTACATTACACTTGAAACCTAATAAGTAAAGCTGATTATTTCTTAATTATTAAAAAAAAACAAAAAGAAACAACAATGTCAATGTAGGAAATGTTCAAAATGCTCGCCGCGAACGTCTTGGCAACATGCTAATCTGATGTAGAATTGTCTGCTAACGTTACTCAAAATTTTTTTCAATTTCTTCTCAGTAATGGTTTTTGCTTACTTTCTTCATATCAAGAGGTAAATGGGAAATAAGTATTCAGTACAATGTATGTGAAATAAAATAATTTTCTTTCAAAATGTTAATTTTTGTAAAAAATCGGAAAACACTTAATATTTGCGAAAAAGTTGAAGATAGATATAGGACATTGTACATGAATTATGTCTAGAATTTTCTGAAGAATCCAAAAAATAAATAATATACAGGGGGTTGCATTGTCAGAAGTGACAATGAAGTGTCAGACGTTTTTCGAATTTGCTCTTGCTTTATTGCTGATTTCTCGCTAAAAACAACCACTCTAATCTATGGGAAATGATCCCCCATAAGGGGCCTGTAGCGTTCCTCGAACACCTGAAGAACAGAAGAATCATCAATTGGAAGATCGGACCTGATCGAAAGATCCTCCCGATCCATGAGAGAGTTAGGACTTTGTGAAAAGGTTTTTTAGCAGGTGAAGTATTTTTTGCTGCTGCTTTCTCGTTTTTCTTCTTTTTTTTTGTTACAGATATAATTTCAAGATACAGTGAAACCTGATTAATTGGGACCTGGATAAATGGGAAACCTCTATTATTGATACTTCCAATGAGGTCCCGGCACTTTCTCATCGAAATACCTCTGTTAATGGGACTTTTCGAACCTGGATAAATAAGATTTTATTTCTAGGATTTTTTCGACATTTGCCTCTATAATTGGGACTTCGCAGCGCAATTCCCTGTATAAGTGAGACATTTCATCAGGTTTCTGCAGGATTCGACACGTTTGCTTGCAAACATTTCAATTTCCTTCGTATCCTTCTTTGGACACAGAAGAAGAAGAAGTAAAGGAAGATTGTGAAGAGAATCCAGTAAAAATTGAGCGTGAGGCAATGGTAGGGCTTTAGAAACTTTATACGAGTATTTTGAGATATCAGATATTCATAATTCTATTTTGATTAAATCTATTCCATCGAGAAACAGGTTTCAGGAACTAGCCAACAAATACTAACAAACATAACAGATTACTTCAAATGATAAACTTTACTATGTATGTAGGTATTGAATAAATATCTACATTCAATTCATAACACCAAAAATAGTGATTTTCAAACACAATTCCACCCCAACCCCACTATAATTGTGTATGTTACGCCCTATGTTCTCAGTCTTATCCTTTATTAGCCTTGAAGAAGACCAGAAATAAAGGTCGAAACGTCGGCATCTCATGAAGGATTTCATTTCCCCATTTCTCTAAGCCACTTCCCTTACTACATATAAATGGAATAACAGTACATTTCCACCTCTATAAGTGGAGCCTCTATAAATGAGACCACTATGGATTCAAACCTGTCTAATTGGAAAACTGCATAAATGAGAACCTCTTTAAATGGTATGAAAACTTTGGTCCCTCGAGATCCCAATTAACCAGGTTTCACTGTATTTGCATCCAGTTCGATGAAAAGGCTTGTTTTCAAGCACAAGGAGCTCTGTAACATAGATAGCAGCATATTTTTTGAACAAATTCAGTATCACCACACATACACGGGGAGACAGAGTTTTTTCAGAGGTTTTTATCTGTTCTCGTGTATCATACGCAGAATTGTATGGTACCCCGTTTACATTCCCTCTGCTAACACTTAGATTTGGAGCAGGAAACAGATTTGATTCTTTTATACAATTTGTTCCTTGTCGCCATTTCTTTACATGTGCCATATGCCATATATTGTTTGATTTAGGAAAACAATATGTAATTTTCTCTTTCAATAGAATATATATATTTGAAAGAAGAAAGTTGGTATTGGCCACGGTCGCATGGAACACCCTATATAATTTTATTTTTTTGAAAAATATGCGCATTTAAAATTACAAATCGACGTGTCATTTATTCGTTATCGAATTTATTCCATTTGGCTGTTACACTCTGTAAAGTACCTATAGCAAGGAGTAGATGATTAAATTTGGAGAAAAAAATATTAAATTTGATAATAATGTGTTTGTCCACCGCGATTATCTAGACACTCCCCAACACGTCTTGGCATTGATGCTATAAAATTTCTTCTTGAGGAAAGCTATCCCAAGCTACCTGTACTTCATGACTCAGAGCCGCCAAAGTCCGTGGGGGCTGAGGTGAATTTCCAAGCCTTCTTTCCTTCTGGATGTTCTGCAGTTTCTTTGTCAGTTCGTATATTTCCAACAGTGTTGAGTTTTTCGTCATTAGTGAACTCAAAAAGGTTCTCAACAAATCTGCAAACTGCTTAACATACGGTAGGCGTATGCAAAATCATCGAAGATATCTGAAAATTATCGTTAGGTGACACAAGAAGACCTTGAAACTTGTGAGCATTATGTTTCATCTAGGTTTTTTCATAAAAGCGGTTCTCGAACCGACTTGAATGTTATACCGGAGAATTGATGATAGGGATAGGAAACGTTCCTCTCGAAGAATATTAGAAAAGTAATATATTTCTCGGCATTAAAAAGCAATTTTGTGATTGAACGTAAACACGATTCGAAGGAAGGTTTTCCTCATAACGAACCTCGCTCGCTGGCATACGACTGGTTGCATTCTGAATACATTATTATTCAGACGATCAGAGATAGAACTTTTCCATACCGATTTCGGCTTAGCGTGTGTCAGATTTGCATGCAAATTTCTTTCAAAGTATATATTAGAGGTTTAGCATACGCGACGACTCCTTGAGTTGGGATTGGGGAGACATTTTATTTATTCGCGTCATCGACTGCAGGATATCCCACGTTGACTCTTCGAGGAAATGGTGAATTGGATCCCATCGTATAGGGCGTCCCAATAATGGGGTTTTGTATCCTCGAACTGCTAGATTGTTGTGGAATGTACAAAATTTGCAAAAACGACTAAGTAACACAAAATGTTTACATGAAAAAACCTTCACGATTTTTTCTCCTTGCTCTACTATATACACTGCGCAAAAAAATTGACGCACATTCTGAAAATCTCAATTTCAATGAAAGTTAACTCTACATTGACTTTATAACTTATTTTTTATGTTCTCTCGGGAAGGTTTCGAACGAAACAAGACACATTAAATGGAATAAAAATTCAGGATTTCACCGAATCTTATGTGAAAGAAGAGAAATGAACAATTTTCAAAATACTGAAAAAGGTTCATACTCAAAATGAGTGATCTTAAAATGTTCTGATCTAATTCTTCCCAGATTTCTTCGAGTTGGATTCCTAAGTCATTTAGAGTAGCTGGATGATTTTCTGAACTTCTCAGCCTTCTATTGAGGTCGTCCCAAACCTGCTCAATCGGATTGAGATCTGGACTTCTTGCTGACCATTCCATTCGAGAGACTTCAACCTCTTCAAGGTGCTCCTGAACGATGCGCGCACGATGGGGTCTGGCATTACCGTCCATAAAAACGAAATTTTCACCAATGTATGGGGCAAATGGCACTACATGCTCTTCAAGAATGTTCCTTATATACTTATCAGCATTCATAGCTCCATTATCAACGACCACTAGGTCTGTGCGAGCAGTCAAAGATATTCCACCCTATACCATAATCGATCCTCCCCCGAAACCAGTAGTATTCAGGAAATTGCACTGAGCATATCTTTCATGTGGACGTCTGTATACAAGGGAACGTCGATCACAATGGTAGAGGCAAAATCTAGACTCATCTGTGAAGAGAACTCTTTCCCAATCGGCCTCTTCCCAATGGATATGCTCTCTCGCAGAATCCAAACGCGCCCTTCGATGGGCTGGGGTAAGAGCTGGGCCTCTTGCCGCGACACGAGGCCTTAAATCATATTCTTTGATGCGATTTCTTATTGTCTGAGTGCTAATTTGCACCTCATGAGTTTGCTCAAGCTGATTTTGAAGGAGGCGAGCGCTTTCAAACCGTTGTCTCAACGAAGAAACTCTCAAGTAACGTTCTTGAATGGCAGTTGTTACCCGTGGTCTACCCTGTCCTGGTCTTCGGACATTCCTATCGGTCTCCCTGAATCGCTAAAATATTCTGGACACACTTGTATGGGAAACTCCAAACCTTTCTGCAATTCTTGTGTATGTCCACTCTCCTTCTCGCAAAACTACCGCTTGGGCACATTCCCCTTGGGTCAAATCAAAATACATTCAAAATCTGATAATATCATGTTTTTTTATTCCTGCTGGGAGAAAACATCTGTTTTGTAGAAAAACGTTGAAAGTGGATAACATATGGATGAATAATTCTGATAAAAATAAGTATCATTAAGAACACCTTCAGTTGTAGAATAAATTTGAGATTTCCATAATGTGCGTTAATATTTTTGCGCAGTGTATGTTTTACCGAAAAAAAATTAAATTTAAACAGCTCCTTCTGGGTGTTGCAGTTTCTTTTTCAGTTAGTATACAGTGTTTAAGAAAGTATTTTTTCCAATGCTTGTGTCTCCTAACGAAAACGCATCAAACTCTGTTTTTAGAAAAATGTTTAGTGTGAGCACAACGTTCGTCAAAGAGCTCATAGAACACCCTGTATAGAGATTGAGCTTTCCTATGTAAACTTCACTCCTAAAATCGATGTTTTTCATTTACCACCTCACTACCAAAACGCAATTTCACCCTTCGATCTCATACGGCACTTACATCGTCTCCAGCTCGAAAAACTCACACCTCCATAACGAGTCATCACTCTTCTACATAACTGGAACATAACTAATTTAACACAGGGCGCAGTGTAAGTAATTAAGTACCCAAAACAGCTGTGATAACACCATCGGAGTCTAAATTACAAATTGCAATATAATCAGATTTCGTGCATATCGATTATTAATTCCATTATTTAATTTCCAATGGAGTGGAAGATAGGAGACGTTGGAAGAGGTTCATCCGGATCCAATTCTGAATGGAACACATTAACAAATTGTTTTCTAATTGCTTTGGGCAGCTATCTGTCCTCCGAAGGCTTGGCTCGAGTTTTGGGCTGATATATCTCAATGATATGTATTAGGAAAATGTGTACAACAAATTAAAATGAGTTTTAAAGTTCTACGTTTTATTTTTATTTGAAGAAAAAAGGTGAAAGTCAGGAGCTTTTGAGCTCTAGTTCATCCAGTAGATGTCCACGAGAGTGCTATGAGATTCCTGTGAGATTTTCTGATTCAAGGATTGAAATTGATGATACCGATTAACCATATTCAATCCCACTCAAGCCAATTCTGTTGTGAACAATCCTGGGAACTACAATCCAGAAGTCATAAATAAAACCCTAATCCCGAATCGAGTAGGCCATACCATCAGCAGAACAGTAGCATAAAACGTGGAGTAGGGTTCCTATTCCTGTTCATACGATGCTGAGTTATTGCGAAACCATGACTCGACGAGTTTCTTGTTTTTTTACCGAGCAGAAACTACTGTAATTCGATCATATAATTATTCTATCTAAATGAAAAACTCTTCCGTTATACACAATGGGAAATGAGAGTCACGATTTTAACTACAGTTACCCCAATTCAATGCGATTTCGGGGAAGAATAAGACTGCATGGGGTGTCATTGTTGGCTTATATCATCAGCCCTCTTTGGGCAACTTGAGCCTGTGTCAGACGCCAGTTTTAGTCGAATGACGACGTAAATTAATTTTGTAGGAACCATTTTTATTTATTCATCATATTTTTATCTTATCACCCTTATGTCACCTATTTGGTGTCCCAGAAGAAAGAAGTGGAAAGATGTGAAGGTTCTACCCTGGTAGCTTCTCATCAGACGTCGTGTTTCATGATTTTTCTGTTTGGTAGGGAATCAACAGAGAGATAGGAAAGGACTAAGGAGAAGTGAGCAAGAGGAAGAGAAAAGAGAAGATGAAAAACGGAAAATACAAGAACAAGAATTAAAAACCAAAGAAAATGAAGAAAGAGAAATCTATTTCTCTAGACAAAGGAACGAAGAGGAAAAAAGAGAAGAACAAGAAAGAGGAAAGAGGAAAGAGAGAAGCCGATGAAGAGAGAAGAATGGAACAAGAAAGAAAAATGAGAGCTATAGAAGGAAAAAGAGAGACCACGCTGAGGAGATGAAGACAGAAAACTGCATGAACAAGAAATGAGGAGAATGGAAAACGAGGAAAATAAAGAGAGAAAACAGCACAGGAAAAGGAAAGAAGAAGAGGAGAAAAAAAGGCAACGAGCAAGGTATACGAAAGAATCGAAAAGAATTAAACGAGAACGTAGAAAAGAAGAGGATGAAGCAAGAAAACGAGAAGAACAAGAAAGACGACAGAGGAAAACGAAGACAAGAATAGACAGAAATAAGAAGATGCAGAAAGAAGAATTATGGAACAGTTATTTGTACCATTGTTTTGAATTGATAATTAAGAGAATGTTAAGTATTTAATTAGATATTCAATTCATATAAAATTAAGGTGGGCATTCAATGTAGTGTGTTTTTATTTCAAGTTGCATTTGAAAATGGTTTCACTTTGAGAACTGAAATTTTGTGGGTAAACTCAGAAAGTATTGGAGTTCCTAATAAAATAATTGAAATCGATTTCATTTCGAGAGTTAATTTTTTTTTCTCTCAAAAATAGAAGAAAATAAGCCAACTCATGCTTCTGATTTATTTCAAAAGAAAGACCCATGAAAATACATAGTTCAACTCCCGAATAAAAGTGAATCTACAGATAATTTCGTTCCGAAAAACAACTTGAAATACGGAATCAGCAGAGAATGGCCAAATTCAAATAAAAAGTTCCTGCTTTACCCACATATTCACTAATTTCATAGTTCAGTGATTTTCGGATAGAGAGCGCCATTGTACATTTCATTCATAAGGATAGAGATATTCACAGAACTTATAGTGATAATTTAAGTTCTATGGGGATATTCCATCAAATGCACGGTGGCGCCTCTATCGGATTAGTTTTCCTACTCGCTCTGAACGGCGAAAGCAATCTTCCAATCACTCAGAAAAATCATATGGAATAGACTCCAGACTCCAGTGGTACCATGCCACAACCAAAAAGTATTGTAGAAAAAGGTCCTCAGGAGGATATCCACCAAGACCTCAGTAATATGTCCATGTGATGAACCATATGAGTTAGGGATTTTCCAAACTCTTGCAACTCAATTCCGGCGGACCGTATGGAACTGGCGCATAGAGGAAATTCTCCATCGATAATGACCAGAGAAACAATTAACCCTGACGTGTTTTCACCATGTAAAACGCGAATTCATACCGGGGCCTTATGGAAATTTATTTCAAAAGGAAATTGAAATTCCCCACTGTTTGATGGCGATTTCATCGCCGCCTTTCCCGTGTAACCCGTTTGATTGAAGTCCTCCAGGATCTTGTGACGAGGGGGACACGAACGTGCGACAATATCCACATTGTCAGCTCGTTGCGGTGACTTGGCGTTTCGTGAACGGGCAGCCGCCAGGGGCCGTAATAGATGGAGCCACTGCCTCGTATCAACCGTATTAAATCCCGGGTGCGGAATGCCAATGCCGGGCCATGACAAGCATTTCAATTGTTGTCGAATGCGACGTTCGGTATACATAATATTGCGTGGTGGAAAATGGAATCGCAAAATCGGACACTCTGCAAATGGTTTTGGCTGAAAACCCCAGTTGCTAGTCATGCTGGCTTCTTGCTTTAAATTCATCGGATTTTTCTGGAATCTGTTTACGCCGGTAGCTCGGGTTGAAGAGCTTTTCCTACCTAGCCCTCATACTCCTGTATCTGTTACTGTTGTGGTTTCTGAACCATGTAGCATCATTTAATGACTTTTTCGATGCTCATTTTTCTGATCATCTCGTCGCTTGGAATTGTACTTGGTTAGAGAGGACCAGACTCTCGGATTTGATGCTCTCATACCTACACCTCCCTTTAATATCCTGCTAATCGACCCAAGGATTGGAGAGGTTTTCTGAATGGTATTGTCAACAGAGAAAACGGTAGATGAGTTCTGGGATGATTCAAATCCTTTAATTCTGAAAGAACATCTTCAACAGTATCTACGAAAGTCACACCATAAAGCAACTGGACAGAGGCAATAATGTGACTCTACTATGGTTGCCATGGCATTGTGGTATTGGAGGAAATGAAAAAGACGATGAGATTGCGAAAAGTGCATCAAAGGTTAACAACTTCTGGAGCCTTTCTTCAGAAAACATAAAGAGATTCCAAAGATAGCTATGCGACTTCATTTTAGGAAATTGTGAGGCTTTTTGTTATTATTTGAGGCGTTTTTGAGAGCTCTATAAATCTAGTGACCACATAAGATGAAATTGAACCTGAATGATTCCATTTTTTAAGGAGTCTTCGTGAAAACATTTCAGTATCACACAAATATTTAGTTGAATCGAAAATTCAAAAGCTCAATATTTCACTGGGTATTTGATAATTCAACAAAATAATGTTATCGCCAAATCTTTCTTTCAATAAATCAATTGTTGCGGTAGCATCATGGGGTATAGCACCATCTTGTTGGAACCAAAACACTTCTGGGTCGATACCTTTCATAATTTGAAACAAATGAACATTGATCATCGATCTGTAACGAGCACCAGTCACTGCAACATTAGCTCCAGAGCTAGTCGTGGTAGGCATATGCCGGAAATTAGTTTCAAAACATGTATGTCATAAAATTATTCTTCAAATAAAATTGGCTCCAATCTTGATTTAAATGTGTTTTATTTCAATTTAAAGTTCTGTCACTCTAAAAAATACCCGATAGTGTAATAGTATATAGTATATTGTTCAATGAGCGGTAATGTAAGTCATAACACACGCAGATGAATTTTGCAGCACGAGCAGTCAGGCGAGTGAACACTATACTGTCTATACTTTATCTTCGACTTCTTCAGTAAAATTCGAATCAATCTGCATTTTCAAAATTGAGAACAGTTGTCAAAAGCGATCTCTGTGGTCGAAAGTCGAATCGATATGGAATCCCGTAGAAAACGTCAAAAATTCACGTTTTCCAAATGCAATTTTTGGATATTCTGACCCAAGAAAATGTGGAAATGGATGGCGAGAACATTGTTGATGTCTGAAATAGAGTTCGCAAACGATTCGACTTTCTTATTCATTTCGTAAGTAATTTAGTTTTTCCTAATGGTATAGAGTGAGTTATAATATGACTCACGCTATTGGTTTATAAAGACTATTATAGATCCAAATCAGTTGAACCATGGATATATTTTTCTATGGTAGTAGATAAAAATTAAAATAGAAGTTTTATTTGAAAAATTCATGAAAATGAATAGGAATTGTTTTGTCATAAATCTGCCATGTTGAATATCTTTTGGGATTCAGAATGAACCCTTTCGGAAAATTTCCACTCGATCTGAAAAAATTGAATACAACCCTGCCTTCGGCCAACCGTCAGCACGCGGTATTCTCCTTTTTAACATGAAGAACGAAACATGGGTGGGTGTAAAACAATATTACGGATTTCAAAACAAAGCACTCAGACCTCGAAGTACACAATTGAAGATTAATAAAATATAAGGACGATATGAAATTGCAATGAAGCGGTGTATAATTTTACGAGGGATACTTGAAGAGATAGTGAGGGCAATAAAAATATTTTAAAATGCATGAAAATAAGAATATTTTATATTCTGGTCCAAGATGCCATCAGTGGATGCAGCATTAATGATAGGTTAGGAGTAATCATAATGGGTTACCTTAAATAACTGGGCCCATTTTATGGAATTTAATTTGTTTTTATAGCTTTGATTACCGCTCGCTATAATTTGAAAACGTTTTAATAAAATAAGACTGTTTCATTGTGTTTTTTTCGCCAGGATGTACCGGCAATCAGAGCGGATCGAGGATGATTGATGACCTATCTAACAGCCGACGAAGGGGTATCTTCAGTCTATCTGATACTCGGAGTTACACCTATAATTTCACGTTTCATACAAATACTTTTTATCGATTTTTTTCACACGAATCACGCTGCAATTTCCTTATCTCTTTTCTCTGGAGAATTGAGTGATGTATTCTTTACACGAAGGTATTATTGGATGGACCCATATCGACAAGCAATTTGTTCTATTTAGGATTGTTCTTTCGTGAGGGGGTCTATTTCAATCATTTTTTTCGATGCGATGTCTCAATTTAATAAGGAGGAATGATTGCTCGAGAAATTTATGACAAGCCCCGCGTATAGGTGTGTGCAATAGGAAATTATTTTTTGGGGGAGATATTGAGTAATAGTTCCTGTATTTTTACGAGTTCAACAAAATTCTTTCTATGTTTTGTGGATTCTCTGAACCATTGAGTTAGATATTTTATATTTCTTCATCTTCCTTTTCGAAATTGTTTTCGATTTGTTCGTTCACCTGTTTTTATACCGAAATTATGAGTATTTATACAAATAAATCGATATTGATACGAGGATGTATCGATATCTCGTTAGCCTAGACCAGTTCCATGCATAAACAAAATATAGCGATACCATATCAACGAACAATAACTTATTAGAAGTGTCAGTGTAGAGTTCGACGTCAAAGAAGTAAACCAGAGTTACGCAATAAATTTAAAAAGAAAGATGTCCACCGAAATTGTAAAAATCGAAAAATTGAAGTATCGAGCCATCATCAAGTACCTGTATTTAAAAGGGTGAAGAGGTAAGCAGATTTACGAAGATATGCTTAATACCCTTGGTGATCAATATCCTTCGTATGCCACCGTGAAAAATTGGACTGCAAGCTTCAAAAGGGGTAAATTTTCCATTGAAGATGATGACCGATCGGGAAGGCCAGTTTCTGTGTCAGTCTCCGAAAATATCGATGCAGTTCATGACATGATTTTATAAGACCGTCGAATTGGGCTGAAATGGATATCTGAAGCACTGAAGATTTCATACCAAGGCGTTCATCATATAATTCATGTCAATTCAGACATGACAAAAATTTCTACAAAATTGATCCCCAAATGTTTGAATGTTGACCAAAAGCGTGCAAGGGTAGAAGCATCGCGTTCGATCTGTGCTCGATTTGAAAACGATGTAGACTTCTTAAACTGAATTGTTACTATGGATGAGACTTGAGTACATTTCTACGATCCAGAAACAAATCAACAATCGATGGATTGGCGACTCTCTGGTTCTCCAAGAGATTGAATTTTTGGATAAGGGTAGAACAATAACTGGAGATTACTATTCGACATTACTGACCACCCCACAGAGGAAAATTGAAGAGAAAAGACGCGGAAAGCTATCCAAAGGTATTTTGTTTGTACAGGACAACGCCCCAGTACACAAATCTCATGTTGCCATGCAAGAAATGCGTGATTTAGGGTTAGAATTACTAGAACACACCCCTTATTCACCAGATTTGGATCCGTCCGACTATCATCTCTTTCCTCAACTGAAAAAAAGTTTAAAAGGTCGTATTTTCTTCCAACGAGGAGGTAATAAAAGCTGTGGAGGACTGGTTTGCAGAGCAAGAAGAAACATTTTTTTTAAAGGTCCAGAGACGTTGCAGGTTCGCTGTAATAAATGTATTGAATTAAGAAGAGAATATGTTGAGTAATAAAATATTTTGACATTAAAATTTTGTTTGGTTCTATAGTAGGATAAGAATTTTTCAATATATCCTCGTATAATAGTTGCAGTGACAATGTTTCCAACACCGTATCTCATGATGTCTAGTGAGCGAAACTAGTTTATGATAAAAATTCAGTTAAATATCAAAAATTATATGTATTTTTTTTTCTCAATATAAAAGAGCAGGCTTTTTCTCTTCACATATAATTACTTTGAACTGAAAATAGGACTGGATTTAATATTTTCTTCTGTGCAAAAAATGCCTGTACTCATGGCCGAAATTATGAGTATTTATACAAATAAATCAATATTGATGATTAGGTATCAAAATTATAAAAAAAACTCTGATGCTTTGACCACTGATGAAGTGATATTCATCTGGATGTCATCTATTTGTCATTGAGGTTTGAGCCTGTCCCCCTGGGACACCCTGTATATATTGAGATAGAATAGTGGTGAGAAATTGCATTAGTCACCTGGCTGTCGACTCAGCATGAAAAAAGGATGTCTAATGACTCTGAAATTGTTGATTTTATGGATTCAAATCATGAATTACGATGATTATTGAAGGCTGCTCTGAACCATAAAGCAAATATCCGTTCTTTTATTCTTTCATCGAGGAGGTCCTTTTTCTTCAATTATCTACATTACGGAGCACCATTGGTGTTCAACGAAGTGTACTATTCGGATTTTTCTGATTGGTTGATTCAACAAACACCTTAGTGGCGTGCTTCATGGCCACGAAGAATTATTTCGAGACAACATTGTCTGTAATGATGGAATAATGCAAATGAATAAAAACATAGAAAAGTATTTAGTATGAATAGTTGCGGAAAACATAGAGTGAGTCTTTCATATGGACTTTTCTTTTTTGGGCTCTACGACTCAGGCGTTTTATCTATTGATAATTTTTTTCTCAAAAACCGGGAACTTTAGCAAGAAATTACAAGAGACCTTGTTGTAAAATATGAATATGGAAATATGTTCTTGCAAAGAAGGTTTTCTTGTTTCAAGCAGGGCATATTTTTCTTTGATTCGTTCGAATTTCTTCATCATTATTTTTGTATTAACCCTGTTTTCAGATGACGGTGCCCATAAGAATTCTGTCAATAAATCAAACCCTGCAAATCATTCTCAGGCCGACAGGAGGTTTTCGTTTTGCCGAAAATTTTCACGAAATCGTTTTTTAAAATTGCATTCCTCAAGTGCGATTCGAATAACAATATAAAAAGGATCGATTATGGTTGTGCTCCAACTGCCGCTGTGGCCAATTTTGGAATGATTTAACCATAATAACAGGTTTGGGCTCAGTTTCCAGCCCGCAATGATTAACACAATTCAGAAATAATATTCCACAAATTGCTCTTGTCCAAAAGGTACCGTCTGGTTTGTGTCTGGTATAGGCGATGTTTTTGTATTATTTGTCGAAATATGGATTGTTTGAAGCCTTTTATAGGAACAACGCTATCAATATTCGATATAGGACATTTTTCATTCATATTGCTGTACAATTTTCGATTTTGGGATAAATTGAGATTGATTTGTTGTGGCAGTATTTTACTGCCAATTGGAAAATTGCCAGAAGATAATTTCATATAAAAAAATTATTTGAGCCTAATTTATATATCAAAAAGGTTGGTTTACATATGAACTGCGTCCCCGAATAGAGAAGAATGAAATAGCTATGTGATTTCGAAGTTCTTCGATGGTTCTCCCCATTTTTAGGATCCCTGAAGACATCGAAAAGTATTGCAAATTCTGTGAATGATATAGGAAAGCCTCCTTATTCGTGGGAACAATTTTCGTATCCCCGGTGATTCATTCGCATAGTTGAGACGGAATTAAATTTCTTTGAGTATTCTAAATCATTTCTCTTAAAGAGAAGCCCTTCTTCCCGAGAAGTACGATAAAATAACGGTCTCTGCCCATTCATAACGCATAATTAATTAAAATCTAATTGCACTTTCAGCGCGTCCTCTCTGTTTTGTAAAGGAAAACGTTGATATTGGGGATATTCATCATTACTTTGACAAAGAAAGACGGTAATGGTGGCTGTTCTTCGTTCGTCGGACCACTCCTCTCACTTTTACAACCCCAAGAGCACCCTCAAGAACAAACAGTTTAAAGTCTTAATTTCTGCACGAGCAATTATTTCCATTGTCTCGAAGGATTTTATTGTAACAGTGTTCTGTGAAGTGGGAATTAATTTGAATTATTGGTTTCAAGGTTCTGGGGGTCAGTTCCACGGGTATTCGAAGCAGAATTTCATTCACATTCAAATTAACAGGTTAAACAAATCGGAAAGGAGTTTTGAGACGAATTTTATATTGGGAATTCATTTTTAACCGATAAATCCACCTTTTCCTTGGAAGGGTTCACTAAAAATCCATCAGGCCATTCGACGAATCGATTAAAAAAAGACGAAATGTCTACGGTCTCCGATCACCAGAGGACCCATTCGAAATTGGAATTTCTTCAACCCATCAATACCCATTATTACGAAAAAATGAGGGACTGGTTACGTATCATTAATTTAATGAAATTTTGTTACTCCACAATCAGGTCCCAGTTTATATATTCGTCTTCAGATGGGTTAGGAAAAAGATGAAATAGCGTTTATTTTCAACAGCTCTCTATTGCCAGGGGCGTAGTTGTGGGATCGAATCAAATCGCGTATCGATTATTGGGGATGGAGTAAATTATTGTGGTTAAGGAGCTAGGATATATTTTGCATTGAATTAGGTGATTTAGGTAATCGGAATCGGAGCGAGATGGATTCCCCGGCCAGATAAGGAACCAGTATGTGAATTATAGAAAATTTGTTTTCGGATTGTTGAACTCAAAGACAGAGGAATAGTCCATGGAAAACGGGATTCAGTGACCGCAAACAGCTTGAAATATTAATCCAATCTGATCTACTCATTGGCTTCAAAGTTTGTATCGATATTAATGATAAATGTCCATCTTTCTTTTGAAGTTGTGATACACAGGGTGTTTCTTAATTCATTCGAAAAAAAACAGGTGATTGCTCGTATGAAATTGAGATGGGTCTTTCCTATAACAAAACTTCCTCAGCCAAATCCTTCTGAGATATCAACCTTTAAATGGTGGTGAGCAACATTGAGTTTTTATTTTTTTTTTCTCTTCATCTATTGGTTTTGGGAAAAAAATCTAAGAATAAAATTGTTTTGAATGAAACAAGGATTTCAAGTTTAATTTTATTTCATGAAACTCTATCTCGAAAAAAATATTTGATATGAAATACAGTAAGGGGGGCTAATTTCAACCTTGTATAACGTATTAACGTAGCAGGAATATTGAAAAATGCCTGGGATTAGTCCTTTCCAAGTGCTCGAAAATTAAAGAATTTCAAGATCTACTGAAATTTTAGAAAGTATACGTTAAGCGGAAGTATCACCTTTTGAATCGTGGTAAATCTCCATTCAAAAAGTGGTCTCTTTATTTCACGAGTAACTGCCCTAATTTACGACGTAGAGACTTGATTTATTTTAATTGAAGTTGAAGAATCTCTGCAATATTTGGGTTATTGAATTTTGTTTTTTTTTCGTTTTTCATGGGTACAAGCTATATTTTTGAACTAATCATCATGAAACTTTTTGTAGTTTATAGAAGATTAAATTGTCGAGGGCAAATAGTTGCGATTTTTTCCAAAAAATGATGAATAACCGTCGAAAAAAAATCATAAAATGTAGTTTCCAAAACGCTGAAGTTCAACCTTTTTTTTTAATTGACTATTCCACTCTTTTCATTTTTAGTGAGGAAGTTTCCGTAGCAACGATCGTTTCATCCCGAAAAAATTTTCAAGTCGGCAAAACCAACATGTTGGTTTTTCAACGACAAAATTTTTGACGTTTCTCGAATTCATAGATAGCTTCGGAAATAAATATCATAGAGAGAACAAAAAACGATTAGTGGTTTAGTTAAACTATGATGAATTCTAATTTCTCTATTTCAGTATCGTAATGAGTTCATTACAGTACTAAAAACAGTGCTGTAATGAATTCATTACAGCATCGTTTTCAGTAACATTTTTCGTTTTGTGGTTGTCAGCAATGACTTCCGATCCTTTTAAATTTCAGCAGACGTCAATTTAGAAACGTCAATTTTCGTATTTCCTAACATTCACACCAACTGCCAAGATACAATATGAAAGTCACTAGGACCTATAATTTGAATTTTTTCGTTGAATTTCACAAAATTTGAGTGAAATAGAGAAAATATCGTCTAATACTCGTTGCAGAATGCAATTCCAATACTCATGCGTTCGAATTTCGCATTCGTATTGGAATAGGAGCCCATTCTGCAACTAATTTTAGAATATACTATTACCAAATAGCGCAATACGCGTCAAATGTGAACAT
Source organism: Adalia decempunctata (assembly GCA_951802165.1). NCBI lineage: Eukaryota > Metazoa > Arthropoda > Insecta > Coleoptera > Coccinellidae > Adalia > Adalia decempunctata. The sequence goes on from OX637699.1 coordinate 30,980,893, forward strand.
ATTACCCTATTTTCTCGTGGAATAGTCATGCCGAATTCCACTCGAGATGAAATTTAAGAAGGTAAAATTTCTCTCTTGTAATATTCAAGTTTGTTGCAACAAACTTTCATATTCATATTACAATCGAGAAATTTTGCCGGCAAAATTCCATCACTAGTGGTATTACATATGAAAAAATAATTGAATCGAAAAAAAAAAACTATTTGCCCTCGGGACGTTCTTCAACTTCAATTTAAAAAAAATCAAGTCTCTACGTCGTAAATTAGGGTAGTTACTCGTGAAATAAAGAGACCACTTTTTGAATGGAGATTTACCACGATTCAAAAGGTGATACAGAATTAAGAACTCAGCACTCACAAAGATACTACCACTACCACATTTACAGTTGTATTCAGAAATGATCACTCTGAATTCAAAAAACATCGTCCATATTTTAGATAAGTCAATTCGATATTTGATAACCCAACATGAACAAATATAAATTCATAGTTCAGTGGAAAATCATGAAAACATGTGAAAATAGAGCATTTCTTCCTCTATCATCGAAGAGACTGAGCCTAAGATATGAAAAAAAATTCTGAACTCAGTTCGAATCTTCACACAAAAAAATAAAGGTCGTGAAATAGTCCGATATAAAAACTATTGTTCCAATAAAATACACTATCTAAAATTCAAATCCCATCTCACAATTCTCCACCAAATCATCTTGACAAAAATGTCTTCAACTTTATTCAGCATTATTTTTAAGGCATTTACTACCTCTAGAAAATGATATCGAACGCCACTGACCAACGATCGATCCCTTATCTGTTTCCATTCCATCACAGATGTTGAATACTAATTCGAATAAAAGTAGGTGAATGGTCCTTAACTTTAAAAGCTTAATTATATATTATTGGACATATAACCACTATTATCGATAGAATCGATCTCGGAAAAAACAAAGACGGATCGACGAGTTAGATGTCCATAGGTATGTGTGACTTCCACGTCAATTCCTGAAGAATTGTCTGCTCAGAATGGAATGACCATAAATTACTTCTTGATCCTACAGAAGATTAGTCGACATTTCGATATCAATATTAATAAGAGTATAGGAATATGATTAAAGTTAAAAATTGGATAAAGCGCATATATCAAAATGGTAAAAGGAATATATTAAAGTCTCAAAGTAGATTTTGCGCCACAGTTCAACCTAAAAATATCATTATTGTAAAATCAGTTTGGTTTTCATCCATACTATTTGTTCAAATTAAAGTACTTATCAGAAACGTGGACAGTTTATTTCTCTAATTAAATCTACAGAGCCAACGTTTCGGAGACAATATTTTCTCCTTCTTCAGGGCTTAAGATTATTAATTATTCAGAGATTTAACATTTGGGTATCTGATTTCATAAAAAATTATTTACATCGTTGTTGGTTGCTAGAAAGCTTTCGAATTTTAGAGTATTATGAATTGTAGATCTTACAGATACCCAAATGTTAAATCTCTGAATAATTAATAATCTTAAGCCCTGAAGAAGGAGAAAATATTGTCTCCGAAACGTTGGCTCTGTAGATTTAATTAGAGAAATAAACTGTCCACGTTTCTGATAAGTACTTTAATTATTGTAAAAGATCGAGATTTCATCTTTAAAATTTTTCTGGTAAACCTTCATCGTGAGTTGAAGTTCTTGCTGTTTTCTTTATCCATCGTCCACCGCATGCAACAAAACATTTCGAATTATTATAATCATATTAACCGTTTTGGAATTACTTAATTCGAAATAGATTACACCAACTCCTAATGGTCTAGTTATGTTTAATTTCTGCGGGGCTTAACGATATTTTAAACTTCAAACTACCCGTATTTCTTGCATTTATGGAACCATCGACATCCAAGAGCTTCCAGACAAGGTAGGGTCGTTCACACTGGTAAGTCAACATTAATGTTTCAATTGTGTGATTATGGGTAATGTTGGTGCATGAGCTTTTTCTGGGTTTCATTTGACTCAACACAGTTGATTTTTTGTCCATAATCAGAAGGTTTTCAAGAGACTGGCCTACTGATATTTTCATGGGCAAAATTATTTCCAAAACCTTAGCAACCATTAAATAAGGTGGGTTTCAATGTAGTGTGTTTTTATTTCAAGTTGCATTTGAAAATGGTTTCACTTTGAGAACTAAAATTTTGTGGGTAAACTCAGAAAGGATTGGAGTTCTTAGTGAAATAATTGAAATCGATTTCATTTCGAAAGTTCATTTTTTTTTTCAAACATAGAAGAAAATGGGGCAACTCATGCTTCCGTTTTATTTCAAACTAGCTGGCCCGGCGAACTTTGTTCCGCTCAAATGATACTTACGGTGGATTTCACAAATCGTAATCACCGGTGATCGGAGATCAACAGCTTGGTTCTCTGATTTTTGAACTGTCAAATGTTTCGATGGATATGAGCTGTCACACAGAACAGATACATAAAAATAATATGTCAATTACCAATTATAGCAATTTTGGATTTAGTGTTTTCCGCAAATATATTTATTACCCAAATAGAAATTCAAAAACATTTTAAAAATTATGAGAAAAGATGAGAAAGGACATATCACGATCGAAACTGATCGCCAAAATCGTATATACTTGACATTTCGATAAAAATTCACTGTGATATTCACGCGCTTCTGGATCTGTTAATAGACCTTCATGGTACTATAAGTCCTATGCAAATTACACAGTAATTGATGTCATATGTTCTTTATTCGACCATTTCAAACAACGACGACCGAAATTCTCGAAAAAAAACAGATGACATAAATTGATGGTCGCGAAAGCCTCAACAAATTCATCCGCCATCTAATGGTGCTGATGTCAAATATAGTACCTTCACGATAAGATGTCTATTTTTGAATGGAGTGACGTTCGACCAAATCGAAAATATTAGCAACGTGGCGGCGCCGCAATATCATTTCAGTGTATTTTCCGTTGTCAATTTGATGGATGTATCAACAGCTGATTTGCTAAAGTCAATTATGACATGACAGCAGAATGGCATCTTTTTATAATGAAAGTTTCCTACTTTTCCTAAGAACTAATATACATCAGAATGTCAGGAATATAAACACACATTATTGCTTGACAAAATTATCTACCATTAACACGCCACGTTCGCCAGAATAAATTCAAGTATTTGAAATAACTGATAAAAATCAGTCATAATTTGTGAATAGCGCCACCTGAAGTGGAAAGAACGAAACATTGCTAATATAATCAATTTGGTCACAACAAAATCTAATCAGTGCCTACACCATTATTCTAGACATCCTACTTCACGATTACGTTATTTTGAATAAATAAAACTATAAAAATAACTAATAATCAGTCATAATGTGTGAATAGCGCCATCTGAAGTGGTACGAAATCTAATCATTTTAGACATCTGTACTCCTACGCTAAGACTTTTTGGTCTTGGCCAACGGCGCAAAGTTGTAGGCAACTCAAATTACACACTATTACAGTGACTATAGTGGTAATATAGTCACTGTACACCCCATCTAACGGAGATAATATGACATCAAGTACCTACGAATAAGCGTGACTGTATCTGTAGCGACACCTAGTGGCCTCGCTCAAAAGAAGGGAAAAGCATTTCCTGTATAAGGGAAATTTTCATCGATTTTTTCGAAGTTTTATTGCATTTTATAATATCCAGACCGTAGACAAATCCATATATGAAGTTTCATAACAAACACTCCATCCGATCTCGAGTTATAAATGGTGTAACCAACATCTTTCTGTTATATATATATATATAGATGGAAGACCCATGAAAATAGTTCAACTTCCGATTAAAAGTGAATCTACAGATATTTTCGTTCCGAAAAACAACTTGAAATAAGGAATTGCCAGACAATGGCCAAATTCAAATATATGGCGGGAAATAGTTCCTGCTTTACCCACATATTCATTCATTTCATAGTTCAGCGATTTACGGATAGAGAGCGCCATTGTACATTTCATTCATAATTGAAGAGATATTTATAGAACTTATAGTGATAATGTAAGTTCAATGGAGATGTTCCATAAACTACACGGTGGCGACCTTAAATACACAACATCATTAAAATATTACCAAGCTCTGAACTAATAGCACAACTTGATCTTGATGATGTCTGTTATGAAAAAAAAACTTATGAATGAAAACTATGTATAAGGTAAAATACCCATAACCATCATCAGGTACCTAAAGAATATTGGCTATGATTCCCACTCGAGAACTTCTCATATGATGAAGTTTTGCTTCATCATTGTTTGTATTTCTTTCACATGATCTGCAGGGATGTTGCTTATTTCCTTTCCAGGTCTGAATAATCTACTGGTCTTAGAATCTCAAGAGCATGTTGAATGAAATTGAAAGTAAAGAAAAATTTTGAAGGCTAGCTTTTATTTAAATGCACTAATGAATGGAATCACACAATGATGAATTCGTCGCAAATAAGTGAAGTGAAGAATTATAAGGTCCATGGGATCTGAATGCGACCCTGTCAGTTCTGCAGATGGAAATGGAAAGATTATAACAGACAGTCACTCATTCCGAAGTGATGGTTTCTTTTTGTCGAATTCATCGATCGATAATTTGATAATTCGTCAGGGTGCTACTGATGGCGCCGAATGCAATTAAAAAGGTTGATTAGTTACAGAAATCAAGAAAATTCATCCAACTGCCCAAACGAATCGGCGATATGTATCTTTGGTATGTGTTAATTATCCATTTGTCACGCCACAAATCGAAGGATGTGACTCGGATCGACGTTATCAGGAATTCATCCTTTTGTGAATGAATAGGATTCGAATTATCCATAATAACCAATGATTTGTCTGGATCCTGTCAAAATAGACAAAGAGATCTTCGAAGAAATAGGAATAGTTTCGTAAATCAGTGTAAATTGTTCACACCAATCTATATCAGAGTGTCAAAAAGATATTTCTGCACCGTTGAGAATTAAAATACACTGCTGCAGATTTATGGAAATTTCATTTCTTAAAGATGAAGAAATATTCTGAACTTAGGCGCTCAAACCCTCAAAATTAGTTTTCATGTAAGAGATGGCCACTTTTAGTTCATACACTACACGAAGCTTATTTCTTTATTCAGTTTTCTAGCAGCAAGTGCACAAAATACAATTTCACAGCGATAGGACTTTAGAAAAGGCAACAGAATTCAGAGCGCTTTGGATTGTAAAGGGCGATTTTTTAAGAACCATAGGACATTTTTTGGAAAAAAAAACATAAAATCAAGAAAAATTCATGAAATATTTATTTGAATCGATAGAACGGTCTATATACAGGGTGCTTCACGGTGGAAGGCACATTAGACGTTTCGGATGAACCAGATATCGGATGAACCAGATATCGGATCGGTTTGAAAATTTGCATGAGTGCATTATCGGACATTCTCTACCCAACTAAAATATTTCTGTCAATACGGTGTTGCCACTTCCATTAGAAAGTAGTAGCATTTTTGTTTTTTCAAATGGAACACCTGGTAAATTATATTATTTTTGGAATCTCCACCAAATTCTCCACAACTTTTTTCAACATTTCCCTATACCTTTCTGTTGCCGTTTTCGAAATATAAATTATTTTCAATTTTTTTCACCGAAAATCATATGACCTCTAAAAATGCTGATAACTTCGGGCTGAGAGACACTATTGACTATGGCATTGAAATTTGGTTTGGAGTTAGGTGATACATAAACGCTTCCAACACATCAGCCTGACTTACGTTACTTCAATACAGGGTGGAAAAAATACAGTCATTTCGTTTGCTTGAAAAAGTGACTCTGTTTATTTATATATTATAGAAATTCAAAAAGCTGATGAAATTTGCTTTCATTCTATGTACATGCCTATACCTAACTAGTCAAATTTCGGACAAATGGGCATTTATTTGTCAAAATGTCCCTTCAGAATGTTACTCCCATTCGGTATTTGGTAGACAGGTCATGATTACTATTTGACAGTACCTTGTGACATTCTCCTAATAATAAACGCACCAAGAAACTTGAAAGTCAAACTATATATGAATTATTATTGATTATATGAATAATTATTTATCATGCGACACAAAACGTTCGTGAGCTGTCAAAATCAGTGTTGTCGAAAAGGAAATACATAGTTAAAATTACCCGGTATAACCCTAAGTTGTTGATGTCTGAGAAAGCCTGGTGTGGATTGTCAACAATTGTATTTCGTGCGACCAAGAAGTAATTTTTTCTATCGCAGTCGAAGAATTGAATCAACAAAAGAAGATCAAGGCCCGTGTCATCATAATTAAAATCGAACTGATGATGTCGGCATCCAGAAAGGTCGAATCAAAATGGAAAATATCGACGTGAGAGCGTGTAGACGTGGAATGACGGCTTTGAAATTAATATTTTTAATAATCGATTCGGGTTCAATCGTCCAGAGACGTGTACCCATTGTTGGAGGAATTAATAATTGGTTTGGTTCACAATGCTCTCAGTGATGGCTCCGATGAGACTTGTTTAATGCATTTTAATTACCGATAACCTTTTTTCACGACTTGGATTTGTATTCGACACGCCATGCCGAAAATTGGTGCAATTTTCTATTATTTCGGTATCAGAGTTGAGCCCAAAATTGCAAGAAAGCCTTCCTAGATCGAATTTCGATGTTTACTTCGATTTTTGGGAAATATTTATCAGACTTTCCGGTCCATACACCAACCGGTTTCCCATAACTAAATTCGTGTCTAAAATACCACTTTCCATCTAACCTAACTCTATGGAAACTGGAGCAGAACCCGCCCAAGCCATCGAACGACTATCTGGATCCGATCTATGATTTGTTGTTCATCAATTCCCGACACTCAATGTTGTATTCGTCCAATGTTCTCATTAATTTATGTGGCATCACGATTAGGAACGATCAATACTAATTACTGGTTGTTTTGATGGATAGCGAGGTATTTAAACGCCGCCATTTGAGCACACTGGTTCACCATAATAGGGAAATGTAAGGGGAAGATGCTCATCAGAAATAAGCTCGGGGAATTTAGATACTAGTGTTTACGTAACACGAACTAGATCAAGAATCAATTACAAATTCAGAGATTAAATGAAATATCGAGTCAACATTTTGTTAAAACTAGCTCTCATTCATTCACATGAAGTTCCAACCAAATATACAAATTCTCTAATTAAGCTAGTTATTCAATGTGACTTTCTAACTCATTCCATTTTTAGTGAGGAAGTTTCCATAGCAACTCTCGTTTCACAGCGATAAAACATGCAAGCCGGCAAACTAAGTTGGTTTTCCAGCGATAATATATTGACATGTCTAAAATTCATAGATAGCGTGGGCAATGAATACCATAGAGAAAAGAAACAACGTTTAGTTAATCTCTGCTGAATACTTGTTAGTTGAATATCAGGAAAAGAATAAAATCTCGACAATTTTTTTTATTCAATTCTTCAACTTTGAAAATTCGTAACTGTGTCTGTTAAAATGCTACAGTGAAGAAATTATGATACAATATTGTGCATTCATTCCTCTCCAGGAAAAAAATTACTAGAGGAGTCTGCAGTGTTGGGATCAGAAGAGAAAAAATGAAATTGAGAATTTTTTTTTAATGCAATTCCGCAACTTTGAACATTCGTAGCTGTGTCTGTGGGCAAGCTACAGTGATGAAATTCTGTTACAATATTGGGCATTTATTCCTGTTCAGAATAAATAATACTGGAGGAGTCTGCGCTGGTGGGTTCGAGAGAAAAAAAATAAAGTCTAAGGAATAAAAAATTTTATTCAATTCTTCTACTTCGAAAATTCATTTCTGTGTCCGTGGACATGCTGCATCATTGAAATTCTGGGTCGATATTGAGCATTCATTCCTCCCCAGAAAAAAATTACTAGAGGATTTTGAGAAGGTGAGATTAGGTGAGAAAGAAAAAAAACTAGAAGAAAAATGTTTTTTCGGCAACCGTCCGGGAAGTACCTACTTCCCGGACGCTTTTTCTTTGAGGAAGTAGCATTTCCCGGACTAGGCCGGAAAAACTCACGTCGTTGTTGTCATTGTGATGATCATCACAATAGCAACGAAATAACGGATGACAGTTCTGTTCTGTTCAATTCAAATAATAATCAAAATGTATGATACAGAAATGTGTCGTCCCATTGATTTGAAATTCTACACGGTTGCCGAAAAAATATTGTACGCAACACGCCCGAAAATAGTTTTTTTGGACTCACAGACTTCCAGGACTCGCCTCCGGCTCGTCCTAGAATCTTGTCTATTCGTCCAAAAAAACCCTATTTTCCGGACTTGTTACGTAAATTACTATTTTTGTCCAACTGCCATTAAAAGTGACACTTTTAATGACAGCAAACAATGTTAAAATTGATTGTTTACGTGGAAGCGTTTTAAAAATATTTTTAACATTAGTGTTGAAAATATTTTTAGCACTCCATTTTCTAATGATGAAATCAGATGGAAAAAATTCAGCAGTGGCAAATTTTATCAATATTTAACAATCCTTACTTATGAACATTAATATTAGTCGTAAAATTAGAACAATTACTAACATTAATGCCCTGTGACGTTAGGGAGATTCGCATTATTAGAATCCTCAGCACCATCAGTACTTGTAGAAACTGGAAGTACAATATTGCATGATGATGATACAAACTCTGTTGAGGTTGGGAGAATTTTTCAGCAATGACATTTCTATATGCAATAGAATGATCAACATAGCCCTCGGCTACCGTCGTAGACTTCCATCCACCATATTTTTTTATATCCGTAATATTTGCTCCTGATTCTGCTAGCAATGAAGCGGAGGATCTTCGAAAACAGTGTCCTGTATATTGCTTTAGTTCTGGCAGTTTGAGGAATTCGGCAACAATAGATCAATAGATGGAATTTTCCCAAATGTATTGATACCAACTGGGGCAACTGGATTGGCAGTGCATTTATTATCCATGTATTTCAGGAAAAAACGACGATGTTTGATGACAGAAGGGCGCAGTGCAAAGTAGGTACTTATGAAAATAGTCATCATACTTCCCAAAAATACTGAAAGAACGACTGACTTTCGTTTTTGTGTTTGGAAGTTGTATAACCAATGATTTATTGTTATTGTTGTGGTTGTTATTTCGATGCCTTCCACTTATAAATCACACAATTCTTCACGCCGACAGGCTCCAAATAATCCGAAAATAGTTTCAACCTTAACCATCAAGTATTTCTCATCTAGTGCCTCAGTTATAAACTTTTCAACTTGTTCACGAGTGAGAATTTTCGATTTTTTTGGGAAGATATCCTTCACTTTCCCGTTTGAAATATGCTATTACCTTAAAATATTTACTAACATCCACACCATTTTTAATAAGGGCGCTTGACTTTATCATTGAAAATTTGCTCCACAAAGTTGATGAACTCCATATTTTTGATTTTTCTTCTAAGTATGCCAGGAAAACGGGTTCACTGAAGTTCCTTTCTACATTTTTCAATTTACACCAGGCCAGAAAATTGTTATCTGCAATATCGTACTGCTGAACAGATTTTTTAGGTAGGAGTTCCAGATTTGCTCTTCTTGCGGACTCTTCAATATCCACAGGAACAACCAAATCGTCACTTTTATTAATAATTGGACTCCCGACAAACATATTAAGCAGTTAAAAACCGAAGACGAAAATTGGACAGGAACGAATTTCAAATGACATGACAGCGTCTTTTCTCATTTGTTAGTAATCATAACGTTGGCAACGTTTGCCATTCACAACAACATTTTGATTATTTTTGAATATTAAAATGCATTTTGAAGTTTATTATCATTGCAAATTAGCCCATTTCATTATCAAAATAGGGCAGTTGTACAAAAAACGTTGTATGGTATTTGTGTTAAAAGTGATTTTATTTTGTTCGTGAAATTGTTCAATTCGCTCCGCTCATTTCACAAACTTTTTCACTCACAAAATAAACCGTCACTTTTAACACTCATATCATAAATAACTATTTTTATCAATTCTTCAAATTTGAAAATTCGTAACCGTGTCTATGGGCAAACTTGAGTGATGAAATTTTTATGCGATTTATGGCATTCATTCCTCTTCAGAAAAAACATTACTAAAGGAGTCTACGGTTAGTGAAATTTTTTCAAGAAAAATGAAAATAATAAGAAAAACAGAAATATTTCTAGGGGGCCAATATCTACGCTTCATCCCGGAGGTTACCTCAAAAACTAGATCTCTACGTACATTCATTTTTCCCAAACGGAATCTCGCAACAACTCACTTTGGAGTTTTATGCACTTACCGAGGGAAGTCGAATACGCCCGGTTCATACGGTTAAGGGGCCCGCAATTATGAAACATGAAAAAGGAGGATAATGTCCCTAAGTTGGAACAAACTAGAATAAATATCAGAATTGGACTAGTAGAGATATAGTTTCCGAAGCACACCACCAGGTGGCACCACCACAGGAAGACAATGCATTACCGGTTTCTGGCTTATTGGCCGTCATCAGATGCATGTAGCCTTATCCTGAGATGAATGCCAACTGAAACGGCAGAACTTATATTACTCCCTAGCAAGAACTATTGAGTACAGTTTTGTACAGTAGTTCCACCTAGGGGACAAATGTCTGCGCTTCATCCCGGAGGTTACCTCAAAAACTAGATCTCTACGTACATTCATTTTTCCCAAACGGAATCTCGCAACAACTCACTTTGGAGTTTTATGCACTTACCGAGGGAAGTCGAATACGCCAGGTTCATACGGTTAAGGGGCCCGCAATTATGAAACATGAAAAATGAGGATAATGTCCCTAAGTTGGAACAAACTAGAATAAATATCAGAAGATGAAGCGTAGACATTTGCCCCCTAGGTGGAACTACTGTACAAAACTGTACTCAATAGTTCTTGCTAGGCAGTAATATAAGTTCTGCCGTTTCAGTTGGCATTCATCTCAGGATAAGGCTACATGCATCTGATGACGGCCAATAAGCCAGAAACCGGTAATGCATTGTCTCCCTGTGGTGGTGCCACCTGGTGGTGTGCTTCGGAAACTAGATCTCTACTAGTCCAATTCTGATATTTATTCTAGTTTGTTCCAACTTAGGGACATTATCCTCCTTTTTCAGAAATATTTCTCTTGTTAACTCTAGGCGGCTTCCTCAAGTAATTTTTTGGTTGGTATTCGTAAAGCATTCAATAACGTATTTCGGTGAAAAAAATCATAATGTAAAAGAGATTCGTTTCGTAGATAAGGAGTTCTGAAGAAAAAATGAAAACAAGAAAAAATACAAATAATAATTCTTTTGTAAATTCTAGAAATTTCCATTTCAATCTAATCGACGTGCATGCATCTATGATGAGCAGCCAGACGGGCAGAACTAACTGGCATCGAAATAATCCGACAAGGGGAGATCTCAGGATTCCTAGAAATTCCCTGAACTGAAAGTGGCCAATGTGTATTCAGAAAGCAATGAATTAAGTACACTAAGTATTCAATCCGGAAACCACTGGAAAGTGTTAAGCCCCCATTTGGAGTGATTCCATTATCCTTTCCTTGGAATATCTTACCCCTTTCTGTGTCTTAGCTCGCCCTTGCCGAATTACTTTGATGTCTGCCCCATTTCCGATACAACAACGGAAATGTATTTGAGCAGATTTCGTACCGTCAAATTTGAATTAGGGGCTGTTCTGTTGTTATAAGGGGGGCGGTGGGCCAGAGGGATTAATTGGCCTGAAGATTCTGGAAAAAAGGAGTTTTCTGCTTCGGTTGCCTAATATTGGAGAGCAGTGGCGTTTCTTATGAATCTGCAGAGATGATCGCACAAAATGATTCTGAAAATCGGTCGTCACTGTACGATGGTTATTTATACAGGATGTGTCTAAATTCGGGAGGTGATTGCTCTTATGGAATTAAGATGGGTCTTTCCTATTACAAATTTTCCTCAGCCCACCGCTCTCCGAGATATCTATCACCCTTAAAAAGTGGTGACTAAATTTATTTTTTTTCTTCAAAACTTTTGTAAAGCTAGAATCTTGAAATTCTGTAATTTTCATGCACTCGCAAAGGACTAATCAGTGGCGCACCCAAGGGGGGGCTTTTTTAGAGTATTCCATATTCACTTCCCCAATACATAATACACAAAAGACGGTTGTCTGAGTCTGGCCATCACTCTGAAATGGGGTGGAGCTCCATCTTTCTGAAAATGCTTTCTCGCAATGTCCGTACCTTCGAGTAATACAGGAAGATGATTTTGGGGGAAATCTAACTAATCTAAGTAAAGATCCGTGATCACCCGTAAGTCGTCTTGGCAGGACGTGTGGTCCAATCAATCGATATTTATAAACGCCACACCATACGGACGGACATTGCAGGAATGCATTGAATGCTGTAAGCCGGAATGTCAAATGTTCCTATGGCAACAAATAAGATAAATTAATAATCCATCAGAATATGCTCTCATTCAAATGGTCCAATGAAAAATTCGGCCTTAATGTCACACCTCTGAAATCAGTGTGGACTCGCATGAAAGGCTGGAAATTCCATTATGATGTCGAGTCGGCTCTCCAACAAAGATCATTAATTACAAATTTCAAGAGCTTTGATTGTCGTTTTCACTCTCCATCCATATTGTCCCATCCTTGCACAAAATCCCCTCTAAATCATTCACTAAAGCCTGATTTTCAGCGGAGAAACACCACTGTAGATGAATTTTGAATTTTCTAGAATGCTCCAAATTTTCCAGCTTGGTTGCGGTTGTTCAAGGTAGAAAACATCATTGAAGTAATCATTGTCCCTCTACGCAACGAATTCGAGCTAATTTCATTTATCAGGATGATAGCGCCTCACCACACCGCACACGAAGGGTTCCAAACATTCTTTGAGAGAACAATATACAGAAAATGAACTGGCCAGGAATCTTACCGGACATGAATCCAATTGAGCACGTATGGGATTTCCCACCTTCAACTTTTCAGGCATTGGGTTCAGCACTTCAGGAAGAATGGAAATATATGCCTGAAAATTTCGTTAATGACATGATTCGTGGGATGTCTAGGCAAATTGGGCATTTGATTGGAAGATGAGGTGGTAATACGGACTATTGAATTTGGATTCAATTGTGGAATAACCCGAATAACCATAATCAATAAAAAATAAATAATCGATAAAGGACCCCGCACTTTTTCTATGGCAAATGGCGTTCCATCAAATTTTCTAAAATTTTGGTATAATGTAGGTAGTACTCGACCTACTGATCAAAAGTGTCCATGGCCCCAAATCGATCCTATGACTAGTTTTTGAGATACAGGGCGTTGTAAGTTGAGAATTACCCACTTTTACTACGCCGGTATCTCGAAACAGAATCGAATGAACTTGAATTTTTCTCAAGAAACATTTCATGACATCCCCGGGGAGCAACCATATAGAGGACCATGACCGAAAATCGTTACGAATACAGGGTTATCCATAGACCATAATTGAATGCATGCCTGATTTTGAAAGTATAAAATATGTCAGTTTCAGAGCGAGAACGTTCACAAAATGAACTATTACACTAGAATGTTGTTGTTACATCGAAAAAGTCTGTAGTACCCAGAATTTATACTGGGTGATCCATTATTATAGAAACTATTCTCAAGGAAGGTTAAGTGGACACCCTGTATTTATGGGTTGATTCAAGGTGTTTGTTTAATTTTTTCAGAACATATCATCATGGACTTCAAAGAATACAGGGTGATTCAGTCATGAAATGAACTTTGAACCTCACGAAAATACCCAAAAACCACCTTTTTTTTTCATCACCCTCTATTTCAAGATCAACTCCGATGAGGTAGGAGTTTTCTTTCACCACTGTACTTGATATAAAACATCAAAACGGCTGATAGTTTTTATCCGCTTCCTATGAACAGATTTGTTTTTATGTTATATGATAATTATTTATTTATGTTATTTTATTCTATTTTTATTCCAGCATAAAAAAAATCTGGTCATAGGAAGTGGATAAAATCTCTTAGCCCTATTGATGTTTTTATATCAAGTACAGTGGTGAAAGAAAACTTCCACTTCATCGGAGTTAATCTTGAAATAGAGGGTGATGAAAAAAAAGGTGGTTTTTGGGTATTTTCGTGAGGTTCAAAGTTCATTTCATGACTGAATCCCTGTATTTTATATGAAGTCCATGATGATATGTTCTGAAAAAATTAAACAAACACCTTGAATCAACCCATAAATACAGGGTGTCCACTTAACCTTCCTTGAGAATAGTTTCTATAATAATGGATCACCCAGTATAAATTCTGGGTACTACAGACTTTTTCGATGTAACAACAACATTCTAGTGTAATAGTTCATTTTGTGAACGTTCTCGCTCTGAAACTGACATATTTTATACTTTCAAAATCAGGCATGCATTCAATTATGGATAACCCTGTATTCATAACGATTTTCGGTCATATTCCTCTATAGGGTTGCTCCCTAGGGATGTCATTAAATATTTCTTGAGAAAAATTGAAGTTCATTCGATTCTGTTCCGAGATACGGGCTTAGTAAAAGTGGGTAATTCTCAACTCCAACGCCCTGTATCTCAAAAACTAGTCATAGGATTGAGTTGGGGCCATGGACACTTTTGATCAGTAGGTCGAGTAATACATTATACCAAAATTTTAGAACATTTGACGGAACGCCATTTGCCATAGAAAAAGTGCAAGGTCCTTTATATTATTTCTCATTATTCGTATTTTGTCTCATCCTGCATAAAGCAAAGAGTACCAAACAAAGATTTTGTGTCAAATATATTGCAGTTGAAATAGAGGAAAATGTTCAAGTCATTTCCAGAACATAGATTGTTTATTTCTTGAGAAATCTAGACTTTTGACGATGTGTGTATATTGGGACGAAATGTGAAGAAAGATCTGTATATTGATGTTAGTCTGGTATCTAATTCGTAATGCTTTATGCATCATTACCGCGAACTGAAGAAAATCTAGATGGCCGACGAGAAAGGCCATGAAACATCGGATCCGAACAATATCAGTAGGAGGTGAATATTCCACCTTTACAACTTTATCTCGCAGTGTAAACAAACGCCTCTTAATTACTATCGATGTTTAACATGCACACCGGCTATTATTAAAACTCGCATTCAAGATATAAGAAATACTGTAAATCACACTACAACCTCACGTATAATTTCAGGCATACATGTTATTGCAATTTTCCGAGATATGCAAAGATTTCTTTTCGTCCCGCTTGTTGATGGCATGCTTTCCGCCTATTTACATCTAATGCTATTTTTATCCTTTGCGAAGGAGTAGGCGAGTGGTAAATAAAATATCTAGAAGGCCCTCACGGCAACCAAACATGAAAAGCGGCCGGATTCTCTGGAAAGGCATATTCTGGATGGACAGATATGCTAAACTTAATTATATAAAATTATAGGTTTTCTGGCTGTTAAAATATCACGTGGAACAATCCTATTGCTTGTTAGTATTATTGCACGCTGAAGACTGGTGAAATATCGCGATTTGTCGACAGATAAAGCCCCCCAGTTCTCGGCGTTACAGAATTGAGTTTTCTGTACTGAAATGGAGAAATTCGTATTACCACGGGATGGAGATCAAGATTTCAGGTTTATGAACGCGAATTCAAAATATTACTACTTTGTTATTGAAAACCCAAATAAACTGCCACAGAAAAGTTAGGGTTAAGTGGACAGATAATGCTCAAACTAATAATTCATACATACACACGCATCGTCAAAAGTCTTTCTCCCCTAGGTTTCTCAAGAAATAAACAATCTATGTTCTGGAAATGAGATTAATATTTTCCTGTATTTCAACTGCAATATAAACTGCTCCACATGAGTTAGGGATATTGACTTGAATTGCAAAAAAAATATAGTTAAAATAAGATTTTTGCGATGAAAAATCAATATGATTTCAAGTTGCAAATTAATTTTAGCCTGTAGGTCTGCAGCGAGTAAAATAACAAAATTTTATTCCCGGAGAATTCAAGCATTTTAAGACTACCCATACAGTGTATGGCCTCCACGGGCATCAATAACAGATTGACATCTTCTTTGCATACTACACACGAGGTTGTTGAACATTTCTTGAGGAATTTGGTTCAGAAGCTCTCTCAGATCATTTCAGTATTCTGGGGTAGGTTGATGATTATCTAATCTTCTTTGGAGCACATCCCATGCATGTTCTATGTAATTCAGATCTGGTGAGTGCGGAGGTATTGGTAAATGTGTAATACCAAGCTCCTCGCGCGCATTCTCAACTATGGCTGCACGGTGCGGTCGAGCGTTATCGTCAAGAAATTGAAAAGTTTCACCAACAGCAGCATGAAAATTTGGCACAACATTGTCAATGAGATGCTCCCTATAGTGTAGAGCGGTCATATTCCCAGGACAAATGTGTAGATCTGTGCGCCCGTTGAAACATCTCCCGGCCCATACCATAACACTACCCCCTCGGAATGGATTGGACATAGAGACGATTACGGGGTATGCGTGGGATTGTCCATACCCTTATTCTTCGAGAATCTGAAAATCGTCCATATCTAGATTCATCAGTGAAAAGGACACTACGCCATTGATCGTTCCAATTGATATGTTGCCTTGCCCATTCCAGTCTTTGACGCTTATGATCACGTGTTAATGGAACTCCTCTTAATGGACGTCTAGAACCTAGATTCACCTCTCTCAAACGTCGTCTGATGGTTTCGATGGAATTCATCTGCATTTTGAAGAGTATTCCGTAGCATTCTTCACGTAGATGTAGGGTTTCTCCTCGTCGAAACGGTGATGAAACGATCCTGAGCAGGTGTTGTTTTTCGTCGCCCACCAAGCCTTGGTCTTTCCAACACGGAACCTGTCTCCCTGAACCTATTCCAAAGTCAAGATATCACACTTTGGCTGACTTGGAGCCTTTCGCTACAACAACCTGAGTTCGGCTACCCTGTAGCATTCCGATAGCCCTATTAGCCTCAGCGTTTGTTGATTTAGGTCTTGGAATTTTCAGAAAACTCGTTTCAAATCGAAACCTTTGATAAACTGACTTCATTTCAAAATAAGAACTTTCATGAAGCATATGCAAAGAGCCAAACTTCAGAAAAAAAGGCGACCAGATTGACGAAATGTCCCATACTGATTTTTATTGGATCGATTCGAGTTGTTATTGAGATTTAAATGATCTTAAAGCGATTTTCTCGAAGATTACATACTTTTAAAAACGATTGAATACGATATCCCTATAGGCTTGTTCGGACTAGGCCAGTATTTTAGTCGAGTGGAGAGTCGATTCGCCCACTGACTTACTCTACCACAGTATCAAAGACTCTTAAACAGTATAAGGTAGTAGGTACATCATCCTGTGACTCTACTCGACTCGATTGCTGGCGTTCGCACACGGGAAATCACAAAATCATTCGCTACTCGACTAATCTACTGATGGCCTAGTCCTAACAAGCCCTAACTCTTGTGGAGCAGTATATTTTATAGAAAATCTTTGTTTGTTACTCTTTGCTTTATGCAGGATGAGACAAAGTAGGAAAATGGGAAAAATCTATATTAATCGATTATTTATTTTTGATTAATTATAGTTACATATTCCAAAACTGAATCCAAATTCATTCGTCCGTATTATCACCTCTTCAATCAATCAACTGTCTAGGCATCCCACGAATCAAGTCATTAATGAAATTTTCAGGCATATCCTTCCATTCTTCCTGCAGGGCTTAACTCAATTCCTGAAAAGTTGAAGGTTTTGGCCATTTGATATTGCACTCTCTAAGTAATTCCATAAGTGTCCAATTGGATTCATGTCCGGTAATTTTCCTGGCCAGTTCATTCATAAATGAAATTATCCCCAAATTCATTGCGCTGAGAAATGATGATTGGTTCAATGATGTTTTTTACGTAGATGGCACCAGTCCTTGTTAATTCAACGACCATATAAGCGGTACGGCTAGCGAACATTATACCTCCAGCTCATTATTGATCTGCCTTGAAAGGGCACAACTTCCCAGGCGAAATTGAGTCGCTCTAGTCCTCCTGTACCTCTCACAATAAACCCGAATACAATCTACATCCGAAGTTTGTCCAAAGAATGTATATCTGATAGACGAATACGTGATTATGAACGAGACGCTTGAAGGCGCGTCTTTCAATAGAATTCAAGCATTGACGTTGACCTTCAAGATTGTCGGATTTCATTTCCTATTTTTCCACCCTAGAGGTGGAATAAGGTCTAAGTCATAAAGGGATTCCAACCTTTTAGCTTTCTTCGAAAGTTTGGCTTGGGTTTTGATGAGTCAGTTACTCAGAACCTGTCATTTTGTAGAGATGCGTTATGAGATTTGTTTAGATTGTAAAAATTAATAACAAGGCATGACCTTAAAAGTATATTCTGCCATTTTCAAGGAAAGGAAAGATAAATTGAATAAAATTAATGAAATTATTTGCTCATCATTCTCGAGCACCTAAAATGGTCATCGAGCAGTGATTCTCCCAAGATTCCTCCACAAACTGTCTCCTCCAAGCCCGGTCCTCCCACGTCTCAAGAACAATGCCAACTTCTCGAATCCTCGGTGTTCAGGGTGGGGCAGGAGGGGTAGCTCCTCATTGAATTCGCAGATGTATTTAGAGTCGTCGCGGCAGGAGGCAGATGTCCAGGGGGTAGCTTGAGGAGGAGAACAGCTCCTCGAATTGAGAGCTGCTCCGGGTAATGTCCTCATTCGGGCACATCGGGTCGATATCTGTGCGAACCCGCCCGCTCAACTGCCGCCCTCTTCATGTGCTACTGTTCTCGCCCGAATATAACTTTTATTTGTCTCCCGTCTCACTCCAGGGGCGTATTGGAGGATCTGGTTCCCGTTTATTTTACGTTTGGAGGACGCCGAATGTCCTATATGGGCGGGAGGAAAAGTCTCGGCTCGATTCGGTGAATCGTATACAGAGTGAGTCAGTTCTCAGTAGACCAACTTCAGAATTCGATTAACCATACAATTCCCCATATTTCGCCCCATAACGAAAATACAGGGTGATAAATTACTTCAATATTTATTCATACGACAAATATTCCCAAGGTGTTCCAAAATCAGAGATACAAACGAAAAGAAGAGATACCTTGCAGAATATTCACAGGGGCGACTGTGATATCCTTGGAATCAATACCGGGTGTACCTAAATTGTAGATAAAATCGATAAGTGGCGATTCCTCGTATAATTTCAAGAAAAAAGTCTTATAAACATGAGACCGCAAACGTTTCGTTTTCGAGATACAGGGTGTTGAAGTTTGAATTATTTCAATTTTTTTCTCACAGTACCTGCATTTCACAAGATATTTAACTAAGCTTGGCGTAGATAATGCAATTTTGAGTTTACCCCATGTGACATGCCAATTTCGATTGCAAATCTTCAGAGCTATATATTTTCTAGAACACTATCCTCTGTTTCACTACAGAACCTTTTTTTTATTCAAAGACTGACCTAGATTGGCACTCGTGAAAGTAAAATAATTCTGGGAGATGTTGTCAATGCAATTATTTACTATTTACCCTTTTTTTACTCTGTGAATGGAGTTAGTTCTTTTAAGGTTCAACTTTGACACATACCTACTCGTATTTAGTAGTAGCACTACATTCTCATACTGGAGTATTTCAAGTTGTGCAAAAAGATGTTAATAATATGTTTTTTGGAGGTTTATTTCTTGACAATTCAACTGTTCGTTTATTAGTTTTCTGCGGGGTTATTCGAGTACTTTTGTTTTTTTTTCTAATAAACTATCACAAAGTAACGGACTATTCTGTCCATAATTTTTCAGTAAAATTTCAGAACTCGATTATTGATTTCCGTACAAGAAAATAGGATAACTGAATCTTCCAACCATGTTTATATACATGAAATATTTCCAGTACTGCCAGAGAAAAAGTTCCGTCAACATTCGCCAGGTCTTTGGAATTATTGAAATCACATAATATTTTCTCAAGTTCATTATTTCCCCAAAGTAAATAAACATTTTGATGAATACGTAATTACTACGACTTTTATGTAGAAAGTACAAAGTTGCTCATTCATCTGACAGAATTACTTCAATATTTATTCATAAGACAAATATTCCCAGGGTGTTCCAAAGTCAGAGATAGAAACAAAAAGGAGAGATTCCTCGCAGAATATTCCCAGGGGCGACTGTAATGTCCTTGGAATCAATACCTGGTGTACCTAAATTGTAGATACAATCGGAAAGGGGAGATTCCTTGCATAATTTCAAGAAAAAAGTCCAATGAACATGGGACCGCAAACGTTGAGACGAGATACAGGGTGTTGAAGTTCTAATTTTTTTTCTCACAGTACCGACATTTCACAAGATATTCGACTAGTTTGGCATAGATTATACAAATTAGAGTTTACCCCATGTGACATGCCAATTTCGATTTCAAATCTACAGAGTTATATTTTTTCTGGAACATTATCCCCTGTACCACATCAGAACTTTTTTTGGAGAGCCACTGTTAGTTGGAAAAATTATAAATGGAAGCCTTGTTGTTATCCTAAACATAATTTTTTTCTGAAGTTTTTCATACCTGCTAATGATTTTGAGAAAAAATACTATAGAAATCCTCAAAAAAATTGTCATAAAAACCGAGTTATTGCGGATCAGGTGGGCCATAACTGATGTCCACCCCTTCCAATCCACCTGTTCTCATAATGAATTCGTTCCGTGAGGTAAGGACACTGGAATATACCCACACGAGGCAGAAAACCAGCAGATTCAGCTCTTCAAGTCAGATCAACCGTAGGTACCATTCCTTCAGTGTTACTTTGAGATATTGTTTCTATCCTGTACATACATTTTTTCTTTAATCTCGTGGTGATAAGAATTGGTACAGCAGTCCTTTCTTCTCTCCAAGAAAACTCTTGTATAATTAACAATTGTTGTGTCGTTTTGTCGCTCCTATGAATCATTCGAGCTAGAAAATGTTTTTTAGATAGGTATAAATTTGACCCTTTTTAAAGTTTAATTTTTTGTTAGTGTTTCAATTCCTACGCTTATGTGGAAGAATATAATAATTTTTGTGATTGAACAAAATTATATAATAAACTTGAAGATTGACAAATGTGGGTGACTCATTATGAAAGAAGAGTAAAAGGTCCTAGGTCCCACAATCTTTACTTTTTGACGACAAGTTTCGAGACTTTTTTTTGTAATTCGAATGTGTATTGACTCCATCTTGATCATTTTGTTTCATGATGAAGACCTTTCTTCATGATATTATATACAGGGTGTCCGGTAAACCTTGTACAATATTGAAACTGGTAATAGACCAGGTCATGACTGTTCAGAATATCAGAATTTCACCTCAGTAAAAATATCACCATTTTCGAGATAATGGGCATTTTCTAAATATCTAGAAAATCACTACCTCACCTCCGTTTTTTGAGTGCTATGTCTACAAATTGAGACTAATTCAAATATCTTTGTTGCTGAAGATTAATGACGAGTGATGCTTTCAGACGTACAAAACAGTTTTTCAGAACTTGATACATTAGACATAGCACTCAAAAACGGAGGTGAGGTAGTGATTTTCTAGATATTTAGAAAATGCCCATTATCTCGAAAATTGTGATATTTGTACTGAGGTGAAATTCTGATATTCTGAACAGTCATGACCTGGTCTATCACCAGTTTCAATAGTGTACAAGGTTTACCGGACACCCTGTAGTTATTTGTGTTTTCTTAGCTTGTAGTAAGTGTAATCGATTTTATAATTTATGACCTCTACACCTAATTTGGAATTATTTTGTGTAGCTTTAGAAGACTTGAGAATGAGACTAATTTAAAGTCTCGAAACTAGTCGTCAAAAAATAAAGATTGAGGGACCTAAGGACCTTTTTCTCTTCTTTCAAAATTATATAAGGTTGAAGTTCCATTTTTATAAATTGTTATTTATGCAGTTATTTCTCTATCATTGTGTTAGGGCTTGATATTTATGTGTTAGAGATATAATTGAATTTTTTCTGACAGTATGATGGGATTTATTTCTTCGAGGTCCCATGAATTGTTATGTTATATTTTTACGGTAAATTTATCCTTCTTTTATCTGGTATGGCACCAAGCGTTATTATCAATTTATCCAATTTCCCAGATTCTATTATCAAGATTGAAAATGCACCTTTCTGGCCTGCCTGGAAGGCCAGTATTTGCCGGGAATAGGACAAATTGGAATGCAATCCGGGTAAAGCACCCACCCACGCAAAGAGACCCGGGCAATGACAATAACAGAAATTCGTGGGATTCGCGGATTCGGCCGACCAATCGGAACAGTCGGCAAAGCTCGAGTTTCTCGGAATGTGGATCTTATTGCCAACGGGAGCAGGATTGGACGCTCGCGTCGCGACGCCTGCCTCCATTGGACGCCTCGCTCTCTTTTTTCTACGATTGTGTGATTCTACAATTGTTATTTCTGCGCAGAAATGCACACAAATGCGGAGAACTCCCGAATACTGGCATTGCTTGCGATCGATTTTTACTTCCTCTTTCGCTCCGTCTGGATTTCCCACAGTTTTATTCCAGGATTGGATCGGCTATTCGAGAGCTGCTCCGGGAACCCGAATTTCAACCGCCCCCCTAAGCCTTATTCGACAATAGTAGTAGTCTTATTATCCAAAATGAATCTACCTATCAGAAATAACGTATTTAATTGATCCCTTTGGAGAGTGTCAGATGTAAGCGAAATAATAGAACAGTTTCAATTTCCAATCTCCGATGGGTAGTGTACATCACAAATTGGCACCCAATACAGAAGTGAATATTTTTACAAATTATTCATAATTTTTACAATTTTTTTAAGAACGGCCCTGCATTCACAAAATTCAAGTCTCTGAATCTCTGCCATTTTGGTCGAACTATCGAAACTTTCAAAGCCTATTCCCAAATTCCTTCTAATTCTTCAAAACACCGACACAAAACTAAACACCCTCTATCTAAGCTAAAAGTTGCGACACATTGAAAAAATGTGTATATGGTCGATAGATGTATTTATAAGTGATTATTAAACTCTTTTCATTTTTAGTGAGGAAGTTTCCGTAGCAACGATCGTTTCATCCCGAAAAAATTTTCAAGTCGGCAAAACCAACATGTTGGTTTTGCAGCGACAAAATTTTTGACGTTTCTCGAATACATAGATAGCTTCGGAAATAAATATCATAGAGAAAACAAACAACGTTTAGTGGTTTAGTTAATCTATGATTAATTCTAATTTGCCAAATATCGCAATACGCGTCAAATGTGAACATATTACCGTATTTTCTCGTGGAATAGTCATTCCGAATACCACTCGAGATGAAATTTAAGCAGATAAAATTTCTCTCTTGTACCATTCAAGTTTGTTGCTTTTCGGAAATTTCGCTCATGACATTTTCTCCAAAATCACGAGCCGTCAGGCGAGTTTGATTTTGATGCCAATGTCAATCGTGTAATTTCCGAGCAACAAACTTTCATATTTCAATCGAGAAATTTTGCCGGCTAAATTCCATCTATAGTGATATTACATATGAAAAAATTCCATTTATCTATGATATGAAGAAGTATTTTAAAAATATTCGAGAAAATGGAAAAAAACGCAAAAAGTGCGATTTTAGAGTCGATCAAACTTTTTTCACATGTATCCTAGCTCTGATGTGAAAAGCTCAAAGGCATGGTATTAATTTTCTCCACAACTTTTCCATTTCTTTATGGAGATTGATCAAACGTTCGACATTTCTCCTACAAAATCACTCTAATTCCAGAGATCTTATGGCGCGAACAACAACGAACTCCGAACTTGAGTGTGGATCGTGACTTTATTAGCTTCCAAAATGAATTTAGCATGTAGCAATGAAAAATTCGAGAAGAAACCGTCTTGAAAAGTTTCTTCATTTTCGCCATGTTCTGAGAAGTAATTTAATTTCTAGTTTGTGATCTGACCAGTTTCCTTTCTATTAAAAGTTGAAAGCTTTTATTTAACTTGCAATGTATGTATTTATATGTATTGTATGAGAACTACAACAGGAACACTAACTCCACTTGTGAAATTGATAAACAGGATTCTTAAGGGTTTTTGTGGATGAAATAAAGGGCCAAATTTACACGTTCAATCCTTTTATTCTTCGTCGACGTTTCGGCTCAATTTTGAGCCTTCTTCAGGACTCTAAAAACATTGTTATATTGCAAATGACTATAGTAACAATATTTATATGTATGTATGTTTGTTCGGGTGGAATCTTGCTACTCAATTTTGTATACACCTTTAATTTGGGTGACAATACACGATGAGCTGTTTGACGTCATTCTTTATCCAATATGGCGGACCATCCAAGATGGCGGAATAGTTAGGTACTTGTGATGCATTTCTACAACAGGGGTATCAAATGAAAGAGCGTGTTGAGAGTAGCTCGAAAAATAATGTGATGTCATTCTTAATCCAATTTGGCGGAACATCCAAGATGGCGAAATAGTTATTTTTTATACACTTCTATAATATGGGTATCAAATGAAAGGGCTTGTTGAGAGTAACTCGAAAAATAATGTTGACGTCATTCTAAATCCAATATGGCGGAATAATTATTTTTTATGCCCTCCTGCAATACATATGGGTATCAAACGAAAGGGCTTGCCGAAAAATAACTCAGAAACGTAGCCAGGATATGGTCCTGTAGTCCTGGTCGTGGTGAAAAATACCATTTTTCTTTGAATGTCAAAATAATCTCCTCTTATTGGAAAACCCTTTATATTCTATTCGTATTCTTATATTAACTTGAAAGATAATAATCAAATTTGATAATTCCCTCGATAAGGAAATCTATTTCGGTTATATCGGCATATTTCGTTGTCGTTTAGAAGTTATTATTATTCGCGAAGGTGTAAAGGGAAGGGGGGTGCTCGGTGTAATACTGCGGGAGGAAGTAATATAGCACGGGAGAGAACTTGGAGGTAGAAGGAGGAAGGGGCACAGGCTACGACATGAACCAGACTCAAAGTGGAATATCAATAATGTGACCGTGCGATTGCCAAGTCCCAACATGGCCGCCCTCCCCCCACCCCCGCTTCCTCCATCTCGGCGACGCTCTCCTCAGCTTATTCTCTGGAAATCGCATAAGATTCCCAGGATCTGGCGGGATTTCCAGCGCCTGAAACGAGCGCGACCCGACGGATTAATACGTTTTCGGGACCGTTTTATTTGCAGGACGAGTCGATAACACACCGCGGTTTTCATATTTGATGCCGTCGTGACCCGTGGAAGCTTGGGATTCCGGAGGAATTGGTAATGTGGGAGGATCTGGGCATGATCACCTGTTCAGGAAAGGACACATTTCCAGAAATTCTGGAAGATTATTATTATAATTATGAAGGCTTTTACGGTAGGATTCCGCTCAAACAACAGCGGCCCCTTCCAAACATCAGGGAAGCACCAGTATATTCATAAAAGCTTTCATAAAAAAAAAATTTTAAAGATAAGCTTTTATAATAACAACACTGAATTCCTCAATTTTGAAGAATCGTAATTTCCGACCCAGAAAACCCCCAGATACCAATTTTGAATGGAATCGGATCCTAATTACAAAACTCGTATTGTAGCCGCCATCTTGAATTTTCCAAAAATCATCATTGTCGAACCCCCAAAACCCCTTAGATACTAATTCTGAATGCAATCGGATCATAATTACTCATCCGCCATTTTGGAGCCGCCATTTTGTTTTTTCTATAACAAATATGTACACCTGCCAAATTTCAAATCAATCGGACGATCAGAAATGTTTCTTTCATATTCAACTTGCAAGATTTGATTACAGATAGACAGATAGAGAGAAAAACGGGACAGGTGAAACTAAATAAAAGCTTGTAATGATGAAGATTGAATCTAATCAGAGGGGTATACTCAGATGTGTTTAACTGACTATTCCACTCTTTCCATTTTTAGTGAGGAAGTTTCCGTAGCAACGATCGTTTCATCTCGATAAAACTTTCAAACCGGCAAAACCAACAAGTTGGTTTTCCAGCGATAAAATTTTTGACGTTTCTCCAATTCATAGATAGCTGCGGAAATGAATATCATAGAGAAAACAAACAACGTTTAGTTAATCTATGAATTCTTAGGACCACTTGCACCGTATTGGTTCTAATCGTTAGTTACTTAAGTTAGTTAAGCGTCGATTAATTTATTTAATCCAGGAATCAATATTTGGCTTGCACCAAGGCTGAATGTCACTAAATTAAAGTTAATCCACAAATCTAGTTATTTTTACGTAAATTGGTACCTAACTTCACGTTATTTATTTTATCCCTTTTTATGCTTTGACAGTTTCTTTGTTTAGACACTTTTTGATATCGATCATTTCGCAAATTGAAAGAGTTTGTCATAACGAATTTCTTTGGTAAAAACCGATGCAACATTCATTGCACAAGTTGACATCTTTCTTTGGAATATTCTACTTCAAATGAAAATATACCTGATGGTTAGAAACCACTTCATATTTGGATGTAAAATATGATAAACTAATGGATTCTTGTATGGAAATAACTGAGGCAAATAGAGAAGAAACCAGTTTAGTATAGTATAGAATGATCGAAAAGCATGAACAAACCTGATTTTCGATAATAGGGAAACATCTTCAAGAAAATATGTGATTTGAATTTTTTTCAATAAACATGCATCTTGGAATTTTGTTAATATTTATTCACTTTTATTTCAACACATAGGTGATGACATTGGTGCCGATTGAATGATATCATTTGTCACTGTAAATTGAAGAATAATTCTGCATAGGTATCAGAAGAACTGAACCTCCAATTTTATTAGACATGTATGAATTTGTTCAGTTCATATTTTACCTCGACCGTTAATATTTGTTAAAATTGTAAATTTAAGTTGAAGATGTTTCTCTATGTTCTATAAGTAGAATTTATTTTAGATTTTGAAGAGTGCATGTGTCAAAGTTAGTCAAAAAAAAAAGAATTTCAATAAAGTCACATTTTTGAACAGGAGCTTTAATTTAACAAATTTAGAAGA
Source organism: Adalia decempunctata (assembly GCA_951802165.1). Lineage (NCBI taxonomy): Eukaryota > Metazoa > Arthropoda > Insecta > Coleoptera > Coccinellidae > Adalia > Adalia decempunctata. The sequence continues at coordinate 31,007,956 of OX637699.1, forward strand.
ATTCAATAGCTTTATTTTACCAAATTAGAAGAATTCAATAGGTTATGGGCCCAGCACGCTTCCACTGCGTTAAGTACTCTGGTGGAGCGATTTCCTGGATGAGTCAACGACAAGCAGTAGTCGCCACCTCAACAACTGAAGCAGAGATCATAGCAGCTAACGAGGGAGCAAAAGAGGCGATCTGGCTGAGTCGACTCTTCAGAGCGATCACGAAACTGGAAGAAGTTCCGATCATTCAAGTGGACAATTAGGCAGTAGTGAGACAGGAGCTTTAATTTAACAAATTTAGAAGAATTCAATAGCTTTATTTTACCAAATTTAGAAGAATTCAATAGGTTATGGGCCCAGAATTCGCAGTTTAATTGGTAAAAAGACTGTTCAAGATTATTTTGAGTGTGGAGTGACGCCGTCTTAGCATCATGGAGTTGGCAAAACATATAAAATCCTTGGCTGGTGAGACAGATTGGCCAATTTGGAAGCATAAATTACGTGATATGTTGGATTATCATGAAGGAGCCTTAGATGTGATCGATGGAAAATTGTTGAAACCAGAACCCTTAGGAAATGAAGCTTCAGAGAGCGAAATCAAGAAGTACAGACAGGCCAGTGAATTATTTCGTAAGGCAAATAGCTACGCAAAGTCAATGATTTCGAGTTCAGTGACTGATGCAGTTTATCAGAAAATAATGGATAAGCAAACAGCGTATGAGGCATGGGAAGCATTAAAGTTGAATTTCGAAGCATCGTCTAGAGATCAGCTTTTCAAAATATGCACAGATTTTTTCGCATTCAGTTGGGTTATTGGAGAAGATGTCTCAACACACATTGCAAAATTAAGAAATTTATGGAATGAACTTAACAACGGTTTGAAATCAAAGAATGAAAATATCTTACCAGATTTAATTCTTGTGTGTAAGGTTTTGAAGATCTTGCCTAACGAATTCGAGAACTTCAAGTCAAGTTGGATGTTGTTGTCGAAAAATGAAGAGAAAACATTCGATGAGTTAGTAACTCAATTGTGCATGTTTGAAAGAAATTTCAGAAAGGTCACAGATAGTGCAACTGGAGAAGCATTGTTTGCTAAAACCGATAAAACAAAGAAGTTTCAAGGGTCCAAGAAGTCGAAAGCAAATGATACATGCAACTACTGCAAAAAGAAAGGACATTGGGTAAATACATGTAGAAAGTGGATTGCTGATGGAAGACCATCGCGCAATAGGGACTCTCCTCAGAGCAATGCCATAGATACCAATGTAGCCCTGTATGCTAGCAGTGAAGATATTCTTCAAGATGAGGCCAGTACATCAGTATGGTGGATTGACAATGGAGCCACAAAGCATGTGACGAATTGTCCAGACCAGTTCGTAGATTTTCAAGAGTTTCGAAGCCCATGCGTCATTAAGGCTGCTGGAAAGGAAACTCTTAAGGCAATTGGGAAAGGAACTATAGAGATGTCATCCTTTACGGAAAATTGTACCCTAAAGATGACTCTGAATGATGTATGGTATGTTCCAGAAATATCTAAAAATTTGTTTTCTGTATTAGCTGCTCAAGACAGAAACAAAAATAGCAGATTCTACTCGACTTCAACTCAGTGTTGGCTGGAGGTTGATGGAAAGATGGTTCTACATGGACATCGTGAAAAGAGTGTAACTTCATATAAAGCAGCAATCGAACCGATAATTCCTGAGAAAATGGAGAGAGTTCACATGGTCGAAGCAGAAAATTCCACACTTCAGCTCTATCACGAGAGGTGGGGACACCAAGACAAGCGACACGTAAGAGAGGTTCTCAAGAGAGAGTTGGGTATTACTGTTAAGCTGGTAAGAGACTTTTGTGAACCTTGTATCTTCGGCAAAGCACATCGTTTACCATTCGGCACTAGACTGAAAGCAACGAAACCTGGGGAACTGTTTTCTGCTGATGTTGTAGGTCCATTTTGCGAATCTTTCAGCAAAAAACGGTTCTTAGTTGTATTCAAGGATAGCTACACTAAGTTTCGTTATGGCTTTGTCATTAAACAGAAATCAGATGTTAAGATTGTTCTGAAACAGTTTTTAGCTCATGCAAAAACACTTGGACACAAAATTCTAGAGCTGCTCAGAGACAATGGAGGAGAATTCGACTGTGACGAGGTCAAGAGGATTCTAGCTGAGAACGGAACCATGCAGAGATTGACAGCACCATATACACCAGAACAAAATGGAGGCAGTGAACGCGAAAACCGAACAATCGTTGAAATGGCAAGGACTTTCAAGTACTCGAACTGTGAAGTAGAATTTCCAGATTCTATATGGGCAGAGCTAGTGATGTCGGCTATTTACATTCTGAATAGAACAGGAAAATCTTCAGAAGATGGATTCACCCCTTTCGAGCTATGGTTCAAGAAGAAACCAAGAATAAAACATCTGCGTGTAATTGGTTCATCCTGCTACGTTCACATACCCGCTGAAAAAAGGAAGAAGATGGACAAAAAGGCAGAAAAAGGATTTCTTGTAGGATATGACGGAGATGAGCGTTATAGAGTCTACATTCCAAGCAGCAACAAGGTGGTTTTATCCAGAGATGTTCAGTTCCAAGAGAGAATCAGAGAATGTGAAGAACTAGTCAAACTACCGTTGGAAGACGTAGAATATAAAAATCAGGACCAGACTGAAGAGACTGAAACTTATAAGGAAGTATATTCTGAAGAAGAAGACGATGATGGAATGCAATCCAAGGAAGAAGATTATGATGATCAACCTGAAGAAGAGTTGAAAACGTCAGAAAGAAACTTGAGGGATAGGTCAAAATTGAGAAAACCCGGACATTTTGAGGATTACACAATGATGGTAGAGGAGTTCGCAAACCAAGTAACAGGTAATCCTGAGACCTATGAAGATGCCTTACGTAGCGACGATTCAGCCGAGTGGAAGAAAGCCATGGATCGTGAAATGTCCTCCCTGAAAGAGAATCAGACATGGATTTTAACAGAACTACCACCAGGTGCGAAGGCCATTCCATGCAAGTGGGTATTCCGACTAAAGAAAAATCCTGACGGCAGTATAAACAAGTACAAAGGTAGATTAGTCGTCAAAGGGTTCAGCCAACGGCATGGAATTGACTATAGCGAAACTTTCAGTCCTGTAGCAAAGATGAGTACAATCCGTTCAATTCTCAGCATTGCAGCTAGTGAGAAGATGCATTTGAAACAATTTGATGTATCAACAGCATTTCTTTATGGAGAGCTAGAAGAAACAGTATATATGAGACAACCACAAGGGTACGAGGATGGAACCAGCAGAGTATGCAAATTGAAGAAAAGTCTCTACGCCGGTCTCAAGCAAGCACCTAGATGTTGGAATAAACGTCTTGGAGTTTTTCTAGAAAGACATGGATTCAAGGTCAGTGATGCCGACCCATGTTTATATATTAGAGAAAGAGATGGGAGAAAGCTCATCCTCGTGATTTATGTGGACGATGGTATTCTAGCTTCAACAGACTCACGAGATTTGGACATTTTCATTGGAGAGTTAGAATCGGAGTTTAAAATTATTTCAAAGAATGCTGATTATTTCCTAGGCCTTGAAATTGAACAAACAGAGAAGTTCATTAAAATAACACAGAAAGCCTATGCAAAGAATATTTTAGAACGTTTCAATTTTTCAGGGTGTAAGCCAGTTACAACTCCAATACTCAAGAACACAGAATCTTTCGTTTCAGGGAAAGCTGAGAAAGAAATAAAATTTCCCTACCGACAAGCAGTTGGAGCCCTGATGTATCTGATGCTTGGAACAAGACCAGATTTGGCGTACAGTGTCGGGTTTATTTCGAGAACACTTGAAAATCCAACTCAAGAAGATGTAACCCGAGTCAAGAGAGTTTTTCGATACATCGCAGGGACATTAGATCTGGGGATAGTCTACCAGAGCAATCCAGAAAAACGTTCTTTAGATGTTTACAGCGATGCAGATTTTGGAGGGTGCAGAACAACGGGTCGCTCAACCTCCGGAGTCCTCGTTAAGTACTCTGGTGGAGCGATTTCCTGGATGAGTCAACGACAAGCAGTAGTCGCCACCTCAACAACTGAAGCAGAGATCATAGCAGCTAACGAGGGAGCAAAAGAGGCGATCTGGCTGAGTCGACTCTTCAGAGCGATCACGAAACTGGAAGAAGTTCCGATCATTCAAGTGGACAATTCGGCAGTAGTGAGACTCGCTCAGAATCCAGAGTTTCACCGTAGAACCAAACATATTTCCATTAAACACTTTTTTATCAAAGAAAAAGTGACAGAGGGAAAATTGGTTATCCAACAGATCTCTACAGAACATCAAGTAGCAGACATCATGACGAAGCCGTTGCAAAAGGCACGTTTGAAGCTTCTATGTGAGAAGATGGGACTTATGTGAGACAGGACAATGGACAACATTTAGGATGTCACATTATTTACCTCTTTATCTCACATTTATCTCTTTTATTCAACTTCATTTACAAGGGAAAGTGTTAAAATTGTAAATTTAAGTTGAAGATGTTTCTCTATGTTCTATAAGTAGAATTTATTTTAGATTTTGAAGAGTGCATGTGTCAAAGTTAGTCAAAAAAAAAAGAATTTCAATAAAGTCACATTTTTGAACAGGAGCTTTAATTTAACAAATTTAGAAGAATTCAATAGCTTTATTTTACCAAATTAGAAGAATTCAATAATATTCAGTTCAATTATTCATTCTTGTGTGTGCTTTTCCTTCCACACCAATTTAATCTTTCATATCTGCGCCTAGGAAAACCAAAATCCATAATTTCTACTTCAACCATTATTCTTTTCAATTTGATTTATAATTAAACATCATTTTTGAAACAAGCCTGACATTTGTCATCCATGAATGTAACCTACAATTCAAAGTTTATCGTTAAACTTCCATTTAATCCTCTCAATTTGGAGGATTATCTTTAAGCGTTAGTTAAGGTTGTTAAACTAGGATTACGACACGGTGCAAGAGAATCATAGACACTAATCGAGGTTTTGGATTTAATCTACAGTTTTGTCATACGGTGCAAGCGGCCCTTATTTGCCAAATAGCGCAATCCGTGTCAAATGTGACCATATTACTTAATGTTAGAAATTTTCTCGGGAAAAAGTCATGCCGAATACCACTCGAGATGAAATTTAAGCAGGTAAAATTTCTCTCTTTTACTATTCAAGTTGGTTGCTTTTCGGAAATTTCGCTCATGACATTTTTTCCAAAATCACTCGCCTGACGGCTCGTGATTTTGATATGCAAATGTCAATCGTGTAATTTCCGAGCAACAAACTTTCATATTACAATCGAGAAATTTTGCCGGCCAAATTCCATCTCTAGTGGTATTACATTTGAAAAAAATATTCGTTCCATGCACACTGATCCCCGCGGAACTCTACTCGAAGCGTTTTATTTTCTGAAGAATATCAAACCACAACAGGAGAATTCTTTTGCCCTGGCAAATAACCACAGCCGCCTTACATAATTTTAGTGCCTTGGTATTGACAAAATATAAAAAAGCATACTCGAATCAAATTGCAATAAACTATGAAGTGCCGATATCGAAAGAAAGCTTCCTCGATGATAGAACGGAACCGCTGGAACAACGAAGCAACATCAATCTCTTCGCCTCTATTTGGATTTTTTACGAGACGTGACATAAATACCAGCGATAAATCAATGCGGAAAAGCTGTCACTGTTCTCCAGCCACGTTCCATCCGCTATTGCGGCTTTCATTTTCTAATATTCTGAATTTGCTATTATATTGCTCTAGACATCTGCGAATAGCTACTAAAGTCGGAATTACACTTTCGGCTCTAGCTCACACGAGAGTGTTATTTGGGCTTAACAGTTAACGCTCACAACTAGAAACTCTATATCATGATAATGACGGTGTAAATAAGCTAACTCGCCTTCCTTGGTTGCTTTATTTATTTTACAAGTAATGAAAACACGAAATGAGAAGGTAACCTATACATTTTTTTATCCTGTTCTACTCTGCTCCGCTCCGCTGTGTGCACCGCTCTATCCTCTGCTCTGTTCTGTACTCTGTTCCGTGATCTGCTCTGTGCTCTGCTCTGCTCTGTGCTCAGCTCTGTGCTCTGCTCTGTGCCCTGCACTGTGCTCAGTTCTGTGCTCTGCTCTGCTCTGCTCTGCTCTGCTCTGCTCTGCTCTGCTCTGCTCTGCTCTGCTCTGCTCTGCTCTGCTCTGCTCTGCTCTGCTCTGCTCTGCTCTGCTCTGCTCTGCTCTGCTCTGCTCTGCTCTGCTCTGCTCTGCTCTGCTCTGCTCAGTGCTCTGCTAAGTGCTCTGCTCTGTGCTCTGCACTGGGATCGCTCAGATTTTTGGATCCGCCAATAAGTTCTGTGACTCTACTCTTATATTACTGTTCTGTGACTCTACCATGAGAATTAGCGCCACGACCTTGAAATAACGTGGATGATTTCAGAACTAGATCACTGATATCGCGCGCAAAGTGCTGATTCACAAAGTTGGGTCGCGATTTTTCAGGTACGAGATGATGCAACAGGGTTTCTCTGCATCTATAATTAGACTTGCCGTTTCTGATTGGTATTCTCAAAATTTGATACACCTTTCGCCATCTTTCCGTTAAAATTGAAACTAAATAACTTTGTTCCTTTCGGATAAGTGGATTCCCTGCTGAATTACTGTTGTCTTTTCAGTCTAGAATCTAGATTCTGGGACTCTCTACTTCTAGTAACGTTTCTAGATGGCGTAAGACGTAAGAGTGAAGCTCCTTCACAATAAAAAGTCATGCTTTTGGTTATCTAGGAAATTAATATTATCTATCCGTCCATATGTACATAATAAATACGGATCTCTCTCTCTCCTCAAATTGAGTATCGGTGGGTTGTTGGCAGTTTGATACTTGACATATGAAATGCAGCGGTGTCAAAATTATATTTCATGGATTGAGTTCACAGATCATAACGGATACGTGGAGACCCTGCTTAAGCTATTCAGACTTCAGCATGTCGTGTGTCAAAAATTAAAATAAAATGCTTTTTTATTTTCGTTAGAGGAGCTTCTTTGATTTTTGTCAACAAAATTTAAGGATTTTGAATTTAATGAAGAAGCACTGCCCCCTTATAGATAAGGATTTTTTGAAAGAGTCTATATATATTAAACAATTACAGATCTTCCTCTTGAATAGAGGTTGGTGTGGATTGACGGGCAAAAAACTGTATCAAATGAGAAAATAATTTGAAAAAAATGCCTTATTCCGTTAACATATCAGTCGAAGCACCTATTGAAAACCAAATCCAAGAAATCACTTACGATGGCACGGAAATATACCAACCGTGAGTTTAGTTTCATTCCTCTTTTCGAAATCTCAACCATTCTCTTTCTAGCCCCCTTACGTTATCGGAAAATTTGGCAAAATATGCCCAAAAAATTGATTTCAGTAAGACGAGTGAGATTGAAGTAAAAAAGGAGAGTGTTGAATCATTAGAAGAAGCTAAGTCAGATTCTGACAGTAAAGATGCCTTTCAATCAAACCTATGGCCTTGGGATACTGTTCGTAATAAACTAAGAAGTGCTTTAACTGAAGTTTGTGTCCTTGCCGACGTTTTAGCAATTGCTAAAGATAAAAGATACATGGTTCTTGACCCTGTTCAACAAGAACCGTTAGATACGAAGTCTATGGCCCAGATTTATGCTAGAAAGAAGGCCCTTGCAGGTGCTGCTAATGTTCTACTCACTGGTGCAGAAAGACTTAAAACATCCCAAACTGAAGCAGCGAGAAATAGAAGCACACCAGATTTTCATATTGAACTGTTAAAATTGAGGCAGAATTGGAGGTTGAAAAAGGTATCAAACACAATTATAGGGGATCTCAGCTATAGGACAGCAGGTTCTAAGTATATTCAAACTGGTACATTTGAGGTAACGAAAGCTGAAGAAGACGATAAACCAGCGACTCCCCCAAGTAGTCCTGGTCCTGCAGTACCAAAACCGAACTCTGCTCTCAGGGTATCAATACCATCAGAGTTGCAGGGTATCGCTTATATTGAAGTAATATGCCAGAAAGGTAATGTTACGATGAATGTTTTATTTGGATTTCTCGATTGGTATTTTCAATCCACATTTTAGATCAAGAAAACCTGTGCAGTGCAAACATTAATTTACTCGGCTCTGGGCCCCCTTCCTCTCACCCAGACATGCATTGGCAACAGAAATTAGAGGCGGCCCAAAATGTTCTTTTCTGTAAAGAACTGTTCAATCAATTAGCAAAAGAAGCAGTTCAACTGCAGGCCCCCATTCCTCACATGGTTGTTGGAAACCAGATAATGGCTACCGTTTTGCCAGGTATCCAATTAATTATAGGTTTATGTCATTCAACGTCTGGAGAGAGAAAACAAACTAGTTCTAGTAAGATAGAACACGACCATGTCTTGGAACACTCCTTGCATCAATTATTACGAGAAGTTCATCATAAAAATACTCATCACCCCTTTCCTCATCCCGCAACGGGACCTTTGGGTCCCTCTAAGAAGAGAATGTGTGCAGGTAAGCCGTTATTCGAGCTACAATACAAAAGTTTATGTGATCGTCAAAATGAACATGGACCACTTTTTTTTCAAATGTATTCATATTTAGGTCCAATGGCTTCTGATCGGTATGAGCTGCTAGAAATGACAAAAACGGAAACCCTCCTGGAGCAAATTATCAAGCAGGCTCAACATTACTTCCTCCGATTGCGTACTGAGTATGTTTTGGACACAATAGCGAAGGAAGTCAAAGATCCACTGATCAGTTCTCACTGGAATACTTTGAACAGTCCAACTCAATCGTGTGTCAAGATCACGATCTCCACGCACGGCTATGACGCTCTTTGCAGGACGCCACTGTTCATTCATGTCGGGGAGAAAACTTTAAAGTGCATTTGTAGGGACGGAAAAGTGATGCACATGAGTTACGAGCCTCAGGAACTCAGGGACCTTATTTTTTGCCATATGAATCTGCATCAGATTTTGGGAGTTCAATCGTTGGCTAGAACGATGGGTTGGCAATCTCTTGCCAATTCTAACCATTTAGGTTCGTATTCTGCAGTTTCAGTATTTCTCTCAATCGATTTCAATATTTTTCGCATTCAATTAAACCTTTTTCACTGTCCATCAACTGAAGACTCTCCAGAACATAATTATTTGATATCAGGAAATATTCTTTTGAACAAATACCCAGTTTAGCATTTCATAATTTGCAGGCACAGGTTCTGTGGAACCCTTAGGAAATGCAAGTTCCTGTCTTTTGGCTTCTCCTACAGGAGACAGGATAATCGCTGTAAGATGTGAGCCTCAATCTGGTGTTCAAGTCTCAGTTGCTCATTCTCCTCGAACAGACTTTTTCCCGAGTCGTTTAGTGACTGAAAACAAGTGGGAACATCTTGAGGGTCAGTTCAGGGATGTAAGATTGGAGAAAATGGAAGGAAGAAACTTTCTGCATAAGATGGAATTGCTTATGGCCAGCTCAACCAGCAGTTCTTAGGCTAAGGAATATTTTAAGAATGTTGGATAGGTTTTATAATGTGTATTTATTTGTTCCGAAATATGAAAATAAACTTTTGTTATAAAGAATGTTTGTTATTTTGAATAGACCCTGGAATTTTATTCACTTGGCCTACAAAAGTGAATGACTTCAGTTGGTTATGCTGAAACTATTAACGATACATAAAAGTTCCCAAATTCTTGAGGAAATGAGAAAGCCAGTTCCTAAAACCATCAAGTAGGAATAGTTTAGTACTTTAAACAACAATTTGTTTTTGAATACGCACCTGTGCTTGTATGCAACTGGGTACATGAAAGAGTTGAAATTTAATTTATAAATACAGGAAAAATTGAATTAGAGTTTCAGACAAATTTTCCATCTTGTCAGAAAACATAGATAATTCAAACACCGTTATTTGTGTTACAGCGAAAGGGAACAGGATTTCAAAATAAATAGAATATAATTTGGATAATATAATGATGGATTACGAAATACGAAAATAAAAAGCTTTTTGCTTTTGATTTAATTTGACGGAATATTCACATTCTGCTATCGATTTTCTTCGAATAATTTCAAATCATATTGACTTTTCTTAACCGGAAACACACCTAAGTCAGCCATGTTGCCTGATGGTGCTGTTAATCGTGGAATGAATGAAGGATTTTGCATATATTGAAAATATTATGGACGGAAATACACGGTAAATGAATGAATTCTTCTGGAAAATATGCCGGAAATAACAGTGTTCCCGCATATCATTCAAATAAAATAGAGAAAAAGCTAAAAAAACAATTAATTTATGTTTCTGCATGCGGGTGTGGCAACAGTGTCGAGCTAAAATTTTAGGGGGGAAAAATGCTCGCGTTCTATTGGTTAATATCTAGCAAAGCTCGAATTCCCTCTTTCCTCGTTTGCCGGCGTCATTCTGCCATTCTCAAGTTGTTGTTTGACCATCAAGTAAGCGTTGCTACAGAAATTGTCATATTCTACGTTTGATCAACGATCTTCGCTTCGAAATTTGGTAACTACCTGTAAAAACTAGTTCTTCGTCTACGAATCTTCGTTTTAGACTTGTTATATTATACATGTATTCTTATAATCATCGATTTGGCTGCGAATACTGTACCAACGTCCTAAAGTGACGCCCTTCCGACATTTTGTTTTCGAATCGAGATCAATATATTGCAAGGGACACAGTGCGTCGAACTTTCTCCAACCTACAAAATAGCAAAGAAATCATTACTTCGATTTAGTTAAGTACATTCCATCATGCATCAACAATCTTCAAAGCTTTGCACAATCTCCGAATCAGACCTTAATTTCAAACAACGCACAAAAATACGTATTCGCCCAAACGATTGACTAAACTTTTATTTCTACGAAATTCTACGTTCCACAGAATAATGGGTGACCGTGACCGAAAGGAATCCACGGCACGTGTCTACGTAGGAGGTCTCAACGAAACAATCAAGAAAGAAGATCTGGAAACCGAATTCGAAAAATATGGAAAACTCAACTCTGTCTGGGTTGCCTTCAACCCCCCTGGTTTTGCTTTCATTGAATTCGACGAAATGACAGATGCCGAATCAGCCTGTGATGGCTTGAATGGCACAGACATGTTCGGTTCAAAATTGATAGTAGAAATTGCAAGAGGCAGAAGACGAGGGGGTTTTAGAGGAGGAAGAGGTGGTGGTGGCTTCCGAGGAGGAAGTGGAGGTGGTGGTGGAGGAGGATTCAGAGGAGGAAGGCCTTCTTTCGACAGGTACGGTGGACCCCCAAGAAGAAATAGTGGAGGTCCAGGTGATAGATTTGGTGGAAGAGACCAAGGTAGAAGAAGTGATGGCTTCCGGGGCAGATCTGATGGTGGTTACGGAGGAGGCAGAGGAGGAGGTGGTGGTGGTGGTCCACGAAGATTCGATGATAATTCAAGGTTCCGTTCAAGATCCCCTGCTGGAGGTGGTGGTCCAAGGCGTTAAATCTAGGTATTACATTAAGAACCCACAAATCTGTTTTTTAATTTGAATTCGCTATTATGCTCATATTAGTGATAAGTTTATTTAATAAGACTCCTCATTTTTGTCGAGACTGTTATTAAATGATGATTTTTATATTTTGATCATGATTGTGTGATTTCAAATTGAAATTAATAAAATAATATTAAGGAGACATATTTATTTCGATGAGCATTTTATGAATGCTCGTTATTTTGTATGTTTTGACTGTAATAAATTAGTGTAAAATACGTACATGGTGATTTACTTCCATCCCTAGCAAACCCCTGGTTGCAAATTTTCCTTAGTTGATTTCTCAATGGGCAATATAGAAAAAAGTATTGCCACAAGGGCAAAGAACACAATTATCTGAAGTCAATTTTTGTTTATTATTCGTTCTACCCATTCAGAATGATAAATCAATTCATTCTAAGAAAAGAATTATAGCTCATTTCAAATTTAGCCTTCAATTACTCAACAATGATCTTAAAATCTTATTTTACGTAATTCTGTGGTTTCCTATCACTGCGGGTTTTTTTTTTAATTGAATTCAAGGTTAAAGTGACAATACAAAAGTTATAAAGCAAACCATGATTGTCAATAATTTTCTATCAGGGAAAGTACTTCAGTCAGTTTGCAGGAAATCGATAGTAAGACTACTTGCAGCAAATATGTCGGCGAAGGTAAGTTAACATTTCCTAAATTAGTATTTGTTTTGGGTAACTTATAATAATTCTAGGTTGGAGATTCAATTCCCAGTGTTGACTTATTTGAGGACACTCCTATGAACAAAGTGAATATATCTGAATTAACTAAGGGAAAGAAAGTAATATTGTTTGCTGTCCCTGGTGCTTTCACCCCAGGGTGTTCTAAGGTGAATTATACATCCAATTACTAAATCTTATTTCTTGTTGAAAGATCTCAAACCAATGCATTTTGTAGACACATCTGCCTGGTTATGTAAAAAAAGCCGATGAATTGAAGGCTAAAGGTGTTAATGAGATAGTATGTGTATCGGTCAATGATCCTTTTGTTATGGGGGCTTGGGGTAAAGATCAAAATACCAAAGGAAAAGTCAGGATGCTTGCAGATCCTTCAGCAGAATTGACCAAAAAACTTGATCTCGCTGTTGATATTGCACCACTTGGAGGACTGAGGAGTAAGAGGTGAGACAGTTTGCACATATTAATGGGAAAATAAAATCGAGCAATATAATTACACCTAAAGTATTCATTTCGCCCTCAATTTCTGGAATATTCTGTTTTTCTAGATATTCTATGGTGATTGAAGATGGTAAAATCACATCTCTGCAAGTTGAACCAGATGGTACTGGACTGTCTTGCTCTTTAGCTGAAGCAGTCAAACTATAATTTCTAGTCTAATAAAGTTTTGTTTAAAGGATGTTACATATTCATATTATTGTAGATAATAGATGCAATAAATATCTGTGTATTAAGTGAATTGTTTCAATATTCCTATAGTGGATGAGAGTATGCATTTTTTGTTTCTGAATATCTTTAGATTTCTCTTGGATTGTCATCTAATTTTTACATAAGAGTACAAATTCTTATATAGGACAAAATAGATTTTGGAATCATTTTGAAGCTTGTCAGTGTGACAATTCAAAATGTTAAACATTCAGAACATCATCACATAAACAATGACCTTATCAAAAATTACTGTACTACCCAAAATCTTGAAACAATGCCGCAGGAGTTACTTCAAACATACAACTCCTCCCCCTTTGTGCCCCCAACCGGTCCCTTACAAGTTCACTGTAACCCTGATGGACGCAGCTACAAATATGGGCCAAGCTTTAGCTCTTATGCTGAAGCAGAATCTCATCATTGATGAATTAAGACTTTACGATGACAAAGATACCATTGGGATCGGAATGGATCTCAGTGATATCGACACTTCCACAAGAATCGTAGCTTATACTGGCGAAGAAAACCTTACAGAAGCTTTAACTGTAGGTTTCTAGACTATGACTAGGTAGTTTTTACTGAAACCTTTATTTCAAGGACACAGATCTTGTCATAAACTGTGGAGGTCACTCTGCGAATCCATTTGAAAGTTACGAAGATATGTTCGAAAGGAATGCAGAAGATGTGAGGAGGACAGCTATTTACTTGACTGAATTCAACAGGAAGGCAGTTTTTTGCATTGCGCGTCCACCAGTCGAATCCTTAGTACCCATGGTATATCAGGTAAATTCTGGTCAATGGATATTTGCAGAAGTGAATTATTTTGTTTGCTTTCAAGGAATACTGCAGAGCAGGGGTAAAAGTACCAGAAGTGAAGATTGTCGGAGCTACAAATTATCCATCCATGAGGGCTAACTACTGGATTGCAAAATTCATGTGCAAGAACGCCTTTCATGTTACTTGTCCCATTATAGGTGGAGCCTCCCCTGAGACTGTTCTCGCTGTCGTCTCTGGATCAAACCCAGGAAGAAAATTGACTGATCCGGTAAATATTTTCATCTGTATTTGTATCTTAGAGCTAGGGTGTACACTATGTCCACTTTGAGGCATGACCTATATACAGAGATAACTTTTCGAATCTGTAACCCAATAAGTTGGCGACATGTTTAGTAACTACTTCCGAGGTTTCAGAGGATAATCAATGCGATTCAAGAAGGCATGGCTTATGGTGAAGAGAGAGTACTCAGCGTTAAAATCCACGAAGATGGTGGCTCTGTAGCATTTGCTCCTGCAGTTGCGGCATATCGCCTTATCGATAAGATATTGAAAGGTTTTCGAGGAGATGAAGACACTTACGATTGTGCATTCGTGAAGCAAGCAGGTCATCTAAAGAAATTTCTTCCTTACATGACATCAATAGTAAAATTTGGTAAGAGGCTGAACTCTTTTGTAACTTTTGTTCGTTGAATTGATATTAATTTTGGAATTCAGGAAGACACGGAGTATACAACACCCACATGCCGGATATGGTGGGAAGCGAATTGTATAAACTGAAAAATGTGTATCCTGCCTTGAGAGCATTCATTCATTTGGGGGAGAAATATGTTCATGGTCTTCCTCTGCCACCTAGGAGACTACCCTGCATGAGACCTTGCATTATAACTAAAACGAAAACTTTTGAAGATGCGAGAAATCCCTTGAAAGTGAAGATATCTGATCCTGCAATTTACAACAGATGTAGTAGAATAGAAGAGAGGAGAGACTATGGTGAATCCTGTAACACATGATATTCGAAATGAAGCACGTTAATTCTGAAATATATATCTCATTTTTGGGAATATATAGTTTAAAGCATTGCTAGTTTCATTATCTTGGATGATTGGTTCATTCAGTTGTCGTTCAGGCTAAGATGCAGGTATACACATCTCTTCATAAACCAATTGTTAAATTATGGGAGAAGAATGACTAATTTCGTAGGAAAATGAATCTATTTATTTGACGACATTTCGTACAAATCACAAAAACAACTTGATTAATTAATTTAAACTTCTGTCAGTCAAAAATACAAAGCCAACGTTATTCAACCTCATCCATAGAAATAGAGTGACAACAATAAATCACAATGTCAAATTCTATCACCCCTTCTCAATTTAAATGTAAAAATATTACATTGAAAATTGCCAAAATTACAAATACATACTTAATTACTCAACAAACTTAATCTGCATCTCAAAAATTTTTTCTTACATAAAGGCTTTGTGAATACATCAGATACATTGTCCTCTGTTGGAATATAACGCAAAGTAATCTCCTTTCGCAAGCATAAGTCTTTTATGAAATGATATTTAATGTCTATATGTTTGGAACGTTTCGAATTCTCAAAATTCTTAACCAATGATATGGCACTTAAATTGTCGATTTTTAACACTACCGATTCATTCACTTTGAATTCACTCAAAACACCTTTTAGACTGATGAGTTCCTGTGAAGCAATACCAGCTGCAATGTATTCTGCTTCCATCGATGACAGAGCAACACACATTTGCTTCCTGGAATGCCATGCAATTGGGTTTCCAGCGTGAAAACATACAAATCCACTTATACTTTTTCTTGTTTCTCGATCTCCAGCCCAATCAGCATCACATAAAGCTATCAGCTCCTGCATGTTCCCCTTCTGAAATTTTGGTCCATATTCTTTGGTATGATTCAGATATCTTAGAATTCTTTTTCCAGCTTCCCATGTACTCTTTCTCGGTTTATCCAGATATCTACTCAAGCGAGCAACACTGTATGAAATGTCTGGTCTGCTCACTAGAGAAAGATACATTAAACTGCATATCAATCTTCTATACGGAACATTATTTATGATGGGCTCATCTTCACTGACTTGAAAATTGACTTCCATTGGTGTTGTCACATTTCTTGTTTCCTTCATAGAAAATTCTTCAAGTAATTTTGATATCAATTTAGTTTGTGTAACCTTAATACTGTTGTCGTTTTTACTGATCTCCATACCTAGAAAAGATTTCACTTCTGTCATTCTTTTGATCTTGAATTCCTTTTTCAAGTTTCTCAATAGTTCTTCTACTTGATCATCTGGCCCAATTATCAGTCCATCATCTACAAATAACACCAAATAAACATCGTTTTTTTACATACAGGCAGTAGTCATAAGCAGAACGTTTGAAATTCAGATGCATCATAACTTGATTGAATTTCATGTTCCAACATTTGGGAGCACTTCTTAGTCCATAAAGAGCACGATTGAGTCTTAAGTATTCCATTTTTGTTTCAAGACCTTCTGGAGCCTTTATATAAACTTCAGTATCCATAACTCCATTCAAGAATGCTGTCGGTACGTCAATTTGAAATAATGACCACCTTTTCTGCACTGAGACTGATAAAAGCACTCGTATTGTTGACAACCTACACACCGGTGCATAATTGAATTCTTCTGCATCGTCATAAGGCACTTGAAAACCTTTTGCAACCAATCTGGCTTTCTTGGTTCCATCCTCTTTAGTTTTGAAAATCCACCTAGTGTCAATAGCTTTCTGACCTACTGGCAGTTCTGCAGGTGTCCAGGTTTCTAATTTTTCATGTGAGCTTAATTCATTATCTATTGCTTGCTGCCAAGCTGGCAAGACGCTTGCTTCTTTGTAGGTTTTTGGGTCTTGATCTACTTTGGTCAATAAGCAATAAGCAGAGTAGATTTCATAATTTTCAAGATTTTGTGGAATTTTCACTGTTCTTCCTGATCTTGTCATAATTGGTCCTGTTTCATTATGAGTTATATTTTCTTCACGTTCATCATTTGTACTTGAAGAGCTGTCGTTAAATATTAATTGTTCATTATTAGGCTGGGATTCAATTGTTCTATTCGAATTCTTATATTCCATAATGCTTTCATCCACTCGCACATCCCTAGATCTTATCACTATACGTTTTTCTGGAAGCCATAATCGATATCCCCCACCGCAATAGCCAACTATCACTCCTTTTTCAGCTCTTTTGTCTAACTTATTCTGCTTCGGCAATACTGTATACCAAGCACGACTTCCAAATATCTTCATTTTGTTCAAGTCACTCTTTCCATGAAAAATTTTTGCAGGTGTTAAACCTTTTGGTAGACTTTTTGTTGTAATTCTATTTAGTTCGTAAACAGAACACTTCAGTGCTTCACACCATAGTTCCTTTGGAACTCCTGAATCAATCAGTTTCGTTCTTATTTTGTTCAGCAATGTTCTATTCATCCTTTCCGCTGTACCATTTTCTTGTGGGGTATATGGAATTGTGTATTCTAAAACAATACCATTTTTCTGACAATATTCCTTGAAGTTCCTTGCAATATATTCCCCACCATTATCTAATCTTATTGCTTTTACTCTAACAGCCTTTTGACGTTGAATTTCTTGTATATAATCGACTAGATTCTGATTGGCCTCATCTTTTGTCAGTAAGGTTCTGACTACAACAAAGTGTGAGTAGTCATCAATTATTGTTTGGAAATATCTCGACCCATCAAAGGCTATTGGATTGAACGGACCGCAAACATCAGTGTGTATTAAATCACCAATGTTTTTCGTTCTCCTTTGAGACTCTTTAAATGGCAATCTTGTACTCTTTCCTTCGATGCATGTTGAACAAATTTTGTTTGGGTTTGGCAAGCCAAGTTCCTTTAAAACTTCGTTGCTGGGATGTCCAAGTCTTCTGTGCCATGAATCTCCTGTTACAGCCAAACTAATTTGTTCTACAGGTAATTGGAATGATGCCATGTAGAGTTTCCCCATAGAGATGCAAGCTATTTTTGTACCATCCATACTTTCTATGATGGTTTTATTCTTATCAAAAATAACTTTTTGTCCTCTTTCATTCAACTTTCTTACTGACAACAAATTATTTGTTAAATTCGGTACAATTAGAGCATCAAAACGTATCTTTCTGTTTCTATATTCTACTCTCAATGTACCCACTTTGTTGACTGTCAGAAAATTCCCATTGGCGACTCTGATTTTTAATTCCTTATCTAGATATTTTACATCTGTCATCAATTGTTCCACATTTTCTCTGACAAGATGGTCTGTGGCCCCACTATCTAAAACGAAATTTATGTTAGTATCGGAATATGTCATATTCACTTCTCCTGAATTCAGAATTTCTGATATGAAAGCTATTTCTTTTTCATCTGCGTTTTCTTCACTTGTGTATGCTTGTCACTTGGTATTTCTTCTGAATCTGCCTCCCCTTCTCTGGGCAAAGTTTCTTCTGCCTCTGCTTGAACCTTCATTTCTGTTGTTTTCTGGACATTCTCTCAAAAAATGATCTCCTCCACAACCATAACATTTGAAGCCTTTCTGATTCTTCCTTGTTAAGAACACTGTGCTTCTATTATTTTCTGAGAATCCCTGTGTATCTTTGATCTTCAGTTCAGCATCTAGTAGTCTGTTTTTCACAAATTCTAAAGTTATTTTTGTGTTGACAGTCTCTATTGCTGTTATGACTGTGTCATATTTCTCAGGCATCGTCAACAATAAGTAACAAACTTTATCACTTTCGTCCAAGTTTGCACCGGCTCCTTCAAGTTCACGAAGTAAGCTTTCCACTTTCATGAAATGTTCCTGCAGTTCATTCGATGTGCATTTCATCTTAAGAAGCTTCTTCATTATATACAACTTCGCCAGTGGACTCTTCCTTTCGAAAATATTCTTCAATGACTGAAGCATCTCCAGAGCGGTGTTGGCGTCCTTGATGTACTCCAAATGCTGATCAGACATGCATTGAACGATTGTGCCTTTGGCCTTTGACTCTGCTCGATCAAATGCTGCTTTTTCCTTCCCGCTGAGCTGATCATAAACTTCCTTAGTCATTGTGAGCACTTCCTTCACACCCTCTTTGTCCAAAAGAATTTCCACACGAAATCTCCAATTCGAATAATTTGAATTCGTGAGTTGAGGAAATGGTAGCGATACCGACGACATTTTTCTGCTTCCTTCTGCGTATATCCGAACTTCTTCTCTTCTAAAATCTCAAATTTTCCGATCGAAATTTTTTTTCAAATCTTCTTGTTACTTATTCTTCCACTCGCTATATTTGATTCATGCGACACGCATCTGGGCCCATAACCTGTTAAATTATGGGAGAAGAATGACTAATTTCGTAGGAAAATGAATCTATTTATTTGACGACATTTCGTACAAATCACAAAAACAACTTGATTAATTAATTTAAACTTCTGTCAGTCAAAAATACAAAGCCAACGTTATTCAACCTCATCCATAGAAATAGAGTGACAACAATAAATCACAATGTCAAATTCTATCACCAATGAGACTCGAATCTCAAAATTTTTCTCATTGTTTTGAGGAGAAGAATAGATAAATTCTGCTTGAAGCATGGATATTTTATTAGTATGATTCGCAGATAAAATATTGACATAAAACAAAATCGGTCACTTAGGTTTTATTTTATTCTTGCTGGATTTAAATATGCTGGCACAGTGTGGTGTTGCACTGAGTGGTCGTCTTGTATAACCTTTAAAAGTTGATTCTTTCTTTAAACAAGGTTTTAGTAAGGGATAGGAACCACCTTTGATATAACTACCAGTAAAGTTCTTTTTGTACAGACGTATACATCGTGGTTGTTGAAAATTACGTTTTTCTTCCGACTGCTTTTTACTGTTAAGTATGAAGGAATCAGTGTGCCTCAAGAATTTTAAGGTTTTAGCTTCTTCCACATTAGATATACTGGATGATGCATCCAGATCTCTGTCATCTTCAGTAACTTCGTCTATTTTGGACAGATGTTCCGATTGTTTGAATTCTAAAGCATATCTTCCCACCATCTCAGTTTCCTTCTTCTTAGTATCGCAATTCCTATCGCCATCTCCTCTTGTTTGACTTCTTGGTATCGACTTCTTGTTCTCAGTCTTAGCAGCTTCAATAAAAATTCCATTTTTGTTTGGTTTCCAGTGAGACCAATAACTTTCTTCGATTCTGTCCAAGTCCAATTTTTTTTGGGTCCTGTGTTCCATTCTTCCATTCAGTCTTTGCATGGACAACCTGAGAGGATTCCTTTCCAGGAATTCCAGATAAGTGATTTGTGAATCGGGTTCCAAAATGCTGTGATCTAGTCTGAATTTGTTCGATAGTATTTTGGCCCCTTTAGATTTGTCCGAAACTAACTTTGCATGTGTCGAAAAGACAGCTCCCTGAAAAGACTATCATTCTAAAATGAAAACTATGTTTGGGAGGACAATCTTACTCTTCTATTTATGCTCAATTTAGGTCGAACAAATGATGCAGCCATTCAAAATACACAATGTTGTATAAAATAAGAGAAACTTCGGTAAGGAAAATTTATATTGACTGTTTGTCAAAATTCGAACATATTTAACGCATTCCTAGATCAAATTTGTTTCAAAATATGCACCAATGTTTTGTAAATAGTAGTACCTACCCACAGATAAAAAAAAACGTAATGAATAAGAATTTATTTTGTATATGGCGGAAATCTCAATGTTTTTTTCTAAACTTGGCATCCAGTTAATTTGTGGAATGATACACATCGGTATGATAAAAAATATTTATTAAGTAAATGGTTAGTCAATAAAAAATTATTTGTATCGCAACTAACAGTAATTTAAATCAAGTGTGCCTGTGGTTATATAGAACTTCTAGGAATTCTATGTAACAACGTTTTTATCACATCTTCAAAACTACACTAGTAATAAATTCACAACAGTTGCTTACGCAATACGTAAAAATACTTGAAACATATCACTGATTCAAATAAAAAGATATTTTATACCCACTCAGAATGAAAATATTCAAAAAGAGATTTGTAACCTTAAACTTAGTCTTAAAGGTAAATAAATCACAAAGATATTCGAAATTTCACATGGAAAAACTGAAACAAAACTATCTACATCATCCTTATCGTATTTTAATCTATGTAGTTTTATATATACCTACAGATATACATATAAAAATTCATGACTTCATATTGTAAATATTTTCGACATTCAATAGTTTTTACATTATTTTATTTTACAAGGAATAAACTTCTTCGACCTCTTTTCACTTCTTAAGCAATATTCTCTGAAATCGAGCAACGAATTCGGTCTCCATCGCTCAATTTTCTAAGGTACAATGGTTACTGGTCGAATCAGCTTATTCAACATTCAATGATTGCAATGAATAACACAAAATTCGGTGGGGCAGTTTTCAATTTGGACAATTGTTCGAAAAATATCTATTCTTGCACACAACTGAAGAGCTTCTTGTTGTCCGTTCGAAAAATTGTGATGTCATTCGATGTTTGAACTACGACAGGCTTGAACAAATTGTAGGTAGTATGGCAGAATCAGTTTTGTACTATTTTGATATGTTACCAATGTTTTCTAGAAAATCCATCTTGAGGTTGATCCACACAGTAAATTATTATACAGGGTCAATTGAATCCCAATCGAATTGAACAACATTCTTCTAGTTGAACACTGACCTGTCATGAAAACGGTAGCAACAAAATGTCGTTGATTTTAAAAGCTTTTCTTGAAAGACTTTTTTCTATACTGGTACCAGTTCTGCTATCATAAAGTGGGCAATACAAAACATATTTGAGTTTTTGCACATGGACTTCATTAGCATTTGAAATAGCTTCATTCATTCCCATTCGTTGCTGCGCTCACCCTGTATATAAATTAAGAAAATTCGAGGACGATGCTTCAGTAGAAAAATGATGATTTAGAAATGTTATAATAATTTCTGTGAGAAATATCTCATACAACACAAATGATTATAAGAATGTAGTTCATAGTACGTAAAAAAAATAGAAATATGTAATATTGACATTTGACTGTTGGGTTACCCTGCTATTTAATAATTGCATTTTTACTAGAAAATATTGTGAATGTGAAACTCGATTTTTGTGATAGAAACATTTCATTTGAAGAAATTCACCATTTGTACTCAATGTGTTATTTTCATGAGCAAAATTCAATTGGGACAATACTACTCAGTTCGGGTAGACGAGAAGACCAATAATCGATCAGCTCCCAGTACTCACTTACCAAAAACGATTAGAAAACTCGATTACATCAATTTTGTGCTATTCAAAAAACATTGTCAAAAATATTAAATTCGGTAAAAACCAATAAGTTCATATAAAATTACACTTCACACAATTTTAAAAAGAGTCTTTATTATCAATTTGTTGAAGTCCACAATGCACACGTTTCGGGTATTTCTAATCCAGTCAAACTTCTTTGCACTTCTTCCACTATTTTTGATTTGAACGTTATTTCATCCACTTGATATTTCGATCCACCTGATGCTTAGTTGAGTTGTTTAATTCATAAAACTACCACAAAACATTTATTAGTAGTGCCTATATGTATCTTCTAAATATGGCAAAACATGGCTTTCATTTCGAGCAAAATATTTCGCGTGAAAAGTGATTTTTTGAGGACGATACAAATATTTTTTCCGAAAGACACTTTTGATTTACACATGGTTAATTGTTTCGAATTGTGTTTTATTGCAAATATACTGTCGGTTATTATCCTGTAAAAAATATTTTACTCGATAAATAAAGCATAGTGAATATTGTAGTCTAACACATATAGATTTTAAAAACTAGTTATTTTGTATGAACTAAAAACTATTGAGAACCTTTTTACCTAGAAATTTCTATGGAATATATGTATCAGAAATACATTCAGTTTCATAGTGAGTGCATTGGAACAAATATCGACATTTTCATGTTCAATCGGGTAATTCTAGAAGTTCAAACAGCAAAAATTGGAACTGACTCACACGAATCGAATCTAGAATGATAAATTCGATTCAGAATAATGGAACAAAAAAATTACTGAGAAGTTTCATAACAACACCACTCAGTAGCTAATGTAAAATCGATTCTAGTACTAATTTCTGCTTCGTTATAATTGACAACTAGAGAAACCCGTTCGTATCAAAATAGCATGTTAAATACCCTTCATTTATGATAATCATCATTGGATTTCAAGCAGTTTCTGTTTGAGGCCTAAAATGATCAATTTTTGGGAGCGACTGAAAAAATCACATAATCTGAGAACGAACTAAAATATCATCTTATACTTAGGAATGATTATTCCACTTTGAGGTTATCGAAATATTAGTTATTACTAATATAATAGGTACACAGTTTCAGTCTGAGAATCTCTTCATGAGATACAACAACAATCTTAGTGACTTCAGTTTAGGCACACACTTTGACGTTATTTTCTGTTTATAAGTTGAACCTTATGTGGAGAGTTGCTATCGCACCAAGAGATTCCCTGCTTACGAATGCATCTCGAAGAAGCATACTGAGATCTAGCTGAACTCACAATCCAGTTTCACTGTTTTCTCTTAGAAATGTAAGACAAAGATTTATTTCACCATAGCGAGCTAAATGGAATTTACACATCATTAGTATTGACCTTCAATGCCAAGTTACAAAAAAATTACTAGTTAGTGTGAGGTGAAAGTGTTTCGAAAATTTATTGAATACAAGAGGTCGATCTTCCCCCTTGTTCTCACCCAAGCAGAAAGCGCACCATGCGGATCCTGTTGGTTGCGCCCTGTAGGTTCCGTAACCTTCAAAGGTCCAGGTTGACGTGGAATAAGCATGGTAAGCTCCCTAGAAGGGGGCCTTCCTGGTTGTTCCTCCGCGAAAGGGGCGATGCTGATCGCCCTCTAAGCTTTCCTCACCAACAGTACACGGACCATTCTCCTCCGTGGTCTCCAGAATGACCCCATGCGGTCACCGACATCGCCTTAACCTGCAAAACAATCTTCGTCAAGAAACAAACCCATTTTTGGAGAGAAGAAGATAATTTTACAACAAAAATAAAATAAACTGACTCTGAGGGAAATGGACTAGCAGAGATCAAATTTCCGAAATGGCACCACCACAGACTGGTTTCTGGCTTATGAGTCTTCATCACAGTGCCACATAACCCTTACTGCGGTAGCAACCAACTGAAACGGCAGGACTTATATTACGCCCTATATAAGTTCTGCCGTTTCAGTGATTTTCTACCACAGTGAGAGTTATGTGGCACTCATGATGACGGCTAACAGGCCAGAAAACTGATGTTTGTCATTATCCCTGTGGTGGTGCCACCAGTGGTGTACGTCGGAAATCAGATCTCTGCTAGTCCATTTCCCTCATTTATTATGCTATGTCCTAGAGAAGATATCCTCTATTTTTCAAAATAAACTGTTTTACTAAAAATAGTGTTCCCAAATTGATGGTACAAACGAAGAGGCGTTACTTTGGTGAATGAAAGTCTTATGAACATAGACCCGTAAACGCTTCGTTTTTGAGATACAGAATGTTAAACCTGACGACTGGGAAGAATTGTTCAACATTATTCTCCTCAAAAACGGTAGCATATACAAAAAATTGTAGAATACAAGATTCACAATAAATAAAGAATCTTTTACATGGAGCGCTTTCCAATAAGAGGTGTAATGTGTAATTCTGAATAGCTCGCTATTTCTGTAGATGTCACTTTTGAAGCTGTAATTTTTTGACATTTGACAGGTAGAAACTAGAAACTACGCCAGTAATAAGAATGGAATGATCAGGGCCGATTCTAGGGTGTTGGCCGCCCGCGTGCAGAATCCTTATGTGCCGCCCCAAAGACAAAAAAATATATCTTTTTTTGACATATATGAATATAAAAAATCTTTAATGGGCCTCCTTTTATTGTTAGGAATAAACTGTACATACAGTATAACCTTTTTAATACTATATATTAAAAGAAAAAACACAAACGAAAGAACTAATATATAACAAAAAGTATAAATACGAACAGGAACAGTCTTTTATTAAGTCTGTAATGACTAGTATATGTAGAAAGAAGTACCTATAAAATAACTTCCTAGCTTTTCGAGAAGCAAATAAATGAATAATTTCGCTCATACCAATTCTTTCCGATATTTCAGATTGAAAAGAGGTAATGGCTAAATGCGAGAGTCTCTCCTGTGACATATTGCTCCTCAAGTAATCTTCAATTATTTTTAATTGACTGAAACTCCTTTCTCCTGAAGCAACAGAGACAGGCAATGTTGATAAAATTCTTATGGCTAATGTGAATTTGGAAAAACAAGAAATCAAATCATTTCCAACAATAATTTCATATATTTCTCTAGGTTGATCTTCAACCAGGGAAATATGTTTAAACGATTTCATTTCGTTAAAAAGTTGTACGCCATCTAAATCCTTAACAATATCTCTTTCCGCATTTACCTGTAATCTAATATCTAAGTCAGGCTTTCATAAGATCATCACTAGAAAAATTTTCGAACTCATAGAGGAAGCAAAATTGATTATAACACTCAGACAGTAAAGTAAATCTGTAGCGTGATCCAGAATTGTATAATAAAACTCAGCCTTTGAGTCTGAATTTCTGGTAGGAATTAGAAATTGGTTCATCGCTGCCCTCATAATTAAATGAGCGAACTTTATTTCTGGGTTAAGGGATGGGAAAGCTTTAATCAAAATCTGAGTCATTGGCCAAACATGTTACTGAATCAACGAATGTTCTGAAATTCTCATCAGATCTTTGTGAAATTAAATATTTTCCAAACCCTTTATACTCTCTGCAATACTTACTCTTGGGTTTTGTAGCATTTTACTTAAAACGTCTATTCTTGTTAACAAGTCATGCCAAATTAAGGGACAGTATCTCCTTTTGAATCGTGGTAAATCTCCATTCAAAAGTGGTCTCTTTATTTCACGATTAAGTAACCTAATTAACGACGTAGAGACTTGATTTTTTTCTAAATTGAGGTTGAAGAACGTCCCCAGGGCAAATAGTTTTCTTTTTTCGATTTAATTAGTTTTTCAATTAAAAAAAAACAGGGTAATCGTTAGATCTGGTGTTATTGAATGTGTTTTTCGTTTTTCATGAGTACAAGCTATATTTTTGAAATAATCATCATGGAAATTTGTGTAGTTTATAGAAGATTAAATTGCCGAGGGCAAATAGTTGCGATTTTTTCGATTTGATTAGTTTTTCATTGTGAAAAAACAGGTTGTACTTCAGCGTTTTGAAAACTACAATTAATGATTTTTTTCCGACAGTTGTTCATCATTTTGTGGAAAGAATAGCAACCATTTGCCCTCGGCAATTCAATCTTCTATAAACTACAAAAATTTTCATGATCATTATTTCAAAAATATAGCTTGTACTCATGAAAAACGAAAAACATATTCAATAACCCCAGATCTAACGATTACCCTGGTTTTTTAATTGAAAAAAAGAAAACTATTTACCCTGGAGACGTTCTTCAACTCCAATTAAAAAAAAAAGTAAAGTCTCTACGTCCTAAATTAGGGTACTTACTCGTGAAATAAAGGGACCACTTTTTGAATGGAGATTTACCACGATTCAAAAGGTGATACTGACCCTTATCATTGAGTATAGAAACTTAAATGTTTTTCACTAGAGTTTTAGCTGCAATTTTTGTCCTATTATCCCTAGTGGGATCTCCAATTTAAAGCTCCTACGATATTTTTGAAGTCCTGTTTCAAAGGTCTTATAGCATTTATGCGACTCCCCCATTCCATGTGCCAGCATTCCTTTGTTTCTTTTTGTCGGTAAGGAGGAACAAGGAATATTTGATTTGACAAAATTGAAAAATTCAGTTTCATTTAATTTTTTTCTAGTCTCATTCAAAATTTGGATGATCAGAGTTGGAAAGTAATAATCAATAATTGAAAACAATTATCCCTTTAAGATTTGTTGAAAATATTTTTTTTTACAAACTGACATTAAAATGTGGCGGCCTGCGGCCGCCCCTTGGTTTTGGCCGCCCGCGTGCGGGGCACGCGCTGCACACCTGCTAGGATCAGGCCCTGGGAATGATACAGGCTTCAACAACGCATGGAAATTATTAAAATTCACTATAAAAATGCTGAAAATTTGGCAGAGACGGTTCGTAAAACTAGAACATTTTTGGGTCGTCGTGAAGCACCTTGTCGAACCGCAATGCAGAAATTGGTGGACAAATTTGAGCTGTTGGGACAAGTTAGTGATGGGAAGAATAAAACCCGTGCACGTCGTTCAAGAACAGCCGAGAATATTGCTGCTGTAGCCGAAAGCTTTGAAGAAAACCCAGGTTTGTCCATTCCTCGCCGTTCTTTGGATTTATGCATCCCACAAACGTCATTACACCGTATTTTGCGTAAACACCAGAACTCAAGCTCAACAACATCGTGTCTTTGGTGATTGGATCCTTGAAATGCATGAAAATGATCCGGAATTCCATCGAAAAATCATCTTGAGGCCCATTTCCACCTTTGGGGCCATGATAGTCTACGCCAAGAGCCCAGCGTAGATTCAAGACCTCAAAGATGGAATTCGTGAGGCTATTCGAGGACATAGGGCAGGCACTTTGCGATTTGGTTATGGAAAATTTCATGAAGAGGATATGGTCCTGTAGTTGTGGTCGTGGTGGTCACTTGGCTGATGTTATTTTCCATTGTTAACGGTAAACTTTCTTCTTTATAATGAAATAAAAATATTACCCCCTATTGGAAAACCCTTCATTTTTCTAACTGCTGGTGACGCACTACTACTACTACTAAAGTTTTGGAGGCACGAATAATGGGACATTGAAAACCCCACGTTCCTTATGGAAAATCGCTTTCCGTCAAATTAATGTTCTTAAATTTTGGTATAATGTAGGTAGTACTCGTCGACCTACTGATCAAAAGTGTCCATGGACCCAACTCAATCCTATGACTAGTTTTTGAGATACAGGGCGTTGAAGTTGAGAATTACCCACTTTTACTACGCTCGTATCTCGGAACAGAATCTAATCACCTTTTTTTTTCATCACCCTCTATTCCAAGATTAACTTCGTTGAGGTGGGAATTTTCTTTCACCACTGTTATCGATATAAAAACAACAATACGGCTGAGAGTTTTTATCCACTTCCTATGACCAGATTTTTTATGTAAGTAATATGAAAAATTTTATTTATGTTATTCTATTCTTATTCCAACATAAAAAAAATCTGGTCATAGGAAGTGGATAAAAACTCTCAGCCGGATTGATGTTTTTCTATCAAGTAGAGTGGTGAAAGAAAATTTTCACCTCAACGGAGTAAATCTTGGAATAGAGGGTGATGAAAAAAAAGTTAATTTTTGGGTATTTTTGTGAGGTTCGTTTAATGACTGAATCACCCTGTATTCTTTGAAGTTCATGGTGATATGTTCTGAAAATATCAAACAAACATCTTAAATCAACCCAAAAATACAGGGTGTTCACTTAACCCTCATTGTGAATAGTTTCTAAAAAAATGGATAACCCAGTATGATTTCTGGGTATTTCAGGTTTTTTCGATGTAACAACACATCTAGTGAAATAGTTCATTTTGCGAACGTTCTCGCTCTGGAACTGACATATTTTATACTTTCAAAATCGGGCATTCATTAATTATGGATAACCCTGTAAAAGTGGGTACTTCTCAACTTCAACGTATCTTAAAAACAAGTCATAGGATTGAGTTGGGGCCATGGACACTTTTGATCAGTAGGTCGAGTACTACATTATACCAAAATTTTAGAACGCCATTTCCCATAGGGGAAGTGCGGGGTCCTTGATCCAGAAAAACCAAACACACGGAAAGAAATCTATCCTCAAATCAAGAAGCCCAATATTCTTGAAATATTAGAGTTGTTTCAAGTATATATAGAATCAAAACAAGTAAAAAGGGGAATTTTGTATACTTGGAATGAATTTATTTTACTCAAAAAACATATACTTGATTGAAGAATGAAATTCTCCATCGGAGTAAATTATTTATTCAATCCAAACTATTCACTTTTATCAATTCGAGAGTACTTCTATATTTCAGGTAACTATATGATATCTTGACTTCGAAAATATAATATTCTCAGTTCGAGAATTGGAATATACTCATTCCATGTGTTATATTCAAGAAATTAGTTTTCTTGAAATAATAATTTCGATTGACATGAAATAATGAATTGACATAAAATTATGAATTAAATAATTAATTAATCAATCAATAATGATTCGAGAATATTTCGCCAAATGGAATGAAATCGAAAATAAAATATTGCTAGGATGACGTTCAGATTTTAGATTATATGTATACGATAAGTTAGAAATCTGAAAAAGTTACCATTGAGATAGATAGACTCTCCTTTCAAAATATATACATTGTATGGATTGAAATATGAAGTTGAAATTATAAAAAAATTGTGAAAATATAATTTGAAAGAAATTTTTAATTAGGTACTTTTCACAAATCGATTTATAATAAAATTATGTGATGAAACATTATAGAAAAAAAATCACCAAATCTATTACACTCTGTAAAACATTTCTCTTAGTGTAATTCCATAATTTTGAAAGGGAAAGAAAGAAGTTGTTGAAAAATTCATCGTATTTGTAAATTTAAGTGAAATGACATGCATTCACTCGATCCAAGTGTAATTTTCAGAATATACTAAGATGCCAATTCTTCTTCCGGTAGTTAGGCAACATGCATGAATAAAAGGAACCGTGATCCGTTTGCGAGCAGTTTCATCGTAATCCAAGTATATAAGTTTCCCCATCCACTAGATCCAAGTGAATTATTCGACAATATACGGTCTTTGGGTTAACAATGCTAAACCTCTTTACTTCTGTATTTATGCAAATAAAGTATTGGTATTGATTGTGGTGTCGAAATCGTTCGAGGATGTTACAACCCCAGAAAGGGCCTAGTATTAATAAGGGCACCCTTACTTGTTGATTTTGACTTCGATTTCATTATATAGGCATTAAACTTGAGACTGTGAATTATCTCAAAAACTACCAACTTTAGAAGAATATGTTTCAAGTGAAAAATGTTAGATATCACATCTTGTTTTCACCTTAACCTTTTCAAGGTTATTTCAGAGCTAACTTGATTCTTAATGATTTTTTATTGAAGAGCATGTATATCTAATTTTTCCATATTCTGCTACATATAAGTATGTAGTTTCATACTACTATTTCGTTTTGAGTAAATTTTCATAAGGGTAAATATCAAAGTATCCTAAAAATGTAAACAGAAATCATCAAATCTGGAACATTCAGAAATTCCAAAATTTCGAAAAAAAAAATGTAGAACAATTCTATATAACTAAAAATTCAAGTGAAACTATATATTACTAATCTTGACAAAATTTTCATTCACTTGGTCCGAGTAAGATATTCAGCGATAAACTATAATACGCCAATTCTCCTTCCGGTAGTTAGGTTTTATCGTAATCCAAGTATATGAATTTCTCAATCCACTAGATCCAAGTAAATTATTCAACAATATACTAAAAAGCGCCCTCTATTCAGTGCGTAAAAGGGGATATCACTCTCGATCTTGAATCGACTTGTTCATATCGCGTCTTTCGTCCAAGTTCAGTGTGTTGAAGAAAGTTTAACCAATTTTTAGTGAAATGTGGAAAAATTATTGGGACAATAGGGATGCTCGGGCAGTGTTAGTAAGCTATTTCAAGGTAAGATATGTATTGATTCAAATTTATATTGAGATTTAAATAAAACTCAATTTCTACTTTTAATCTTTATACGTTTTGAATCACCAAGCTGTTTTTTTTTCGATAAATTTAATACTTGAAATACTCTAAGTGCGCATCTCTTACATTTCTAAGAACATTCATTTTCAAAAATCCTATTACATTGGGATTATCAATTTTTCAGAACAAGATATTTCCTTATAGCTCTTAAAAAATCTCAATGATCATGATCTCATACCTACCTTAGGAATGAAAACTGATTTCAAGGAAAATTAAAGAGATGAATTCTGAAGCAAGTGAAATATTTTTTATTTTTATGAAATGAATTCGCTTTTACTACTTCTAAAAATGATTTTTCGAATTACACAGTACTGTACGAGCATCGTTAAATAAAAAAAGAACGATAATCAACCAGTTATACCATATTTTCTTATGTAACTCACGAATTTTGAATTATTAGATTGAAATAGTCTCGTACACTGTTGTATCTTTTTTGGGGGGAATACCTCATCATATCACTCATTATAGAATGCGGATAATAATTCAGAGGATAAAGAATTTATAAGCATTTTTCTTGCAGAGGTTTGGAGATATGGAAAATATTATCCAAGAGCAGAGGCAGAAAACAATACAATGGAAAGGAACGATGCCGCCCTAATTGTTGGTTTTGGGACAGTTTCTATTAGAACCGAAAAGCTTTTTGATTATCGTTGAAAACCTCTACCATCAGTTCTCCTCTGCACGTAAGGCATTCAAAATTATTTTCAAATCGTTTCACGTTTTGAATGTTAATTATCCCGTTCAGTGCCAGTACTTTTATGTGATTATACTGCGATGTGTACCTATATAATTTTTTTATTTGTGGTTCTTCTGATATTTCTTCTGTTGTTGATTGTATACTTATTTATATGTGATAATATTTTTAGGATTATGATTTTTCATATAGTTTTTATTTGTGGTATGTACTTATTTTTTCACATCAGTTATTATTGTGTTAATTTATACCTAGTCCAGTTGATTATAAGTTGAATTTAGCATTTTCTCTATTTGTTTTCAGTGATCACTTTTATACTTTTGTTTGTTTATAATTATTTCAGAAGTATAATAAATTTGTTTTCAATTCTTATAAGCCTCGTTTTATGAATATAATCCTCATCCTGAAATCACAGCAATGTTAAACGATTATCTCATTTCAAATAATTTCACTATTTGTCAAAGCAAGCATAAAATAAATCTCATTATTCATCTTGAGAATATAATATACTGAAACTGAATATTCAGAATTCTCATTGGTTCAGAGTGAGAATATAAATGGTTTTGACCAAACAGGTATTTACTTCTTGTAAGTAGACCGAAAACTAAATCTGAAGTTAATATTTACTCAAAACCATTATTGAATGAAATTTGATTTGAAAATATGATATACTCAATTTAACAATTTTCTGATGTTGGATTGAGTGAAATTATTGAGTTCATTCAAGTATTTGGTATCTTTGCTTCGAACGAAGAAACTACTTAGATTAAGATGTACAATAATTCCATTTGAGATTATGTTTCCCTCAGACGAAATATTTCGAATACTCATTTCAAAATTATCATTTTACTCACAAGGAATATATGAATATTCTTGAATCAATAATACGTGATTTATTAAATTCAAGTATATGATATACTTAGTCGAAAGAATTATTTTATTTGAATTCGGAGAATAAGGTATACTTGAATCGACTAAATCTTATTCTTGCTCATATATGAATCTATCATTTACTTCAATCAAATATTATCCACTTGGTACGAGAATAGATTTCTTTCCGTGCAGGCAACTGACATGACATTTAATGCCAACATAGATGCATAGAAATACCTGGTGTTGGCACTGATTAGATTTTGTTTAAGACTTTCTTGTCGATCGAAAATGTGATATTTTGTGCGGCTTTTCATTTCTCCCGAAAGGGGTCGCGTTATTTGTCGTTGCCGCAGTAGCGCCACGACCGATAAATATTGCGGATTTATTCCGGAACTAGACCAAAATGTGAAATCTAGGATGCCGTTTTGATCTACAAATTTTGGTCACGATTTTTAGTAAGGAGTCGATACATCAGGTATTCTATGCATCTATATGCCAACCAATGCCAAATTCAGCTGAATACGAAGGGAAATGTAGAAGATATAAAAAAACTAACGAGATTCTTGTTCTTTGTGAATATTTTGTATTGAACTCAGCTAGTCAGGTAAGATCTTC
Source organism: Adalia decempunctata (assembly GCA_951802165.1). Lineage (NCBI taxonomy): Eukaryota > Metazoa > Arthropoda > Insecta > Coleoptera > Coccinellidae > Adalia > Adalia decempunctata. The sequence continues at coordinate 31,040,679 of OX637699.1, forward strand.
CATATAATATGCATTCTACGTGAAGTATTTTCGTCAAACTTTCTAGTACATCCACCTAGCACTTCAGCACGAAAATTGAACGACACTTCACGAATTTTCCTTGGCAGTTTCTTCAGACTGCCGAATTTGCGAAAGACAAAGAGATAAAACAGACCGCACTTCTCTTCTATCCAGAATAGAACAGCGAATGCATCGACTTTTTCTTCTTATTGCCTAATCATCGGATATTCGAAAAATGGCACGGGTTGTACCTCTCAGTTGCGATTATTTTAATAAAGCCCCCGTCACTTCCGACGGATCCCAAGACACTAGTCGGCCAAATGAGTCTTCACTTGAAGCTCGGTCGTTATGTGACTTGTTGAACTATTCTTTGATCCGCTCCAAATTTCGCGACGACGATGGGAAGACGTCCTTGCACTTTGCATTCTGTGCTCTTCAGACAGCCTGGATCCCTTTGATGAGGCGATACAGGCTTAGAGCCAGCGGCGTCCTACCACCAGCTTTTCAAAAGGGAAAATTTGGAAAGAAAGGAAGCGATGTGTCTTCTTGATATTGGATGTTTTACACAGGAGGTCATCGAATGTTTTGGAAGCACCTTTTAAGAGGAATCAGTTCAAAATTCATATTTTTTGTCGTCTTCTACCACAAAGTTTTCTATACTGCGAAATGGTGCCGTTACAAAGAAGAACAGGTCTATAACTGTACCCACCTCTTCTATGGTTCACCTATAATCTTTGAGGATCAAAAGGATCCTGGATAGTTATTGCAAGAGATCTAGATTAAGGACTGAACGAGAATAAATTCGCTATCACAAAAACGCCTATATCTCTTGAACCAATTGAGAAAAAATCAAAATTTGATCATAGTTAACTTTGTTATGAACGTCAGAAACATGTGGAACATTTACTTCATAGATAGATGCATAGAACAGGTATTTCTATGCATCTATCTTCAAAAAGCGCGTTCGGCAATAGCATCCGAGAGCGGACGGATTTTTTAGTCACGTGATAACAGATTGTACAGATTTGTCAGATTTTTCTGTAATAAACGAACGCTACGGAGCATTTAGATCGTTTTTTCTGTTTGACGTATGTAACGCCTTACCCGAGCCAGATATTAAATTAGAGCTTAAAGGTCTATTCGTCCGTAGAGGTAGTCTGGGTACTATTTTAATTCTGTTGTTATAGTTCTCAACATTTCTACCCCTTGGTTGAGATGATTCAATATTTTGAATCATTATTTTTCATCAAACAACATTTTTTTATTTATTACTACACAACAAATAATATACGACACGAAAATTCAACAGACTGTTGAAGAATATTCGAAGCGGGATAAAAGATCCATTCACAAAGGCCGAAAACTAGTTTCTGTTCTGTGGAAAAAATCCGTTTCCTCCGTCGAAATACACCGAGCAAAAAGACCAACATCCGATTGATCACATCTTCTATACTCTGTTCAAATATAAGAGACATCAAAATAAACAAAGTCGCGCAGAGGTAGGATGGGCTTCCTTCAGGTAGAGACTTGCTTTCAGGGCTCCAGGGTCGGATCGAGGATAGTTCAATCGATTCATCGACCCATATTGAATTTTTTGTACATCCCGCATTTATCCATGTCTCGTCAAGGTAATAAATTTTTCGGCCTTGCTCCCTAAATTCTCGAATTTTCTTCAAATAATTTCTCCTCCAAACAACTATTTCGTCTCTATCAATCAATAAACTATTACGACCACGTTTTTTGAATTTGAATTTCATTTTTTTCAATAATTTATAAAATGTTGTTCTTTTAAAATTCGGCAGGCTGTCATCGATAATTAACAACTTCCAAAACCTTCGAAATTGTAGGAATTTCATCACGAAAAAAAACCGTGAACTATTCTCCTAATTAAGTTCATGTCGAAATCGTCTATTGAATCGATGCTTTTTAGCGACTGGGATTTCTGCTTAGGTGTGTACTCCCCTCAATCTGGATGTAATAAACGAACGGTTCAGATCAATCCGACCAGTCAGATGTCATTGCCGAACGCGCTTATAGATATTCCAATTCTCTGTCGCAAAATGTCAAGCGAAGTGAAAACACGAGAATTTATAGTGAAACTTTTTCAAAATAATCAAAAATGGAGCATCAAAAGAATCGCAAAAGTGGCTCGCGTTCGTCCGGAAACGGTATCAAGAGTTGTTGAGCGCTTCAACGAAGATCTCACAATTAACCGCAAGGAAAGAACCGGGAGGAAAAGGGGGTTTCATTGCCCAAAAAAAGTGAAGAAAGCCATCAGCCTTTTTCAGAAGAATCCCAACCTTTCAGGACGGAAAGTGGCCCAAATGATGGGTTGTTCGCAGTCAACCGTTCAGAAAATCAAGTCGAGTTGTGGGCTTAGATCATACAAAGTGCAGAAAGTGCCAGGCAGAAACGCTGTGAAGAATCAAGAAGCGAAAGAGCAAAGAAATTGAAAAAAGATTTCTTGAAAAATTTTTCCTGTTACGTTATGGACGACTAAACCTTTGTCTTGGCTGATTTCTCGCAACTTCCTGGTCAGGAATTTTATACTGCAGATTCTCGTGGAAATGTTGACGAACAATTTCACGTGAAGAAACAAGCAAAGTTTCCTAAAAAATTCCTGGTTTGGCAAGCAATTTGCACCTGTGGGAAAAGGAGCAAAGTTTTCGTTGGCCAAGGCTCTGTTGACTCGAATATATACATCGAGGAATGCTTGAAGAAGCGACTTTTACCATTTTTACGTGAGCACGATGTGTCAACAATCTTTTGGCCAGATTTAGCTTCTCGCTACTACACCAAGGAATGGTACGAAGCTAATGAGGTGGTTTTTGTCCCCAAAGAGGCCAATCCACCAAATTGCCCGGAACTCAGGCCCATCGAAAGATATTGGCCCTGGTAAAAATAGAATTGAAGGAGACTAAGAAATCAACGAAAACATTCGCGAAATTCAAGCAAAAGTGGAAGACAGAATCCCAGAAAGTGACAGAGAACACTATAAGAAGCATGATGGGAAGAATTCCAGAAAAAATCCATGAATTTTGTAAAAAATAGTTTTGGTTTTTTTATTGCAAAAACAGTTTTCATTAGAATTAGAAGATGATTCGAAAATGAGTTTGATTTTCGAAATCAGTCTAGTGGTTCAAAAGATATAAGCGTTTTTGTGATAGCGAATTCATTCTCGTTCAGTCCTTATGTCTGGCAGTTTCCTCACCTCGCATGGAAAATGAATTAGATTCAAATTCAAAACATTATTGTTGACAATCAAAGGCAAAAAACCTTCAGGGTAGGTGGTAGGTATAGTCATCTACCATTCTACCAGATGTCAAATGGTGCTACTAACAGGAATGCGGTTCGCAAACGTCTTTTCATCTCTCAGTAGGAGAGAGTTACTGGTAAATTTGTCTTAGCAAGTGGATCAATCTAGAGACCAATTGGAGCTGTAAGGAAGTCCTTATTTGACAGAACCTATTAGGATCATAACCTAACATTTCCCTCAGTTTTGAAGAGTTCCAAAAGAAACCGAATGAAATTTGTAAGCGCCCTTCCAAAGGCGATCTCCGGGCAAGGTGGCCGATATCCGACGTCACTGGCGTGCATTTTAAAGCGCCCTTTGTGGCAGATTCTTCACGGACGTGAGACGGGGTCGCATTTTAGGAGTCATTTCAGCGTGAATTACAACCGAGATCTGAAGTGCTTCCCAAATATATCTCGGATTGGGACTGGCGAATACTTCATAACCGTAATGACCAAAAAAGTCGAAAAAAACTAACGAGTAATGAGGCTTGCCTGCCTTTCGGGAATTTTTCACCGGAATTGACAAAACAATTCATAGCGCGACGTTTTAGAGATGAGCTGTTATGCATTCCTTTGAATAAATGAGTTCGTGCCTCTTTTGTATTTTTTTTTTTCGAGCTACTGAATTCGCGTCGCTGCAGGATTTTGTGCGCTTCGAATTGAACCCGGCTTCGTTTCAATCCTTCTTTTTTTTTTAGAGCGGAAAGCGTGTTTTTCACCTGTGGTGGCTTGGCGTTTGGGCGATGCGATTTTCGTCACAATCTCCGATATTATTTCGTTCCTAGTCTGAACAGGGGGTCCACTTGTTTTGACGGGACTTCAACAGTCGATATAAAATCTTATTTTGATAAGAAACCTTGATATTGACATATGCCGAACGAAGCCCCTAGCCCAGTGGTTGAGGTGTTCCACTAGAACCCGGCAAGTCCGAGTTCAATCCCGAGCAAGGAAAGAAATTTTCAAGCCGTATTCATCAAAATGTTAATTTACTTTGGGAAAATAATGAATTTGGGAAAATATTATGTGAATTCAATAATTGCAGAGACCTGGCGAATGTTGAAGAATCTTTCTTCTCTGTTGATACTGGAAGTATACTGATCCACAAGAGTTAGGGATATCGTATTCAATCGTTTTTAAAAGTATGTAATCTTCGAGAAAATCGCTGTAAAATCGTTTAAAACTCAATAACAACTTGAATCGATCTAATAAAAATCAGTAGGTATGACACATTTCGTCAATTTGGTCGCCTTTTTTCTGAAGTTTGGTTCTTTGCATATGCTTCATGAATGTTCTTATTTTGAAATGACATCAGTTTATCAACGGCATCGATTTGAAACAAGTTTTCTGAAAATGCCAAGACGTAAATTAACAAACGCTGAGGCTAATAGGGCTATCGGAATGCTACAGGGTGGCTGTTGTAGCGGAAAGGCTCCAAGTCAGCCAAAGTGTGATATCTCGACTTTGGAATAGGTTCAGGGAGACAGGTTCCGTGTTGGAAAGACCAAGGCTTGGTGAGCGACGAAAAACAACACCTGCTCAGGATCGTTTCATCACCGTTTCGGCGAGAAGAAACCCTACATCTACGTGTAGAATGCTACGGAATACTCTTCAAAATGCAGATGGGGTCCAAGTTTCCATCGAAACCATCAGACGACGTTTGAGAGAGGTGAATCTAGGTTCTAGACGTCCATTAAGAGGAGTTCCATTATCACGTGATCATAAGCGTCAAAGACTGGAATGGGCAAGGCAACATATCAATTGGAACGATCAATGGCGTAGTGTCCTTTTCGCTGATGAATCCAGATATCGACGATTTTCAGATTCTCGAAGAAAAGGGGTACCTATGGACAATCCCACTGTTCAGAATTCATACTTTTTATTTTATATACCACAAAGTTTATATATAGGATGTGCTTACTCGGTTAAGAATAAGACCGAGATCTTCTGTGCTATTTGCGATTCTATGGCTGTTTCAAAAATCTCACAAGCATATACCTGCTCAGTTCTCCAGGAACCTGCCTTAGTCGCATTGCTTTACACGGCTTAGCTCGAAGCCCTTAGCAAAATAGTTTTCCACGTCGTCGGCCTTCAGTTCGCCAAAGTGAATTCTGTGATAAGAACTTTTACCCTGCACAACACCACACGAGACCAAAACAGAAGCAGATGATACGTAACTTTTCATCTGAACATACCATTCCTGCAGTGTTTACTTTGTGGTATTCATTCTATCAAACACCCATTTTTTTCTTTAATTCTCGAGGCGATAAGAATTGGTATAAAAGTCCATTTCTTCTCTCCAAGAGAGCTCGCGTATATTATTCACCCACGCATACCCCGTAATCGTAGCCATGTCCAAGAAGTCATCCATTCCGAGGGGGTAGTGTTATGGTATGGGCCAGGATATGTTTCAACGGGCGCACAGATCTACACATTTGTCCTGGGAATATGACCGCCTCACACTATAGGGAGCATGTCATTGACAATGTTGTGCCAAATTTTCACGCTGCTATTAGTGAAACTTTTCAATTTCTAGACGATAACTCTATACCGCACCGTGCAGCCATAGTTGAGAATGCGCGCGAGGAGCTTGGTATTCCACATTTACCAATACCTCCGCACTTACCAGATTGAATTGCATAGAACATGCATGGGAACATGGGATATGCTCCAAAGAAGATTAGATAATCATCAACCTACCCCAGAATCCTTAAATGATCTGAGAGAGCTTCTGCCCCGATTATAGAACCAAATTCCTCAAGAAATGTTCAACAACCTCGTGTGTACTATGCAAAGAAGATTTCAAGCTGTTATTGATGCCCGCGGAGGCCATACATTGTATTGATAGTCTTAAAATGCTTGAATTCTCTGGGAATAAAATTTCGTTATTTTACTCGATTTTTCTTAACCACCATGTATATGCTGCAGACCTACAGGCTAAATTTAATTTGCAACTTGAAATCATATAAATATGAATTTTCATCACAAAAATCTTATTTCAACTATATTTTTTTGCAATTTAAGTCAATATCCATAACTCATGTGGAGCAGTTTATTTCACGTATATAAACATGGTTGGAAGATTCAGTTATGCTATTTTCTTGTACGTAAATCAAGAATCGAGTTTTCAAATTTTATTGAAAACTAATGGACAGAATAGTGCCTCAATTTGCGATAGTTCATTAGAAAAGACAATAAAAGTACTCGAATAACCCGACAGAAAAACTTTTAAACGAACAGACGGACCTATATAATTCCCCACTTTTCTTAATTCCCAAGAAATAAGCCTACAGAAGACATTTAAATACCTTTTTGCACAACTTGAAATGTAGCAGTACTACGAAACCTGCGTCACAGTTAAACCTTCAAATAAAAGAACTAACTCCATTTACAAAGTTAAAAAAAGAGCAAACAAAAATAAGCTTTGGCAACGTCCCTGAGGATTATTTTGACATAGCCTATATTTCACGATTACCAACCTGGGTCAGTGTTAAGTGAAAAACTTGATAAACCTAAATCTTTGCCAACCGTGATACCTTATCAAGTGAATGGAGTATACCTACCCTGAAATTTCGAATTCTTGATGTAAATAAAATATCGGTAATTCCCCCCATAAAGGTTCGTTCGAAAACAAGTAACGAGTAATTAATCAAAAACACTATATCATGAGCAAAACTGTCCAAACCAATTAACCAGCTCATATACAACGTAATATCATATTCCTTATAACAGCGTCAAGAATTCAAACGTAACATCCAACAATAAGTAGCGACCTAGTTTACGTTTATGAAACGGGTGTTCAGAAAGTACATGCGAGATAATAATTGCGCTCATTTAAATATGGAAATTACCTGAGATTTTATTCGGCTTTATCGGAATTGCTTACAGGAAGTATTATTTGTATCGTGGACTTCGTTTGTGCACAATTCTCCTTGATGTACGATTACCTACATGATATATGATATGTTTTCTGGTTGGTTGCTAACACAAATTGGTTACTTCGTTAAATTTATGAGAGGTAGAAGTCTATTTTTCGAATTTGATTCAATTCGTGTTTTTATAAGTTGATGAAAAAAATTAGAACAGTTAATGAGAAATTCAACCAATTTATTTCAGGAAGAAAATAGTATCTCGTATATATTTGTCTCCAAACTCAAGTAAACTGAATTTCAATCAATAGATGTCATCTAGTGTGGTAATATTTGTTCAATTTAACAGAACTGGCGAATTATTCAACAGTATACTTCTAAATGGAGTTGTCCATTCCAGGCGCGTACCCAGAATGGTGTGTTGGGGGGGGGGCTCAGCTTTTATCCAGTGAAAGATGTAACAAAAACAGTTAGGTTTTCAACCATGGGAAATCATAAAAAACAAATAAGAAAATATTAAAGCATGCAGTTGACAAGTTATAAAGAATATTTCTTGTACCTAAATATGAATCTTAAAAAAAACAAATATTGAATCATCCAAGGGTTTATTAGTTTTCAGTTATTAAATAAAAGTTCCAAGCGCCAGCATTAGCAAATCTGGTCACAACCATTTCTTTATCTATGACTCTCTCGTAATTTATATGCATTAGAGCTAATCCGTTCAAGCGGTTTTCTGATGTACATAAAGTTAGCCAAACAACTTTCGCGAATCAAACTCGGAATAGCTCAAAATTTTGCCGTTATTTATCCGTAATTTATCCGTGAAAAAATTAATTTTGCCGCTCTCATATTTAAAAAGATATGGGGTGTGTCGCTAAGTTGATATAAAGTTGGCGACACAACTTTTCAAAAAATGGTTTCAGCACAAAACGAAATAGCTCATCTTTTTCAGTGGTTTATCCGTAATTTATCCGTGAAAAAATTAATTTTGCCGCTCTCATATTTAAAAAGATATGGGGTGTGTCGCTAACTTGATATCAAGTTGGCGAAACAACTTTTCGAAAAATGGTTTCAGCACGAAACAAAATAGCTCATCTTTTTAAGTGATTTATCCGTAAATTATCCGTGAAAAAAGAAAATTTGTATCAATCAAGGTTTTGAAGAAAAATGACAAAATCTGATTGATCGATCAGCAGCCGACGGAACATGATTTATGCATTTTTATCGAAAACTACGCGAGCAATTTTGTTGATATTTGAAAAGAAGATGTAGCTTTTCATCTTTGATTTATCCGTGAAGAAAAAAATTTTGCCGCTCTCGTGTTTAAAAAAATATCACGTGCGCTGGTATGTGTACATCAAATTACCAGGTGACCTATTGAAAAAATGATTTCAGCAATCAACAGATAATGCAATTTCTTTAAATGATTTATCCGCAAATTATCCGTGAAGAAAAAAACATCGCCACTCTTGTATTTAAAAAAATATTGGGTGTGCCGCTAAGTTGATATCAAGTTGGCGAAACAACTTTTCAAAAAATGGTTTCAGCACAAAACAAAATAGCTCATCTTTTTAAGTGATTTATCCGTAAATTATCCGTGAAAAAAGAAAATTTGTATCAATCAAGGTTTTGAAGAAAAATGACAAAATCTGATTGATCGATCAGCAGCCGACGGAACATGATTTATGCATTTTTCTCGAAAACTACGCGAGCAATTTTGTTGATATTTGAAAAGAAGATGTAGCTTTTCATCTTTGATTTATCCGTGAAGAAAAAAATTTTGCCGCTCTCGTGTTTAAAAAAATATCACGTGCGCTGGTATGTGCACATCAAATTACCACGTGACATATTGAAAAAATGATTTCAGCAATCAACAGATAATGCAATTTCTTTAAATGATTTATCCGCAAATTATCCGTGAAGAAAAAAACATCGCCACTCTTGTATTTAAAAAAATATTGGGTGTGTCGCTAAGTTGATATCAAGTTGGCGAAACAACTTTTCAAAAAATGGTTTCAGCACAAAACAAAATAGCTCATCTTTTTAAGTGATTTATCCGTAAATTATCCGTGAAAAAAGAAAATTTGTATCAATCAAGGTTTTGAAGAAAAATGACAAAATCTGATTGATCGATCAGCAGCCGACGGAACATGATTTATGCATTTTTCTCGAAAACTACGCGAGCAATTTTGTTGATATTTGAAAAGAAGATGTAGCTTTTCATCTTTGATTTATCCGTGAAGAAAAAAATTTTGCCGCTCTCGTGTTTAAAAAAATATCACGTGCGCTGGTATGTGTTCATCAAATTACCACGTGACATATTGAAAAAATGATTTCAGCAACCAACAGATAATGCAATTTCTTTAAATGATTTATCCGCAAATTATCCGTGAAGAAAAAAACATCGCCACTCTTGTATTTAAAAAAATATTGGGTGTGTCGCTAAGTTGATATCAAGTTGGCGAAACAACTTTTCAAAAAATGGTTTCAGCACAAAACAAAATAGCTCATCTTTTTAAGTGATTTATCCGTAAATTATCCGTAAAAAAAGAAAATTTGTATCAATCAAGGTTTTGAAGAAAAATGACAAAATCTGATTGATCGATCAGCAGCCGACGGAACATGATTTATGCATTTTTCTCCGAAAACTACGCGAGCAATTTTGTTGATATTTGAAAAGAAGATGTAGCTTTTCATCTTTGATTTATCCGTGAAGAAAAAAATTTTGCCGCTCTCGTGTTTAAAAAAATATCACGTGCGCTGGTATGTGGACATCAAATTACCACGTGACATATTGAAAAAATGATTTCAGCAATCAACAGATAATGCAATTTCTTTAAATGATTTATCCGCAAATTATCCGTGAAGAAAAAAACATCGCCACTCTTGTATTTAAAAAAATATTGGGTGTGTCGCTAAGTTGATATCAAGTTGGCGAAACAACTTTTCAAAAAATGGTTTCAGCACAAAACAAAATAGCTCATCTTTTTAAGTGATTTATCCGTAAATTATCCGTGAAAGAAGAAAATTTGTATCAATCAAGGTTTTGAAGAAAAATGACATAATCTGATTGATCGATCAGCAGCCGACGGAACATGATTTATGCATTTTTCTCGAAAACTACGCGAGCAATTTTGTTGATATTTGAAAAGAAGATGTAGCTTTTCATCTTTGATTTATCCGTGAAGAAAAAAATTTTGCCGCTCTCGTGTTTAAAAAAATATCACGTGCGCTGGTATGTGTACATCAAATTACCACGTGACATATTGAAAAAATGATTTCAGCAATCAACAGATAATGCAATTTCTTTAAATGATTTATCCGCAAATTATCCGTGAAGAAAAAAACATCGCCACTCTTGTATTTAAAAAAATATTGGGTGTGTCGCTAAGTTGATATCAAGTTGGCGAAACAACTTTTCAAATAATGGTTTCAGCACAAAACAAAATAGCTCATCTTTTTAAGTGATTTATCCGTAAATTATCCGTGAAAAAAGAAAATTTGTATCAATCAAGGTTTTGAAGAAAAATGACAAAATCTGATTGATCGATCAGCAGCCGACGGAACATGATTTATGCATTTTTCTCGAAAACTACGCGAGCAATTTTGTTGATATTTGAAAAGAGGATGTAGCTTTTCATCTTTGATTTATCCGTGAAGAAAAAAATTTTGCCGCTCTCGTTTTTAAAAAAATATCACGTGCGCTGGTATGTGTACCTCAAATTACCAGGTGACATATTGAAAAAATGATTTCAGCAATCAACAGATAGTGCAATTTCTTTAAATGATTTATCCGCAAATTATCCGTGAAAAAAGAAAATTTGTATCAATCAAGGTTTCGAAGAAAAATGACAATATCTGATTGATCGATCAGTAAAAAACTCTTTTGTTTTCAAGAAAGTATCACCCTAGGTACCCAACATTTCTGGCTACCGGTAGCCTGGTTATGGCAGCAATTACTTGTTTACCATTTTAAAAAAGTTGTATTTACGAAATGTTCAAACAGTACGTGCCGCTGCAAAAGCCTCTACTGACAGATGGGTTTTCCAACAATGCAACAAGTGGAGACAGTGTGGTAGTTAAAATTTTATTTGGACTATAAAACTCAGGTGTTTGGATTTTAAAAGGGTATATTTTGTCAATGTCACGACAAAATGCTTGAATAATCGTTCTCACAAACAATTAGGTTCCAAGAATTTTGGGGAGGATCCGATTTTTCTTATGTAAATAAGCTGTTTATAACTTAAATAATTTCTTGGAAATGTGACCTTCCAATTTGATATCAATTCAGTAAAGCAAACATTTTTTCCACCTTGATAACTTCATATTGTCCGAAACTTCGCTAATAAAATAAATAAATTATTAGTTCCTGTGATCGTTATTCTTCCCATAATATGAAAACCTTTGAAGAACGGTTCATGGGCCACCAAATAACAATAAAGCTCTTTCATGCAAATAAACGTCCTTGAAAAGGTACAATCTTTCAAAAATGATAAAAGCACTTGAAAGCGCTAAAAAACAACGAAATTTTGTAGGAGTGTTCTTCCAATAAAAGGGCTACCTTTGAATATTTTTTCTATTTTCTTGTGATTTTTCAAAGGGGTGGAACATGCAACACTCAATAAACTTCTTACCATACCTCATTAACACCCTGTTTATTGAATTTTCAACTGATCCCATAAATAAATATCGAATTAGCAGATCATATTCAAGAAATTAGTTCAGCAATGACAGATCAGCTTATCTTTTGCAGTGATTTATCCGGCAATTCTCTGGATAGCTTCTCAGCTTGAAAAATTGGTTTCTTCTGAAATTTCAGAGTATAATTAATTGTGACAATGTCGTATGGAAATGATATTACAGATATTCTCCCCGTAATATTGGAATAGATGCAAAAAGTATTCTACTGTTCAAAAATCCAAGCATCCGAGTTTCATGGTATATGCTTGAATCGCCAAGCGTAACTTTCCCGTGTCCATTTATTAGGGGGTTACAGATAAAGCGTCCGCATCGGTACTCTTTGGCAATATTGGCAAATAATGAATACGGCGATGACACTCTGTACCAGAATCGTCCAGAAAATTACTGCCATAACAAAATTATATTGCCCTTTCAATTTTTATGAGGCACGTTTTGAAAACCTGTAGGTAGTACAATATAAAATTTTGCGATAACAAGTGCCGCCCTATGGTAGTTGGGTAGTTGGGATTCCCATAATGTGCTTATCCCTCATAAACTATACCCCCCAAAAACGTCTTTTTCACCATTTTAAATATCTGAGCAAGATATTTTTTTCGCTCACTCTATTCAAAGAAGCACAGAGTTGTGACGGTCTTTACTACATTTTTTATCCTGGTTATTTCTGAACATTTTCATGTCAAACAGTGATATATTGTGATCTGTGTTAATCTTGTGATTTTCTGGTGTTAAATAGTGAAACAAACAAATCTTTGCAAACATGTCTCGTGGACGTCCAACAAAAATCGATTTCAATGAGATAAGTGCACGGTTATTAGAACATAAAGATGAAATTTGTACATCGAACGAATCTATCATCGGAGAACGAAATGCAGTTTGGGCAATAATTTCGGAAGAACTAGAAGGGAAAATTCGACCATCAACTTTATATTCTTACGTTGCAAACAACAGAAATAATCTGAGGAACTTAATCTTTGGTATTTCTTTTCAAGAACAAACTGCATCTGACGAATTACGCGATGTATCTAAAGAATCCACCGAGGAATCCACGTTTCTTGATGAAAATTATTTTTGGAACTTCGTACTCACATTCCCGAAAAGTCAGTTTGATAATCTCGTGGTTGTCACGACTAGGAATTATAGGGATAAGAAAGGTATTCCCCGTACCCGATCAGTTAATGTTTTGCAACCCGAAAAGTGGACAGAAATTATGTCGAAGAAAATATATGACGATTTCCGACTACCCCACGGATATCACTTCGAACATCATTACATAAATAAAGACGGAGAATCAGGGACCTTTACAGGTAAGAGTTTCAATTCAACAATTGTAATAAAAGCGCTTCAAAATCTACATATCGATATTCTCACCATTTGTTCAACTGTTTCCAGAAGATTATTCGATGAAGTTTCGATCCAGCAGTCTGCCTGGATTCAGTATTTAGTACTCAATTTGTTTTCATTTGAATCTTCTTTTCAAATATCAACAAAATTGCTCGCGTAGTTTTCGAGAAAAATGCATAAATCATGTTCCGTCGGCTGCTGATCGATCAATCAGATTTTGTCATTTTTCTTCAAAACCTTGATTGATACAAATTTTCTTTTTTCACGGATAATTTACGGATAAATCACTTAAAAAGATGAGCTATTTTGTTTTGTGCTGAAACCATTTTTTGCAAAGTTGTTTCGCCAACTTGATATCAACTTAGCGACACACCCCATATCTTTTTAAATATGAGAGCGGCAAAATTTATTTTTTCACGGATAATTTGCGGATAAATCATTTGAAGAAATTGCATTATCTGTTGATTGCTGAAATCATTTTTTCAATATGTCACGTGGTAATTTGATGAACACATACCAGCGCACGTGATATTTTTTTAAACACGAGAGCGGCAAAATTTTTTTCTTCACGGATAAATCAAAGATGAAAAGCTACATCTTCTTTTCAAATATCAACAAAATTGCTCGCGTAGTTTTCGAGAAAAATGCATAAATCATGTTCCGTCGGCTGCTGATCGATCAATCAGATTTTGTCATTTTTCTTCAAAACCTTGATTGATACAAATTTTCTTTTTTCACGGATAATTTACGGATAAATCACTTAAAAAGATGAGCTATTTTGTTTCGTGCTGAAACCATTTTTCGAAAAGTTGTTTCGCCAACTTGATATCAAGTTAGCGACACACCCCATATCTTTTTAAATATGAGAGCGGCAAAATTAATTTTTTCACGGATAAATTACGGATAAATCACTGAAAAAGATGAGCTATTTCGTTTTGTGCTGAAACCATTTTTTGAAAAGTTGTGTCGCCAACTTTATATCAACTTAGCGACACACCCCATATCTTTTTAAATATGAGAGCGGCAAAATTAATTTTTTCACGGATAAATTACGGATAAATAACGGCAAAATTTTGAGCTATTCCGAGTTTGATTCGCGAAAGTTGTTTGGCTAACTTTATGTACATGGTTTTCTGCCATAGTGGTTCTGAGCCAGGTCTTGAGAAAAACTGCGCTCTGATTCAGCCGTTGTTACGGGAACACGGGAAGTACAGTGTGTACCATTTTGGTTGAGACTGCTCTGTGTACCATTTTGGTTGAGACTGGTCTTGATCTCAGCTATTATTGAAGATAGAGATATGCGATTTTCGCGACCCTGTATCACTTTTTTGTAAAACTTTCAAAGCCACAAACAGAAATATTCCAACTACTCTTGTTCCTGAAATACAGGGCGAAAACGAAAATATTCACTTTTGGAGATGTAATTATTTCTTAGGCCCTGTATAAGAAAACAATGAAAACGGTTTATAAGAGATATTGAGAGCCCTGTTTTTAAGATTGGGCACAAACTTGGTATTTTTTAAATGGAATACCCTGTATATTTAAACGTCAAATTTTTGCAATTTTTTTGAATACCTTGATGTATCACAAACTTATCTTCAATGAATTATAGCTTCAAAAATCAGAAAAATCCATATTTTTGTTTGTTTTTAACAGTAGGCCATGAATTCTTTCACACCTGCATTCAATTATTACTTTTTCGAAACGCCAAGCTATTCAAACCTTTTTATTCAATTATATTTCGAACATCAACTCAAAATATCACTCTTCAACATAAACTTAAAAATGTTGTAAACAAAAAATATATCGGTACAGATTTAACACTGATGTAATTACAAGATTCAAATTAGACAATTTATTACATAAACCAAAAATAAACATATAAATCTAATGAAGTTGTTCAAACTGTCGTCAATTTTGTCTTATACATAAACCACACAGTTTCAATTCGACATTTAAAATGATTAAGGATTGCCTTTGTAAGTTTCTGAATGCTTCTTTGGTTGGGGCTCGGAGCTCATCTATAATATAGATGAGCTCCGATATGCTTACATTTTATATTTTCATATAATATTTTTCAAATTTTGAAATTCCATGTTTTCACCGTCAGCCATCATCACTGATTTGTTTTGACTCTGTTTATGAATCAGTTTTCTTGAATGCAATAAACAAAACATTATTTTATGCATGTTCAACTTTTATGCATGTGTGATTCATGGCCTAGTATCAAAAACATCAATTTGGATTTTTCTGATTTTTAAAGTTAAAACTTATTGAAGATTGGGTTGTGATACATCAATGTATTCAGAAAAAAAATTGCAAAAATTTGAAGTTGAAATATAGAGGAACAGGGTGATCCATTTGAAAATTACCAAGATTTGTGTCCAATCTTAAAAACAGTGCTCTCGAGAAAAATTTTAAATACGGCACTGACTTCTATGTAAAAATATCTATTACAAGCAGTATTCATTTTTTCCTATCTCATACAGGGCCTAAGAAATAATTACATTTCCAAAAGTGAACATTTTCGTTTTCGCCCTGTATTTCAGGAACAAGGAGTAGTTGGAATATTTCTGTTTGTGGCTTTGAAAGTTTTACAAAAATGTGATACAGGGTCGCGATAACCGCATGTCTCTATCTTCAATAATAGCTGAGATACACTGCAGTCTCAACCAAAATGGGACACAGTGTACCCAAACATTTGAAGCAATATGTACAAATTTGGATAGAAATCTCCGCTACATTTCTCTAGAGCTGAAAGTGCAGATGAGGCACATGATTTGGAATCATCCGGTGTTGAAGTAGCCCACTTTTTTTCCATCTTTTTAATTCACTGGAAAGAATGAGGCGAAAGCCTGGGGGGGGGGCTAGAGCCCCAATAGCCCACCCCCCCTGGATACGCGCCTGGTCCATTCAATATTCACCTTAATGTTCAAATGGAGAGACCTCCAAGAATACGATTTGGTCACTATGGGAACATTGGATATCTCAGATGTGTTGTATGTGTTTCTTTAGTCTCTGTAGAAACGATACCAATGTTACTTCGAACTACTTTTCCGTGGCATTTGAATTGAACTTAAAATTAGCCAGAAAAGTGGAGCAGAGCCTACTTCATATGCAGTATTATTTGTACCAATCGACCCTATCTCGAGCAGTGAATAACAAGTAGCAAAATTACTGCTATTTTTTAAGGCGAATTTCCATATTTGCGAAACGCCAATAATGATGCGAACGCAATGTTTTTACAATATTCTCCAATATACCTACAACGTATAACTTTCTCACATATATGACGTATACATTCTGATTGAAATACACCAATCACGCCAATAAGCTAACAACTAGTTCTATTCCAACAATCGTTTCATTTGAAATTCATTCGATATATTCCGTAATATGAGGTGAAACTCAAAACGCTCACTTAAAGATCGACGTGGAATTTGTAAAGCATACGTATAATGGATTTTATTTCATTTTCTTAATGGTGCTATATCGCTTCCACATACTCTGAAATGGATAATGGATTTGAAAACAGAATGTTTATCTTTTTAGGCTCTGGTTTAGACCCACTAAACTCTAAAGGCACTCGTATTTGTACTCCTATCATCATAATTTCTCATAGAAATATTTCAACGAAAATCAATGGACTTTGAAATTATTATATTTTACCCAATAATCTCTGAGTTATACTTAATAGGTACATATACGAACTGACAAAGAGACTGCAACACCTAGGTGGAGCTGTTTAAATATTTTTTTTTTGAAACATAGATAGTATAGCAAGGAGTAAATGATTGAAATTTGAAAAGAAGACGAAGGGTTTACAATTTTTTTAATAAATATGTTAATAATGTGTTTGTCAGCCACGATTATCTACTACCCAACAGGTCTTGGCGTTGATGCAATAAGATGGTATATTTCTTCTTGAGGAATACTATCCCAAGCTACCTGTACTTCATGTCTCAGAGCCGCCAAAGTCCGTGGGGGCTGGGGTAAATTTTCAAGTAACAAAAAATGTGAAAAAACCTTCACGATGTTTTTCTCTGAATTTAATCATTTACTCCTTGCTAATTGCTATACTATCTATGCTTCACCAAAAAAATTTAAATTTAAACAGCTCCTTCTGTTGTGTTGCATTTTCTTTGTCAGTTAGTATATTGAAATTTCATTTTCTTCTTTTTAGAGCATTCAAATAAAAGCTTTCTTTAAAAAGTTTTTTTGCTTTTAATTTATTTTGTGTATCATTCAGCGACAACCAGCCTTTTTGGACACTGCAGCATTTAAATTGAATTTCATGACGAGGAATGCCGAGTAAAATAAAAAGAGAATCCTCGTCTATCCTCATGCTAAACCCCCATCTCATAGCTGATCCAAGTGATATAGATTCCCAATTCTCCCATGTATAAACAAAGCATTTTTCATAAAAATGCCACAATAATATTCCGCAGGAGCCTGTGAGAAGAAAATAAATCTGAGAAACGACAGCGCAGCGAGAAATTGCGAGCGTGGGTTCCTCGAGAACCGGGGTCGAGAACGAAATGTCAATAGATATTTCCCCTCACATAAACACGTCAATGTTCCTTCTCAATATTCGGAATCCCTATTTGTTTTTCGGACCGACATCTCCGTAGCCTGTTTATTTAGCTGTTATGGCTCGCGACAAACAGCATGTTGAAACTGACACTGTTGAAATTGGAGAGTTTTCCAACATATCGGACAATTCCCTGAGATATGACACGGACTATATTCCATTCATGTTCGTGACATAACCGTCTTGTTTTACTTCGATAAAATGAATTTGAGATGATAGGAAGAAGGTCCTTCATCGGCTGCTGTCTCATCTGCCCTTTTCTCCTTCTTTTCGAAACAAATAACATAAATAGCGTATGCTGAATGGTTCCTTATAAGATATACAGAATTGACAGTATGTAGAGTTGCACCATCCTACTGCAGAAACATGCCATGCGAACCCACAAAATATGAACCGATTTTAATCGAACATCAGTTAAACTTTTCTCATTATATTTCGTTGAACGATTTTTCATTATATTTCAAAGTAGGTCGCCTCTTATTTCGATTGCTAATTTCGTGTAATCAAAAAGAGAGTAAAAAAACAAGGTTTGTTGATGCCTTGGCAATATCACCTTCATACGAGGAACTTCCGTTTTCACGTTGATTGATATTGGAATTAATGTTTACCTCAATATATTGGTTAATTTCAGAATCTGTGTTTGTTGTCATAAGCCTGAGGTTAAAATGTGTGGACCATCATTTGGAATGAGGATATTCAAAAATGAGCAAAGAACATTCATCGAATCCATAAGAAACGTACTTAGGGAATGAAAAAGGTTTTCAATTTTGGTTCGAAATTCATGCCATTCTCTTAGCGAGTTATTAATATTTGATACACAAACATGTCAGAGGAAACATTACATGATCAGCATCTACAATGTCTATTTCTATTGGAAAATCGAGATGCGAACAAGCTTCCTATAAAACTTTTCTGCATAATCGTTCCGAAACATACGAATTATGTGCAAGTTATGTGCGATGTCTGATTGGTTTGTGCAAACTCGCTGTGCAAATTATTGGTGAGTGCTTGAAAATCACACAGAATGTACAGGTGATTCTAGCTTGTTTTATCGAAATTGATGGATAAATGAACTAGTTATTGAGCTCTACGTTAGTTTAACCTGAGCGCTGCACATAAATTGCACATAATTCCAACGTTTGTTTCGAAGAAATCGATGGATGATTTCATAAGCCATTGAGAATTGTGCTCACTTTATGGACGAACTAGCATAATTTTCAATAAAAAACTATTGGAGAATGTAGGAAAAAGCTGATAAAATCACACATAATTTGCACATGATTCCAACCTTCGTTTCATTGAAATGGATGATATAAGAATCAGTTATTGAGAGCTAGCACTAAACTCAATACTATTGAGCAGGAAATTGATTTAAAATTGATAAGTTCTACGTCAGCTAACCTGAAGAGCTGCACATTATATACGAATAATTTGCACATAATCCCAACGTTGATTCTGAAAAAAGCGATGAATGAATTATCTAGTCATTGAGAATTAGGTTGACTTGCTGGACGAACTAGCAAAATGCACAATAAAAAATTGTTGGAGAATGCAGGAAAAAAGCTGACATGAATCACACATAATTTGCACATAATTCCAACGTTTGATTCATTGAAATTAAGTTATAAACGTATTAGTTATCGAAAACTGTGCTAGCTTACTGGCAAGTTAACATAATAATCAATTTTATTGAGCAGAAAAAAAATGAGGCAGCACATAGATCGCACATGATTTGCACATAATTCCAACATTCTTTTCATTGAAATTAAGTGATGAACGAATTAGTTATTGAGAACTATGCTAGCTTACTGGCAAGTTAACAGAATACTCAATATGATTGAGCAGGAAAAAACTGACGCAGCACATAGATGGCACATGATTTACACATAGTTCCAGCATTTGTATATTTGAAATTACGTAATGAACGGATTAGTTATTGAGAACTGTGCTAGCTCACTGGTCATTCAACACAATACACCATATTTTTGAGCAGGAATAAAAACAGACGCAGCACATAGATCGCACATAATTTGCACATAGTTCCAGTATTTGTTTAATTGATAAAAGAATGAGTTATTGAGAATGCCATGATACACGACAACTGTTGTGGTATATAAAATGGTTTCAGTATTCATTCAACCTGCTTAGAGCTGAAGATTAAGGATCTCATCCCGGATTGAATTAACTTTTAGAGCAAGTCGGTAATCGTAGCAACAAATTGACGGAACTAAATCACCGAATTAATTCGTCGGAAAGACATTTCCCGGAGAAAGTTTCCTTTGTTTGAACTGCACCCCATCTCAGTGCGAATTCCTTTGGTGGTGAACAGCAAAAATGCCACCTTTCTGGAACTTTGTCTTCGACATTCGCGAACTCTAAAAATCTCGAATTCTGATTCAGTCCCTGAGTAATTAAAGAGAGCCACGGTCTAGAGTCCCGGCCGGTATTGTGAAAATCCGTCTTTGAGTTTTTCCTCTTTGAAGTAGTTATAATTAAGAACTGGATAGGTAAAATGAATTTTTCAGTTGATTTGGGAAAGAGCGCGACAAACAAAGCGTCTGGCCATCGACTGGGATGTTGTGGACTAAAATGCCCGGGGATAATATTTTGCAATTAGAGCAGGCACACAAATGACGAGAAATATTCAGGATATTTCTGATGAATTTCGAATTCCGGGTATATGTACGATGTACCTATTTGTTGTATGCATAAAACATTGGATGATTCCTGATGATTGTCCAGGTAGCATTTCAAATAAAATACTGGTGAAATTAATGGAAATGCGGGGTATTTTTGAAGGTGATTCATGTTTCTCATTATCTAGCGATGAAATCAGTCATAATGGTTTCGTTCAGAATATTGACGAGTAAATGAAGCTCGATTTTTCACTTGAAACAGTCGAAACTCATTGCATTTTGAACCCAAATATGCAGTTGGATTTTTATGGCAATTTTGAATCGTTCTGAAATTTTGTTCTCGAAATCGGTAGCAGATAAGACAAAACTGCGAGATACCAGAAAGTTTAGAACAACAACAAAGCTTCTTTTAAAGGTAACAGTGGCTCACCAAAAAAAAAAAGTTCTGTAGGAAAAAAGGAGACAGTGTACCAGAAAAAAATTAACCCTGTAGATCTGCAATCGTAATTGGCATGTCCCATGGTGTAAACTGTAAATTGAAACATATATGCCAAATTTCAGTTGAGTATCTTGTAGAATGCAGATTTTATGAAAATAAAACTCGAAAAAAATTATAACTTTAACACCCTGAATCTCGAAAACGAATCGTTTGCGGTCCGATGTTCATGGCACTTTTTTTTCTTAAAATTATGCAAGAAATTTCCCCTCTTTCATTGTAGCTCCAATTGAAAAAACCTGGTATTGATTCCAAGGACACTACAGTCGCCCCTGGGAATATTGCCGAGAGACCGAAATTGAAAAGTATCAGTAAGATATTTCTACAAAACGTGTAATCGAATTTCCTGTATGTGCTTGTCAAGTGAGTGTCTTAAATGCGTGGGGTACCTGCTCAAATTGGATGAACCAAGTTCTAATTAATATTCAAAGTAGATGACTCTATTCAATTGTATGAATATATGAAGATGAGTACCTATGTAAGATTATGTTTGTTTTGACATTTGCATCGTTGAGAAAACCTGTTGTAAGCAAGATATTGTTTCATTGTTATACTTGTGAACTACAAAAAAATCTGTACCACTACTGAATAAAAATTTTATTTATACATATTAAAGGCGATTTTTGGTGTAATTGTTTATTTTGACAAGCCTGCCTCCTGATAATAAAGACTCTCCTTTGAAAAATTCTGTATAATACTGATAGCTTTCAACTTTTTAAAAACGTATACATAGTTACAGAACATTTCAACAAATCGTATATTCGTTATTTTACTGCTTAGTTCTTTGAAAAACTTTTTTCCCTTTTTTATTACTTCATGTGTTCCCTCGTCCCTTTGAAACAATTTCCGCAATTTCCATCAAACCAGAGTAACTTGCAAGAAAAATAGACGAGATGAACACATGATGGCATATAACTGGAAGTATTGCACTTTCCACGATATTTCCAATCAACACAACGTGAGTGTCGATGAAAGCTGTGCGCGCCATGATTAAAATCGTTCCGTCTTTTCCTTTTTCATTTTTCCAAGGAAATGAGAAAAAAGCATACGTCTGCAACCCCAAATAATTCTATACTTACTCCAGATCCATTTCAATTAAAGAAATGGAACGTGTCTCGCGAAAAGAAATCTTTCCTCCAAATTCTCCAAACGGTCCGTTTCCCCGCCAGAATTTTAGAACATAAAGGGCCCCATACACGAAACACGATCCTTTCAGATTGATCTGAGACCTCTGCTAATAGCTAACTGGCTGAGTTCTTCTATTCGTATATTTTCGTGATAGAATAAAGCATAGTACATATTTGATTTTCGAAAACACTCTTGAATAAACTACCAATCAATAATTCACAATAATTCAGAACCACCAACACGCTTACGTACAGTGCTCTCAAAAAATCAGCCTTTACTTATGAGTCAACAGTCGACGTTAAACACAAAACATCAAAACACAAACAAAGATGACAAAATATCGAACTTCCTGAATGCTCAACTGACGATTATTGATGCTACCGTTAATTATCAGCATGTCGTCGATGAGAAATATCGCGTTGCATGGTAGTGTATGGGACCCTTAACCGAGGAACCTCCGAGATACTGCTGCCGACAATAAAGTAACGTTATTTTGATAGCTCTCGCTAATAAAAAGCCCCCGCGCGCCCGCTGTCAGATGCCTACGACATTAACAGTAAACTCGTCTTCAAACATCCCCTCAAAACCTTTTTGTAATTTCCTAAATGACGGCTGAAAAAAGGGAAAACCGAGAAACAGCTTGGGGGCTACACAACAAAGTTGATGCAAGTCGTGATAGGGTATAATGAAATATACGGTATCGAGCCAAATGGAGGAATTATTTGGGTAGCACCATGAAATATCGGGAATGTAACACATTCAACCAATTTTGGGTATTTCGTCAATGTCCAAATCTTCTTTCAAGACGAAATCATCGATGGGTAGTTTTCTGATCGAAAGGTGGCTTCAGGTCACGAATGGCCAGCTGCCCTAAGACTCGTTTTCCACATAAAACCAGAAATATACGGCTCCACAAGAGTTAGAGATATCGTATTCAATCGTTTTTAAAAGTATGTAATCTTCGAGAAAATCGCTGTAAAATCATTTAAAACTCAATAACAACTTGAATCGATCCAATAAAAATCAGTATGAGACATTTCGTCAATCTGGTCGCCTTTTTTCTGAAGTTTGGTTCTTTTCATATGCTTCATGAATGTTCTTATTTTGAAATGAAGTCAGTTTATCAACGGCTTCGATTTGAAACGAGTTTTCTGAAAATGCCAAGACGTAAATTAACAAACGCTGAGGCTTATAGGGCTATCGGAATGCTACAGGGTGGCCTAACTCAGGTTGTTGTAGCGGAAAGGCTCCAAGTCAGCCAAAGTGTGATATCCCGTCTTTGGAATAGGTTCAGGGAGACAGGTTCCGTGTTGGAAAGACCAAGGCTTGGTTGGCGACGAAAAACAACACCTGCTCAGGATCGTTTCATCACCGTTTCGGCGAGAAGAAACCCTACATCTACGTGTAGAATGCTACGGAATACGGAATACTCTTCAAAATGCAGATGGTCCAAGTTTTCGAAACCATCAGACGACGTTTGAGAGAGGTGAATCCATTAACACGTGACTATAAGCGTCAAAGACTGGAATGGGCAAGGCAACATATCTATTGGAACGATCAATGGCGTAGTGCCCTTTTCACTGATGAATCCAGATATCGACGATTTTCAGATTCTCGAAGAATAAAGGTATGGACAATCCCACGCATACCCCGTAATCGTCGCTATGTCCAAGAAGTCCATCAATTTCGAGGGGGTAGTGTTATGGTATGGACCGGGATATGTTTCAACGGGCGCACAGATCTACACATTTGTCCTGGGAATATGAATATAACGCTAGACCGCACCGTGCAGCCATAGTTGAGAATGCGCGCGAGGAGCTTGGTATTCCACATTTACCAATACCTCCGCACTCACCAGTGACTCACCAGATTTAAATGGCATAGAACTTGCATGGGATATGCTCCAAAGAAGATTAGATAATCATCAACCTACCCCAGAATCCTTAAATGATCTGAGAGAGCTTCGGCCCCGTTTATAGAACCAAATTCCACAAGAAATGTTCAACAACCTCGTGTGTAGTGTGCAAAGAAGATGTCAAGCTGTTATTGATGCCCGTGGAGGCCATACATTGCATTGATAGTCTCAAAATGCTTGAATTCTCTGGAAATAAAATTTCGTTATTTTCTCGATTTTTCTTAACCACCATGTATACGCTGCAGACCTATACAGGCTAAAATTAATTTGCAACTTGAAATCATATTAATATGAATTTTCATCACAAAAATCTTATTTTAACTGTATCTTTTTCCAATTTAAGTCAATATCCCTAACTCATGGGGAGCAGTTTATAAAATCTCCCTTTGCAACCTCCAACGATGCCGAAATTGACAGCCGGTTGACGTGTAAGCCGCCCTCTTCATAACGCGCGGCCTTTAGAATGGGGCGTAACAAGGATCCATCTGACTTTTACATCTTCTATCGGCAACAGAACGAACGTGTTTCAACCGGTGCGTTTCGAATTTGAAAACCGCTGACACCGAAAACGGATACGTTTTCAGCGTCAATAGTGCGCCGAGCCATCAGGGATGTTTCGTCGTTGCTACCTTTTTCATCTTTCGTGTCTCTATTGTCCCAACTCGTTTCCCGATCTCCGTAAATCAGGAAATGGCATAATTTTATAAGGAACAAGTCGCTTCGTTTCACCCACCTCAGGAAGAGACTCGGCTCTCAGAAGTCTAGACTTCTGATCTGAACACTCCTACGACTATCTAGTCATCTAAACATATCCACTCGAACCTTTCAAAAAGCAAGACAAAACTTCAAAACCCGTTCAGTAATCGAAGATGAATCTAATGAAATATTGATCGACGCCGCCCGTACCACCAGAAACACTGAACTGAAACTTGTATTCCTTTCTGTTGAATCAAAAGCGGCTTATATTTTCCGACCAGAATTTTTTTTCACAGCATCCGTCCCACCTAAAAAGTGGAAATGAAATTCATAGAGCGAGACGAGATGAAAGAAGCTTACTTATTTCGCGGAATATTTTCCTGCATGCAGATAGATCGGCTTATGAGGCTTTTGATCGGCGAATGCAACAGCGTTCGCGAATTGATTCGATTTTTACCCGGTCCAGGGATGGCATCTCAAGAATGTATCGATACGTCGACGTCTAGAAGAATATGGAATTTTTATCGAAATTTTTCTTCATACTGCGAAGTTCCATAAAAAAATGGATCCGATTTTTCGTCTCCGAATATTCGAGACACAAAAGTCCAATCCAATCTTCTATCGGGTGTTTTTGTAGAGTGATAGACCTTTAAGATCGCCGATCATAACGAGTAGGAAAACTAATCCGATATAGGCGCCATCGTGCATTTTATGGAATATCTCCATAGAACTTATAGTATTACTATAAGTTCTATGAATATATCTCTCCTTATGAATGTAATGTACAATAGCGCTCTCTATCCGAAAATCTCTGAACTATGAAATTAGTGAATATCTAGGTAAAGCAGGAACTACTTTCCGCCAATAATTTGAATTTGGCAATTTTCTGCCTATTCAGTATTTTAAGTTGATTTTCTGAACGAAATTATCAGTAGATTCACTTTTCTTCTATTTTTGGAAGACAAAAAATGAGCTTTCGGAATGAAATCGATTTCAATTATATCATTAAGAACTCCAATCCTTTCTGAGTTTACCCACAAAATTGAAGTTCTCAAAGTGAAACCATTTTCAAATGCAACTTGAAATAAAAATACACTACATTGAACGCCCACCTTAAATTGAAATGAACACATTTAAATTAAGATTGAAGCCAATTTTTTTTTCGAAAGATAATTTTATGACATTTATGTTTCAAAAATAATTCCCGCCATATGTCCACCACAACTAGCTCTAAGGAACCGCATTCGACCAGACTTATTTTGGACCACTCTTTCGAGTAATTCAGGCCTTATTTCAGCAATATCACGGGTCATGTTGGCTTCCAAAGCGTCTATTGTTTCTGGTTCATCAGCATAAACCAATGACTTGACATAACTCCAAAGAAAATAATCCATTGAGGTTATATCGCATGATCTTGGAGGCCAATTAATTGGATCATTTCTCGAAATAATGTTATCGCCAAATCTTTCTTTCAATGAATCAATTGTTCTAGGGCCCAATCAGCAAACAAACGACACTTATAATGGTCTTTAGTTCTTGAACCAGTTGGATCTTTACGCAAAATTTTCCATGTGGTGGATGCAGAAAGTTCAACTTGTTGTGAACGTCGACGAATAGACAAATCTGGATCTTCATCAACACTATCACTTACAGCAGCGATATTTTCTTTTGTACGTACCTACAGTTCTTTGTCTTGTTGTTGATGCTGCATCAGTGCATCGAGTAGAGAAAATGTTGTCCGAAATCTATCGATAGTTCGACGAATAAGTTGCTCTGATGGACGATTATGTAAACCATTAATTTCACAAGTGCTCTATAAGTTTGGCGAATAGAACACTGATTTTGAAAATAAATGTCAACAATTTGTAAACGTTGTTGCGGCGTGAGTCTTTGTATGATAATTTGTCAATGTTTACTGAACAGAAATATCAAAACAACATAGCTTCTACCTTCTGTAAAATCTCAGTTATCCCTATAGAAAATTGACTCACTCTGAAAAAACCACCCGATATGTTTTTGAAATTTTTTTTCAAGATGGTTTTGTTTACTCAGGACTTGATTACGTCCTTCTCCATTTGAATGCAAAAATTTCGTCTCAATCGAATCCTTAGTTCTTTTAACATTGAGACATATAACTTGGTAGCTTAGTGGGCAGTATCCTCAACAGGCAATCAAGAAACGCAGGTTCGATTCCCGACTTGGGTGTAATTTTTTTTTACATCATTAATTCTCTCTAATACTCACTAATGCTTACAATTCAATGCTCATACTCGCTAATTAAGTTCTAGCAAAAGTCTGAAGACGAAAATCCGACAGAGCTCCGATATTGTCGACGTGCGGATGCATTTAACCACCCCTGCCCCATTCGATGCAATGGCGGCCCTCTCCCACCCCCGCCGAACGTGGCAGTCGATTATTCAAATGAAATTTGCGATTGCACGTCGAAATATGCAGATTTTATGAAATTAGAACGGAACGCACTGTGTCTCTTTTCGGGGTGTCGGGGGAGGGTGGCAGACAGATCGAACGGGGCGCTTCCCAACCTTGTGACATCTTGTCTTGCTCAGAAACTCGCGATTTCATTCAGGACCAGATAGATTAATTGAGATCCCCGCTTGATTATTGACGGCTGAAAGCCGTGCTGGGAATAACTGGCTGAGGTGTGCTAATGAATATCTAGATGAACGCGTCACCACTCCTGGTCTGAATAGATATGACTTTCCATATTGTTGGTAGATGGATAAATCGGGTCAATCTAATCTTCGTGTATTTTCTTGGCTCAATGCAACAAAAAAGCAGAATAAAACTTCAATTTATCAGCCGAAGTTTGGTCAAATTTATTGGCATCTTCACAGGCTAAAATCAACAACCGATACAAACAACAAAAATATTATACTGATCAAAACTGAGGAACTACAATATCAACAATCAAAAAATAACAAAAGTGAATGGATTAAAAATGAGAAATTGTAATGAAAATTTCGAAATTATGGACACAAACAATTATTGGAATATTATCCAGCATACAATACCTCAAATTGACTAAAAATACCCAAATCAAACATCGTTTCATAAGAAAACTCAAAAAAAATTTAGTTACTTATTGAAGAACATCATCGATCGGATCGTCATGAGATAAACAATTGATTCCAAAATGAAAATCTAATTATTTATACTAGTTTCTTTTTCGGTGTTGTTACTGTTCTGAAAGTGCAACACAACTAACTAACTAACCTCACACAACCATCACTACAATACATTTTCTGCAGATTGTGCACCAAACATCACAGTTCTTCGACTGGCAAATGTCCATGAATTATACTAACTGACAAAGAAAAGAGCTGTTTATATTTTACATTTTTTAGGTAAAACATAGAATACCTAATATAGCAAGGAGTAAATTATTAAATTTAGGAAGAAAATCGTTTTTTTCCCAAAATTCAATCATTTACTCCATGCTATATGTTTTTTCATGTTAACATTTTTCGTTACTTAAATATTGTAGCCGTTTTTTTAAATTTTACAACAAACAATCTGTTCTAGGAGATCCAATTTGAAAGAGGTCGAATTATTGGTCTACGGGAGGCGGAGTTGTCATTTCGAGAAATCCCTAACCATACGAACAGAAATCCAACTACAGTTACAGGAGATGTTGTCAAGCGTGGTATGATAATGCCCAAAATCGAAGAAGAGTAGGCACCGGACGTGAAAGGGACCCAAATGAAGTTCAAGATCGACTTCTTAGACTTATGGCCATTAGAGACCGAATTGCGACAACTCGATCTTTGGCTAATGAGTGATTAGGAGCACAAGGCCATTCTGTAACTGTCCGTGTAGTACCCTGGGTAATGAATAGAAATTATTTCATCTTAAAAAGAAAAATATTCAGTTTTACCATAATTCTAGAGGAAAGTTATTCAAACTTGTGGGATCAATCACATAAATTAAAATTTCGATAGGCGTAAGCTGTTGGGGACTCTGATAAACAGTTCAAGGGTCGCGTTACCCAAGGGTAGCGTAGTCAACGGTTTTTTTCTGCTTATCATCAGATTTTATGGTTTCTTAACCAATAGTGTAAGACCACGTCGTCTCAAACGAATTTCTTCTAGAATATTCCAAGGGGTCAAAGAGGCAGGGGGGAGTTTGATTTAAATAGGCAAATTTTCAGGAACTAAAGGAAGAGATCCGAAAGAAATTCGACGGGAGTTCCGACGGTGGCGCGAAGTAGAGAGCACAGCGTGTGCATCGCGGAAAGGGAACATGCGAATTCAAAAATTCGTAGGAAGTACCTATATTAATTGGAAGTAAAGTTCGGTCGGTTCTTCAAAAATTTTAAAAGTAAATTAACGGTTATTTGGAAGTTAATCAATTTGTTTTATTTTTGTGACTATCGGCAAGTGTTTTCGGGAGTGTTTGGTCTGGTAAGAGAGACATTTTCTTTTATAAATGATTATTTGATATAGGTATACATATACCAGAAGGTACTGCGTCGCTCTCTATTTTATTGGTTTTCTGTTCTATTGTTTTTCTTTATGCTTACTGTTGGGTTTTTGAAAAGGTAGAAACATAGCAGCTTTGTTTTTTTTTTGTTCAGTAAATGTAGAAGAGATATTTTGTTCAAATTATTATATTGTTGATTTTAATGACAGTTTCTTTTTATTTCATCCCCTCTCAGAAAACGATTGAATTGTTCATAAGACCTTGCGTTTGCTCAAGGCACGAATCCAGGTTCCCTTTCGGCTGTAAAAGTGTGTAAGCTTGAAAAGGTAAGGTTTTCTTCTGAAATTTCTTATTTGCGCGTACAGGTGTGTTTAGAAACACCCCGCAGGTACTACATCCGAACGGTTTACAGCCAGCTAAGGTCTTTTGGACTGCAGCATTATCGACCCCATGTTGTATTACCTCTGACGGTTGAGCATCGCCGAAACGATTATAGTAGTGCAGAGAACGTCAACATTGGAATGTGGAATGGCGTCAGTTCGTCTTTCCTGATGAATCTCGATTCTTCTTGGGTGCACATGATGGCCGAAGAAGGTTAGACGACGTCGGGGAGAAAGACGTAAATCTCAGTTTGATGTTGAGTGTCATGTACACCGTACAGTAGGCGTTATGGTATGGGGTGCTATTGCACATGCAAGTAGGTCACCTTTAATCTTGATTCGAGGTAACATGAAAGCGCTGCGTTACCTTCAAGAAATAGTGGAGCCATATGTTCTCCCTCACCTTAACCGGCTCAAGAATCCAATATTTCAGCAAGATAATGCTCGACCTTATGTTGCCAGAGTTAGTTTAAACTATTTTGAAGCGACCCATGTGAGTCTCTTGCCATGGCCGCCCAGATCCCCCGATCTTTCACCCATTGAGCAGGTTTGGGACATCATGGATAGAAGGTTCGGAAATTAACCCCAGCCCTCACGGACTTTGGCGGCTCTGAGACATGAAGTACAGGTAGCTTGGTATAGTATCCCTCAAGAAGAAATAGACCATCTTATTGCATCAATGCCAAGACGTGTTGGGGAGTGTATACATAGATAATCGCGGTGGACAATACATTATCAACAAATTTATTAGAAAAATTGTAAACCCTTCGTTTTTTCTCCAAATTTCAATCATTTACTTGCTATACCATCTACGTTTCACCAAAAAAATAAATTAAATTTAAACTTCTGGATATAGCAGTCTCTTTGTCAGCAGTCTAGTCCAAGAAACGTTTTTCGTTTTGAAACCCAACGAAGTTAACATTTCGTCCTTCCCAAAAACGATTATCTGTTACACGGTTCGATCTTTCAATTCCCTTGAAGGAAAATGTAGCATGATATTCCCCCTGGAAGAATGAGCAAAAGTGAATAAAATTTCACGAACCCTTCTTCTCCGAATTCTTAACGATTCCATTCTTCACGTTCCGGAGTACTGCATGCAGATCCTACGTTGAATTCAAATGAGTGCAGTCGTAGAACCTGAAGTTATGTATCGAGATTCCAACTACCGACATTGCAGCCCATTCCTACATTGAAGTGGGGGCGGGGAAAATACCCAGCAATTTTCCAATTGACTAAGTTCACGATGCCCTTCTGACCCGGACCTAAAGTATCAGATGAACTGCGCTGACTTGGAATAGGACCGGGTTTTAACGTGAAACCGTCGAGAGACTACGGAAACTTTAGGGCAACGATTAGTATAAGCAGATACCGGAGCAATTGACGTAATTACCCTTGAAAATGGTCGGAATAACCTTAGTATATCGATTGGTTGAAGACAATGCATTTAGCCTCTTTGGATTTTGTGAACGGATGCATGATTCTAAGCGACGAGTACTTCATCCCATGTAAGAATATCCGACCTGGAATAGCGGAAAGTAAAAGAAACAATATGGAACAATATACCCATCGAATGTAAAGCAGGCTCTTAAAATGTTAGCCGACGGAATATCCGTCCAATGTAACGCAGGCTCTCGAATTGTTTGACGACGGAATATCCGTCCGATGTAAGGCAGGCTCTTGAATTGTTTGACGACGGAATATCCGTCGAATGTAAAGCAGGTTCTCAAGATGTTTGACGAAGGAACACCCGTCCAATGTAACGCACACTCTTGAAGTGTTTGCCGCCTGCATATACGTTCAATTGAAGAATCGTCTAAAGAGGTTTGACGAGGTAATATCCGTCTAATGTAACGCACGCTCTTGAGGCCTTTGAAGATGGAATATCCATCCCATGTGAAGCAGTTTCCTGAGATGTTTGATGGCGGAATATCCGCCCAATGTAACGGAGGCTCTTGAAATATTAGCCGACGGAATATCCGTCCAATGTAAGGCAAGCTCTCGAATTGTTTGACGACGGAATATCCGTCGAATGTAAAGCAGGTTCTCATTGTTCTCAAGATTTTTGATGACGGAATATCCGTCCAATGTAACGCACACTCTTGAACTGTTTGCCACCTGCATATCCGTTGAATTTAAAGAATCGTCTGAACAGGTTTGACGAAGGAATATCCGTCGAATGTAACGCACGCAATTGTGGCTTTTGACGATGGAATATCCGTCCAATGTAAAGCAGGTTCTCAAGATATTTCTCGGCTGAATATCAGCCAAATATAACGGAGGCTCTCAAAATATTAGCCGACGGAATATCCGTCCAATGTAACGCAGGCTCTTGAATTGTTTGACGACGGAATATCCGTCGAATATAAAGCAGGTTCTCACGATTTTTGACGACGGAATAACCGTCCAATGTAACTCACACTCTAGAAGTGTTTGCCGCCAGCATATCCGTTAAATTTAAAGAATCGTCTGAAGAGGTTTGACGAAGGAATATCCGTCGAATGTAACGCACGCACTTGCGGCTTTTGACGATGGAATATCCGTCCAATGTAAAGCAGGTTCTCAAGGTGTTTCTCGGCGGAATTTCCGCCAAATATAACGGAGGCTCTCAAAATATTAGCTGACGGAATATCCGTCCAATGTAACGTACGCTCTAGAACTGTTTGACGACGGAATATCCGTCGAATGTAATGCAGATTCTCAAGATTTTCGATGACGGAATATCCGTCCAATGTAACGCACAATCTTGAAGTGTTTGCCGCCTGCATATCCGTTCAATTTAAAGAATCGTCTAAAGAGGTTTGACGAGATAATATCCGTCTAATGTTACGCACGCTCTTGAGGCTTTTGAAGATGGAATATCCATCCCATGTGAAGCAGTTTCCTGAGATGTTTGACGGCGGAATATACGCCCAATATAACGGAGGCTCTTGAAATATTAGCCGACGGAATATCCGTACAATGTAAAGCAAGCTCTTGAATTGTTTGACGACGGAATATCCGTCGAATGTAAAGCATGTTCTCAAGATTTTTGATGACGGAATATCCGTCCAATGTAACGCACACTCTTGAACGGTTTGCCGTTAAATTTAAAGAATCGTCTGAACAGGTTTGACGATGGAATATCCGTCCAATGTGAAGCAGGTTCTCAAGATATTTTTCGGCGGAATATCAGCCAAATATAACGGAGGCTCTCAAAATATTAGCCGACGGAATATCCGTCCAATGTAACGCAGGCTCTTGAATTGTTTGACGACGGAATATCCGTCGAATATAAAGCAGTTTCTCAAGATTTTTGATAACGGAATAACCGTCCAATGTAACTCACACTCTAGAAGTGTTTGCCGCCAGCATTTCCGTTAAATTTAAAGAATCGTCTGAACAGGTTTGACGAAGGAATATCCGTCGAATGTAACGCACGCAATTGTGGCTTTTCACGATGGAATATCCGTCCAATGTAAAGAAGGTTCTCAAGGTGTTTCTCGGCGGAATATCCGCCAAATATAACGGAGGCTCTCAAAATTATAGCCGACGGAATATCCGTCCAATGTAACGTACGCTCTAGAACTGTTTGACGACGGAATATCCGTCGAATGTAAAGCAGGTTCTCAAGGTTTTTGATGACAGAATATCCGTCCAATGTAACGCACACTCTTGAACGGTTTGCCGCCTGAATATCCGTTAAATTTAAAGAATCGTCTGAACAGGTTTGACGAAGGAATATCCGTCGAATGTAACGCACGCAATTGTGGCATTTGACGATGGAATATCCGTCCAATGTAAAGCAGGTTCTCAAGATGTTTCTCGGCGGAATATCCGCCAAATATAACGGAGGCTCTCAAAATATTAGCCGACGGAATATCCGTTCAATGTAACGCAGGCTCTTGAATTGTTTGGCGACGGAATATCCGTCGAATGTAGAGCAGGTTCTCAAGATTTTTGATGACGGAATAACCGTCCAATGTAACGCACACTCTAGAAGTGTTTGCCGCCTGGATATCCGTTAAATTTAAAGAATCGTCTGAAGAGGTTTCACGGAGGATAATCCGTCTAATGTAAGGCACGCTCTTGAGGTTCTTGACGATAGAATATCCGTCTAATGTAAAACAGGTTCTTAAGATGTTAGCCGACGGAATATCCATCAAATGTAACACAGGATCTTGAATTGTTTGACGACGGAATATCTGTCCAATGTAACGAAGGCTTTTGAATTGTTTGACGACGGAATATCCGTCGAATGTGAAGCAGGTTTTCAAGATGTTTCACGACGGAATATCCGCCAAATATAACGGAGGCTCTTATAATATTAGCCGACGGAATATCCGTCCAATGTAACGCACACTCTTGAAGTGTTTGCCGTCTGCATTGCCGTTCAATTTAAAGAATCTTCTAAAGAGGTTTGACGGAGGAATATCGGTCTAATGTGAGGCAGGTTCTTAAGATGTTAGCTGACAGAATATCCATCCAACGTAACACAGGATCTTGAATTGTTTGACGACGGAATATCCGTCCAATGTATGCAGGCTTTTGAATTGTTTGACGACGGAATATCCGTCAAATGTAAAGCAGGTTCTTAAGATGTTTGACGGTGGAATATCAGCCCAATGTAACGGAGGCTCTTAAGGTGTTTGCCGACGGAATATCCGTCCAATGTAGAGCAGGCTCTCAAGATGTTTGAGGACGGAATATCCGCATATGTGAAGCAAGTTCTTGAAATGTTCGTCGACGGAATATCTGTCCAATGTAAGCAGGTTCTTAGGATGTTTAACGCCGGAATATTTCGTCAATGGGACGCAGGTTCTTAAGGCATACTTTAATCACACAAAATTATGACTTCTTGAGGTCTTGCGACTCCCTATTTCGTCTGGCGACAGAATATCCGTCATTGAAAATGGAGAAGCAACACGACATCCTGACTTTTTGGTGGAAGCTGATTTTGCAATCCTCAGCGGATACTTCATAAAGTGTCAGTCTCCGATAAAGGCGAATGGAGCCTCCCAGTTATCCCGATCGACGGGTCTTACGATCGAGTTGCATCCTTCCATCTTTTTCGCCCAAAATGACGACGTCATCGAAAAGAATTCAGATCAACAGAAATGGGTCGCAGATACGGCGGAATCTGTTCCTGGGAGCACTCTCCGGGACCGAATCCCGCCGCTTTTATCTCCGAAAATAGAGGAGATAACGCGGGATAGTTCCACATATATTCGGGTAGCAATTTTTCCGCGTTTCGGCGGCGATTAGTGAGCGCGAAATCTCGGCATCTTATTTTTACGATTAGGATCGACCGCCGCCGCAGGATTTTCGAGAACTCGATCTCTCGCGTACGAGCTCCTGAGTGGAACTAAGGCTTCAATATTTTCCGGATAAATTGAATATTAACGTGTTGGTTCTAATTGGGGGCTGAAATCGTTACGGTAACGCAGTGGTGGCTCCAGCTGAATTTTCACGTATTATTGATGGTGTAAGATGAGGTTTTTTGTTTTGTAGGGCCAAGAACCTGTCGGTTCTTCCTTCGTTTTCCCTCACAAGGAAGCGGCTTCGAAACCACTTACGTAGCGATAAAGAAAAAGGATGAAACGCCTGACATCATTGAAAAAGAAGCAAAACACTGAATGCAGGTTACTGAAATAACCAGGAAATGTTTCTTGGTGTCCCATTCGTGATATAGAACGTAATTCCATGCCTTAATCAAATTTCTGTTCAATACATTTTCTGCAGGTATAAAGGAAATTCATCATTCACGCTTCCATATAAAAAGACACTTAAAGAGTAATAACCATGAATAAAAAATACATTAGGTGCATAGTAATATGTACGTATGATATATGGAACCAGATTGTTTCGATCCTGCTTTCCAGTTAACCTATTGTTCGACCAACTTCGAGAAAGCATTACTTGCGTCCTTCACCTCGATCAATAAGAAATTACACACATAATTCCCAACGAAATGGCTTACCTGTTGCATCTTCTCGAAGTCCAAATAGGGTCTTTGTACATGCGAGTGTCTAGAATGTCTCGATCGCTTTCTGGGTGACAGGTCATAATGTAAAAGTTTTGCTGGCGGACTCATAGATCGAGTCTTGTTTAGCGGCGTCCTCCTACCTGGTTTCACCGCCTCCAGGGGCGGCGAGGTCCGGAACTGGACCGGGGTTGACATACTGGCTAAAAGGTGGTGGACCTGCAAAAAAGTTTTTTTGAGGACGGTTCGAAACTTGACTGAAAGTTTTTTTTCGACGAATTGGGGATTACGGGGTTCCCTCAAGGATCACGGTCACACAAGGTTATTATGTTGAGCCAGAGACATCCAGACTTTGCTGTTATTTAACACTAGCTGGCCCGGCGAACTTTGTTCTGCCTAAATGATACTTATGGTGGATTTCACAAATCGTAATCACCGGTGGGCGGTGATCGGAGATCAACGGCTTGGTTCTCTGATTTTTGAATTGTCAAATGTTTCCATGGATATGAGCTATCACACAGCGCAGATACATAAAAATAATATGTCATAATATCTCAATAACTAATAATGGCAATTTTGAATTCGGTTATTTCCGCAAATATATTTACGACCCAGACAGAAATTCAAAAACATTTTAAAATTTATGAGAAAAGATGAGAATGGACATCTCACGATTGGCACTCATCGCCAAAATCCGATTTACTTGACATTTCGATAAAAATTCACTGTGATATTCACCCGCTTTTGGATCTGTTAATAGCCTTTCATGGTACTATGAGCCCTATGTAAATTACACAGTAATTGATGTCATATGTTCTTTTCTCGACCATTTCAAACCACGACGGCCGAAATGCTCGAAAAAAGAACAGATGACATCAATCAATGGCCGCGAAAGCCTCAACAAATTCATCGCCATTTAATTGTGATAATGTCAAACATAGTACCTCCACGATCACGTTACTTGGAATAAATATTAGACAAAGATGAGAATGGACATCTCACGATTGAAACTGATCGTCAAAATCCGATTTATGTACTTGACATTTCGATAAAAATTCAATGTGATATTCACGCGCTTCTTGATCTGGTAATAGCCTTTCATGGCTAAGTCATTTTGAATAAATAAAACTGTGAAAATAATAATCAGTCATAATGTGTGAATAGCGCCATCTGAAGTGGTAAGAACGAAACTTTTCTCATATCTCAACGAAATCGGATCATTTTAGACATCTGTATTCCTACGCTAAGACATTTTGGTTTTGCCCAACATCGCAGAGTTTTAGGCAACTCAAATTACACACTATTACAGTGACTATAGAGGGAATATAGTCACTGTACACACTATTTGTCTATATCGCCATCTAACGCGGAGAATATCAAATGAACAACCTACGAATAAGCGGTAGCGTAACTGTAACTGTAGCGACATCTAGTGGCCTTACTCAAAAGGAGGAAAAGCATTTCCTGTAAAGGTGAAATTTTCATCGATTTTTTCAAACTTTTATTGTATTTTGTAATAACCAGACCGTAGACGAATCCATATATAAAGTTTCATAACAAACAGTCCATCCGATCTCGAGTTATAAATGGTGTAACCAACATCTTTCTTTTATATATATAGATTATGGAGCAGTAGTCTGGTTTCCATGGCAGACGAGCAAGAGGAAAACACTCGACAAGGTACAAAGGCTTGCTTGTTTGCATCTCTGGAGCTATGAGAACGTGTCCAACTTGAGATCATCGCAGATCTCGCTCCTCTACATCAAGTGATCAATAGGATAGCCCATGAGGCTTACCTTAGAACATCTAGGGAAGGTACAGGTGATGAGAGAATAAAAGTCAGAGGGACTGGTCCTCTCTGAACAAGTACATCTCATCAGCGAATCTGTGATGTTTAGATTAAAAAACATGCATTGAGAAGAACTTTAACACGATGCTATGCAGAAAGGAAGAATAGAAAATGGAAAACAATATACAAAATTTCAAAGTAAACATCATTAAATGGTGATGTTATGATTTAAAAAACAAGCATTGAGAAGAACTTTTAACACGATGCTATGTAAAAAGGAAGAATGGAAAAGGAATACAATATACAAAATTTTAAAGTGAATACCTTTGAATGGTGATGTTATGATCAAAAAACAACCTTTCTGTGGTAAAGGCAAATGCACCTATAAGAGAGAGTTTTTGGAGAAATAAGAAACTGGGGGCACAATAGACCTCTTGAGGTTGCAGAGGAATTCAACTCCCTTACCAAACTACAAACCATAAACAAATGGAGAATGAATGTATTTTGAGGGATTATTAAATGTTGTTACATTTTCCCTTTTGAAATTATCTAGCATTTCCTCATTTCAATTCGTAACATCCTATTTTTCTTTCTTCGTCAGATTTGATTCTTATACCTATACGCTAAATGAAAAAGTGCTGTGATAATCTATTCCAGTTATGAAAACGTTCAAACGAATTTCACAAGTCGAAAATCTAGTTTTCGAAATAAAAATGACCTCACCTAGCTACCTATCTGCTTCAAACCACTTATTTACATAGCGATGATATCACTTCAGCTATACCGTTTTCCATTTCGTGTTAAATATTTTACTTTAAATGCAGGAAATTTGAATTCTTCCATCTCTGATTATTATATTACCGACTCTAACGTATGTGTCAGTCCCTTTGACATTTCCGCATTCTATTTCTGTCAGATATGGGGAAATGAGAAAGCGGCATGAAGATGTGAAAGGAAACCTTATTTTTCACCTTTCAGAGGGTCATGTTATTTTGAATGCTTCCGTTCAGGAGAATTCATCCGTGCAGATGTTTTTAAGGGATGAGCTCTCCCTGCTCTTATCCCCAACAACCGTTTGGTTATTGATTTTTTCATATGTAATAACACTAGAGATGGAATTTTGGATTTTGGAAAAATGTCATGAGCGAAATTTCTGAAAAGCAACAAACTTGAATATTACAATTTACAAGAGAGAAATTTTACCTGCTTAAATTTCATCTCGAGTATGGTGTTCGGCATGACTATTTCACGAGAAAATGTCTAACATTATAAGTAATATGGTCACATTTGACACGGATTCCGCTATTTGACAAATTAGAATTCATAGATTAACTAAACGTTGTTTGTTTTCTCTATGATATTCATTTCAGAAGCTATCTATGAATTGGAGAAACGTCAAATATTTTATCGCTGAAAAACCAACATGTTGATTTTGCCGGTTTGAAAGTTTTTTCGAGATGAAACGATCGTTGCTACGGGAACCTCTTCACTAAAAATGAAAAGAGTGGAATAGTCATATGTAATACCACTAGAGATGGAATTTTGGCGGCAAATTTATCGATTGTAATATGAAAGTTTGTTGCTCGGAAATTTTGTGAACGACATTTGTATCAAAATCGTGAGCCGTCAGGCGAGTGATTTAGGAAAAAATGTCATGAGCGAAATTTCCGAAAAGCAACAAACTTGAATATTACAAGAGAGAAATTTTGCCTGCTTAAATTTCATCTCGAGTGGAATTCGGTATGACTATTCCACGAGAAAATAGGGTAATATGTTCACATTTGACGCGTATTGCGCTATTTGGCAAATAAGAATTCATCATAGATTAACTAAACCACTAAACGTTGTTTGTTCTCTCTATGATATTTATTTTCGAAGCTATCTATGAATTCGAGAAACGTCAAAAATTTTGTCGCTGAAAAACCAACATGTTGGTTTTGCCGGCTTGAAATTTTTTTCGGGATAAAACGATCGTTGCTACGGAATCTTCCTCAGTAAAAATTAAAAGAGTGGAATAGTCATGAGAAATTTTGTCGAAGGCACGAGAATATATTGAAAAATTTCTAGCCTACTATAGAACCAAACAAAATTTCAATGTCAAAATATTTCATTACTCATCATATTCTCCTCCTAATTGAATACATTTATTACAGCGAACCTGCAACGTCTCTGAACCTTAAAAAAAAATGTTTCTTCTTGCTCTGCAAACCAGTCCTCCACAGCTTTTATTACCTCCTCGTTGGAAGAAAATTCACGACCTTTTAAACTTTTTTTCAGTTGAGGAAAGAGATGATAGGCGGACGGAGCGAAATCTGGTGAATAAGGGAGCAGTAATTCCAACCCTAAATCACGAATTTTTTGCATGGCAACATGAGATTTGTGTACTGGGGCGTTGTCCTGTAAAAACAAAATACCTTTGGATAGCTTTCCGCGTCTTCTGTCTCTATTTTTTCCCGTAGAGTAGTCAGTTATGTCGAATAGTAATCTCCAGTTATTGTTCTACCTTCATCCAAAAAATCTATCATGATTACTCCATGACAATCCCAAAAAACTGAAGCAAGAAGTTTTCCAGCAGATTTTTGGACACGAAACTTCTTAGGTCTTGGAGAACCAGAGTGTCGCCATTCCATCGATTGTTGCTTTGTTTCTGGATCGTAGAAATGTACCCAAGTATCCATAGTAACAATTCGGTTTAAGAAGTCTACATCGTTTTCAAATCGAGCACATATCGAACGCGATGCTTTCACCCTTTGCATGCTTTTGGTCAACATTCAAACATTTGGGGATCCATTTTGCAGAAATTTTTCTCATGTCCAAATTGACGGGAACTATATGATATACGGGC
Organism: Adalia decempunctata; assembly: GCA_951802165.1. NCBI lineage: Eukaryota > Metazoa > Arthropoda > Insecta > Coleoptera > Coccinellidae > Adalia > Adalia decempunctata. Next base: position 31,080,756 of record OX637699.1, read on the forward strand.
GCGGTATGAAATCTTCAGTGCTTCAGATATCTGTCTTAGCCCAATTCGACGGTTTGATAAAATCATGTCATGAACTGCATCGATATTTTCGGGGACTGACACAGAAACTGGCCTTCCCGATCAGTCATCATCTTCAATAAGAGTGGTCAGTAATGTCGAATAATAATCTCCAGTTATTGTTCTACCCTTATCCAAAAAATCAATCATGATTACTCCATGGCAATCTCAAAAAACTGAAGCAAGAACTTTTCCAGCAGATTTTTGGACACGAAACTTCTTAGGTCTTGGAGAACCAGAGTATCGCCATTCCATCGATTGTTGCTTTGTTTCTGGATCGTAGAAATGTATCCAAGTCTCATTTATAGTAACAATTCGGTTCAAGTTCAAGAAGTCTACATCGTTTTCAAATCGAGAACAGATGGAACGCGATGCTTCTACCCTTGCACGCTTTTGGTCAACATTCAAACATTTGGGGATCCATTTTGCAGAAATTTTTCTCATGTCCAAATTGACGTGAAGTATATGATGAACGCGTTCGTATGAAATCTTCCGTGCTTGAGATATCCGTTTTAGCCCAATTCGACGGTCTGATAAAATCATGTCATGAACTACATCGATATTTTCGGGAACTGACACAGAAACTGGCCTTCCTGATCGGTCATCATCTTCAATGGAAAATTTACCTCTTTTGAAGCTTGCAGTCCAATTTTTCACAGTCGCATACGAAGGACATTGATCACCAAGGGTATTAAGCATATCTTCGTAAATCTGCTTACCTCTTAACCCTTTCAAATACAGGTACTTGATGATGGTTCGATACTCCAATCTTTCAATTTTTTAAATTTCAGTGGACATCTTTCTAAATTTATTGCGTAACTGGTTCACTTTTTTGACGTCGAACTCTACACTGACACTTCTAATACGTTATTGTTCGTTGATATGGTATCGCAATATTTTGTTTATGCATGGAACTGGTCTAGGCAAACTAGATATCAATACATCCTCGTACGACCTCAGAGTTGGTCTCTGCAGTTCGGATTATTAGATGAAACGAACTTGTTATTTTCACTACATGTGCGCAAATATTGCAATTCTAAAATCAAAGCCACAAGATGGCGCCAGGAGTTTTTATAATACTTCCTGGCGCTGCTAGTAATCTTATAATATGCTAGTAACCTATGATATAGTTCCTTTTCGGTTCTATTCTGTTTGTTGTCGAATGATTTGAGCTTTGTATAGAGGTTGTTTGAGCCTGATTCACATATCGAGGCCAAATTACCGAGGATGTTTATAATATCTGATGATTCAACATATTCAAAAGGGTGCTCGAAGATGTAATTGTGACATATTTGAAATTCTATCTCATTTCTCTTTCCAATGGAAATGTTGAGAATCTGGCCCGTAAACTTTCCTCGGTGCAGAGTGACCTTACTCCTCAAAAATTCGCAATTATGATGTTCAACGTGCTGGCATCTATTTCAATAACATTCCCAGCTGGCATAAACAGCTAACATCTGTAGTCTCTCCACTGCCAAATTGTTTGGTTCTCCCGATCCAAAGACTCATTTGTTCGTCATTGAGAATGCTTTGTTTTCAACACAGTTACAGCTGTGAATTCCGCTTCTACGTATACGAAAAGGTTGGAAACTCAATTTGCGAAATAATAACTTTTCGTTGGAAATGATGTCCTCCGATAAATTTATTAATTGAAATAATTTTCGGAGTTTCATGGGGTTCTCTACCCTAAGTGATAAATTTACCCCGAAAACCCTACAGTCAGCGCCACTGGTCACCCTTTCATCCCCCCAAAGCTGACCGTCCGGATCGATATTTGACGGGATAGCCAAACTGCACAATGAACGTTCATTAATAGACAATATCACACTGTATAATCAAGCTTATTTTGACCAATGAAGGGTGTACCCAATGGAATTTCGCTTGACGTCGCTGTAGATTCATCCGGTGACATGAATTTGACGTGCACGTCATTACGGCTGGAAAATTCAGCCGAATGACGGTGAATGAGAGATTTATCTATCGACAATTTTGCAGTGTCCCAGCTTTTGGGAGAATTTGACGTGAATCCACGATTCAATGAGATTGCAACAATTTTCATTAAATATTTTAGATTAAGGGGCAGTATCACCTTTTGAATCGTGGTAAATCTCCATTCAAAAGTGGTCTCTTTATTTCACGAGTAAGTACCCTAATTTACGACGTAGAGACTTGATTTTTTCTTTAAACTGAAGTTGAAGAACGTCCCGAGGGCAAATAGTTTTCTTTTTTTAGATTTAATTAGTTTTTCAATAAAAAAAACCAGGGTTATCGTTGGATCTGGGGTTATTGAATATGTTTTTCGTTTTTCATGAGTACAAGCTATATTTTTGAAATAATCACCATGAAAATTTTTGTAGTTTATAGATGATTAAATTGCCGAGGGCAAATAGTTGCGATTTTTTAGATTTAATTAGTTTTTCAATTGAAAAAAACAGGTTGAACTTCAGCGTTTTGGAAACTACACTTAATGATTTTTTTCCGACGGTTATTCATCATTTTTTGGAAAAAATCGCAACTATTTGCCCTCGGCAATTTAATCTTCTATAAACTACAAAAATTTCCATGATGATTATTTCAAAAATATAGCTTGTACTCATGAAAAACGAAAAACATATTCAATAACCCCAGATCTAACGATTAACCTGGTTTTTTCAATTGAAAAACTAATTAAATCGAAAAAAAGAAAACTATTTGCCCTCGGGACGTTCTTCAACTCAAATTAAAAAAAAATCAAGTCTCTACGTAGTAAATTAGGTTACTTACTCGTGATATAAAGAGACCACTTTTGAATGGAGATTTACCACGATTCAAAAGGTGATACCGACTAGTAGAGCCCCTAGATCTATCTATTAGTAGTTACCCTCATCGGTAGATCACTGCAAATCGACTGATTCTATAGGCGAAATGTCAAAGTTGGATCAATTTCAATGAAGAAATTTTTAAAATTGCCCTCTTTGCCGGATTTTTTCTCGAATTCATTGAAAATACTTCTACATTGAATAGAGAATTGAAATTTCACCCACGTTTGAATCGATTATTGCACTTTTCGACCGCATAAAAATTTTCTCACTGCATGGAAACTTCGCTGCGATTTTTGTGGTATTTAGACAGGGCACTTCCAAAAATTCGATCTCTTCATGCTTTCGTCAGTTTTGGGAAATATCAATGCTTAGAAGTGAAACACAGTGCTTCCATTCTATACATTTTTAAGTGTAGATGTTCTAAAAGCTTTCGCGCTTACTTCTTTCATAGCGTAGATTTTCTATTCCGAAAAATAATGAGCTTAAAGCTTCGAGATCAATGAAGAAGTAGGCTTTTCTCAGAAACAGGAAACAGAGTATGTATACCAGCATTCGGAGTGATTTGCTTCACGGAAAATCTTGTAAGAATTATACTGAAGTACTTCGCGGAACAGGCAATTAAAAAGGGCGGCATTATTTAATCAAGTTTGGTATTAACTGAATATAAATCCTCGGCGAACGAGAGTTGAGTTGAACTCCCAAGAAATAGAGGTTCCAGAATTTTCTCGAAGCCAAACTAAGGCCTCATTCTCCCATCTAAAGTCAAATTAAGTACTGTGCACCTACTCGAACCAGTTAAGGCGAGTTTATACAGCAACTAAAATAAAATGAGAACTGAAATAAAATAAAATAAAATAAGAAATAAGAGCAGAAAACATAGGTTTATAGAGATCACTAGAATAAAATAAGAAATAAGAATGAACCGATCAAATCGCAGATTTTTTGACAATGATTAGATGTCATTTCATTTATATTTTTCAAAATTTAATTTCCCATTAGAATCACTATAGAAAATATCATTAGTTAAATGGATGATGGCATTTTGATCGAGTTTTGAATCGGCTATTCCGCCTTTTATTGAAGGCGATAATCGCAGTACTTGTCATCAATAACAACATCGCTTCCATCATGATTTCCTGGTCGTTCATATTTAATATATTATCAACGATGATTTGAAAAAATATTCATTAAATTTTAGATTAGAAAACTAGAACTTGTCAAAAGTGTCAATACGGAAAAGATCGGGGAGTGGATTTGGGTCATGCGCACTATCATTTTCCAAATAAAATAAGCGAAAAAGATAAAAGTTGACCATCTCTTATTCTTATTCCTTATTTTAGCTTATTTCCTGTATAAACGCTGTCATTGAAATGCATCAAGTGAACATTCTTATTTTATATTATTTTAGTTCTTATTTTATTTTAGTTGCTGTATAAACTCGCCTTTATTCAATTGTGGGCATCTCGTTCAATTTTTCGGTATGTCAGTGGTAAAGGGCATTAAAAATTTTCGATGCTTCAGTCCGAATCTCCTCTGGGTTTTTGAAACATATTCAAAATGAAATGTGAAGTAAACCATGTGACATTGCACCGAATGATACTTTTATGGTTGCTTTCTACGAAATTATTCAGGAAACACTCTGTAGAGCGGAAACAAACAGCTATGGGCTTGGAGTTCCCAAATCTTGTTCTACCAAGAGTTAAATAATGCACACTGATTGACAGTACATGGTGTCCCAAATTTGATGATCACTGAGAGCATCTCGAGAACCATAAGGGTTAGAGAAAAAATTTTCAAGGACTCCCGATCTCTTTTTTCAAAATAACCAATTGCCAGCAAACAGATCCCAGATATCTGAATTGGTTCTCGAGTTACAGGGCGTTTCTGAAAAATTGCTGTTTCAAATATTTCGCTATATCTCGTTTTCTGTTGGAGTTGAAGATATACACGAAAATTCCAAAAAGTTTTTTTTGTAATTTCTATTGCCTATACGCTGCTTGCATCTGATACGGAAAATTATTCGCCGTTCAAGTGCTAGAGAGAAAAGTTTATATTTTTCAAATGGGACACCCTATATTTTTCATCATTGCTTCTTATCCGCAGATTCACCGAGTGTCATCCTGTAACCAGTTTTTCGAAAATCTGATCCGTTTCGACGATATTGAGTTTTTCGTCTTCACTTGAATTGGGACAGCCTGTGTATGAAGATTTTTCTTTTATTTGGAGATTTTTTATTTTTTGTCTAGTTTTTTTGAATAAACTGATCTTCTTGAATGAAAGAGATATCATAGAAGAATACGATATTTCCTGAAAATTTCGATCCTATGAAATGAAAAACTTCATTTGTAAGTAAATATATTCCATCTAATTCAAAATTTGAATAATTTTAACCAAATGATTATCTTGAAAAGAAGAAATCAATAGAACATTTATTGTAGTTTTTTTCAGAATTCATTCGTATTAAAGTTTTTATTCGATTACCTAATGTTAGTTTTTCATAGAATAAAAAATAAAATATCTCCAAATAAAAGAAAAACCTTTATATACACGCTGTCCCAATTCAAGTAAAGACGAAAAACTCAATATCTTTGCAACGGATCTGATTTTCGAAAAACCGGTTACAGGATGATACTCGGTGAATCTGCTGCTGAAAAGCAATGATGAAAAATATAGGGTATACCATTCAAAAAACACAAACTTTTCTCTGTAGCACTTGAACGGCGAATAATTTTCCGTATCAGATGCAAGCAGCGTATAGGCAATAGAAATTACAAAAAAAAACTTTTTGCAATTTTCGTGATATCTCCAACAGAAAAAGAGATATAGCGAAATATTTGAAACAGCAATTTTTCAGAAACGCCCTGTAACTCGAGAACCAATTCAGATATCTGGGATCTGTTTGCTAGCAATTGGTTATTTTGAAAAAAGAGATCAGGTGTCCCTGAACATTTTTCTCTAACCCTTATGGTTCTCGAGATGCTCTCAGTGATCATCGAATTTGGGATACCCTGTACACCTGTTTAGTTCATTTCAACATATTTTTTCGAAAAATTGACAGGAATCAACTGTTCTTATTCAAATTATCACCTCGTCGTCCGAAGATCCAGAATGATGGCCAGCCTCCTCCTTCTGATATGGGGAACAAGACGACCGGGGACTCATGTTGTCTTTGGGGGACATATTTTCCACGTTATCTTTATTACTCCTAGCTCCTCCGCTGATTTGAGACCATTTTCTCTTTTCGGGCAGACAAACTGAAGCTGCTCTCGCTGGACGATCAGTCATTTCTTCCTTGTTTCGATTGATCACCTCCAACTCTTCTTCAGAGCTATGAGGATCGTGCTGATCGGGTGCTGGGCTCTCCATCGAACAACCGGTGTCGGCTGGTGATACATTAACTATGCGCTCCTGCATGCCTGTAAAAAAATAATACGTTAATTCTACGTTTTTGGTTGATGAGTCGATGAGATATTTTAAAATTTACGAGCTATTGTAGTATCTAACGTATAGGGTGTTTTTCAGAGTGATAGAACTTTAAATTGAAATGAAACACATTTAAGAGCGAGTAGGAAAACTAATCCGATAGAGGCGCCACCGTGCATTTTATGGAATATCTCCATAGAACTTTATTAGGTACTATAAGTTCTATGAATATCTCTATCCTTATGAATGGAATGTACAATGGCGCTCTCTATCCGAAAATCGCTGAACTATGAAATTAGTGAGAATGTGGGTAAAGCAGGAACTTTTTCCCGCCATATATTTGAATTTGGCCAATTCCGTATTTCAAGTTGTTTTTCTGAACGAAATTATCTGTAGATTCACTTTTAATCGGAAGTTGACCTATTTTCATGGGTCTATCGTTTGAAATAAAACAGAGGCATGAGTTGGCCAATTTTCTTCTATTTTTGAAAGAAAAGAAATGATCTTTCGAAATGAAATCGACTTGAATTATTTCATTAAGAACTCCAATCCTTTCTGAGTTTACCCACAAAATTTCAGTTCTCGAAATGAAACCATTTTCAAATGCAATTTGAAGTAAGAAAACACTACCTTGAACGCCCACCTTAAATCAAGATTAAAGCCATTTTTTATTTGAAAGATGATTTTATTTAAAATCATTCACAAGATATTCTGTTTCATACATAATTCTCAAATGTATATTTTCTATATCAATAGATATACTGCTCCACAAGAGTTAGGGATATCATTCAATCGTTTTTAATAGTATATTAATTGTTCAATGAGCGGTAATGTAAGTCATAACACACGCAGATGAATTTTGCAGTGTGTTATGACCATTACCGCGAATTGAACACCATGCTTTATCTTCGACTTCTTCAGTAAAATTCGAATTAATCTGCATTTTCAAAATTGACATCAGTTGTCAAAAGCAATTTCTGTGGTCGGAAATCGAATCGATATCGAATCCCGTAAAAAACGTCAGAAATTCACGTATTCCAAATACAATTTTTGGATATTCAGACCTAAGAATGTAGAAATGGATGGCGAGAACGTTACCTTGATGTCTGAAATAGAGTTTCCAAACGATTCGACTTTTTTATTCATTTCGTAAGTAATTTAATTTTTCCTATTTGTATTAGAGTGAGTTATAGGCGTGAGTTATTATTACCTCAAACTATTGGTTTATAATAGCTATTTATGTAACAAGTACATAAATTAGGTCTTTATGGACGAGTCCAAAATTTATGGCAGAGCGAGCAAAGCGAGCGAGGCCAATAATTTGGGCAAGTCCATAAGCCTAATTATGTACGAGTTTGCATACAAAGCTTTATGTTTGACTGCAATGCAGACATTTTATTTTCTGAAATGGCAATTAATATATTCGTCGCTTTATTTCAAGAAATACTTTGAGTGTGCTTTTGCTTATCTTACCTTAGTAACCATCAGCGACCTTAGCAACCTCACTGAACAAAGTTGTTTACTTCGTTAATTCTGTGACAAATGTCATAATAATCCCAAAAATGGATAGTTCTGAAGAGGAAAGCGTGAATAATTTAGCCGTAAGTGCCAAAGAATCTCTCCTACCCACTAAAAGTGCTTATGAAAATTTGTATGAGGCCTATAATAAGTGGTGTGAAACGAAGAAAATTGCAAAATCGAGAGAAGACTGTGACAGTTGAGTCCAATAAAGTGGTGTCCAATAAAGTGGTGTCCAATAAAGTAGTCAATTCTGGACGCTAAACGAATTCATGAATCAAGTGTTTATGAAGCAGTCGAACATAAAGACTATTACAGATCAAAATCAGTTGAATAATGGATATATTATTCTATGGGAGTAGATAAAAGTATGTAATCTTCGAAAAAATCGCTGTAAAATCATTTAAAACTCAATAACAACTTGAATCGATCCAATAAAAATCAGAATGAGACATTTCGTCAATCTGGTCGCCTTTTTTCTGAAGTTTGGTTCTTTGCATATGCTTCATGAATGTTCTTATTTTGAAATAAAGTCAGTTTATCAACGGCTTCGATTTGAAACGAGTTTTCTGAAAATGAAGACGTAAATTAACAAACGCTGAGGCTAATAGGGCTATCGGAATGCTACAGGGTGGCCTAACTCAGGTTGTTGTAGCGGAAAGGCTCCAACTCCAAGTCAGCCAAAGTGTGATATTTCGACTTTGGAATAGGTTCAGGGTGACAGGTTCCGTGTTGGACCAAGGCTTGGTGGGCGACGAAAAACAACACCTGCTCAGGATCGTTTCATCACCGTTTCGGCGAGAAGAAACCCTACATCTACGTGTAGAATTAGAATGCTACGGAATACTCTTCAAAATGCAGATGGGGTCCAAGTTTCCATCGAAACCATCAGACGACGTTTGAGAGAGGTGAATCTAGGTTCTAGACGTCCATTAACACGTGACCATAAGCGTCAAACACTGGAATGGGCAAGGCAACATATCAATGACGTAGTGTCCTTTTCTGATGAATTCAGATATGGACGATTTTCAGATTTTTGAAAAAATAAGGGTACCTATTATAGACAATCCCACGCATACTCCGTAATCGTCGCTATGTCCAAGAAGTCCATCCATTCCGAGAGGGTAGTGTTATGGTATGGGCCGGGATATGTTTCAACGGGCGCACAGATCTGCACATTTGTCCTGGGAATATGACCGCCTCACACTGTAGGGAGCCTGTCATTGACAATGTTGTGCCAAATTTTCACGCTGCTATTGGTGAAACTTTTCAATTTCTAGACGATAACTCTATACCGCACCGTGCAGCCATAGTTGAGAATGCGCGCGAGGAGCTTGGTATTCCACATTTACCAATACCTCCGCACTCACCAGATTTGAATTGCATAGAACATGCATGGGATATGCTCAAAAGAAGATTAGATAATCATCAACCTACCCCAGAATCCTTAAATGATCTGAGAGAGCTTCTGCCTCGTTTATGGAACCAAATTCCTCAAGAAATGTTCAACAACCTCGTGTGTAGTATGCAAAGAAGATGTCAAGCTGTTATTGATGCCCGTGGAGGCCATACATTGTATTGATAGTCTTAAAATGCTCGAATTCTCTGGGAATAAAATTTCGTTATTTTACTGGATTTTTCTTAACCACCCTGTATACGCTGCAGACCTACCGGCTAAAACTACTTTGCAACTTGAAATCATATTAATATGAATTCTCATCACAAAAATCTTATTTTAAGTATATTTTTTGCAATTTAAGTCAATATCCCGAATTCATGTTGAGCAGTTTATTTTAATACTTTGCTACAGAAAACCATTATGTTTTATTGAACACTGAAATCTTCCGGAGTAAGGCTGCATATTCATTCATTACATACAAGTTTATAATAAAATATCTAATGCTAAATTCGTGCTGAGCTACTCCAATTATCTGCTGAAATCAATAGATGCTAATCAAATGCATCGCAGAAGTGCAAGAGAGATTGGATCAAGCCCAACTCGAGCAACGCCTTTCAATTAACTGTTAACTTGTCCGTAATCAACGACCAGTCCAAAAAAACCAAACTTCACATGCTCCAAACCACATTGTCTCCTTTTCCACCAGTAAAATACAAAGGTTGGCGTCTTTTTCGTTTTTCTACCGTTTCTCATCTCTAATTGGAACTGCGAAAATAAAGGGAGGCGATACGGCAAGAATTCAACGGCGAAAGTGGTTTTTTTCGCCGATTAAAAACTATACCAAATAAATAAAAGTCGGGGTGTGAGAGTTTTCGCTACTCCTCCAGTGTGCGATAACAGAAAAGGAGCTGAAACGGCGTAAGAAGGAGAAACAGTTTATTTATTGCCTCAAATTTCTCCGGCACAGAACGTACTGGCTGTATCACTGATCTTTCCCTTTAATCCATGTGTTCTATGAGAATTTCCACAATGGAAAATTGCTCGTGAAGAAAAAATTTTATAGCACTCCTTCTTGGCAACTATGTGACTTACGTTTTCTGCAGACATAAGCAGTATCGTGTCGTAATTTGAGAATTATAGTTCAATTCAGTTTCCCAGATGGCGTTTTCTCCTCTTCATATACTCTTTGCATACATTCACATCTTCATTGTCATTACTTCTTGTTAGAGGCCATGTGGCCCATTCGGAGCAAGTTACTCTGCCACGCAAAATTCGACTTCTGCATTGGGTTCGAAATAAGACGAAAGTTAATGTAAGTGACAATTGTAAAGGGTGTTCAACAGTACTGTGTACAGTGTGAATGAATTTTTGTCCCACTATAAAGTAAAGATAACGTTTTCATCGAAGAAATATTCGTCAGGAATGTTATGTGGTTCACCCTTTATATATCGGGTGTTTTTTAGAGTGTTAGAATTTTCGATAGGGATAACTGTTATTTGTCAGGACGTAGAAGCCATGTTGTTTTGTCATTTCTGTTTAGTAGGCATTGACAAATTATCATGGAAAGACTCATCCCGCAACAACGTTTACAAATTGTTGAAATTAATTGTCTTAAATATTATTTACCTATTCGCCAAACTTAAAGAGCACTTCGTGAAATTTATGGCTTCCATAATCGTCCATCAGAGCAGCTTATTCGTCTAACAACATTTTCTCTACTTGATGCAACAACAACAAGACAAAGAACTGTACGTAGAGAGGAAAATATCGCAGCTGTAAGTGAAAGTGTTAATGAAGATCCAGATTTGTCTATTCGTCGACTTCATAACATGTTGGACTCTGTGCATGCACAACATGGAAAATTTTGCGTGAAGATCTTGGTCTACACCCATACAAGATCCAACTAGTTCAAGGACTAATGCCATTTGACCGTAATAGGCGTCGTTTGTTTGCTTATTGGACCCTAGAACAGCTTGATCCACTTTTTTATCGAAAAATTGTGTTTAGTGATGAAGCTCATTTCTGGTTGAACGGCTACGTAAACAAGCTAAATGGCCGAATATGGAGTGAAAACAATCTTCAAGAAGTTCTGAAGGTTCCATTGCAATGCACTGTATGGTGTGCTTCTCACGCTGGAGGCATCATCTGTCCATATTTCTTTGAAAACGATGCTGAAGCTAAGGTTACAGTGAATGGTGCTCGCTACAGATCGATGATCAATGATTATTTGTTACAAATTTTGAATGATATCGACCAGAAGTGTTTTGGTTCCAACAAAATGATGCTACACCTCATGCTGCTACCGTAACAATCGATTAATCGAAAGAAAGATTTGCCCATAATATTATTTCGAGAAACGAGTCAATTAATTGGCCTCCAAGATCATGCGACATTGATTGATTGATTGATTGATATAGATTTGGCCTCCCAGGACACTACGACCAACTTGGGTCTATTGTATCACTCTTTCGTCAGTGGTTCCTCACGAGAATAGGTTTGTGTCCTTTATCAGGTTCAGTAGCCTGTTTATGAGGTTTTTCGGATTCATTCCCGTTTCCGGATTGATTTCTCCGAAGATTCTGTGTCGCCTTCTTCCCAGGGCATCGCAGTCAAAAATTATGTGAGAGGCTGTTTCTTCCTCTTCACCGCAGAGTCTGCAATCCAGGGGTTCTCCAAGTATTCATATGGTGTTCAGATGTTTTCTAAGGCCGCAGTGGTCCGTCAGTAGACCTACTATTATACGTGCCTTTGTTCTGTTTAAATTCAAAAAGTCATCCATCAAGGATTGGCTTGTGTGTCCTACCATGACTTTGCTGTGTGTTTGCCCGTCGCTCTGTTCCCAGTGTTGTCGGTGTCTTTGTTTTATCCAATCCTCAATCAGGGTCCTGCATCGGTTTTTGCTGATTCCGAGCACAGGTTCTGGCCCTGTGAATGGCGTTTCAGATGCTTGTCTTGCTAACTGGTCTGCTTTTTCGTTGCCCGCTATTCCCTTGTGACCTGGCACCCACATCAAAGTGACCTTGTTGTGTTTTGCCAGCTCCAGAAGGTCCTGGAGGCATTCCCAGACGCGTCTAGACTTTATCTGTGTCGAGTTGAGAGCTTTGATGGCGCTCTGGCTGTCAGAGAGAATGTGGATGTGTTTTCTTTGGTAGCCACTTTCCAGGTTCTTCTGTATGCATGTCCTAATGGCATGTGTTTCAGCTTGAAATATCGTGGCGTGTTTGCCGAGAGGTATTATGTAGTCCCTTCTTGGCCTCACTCCGTGTATTCCCGCTCCTGTTCCTTCATCTGTCTTAGAAGCGTCTGTGTACCAGACTATTTCTGCAGATGATTGTGATTCTATACTCGAGTCCCATCTGTTCCAGTCGAGCTGTTTTGAATGGTTTTTCGAATGAGTATAGGGGTTGCATGTAGTCTGAAATCATATCGAGCTCGGCTACGTCAGCTACATGAGTGATTCTGGTGTGCCCAGTTGTGCTGGTTCTCCAGTTTTTTGTTTGGATCAGTCTGTATGCACCCATCCTGGCCTCTCCCATGACATGTATGTCAAGGGGTGAGGTTAAGGATGACTTCCATAGCGGCTGTTGGAGTGCTATTCATTGCACCCGTGATGCAGAGACAGGCAAGCCTTTGGATTTTCCCAAGGTTGGTTTTTGCCTGTCTTTGATTTGTTTTTGGCCACCACAGGAGTGAGCCATAAGTGATTCTGGGTCTTATTACCACTGTGTAAAGCCAGTGTATGGCTTTCGGTTTGAGTCCCCAAGTTTTTCCAAAAGCTCTCCTGCACATCATGAGTGTCGTTTTACTTTTGTTGGTTACATGATGTAGATGCGGGTTCCAGGTTAGTTTCTTATCGAGAATCAGCCCAAGGTATTTCACTTGTTCTACAACTTGTAATGTTTCGCCGAAGAATCTGGGAGGTGTGACATAACTGTAATGGATTATTTTCTATGGGGTTATGTCAAGTTATCGGCCAATGCTAATAAACCAGAAACAATAGACGCTTTGGAAGCCAACATAACTCGTGTTATTGTTGAAATATGGCCTGAATTATTCGAAAAAAAGGTCCAAAATTGGTCTGGGCGAATGCGGTTCCTAAGAGCTAGTAGTGGTGGACATGTGCCGGAAATTATTTTGAAAACATGAATGTCATAAAATTATTATTCAAATGGAAAAATAATTGGCTTCAATCTTAATTTGCATGAATTTTATTTCAATATAAAGACAGTTATATCACTCAAAAAAACACCCGATATGTTATCTGCATATCCGGATAGATTTGCAAAGAATGCTTTTCCTGATTTTCGGTTTGTTGGCCAGCGTTTTTTCGAATCCCCCTATTTGTATGGTCCACCTGGTATGGAACGAAGTAAACAAGATTCCGCACAAAGCGCATTACCGATTGGCCGAATATTCTGCCGCGTTTTCCGAAAACACAATGTTTTTATTTTTTCGGGGCCGCATGAATAGATAGCCCCATTCATTTTTCGTCAATCCGTTTCATTTGGCATCGCGATAATCTGCAACCTTTTGTTCCCATTGCCCCAAAATGGAGGGAATATAAAATTAACACAATTGCGACTGCGACTGGGCGGCAACAGTGGAGTGGAACGAATGCTTTAATTGCATTGGTTAAATTTTTGTCGATCCTGTTCGTTAATTTTTTTTCGGGCTGTTGAATAATGCCTGGTCGGAAGCTACACAAACTCCATTCATGTAATTGTTATCAAAATTATACCGACATACACGGCTAGTTCAGTTGTTTGAACAGATTGAGCAGTGCAGAGAGAAGAATGTTAGGCACAACACGACCTTTGCTTTTCGAAACATGTTTCTATCTGTTAACCAATCCAGACGATATACATATATTAAAAATTGAATCAAATACGGAATCTATATATACTAATCTATACTAATATTATAAAGAGGAAAGATTTGTATTTTTGTTTGTTTGATACGAATAGGCTCAAAAACTACTGGACCGATTTCGAAAATTCTTTCACCCTTAGAAAGCTACATTATCCGTGAGTGACATAGGCTATACTTTTTACCCGAAAAAATAAGGATACCTACTATAACATCAATAATTACAAAAAAACGGCCATAATCAGCTATTTTCACGTGCGCTGCAAAAACCGTCCGACTTACGTAGATACAATGTATGACGGAAATGTACCTCTTAAATAGTTCTACGAAAAAGTCCGCGATAGCATATATCTATCTTTCAAGATTGACTTGCTATTACCTCTTTATGGTAATCAGATGTTTTCCAAAATTATGCACTATTTGGGAGTGTGTTTTTGAGAATTGGGTATTGATCCTCATCCAACCTAATACGTTATTTATGCCCAGTATTTAATTTAGAACGAAATTGCCCTTCACATCATACAATTACAACAAGTACATCACTTTTGATGTATATATATATATATATATATATATATATATATATATATATATATATATATATATATGAACCCCTGTTAAGTTGTGACCTCCGTTAAGTAGACTGGGCGACCTCACCTCCGGGTGAAGGGACAGTCCCAATGGAAAAATTTTTGTTGATATATAAAGAGGGGAAGCCAAAGAACAAAAGGTCCTAGAGAGGGGAAAACATTTTTGCCGAAAAGTTTTTGTTTGAACAATCGAGACGTTGTAGCCTCCGCGTATATTTCTTGTAGTGTGAACCTTGTGACCTCCGGCGGGGTTGCCAAATTTCGGAGGGGAGTAGGTAAAGAGAATATAAGATTCTAACCTCATATATGGGATGCATGTGGCCTATTTATTTCATGGTTGATTGGCGTTGATAAAGAAATCAGAGATCGAAGAGTGTTCTTGTCATCTTGGAATCTTGGATTCAGAATTGTTGACCGCGTTCATAATAATAATAATAATTCATCCTCCAAGACAAATGTGTAGGACAAGTAAAAAAACAAGGCTAGAAAATATTACACAAATAAGCAATCACTCAAAATACCTCTGAGAGATATTCTTTGACACTATAATAGGTACCCTGAACAAGAAGTGTTTTTACCTCACAAAGCGTAATCACCGATGATCCAAGCTTGATCTAGAATCAACTCGATTTCATAGTTCAAAAATCATAGAATCAAGCCGTTGATTTCGGATAACCGGTAATTACGCTTTGTGAATCCCACCGTTAAATTGTCTATAATTCGGGGATTTAATCCTACGGTTCAAGTAATTATAAAGCTTGGTTCCAATAAAAGTTGAAGTTAAGTCATACTTAGCTGTATGGTGTCGGGAGATACATAAATCATTTCCATGTCTTGTTGGATAATTATGAAAATCCGAACATTTTTTCTTCGTATGTTTGTTCTCATGAATATATAGTAAGCAGTTTAACATAAATATACTCGGAAATGTCAGGATCCTGTGTTATAGTGGACAGCTCCATAGGTTTCAGACCGAACATTATCCTCAAAATTTCTCTTCTGATTCACAAAAATTCTGCCAGCTTCAACCGATGACCCCCACAGAACCACGTTATAAGATAAGTGACAGCACACCATCCCGTAATAGATCCCAATCAAGGCATCCATAGGAAGAGCTTTCTTCAGTTTCGACAATGCATAAAATGAGCTATTCAACTTTTTACAAACACAATCTACATGATAGATCCACCGAAGATTACAATCAACATGGATCCCAAGGAATCTCCGTTGACACCAGAACTCCCTTAGAGAGTTTAACGACGAATGACCCAGAGATTGAGCTGTACCGCTGTACGGTTTTGGAATTTGATAATTGGTGTCCTAGCCAAGTTCACAACGAGAGTATTCCGACTGCACCAGTCCATAAAATACTCAATTACAGATTCGCAGGTAGTTTCGAGTCCCTGCAGACTTTTAGACTTGACTGCAATCGAGGTATCGTCAGCGAAGAGTATCAGGATGCAGGACGGAATATAGTCCGGTAAGTCGTCAATGAATAGTAAAATAGGGAAAGGCCCCACGACTGAACCCTGAGGCACTCCCATGATAGTGGGGTATTCCTGGAAATAGTGATCTTCAACCTGAACGTACATTCGACGGCCTGATAGAAAGCTATTTATCCACTCCAGACTAATTCCCCTAGAACCCAGTTGGTATAACTTATCCGAAATGCATCCATGACGAAGTGTGTCGAATGCTCGGGAAATATCAAAAAATAAACCCGCTACATGAGTTCCATCATCTCAGCAAATATAAACAAATTCGAGAAAACCGCAGCAGGCGGTTTGAGTGGATCTACCGGATCTAAAACCTTGCTGAGAATTGGAAAGTCGCGAAAACTTTGTCAGATAGTCGGACATTCGGGCGAGGATAACTATTTCAATAATTTTTGGTATCTGGCTCAGGATAGAAAAAGAACGGTTATTAGTTAGGTACATTTAGTGTATCACCCAGTTTGAGGGGCAGTTGGAAAAATGCCTGAACTCAACGATTCATTTATGAGATTAGCGATATGTTCAGAGGTCAAAGGGGATAGCAATTTCAATATTGTAGCGGATATCATGTCTGGATCAAAGCAGTTACTAGCCTTCAATCTATTAATTATAGAGGTCACCTCATGAGGTGTCACGAGCAGAAAATTTCAGAAAGTCTGATCTCCTTGAACTACTGAAACTGCATACTTATATGAATTGAAATAAAAAGTGTTTTCGAAATGATTTTATTAAAAAAAATAAAAACTCCATAAAAAATAAATACTCCATAAAAAATAAGACTCCATAGAAAAATAAAAACTCCATAAAGAATAAAAACACCACAAAAAATAGGAACTCCATAAAAAATATAAACAAATACTGAAAAAAGGTATTTCTGTGTGATTTATAGTCTGTCTTATTGACTAGTTTTAAACAAATGTTGCAGTTTAGATCTGACCATGAGTACACTCCTTTTCATGTTTTTCTTTTCCAACATTTGTTTTATTTCTGCACCCGATGGATAAATCCTTCTTGATATATGATGCCTAAACTCCTTCTTAATTGTCTCAAGTTCACCATCAGTCCATCCTGAAATAGTGAAATAAGTTGACAATGATCAAAAATCCACTTGGTTTCGCGAAAGAAGTAAAATTCCTTCGGTCATATATCTTTCGAAGAATTTACCTTTCTTGCATACTTTCTTCCTCTTTGACGTCCCAGTGTCTTCGTTCGACCTCTCAACTTCTTCTACAAAAATAATAAAACACATGAAGAAGAATTCTCAAAATGAACAATCATTAATTTTATAGAAGGAATAAAAAACCCTTCTGACCAAATCAAAATTTGAGGATTGTTTCTAGAAGGCACAAGCAGAATTGATATGAATTCTATACCTATTTCAGATACTTTTGTCATAATACTCCTCTCATCCTTCTCTCCGAATTCTGAAAATATGTTGTGTGATTATAAATAAATGTATTTCTCCATATGATAACAGTCCATATTCTTTTTATTTTTTTTATAACGTTGACAATTATTCTTACCATCAGAGTCTGGCGTTTCTCTTGTGAACTTCCTCTTATGTAACGATATACCAGCATCTGAAAAAACCAATGATCAAAGAATGAAACTCAAATCACAGGACATAATATTTACCTTCTGGAATACTTGAAGGTACGCATGCAACATTTTCTGTTGGACGAACGTCTATGAAATAAAAAAAGTAAATTTTTGGGTACTAATTGTATATAAACTGGATCAAACCTTCAACGTCATTTTCTTCAACTAATGTCGAATTCAAGTCTATATTAATTTCCGATAAAGATTTCCCTTTGAATTCCACAGGGAGGGATCCCCTATCCATCATCAATAGTATTTTGGAAACTTTGGCCGTCTGATATATGTCAACTGGAAGCCTGAAAAATGTTTATATCTGATATTAAATTGAATTCGAAAAATAGGTTCATGTTGGAGAATATAGGTTAATATTGATCATTCTGATAATTGAATTTTACTCACTCATAAAATTCCTCATGAGTCTTCTCCGTGTGTCCCATGAAATTTGAGAATTGCTTGATCTCATCTTTTGAGAGATTCAAGATCTGCATAACTGTAGCTATATGCTTCCTGAGCTTATTGCTTCCAATTGCTTCTGGGTGTTTCAAATTCATTTTTTTCGTAAGCGTTCTGAAAGCTACATCTCCCTTTCCCCATTTTATCGAACTCCCAGGTAGGGCAAAAACATATTCGTTGTCGTGTTGGATGTAATTTTGTCTTTTTTCCAACAGAAGATCTATATATTTCCTGATTATTCTCGGAATGAGGATGATCACTGCTCTTGATCCCTTACCACTATTGACAACCCTCCTATATTCTTTTGTCAGTATTTTTTCAGATTCCGTCAAGACGTTTTGAAAATCAACGAAGTCTGTTTTTCGGTCACATTTGTAATCCTTTATTTTCAAATATTGAACATCGCCTATTCGTCTTCTGTTGAAAAGAATAAGAAGGGCTAAACTGCAATGGACCAATGTAGTGTAGGTATCTTTCTGGTCCTCATTCCTAGTGAAAGCGTCTACACAATTGTCTGCTAGCTTCAAAGACTCATCCTTGAATTTTTTTATATCATCAACTAGGGGAACCAGTAGTGGCTTATTCCATTTTTTTTCTTGTAGGTCTTTGTTGGCCAACGATGAAAGTTCGATAGTCCATCGACTTTCTATCAGCCTGATAAAATTCTGAATTTCATTTAAACGGTCCTTGGCAACGATATCTGTGGAGCATCTAAATCCTTCACACTCCTGCAGAATTAAATTCTTTAACTCATAGCACACATGCTTTAAGGAGGTGCCTATATGCATTGCAAGACTTGGTGTTCTGAATGTCTTTTGCAGCGGATCATACCCAGCAATGTCTCTTACAGCACTAAGTATCATCCCGAATTTTTTAGGTAAAATTAAATCTTTCATTGGACAATTTTGCTCTCCAGAAATTTTCCTAAAAGCAATAAGTAACCGGGCGAGTTCTCTCATGCGGCTACTGCAGGTGTAGTGCATCCTTTCCCTCTTATGTTTTTTCAAATATGATTCCCCGAAATGGACTATGAGGAGATCTTTCTTTGCCTCGAAGGAAATATCATCAGGCTTCATAAGATCGAAAACCTGAAAAAAAATACCCGAAATAGTAAAACCTGTATAAGTTGCATTCGAATAAATTACCTGATGTTTCACATTCAATTTTGAAATGACATTGGTTGTGTCCATCGCACAAGCAGTGATGGTCTGAGAAGCAGAACAGTGGTTTTTTCGCTGGTTTTGTGCCTCTACTATACATCGCTTCGCATGTCTTCTTAAATATTTTTTCACGAACAAACCTTTGCAATATGCACAGGGATAATAAATTTGCTCTATTTCTGTTTCTGTTTGTCTGTTTGGTCTTGTGGTGCCCTGTATATAAAGGTTAAAGTTGGTGTCATTTCTCATCAAAATGAATGCATTTCGTCTTTCTTTACTGGTCTTTGGCAATTTTAATATTTTTATAACCTCCGACTCCGATGAATGTTTCCTTTCCACATGACGTGTGAAATTCTTAGAACTAACATCTTCATCACAGAATTTGCATCGTACATATTTTGTATTCTTGATTTTATTTTCCTGGAATTGAATTTATCGATCGTTTGAAATTTGATGATGGAATAAAATGTAAGAACAACAATTTATAAATCATTCTTCTACGGTTTGACATCCTGTTTATTCATGTTAAAAGAATGTGAGTTTTTTCCGGAATAGGAACCCAAATAGTCATAAATGGACTGATTAAAGCTTTCTTCTTGATTTGACCCAATCACGAAATAACCAGCAATATACAGGGTGTTTCACCATAAACTGGACAAAAATATAAAGCCGTGTAGATAACACCGAGGAAGTCATTTTTGCCTCATGACGTATTCCCCGTTTCCGACGCATAAGCGAGATACAGAGTGTTTAATGTCAACTATGGGTAATGTGTTCTGATTACTATTGTGAGTCATGCGTGACATTTGACGAAACGGTTTCTGGTTAAATCTTAGTATTCTTCAGGGTTAAATACATTTGTGGTTTAGAATCAGAATTTGGAAATTAGATAAAAATTGAAAATGGTGGAAAACCAGCAAAGTTAGAATTTGTTTTTCTCGGTTGCTAATTTGGAAAGCATTATTTCAACGTACTGGATTTTTCCAAAATTCAAACCCAACTTTTTTTACATGTCTTCAGTGAAAAACAAATTTGGCCAAAATTGTTGGAATTTTTCTTGGTTGACCTATCTTTCATCCTGAATACGTAGATGAAAATAGAATGAAATAATTCATTAGTTTTCTTTTTGAAGCCTTCCAAAGATTTACTCGAAGTACTTCCATAATTTTTATTCGAAAAATATTTTCGTTATCAAAGCAACGCTAGTTACTCGAAAGTGGAGAGTTCGATTCTCACCAAAGTTTTTTGAAAAAAAAAATTTTTGGTTTATGAATTCATATTTCTATCCGGGTCATTCTAGCATGCCCATTAGCACAATTTTGTTCTTCGTACGGCTTCGTTTTTTCAAATAAAAATTATGAAAGTACACCGAGCGTTATCTTTGGAAGGCTACAAATTGAAAACCATTGGATATTATTCTGTTTTAACCTCAGTATTCAGAATGAACGATAGATCAGTCATGAAACAATCCAAAAACTATGGCCGAATTTTTTTTTTGATTGAACACATGTGAAAAAACGTGAGTTTGAATTTTGGAAAGAAAATTTTCACGGAAAATCTTAGAAAATGAAGTAAGTACGTTGAGGTAATGCTTACCAATAAACTTGCAACCGAGAAAAAAAAATTCCAACTTTGCAGGTTATCCGCCATTTTGAATTTTTTCTTCAGAATTGTACACTACAGCATATGACTCAAAGTTGACATTAAACATCCTTCGAAAACGGGGTATATGTCATGAGGCAAAAAATGACCTACTGGGTGTCATTTTGACGACTATATATGTTTGTCCTGTTCATGGTGAAACACCCAATAAAAAGCGATATTAGTTCATTCTGTTCATTCACACCAATCGCTATACAATCTTAAAGGCAATAAATACTCACTTTAAGAACATCTGCTAAGGAAGTAGCCAAATCTTTTTCATCTTTTATTTCTTCTCTTGTCGAATCAATGTCTATAAAACTCGTAACACTGGATGAAGGACTCAACACAAAATCCTCATCTCTATCATCATCCACGTCACTGATCAGTTCACACAAACTATTTACAGGTGATATGTTGGATTCGAATAATTTTTTTTTTGAAACAGAATATTTTGTGTATTTTGATGTTTCTTCTAGGTTTGAATGTCCTTCTACTCTCTGAAACTCAAGGAAAATTTTTTATGGTATTTTTCATACTCTGGTTTGGTTTCCAGGAAATTAGTTCATAGCTGCTACATTTTTGAGCAAGAAGATTGTTTCATCTAAACGAGACATTGATATATTGAACAAATCTGAATATTATGACGAGAAAAAAGTATTACCTTTGTCTCCTCGGAACTATCCGAATCAAAGTCATATACATTGTCATTAATCGTTTTGCATAAATTTTCCCTTTTTCTCGAAGGGCATATCAAAGTATTGTCCAAAATAATGATCTGAAAGAATAAATATGAATTGAAAATCATAGACTTGAATTATAAAGAAAACCCTACTTCACCCACTTCGTTTGCAGCAGCTGATTCATTCTGACGTAAGACATCGAACGCATCGTCTTCAGTTTTTCCTTTTGATGGATCAATGTCTAGGTCAGTTCGATTATAACTCGAAAATGAGTTGTCTCCAGTTATGGCTGGTACTGGAGAAATATCAACTAAGCTCTTTCGAGAATTCAAAAATTTTATGTCTGCTTCATCTAAACTTTTGTGGGGTGTAATACTCTTGGCTTTCCTGAAAGTCACTGGCAATTCCATCGAATTGAAAATTTCAGAATTGTTATGACTGTTTATTGGTGAGTATTCATTGAAATTGTTATCCTCTATCCAATTCTGAAACACAATAATTTGTAGAATAAATAAATCCAGAAATACGAACTAATTTACATTTACTCTCTGATGGTGGATATCTTCTTCAGAACCACAATGTTCCTCAATCTTGGCAAATATTTTTTTTTGCAAATCTGAAAAAAAAATCCTTGTGCTTGATCTCGCATTCATCAGTATCATGAAAGAAGAATTCCGTATAACTTCTGCCTCAATGAGTACGTAAAGTTAAATTTATGCTACTTACCTATATTACCTGGAGTTTCCTCATCTTTTTTTTTCTGCTGATTCGCATCTAAAATGAGTATAATTAGTTGTTATATCACAAATATCACAGGGATGTACCAGCAATATTCAAGGAATGAAAATTTGGATTCTACTATACCGTAAAAACAAAAACTTCCGGAAAAAACAACTTTAGGAATCCATATTTGAAGAGAATGTTTGAATTTACATTATGAATCGGTGGAGTCCGCTCAATAATTCCGTATACCCATTTTAAATTTTGAGAATGTTTCTATTATTCGATTTCTTGAACTAACTTCTTGAACATTCGCTAGAAATTTCCTCAAAATCTAGCCAATAGTTTCTGTTAAAAAATTTTGCGCACTGTTCCTAGCGAATAAGAAAGAGCCTTATCATTTCGTCATAATATCTGTAAAATTCAAGTTTCAATCCGAAACGAAGAATTGTCTAGCAAATTCCACAGCGTCGATTGAGTTGAATGCCTCCATGAAATTTTTTTATCAATAATTTGAAAAATACTGATCAGATCAGATCGCATTCAAACACATTAATCAGTTGAAGTTGAAAAAATGTTTTTGAATTTCAGTTTTCATTTCAGAAAACATCATCAGATTCCGCTAAATTTTGCAGGAACCTTGAAACTGTCATTTTAAGCCAAGTGCTAGATTTCAATTCATTCGGATCTGGATTTTTGGAAATATTGGAGATATTTTTTCTGACGCTTTCGTATTTGAAATTTTGTGCCCATACTATTGCCAATTCTGGAAGAGAATATTTTGACAGTCAAATGAGAACGCAGACAAACTTCGGAAAAATGAGTAACTGATATTCGTAGAGCATGTTTCTGGCTAAACGATTCTCACCAATTGTGGCTCACAATTCGTAAATTGAAGACATTTTAACACCCTCTTGGTCCCTAGAAAATGCGCGTGAAAACAGCAGTAATGAGCTATTGAGCAACTAGAATTATTTTCGAATTCAATTCAATTAATCCAGAAATACAAAACAAATTAACTGATTGAGATCGTATTGAATGAGGTTGTGTTGAACGAAATTATAAATATAATAAATATTTGCCAACCCATTAATTCCGTGCTGAAGAAGTTGGCGCCTTATTTTGACATACAGCGACCGCACGTGCGTTAAAAGAATTTCGCGCCCATTTGAATAACGTGGGGTTAAAATCGCTGTTGCCTTGAGAACTTCATAAAAACTTCAACTAGATGAATGTACGTAAATTGATTTCCAGAATTATATAGTACTCGAATTTTAAAAATTATAACATAACCGTAAGTAATTAAAGATAGAAGATTGAATTGCTTGCCATAGTGGTCCAGATTTGACTGAACAATAGTTTATTCATAATGAAATTGTCTTCAACTTACCTGGATTTTTAAGCATTCGAAGAATTTTTTGACTTCTTGTAGTAATCATTTTTAGCACTTTATCACTCTGGGGACATAAAACACACTGCGTTTGAATTATAACGGAATTCAACAATTACAACTGGGTGGAACACGAAGGGACTTGTCACCCCCGAATGCGGAGGACAGAACGTCGCTTCTGTTCAAGTTCCTGCATCGTAAATATTCGTGAATATTATTTCATCATAAGATTTAATTAAGGATGAAAATTTGATAGTTGGTTCTAGCGATGAAAAACTTTTCAAAGATGTTTATGAGAAAATCATCGTTTGCTGTCACACATGAAATACATTAATGATATCACCTCGAGTATCGTATTTGGTGGAAATGACGCTCAAGATTTTAACTGAGATATTTGATTTCTGGATACGACAGCGGATTCATAATCTCCTTTACATGCTATTGTTTACTTGGTTATTCATTACTTTTTCCAGCAAGTCAAAGAGAGTCCTTATGGGAAATGAAATAGAGGGTTTAGATTACTAATAAAAAATATGTTTTTTTAAAGTCTGTTATTATGGAATAGAAGGATGATTCGCGGCGTGAAGACAATTACATTTTTTTTCTTGGCAAAACAAAGATAGTATAGCAAGGAGTAAATGATTCAATTTGGAGACAAAATCGTGAAAGTTTTATTATGTAATCCTTTTTTGATACGTCGGGATTGTAGTTGTTTGCTCATTTCTTTTTATTTCATAACAAACTAGCTGTTCTACAAGATCCAAAGTGGTTGTTTAGTTATTGTTAAAATGGAGGGTTGTCATTTCGAGAAATCGCTAACCACACAAACAGAAATCTAACAACTGTTATGAGATCTTGTCAAGCGTGTTTTGATAACAAAAAATCGAAGGAGAGTAGGCAACGGATTTCGAAGGGACACTAATGAAGTTCAAGACGTCCAAGACTTATGACCATGATGAGGATGATGCACTTTAATCGATTCCAAGCGGATAACCAGTAATACCCGCGGTTATCCCTGGTCTTGCCCTTGGTTATAGCCTATCAGGAGGGACCACGAATAACCAACTTGCTCTTGAATGTAGTTATCTGAATCGCGCGAAAATCAAGACGATTTAAGCTCTCTTCTTATAACCCAGCTCTCGAGTACGGTTACCTGCGGTCCAAACGATTACGTTGAAGGGCTAATTCATGACGTCACATTATTATAACAAACAAGGACCAAAAGCGCTTGAATGAAGTTGGTTATCTTTGGTAATTACCATTTACCAATAATGACCAGGTTATTCGCTTGAAATCGATTTTTGACTCCCTGTCCTTAATCGTTGAATTCTGGGAAAAGTATCATACACACCGATGGTCTAGCGTTCAACATGGTCGGCACACAGCAAACGTAGGTTCTATGAAATTGTCTGCATGCCGCGAATCATCTTTCTATACTGATAAAATTTCTATCAGGTAACAATATTCCGAGGTAATATGCCGAGACTATGACAAATAGCCGACTATTATTTTTGACCTAATTCTATCGAGAGCGTCTTGTATTTCGACAATTTGATAAGACCATATGAACAATAATAATCTGAATAACTCCCGAGAGCTTTAGCTCGAGGGAGTTATTCCTTGATTATTAATGTTCATTTGGTCGACTTGAATTGTCGAAATACAAGTTGCTCGAGATGAACTGAAGAAAATAAGAGTAGTTTTTTGTCAAGGTCGAGTGATATTCAGGAAGATTATTTCATGAACACGATTCAAACGCTCGGATCCGCGATCTTTTGTATTTATAATTATTTTGCAACAAAATTGATATCCCAACCAACTTTTGAACTCGGGACCCTCCGTACATTTTCAATTCTGAATGAATGTTATGCCAAATTTTGACACTGTAAATAGCCGCTGATATTTCTTTGTTTACCTGAATAGCCGATAATAATGCATATCGTGTGACTGAATTCGTGACTTTTCATTGGCGGAGCCATGTGTGAATGAAATAATCAAATATGTATATTATTAAATAATCAAATATGTATATTATAAATAGGGGTTTCATTATTGCGCAACGCGTTTTGGCTATCATTCTGAGTATCTAGAACGAGACTATTGGTAAGTTTCACTAAGCTACTTAGCACACTTGAGAGTGCGGATTCCATGGAATTATCACTTTTTCACATGATTTTTGAATTTTTCACTAATGTGAACTAATAATTGTCATAGTGATTGTTTTTCTAATTTGAGTTAATAAGAAGATACATTGTCGAAGAATATATACTCAAATTAGTCATTTTAGTGTATTATTCGATATTGTAACTTCCCATTAACTAGTAAATTAGAAAAAACTTACTATGAGATTCAATTATTAGTTGACATCAGTGTACTATTCGAAATCATGTGAAACAATGATTATCCCATCAAATCCACATTCTCAAGTGAGCGGTAAATTCAAATAAGAGTATTTGTCATTTTTCAAAATTTCACGGAACGGAAAAGAGTTGCACCAATTATACTAAAAAACTCCGAGAGACGAAGTTTCATTTCGTCGTCCGCCTGAATGTTGTGTGTTATGTAAAAGGATACGAAATAAAAATGAAAATTCAGTTTGCTCTGTTGGGATGATTTTCTTGCGTCTGGGGCCTGAATAACAAGGACTCAATTTGTGGGGGTGAAAAAAATTGAAAACGTCATCAGAAAATCGTCTCGTTTTTCAATTCCTCAAGAAATATATTCTATGTAATTCTATACTATACTAAAATGGTAACTCTGTGGAATGATCCGAAGGAATCTGTCGCAAAAGAGAGTCAAGAAGAATCTTAAAATCGCAGCGAAGCTGCGATACAGTGAGGAATTATTTATACGTCAAAAAGAGGAAGAATCGATTCATACGTGGGTGAAATTCCGATTCTCTAGGCGATGTAGAAATGGTTTTGAAAATTTCGCGAAAATCGGGAAAAATCCTGCGAAAATGGTAATTCCAAACTCGATAAAACCTGTTTCACAGATACCCTGACCTTGATGTAAAAAATATACGGATCGAAAGAAGGAAGGCCAATGCAAAATAGCTTGGTATTTATATTTTCCATTATTTTTCCATTTCTTCAGAAGAATTGATCGAACTCTGACATTTCGCCAATAAAATATCCAGATTTGCACCGATCTACTGATAAGGATAACTCTACTAGTTATTCCTATCAATTTATTTAAATGTAACCTAGTATGCAAACAATTTTTAATGATCAATATAATAGACAAAGTCTTATTACCTTGAAAAAATACTACCAAAAGAATCTTATGCAACTATTAATAAGAACATGAAAATAAAATTTTTCCATTTAGTCGTTTCTAGTTATCCCATAGTCGAGTGGGAAATATCGACCTCCGAACATATTATACACGATTCATTTTACATCATCGAGATGATTTTATGCTCTGAAAGAATGCCGGGTGTTGTTTTGATACACAATTTAATGCACCTGCTTCGTTCGAGTGTGGTTTACAGCGTTGCCATTTACGGAGGTCATAACGCACTAAATATCTCTTGGAGTTATTCCTCCATATATAAGGCGGCGCACTAGCGCTGGTGGTATATAGCTGAACTAAAAGATTGTACAGTACATAAATATGGTGCGTTCTGACCTCAAAACGATTTTTTGATATGTTGATCCCTGAAGTCTCCTGAGTCTAACAAGCTAAGAAACAAGGCAAAACGTTGTGACCTCCGATTTCGGAGGT
Source organism: Adalia decempunctata (assembly GCA_951802165.1). Classification (NCBI taxonomy): domain Eukaryota; kingdom Metazoa; phylum Arthropoda; class Insecta; order Coleoptera; family Coccinellidae; genus Adalia; species Adalia decempunctata. The sequence goes on from OX637699.1 coordinate 31,108,275, forward strand.
GAGAGCGTTATATATGAGGTGACAACGCTTGTTGAGTTCATATTTCGGAGGTGACAATGACCATTAATAACTATATATATATATATATATATATATATCTTTATATGGCAGGTTGAAGATGAAACCGCCGCGTGAAACAAATTTCTACACGGGCGAAGCTGGGACGGCCTGCTTGTATGTATATAAAAGAAAGATGTTGGTTACACCATTTATAACTCGAGATCGGATGGACTGTTTGTTATGAAACTTCACATACGCATTCGTCTACGGTCTGGTTATTATAAAATACAATAAAACTTTGGAAGAATCGATGAAAATTTTACTCATGCAGGAAATGCTCTTCCTTCTTTTGAGTAAGGTCACTAGGTGTCGCTACCGTTACAGTTACGCTACAGCTTATTAGTAGGTACATTATTTGATATTCTTACCGTTGGGTGGCGCTGCAAACAAAAAATGTGTACAGGGACTATATGGTAATATAGGCAATTCCTAAATATAAATAGGAGTTAGAAATGATATTCAAGGCTTGAAGTAAAGGAAATGAAGCGATTCATTTCATATGAAATTATAGGGTTATGATCGAGAGTACTCAAATGAAGTTATGAATAACGTATGATTCACGATATATTACGATGTGTCAGAGAGATACTGAATTATTAATTATTTTTATTCTCAATATTGCTGCACAAACCCAGATCTGGATTCTTACCAAAGCCCAGATTCAATTTTCATTGTTCATTGCCCATATTAGAATTATGAAATGACACGTATGACATTGCGGCGCCGCCACGAAACAATTCTATAATATTTTTGATTTGGTCGATGTCAATGCATTCAAAAATTGACACTATGTTTTTAGACATCTTAAGCAAGCCTCATATCATTCCATTTTAATGTAAATTCTATAGTAAATTTAGTTGCCTGCAACTCTGTGCTGTGGACCAAAACAAAAATGTCTTGGTCAAGAAGGAAAATAAGAAAACGTCTTAGCATATTTGTATTCTTTGAAGTGAAGTTAAAGTACCATTGACAAAGTACTCCAATTCGAATTTTCAGCATTGTAGTGGCAGAACTAAAGTGGTTTATATGTGATCAGAGGTAATTTGGATCAGGGGAACTATTCCTCATCCATATAATTCGATTGTGATTTATATTTGCATTCGTGGTGTCGTAAGCATTTAAAACAAAAAGTTATATGTTCAACAATTAGATACCGCTTAAGTAAAGAGAATTTTTTTCGTGCGAATAAAAATAAAATAAAGTATATATTTGGCCTTATTCATCTCCTGCTTGAAAAACTAGCAATGGTAAGTTTATACAACTTGGTGAGTTTCACTAAGCGTAATCACAGGTGATCGGAGCTTGATCTAGCATCAACTCGATATGACAGTTCAAAAATCAGAGAACCAAGCCATTGATCTCTCTCTATCATTTAGGCGAAACAAAGTTCGCCGGGCAAGCTAGTACTCCATATAAAAAAAACTATTTTTCAATAAGTACCATATGCCCCATAAGTTTCGGCACAAATTTCATAGATTAATATAGTGGTGATAAGAAGAAGACAATGGGTTGATATTCAAATAAAGTTTGTTTGTAACTGTGACTTCACTTTAACACTTCAGTTGTTGAAGTGGTTGGGTCGATATGGCTCACAAAAAAGAAATTTGGAAAATTATTTACAATTTAGTTGGTAGAGTCGATAAAGCCGAGATAATACCTACGCATTTTCGAAAATCAGAATATATCCTGTAGGACTATTAATCAGACAATAGCAGAATGTGAGCAGTGTATTCCTTGAATGAACCTTGCAAAAAGTGGAAGACCTAGAATTTTTGCCCAAGCAAGGACCGCAAGACTGTTAAGAAGAGCGGAAAACAAGGTTGGTATTTCGCAAAGAAAACTAGCACGTCAATATAGGACATCAAACTATCTCGCTAGTTAATTTTATTGAAGCAGAACACGCTGGAGACGATATTTTGTTCTGGCCAGACCTTGCGTCCAGGCACTAGGCAAGAGAAACTCAAGATTGGCTAGCCGACCAAAACGTACCATTTGTTCCGCGAAACGGCAATCCCCCCAACCTTCCACAGGCTCGACCCATAGAAGATTTTTCGGCTCTGTTATCTCAAAAAGTTTACCATGGAGGATGGGAAGCCCAAAAAGAAGAGGAACTTCAATACCGAATATACAGGAAGATCCGAGAAGTCTATGTATAGTCCGTTCAAATAAAAGGACAAACGGAATCGTCTGGTTTCCGCACAATAGAGCTCTTATTGGTCAAACTTTCATAACAACGCTCTCTTCGACCGCCCTAAAAGACTGCCAGGATCGTACTCGGAACGGACTGTGGATGGTACTGGATAGAAATCACTATACTATTTTAGTATCATGGATCGAAATGATTCAATAATTCGAGTCAGCAATTCCCACATTAGAACTTTTTTCCTCAGAAACTCTAGTGCAGAATTTCTGTTATGATCTGCAACTGTCATAAACATTTTATATCCGACGTAGGTACCCTATTTTTTTTATTTTGTATTGTTTTAATATTATTATCTTCTAAAAAATTTCTTTTTCGGAGGCTCAAGATTGCGGCAAGGTAATTCCAGGAAACACCAGAGTTTTAGAGATTTGGGTCGGAATCTTGCAAGATTCCGACAAAGTAATTCCGGGAAACACCAGATTTGAGTCCTTTTCCCTAATGGATGAAAGCCATCTTGACAAAGACTCGTAAAAGATCTCTGTTCAAATTTATAATGGTCATATACCTGTAATATCCGAAATACATATATTTAGTTTCGGTCCAAAATTTTATATTATTTAGTACGAAACTCTTTGTCGGCTGCTCAAGATTCCGACAAGCTAATTCCGGGAAACACCAGATTTGGGTCCTTTCCCCTAATGGGTTAAAGCCATCTTGATTTGCATAAATATCGAAGTTTTCAATTGACAAGACTAGTTAAAATACCTAGAGCTACTGTGAAGGTCTAGCTGTTCAAAGTGTTCATAGATTTTGTTGTGAAAAGTGTATTGTGTTGGAAAATCTTTTGGCAAAGTGTATATAGTGTTTATAGAACAATGTCGAATTCGTAAACGGATACTGCATCTGAGGGATGTGGGGACCACCACGAAAAAGATCCAAAAGGTCGCATTTCTCTGCTGAAGAGAAAGAAATAATTTTGAACATTTTTCGAAAAGAATTGGAAGAACATCCTGATTTATCGAAAAGAGACTTAATGGGAATTGTTTCAAAATCTTCAGGAGTGAGTGATTCAGCTGTATTCAGTATTCTCAGAGAATATAAAGAGAATAAAACATTGACGCCACCTAAGAGGAGAGCCCAGTCGTTAAAAATAATCGATTCGGTTGACGATTTCGATATGAACCTTATCAGAAGAATTGATTTTGATTTGAACACATTTATAATTGAAGACTTTTCCATAAACTTGTTATGTTTAAATATATATTTATATGTGTTGTATGAATTGCATTCGTATAATAATATCATTGTTCTCTTTAAACAATGATGATATTCAGTTGAAACTGAACGATTGTGTGAAATCTCTTCGATTCGACTCTGGAAGTAACTATACGAAGGCTCTCCTACCTCTGCGCCAAACTTGTTGATATTGCTCCTTCTTACATTTGAACAGAGTATAGATACCGTCCAAAACCTAATGCTAAGTGTTCGCAGAAAGTTGCGCTCTGTGGAAGATAATGGCCATCTTCATTCAATTTGAATTGATAGTTTTGATGCTTCCGAAACGTTTATTGATGTGTATCACAATACAATAAACAAATGTATAATTTATGTCACTTTTTTGGTCTCTGAAATTTGTGCCAAACCTTATGAGACATACGTTAACGTGAAGATTCCACCCACAAAAAATTGTCATGTTGAATTCAACAAGTTGAGAGTTGATAGGGGGGATGATGTTTGTAGAAACAAAAAAGGAATTTTATTCGAAAAAAACATTAATTTTTTATTTTCTGTAATGAATTAAACATAAAACAGTTGTTCTCCATCGAATTATTCGCCTTATGAAATTACAATTGGCAACAAGTTACGGGATGAATTTTTCCAATATCACCGACGGGCGACAAGTACTAATATCCAATTATTTCCGAGGATAAGTCTTCATTTGTCAACCAACACGTCCGATATCACTCGCAACAATCCAGATTTCCCCTTTTCCCAAAAATTTGAGTTATTCTCGTCGCGATGGCGACTGATACGTTTTTTGATCCGAGCGCGTATTCCACCTCGATATTACAGATTTTCATCCGAGGAAATGGCGTTGTATTTATTTTCGAGTATGCAGGTATCTAAGGATGCTTTCCGGTCGTTCGACTGGAATTCCATAACTGAAAATAGCGTCCGGAAATTCATCCCCATTATAGGGAGCATTCGATCCGATCTCGTATCGAGAAATTGATGTTGCGTTCAAGATTGGAGACATTGTTAGCTTTTGGGATTATATTTTGGCGTTCGACAATGTTGTCCGCCATCAATGTGCTTGTCAGATGGTTCTGAATTATCGAAAGCTTTCAATACTATATTGAACAAGCTTACGGGTTTACTTCGCTGCCAATGGGAGTTGTAACGAAATCCAATCCGTAGATTAGATAGATCTCCAGTCGATAATTTCGGGAATATCATAATAAAATGAGAAAAGGAGACTCGGAAGGGATTCGCAGTACAATTTAGATTCCTTGTTCAAAATAAAGGGTAGTTTGTTGTATAAATGTTGGGTCAAAAGTCAAACGTTAGGGAGATATCGCGGTTCAAAGACGGCAAAGAAATTAAATTTAAAGAGAAACGACATTGATAGAATTAAATTCGAATAGCCTGGTTTGGTTATAAACTTTTTTATCTCTTGTAGTTTTTTCGCAAAATGTAACGTTTTGAAATAAAAAAATAAAATATTAATCTTGTCGAGAAAGAGCAAATTTAAACTGCTCCACATGAGTTAGGGATATTGACTTAAATTGCAAACAAATAAAGTTAAAATAAGATTTTTGTGATGAAAATCCATACTAATATGATTTCAAGTTGCAAATTATTTCAGCTTGTAGGTCTGCAGCGTATACATGGTGGTTAAGAAAAATCGAGTAAAATAACGAAATTTTATTTCCAGAGAATTCAAGCATTTTAAGACTCTCAATACAATGTATGTCCTCCACGGGCATCAATAACAGCTTGACATCTTCTTTGCATACTATACACGAGGTTGTTGAACATTTCTTGAGGAATTTGGTTCCATAAACAGGGCAGAAGCTCTCTCAGATCTTTTAAGGATTCTGGGGTAGGTTGATGATTATCTTATCTTCTTTGGAGCATATCCCATGCATGTTCTATGCAATTCAAATCTGGTGAGTGCGCAGGTATTGGTAAATGTGGAATAGCAAGCTCCTCGCGCGCATTCTCAACTATGACTGCACGGTGCGGTCTAGCGTTATCGTCTAGAAATTGAAAAATTTCACCAATGGCAGCGTGAAAATTTGGCACAACATTGTCAATGACATGCTCCCTATAGTGTGAGGCGGTCATATTCCAAGGACAAATGTGTAGATCTGTGCGCCCGTTGAAACATATCCCGGCCCATACCATAACACTACCCCCTAGGAATGGATGGACTTCTTGGACATAGCGACGATTACGGGGTATGAGTGGGATTGTCCATACCCTTAAGCGGGCTGCGGACTACGAGCTATAATATAATATATATTATAGCTCTATGATGAGATATAATATCATATTATATTAAGCGGGGTGCGGACTACGAGCTATAATATAATATGTCTACTGCCCGAAATGCGTGAAACTGAGTTGCATATTCGTGGCGCGGGGGTTGAGACGTAAGGTGGGAGGTGGGATATACTCTAAAATATCGCTCGAAAAGCATATCTCTGCAGATACGTAATATATCGCCTGGATATAGATATATATTATAGCATGAGTGCGCGGTGTCACATGTTATTTCGTTTAAAGCGATTTTCATGTAATATGTAAGATATAATATATATTATATTATAGCTCGTAGTCCGCAGCCCGCTTTATTCTTCGAGAATCTGAAAATCGTCCATATCTGGATTCATCAGTGAGAAGGACACTACGCCTTGGATCGTTCCAATTGATATGTTGCTCTGTCCATTCTAGTCTTTGACGCTTATGGTCACGTGTTAATGGAACTCCTCTTAATGGACGTCTAGAACCTAGATTCACCTCTCTCAAACGTCGTCTGATGGTTTCGATGGAAACTTGGACCCCACCTGCATTTTGAAGAGTATTCCGTAGCATTCTACACGTATATGTAGGGTTTCTTCTCGCCGAAACGGTGATTAAACTATCCTGAGCAGGTGTTGTTTTTCGTCACCCACCAAGCCTTGGTCTTTCCAACACGAAACCTGTCTCCCTGAACCTATTCCAAAGTCGAGATATCGCACTTTGGCTGACTTGGAGCGTTTCCGCTACAAAAACCTGAGTTAGGACACCCTGTAGCATTCCGATAGCCCTATTAGCCTCAGCGTTTGTTAATTTACGTCTTGGCATTTTCAGAAAACTCGTTTCAAATCGAAGCCGTTTATAAACTGACCTCATTTCAAAATAAGAAAATTCATGAAGCATATGCAAAGAACCAAACTTCAGAAAAAAGGCGACCAGATACTATCTCGGAGATCAGAAAAATGTTTCTTTTGTAAGAAACTTTGAAATTAAGACGTTGTTAGGTTTCCATTATCAAGTAGAGAGAAATAAATTCCTTTGCATCAAAGGTACGTTGATATATTCATTGTAATATGATATTAAATCGGACGAATAGTGCTATGGGTGCAAGCGAATAGATTGTGCACCCACTATGCTTGTTGCGGCTCCATTTCCTGGAAGGAAATGGCTTCTTAAGATATCATTTCTCTTCACAGAGTTTTTCAGCTTGGTTATGTTTAATCACTGTGTATACCCACATCCCGAAAACTGCAGTTCACGCGTAATTTACCTACAATTGCCTACATCTTCATTGCCTTGAAAGTTGCACACAAAAGTCAGTTCATAGGAATTCGAAACAAAATTAACTGCTCCACAAAAAAATTATTTTCTCAATTTTTTTTGTGTGAGCTGAGATTTTACTACAAATACTGAATTAAATTTTCACCTGAACTGCGAAACTTATAAATAAATGGGCAAAACAGTGAGTTAGTTGAAATCTTTCATTTTTATAGCTAATTTTCGTTTATGAAATTTTCGATTGAAGCAAATCTGCATCAATATCAATTTCCCTTTTCGAAAGGGCGAAGGTTCTCGCTTAAACTGCGGGCAAATTATGAATTTTCGGTTTAGGCATACAATTCTTTCGATGAATACCGCTGCTGATGAAATAACTCAAATTGCCCCGTTCCACTAGATAACTCCGACATTGTAATTTTATGTAGATCGCAAATTAACATTCATACAGACATTGTTACGTCTTCCAGTTCCCACATCCCCCCCCCCCATAAATTCGTATTATCCTAAACTTCGGAGAAATTCCACCGTTCTGCCAGTGTATATAACTCGGTAAAAATCCAATTAATAAGTTGGACGAGGAGACCGCTTACTTTATTAGTTAGTAATTTCTGATGCGACAAACAAGTTCCTTCCGAAATTTAATATACTTTTATTACGACGTTAGTTTCCAGTAAAGTTGAGTGTCTCATCAAATGTAATTCCCAACTTGAAATAGGTAAACTCGAAATGTATGTTCGGACGAGCTTGAACTGCCTCTTCAATGTCAGCAGAAGTAGTTATGATATGTTGTTTTATAAGAATTTAGATTGAATTTACCTCCTCGATGGTTGGTTGGACGATCAAATAAACTACAAATTGAATCAGTCGATTTGTGGAGAATCATTTTCATAAGCTTATCCCCTAAGCAAAATTCCTCGTAGAAAACGCATTTGGAATTCTCAATCTTCATTATTCAGTAGAATCCAACGACATTGTTCATCAATCAATTCAAATTACAACCAATATTTGCGTTACATGAACCAATTTGTCTTCAAACTAGCCATTCAACCTGTAATTTAGGCTATGAAGACGCCCCTAAAAGAAATTTAATGTTCTCGAGAAGTGATCTATAATTCAGTCCAATTGAAACTTGTCGAGTCGGTGCCTACATTTAAAAAACATTCAGCGGGGGACAATTAAAATAGGTTCCATGGAACTAAATGCAGACGTAATAGAATGTACTCTCAAATGCATTTCTCTATTCAGAGTAGAAGATTACCGCAATTTCGTCTGAGAAGACTGAAGAACATCTCAACGGTATATTGCAACTTCATCTGTGCCTCAATAATTATACTCGTACGTATGCTCGAATGAAAAGTAGATCACAAGAAGTGATTTGAAGTAAATTCATTAAGAGAATTGTATTGTAGGTCTACATATTGGTATCGGTTTCTATCGATTTAGAGAAAGTGTGTGGATAGTTGGACGATTTTGCATTCTCTTTATTTCTTTGTCTTTTTTTCTTTGTTGAACTCTGAATCTATTTATTTAGATTTTAGTAGATAGAATAGAGCCACAGCAAACTCGATCTAAAGTAAGGTTAGATTTAGATTTAAGATCAACAGATTGACACGGTATTACCAGTGGCGTAACGTACACCCCCCCAGACCCCCTGTTGGGTGGGGGCCCGCGGGGTGAAGATTATACAATTTTCAATTAAATCATAGAAATATTTATTATAATAAAACACAAAATACTCATAGTACCTAATTAATTCTCTGATTAACTTTCTTTCATTCATTTCTGAAAATTTCAATTACCTATCTAAACTATTCCTCAAAATCACCCTCATGCGTCAAATATATAAGATTTATAAACGAAATCCCAGTATTTGTTGATATGGAAGTAAAAAAAAATCATAAATCACATATTTCAATCACTATTAACATTAAATTTCTTTTTGAAGAGTTGATTAAAACCAACGTTATTGTTTATTAACATATTATGTATTTCAGTCATATCCTGTTTTCTTCTTTTGAAATAATTCATTTATAGGTTTGAAATTATTAGCGGAATTGTTGAGGTAGGCTTATCAGAGAGCAAAAACTTATGATTACACGGATTCAGTCTATCTAAGTGTAAAAATTAATTTCAAATAATAGTTAGAATGATAAAGTAAAAGAGCTTATAAAATGTTAATTATAACGAAATCGTTAAAGTATATCGGTTAAAACTGATGCAGTTGGTTTATTGGACATTTTAATAGTTTCTGCAAAATAGACTACTATGTTTCACCCACAAATGAATTGCTGAACAGTCATATAAAATAAATGGTTGAGGATTGAGGTAAACCTAATATAGAATTGACGTTGATAATGAATTAAAAGATGGTACAAGAGAATGGCTAATTAGGTGTATTGTGGTAGGAGCTGAAGAAGGAGTGGGGCCCGGGGACAATCATTGGCTGAGAAACGTTACGCCACTGGGTATTACTAGCTTTGTAGCAAACTGTTTGCTTTTGATAGCTTCATCATGAGAGGTGTTATTTTGACATTAAAAGAAAAAAGCCATTTTTTTAAGAAAGATGATCGCATGTTTATTTCATTATAAAAAGAATGGTATGCCGTTAATAATGGAAAATAACATCAGCCGAATGACCACCACGACCACGACTACAGGACCATATCCTTTTCAATTTCGCTTGTTGACGAAGCTACCGAGCTGAAAATGGGGTTCATTACTCAAGGATGATTTTTCGATGGAATTCCGGATCATTTCCATGCATTTCAAGGACCCAATCAGCAAAGACGTTGATGATCGGCCGGCTTGAGTTCTTCTGTTAAGGGGAAGTATCACCTTTTGAATCCTGGTAAATTCCCATTTATTTCACTCTTTATTTCACGAGTAACTTCCATAATTTACGACGTAGAGACTTGATTTTTTTTTTAATTGAAGTTGAAGAACGTCCTGAGGACAAATAGTTTTCTTTTTTTCGATTTAATCAGTTCTTCATTAAAAAAAAAACAGGGTAATCGTTAGATGTTTGGGTTATTGAATATGTTTTTCGTTTTTCATGAGTACAAGCTATATTTTCGAACTAATCATCATGAAATTTTTTTAGTTTATAGAAGATTACATTGCCAAGGGCAAATAGTTACGATTTTTTCCAAAAAATGATAAATAACCGTCGAAAAAAAATCATCAAGTGTAGTTTCCAAAACGTTCAACCTATTTTATTTAATTGAAAAACTAATTTAATCGAAAAAAATAAAACAATTTGCCCTCGGGACGTTCTTCAACTTCAATTTAAAGAAAAATGAAGTCTCTACGTCGTAAAAAGGGTAGTTACTCGTGAAATAAAGAGACCACTTTTTGGAGATTTACCACGATTCAAAACTGAACTTTATAAGCCTTAAGGGGCAGTATCACCTTTTGAATCGTGGTAAATCTCCATTCAAAAATGGTCTCTTTATTTCACGAGTCGGAGTAAGTACCCTAATTTACGACGTGGAGACTTGATTTTTTTTTTAAATTGGAGTTGAAGAACGTCCTGAGGGCAAATAGTTTTCTGTTTTTCGATTTAATTAGTTTTTCAATTAAAAAAAACAGGGTAATCGTTAGATCTGGGATTATTGAATATGTTTTTCGTTTTTCATAAGTACAAGATATATTTTTGGAATAACCATCATGAAAATTTTTGTAGTTTATAGAAGATTGAATTGCCGAGGGCAAGTAGTTGCGATTTTTTCCAAAAAATATTGAATAACCGTCGAAAAAAAATCATTAAGTGTAGTTTCCAAAACGCTGAAGTTCAACCTGTTTTTTTTAATTGAAAAACTAATTAAATCGAAAAAATCGCAACTATTTGCCCTCGGCAATTTAATCTTCTATAAACTACAAAAATTTTTATGATTATTATTTCAAAAATATAGCTTGTACCCATGAAAAACGAAAAACATATTCAATAACTCCAGATCTAACGATTAACCTGTTTTTTTTTAATTGAAAAACTAATTAAATCGAAAAAAAAACTTTTTGCCCTCGGGACGTTCTTCAACTTCAATTTAAAAAAAAAATCAAGTCTCTACCTCGTAAATTAGGGTACTTACTCGTGAAATAAAGAGACCATTTTTGAATGGAGATTTACCACGATTCAAAAGGTGATACTGCCCCTTAACACTTTTGGCTACAGCAACAATGATCTCGACTGTTCTTGAGCAACGTGCACGGTTCGACAAGGTGCTTCACAACTAAAAATGTTCGAGTTTTACGAAAAGCCTCTGCCAAATTTTTACCATTTTTATAGTGGATTTTAATAATTTCAAAGCGTGTATTCTCATTAATGGCATAGTTTCTACTTGTCGAATGTCAAAAAATGACATGTTCAAAAGTGACATTTATCAAAATGGCGGTCTTTTACAATTAACACCTCTTAGTGGAAAACCCTTACTATCCTAAGCCAATTTCCTGAAAACTCCGATATTGCATAGTATTGTATTGAATTTGAGGGATTGGGCTTGAGTGAATTATGAATTTTCTCCATGTGTAAGAGAATAATGGACATTGGGAAAGGCAAATTCAGCTTGCCTTGTAGATCGGTAGATCAAACAAACGCTGGAATCTTTATTTTGATAAACAACGAATTTTAAATCATGAATGGCTCCTTTATGTACAGCTAGATCCACATAAGTTTGGTTGTGTGTATCTTGTCGACTCCTAGCATAAGAAACCTTGTTATTCCAGGTATAGAACGAACGGATAGTCCGTTCGGTCTTGATATATTCAGCCCTGAATTTCTACCAATCATTCGGTCCGGGTCCCATTTCGTTCAATGTGAATTTTTAATACGATTCGTCATCCTGCAGTTGCAGCAACGAGCTCGAATCTGTTTATTCATTATTCAGTCTTCTTGTTGGTATGCCGAGTGGCGTATGACAGGCACTGAAGGGCGTTTCATCGATCCATCTTGTTATAATGACGAAACCACGTTTTATTCTTATTTCTTTCGGATATTCACGAGATTGTCACCGCGAAAAATCGAAACACGTCGGAAAGACTCCAACAGGTCGGATCTCTTGGGCATCCCTCCCTCTAGTGGTCTTACTTCGACTTAATTTTCATTCTGCAGGGGTGGATGAGGAATATTGCATAGGGTTTTGAGCTTTAGTAGATAGAAAATTGTTTTCTTGATACTGAAAAGTATGTTACAAACTACAAACAATAATGGAGTTGATTCCTTGTCAAAAATAAGGTATGTCTTTCATATTAACTTTTCTTTTTTGAGCCCTACCTGCTAAGTTACAGCCCCCTAAAGATGGCGTCCGAAAAACAGTTTTTAATTTTTTCTTAAAATCCAAAAAACTTGAAAATTAACTTAAAATTAATCAGACATTCTAAGCGTGTTGAAAGGCACTCGTAAAAATAGTTATTTATGATATATGAGTGTTAAAAGTGACGTTTTATTTTGTGATTGAAAAAGTTTGTGAAATGAGCGGAGCGAATTGAACAATTTCACGAACAAAGTAAAATCACTCTTAACACAAATGCCATACAATGTTTTCTGTACAATTGCCCTATTTTGATAATGAAATGGGCGAATTTGCAATGACGATAAACTTCAAAATGCAGTTCAATATTCAAATAATCAAGGGCGTACCCAGCCTTTGAGCTAGGGGGGGGCAAATTGAGCTAGGGGGGGGGCAAAAAGATCAGAATAGAAAAAATGAACTGATTTTCGTATAAAATGCTATTATTTCATGAGTTTTCAAGGGATTTTTAAGCTCTAGGGGGGGGGGGCAGCTGCCCCCCCCTAGAGCTTCCTGGGTACGCCCATGCAAATAATCAAAAGGTTGTTGTGAATGGCAAACGTTGCCAAACTTATGATTACTAACAAAAAATGAGAAAAGACGCTGTCATTTGAATTTCGTTCCTGCCCAATTTTCGTCTTGGGTTTTTAACTGCTTAATATGTTTGTCGAGAGTTCAATTATTAATGAAAGTGACGATTTGGTTGTTCCTGTGGATATTGAAGAGTCCGCAAGAAGAGCAAATCTGGAACTCATACCTAAAAAATCTGTACGATATTGCATAAGGTGAAGTGGGGTAAATGTGATATAGTATTTGAAATGTTCATAGACAAAGCGTTATAAGTAACACTTTGAATAAAGCTATAAACTTTCAAAAAAATTCATGCATGATCACAATATAAGTCTCAATTGATTATGTGATGGTCACTCTTTGAAATCTTTTCTGAGAAATGTTGGGTTATTTTTAAAAAATGATGTCGGTATATCACAATTGCCCCAGAATTTGGGGTAAATGTGTTAATAATTTTTAGCTACTTATGACTAAGTTATATGGAAAGGACTGGGGTTAATGTATAAATTATAAGAATAATATTCTCGTGGCTTGCAACCATACTGACAGGTAATTTCGTTCGGTCTAGTGTTTTGGTGGTTCGCTTGCAAGTTTGAACAAGTGTTAGATAGATGGCAGCAGTATTTATAAATTTGATCTGAATATATAGTCCGTTATCACAATTGCCCCATTATCACATTTACCCCACTTCACCTTATAACAATTTCCTGGCCTGGTGTGAATTGAAAAATGTAGAAGGGAACTTCAGTGAACCAGTTTTCCTGGCATACTTAGTTCATCAACTTTGTGGAGCAAATTTTCAATGATAAAGTCAAAAGCCCTTATTAAAAATGGTGGGGATGTTAGTGAATATTTTAAGGTAATAGCATATTTAGAACGGAAAAGTGAAGAATACCGTCCCAAAAAATGGAAAATTCTCACTCGTGAACAAGTTGAAAAGTTTATAAATGAGACCAGATGAAAAATACATGATGGTTAAGGTTGCAAGTTGCAACTATTTTCGGATTATTTGGAGCCCGGCGGCGTGAAGAATTAGTGTAATTTATCAGTGCAAGACATCGAAATAATAAATAACTCATTAGTTATATGACTTCCAAACACAAAAACGAAAGTCAGTCGTTCTTTCAGTATTATTGGGAAGTATGTTGACTATTTTCATAAGTACTTTGCACTGCGCCCTTCTGTCGTCAAACTTCGTCGTTTTTTCCTGAAATACATGAATAATAAATGCACTGCCAATCCAGTTGGTATCAATACATTTGGGAAAATTCCATCTATTGTTGCCGAATTCCTAACACTGCCAGAACCAAAGCAATAGACAGGACACTGTTTTCGAAGATCCTCCGCTTCATTGCTAGCAGAATCAGGAGCAAATATCTATATATATAAAAGAAAGATGTTGGTTACACCATTTATAACACGAGATCGGATGGACTGTTTGTTATAAAACTTCATATATGGATTCGTCTACGGTCTGGTTATTATAAAATACAATAAAACTTTGAAAAAATCGATGAAAATTTTACTTATGCAGGAAACGCTTTTCCTTCTTCTGAATAAGGCCACTAGGTGTCGCTACCGTGGATGCGTAGTCGTAGATAGTTTATTTTACCGCTATTAGATGGCGATATGTGATTCGCTTAGAACTCATAGTAACATGGAAGGCTATTACCAGATCAAAAACCGGGTAAACATTTCAAGTTGGTCGAACAGTGAATTTTTACCGAAATATCAAGTAAATCATTAATCAATTTCAATCGTGAGTTGCCCATCTTCATCTTTCATTTTTGAATTTCTGTTTGGGTAATAAATATATTTGTGGAAATAACTGAATCCAAAATCGCCCATAATTAGTAATTGACATTTCATTTTTGTGTTTATGTTTGCACAGGGACAGTATTGTAAGCGTCAATAATTTTGAAACGTTTGCTCAACGGGCTTTCACCAATGATATACAAAAATGTTTCATGGGTTGCCTAATCTGATCTGGTCGAATGACCAATGACCATCAATAAATTTGAATGTGTGTGAGTTCAACACAACGGCAGTGTTACTAATTTTTTTTACTGCATTTTGACTTCATTTGAACATCTCGATTTGCCTTCTAACGAGCTTGATATCATCAACTAAATTGAACAAACTGAAGAGAGATTGAACCCTAAAGTTTTTGGTTATTTGCCGTATTGCTCGACAATAAGGAATTCATCTAATTTGGTCAACCTTTTAGGCAAGCATTGTATGTGACCATGGAATGTTTAAAAATATATGTTTTCAGCATTTCAGCGTTTTAGATTCTTTCAATAAAATAAAATAACATCTACCGGAATTTTCCATTTACCCTTATTGGTAAACCCCTCCCAGCACATATATTTTGCACTTTAATTTTGCCTAATTTATCTCCAGCTTGAAAAAATTTCACAAAGCGTAATCACCGGTGATCGGAGCTTGATCTATAATCAACTCGATTTGAGAGTTCAGAAATCAGAGAACCAAGCCGTTGATCTCCGATCACCGGTGATTGCGATTTGTGAAATCCACCGTAAGTATCATTTAGGCGAAACAAAGTTCGCCGGGCCAGCTAGTTATGGATATAAATATAAAAAAAATGGTGGATGGAAATCTACGACGGTAGCCGAGGGCTATGTTGATCTTTCCATTCACCATTGCATATAGAAATGTCATTGCTGAAAAAATTCTCCCAACCTCAACAGATTTTAGATCATCATCATCCAATATCTCGTCCAATATTGTACTTCCGGTTTCTACAAGTAATGATGGGGCTGAGGATTCTAATAATGTGTTGCGAGCTCCCTAACGTCACAGGGCACTAATGTTATTAATTGTTCTAGTTTTACGATTAATATTAATGTTCATAAGTAATGATTGTTAAATATTGATAATAAAAATTTGCAATTGCTGAATTTTTTTCATCTGATTTCATCATAAGATAATGGAGTGCTAAAAATATTTTTAACACTAATGTTAAAAATATTTTTAACACGCTTCCACGTAAACAATCAATTTTAACATTGTTTGCTGTCATTAAAAGTGTCACTTTCAACGGCAGTTGTACAAAAACATATTTTGGGGTAACGACCCTAGAATTACCTAACTCGTCGTCAAATCTGCCCATCCTGCAGACAAGGTGGGAGTATTGCTATTGAATCTATTCCGTATAAACACGATTGCTTTCAAGGAAGGTTCCGACAGGAGAATTGTCCTAGTATACGAGCTTGTATGAAGAGATTGAATTGCGTCACTGCAGGTGAATAAACTCTGTTTACTGCCCCCTTTCACAAGCGAATGTCGGTATTTTTCTTGCACGACCGAAACTAGATTCGAAGGTGCTATTTTTGTCCCGTTTGAAGTCCCGAATGTGGAAGGGGTAAAAATGAATTGTGCGACAGGTATATGTGAATGTCTTCCAGCCGTTGGATACGCCGAAATATTCTGGACTCTTCGAATATGCCATCTTTCAGTGTTCATGAGATAACAGCGACCATAAGGATAATTTTCTATAGCCTTATGGACCTTTCCATCGCACAGTGACCAAATCTGGATGTAACGGTGTCTGACAATTTTGTGTGAATTTTATCACTCCAAATTCAGCAATTCTGTTAGGTTACATCACTTTTCAACCAAAAATGATCTTCATCACTAAATGAAATCTTTCATTCATCATCAAGAGCAAAATCAGAAAATAAATGACGTTTTAATTGCATTTGAACGAAAGCTGGTCTTCAAAATTCCTTTCACCACTAATTTTATTGTAGTTCTCTTTCGAGAATCACAATTCTGCTCTTTTCTACTGCATACTGGGTTAATGCTTCATATGAGTGGAAAATAGAGAAATTTCCCAGAGAAGAAGCCCACTTACAAGCAATATCTATTTTGTCCCTTTGACCAGATTACGTAACGAGTTTTCAGTTCCATTAAAATGCTTTTATCATCATTAAGTATTCCATATCAGACTCATTTCATTAATGCACATCAGAAAGTAACATTACATATTTTATACATCAAGTCGCGCTTGCATATTATACCTTCTGTATAAAAAGTACCCGGAATTGTAAAAAAAAACACATAAATTTAAATTTAATCATCAATATTTATTTTGTCTCCTTCAAAATAGTCCCCATTGCTTACAATACAACTATGATATCGGCGAACCCACTTTTCCATGCACCGCTCATACGCCGCCAAAGGTATGGCCTTCAGTTCTCGTTGCGAATTTGTTTTGATGGCTTCAATGGACTCAAAACGCGTTCCACGTAGGGGCAATTTGAGTCTTGGGAATAGAAAAAAGTCGCACGGAGCTAAGTCAGGTGAATACGGCGGTTGTTCGATGGTATTTATTGAGTTTTTGGTCTTGTATTCCTTAATAATTATGGCTCGGTGCGACGGCGCGTTATCATCATGCAAAATCCACGAATTGTCTTTCCATAAATCTGGCCGTTTACGACGAACATTCTCACGCAAACGCCTCAATACACCCAAGTAATACTCCTTATTCACTGTCTGTCCTTCAGGAAGAAATTCTGAGTGCACAACACCACGATAATCGAAGAAAACAGTGAGCAAAACTTTAATTTTCGATCGACTTTGACGTGGTTTTTTCGGATTCGGCTCGTTTGGTAGGCGCCATTCGGTCGATTGTTGAGCTGTTAACGTGTCATACTCATAGACCCATGTCTCATCGCCAGTTATGATTCGTTTCATGAAATTTGGATCACTAGCAGCTCGAGAAACCATGTCTTCAGAGACCTGCTTTCGATGCTCTTTTTGCAAAAAATTCAGCTCTTTTGGAACGAGTTTTGCTGCGACGCGTTTCATACACAAAACATTAGTCAAAATGTTATGAACGGTCATTTTATCAATGCTCAACTCTCGAGCCAACTCTCTAACACTTGAATGACGATTTTCGAGCACTAAATTCTTGATTTGGATGATGTTATCGTCGGTTGTTGACGTTGAAGGCCGTCCAGAACGGGGCAAATCTTCGACCACCTCACGACCGTCTTTGAATGATTTGTACCAATCGTATGCTTGTGTTTTTGACATACAATTATCACCAAAGGCTTTTTTTAACATTTTCAATGAATCGGCACAAGAAAATTCGTTTGCAAGACAAAATTTGAGGCAAATTCTTTGATCAACTATTTTTTCCATTGTAAAATTCGCAGAGCACTTTTGAGGTCGACTGATACTGACAGCTGTTGTAAACACACTAGTTGACAGATCGCGCTCAAATTTGGCTTGGTAATAAAGGAAGGTCCTACCAACTTTAAGAAAAAAAAATTACCGATTCCTTTTTGGCGGTTCATTTAAATAACATTTTCCGGGTACTTTTTATACAGAGAGTACATCATCCAGAGTCTTCTTTAGCTTGTTATTTATCCACGAAAAGATCAAGTAAGTGGGCGGAATGTTCTTGGTCATCACATCTCGTTTATTGAATTATTAAAAAAAATCGAGTATGGTATATTGCGAAAACAAGCACAGGGACATCGCAAAGAGAAACCGAATTACGTATATTTTCATTGCCGGTTGAAATCTCAATGTGCATTTCGTCAAATTCGAGTTGCCAAAAATCAGATCTGCAAACCTCTGAAACCTTAGATATCAATGATAGAGCCGTTATTCTGGATGAAAATTCAGGAGAGAGTGAAGATGTCTTTTTATGAAAATGAAACACAACCTATACGTCATATTCACATTCAAAACGAAAAATATTAAGCTATTTTTTTACGACTCTTAGTGGTATTTAGGGAAAAAAGTAAAATTTATAGAAAGCTACTTGAATGAATATAAGTGGCCAAAAAATGCTTAAATGGAAAAAGTGGACAAAAAAATTCGTGTTTTATGGTCCCATGAGTTAATTGGTACGCATCCTTTCCAATTAACAAGAATTCAAAATCAGCTCATAAACATATATTATAAGGAATTCCAAAGTTCCAAATATACAGAGTGTAACAGCCAAATGGAATAAATTCGATAACGAATAAATGAGGTCGTGTTGAGAAAAACGCTCGGATACGTCGATTTGTAATTTTAAATGCGCATATTTTTCAAGAAAATAATATTATATAGGGTGTTCCATGTGACCGTGGCCAATACCAAATTTCTTATTTCAAATGCAACCCACTTTATATCATTTATTTTTTGGATTCTTCAGAGAATTCTAGACACAATTCATGCACAATGTCATATACCTATCTTTAACTATTTCGGAAGTATTAAGTGTTTTCAGATTTATTGCAAAAATCAACGTTTTGAATAAAAATTATTTTATTTCACAAATTCGGTACATTAAACTTAAAACCTAATCAGTAATACTGATTATTTCTTGATTATAAAAAAAAACAAAAAAAACATTAATGTCAATGTAGGAAATGTTCAAAATGCTCGCCGCGAACGTCTTGGCAACATGCTACAGACAACGTGTTACTAAGGCTATGAGAATTAACAAATCTGTTTTTGTTTTTTTTTTAATTTCTTCTCAGTAATGGTTTTTGCTTACTTTCTTATTATCAAGAGGTAAATGGAAAATAAGTATTGAGTGTAATGTATCGAATTTGAGAAAAAAAATAATTTTCATTTAAAATGTTAATTTTTGTGAAAAATCTGAAAACACTTAATATTTCCGAAAAAGTTGAAGATAGGTATAGGACATTGTACATGAATTATGTCTAGAATTTTCTGAAGAATCCAAAAAATAAATAATATAAAGGGGTTGCATCTGAAATAAGAAAGTTGGTAATGGCCACGGTCGCATGGAACACCCTATATAATTTTATTTTCTTGAAAAATTACAAATCGACGTGTCCGAGCGTTTTTCCTAACATCCCCTCATTTATTCGTTATCGAATTTATTCCATTTGGCTGTTACACTCTGTATAATGCGATAAACTGTAGGTACTGTTATGGTTCTAAATGTTCTTTTCCAAAATTCAAAATTTATTTCGATTTATTGAGGCCAAATTCGGAATGACAGATCTAGATATAGATTTATTTTGAAGTTTGTACATAGACCTTTGATTTTGTGTATAGTGATAATGAGATTAGGAAAATCCAGGAGGTAGGAAGCAGTTTGAAGGATGGAAACCAGGGAGATGAATTGAATAGAAAATCAAGAATAATAAATTGGGGAAAATGAAATGAAATAATTGTAAATAGAAGCAATAATTGGATTTGACGTGATCCTGAATGCCCAATGTAATAATTAATGAAGACATAATTGAAGAAAGAAGAAATATGGAGGAAATGTTTATTGGATGAAAAAAGGATAACATTGTACGGACAATAATATTAGATATGAGTGAGTGTAATTTTTATTATAGAGATAGATTGAGTTGTTTTGAATGTGAATTAGGGTATTTTAGAAGTTGAAATAAATATTAAATGTTAATTTATATCTAAAATTTTCAATTTCGAGTTGAACCCTCAATTGAGAGAATAGAGTTTACCGGGCAAAGCAAAATTTAATTTTTTTTATTGATTCGTTGGATTCCAAATTCATTTATATCCGTTATATAAAGGCACATAAAAGGAATCATAACAGTACGTACTCTTAAGATATATATTTTTTTATTCCCCATAGCGAACAGCATAGCATTCTACCTTTTTAGCCTCATGATGAGGTTTTTTGCAGATCGTTTCGTTACTAAAATATGTTTTTTCTATGCTTAGTGAGAGCTGATAGTTTTTGCAAGAGTACCGAGTTTTCTTTGAATATGTTAATTGTTGATCTTGAATACTAATATATGGTTTTAACTATTTTGTTATTTATATATTTGTCACCTATCAAGTGATCATACGGCTCTATCTTCTGCAATCATGGCTTCCATTATAGAAATATTTCATCTTATGGGCCATCTAAACATCTGGGGGTCATTTAAAAAAAATGGCATGTCTTGGAAATGTGTGGAAATGCTTGGAATTGTGTGGAAATGCTTAGAATTGTGTGGAAATGCTTTTTGATCGTGATCACCCCCTCGGCGGAACTACAAATAAATCCAACCGTCGATACCGTTCCATTTTTAGCCACATAAAAGTGAAAAACACCGCTCCCCGCTATTAATAAGTTGAAAAGGTCAATAATAATAAGAAATAAATTGGTCGGGTCGAAAGAAAAGTGAAAGAACTCACGGCATAGCGCTTGAAAGAGGTGTTCATCCACTTGATCAGGATACAGGAATTGTCGAAATAGCCATTTAAACTGGCGTGCCCCTATTGTTGGCTTTATCAAGCGCCGACATCGGAGACTCCCTTTGTTCGGAGTTCGAATTGTCCAAATTGATATCAGTTATCACGAAGAGAGTAAAAATAGGTATTTGGCTGTCAAATCCACGGTCTGAAATCAATTGAACACCGTAATGGGAACCCTTGAGACTTATGTATGAATAATTCCGCTGGTATCAAAAGATATAGGTTGGCTAACGGCAGCGTAGGCGTAATTTTTATTCCGAAATAGAAATAGAATACAAGTTTTGTCGCCATTGCACTCCCTTCCTAGTACAAAGATCTGTGACATGTAATGCCTTAGTCATTGTAATATTTGTTTCTATTCGTGGTTCCAATAAAGAACGGACTGTAAAATTAAATTCATCCATACGGTAGCCACCAAGAAGCCCGATGCGAGCTCCATCATGAGGTCAGACAGACAAGCGGCATCAATCTAAGTCTTGACGAGTTTGAAACTTTCTCAAAAATGAAACTAAGAATGAAACAGCGCACAGATAAGGCCGATTCAGTACCCGGAAATTCTATGGTACGAAGAAGTTCGGAGTTAATCATTTCCAAGAAAGATTGATGAGCCATTTCATCACCATTTGTCCCTTCCAGGGAACGCAGTGAAGATGGCGTTTTCTAACGGCCGATAACAGGTCATCTTGGGAAAATCGAACGGGGTTATGCCGTTGGGACATAAAATATTATCAACTTTCCACATTTCGGCTTTTTGCGAGATAGCGATGTTAGGGATCATTACCGCGAGGACTGAAGATAGATAATAAGACTTCTATTATCGATACATGATGGCCATTCGGTGTTTTCTGGAGGTTTTGGGTTCGCTTTATCCCAGTTTTTCGTTTCCAATAAGAAAGAAATCGACTGCGACGAAATGATCCGAGATCTAACAAATCGTGTGGTCACAAGCGAAAAAGGATCTTTGCCAGTCGCAAGGAAACAAAACGAAATGGGAATTCCTCCATACCGATCCATCGAATAGTTAACTGAACTGATTCTTCTTCAGTCTCCACAAGAATCTGGCTTCCAAGCATTTTGTTCCCCATTTTATAGCAAATCAGTTTTGCCTGAGACCTGAATTGTAAACTGAGCTGGATCTGCTCACCTCTCAGCCCCGCAAGAAAGAAAACATTCTCGTGAATAATCTTCCAATCGAGAGCGGTTTCCATATAAATATTGCGTTATGGAAAGAGTAAGGACTGAACGAGAATAAATTCGCTATCACAAAAACGCTTATATCTTTTGAACCACTGGACCGATTTCGCAAATCAAACTCGTTTTTGAATCATCTTCTAATTCTTATGAAAACTGTTCTTACAATCAAAAAACCAAAACTATTTTTTTTAATTCATGGATTTTTTCCGAAATTCTTCCCATCATGCTTCTTATAGTGTTCTCCCTCACTTTCTGGGATGCTGTCTTCCACTTTTTCTTGAATTCCGCTAATGTTTTCGTTGAATTTTTAGTCTTCTTCAATTCTTTTTTTACCAGGGCCCAATATCTTTCGATTGGCCTGAGTTCTGGGCAATTTGGTGGATTGGCCTCGTTGGGGACAAAAACCACCTCATAAGCTTCGTACCATTCCTTGGTGGCCTTGCTGAGGTGGCATGAAGCTAAATCTGGCCAAAAGATTGTTGACACATCGTGCTCACGTAAAAATGGTAAAAGTCGCTTCTTCAAGCATTCCTCGATGTATATCTTCGGGTCAACAGAGCCTTGGCCAACGAAAAATTTGCTCCTTTTCCCACAAGTGCAAATTGCTTGCCAAACCAGGAATTTTTTAGGAAACTTTGCTTGTTTCTTCACGCGAAATTGTTCGTCAACATTTCCTCGAGAATCTGCAGTATAAAATTCCTGACCAGGAAGTTGCGAGAAATCAGCCAAGACATAGGATTCGTCGTCCATCACGCAACAGGAAAAATTTTTCAAGAAATCTTTTTTTGATTTCTTTGCTCTTGATTTCGCTTCTTGATTCTTCACAGCGTTCCTGTCTGGCACTTTCTGCACTTTGTATGTTCTAAGCCCACAACTCGACTTGATTTTCTGAACGGTTGACTGCGAACAACCCTCTATTTGGGCCACATTCCGTCCTGAAAGGTTGGGATTCTTCTGAAAAAGGCTGATGGCTTTCTTCACTTTTTTTGATCTATGAAACCCCTTTTTCCTCCCGGTTCCTTCTTTGCGGTTAATTGTAAGATCGTTGTTGAAGCTCTTAACAACTCGTGATACCGTTTCCGGGCGAACGCGAGCATCTTTTGCGATTCTTTTGAAGCTCCATTTTTGATTATTTTGAAAAAGTTTCACTATAAATTCTCGTGTTTTCACTTCGCTAGACATTTTTCGACACAGAATTGGAATCTATGAAGTAAATGTTCCACATGTTTCTGCCGTTCATAACAAAGCTAACTATGATCAAATTTTGATTTTTTCTCAATTGGTTCAATAGATATAATAGGCGTTTTTGTGATAGCGAATTTATTCTCGTTCAGTCCTTATTGGGGGTGGCAAACCAAATTAATCAAAACTAAGTGCAAAAGGTTCTCATAATGTTGATTTTTGCTAATGGAACAACAAAGCCTGCCAGTTTTTCATTTTGTTACACACCTATGGTGATATGTGAATGCATTCATTTCATCCATGCCCTTTCCACACCGGATCATTCAAAAAAACCTCTCTGGTGGGAGCATGACATTTAATTTGCATCTTGTTACATTACAGATAATGCCATGCTGCAATCCGAGGTGATAGCTTCGAATATAGGCGTTCACTTCAATAATTTCTCGAGATATGCATTGATGATCGAGGAAAAGGTTCAAGAGATCGGTTATTGCTTCATCTAAATATTCCGCTTCAAACAGTCGAATATATTAGAAGATTTTGATAATGAATCGAATAGTACTTCACAATACGAATATATTATCATCTCCTCTAAACGATAATGGACAGATAAAGTAACAATATCCACTTAATGGGGTCAGCAAATCGAAAACTTTCATTCATATTGTCACGTTCTAATTTTCAGCTTATGCTACTATATTTCGCAACGAAAATTTAAGAGTTTATAATGAAAAACGTTGTTGTTTGCAATTCCTGATAAAGAATGTTTGAGAAATCCTGCCAGACCTAATGAACCTTTGCAGAATAACACTATTACCAAAGAGTAGAAAATACTTGGTTATTACTTTAGTCTGCATTGAACAGCGGTAATTGTTGCACCAACACCATGGTTGACTAACTGAGTACATCAGTGGATATTTAAATGTGCTTTTCATAACATAATTGCGCCTGAATCTTTTGATATATTAGGAGCAGAACATCCCAAGAGAAACCCTTTGTAGAACAATGTTCCACTATCATGACTACCATTTGTCATCCGTCAAAAACTTTTTGGATGGTGTGAATTAATAAAAATTAGTATTTAACTAATTGAGATTTCCTGAATGAGCATTGAAAAGGTTGTTGTCCTATTTTGAATCAGTAAACATCACATTATGATATGTTATCTCTCGAAAATTGTGGTAGGAAGTGTATAAATATACTTCCTTCATAATAGTATTATGCAATCATTTTCCTGTATCAAATACGATTCATCAAATACGTAATAGGCTCTAAATCGCATTCATTCAGAGCGTCCCTATACAGGGTCTTTCACGAGGAACCTCACCCATATTTATACGGTAAACTACTGAACGTATTTTCATGAAATTCAGCACTTATAAGTATTTCACGATGCTGATGAAATCTAAAATATTTTCAAGGCATGAGCACCTCCGGTTTTTCCGGAAATGACGTCAACTTCCGTTTTTCAAATTAGAACACCATTTTTTTATTGCAGAAATAGATTCCTTAGAAAATTTCAAGTTATTTTGATGTAACATTTTTCAGTTTTGGTTCGAAAATTCTCTCTGAGCGGGAAAATTCGAAAAAAAATCGAAAAAAGAGCTCCGCTGAAACAAGAATAAATTCGAGGTTTTTGGATGGAAATTTTTCATTTTTGGGATTTTTCAGGATGTAAGATTGGTGTATCCACTTTAAAAATCTAAATCGCGATTCATGATACAGGAGGTGAAAAAATCGCTTTCAAAGTTAGGGATGACAAAATCGTGAAAAATCATTTTTTTCAAATTAGAACCCCATTTTTTTATGGCAGATATTGAATCTACGTTAAAAAATAATGTGAGTGTATGCATCACACCCTTGCCCTAAAATGGATATTTTCTGAGTTATTCACAAAAAACTGTTTTTCGTCTTGAATTTTCAGCTATTTCTTTTCCCTTCACGCCAAAAAGATGAAATTTTCAGGAACTGTTATTTGAACCATGCTGTAGATTTTTCACCCCTTCTTGAAACCGACTTCAAGTTACTATTAGGAGAACCATGGCAAACTCTCGCAGTTATAACTAGAGAAGATGCTCAAAGTATTGACCGTTAATTTCTAGACATTTATTTATACGTCTCTGGAATCCTTCGTGCGTTGCTCTTCTTATTTCATCGGGAGGAAGAGATCTGCAAAAGTGTTTAAAAACCAAATTGAGTTTCAAAACTATGAATCTAAAAATCTAAACAAACCTGAACGCATTTCTGACTCGTTCTATGCAGTCCTCTTTATCAGTCAGGGGAGTTGAGTAGACAATATTTTTTATCCTACCCCAAAGATAATAGTCTAAAGGAGTTAAATCGGGAGAACGTGGTGGCCAAAGATGTGGACCATTGTTCGCCAACCATCGATCTTCAAATAGCCTGTAGAGGATATTTGACACATTGAGTGAATTGTGTGGAGGCGCGCCATCTTGTTGATACCATAAGTCATTATGGTTCTGTACTAGCGGCTCAATTATTTGAGTCAATATGTCAGAATATCTATCTCCTAAGGGAGAACATTCTTTAAATAATGCAAACATGTGTAGTGTTCTATCTTACCAGTTAAAGTCCCATCATAAATGTGAACATCGAGAATTGCATTATTTTTGATGGCGCAAAAAACATTGAAACTTCAGGTCTCTTGAAAGTTCCATTGTCTGAAGTGGTGATTGTTCTCTTCATCCCAATAATGACTGTTATGCCTATTGAAAGAACCATTCTTTGTGAATTTAGATTCATCTGTCCAAATCATACAGTCCAAAAAGTTTTCATTCTCTTGAAATCGAATCATCATAGCTTCGCAAAACTCTGTTCTCCTGACGAAATCAGTTTCCTTCAAATGCTGTACCCTATTGAATTTATATGGGTGCATTTTATGTTTTTTTAATATTCTCCAAACACTCGATTGAGATAATCCCAGATCAATCTCGGCATCTTTGAGAGAATTTTGAGGATTCACACGAAAAGATGCAAGAACTGTAATTTCGTTGTTCTCATCTTCTACTACACTTTTTTCTCTGTGTACAGTTTTCTTAACGAAAGATCCGACATTTCTCAAGTTTGTCATGGTTCTGTTAATGGTATCTCTCGTTGGTTGGTCTGGGTCGGTCAGGAACTTCTCAATGAACAGTCGAATCGTTTTATCTACAACTTTATTACATTCTCCATGAAGTAGAATGAGATTTGAATAATCTTCATTGGTAAAATTGTAACTTAATACGAATTATCACCAAATTAATAGTAAACACAAAATGCTACTGAATAAAGAGGAATTTGGCAGATGTAATTAATGATATCTATCATTAAAAAAAAAGAATGTAAAACATGGTAAGTTTTTGCATATGGTTCATAAGGAATTATTTATTTATCACTGGATAGAAAACCGATGGCCGATTAGTTGAAATAAAGAGGTTTCCGATACAAATTCGAATCCAAATTCGCCATCTATTTAGGAACAACCTGTAACTTTTTTCTCTTGCATATTAGGGTAGTAAAATCTAAAACATGGTTTAAGTAACAGTTCCTGAAAATCATCTTTTTGGCGTGAAGGGAAAAGAAATAGCTGAAAATTCAAGACGAAAACCAGTTTTTTGTGAATAACTCAGAAAATATCCACTTTAGGGCAAGGGTGTGATGCATACACTCACATTATTTTTTAACGTAGATTCAATATCTGGCATAAAAAAATGGGGTTCTAATTTGAAAAAATTGATTTTTCACGATTTTGTCATCCCTAACTTTGAAAGCGATTTTTTCACCCCCTGTATCATGAATCGCGATTTCGATTTTTAAAGTGGATACATCAATCTTACATCTTGAAAAATCCCAAAAATGAAAATTTTCCATCCAAAAACCTCGAAGTTATTCTTGTTTCAGCGGAGCTCTATTTTCGATTTTTTTTCGAATTTTCCCGCTCAGAGAGAATTTTCCAACCAAAACTGAAAAATGTTACATCAAAATAACTTGAAATTTTCTAAGGAATCTATTTCTGCAATAAAAAAATGGTGTTCTAATTTGAAAAACGGAAGTTGACGTCATTTCCGGAAAAACCGGAGGTGCTCATGCCTTGAAAATATTTTAGATTTCATCAGCATCGTGAAATACTTATAAGTGCTGAATTTCATGAAAATACGTTCAGTAGTTTCCCGTATAAATATGGGTGAGGTTCCTCGTGGAAGACCCTGTATAGTGTGTTCCTAAGACGTTTCAATACCTTTCGCACAACTCGAAATACTCCAGTATGAAAATGAAGTAGTACTATACCAAACCTGTGTCACAGTTAAACCTCAAAAGAACTAACTCCATTCACAAAGTTGAAAAGAGTAAATAGAAATTAGCATTGGCAACGTCTCTGAGAACCATTTGATAGTTGAGGAGTACCAACCTGCGTCAGTTTTAAGTAAAAAATCTTGATAAACCTAAATCATGGCCAACCGGTATCTATATCTATACTAATATTATAAAGAGGAAAGATTTGTATTTTTGTGTGTTCGATACGACTTGACTCGAAAACTACTGGACCGATTTCAGAAATTCTTTCACTCTTAGAAAGCTTCATTATCCCTGAGTGACATAGGCTATACTTTTCACCCGAAAAAATTAAGGATACCTACTATAACTTCAATAATTAGAAAAAATAAGCACCAAAATCAGCTATTCTCACGTGCGCTGCAAAAACAGTAAGATTGACGTGGATATAATGTTCGACAGAAATGTACCTCTTATAGATAGTTCTAGAAAAAAATCCGCGATAGCATAAATGTATCTATCCCTCAAGATTGACTTTCTATTACCTGTTTATGGTAATCAGATGTTTTCCCAAATTATGCACTATTCGGGAGTGTGTTTTTATGAAAAAGGTATTGATCCTCGTCCATTTTAATATGTTATTTATCGCCAGTATTTAATTTAGAACGAAATTGCCCCCTAACATCATACAATTACAACGAGTACATCAAAAGATATGGCA
The DNA here is from genome assembly GCA_951802165.1 of Adalia decempunctata. Taxonomy (NCBI): domain Eukaryota; kingdom Metazoa; phylum Arthropoda; class Insecta; order Coleoptera; family Coccinellidae; genus Adalia; species Adalia decempunctata. Next base: position 31,136,710 of record OX637699.1, read on the forward strand.
GGTTGAAGTGTTGAAGATGAAACCGCACGACCGCACAAAATGCGTCTCCGTGGTAAGTAGCCGCCTACTTTGGAGTAGGAGAGGGCACCGATGTGTGAGGGGGGACATGCATATCTATAAAGAGAAGCCGCGTGAAACAAATTTCTACCTGGGCGAAGTTGGGACGGGCTGCTTGTACATTATTATAATGGAGTATGGGTTCTAAGGGGGTTTGAAAAGAATCCATCTCACATTCTTCGACAGATCAGTCTCCCGGTGCGGGTGAGGGCTCGGAGGGAGAATATTTTTCTGTTATTCTGTTGACAATGGGCCGCAATGAGGGTTATTAACCTTGCTCAGAAACTGAGCCAACGCGCGCTATCGTGGAGCTATTAAAACGAGCTTTTCGCATTCCTACAATCCAATGATAAGGCATGAAGGCGTGTTCGTATAAATTGCACTGTTGATATTTGCGATTATAATTCGGTCCGGCTATTATGTAGTCCTGACACGACGCGCACATATTTTTACATCACACCCTTGTGCTGCCTCAACCAAGAAAGGTTTTCATGACCGAGGTCATAACCCATTGTTTGGACGTGGCGATAGTCGCGATAAAGTCCGCGGAATAAATTGGAATTGTTTCGACATCGGAGTTGATCACGTACTTGGGTTTGTATGGAGATGTTGACATATTTTTGGTTTTGCTTCGGTGTCGCTCACCTATGCCGTTTGCGTAGTCCTTGCACGTCCTGCTGGCCGGCGACAGGTTGAGTTTGGCCGCAATAAATACCACACTCCTACGCCGTTCCATATGTATTCAAAAAGGACCAGAGGACATCCTAGAAAACATTTCGTTTGCTGGACGAACACATACAGGGGATTCCATCACTAATTTTGTGGCAATCTTACTTACTCTCTCGGCAATATTCCCAGGGGCGACTGTAGTATCCTTGAAATCAATACCGGGGAATTGGAGGTTCAAACTAAGAGGGGAGATTCCTTGCTTAATTTGAAGAAGAAAATGACCTATAATCATGTGACCGAAAATGTTTCGTTTTCAAGATACAGGATGTACTAGGTGTACTATGGAGTATTCGAATGAGAATTATGGAAACGGGTGAATTGGATGGAGTGGACATCAGTCATGGCTCTCAGATCTTGAATAGTTCGGATTTCTTTTTATACTAACTGGATTTTTATGACAATTTTGATCTTTCTGAGGATTTAGGGAGAATTGTCCAGCATTTTTCTCGAAATCGGTAGCTGAAAGGACAAAACTACAAGATACCTTAGAGTTTAGTATAACAACAAGTAGAGCCCCAAGATCTACCTTGTAAGTAGTTAGGTATCCTTAGAGGTAGATCTCTGCGAATTGGGAGATTTTTTAGGCGAAATGTCAAAGTTTGATCAATTTTCCTGGAAAATTATGGAAAATATGATTACCAATCTATTTTGAGTTGACCTTTTCCCTTTCGATCTGTATATTCACATCAAGGCCAGGATATCTGTGAAAAAAGTATTATAGAGTTTAAAATTGCCGGATTTTTCGCGAATTTTTTAAGAATACTTCTACATCGCCTTGAAAATCGATATTTCACCCACATATGAATCGATTATTCCCCTTTTCGGTCGTATGAAAATTTCTTCATTGTATCGAAGCTTCGCTGCGATTTTAAGATTCTTCTGAACACACTTTTTCTCTGGGGCCACAGAGTAACCATTTTAGTATAGTAAAGAACAAAGCTTCTTCCTTAAATTTTTCAAACTAACACCATCTCACCAAAAAACAGTTCTAGAGGATAACAGGGCACAGTCTTCCAGTAAAAAGATCACCCTGTAGATTTTCAATCAAAATTGTCATGTCACATGATGTAAACTTTTTTTCTAATATCTATGCCAAATTTCAGTTGGATATCTTGGGAAATGCAGATACTAAGTGAAAAAAACTTGAAAAAAATTCAAACTTCAACACTCTGTATCTCGAAAACGAAACATTTCCGGTCCCAAGTTCATGGGACTTTTTTTCTTTAAATTATGCAAGGAATCTCCCCATTTTGGTTTGAACCTCCATTTCAGAGACACCCGGTATTGATTTCAAGGACACTACAGTCGCCCCTGGGAATATTGCCGAAATACCCAATCAGAAGAATAGCAGACTGCGTCAAAATGAGTAATGGAATCCTCTGTATGTGTTTGTCTGATCTTTCTTGAGCCAACCTTCAGACAGCTACTCAAGATAATTTCATGAAATGCATTTTGAGTGTGTAATTGGGATGCCTAGAAAACCCAGAATATTTTCATGTGTATGTCTCTTCCGTTCATACCGGTAGCTATAAGTAGCATTCTCAATAAATGATACCATCTTTGAATTCCCAATCGAATTTTGATGTGATTCTGACCATGAGATTTCACCGATGGCTGTCCAGTGTTATTAGACAAATATTCTCCATTCAGAATGATTTGAAAAATGGTTTTGAATCCATTTTCTACATTTTTCGCCCACAATTTGAAGCAGAAATTTGAGTTTGAACTACGTGTTTCATTTTCTTTTCAAATGACAAACTAGGAATTTTGTTCTTCACATAATCACGGGCGCCCGCAGGGGGGGCTAGGGGGGGGCCATGGTCCCCCCTGAGATGATGGCCCTAACGTTTTTCAGCACGACACCTCAATATTACCATCTCATCTCTATTTTGCCCTCCCCCGAGAAAAATTTCTACGGGTTTCTGCGGGCGCCCATGCACATAATTTGATGATATATCGACCAATCTACTTGTGTTCCTCTATTGCGAAATGGCGAATGCGCTGGTAACAACTCGTGGCTTTCCACCCCATAATATATCGACAAAAAAAAAACAATAACTGCATTTCTCAACTGAAATTAAAGAACCGCTCAAACAAGACTCCTTTAAAATCATTGACTAATACTGGCTTTGTAGGACAAAGGAATCAACCAGCCTTTATATTTTGTTTTCGAGCAAGATTTTGCTTTGCAGAGACAATTGATCATAAAACACATAAAATCTCTTTGTTGTTTTTCAACTCAAACATCTCAACAATGGTGTGATCCTTCTATGCAATCTATTCATTTCCAGATAATTATATCATAGGCTAGATAAATCAGTACTGCAAATTTCCCAGACACTTCTAGCTTACGGACATCTATTCATTTTTTTCTATCTGCTACATCTATCGAAAATGAGTTGAAGATCATCGCAGGAAATTCTCGTTCGCTATTTGCTCAGATTATACCGTGTCCAAATAAGGTATTTTTATATTACAGTCACCTTTCACTACCTACTGAATATTTATACGGGAACCGGTTCCATTCCATTGTTATCGTCAAGTAGAGGACTTCATAGTCCATGTGTCATGTGGGCATGCATCAAATTGAAAAATAGCTGAATTGAATTATCTATTCGCTCGCTATTCATTATGAGATCTTCAGATATAGATCTCTTGCAACATCAGCAATTCACTTTAAACTCATTGCAAATCGTTCAGATAAAAATTTCGATGATTTTATCCTAAAACTGCCAGAAAGCACTGATATGAGAGCCACTCGATTATCTTGAGTAGCTATATATTTTTTTTTGGTTATGGAATTAGCAGCCTGTTGGTCCATCGTCAAATTAGATTGTAGATTCATCAGAAAACGTCTATCTGTTTCGATAACTTTTGAATAACAGTCTGAAACTCACTTCCTTAATATTTTATTAGGTTTTTTCAATCAAAAAGTTGTTTTTAATTGCATAAGTTTGATTAATTCAATTTGTTGCGCTTGGAAATTCGAAGAAATATCGTATTTCCTTTAATTCTCCAAATGTTGACATTTGGTTCGGAGATCTGAGTTGTAATTTGGAAGTTTCGAAATGGGCTAAATAGTTTTAATTGGGAGATTTTTACTCTAGAGCCCAGATTTCGACCATTCTTGCCAATTTTCGAAAAGGTGTGAGTGAAAAGCTCAACGATACATTTCTAGACCAACTTTGGTTCATTCGTTTGGAAGGAAATATAAGCAATATTCATTAATATGAGCATTGATGCATTATTCTAATAAAAATCTCTTCCGGGTTGCTGTGATTTTCAATAATCTTCAGTTCCAAAATACCCATTCGGAATTTGATGGGTTTTTGAAGAAAATTAACTGGATTTATAGCAAAAGTAGTAGTAGCAAGAGGCTTCATAGCCACTTTACAATTGGCCATCGTCCGAGGGTCCTAGGATCAATATCAATAAAAATTGTTCTATCGAACTTATTTTCCTTCATGAAATCGTATGCAAAATATAAAAATACGATTGACATTCAATCCTAGAAAGTCGGGACAATCATTTCATTATTTCATGGGCTCTAAATTGAATGATCCGTTTATACCAAGACCTTGAAAGTTCATCATTCAGAATCTTCGCTATTGATCAATTTAGATCTTAATCATCTGCAGTCTATCTACATCTACTATCCATCCTCATAGCTATCCTTCACAGGTAATCTAGCCTCCAATGATTCTCCACAGACTCGGGTCCATCTCCGAAAAAACTAATTTGAATGGTCTCATCAAAATTAGTTGTGAGAAGCGCAAACTATTCGCGAGATAATAATTTGCAGAGTTGATACCTATACTCCAAGCAGTTGGAATTCTAGAACATGGTCAAGGTTCAATATTTTTGACGGTGAAGGTCACTCTAATTGCTGACAGGTTCGACAAAGCTTCCAAAATGTTCGATATGCTTGCATTACTTCATGTTATATCGATTTTAATTAATTTTTATTGCATTCTTGAAAAGTCTGCTTATATTCTCTTACTCGTGAATGGGAGGTGTTTGGGGCTTATTTTTCGAATGCTAATGATTCGATTACAAAAGTAGGATGTCTTGGACTAAAAAACTCTTGCAGAATTAGACTGCATAATCGCTACACAATGGGATTTAATTGAAAGGGCTGCGGATCGATGGGCATAATCATAATGGCATGCCAAAACGGTTATTCCGGATGAAACTGAAAGCAAATAGGGGAAGCTGGTGCATCGTGACCTCTTCCTGCGTTCTTTTTGTGTACCCTGAGGTTAGGTAGTAAGGGTCACTCTTAATGAAATGATAACTTACGTGCACTGGTGAATTCCGGTTCTAAATCATCATCAGACTCAGTTCCAGAATCACGCTCCTCATCAACCTGCATGAGAGAAAGTACACTATTAACTTAACTGTTACATAGTTGAAGGCCTACGTAATGCACGGATTGTGATTGTAAAACCGGTATTTGTGTAAAGTTATCGATGATCATGCTCAAAAACGAAATGGCGGATTGATTCGTTTTCAAAGAGATGGGACAGGGTGATTTGCGGGAGCAGGGCAATGTGGACTAGGGATGTTAACTGATAATTCCCTTTGTTCCTGAACTACGAAACAGTCGGCCATTTTTCACTAGGAAATGACCTTCAATAAGGTTAAAACAAAACAAATCTTAGAAAATCGACGGAATACACACCTTCTCAATTAAATTTGGGTCGTTTAACGAATGTGTCCTCAATTTATGAGTTAATAGTTTGAGCATATTATCTTTGAGGGGTTTTTTTCCTGAATTGGCCGCCACGATGACCGATTTTTTCGAACAGTACACCGAAATTAGGATCGAACGACGTTATGCATTGTAGATTTTAGGTGAGATTTGGGAATTTTGTCAAATTCTATAAAATTTCTGGCTGGCACGCAAAGAGGAGCTCACTCAGCACCGGCTTTACTACTACTGAAACCCGAAACAGAACTGAAGTAGTAAGAATAAGAAATAGTCAGCTGAACTACGCGCTTTTGGACCATTCCATTCTTACTATTAAGGGGAGTCCCGCATCGTAAGCTCGTCTCTCCGCGCTTTTTCCCGGTCTGAAACCGAACTTGCAACGATTCCCATCAACATATCCACTCCAAACCTTTCAAATCATCGATATGGACAGGTTTCCGTTCTTCTGAAGAGTTTTACCAGCTGGAATCCCCATGTTTTGTCCCTCTCAATGACAATGGATTCGCCCAAAATCCATTGATGATAAAGGTAGGTCTGATCCCCAAGCCGTCTGTGATTGGTGCTTGTTGACTTGTTGTTTTTATTTTGGTTTCCACATTGTGTTTCTGTCTCTATTTATGAGTTGCATAATAAGCGTGTAATACTCGTTCTGTATGGCGCATACTACTACTAGGTATACCTTGCCTATATCATCCATACTGCTCATTAGGAATGCACCCTTATTTATTTCAACCACACAGGCAGCTTTTACTATTGTTTCCTATAATTATGGGTCAAATTTAGAAAAGAATATTCTTCCTAATTTGTTTTTGCATTTTGCAAATTGAGGAAATATTTGTTCATTTTGAAATTGTTAATCTTCTCTCTATCTTTCTGAAACTGGGAATGCCTAGAAATGTTTCTCACAAGGTGCCTAATGAGATTAGGTACAATTTGCAGAAAGCAAGGATCCAGGATTGAAAATTGGTGGTGAATTTTGTCATCCTGGAGAGATAAACTGTGAGAAGATACAAAAAATTCAAATACCTATATTTTTTTTAGGATGAACATACTCCATCTCCTAGCTATGACCAATGATGATCCAAAGTAATTTGTCTTCTAGTCTTTCAGAATTGGTTCTAAATGTTTGCCCATTCACTTATAGTTATTTAGGGATAATTAAATATATTTACATCCTCTCTATTATCAGTTAGGTATCATATTTCGTTCATGTTGTTATATAATCATTTACAATATTTTTCCTTATAAACGTGGTTCTGATTGGACCTAAATTGTCAAGTGGTGGTTTAATTATTTGTCAATGGAAAAGAATTACACAGGATGCAGGAAAGTTATTCCTTTCCTATTGTTTTCAATCAATTTGTAAAACTTTTCAACTGGCAGTTGACCATACTCAAATTAAACAACCTTCGAATGAATTAAATGCCAATTTTGTTTGGTCTATCTGTCAACTTGTCGGGGCTGATATATTTCGAATGGCTTTTCAAAATTTCACGAAACTTTGACAGTTGCGAAAAGGACTTGTCAGAGGAGATTTCAAACCAAAATTTGTTTCCATTTTCATTGCCTTCAGCCTTTATCCGGAAAATTGTGGAAAACCTTCAATGATAACTTGATAGCAAAAAGGTTAAATGAATTTCCGAGCCACAGCTTCTTCAAATATTTCGCCATAAGTCAGGGAGATGTTCCTTGAGAGAAAGGTGGAAAATGACGTACATCATAGATTTTTCCGAATGGGGCTTCTCTAAATAAAATACCCTATATGAATAAAGCCCATATTTCCACTCAAAATGGCGGGTGCGCTGCATTTTACCAACCTTCTGCTTGGAGCTTTCAGCGTTAATAAATAATTTCTCGATCAACAGTTGAAGGGATAAGATGGCATGTTGAATGAAACAAAAGCGTTTAAAATCTTTTTTATTCAAATTTCAGTATAAAGCTAGTAATATGTACAAATTGAGATCTTACAATAAAAATATAAATATTTCTCAACAACACAATCATACAAAATCGAATCTTTCTTGTATAATCTTAAGGCAGTCATGAATCTTGAAGGCTCTCTACACTGAGTTTCGTCTATCTAATTTCTCATGAATTCGAAGGGGAATTGTAAAAATTTCAGTCATTCAATACCTTCAAGAGAACTTCCATACTTAAGTAATTGCACTTGAGTTATACACCTAAGTTTTATGAACACAATAACAATTCATTTCGACTATTATCACAAAATAGCAAAAGTGATGTTCAACAAGTGCCTTCTGAGCACTTTTAAAATACATTTCGAGCTAAAAACAACAGATACGTATCTCGATAAAAATCTTCTATCACATTCTATTCCTTTTGGACGGTAAATTTACATTGCAGTTTCTAAAGGCTGGCTTTTACTTCTGGCTGAAATTGGTTGATTCATTACAGGACTACCCATGTAGTCAAAGTTTGTTTCTAACAACACCTCACTTTTTGCCCTCGGTGGCGATGATAAACTTGGCGAGGATATTGTGTCGAAATCAGTCTCTAAAATATTGCTTGAAGGTGGTCTATCGTCTTGGTATGAAGCCAGTCCAACTGTGTTGTAGTTCGGACTGAATTCCAAAGCTGCTATCTTGTCTTCGTAAGTATTGGGTGGTTCAGGTGGTGGTGGCAACTCTTCCTGAGGTATCCTCTGTTTTAATTCATACAAAAACTGTTTGTTTGGTCTTTCTCTACTATATTTCGGATCATAACGTGGCTTGGTTCCTGTATTTATATCAACGCTATCGTAATGACCAGATAATGGCAGAGTATCCGTGTTATAATAGTCACTGGGAGGGTAAGAATTCCCTCTTCCATTCTGAGAATGCATAATAGGAGTCTCATCGTCATTAACAGAGCCTTCATCCACGCTTTGGTTAGCTGATTGGAAGTTAGAAGTACTCGCAAACGTAGAGTTGTCTCTGAAACCGTCATTTTTGTACCCCAAGTCAAACGTGTTGGGTTTTGCGTACTGGTTCTCAAATTTCGAAGGAGATTTATGAAGTTCTATCACGGGGTTATATGCGAAAGCTGAAGGATTCGGATTTTGGCTTTCATAAGTTTCCACCGAGTGGGTGTCTTCTATGGAGGAGTTATAAGCGGATTTCTCCATGCTGTCTATGGATCCATTAGACTGGACTTTCCTATAGTCGGAACCCTTCGTCAGAGTATCAGTAGATCTCGTACTCTATAAAATGAGATAGAGGTAGATTTGCATCGTTGATTTCTGCTGTAGGTACTTACCATTTGGCCCACTTTTCTTCTATATCCTGGATCTGAGAACCCACCAGGTGTCAACCCAACCGATCTGAGGGAATGTAAGCTTGTTCTGATGCTGTTTCTTCTCACCAACCTCTGTTTTTGCCTGAATTTGGACTTCATCCACCAGCAAAGGATCAATAAAAGTAGCATCAGTACGGCCAAAATAACACCAGTTATTATGGACAGGGTCACAATGTCTTCTGTCAGCGGTATTATCCTAATTGTTACTTGTGGATCTGGAAAAAAATTGCAGGATGAATAAAAGATCTTAGGTTTATTTCATATTCTTTTCAGACTCCTAATTTGATGAGTAAAGAGTAGTGACAGACTGGCTTCTGACTTGTTATGCCGTCATCAGTGCTACATAACCCAACCTACAATAGCAACCGAATGAAACAGTAGAACTTATTTTATTTTCCTAAACCGAAATGAACCTTTGATATTATACTAATTTGATGTTTGGACTCACCAATCTCGCAAATGAATGGGTTCTTCAATTCACAGTCTGCGACATCTATCGTTTGATATGCGAACAGTGTACACTCGTTTATTTTATCTATGTGTTGCACCCAAACTCTTTCAGAATATAAGAACCATTGACTTTGTTTCTTGACGAATTCGTATAATGGTAAATAGTGGATATTTCCCAGAATGAAAGGCATGGAAGCATTATCAGCCTGTAAATAAAAAAGAAAGCAATTATATAGGATTTTGTATGATTAGATGTTTAAGGAATTATTCGATGAAAATGGTTCTGACCTCGCAGAAGGCTTTAGCTTCGTGGAATCCCATGGGGGCCCCAATATACATGAAACACGTCTGACCAACCAGGTTCCATCCAGGGGGGCACTTGCCATCATTCAAAACTGATCTATTGTTCATTAGGTAAGGCACATGTTTAACCTCCAATAAACGGGGATCATCACTTTGATCTCTGATCCTTCCGCTGACTGCTAGTGAGTTGTTGACTCCCCAGTAGTTCGAAACTGCATCTATCTTCGTGTTCCAAAGTTGCAGTGTGCTAAAAAATTGGACAATAAGAATATGCCTTATTTTTCGTTGACACACACAGAAAAGGGGCAACGGGTCAAGAATGCATTGGCGTACGCTGAAACAAGAACGAAACTCTTCACCCCTGTTTCTGTTGATCCAACTTCTACGAAATATTCAGTGTTCTTGCACGTCAGAATATATTTTTTTGTCTGTTCTTGTTTCATCACAATGCATTAACTTTGATTTAATGTTACTCAACATCAAATTAGCTGGCTCACTAGTTAGTAATTCTGAAATATTTACAAGTTTTCTGGGCGAGTAAAAAAATGTTGTAGATAAATCTACTGAGCGCTCACCCTGATAAATGGGACATTACACACACAAAATGTTAAACTTGTCTCTTACCTGTTTATTTCGAATCTGCATGCAGCATGCACATAAAAAATAAATTGAATTAATTCATATTTATTTTCATTTGAGAAATAATAAAGTAGAAGTAGCCAGTTAAATATATCTATGCAAACTTTGTTCAGCTATGAAAAATTATGGAAATTTTGAGAATAATTGGAGTTTTATTTTTTCTATACTATACTCAAATGGTAACACTGTGGGCTGACCCGAGGAATCTGTCGAAAAGTGGGTCCAGAAGAATCTTTAAAAAGCAGCGAAACTGCAATACAGTGGAGAAATTTTTATACAGTCGAAAAGGGGAATAATCGGTTAATATTTGGGTGGAATTTCGATTCTCTAGGCGATTCAGAAGTTTTTTTTTTTAATTTCCGAAAAAATACGTCAAAAGGGCAATCTTAAACTCGATAAAACTTTTTTCACAGATATCCTGGCAGTGATGTAAATATACGGATCGAAAGAGGAAAGGTCAATGCAAAATAGCTTGGTAATCATATCTTCCATAATTTTCCCATTTCTTCAGGAAAGTCGATAAAACTTCGACATTTCGACTATAAAATCACCCAATTTGCAGAGATCTACCAATAAGGATAACTACTGAATGGGTAGATCTAGGAGCTCTACCAATTCTACAGTATCTACTTATTCTACTACCCTAACCATGACTTCAATATCTAATGGGTTCATTGATTCAGAAATAATGGATGCACCCATCGAAAATAACAATATGGAGAAAAAATGTAACTGAACAATTCTTCAACTTACAATGAACGATTCACAGTGATCATTTCGTAGTCGTTATCTGGGTTTGAGAAAATATTGTCCACATACTGTTGCCCAGCTGTTCCAGCAACAATGGTCGATCGGGAATCCCAAGACAAGGCATAATTACTGAAAAAAAATCATCAGTTTTGCGTCTATAAATTCAACCTCCATTTTCCTCACTTATAAAATCCATTGTGAGACGTGGTTTGGAAAATAGGTAACCTCACTCTATCGAATCCTGATATCTCCACATTTTTAAATCCGATATTTCTCTTCACGTAGTTGTGTGTAAAACTGGACACCACTTGTTTCAGGATAATGTTGTTGACATAGGGCGAAACATTCCTGGTGAAATAATTTCTGGTCAACGTCACTTCTTGGTAAGGAGAAGACTGTCTTCCTTCTATATACAAAGCAGGAAGATTCGTATTGTTCACGAACAAATTATTTCGTATGTATCCTTTCAAAGATGTCGCTGAGCTGCTCGAATCAGACCTGATGGATAAACCTCCTTGGTTTCCCTCAACCAAATTGTTCTAAACAAGGAAGAGTGTTGAAAAAAGGGTTCAGGTTTTATTAAACTTACTTACCCTGAAGAAAATGGACTCAGTGTTCTGTACATCCATTTCAACCGCTGCTTTGCACGTTGTGAAGTTTCCATAGAATTTCCTGCAGTTATTTTTGAATCGGTTCTTTTCCACAGTTACTACAGGATTCACCTCTCCAGCACTCATGTAAAGAAGGCCTCCTTCTCTATTATTCTCCATTGTGGAGAAGGAAATGTTGTGCTGGACATCTCGATCTAAAAATGGGCAACATGTAGAATATTCATAAAGGACAACAGTAGTGGACTGACAGTAAAGATTTTGAGTGTAATTGTGTTAATTTAAAACACAACAATACTCCAAACAATTCACAATCCTCCAACTCTGGAAGTACAAAATGAAGACGCAACATGCAGAAATGAGTTATGAACCCAAAGTGAGGTACTTACTAAATCCTATGGCTGATATGGGCAGGGTCACCACTTCAGCAAAGAACCCATGGTTTGAGGAGGCTCCATTGGCAAAAAGTTTCACGCTCAAACTTGGCAGTCTCGTCTTATAAAATCTGTTCTCGTTTTGGGAAGACATCGTGAATTGAGCCATCTTTGTTGATGTAACATTGAAAATATCTCCGTCGTACAGCGATATAAAATCAGGAACTGTATATTTATTGGTCGAATTGAAAAGGTTGAATTGGAGCAATCTGAATCCTAGTCCTTTAATGTTGAAGGCACTCTTGAATATCTTGATGCAGTTTACAGGATGATTGTCGTATTTGTAATAAACCAGCATCTTCTCCTCTATTACTATTTCTTTGTGAGGGTCACAAATGTCCACCAACCCAAATAGTTGGTAAGGAATATTTAGGTCCCTAAGAGGTGCAAAGCTTGACAGTTCTGATTCCCTGCCTTCTCCAGTCAATGATAAAATATTGATGGCTACTCCAGCCGAATTTTCAATTTTGTTATGCAGCAAATTCAGAGTATTCTGAGGGGAAATGAAATTGATTCCATGGGAAGCAGTGTCTTTAATGGTAACATAACTTATTTTGGGACTTTTCAAGATTCCTTGAATAGCTGGTGACTTCTCATTATGCAAAATACCAGCACCTACAATTTGTACGAATTCCATCACAGATAATTCTTCTTTTACCTCACTGTGAGTATGCACATCGTGTAATCTATGGATGAACAGTTGTTGTTCGAATAAGGGATCAGCAAATCTCACTCCACCCCAGTAGAATACTCTCTTGTCATCAGTAGCTTCACCACAGTTTATGAACACAAACTCTGAATTCCATTTGCAACTATGCCGGTGTCCATACTGTTGTCCATTGAGTCTTATAGGACAGTCTGTGTATCTGCTCTCTGTCCCTTCACATTGTAAAGGTTCAGGCCATGACCAAATCCTAGTTAGAGAGTTGCTGTGGAGCTCTATTCTGATATCGTGTGAGAAATATGCGTTTAGAGGATCGAAGCCAAGTTCCCTACAAACTACTTGAGCGTTTCTCTCAGTGAATCTAGGATCACACATTGGTACCCATTGGAATGTTGTGGAATTGAAATATTCCAAGAATCCTTCGTTTGGGATGCTTCCATCCTCGTTTTTACATCTCAAATCCTTGCAAAGTCGTATTTGATTCTCCTGATGGACTTTTTCCATTCGTCTACGCCTTCTGTTTATGTATTTATACTGAGTGGCGCCTACAACTGGCTTCATTATGATCTCATTTCCAGGGTATCCTTTGGCTCTTAAAGAACCAAGCACTAAAATTCCAACATTGGGGGGAAATTCCATAATAACACCAGGTTCGATCTTGAGAGTAGCTCCAGGCATAACAGTTATGTCAGATTTGATGATGTATGGTTTGCCACGATTGGATAGTGTCACATTTCCGTATATTTGTCCTCCTAAACTGTCGAGATCTAGTTGTCTTCCAATATCGTAACTGGTTGAAAAACTGGCTTCGAAATCGTTGCTCAAGAGGTAAGGTTGGAACTGAGCAATGGCGTGGTTGTTCCAGTCGTGAAAATCGAATATTTTATCTTGAATTTGCTGGAGATTACTGGATCCCCACCAATTTTCTGCTACGTTTATTGTATTGTTTATTTTGGCAGTTTTGATGCCTGCAATAAGGAGGAAGTCGAGTTCGTTGTTGGACATCAAGTTCCTTCGTACCCTCACCTTCTGAATACCTTTGAATGAGATGACAGTGGTTGCGTCTAGGTCCATTCTGACGTTGTCGATTCTCGCAGGGTTGAACTTGTTATCCCTCAACTCATTATACATGAAGATGGCAGGTACGTCTCCTATAATTTCAGACTGACTATCCAAGTTGAATTTCACAAGGAACTTCGCGTTGTTATTATTGAACTTATTCTCGACGATCAACAACTTCTTCTCCATTCCTTTAATGGATAACAATCCTGATTTACAATTATTGTTGTTGAACTTTGTTCTCGTAATGTTGACTTCTGCATAGTGCCCATCTATGTTTATTATCAAATCTCTGTTGTTGGTCCACGTATTGTTGTCCATGAAAACGGAGTGTGTGAAGTTTTCGTTATATTGCCAAACGTACGGCAACCTTATATCGAATCCGCCATATTTATTACGCTCGATGGTATCGTGCTGCAGCACGTAATGGAAGAGGTTGTTAGACTGCCTCATGTCTCTTGAAAAGTGATATATTCCCAGACCATTATCCGTTATCAGAGAATTATTTATCATAATAACCGTTTCGGAAATATTGCTTTTGTGCAGGTCCCAGTTGGGCGATTCGATCAAGATTGCCTCCCTTTTATTATGGGATATATCGCAAAAGATGCATTTCAAGGTTTCGTTAGCTTTTCTCAAGTAATGGTTCCCTAGCTCATCTAGATATCTGTTATAATAAAGCCCCATTATCCCAATTTCATTGTTGCGGATCGTACTTCTGTGTATCGTTAAAGTTGGTACAGGTCCTTTGACTATTTTATTAAAAATATTCTGAACTGGAGCTCTGATATTACTCAAAACTATCACAGTCCCTCCTAAGGCTAGGGATCCACTGTTATACTCCAAAATCACGCCGTAACTACTCGAAGTTGTAGGAAAAACCGTCAAATCCGTCTTCAAACTCCACCTATCTGATTTTCCAGAGATAGTCAAGGCGTCTTTGATGAAAATCTCTTCGGTACTTCTATTCTCTATTGGATTCAACAGCTGGATACCAATTACCCAACCGGGATCGCATCTTATGGTGTAAGTATCCGAGATAGCTTCACCTTCAACTCTTTGCGTGACCAAATACTTAGTCTCGCCGTGTTGAAGCTCTATGTTTCTAGCACTCGAGTAATATGGTATTAAAATTGGTCTGTAAACGTAATTTTCTTCTTGGTCTACAAACCAACCAGTAAACTCCCTCTGTTGTAGACCCGGTAATGAGGCGTCGTGCTTTATACCAATTTTGTTGCCTTCTATCGTGCTTCCATAAACATTCAGACCAAACTGTTTTATGCTTATTCCAGCACCTTTGTTGTAGCTGAATTCCGAATTTTTTATTATGTTTATTGTATCATCTGTGAATATGTCGGAATATAAAATCCCTAAACCGTCTTGGAAGTTGTTAGTTATTTTGATATTCTCGAAGTTGTGTCTAGCGAAATCTAGTTGAAGGGCAGGTTTGAATGCGTTGGTGGCGTAATCAAGTAAACCAGACTGTTCTATCGTTACATACTGGATGTTGCTTCTCTCAGCCAACCCAGCAAACCTAACTCCTGCCCAAGATGTCTTGTAGCATCTCACACCTACGTCGTTCTCGTGTGTGCAGGAGTTTTCGAAGCTACCTGTTCGTTCAGCTCTACATTTCGTGATGTCCATATCGAAATCATCGCATTGAACGTTGGATAAGAGGATTTTTTCGGTTGTTCCAGCATCTGGTAGTTCATTCTTCTCCACTATCCAGTCTTCGGGGTTCAAGACGAAACCCAATTGTTGACAGACGAGTGCAGCGTTCTCTTTGGTCCATCCATAATCGCATACTGTACCCCATTCGTTATTTATCTTGACCTGCAATCGACCCACAGTATCTGTGTTACCTCCAAGAAGTCGTATTGGACCTTTTGGTTCAACCGTAGAAAATTCAGTGGCAAATTCAAAACCATCCCCAGGGTTGAATGTTTCGTTGTCGTGGGCATGGGTAATTTCTTCTTTGAGTGTTAGTTTGATACTGTTGGGTCCTACACCTCTTGCTTCGAGTTGTCCACCAACCAGCATACCAATAGATGAAGGAAATCTCAGTGTGACACCTGGTTCTAAAGTCAATTTTCCTCCAGGTCTTATATTAATGTCTTTGTCCACCACGTATTCTCCTCTGGTAAGAAACTCTTCTCCTTCTATTTCACCTCCAATTCTGTTGGAATCTCTGGCTGAGAATGTTGGTACGTAGGTTTGTTGGATGCTATACTTGTTGGTGAGTGGATTTGAGTTATGGAGAAGGAAAGGTATGAAGGCTATTTTAGCTAAGTTGTACCTATCGAAGCGGTGGAACAATCTGTGAAAGATATGTTCATCACTTCCGTATCCGAGCCAGTTGAAGGTACAATTGATGGTCTTACTTTGGTCCTCCAGGTGACTTCCTATTTCGTATTTGGAATCAAAATTCTCTATAATATTCCTGAAGATTACCACGTTGTTGGATCCTACAACCACAGGTGCCGCCACTCTACTTCTGGGAACGAGATTGGATATTGATCCGTCTTCAGGTTGGAAAGGCTCCGTAATTTTGTTATTTTTAACGAAATTTCTGGTGAACATCAAATGCTGATTCGAAGCGTAAGGGGACAAAGCGAAATTCACAACGAATATACCTGTGTTGTTCAAGAAATAATTCTGTTGTACCACTATATCGTTGGGGAGTATGTTGAATTGTTCCAGAGGTTTGTTTTTCATTAGTATACCTCCAAAGGTTCCTGATCTGAAGTGGTTGTATTCGATTTTAGCTTTCAGATTGAGAGCTGGGGATATTTTCAAACTTATCCTTTCATTCCCTTGGAAAATATTGTGACCAATTTGTAATTGGGTCAATTCATTGGTGAGCTTCCAACAACTTTGAATTTCCAAAGCGTCACTTAAACTACTCCTGAAAATATTCCCGCTGAAATTGAAAGAGGAGGGCCCGCAAAAGTTTCCATGAAGAACTCCAACTTCTACGTTCTTGTAAATCTCTGAGTATTGTAAAACAGTGGATTGATTCGTCAATATGTATTCAGTTTCTTCTGTGTGATTCAGCCATATAGCAACTCCGTAGCCTTGGTTCGAGCTCACTGAAGAACGGGAAATATTCCTGCTTCCCCCGGTGTAGGTGACGTTGATACCATCCCCGTAGTTGAAGAATATCTTGCTGTCGGTCACGTTGATATCACCCACACCGCTCGTCACGTGAATCCCTGCCACGTATTGATTTTTAGATACCGAAGATTGGTGAACGTGCAGTTGAGAACGCAGATTATCGATTGCAATTCCCCTGCCGAGATTGTCCGAAATTTCGGAGTTGCTAACGTTCAAATCGAACGCCTTCTGGTCTCCTGAGATAAGCCTTAAGAAGACTACGGTTTGGGTGAAAGAATCAGCTTCGAATTTTATATACATCTGGTTCATTGTCGTTGTTATAGATTGTGGACGAGTGTTGTTTCTGATGGGGAAACTGGCTATAGGTCTGTTGTTGAAATTGCTGCCGTCGTATACGTCAATACGGGCGCTGTCATTTCTGTTGGTCACAGCTTGTACGATGTAGAGAGTCAAAACTTCGCCATACGTGGTGGTGAAAACTTTATCGCAAGTTTTAGGGCGATTCAGGTAGATGGTTTGTTCGAAAAATAATTGTACAGGGTAGATTTGACTAGTTTGTATAGCTAAGTTACAGAAATCGTTGTAACCGTTTTTGTTGATTCTCTCTTCCGGTCTTTCTAAGGCCCTGACAAAACGTACACCGTCCCCGCCATTCTCGTTGATGACACTGTTGTCGATATGTGCTGATCCGTAACTGGAATTTATAAAAACGCCGTAACCCCTATTGTTCCTGACTGTACAATTGCTCAAATGAACTGGAGCATCCGAATAGGATACGTTGATGCCATTGTAGGCAGAGTTCAAAATTTCTATGTTGTCCATAACTGGTGCAACGCCTACAGCTTCTATAGCACTCGTTGTATTTTGGTTTCTTCCAGCTCCAGCGTACATGATGTTCACATAGTTCAACTCGGAGAGAGACTTGGGGACGTATAAAGTCCTACTTCTGCTAAGGAACCTATCGAATTCGGCATGCTCGAAGTTTATTCCTCTCCAAAACGGTAGAGGTCGATCATGTCTTGGGGAACATTGTATGGCTAAGTCTGGATGATAGTCACAAACTCCAGAGCCCATTTGCCTTGAGCTCCATCTACAGTTGAAAAGCGAACCTTCCCTGCCAGTACAATCCGGTTGTTCGTACAACAATCTCGGTTTCAGAGGCATCAGTCTGTTGTACCACATGAAGAACGAGCCTCCTTGGAAGCCTAGCTGTCGGCAGGCTGTTTCGAGATCGGCAGTAGTCCAGCTGTAAGAAGTTTCCTTATGCTGAGTCTGCAGGGTTTAATTGAATGATAAACTTACTTTCTTGAATTTGTGCATACGCTTCGCCATTCTCCTCTGTGTTTGAGCTGTAGACGTCCAGCTAGAATCGATGGTCCGTCCACCAGTCTTATATCTGGGAGCTGGGTGATTTTACTTGATTTTGTTTCGGCTGTTGTCAAGACTATTCTCTCTTCTTGGGTGCCCTGCGAGAAAATGATTGATGTTGTGAAAATTGAAAAATTTCGCATCAAGCTAGAATTGCTATCGTGTTTTTGTATAATTACTTTTCTAAGGAAACAGATAGAATCCTTTTATCAATAATTATCAGACGACTGTGTATCTCTATCAGTAATCAACAGTATTTGAGTATAAATTGCAAAATATATCTTGAATCAACATTATCAAGCATCCTGATTGTGACGTCTAAAACCTCATCGCTTTCAAATCACTTTTTTATTAGTGCAAGGTGGATATTTATGTCAAAATCATCAACTATCAGACAATCATCCTTGAGACGTACTGATATTTTGTCGATTCTGGTGCAGTAAGCTCTGTTTTACTGTCTCAAATCAGCTGCCTGGTAATTTAACAGCACCAAATTATTCTCGATTGAATTTTTGAAATAGAAAATTTTCTCTATTCCTCAAACTCATCAGTGTTAGTTTGGCTCAACCCAGAAAAAACCCTTTAGGCTTCAACAGCGCGTTGCATTGATGAGAGGAAAACCATATTGACAAAATTAATGGTCAAAATAAAATTAGGTAGTTGGGAAATAAATGTTACTATTCTCTCCCTCAAGCGCGGATTCAGGGGGGGGGGGGTCATGGGGGTCATGACCCCCCCCTGGACTGGACGAACCCTCAAATCTTGTGTTTGATGAAAAAATGTTTCGATTGAAAAAATAGAATTGAATCATATTTAAGTGAATATTGGAGGGTAATTAGTTCCAATAATGAAAAAAATCTGAATTTTGGGAAAATAATTTGTCCATTTCTTTGAATAGGATATTACAAACCAGCTCAATTGATTTGAAAAGAGCTATGCCATAAAACATACGATGAGTGTGTTACGAGAAAAAAGGGAAAAAGGGGACGTAGTTTTCCGACAGCTTTTTGAAGAGGCAAAGGAAGTAGCTGAGCAGCTAGATGTGACTATTAAATGCCCTAGAATAGTCAAAATACAAATACACAGAGCCAATAATCAGCCTGTGCCCAGTCTGCGGAAGAGTATATCCGCAGGTCTGTGTACATTCCTCTTCTGGATTCAATAATAAACGACCTAGAGGATCGACTGTCATCTGAATTCTGAAGTAATTAATTTATTCAAATTAGGAGTTTTTATACCTAACGTCGTTTATTCAAAAAATTCAAATGAAGATATGGAAATAGTTAATGAGTTGGTAAATCAGTACAAACTTCTATTAGACAATCCTCCTGTTCCAATCGTTACGAATGAATATCGCTTATGGAAGATGAAATGGCAAAGAGAGAAGAAGATTCCACAGACGATATATAATCTCCTAGAAAACTGTGATTCTAACATGTATCCAAATGTGAGAAAATTTCTCAGTATACTCGCAACACTACCAGTTAGTGTGGCAACGGCAGAGAGGTCATTTTCCACTCTGAGAAGGCTCAAAACATGGTTAAGAGCTTCGATGGCAGAAGAACGACTTATTGGACTAGCACTTCTTCATATCCATAATGGCATATCTCTTGATGTAGAGGAAGTCATCACTCGTTTCGCAAGAAGGAGAAATAGAAAAATTCCCTTCGCTATTTAGTTATACCTTTGTTATTATTCTCATTAAGTTTTTGTTTTTGTAATAAATCAAATGAACTTGTTGTTTGTGTTAGACCTCTTCAGAATTTTATTTTGGGGATGCTGATTTGTCTCCAAAAAATCAATTGGCGGGTATGTAATCCACCTGACCGTGACCCCCCCCCCCCTTTCTCGAGAGCTGGATCCGCCACTGCTCTCCCTTCTGTTATATATCTTATAATATTCCTACCTGGTTGGCACCATTTTATATTGTGTCCTTATGCCATTGACCTATTGAGTTACGAAGTACCTCTCTAGCTGGATGGATGTACAATATCCACTACTGGTATTCTCTTTGAATAAGCTGTGCTCAGTGAAACAAAACTTGAAGATCTGCTCTAATTATTTGAATGGGTAAAAGGATTGTTCTGAAAGAACGAGTACATGCGATATTTGAGAAAGTGAAGAACAATGAGAGCTCACGAAGAATTATGACTTGCTATTCTTCTCTGCGAAAAATGATGCTTCACATATATTTTGAGGGGAGAAAAGCTTCATCTTAGGTAGACGATTGATATCATCAAATTCAATATAGGTAACTCATTCGTTGAAAGTAAGAAGGAAGAGCTATCGAATACAAAAAAATAATTATTTTAATTTATATGTACGTCGTTTCTAGAGCAACCAAACATTACGCAACTCTGGTCAAGCAAACCATAACAGTTTTTCCGGTATACTCTACAGGTGTGCCAAACAAGCGGAAAACGACGAAAGGAAATGTTGCGAACGAAGAAACGCTGCTTCGGTATAAAGAAGATTGTATCATTTCACCACCAATTGAACGTTATGGTTCAGAGCAACGTTAGTCTTTCCTGCGTGAAAGTTGCAAGGTCAATAAATTGAGTCATAACGTGTTTCTCTTGAAAATATGACGTTGATGGAGGTATCTATCGAACGAACCATGATGGTTTGATGTAATTTAAATTTTCCTGCGAAATATCCAGCAAATCTGAAGGCTTAATGCTACTCATTCATACTCTGAGTAATGTGCAATTAAGGAGCATTCTTTGCCAATAATAGTGGTACAGATACACTGGAAATGATTATATCAATTTTTGCATGAATTAATGAATTCTGAAGGTATTGCATGGGAATGTACCTAAGAAATATCGTACTTGCTTAGAGTCTTCAGTTTTTCTCTTTTTGAAATTTGATATTCTGTCGATTCTCATACAGGGTGTTTCTGAATTGTTGCGAAAGATTTCAATGGGTGATTCTTTGTTCAAAATAAAGGGTAGTTAGTTATATAAATGTTGGGTCAAACGTACAACGTTGTGTCGACGGTGAAAAATAGGCATTCAAATGACTACATTATTTCTCATTCTTTTATCTTCAACTACATCCCCTCAAACATTAATGAAGATAAAGCAATTTGTTCACATACATGTACCTCATATTAAATCCGATAACAATATCAACAAGAGTGTTGAAGCGTTTAAACGGAAATGATAACAAGAAAGAATCAACAATTATACTATTGAGGTCAGTACACCTTTTTACGATAGGTACTATTATTTCGTAAACCACTTTGTTATTATGTAAATAAATCAAATAACTTTCATGGAAAATGGGTTAGAAGAAGCCATATGAATCATTAAATTATTCTGACTCATCTCGTAATATGACCCCCTTGGATTGTCAGCCTTAATTGACCCATTCGTTGAAAGGTAATGATTGTATGATGTATAGAATCAGGCCTGGATGGATGCTGCATATTAACTTCTTGTGCATGGTGTAGCAAAAATAAAAGAGTGTGATATGATCAAAATTTATGGTGGAACTATGAATTTATCCAAATAATACCAGAGCCTTTTGAATTTTTCTAATAGTCTAATTTTCCTTACGAATTGTTTATTACTTTCAGCTCGAAATATGGGGCGGAAACAAAAGAATTGCAAGAAGCCAATATGCTTTCAGATAGACAGAGATTCTTCTCCATATTTTGCATATTACCAGTGGCGCACCAGAACAAAGTTATGGAGGGAAGATTGAGACATAACTTGAACAAAAGTAGGTAAAACTCATGATTCTCATAATAATATCCTGCATAAATTGGAGTCTTTTGTTATAAATTGTGTTTTATCAAAATAATTACACGGTATGTCCATGTGAAGTACGTTTTTCTGCATCTTGGCTGGGAATGCATTATCATTCATAATTATGCGTATTACTCATAGAATCTCAGTATAAATTGCCAGGTAAATGATTCGTTGGGCATTCTTTCTCGAAAAGAAAATGTCTCATCGGTTTTCTTATTTATATTTTTGAGTTAATTTTTTTTGTGCACTTTGAATACCCAGTTAAATCGTACTTCAAGCGTTGATTCTTTCTGCTCCAATCTCCATAATTAAGTATCACATCCGTAAAACAGTACCAAAGTGCAAGATCCATTAAAAACATTGGTGGTAATTGACCTGACTAACTGTTGATTTAGGTGGGTGACTCTGCCATTACAGACCAAATTAACGAACTCGCAAACAAAGAAACTCATGGTCCATAGGTAAACTTGATATTCGCCATATGTACTGTCCTATATCAACGGGCTGAATTAGCTTCGTCTGTCTCAATTCGGCTGATTAAATCCATAAACATTAGAATGATATAAAGGCTCTTAGCTCCTCTAGAACAGTGGGGAACTCGAGAAAAAATGCCGTGGAATTAGAGAAAGGGAAGTAGTCTTTCGGTACAACGATTTCCGTTGAGCTTTCTTCATTCTCTTCTGCTCGTTAGCAAAATTAAAACAATGAATCGCTTCACGTTTTCATGGGAGGTCAAATCTTGAGATGAACTTTCCTAGAGACGGATACGGAATCTTGTGGGAGAAAAGTTTAATGAAGAATTTGATCAGGGACAATATTCAGCCCATCATTTGGCTATATGAGTCTTACCACAGGGTAAATTTTTTTCTTTGAAAGATATTATTTATGTTTTCTATAATTTGAAAACTTTAGGTTTTAATTTAAAGGAAAACCGTTGCTGGGTCATTTTTCGGATTTCTTTAGTCCCTGACGGCATCCCAAAAAATTTGGAAAGTGGTATCTTGTAGAGAATCTGAAAACACATCTTCCACAAGAAATTTTTTCCGAACACGATCATATCTGGAAAATATGAAGGTTTCAATTTAAAGGAAAACCGTTGCTGGGTCATTTTTCGGATTTCTCAAGTCTCAGGCGGCATCCCAAAAAATTTGGAAAGTGGTATCTTGTAGAGAATCTGAAAACACATCTCCCAGAAAAACATTTTTCTCGAACACGCTCATCTCTGGAAAATATGAAGGTTTTAATTTGAAGAAAAACCGTTGCTGGGTCATTTTTCGGATTTCTCAAGTCCCAGACGGCATTCCAAAAAATTTGGTAAGTGATATCTTGTAGAGCATGCAAAAACACATGTTCCACAAAAAAAAATTTTTCGAACACGCTCGTCTCTGGAAAATATGGTGGTTTCCAGATCATTTTCCGGATTTCACAAGCCCTGACGGCATCCCAAAAAATTTGGAAAGTGGTATCTTGTAAAGAATCTGAAAACACATCTTCCACAAGAAATTTTTTTTCGAACAGGATCATATCTGGAAAATATGAAGATTTCAATTTAAAGGAAAACCGTTGCTGGGTCATTTTTCGGATTTCTCAAGTCCCAGACGGCATCCCAAAAAATTTGGGAAGTGATATCTTGTAGAGCATGCAAAAACACATTTTTCACAAAAAAAACTTTTTTCGAACACGCTCATCTCTGGAAAATATGGAGGTTTCCAGATCATTTTCCGGATTTCACAGGCCCTGACGGCATCCCAAAAAATTTGGAAAGTGGTATCTTGTAGAGAATCTGAAAACACATCTTCCACAAAAAATTTTTTTTCGAACACGCTCATCTCTGGAAAATATGGAGGTTTCCAGATCATTTTCCGGATTTCCCAAGCCCTGACGGCATCCCAAAAAATTTGGAAAGCGGTATCTTGTAGAAGTTGTCGAGAATCTAAAAACACATCTTCTGTTGGAGCATCCACTCTATCCACTGAATCATTGAAGTGTAAAAGTATTTGTGTGGTAGGTGTAGTTTACAGGTAACCCACAGGTGCTTCTGTGTAAAAATAACCGGAAAAGGAGATATGAGAAGTGAATCCTCGATGGGGACTGAAGGTGTAATTTACATTCCATCAACGTCTAGACGGCACATTTAGAAGCCCCGTTGAAATGTCTGCATTAAATATGATTTCAAGCAGTTGTACTTTTTTCTATCGATACAGAACTCTGCTATTTTCTTCTTCATTCCAATTAATATCTTTGTAACCAGAGACTTAATAAGGCCAAAAAAAGCTTCAAAGTGAGGGCAAATTATAGTTTTGAATATCTGAAGATCTTTTTGAGAAAAGAGAGATTGGATCGGAAAACTTTCCAGCTTAATTTTAAAATTCATTTCTCTACTAATCATGAATTTCATTAACTTCAAATTGAATTGAAAGGATGCAGAATCAAGTTGATAAACAAGTATAGATTCACGTGAATTGATACAAATTTATTTTAGTGGCTTGAATAACACAAATATAATAATTTCAGCCTCACTGTATGTAGAACTAACAGCAAACGTATGAGCCTCGATTGGAAAGTTTTTGTAGAGATATTGAGCAATCATTCAGTTCAAGGTGTATCTATGGACTGTGCCTAAGTTCTGTCACGAAATAACTTTTTAGGGTTCGATTCGATTGATTATGAAATGCTCCTTGGATGATATACCTTTATTTAGGTAGCCAAAGTTCAATACTATCAAAAGTATGAAAGTCACATTACCCACACTTATGCTTGAATGTGAATAATTGAAGTTTTCCGAAATAAATGTGGTTCAACTGAATTTTAAACGTTCCTTTCCGAAATTGAATTGACTTGTCCCCAAAATCAAAAACACTTCCTATTTCTTATAATTTCAACGCAAGCCTCAAGGCATTTCTCATTCATCATGTACGTTAATATCATGGCGGGAATTCTCTCGAGTACACGCCTCATGAATATCTCGGTTGAATTTTTAATGCAAACGCTTATGCAGTGGCGCACCGAGGGGGGGGGGCTGTCGGGCTGCAGCCCCCCCCGAGCTGTGACAAAGAAAAGTAATTCAAATATTTCCATCTTATTGTTTTTCTAAAAGTGATGATAATTATTTTAGAACAGAATGGAAACTTAAACATTTCCTTTACAGATAGAAATAGGGATTGATATACATATACAGGGTGTTTCATTGGTGAATGAACATACGTTGACCTGAGCTAGAGCTAGGCGAGTCCAAAAAACTGTCTAATCAATTCCATAACCGAGATACAGAGTGGTTTATGTATTCACCAAAAATTTCAATTCCTCATAACTTCTGAACCAACTAGTATAGCTGGTTGATATTTGGAACGTATGATTCACTTCTACAGGTCGATCGATTCACTTTTGAATTTCCAAAGAATTTCAGGTCCGTATTTGAAAAATATGGGACTTCTTCCAAGCTGAGATTCACCCTGTATATTGAAATTTTGGGATTTTATTGAGATATTTGAAAAGAGAAGAAAAGTTTCAATGGGGTTCAGTAGATTTCATTGTCCCGCACGTCATTTTGCTCAAAGAGAGCTTAAGGGAAAGATCCAATTGAATATTGGAATTCCACAAAATTCTCAGAAAAATCGTACATTATGATCCAATTGATCTCGAGAAGATAAAACGATTGGATCCAGGTGATGAAATTAGAAGAACTAACTTTAGTAGCTGGATTTTACGAAATGAAAGAATGGTCAACAGAATTTTATTATGCAATGAAATACGTAATAATCCAGCATGATCCAAAAAAGTACCTATCAGACATATTTTTTGAAGAGGGCAAGAATGTGTATTGAACAGAATGGTGGTACTTTCGAGCACCTTCTGTATTTCACGTTGAATTTTTATGTTTCTTCAGTTATTTATTCATCTTTGTTGACTTCAACTAAATTTTTCTCGATGAATAATGTTTTTCCGGAAATAACTCCAAATGATTCCACAGAATATTATGAAATTCGAACGTGCAATTAGTGGGACAAAAAAAATTCAATCAGATCATAATGTACGATTTTTCTGAGAATTTTGTGGAACTCCAATATTCAATTGGAAATGACGTACGGGACAATGAAATCTACTGAACTCCATTGAAAATTTTCTTCTCTTTTCAAATATCTCAATCAAATCGTAAAATTTCAATATACAGGGTGTTGAATCTCAGCTTGGAAGAAGTCCCATATTTTTCAAATACGGACCTGGAATTTTTTGGAAATTCAAAAGTAATTCGATCGACCTGTAGAAGTGAATCATACGTTCCAAATAACAACCGACTATACTGGTTGGTTAAAAAGTTATGAGGAATTGAATTTTTTGGTGAATACATAAAGCACCCTGTATCTCGGTTATGGAATTGATTAGACCTATCATATATCGGTTTTTTGGACTCGCCTAGGGTAGCTCTAGCTCAGGTTACCATATGTTCATTTACCAATGAAACACCCGGTATAATAACGAATGCGATATATCCATTACTTAAGAAGGTTTTCGCTTGCGGCGCATTTTTTAAATTATATAACTTACAAAAACCTGATTAATCTTGAGCAGCCCCCCCCGAAAAAAATTTCTGGGTGCGCCACTGCGCTTATGGAAAGTGAAAAAGGTGAATCATAAAAATATTTTGACGTACAAAAACTGACTAACAGAATCGTTACATCCTAGTACTTTGTTCCTCTCGCGTTATCAATGAACAAATATTACGCTTTTTAATTAGATCACTATGATTCAATTGACTTGGGCAATTTCTTAGATTAGCCAATTTTTCTATCTGCATCATGCTCAGATACGTGACGAAATGAGTTCATAATGCTTTCAGGAACGTGGAAAACTATTATTCCTCGTAATGTGCATTATGATTGCTCACCAGAGAAACGTTTTCATTTACGAAAAGTTTTAAAATGGAGACATATGTTCTTTTCGGATCAACTTTCTTGGAAACAAAGCATTTTTGACCAAAGTGCCTTAACATATCTTTTGTAGGATGATTAATCACATATTTTAGAATATGTGGTGAAATATCTCCAGGAAATTCTCTTCTAGTAATTGCGGCATCCATTGAATTCCCCACAAATGACACCCATTAAGAAAAGGTCGTATAAAAGTTCAGATAAAAGTGTGTAGGTTGATAAACATCCGACTCATTAAAGGCTCACTGGCATCAAAGGAAATCTTTTACTGGAACATTTAGGTCCAGAATAAACAAAGAAAATTAGCAGTGGTCTCATTAGAATTGGTCGAAAGTTCAAGAGGATTATACGTCAATTAATCGGGAAAATTTTATCCCTCCTCAGTGTTTCTCAATTTTTGATTAATTTGACGAAAACTCTAGTTTTTCTCTCGGTTCCCTTCTTTTTGTATCAAATTACTACTCTTAACTTCATTATAGCTCCTACAAAGTGACTAAAATAAATGAAACATTGCATGAAACTGAATTTTTAGGGGGAGAAGATTATTCCTTCAATTATTTCAAAAGGAGTATAAGTTACTGACAAGGTGAATCTATTTTCTTCGTATAAAATTAATTTGGTAAACGCAGTAACTTTTCTACTATTCATTTTGCCCTCCACACTTGTGTCACTTGTATAGTGACACACCAACAACAAAAGAGTATAAGAAACAAGTAAATCTTCAAAATTGCAACCACAACTTGAGCAGCTTCAGGTTTCATGTTTTATTTCGAATTTGCCACTATTGAAGCAACAATTGGTGACAACTTCATTGTATAGTTTTTAAACGAAGTGAGCTCTTGAGAAGCTTCTTGAAATCCACATGAAATGGATCTTTTTATAGAGAAAATAACGAATCGACACTGAACCAAGGCGCAGATCGTAGAGTTCCTGGTCTCAAAACTCACCCTTGCTATGAGGATTCCCCGGACAGTGATGCCAACTTGAGGCTGTACCTTCACCACAACCCCTGGTTCTATTATCAGTTTAGCCCCTCTCTCCACAATTATATCGTTCGTCAGCCAATAAGGGCTGAAAGTCCTATTGAGCACAACCACCCCTGAAGAGATGACGCCTCCATGGTTCTCCGTCAGTCTTCCACCAGCATCCGTAGCGTAATTGTCGAAATTTTGACTAGAGACTATAGACACTAATAGGACACAGGTCACTTTTCTCAGTAGGCACATTGTTCCAGGATCTTCCAAAAAAGTTCATGCCATTCTTGTAGTCACCGTTAACCGTTTAAAGATCAGCACTGATACCAAGACAAGAGAAAGACGCCAGTTGATGGGGTAAATCTGAATCCGGACCTTCTAACGGTCGTTCTTCTCCACTTCAAATCTCAACCGAAGCACAGAGTTCCATCGCACATTCTTCACGTTAAATGATACCTATATCGATTGAGGTAACACTTTGTGACTCGTTACGTGGAAGTTAAAGGCGGTCAGAGGCTATTGTTGACCATTCGATCTCGCAAACAAAAACATTCACTATGGGCACGCACGCACACCTACCAAAGGGTTTGGGAAGAAGGCCGTTCTTAATGTCGGTACGTTGTAAGGCGCGGTTGAATCGTTATTGTTGTTTTTTAGTTAAAAAGCTGCTGTGTCCCCTCCGTGCGCACCTGTGACAGGTAAAACAGGTGGGATTGTTTCGGAATCGCTCGCTAGATAGCGATAGCGTACGGTCTATCCCGTTCTCTATCGTAGATCGGTCTTTGTTTTCGAAGTTGATCCGGCTCGAAGGACCAACGGATTGAAGATCATAGACTGAAGATGCTGCCGCTGCATGCATGCACGGGAAACGTATTGCGTAGGTGGCTGGGTGTTCTAGATGTAATTGGGTATGAGGTGGCTGTTTCCACCTTCCTTCCTTCAAATCAAAAGTTATCCAATTGAAGATAATTAGTGCGGGCAATAATTATTCAATCAAGCTTTAATGGGCATTCGCCTACCGTTAATCATTCGAAAGTGCAATAAGAAACCATTTCGGAATCATCGATTCGGTAGTCAGCAGTTATTTCGCAAATTAAGTAAACCTATTAAAATTGTAATTTCTTCCGTAATTTTGTTGAGGTCAGAGACCGTCAAATCTACAATTATAGGGCCAAAAAGTAAATATTTGACTATTATTCATCAACCCTGTTTGGTGAAACACTTTCAAGTTTAAAATACTACAGTAGAAATTAGTTGAATCCATTTCAGTTTTATAGGGTACGATAGAGAGTATATTTTTGAACGATTTGAGTTCAAAATCACAAATAGTGTCCTTTTGAACGTTACATTGAATAACTGCATACTTCAGCAGTGTCTTTTTCCGCAAGTATATTCAGAAAATTGTTCCCTTGGCTATATCATTTGAATACCATCTCAGTTGAATATTCAATGGCTATTTCTACCTATAAATTCATTATAATATTGGTGGATGCGCCTTTGATAATCAAATCTACAAAATCCATATTTCCTACAAAAAATTGAATGGAAAACACTCATTTCTCTTTAATCTGGGTTCCTGCTCATTCGGAAATCAAAAGAAACGTAGAGGCCAATATGCTTTCCAGAGAGGGTGCACAAACACCAATCACTGGCCCTGAACCTTTCTGCGGTATAGGGAAATGCGCCTATATGAAAGAGTTTCTGGAGAAGAAGAAAACCGAAAGGGGACACACACCTACGTTAGAAATTTGGAAACTGCAAGATCCAAAAGGTTTCTGGATCCCAGTAAGAGGCAACTCTACACTGCGCAAAAAAATTAACGCACATTCTGAAAATCTCAATTTTAATGAAAGTTAACTCTACATTGACTTTATAACTTATTTTTTATGTTCTCTCGGGAAGGTTTTGAACGAAACAAGACACATTAAATGGAAGAAAAATTCAGGATTTCACCGAATCTTATGTGAAAGAAGAGAAATGAACAATTTTCAAAATACTGAAATGCTGATAAGTGATTTAATACTTGGTATTTCCACCCCTTGCGTTAATTACATCTCGGCAACGACGGTTCATACTCAAAATGAGTGATCTTAAAATGTTCTGATCTGATCCTTCCCAGATTTCTCCGAGTTGGATTCCTAAGTCATTAAAAGTAGCTGGATGATTTTCTGAACTTCTCAGCCTTCTATTGAGGTTGTCCCAAACCTGCTCAATCGGATTGAGATCTGGACTTCTTGCTGGCCATTTCATTCGAGAGACTTCAACCTCTTCAAGGTACTCCTGAACGATGCGCGCACGATGGGATCTGGCATTATCGTCCATAAAAATGAAATTTTCACCAATGTATGGGGCAAATGGCACTACATGCTCTTCAAGAATGTTCCTTATATACTTATCAGCATTCATAGCTCCATTATCAACGACTACTAGATCTGTGCGAGCAGTCAAAGATATTCCACCCCATACCATAATCGATCCTCCCCCGAAACCAGTAGTATTCAGGAAATGGCACTGAGCATATCTTTCATGTGGACGTATGTATACAAGGGAACGTCGATCACAATGGTAGAGGCAGAACCTAGACCCATCTGTGAAGAGAACTCTTTCCCAATCGGCCTCTTCCCAATGGATATGCTCTCTCGCAAAATCCAAACGCGCCCTTTGATGGGCTGAGGTAAGAGCTGGGCTTCTTGCCGCGACACGAGGCCTTGAATCATATTCTCTGAGGCGATTTCTTATTGTCTGAGTGCTAATTTGCACCTCATGAGTTTGCTCAAGCTGATTTTGAAGGAGGCAAGCGGTTGCAAACCGTTGTCTCAACGAAGAAACTCTCAAGTAACGTTCTTGAATGGCAGTTGTTATCCGTGGTCTACCCTGTCCTGGACATTCATACCTGTCTCCCTGAATCGCTGCAACATTCTGGACACACTTGTATGGGAAACTCCAAACTTTTCTGCAATTATTGTGTATGTCCACCCTT
This sequence comes from Adalia decempunctata, assembly GCA_951802165.1. Classification (NCBI taxonomy): domain Eukaryota; kingdom Metazoa; phylum Arthropoda; class Insecta; order Coleoptera; family Coccinellidae; genus Adalia; species Adalia decempunctata. The sequence goes on from OX637699.1 coordinate 31,167,527, forward strand.
CTTCTCGCAAAACTACCGCTTGGGCACATTCCTCTTGGGTCAAATTGCGTGTTTCGCGATGCATAGCGATCGAGTGTAGAAAATCAAACGAAAGAAAAACTATTGATCACTAGAATTGATCGAAAACAACTGATTTTAGAATGGAGCCAATACATTCAAAATCTGATAATATCATCTTTTTTTATTCCTGCTGGGAGAAAACATCTGTATTGAAGAAAAACGTTGAAAGTGGATAACATATGCATGCATAATTCTGATAAAAATAATTATCATTGAGAACACCTTCAGTTGTAGAATAAATGTGAGATTTCCATAATGTGCGTTAATTTTTTTGCGCAGTGTATTACTCCTCGCTGATGGCTTTGTTACATGACATTGTCGCCTCATTTTGCATTACGATCGAGAATGACATATTCAATTTACGTGCGAAATTTCATCCAAATTGAAACAAAAATACTAATCATTCGCAGGCCCGGATCTAGGGGGGGGGCAAGCGGGTCGCTTGCCCCGGGCGCCAGCTCAAGGGGGCGCCAAAATCAACCAGAGGTTAAAAAAATTTTATTTTGGATTTTCTCGGAAAAAATTAATACCCTAGTGCTAAAATTTTTCGCAACAGTGTAATGAAAGAAAGTACGCTGATACTTCTTCTTGTATGAATTATGAGGAAATATTATACAGGGTGTCTGAAACAGGGTTTCAAAGTGATCCTCAATTAAACTCTATGAAATCTCATTTTTTTCAAATGCATGGGAACCATATAATTTTGTAATTCCGATCGATTGCTCGTCAATAGCTAGTGTTCCGAACATTTCACGTATTCAAAATCAGTAGTTCGAATTTCACGACTAAATAAAGCCATGTTGTCTAAACATCCGGTTTATCAAGATAATTTTCAAGTAGGCTATGTCAATAGTAAGAATATGTCAGTTTTAAACTAAGTTTTTTTCATTTACTCATCATTAATTATCTGCTTTGTTTATTTGTTACATTCGCCGCAAAAAGAACAGACTTTTGATATATCAATCTAGTGTAACTTTTCATTATTTCTTGTTTTGCATAGTGCTCGATCAATAAAAATGAGTGAGAGTGACAATTCCTAATATAGCCACTTTGAAATAGACTAGCATACCACTGATTTTGACAGAATTTCACGACTGAAGCCAGAGGCGTTTTCTGGCGTTGAAGCGTATTCAATATTGTATTTGAATGCGATTCCTATGAGACGTCATCAATATCATGAACCTCGAGAATGCTTAGTTTCAAATACGATTCAATAATCAAACATAACCTATTTGGACTTGGAGTAGGTACTGGATAATCCCGATATTAAATTTTTTCCAACCTCCATTATTTGTCAACCTCCATCAATTTGAAATTCAACTCACAAACTATCAAACAATGACCATCGTAAACGATCATTTATTTTTAATTTAAGGTTATGATAGCACAAAACAACGAATCATGTTTTGAAACTGCATCCTACTTAGTTTCAAAACTCCATGAATACGTTTCGAATCGTTTTTCTTGTGACGTCATCGTTTCAACGCCTGAATGAATGTATTTGAATCGTAGGACGAATACGTTTCAAATACATGGACGCCAAAAAACGCCTCAGGTTTGGCTCAGTCAAATTCAGTGGTATGCTCGTCTATTTCAAAGTAGGCTATGTAAGGAATTGTCATTCTTACTCATTTTTATTGATCGAGCACTGTGCAAAACAAGCAATAATAAAAAGGTACACTAGAATGATATATCGAAAGTCTGTTCTTTATTTGCGGCGAATGTGACGAATAAACAAAGCAGATAATGAATGATGATCAAAAAATCTTAGTTTAAAACTGACATATTCTTACTATTGACATAGCCTTTTTAAAAATTATCTGAATAAATTTGATTTTTAGACAAAGACCTGGCTTTAGTCGTGAAATTCGAATTTTATTCAATAACGGCAAAATTACTGATTTCAAATGTTTGGCACACTCTAACTAGTTTTTGACGAGCAATCGATCGGAATTACAAAATTATATGGTTACCATTTGAAAAAAAATGAGATTTCCTTTTTATTGAGGCTCACTTTGAAGCCCTGTTTCAGACACCCTGTATAATATTTCCTCATAATTTATACAAGAAGCAGTATCAGCGTACTTTCTCTTGTTCCACTGTGGCGAAAAAAATTTCTTACAATGAGGGATTTTGGAGATATAAACACTAATTTGTGACACTCTTTCTGTCAACAAATTTGACAATAACTCAACAATCGCTCGAAGTGGTTGCACATATCATACATCGAATCAGTGCAGAATTAAACCAAGAATTCAAACATGTATGTATAAATATACAGGGTGTTGCATTTGAAATAACGAAGTTCACGTTCGTTTCCGGTAGAACCGGAAGTAGATTCCGCTTGAAAATATTTTACAATTCAAGTTCATGTACTCTAAAACAAAAATACAGAATCTTGAAGTCGTATCGAAATTCCTTCCTGGAATACTTCTAATGAAACACTCAAAAAAATTACACTGTATCTTCATTTTCAAAGCATTCAGTTCTCATATCCAACCTTGGGGAGGGGGGCGCCATCATGAATTTTTGCCCCGGTCAGAAAAAATCGTAGATCCGGGCCTGAATCATTGGAATGGGTTGAACTGCTAACAAGCATTGCATTAGAGTTCAAAAAGGTGGTGGTGAATGAATATCGTAGCTATAAGTGCCACATGTGTGAATGAAGAGTTTCTTAATTTGCCAGTACCTTCGATTTTGGGTTTTGAAAAAAGGCTTTATCTATTCATCAGAGCCTGAGTCGAAGCAATTGAAAGTGCCTCTCGACCCCTAGAATCTCAAATTAATTAATTTTGAATGTCAAATACCCAATGAAGTATTTTTCAAATAGAAAAAATTCTGCGAATAATACGATGAGAAATTATCAATGTTAGATAAATATAATGGTCGGAAAAAAGGAAAGAAGTAGTTTTCTCAAAATTTTATTTGTGCATGTAGAATAAACGTAAACATACATAACATAAAAAGAGTAATACATAATTTCTTATGTTCTTATTGAACAACTTGCATTCACTCACTACTCTAGCATCAGTGACAAAGAATTTCACAATTCCATTTAAAGCCATTTTCTATCAATACTCTTATGTCTATAATCACAATTTCTCACATTTACGCCTACAAGTTGTTCAATCAGTTCAATGATGTTATAATCACAGGTTGCATATGAAAATTCTTTCGACCGATTGAATAAACCCACCAGGAAAACATTAAATAAATGCAGAAACCTCCATCCCCAAACCTTTTCGAACCGATCTACACTAACAAAAGTCACCCAGTAAACAAAATAAATTGATATTTTAAAATGTACCAAATCGGAATGGGTTGATTTCATATTCACTCTTCGATCTACTGAAAACACTTCTCATTCTTTTTCATTTCCAAGTAAAGATAAAAGTGTTATATTCTGTCACTAGCCTAACATTAAATCACAGATTAAATAATCTTGTCGTGGAAATAACTGAAATTGTGAACAATTCACAAGAATAAAATAAATTTATAACATGAAAACTACTTGAAGCGTACTATAATACGTTTAATTTCAACATAACCAGAATATAAAATAAATCAGAAATAGAATATTATAAATTTTATAATTTCCTACCAAATACGAAATAAAAACCAAAACACTAATGAAAAGTAATATCACCCACATTATTCTTAGAATACATAATCTCATTTTATACTGATATGTCATGAAATAATTTTCTTCGTTTATTTCTCTTAATTCTCAATTAGGTTTCACCTTATGAATATTTTTTTCGGGTTCTGATATACATTTATTTGAACACCACTGTTTGTAGATAGCACCTTTCATTTCATAAATGTACATTAACAATCTCATGTACTGGATTAAATGGAATATAAATAATACTTTGCATATTCATAAAAATGTAATCATTAGGCAAGTACCATATTTACCTCGAGAAACTGAGATATACCACTCCAAGTAACTTTCATCTACCAAGACTTATCACCATCATTAGCTTATACATTATTAAGATTCAATCTTATATCCAACTCCTTTAAAAAATGAGTATTTATCACAAAAAAATAATCCAGTAAGTCCTCCGCCTTAAACTAGAGAAGTACCTATTTCATTTTGATTTTTCTTTAAGCATGTTTGCTGGAATGTATATGCATCGTTTCAAAATCATAGATTCTACACAATTCCTCAAATGCTCGCACGTGAATCTCAAACTTATCGATTCTGCTGCAATTTGATTCTGAGCACAAAATACGTGAAGAATCTCAGGACTAAAAATATCCCGAGTAGCACAGACACGTCTAAGATGAATGTGTTCATATCATCCTTCATTGACATATCTTCGAGGAACTGTTTGGGATACTTGAAGTGGCAGTAATCGATGTTACATTCCAGTTTTTCCCTATCTAAACCGTACATCGCTATCATAGTGCCTTCGAAACTGTACTTGACGTAACTGGCGTAGGGTAGCCATTTCAGATAATAAGGTATGTCATCTAGATTAGCAAAGAAACCGGAAAATAGTACCATCGGTATTGTAGATATTGGTCCAAGGAATACGCCACTCTGAAAAGAAAAAAAAGTAAATATAATAAGACATGCCAAGTAATAACAAAAGTATCTTGTACCTCTATGCTGAACGCAGCTCCAACCAAAAGTCCGAAGCTCTGACCAACAAGAGCAGTGGCAACAGAAATAATTAGCACCATAGAAAACCTAGTTAATTCCATTGGTTGGGCTGTGAGGTAATATACTCCCATAACATAACCCATGGTCATCACAATCTTTAAAAAAATTTTGTTAATTTTCATTCATGTTTTTTCTGAATTTAGCTTACTTGAAACGGTATGTCCGCCAAAGTTTTCGCAAAGTAATATGCTTTCACGGAATACCAATAGTTTAGATGCTCTCTGACGAAAACTGACATCTCTACTGGAACTGTGGACAAAATATTCAAATTAAGAGTTTCATGGCAACTAGAAGACAAATATTTCTGAACTCTGAAGGATAATCCTAGAGGATTCCTCAGCAACATCTATTTGGCAAACTCGACCCTCTACCTAAAGAGTTTTCCAGTAAGAGGTTTTATTTTGACATTCAAAGAAAAATGGCATTTTGTAGATAAATGATCGGATGTTTATTTCATTATAAAGAAGAAAGTTTACCGTTAACAATGGAAAATAACATCAGCCAAATGACCACCACGACCACGACTACAGGACCATACATGGGCGTACCCAGGAAGCTCTAGGGGGGGGGGGGCAGCTGCCCCCCCCTAGAGCTTAAAAATCCCTTGAAAACTCATGAAATAATAGCATTTTATACGAAAATCAGTTCATTTTTTCTATTCTGATTTTTTTTGCCCCCCCCTAGCTCAATTTGCCCCCCCCCCCCCTAGCTCAAAGGCTGGGTACGCCCTTGGGACCATATCCTTTTCATGAAATTTCCCATAACCAAATCTCAGAGTAGCTGAACTATGTCCTCGAAAGCCTTACGAATTCAATCTTTGAGGTCTTAAATCGACTCTGGGCTATTGGCGTAGACCAAATAAAGAAGTCGCAAGGTGTTAAATTCGAGAGATAACAAGGTCCAGAAACTTTTCCCGTCTCTGCCAAATTTTGACGATTTGTAGAGTGAATTTTAATAATTTCAATTCGTTGTTAGAGCGTGTATAGACCCATTTTAAATAATGGCGTAGTTTTCACTTGTCAAATGCCAACAAATGAAAGCTTCAAAAGTGACAGCTCCCTAAATAGCGGGCTATTCTAAATAACACCTCTTATTGAAAAACCCCCCTACATCTTAGTGGCAATGTGCTGGCATATGACTGACAATTTTCCTATCAAATAAATTTTACTGAACCCTAACCAAATCTTGCGTAGTTTCAATATGAAAACAATAGAATTTAATGTGTCTTCCATTCTTCGAATATTTGGAGGAGGAAATTGCTCTGAACCTTCCGATAACTCACATGTCAATATAGTTGGCATCATCGAAGTGAACATCGTAAACAGCGTTATGAAGAACAGGCATCCAGCATTGCTCATCACTTTGGCAGCATCATTTCCAATATCGTAATATATAAGACCCAGAAGAATGCCTATAACAACGTGCGACAACAATCGAAGCCTCGTCAGCATCTTATCCCTCAATATAATATAGGTCGTTCGCTTGAGCAAAATCCAGAACTGCAGCAGTCCAGAAGCTGGAAAACTCTGCAGCCCCAACTGAGCCAGATTGTCTGATGAGTCCAGGAGGGAGGTGGTGCAGGTTGGGGCATGAGAATTACCCTTTTGGGTTCCGTTGAGTAGGAGTGATTCTGGTGTTACTTGAGTTTTGCTGATGTCATTGGTTATCCTTTTTGATTCTAGTGCTTCTTGTTCCAAGTGTTGGAGTGATTTGGTGCAACCTCCCTCATTGACTGCTACCACTAGTTTTTGTACATAATCGCCGTGTTCTCCACTAGCTACTTCCATTACTGTAACAAAAAAAATTTGTTAATGAAGTGAAGTATTGTCTGGCATCTGGCAAAATAGTAGAAGAAACTCAATTTACTTAATGGTCATCTTTTTTGTGTATGTAATTGGTTCTTTTTGAGATGTGTGTATGTCAAATGAAAGGTGAGTTCAATCAGTTCAAGTTACTACCAAATAAGAACGCAATTTGTATAAAAACTAATTGACAAGAAAAAACTAACTGGAATATCCTTGGACTAACAATATTTATGCTGCTTCGTTTTTGTTTGCTTACGTCCAAACATGTACAGCGTTCATTGTCTCACTGAAGATATATATATATATATATATATCTTTGAATAAGTTCGAAAACTTATTATACCTATTATTTTATACCATAATTCAGATATACGACATATACGAAATCATGAGTTATAAATTTGTTGGATCTCTAAAAGAAAGACAGGTAAACCTGGAGCTCATTCAGCAGAAATTGCTGCCTCTTACGAACAAAAAATCTCAACTTTTGAGGTGAGAAATGACCAAAGGATAAGACCCCTCAAAAACATTATATTTGTCATCACCATGGAATTCCTGAAAAATCAACCGGAGTTATTCTATTGGAATGTTCTTCACCCTATTAGAATCATTCAGAATAACCATTCTGTCGTTCCATAACGCCTATATTCTGACCGCTCTGATCGAGGGCAAATTTACGGGGGGGGTGTACTGGGGGTAACCCCCCATGTGTATTGAAGACCTTAGAAAAAGGTTGTGCATATAAGAAATTTTATACATTGTGTACCTTATTTAATGGTTTTCAACCGTTATTTATATTATGTGGATCAGCATATCCCCAAGTATCTCTGTGCAGAATATGAGCTATTTGAAAAATCTCAAATTTTGGGTGAAAAATGACAAAGGGGTATTACCCCCCGAAAACACCACATTTGACAATAAAAAATATGTATATTTGTGGAGTATCTAACGTTATTTTTGAATCTGGAAGTTATACTTTCTATTCGAATCTTCAATAATGGCAATTTTGCGGACCGACAGCACCCTTAACTTGAGTGGTGTGAGCCAGTGAACAGAACTCGAAAATGAAAAACGAAAAATAAAAAGTGGAATATTTCATTATCTATGAGGGCTACACGAGTGATTTTGGTATCAAAATGTAGGTTTTCGAGGTCCCTCCATTCAAAAAAGAAGATTTCAAAGCCCTAACCATCACCGTTTAAATTTTGACTTGTCAAATGGCATTTTTCGAAAAATCGGAAATTTAAAACTTCTTTATAACTTCTGTCCCTCTCATCGTCACCATAAGTTAATTATACTATGTTGATCAGCATAGCCCCAAGTATCCCTGTGCAGAATATGAGCGATTAAAAGAATCTCAAATTTTGGGTGAAAAATGACAAAGGAGTATGACCGTCCCTCGTAAACAGAACTCGAAAATGAAAAATCGAAAAATAAAAAGTGGAATATTTCATTACCTATGAGGGCTACATCACATGGGTGATTTTGGTATCAAAATGTAGGTTTTCGAGGTCGCTCCATTCAATAAAAACTATTTCGAAGCCCCAACTATCACCGTTCAGATTTTGACCAGTCAAATGGCATTTTTTGAAAAATCGGAAATTTCACACTGTCATAACTTCCGTCCCTCTCATCGCCGCCAAAAGTTATTTATATTATATTGATCAGCAAAGCCTCAAGTGTCTCTGTGCAGGATATGAACGATTTGAAAAATTTCAAATTTTGGGTGAAAAATGTCAAAGGGATATGACCCTCTGAAAACACCATATTTGACAATAAAAAATATATCAAGTCGTCATAGCTCCCGTTTCAGTGATCGTATCGACTTTTTATTTGTATATTGTTATTCAGCATTGTCCCAAGTATCACCGAGAACAATAAAATCGATATGGAAAATCTCAACTTTTTTGGTGAAAAATGCATAAGGGGTAAGACCCCCAAAAACACATTATATCTTATATCTGACTAGCTGGCCCGGCGAACTTTGTTCCGCCCAAATGATACTTACGGTGGATTTCACAAATCGTAATCACCGGTGATCGGAGATCAACGGCTTGGTTCTCTGATTTTAGTACTGTCAAATGTTTCCATGGATATGAGCTATCACACAGAACAGATACACAAAAATAATATGTCATAATATGTCAATCACTAATAATGGCAATTTTGGATTCAGTTATTTCCGCAAATATATTTATTACCCAAACAGAAATTCAAAAACATTTTAAAAATTATGAGAAAAGATGAGAATGGACATCTCAAGATTGGAACTCATTGCCAAAATCCGATTTACTTGACATTTCGATACAAATTCACTGTGATATTCACCCGCTTCTGGATCTGTTGATAGCCTTTCATGGTACTATAAATAAGCCCTATGTAAATTACACAGTAATTGATGTCATATGTTCTTTTTTCGACCATTTCAAACCACGACGACCGAAATGCTCGAAAAAAGAACAGATGATATCAATCAATGGCCGCGAAAGCCTCAACAAATTCATCGCCATTTAATTGTGATATTGTCAAATATAGTACCTTCACGAATACGTTATTTGGAATAAATGAAACTATAAAAATAACTAATAATCATCAGTCATAATGTGTGAATAGCGCCATCTGAAGTGGTAAGAACGAAACTTTTCTCATATCTCAACGAAATCTAATCATTATAGACAACTGTACTTCTACGCTAAGACATTTTGGTTTTGCCCAACAGCGCAGAGTTGTAGGCAACTCAAATTACACACTATTACAGTGACTTTAGAGGGAATATAGTCACTGTACACACTATTTGCCTATATCGCCATCTAACGCGGAGAATATCAAATGAAGTACAAACGAATAAGCGGTAGCGTAACTGAAACTGTAGCGACATTTAGTGGCCTTACTCAAAAGGAGAAAAAGCATTTCCTGTATAAGTAAAATTTTCATCGATTTTTTCAAAGTTTTATTGTATTTTATAATAACCAGACTGTAGACGAATCCATATATGAAGTTTCATAACAAACAGTCCATCCGATCTCGAGTTATAAATGGTGTAACCAACATCTTTCTTTTATATATATAGATATTCAACAAGCTATCCCCGAATAATCTTATGCTTCTGGGAAAACACAATAGGGTAATCTTCAAGTAGGTAAGTGTTAAAAGTTGAGTTAAGTTCGTTATAAATATAAAATAATGATTTACTCACCATAATCTGCTGGGTTGTGGTAACTCGGACATTTTAGACTCATATATGAAAGAAACGGCACTAACCCCTTCACACTACCCCTATAAATACATTGCCCCTCCGCCAAAATATACAAATGATCGAACATTTCGAAAAGCCTCGCGGAAGGCTGGTGAATCGTGCAAATTATTGTCCGACCACCTCTAGCTAGCGACTTCAGAAGACACACGCACTGAAAACAAGTCGAACTGTCTAAACCACTGGTAGGTTCATCGAAGAACATCACTGGAGGATTGTTCACCATTTCTAGAGCAATCGACAGCCTTTTTCTTTGTCCACCAGAAAGACTACAAGCGTGAGTGTCGATGCATTCTTTTAGGCCTAGGGCATCCAGTACCTCGTCGATCACAACTTTCTTCTCAGCTCTGCTGATGCTTTTGCCCAGTTTCAGGTTGGCAGATACGGTCAGAGCTTCTTTAACTGTTAGATGTGGAGAGAGACAGTCGTCCTGCATGATGTAACAGGACATCTTACGGAACCTCCTTAGGCTTCTTTCTTTTCCGTTGATCAGCACTGATCCAGTTAGGTTTGAAGTCCTGGAAATACAAGAATTTGGCACTTCATCTTCAATCGATTCGTTAGTACTACATTTTGCTATGGTGAAACTTGGTACTCACTTATATCCAGCCAAAATATTCATCAGAGTACTTTTCCCAGCTCCTGAAGGACCCATGATGGCTGTCAGTTCCCCAGATTTGAAGGTACCGTTCACACATTTCAGAATAGTCTTATAGCCTCTTTTTCTTCCTTCCGAAATAGAATAAGACAGCTCGTTGAACTGTATATCGACAGGTGGCCTCTTAGGTAGATGGGACAACATGATTGTTGGTTTTTTGTAACTGCCCGGACTGTTTTTGTTGGGTACTTTTCGTAAGGTGCCACCATTGGCGCTTATTGTCATCGATGTCGGGCCATTGCAAGGGTTGATTTGTTGTTCGCTGAAGGAAATTCCAAATTGTAATTTTTTTAAAGACATTTCTCAAAAACAGTTCGCTACTTGAGATTATAACAAAACTTGTTCTGGAAAGAATCAAAATGGAAGACAATAACTATTCAAATGAAAATACATATGACGTTTTTGGTGAATTATTGACTATAGATTCAAGGATACCCTGTATAATTATCACTTGATAGGTAAAATCGTTTGAACTCTTGAATACTGATAAGCAAACATTGATTACTTCGGTAGATTATCAATTCACCTTGTACTCGTCTTAATAACATATCAACAATTGAAATTCAATTGTGTGTATATCTGATAAGAGTTTAACGCATCCATTTTTAGTTTTCGTTGGGCTATTCTGTATGTAAGCATTGACTTTCTCAAGCTAATTTGAATTATAACAATGAAGTACCTCATTGGCATCCAAATATATATTCTGAAATTGTTGGGTTTCCTTCAGAAGATTCTCATCAATCAAATATTGATATTAGAGAAACGATAAGGTATATATGACGATGAAAGATTTATTCAACCTTCAATATCCAGCTATGGAATTACAAGCAACATCCTTTGGAGCAGTTAACCATCAAAATATTTGATTACCCAAAATTACAATCGAAATAACAGTCAACAACAAGTTAATAACATCCATACAATAATTATGAAGAAATTCTTTGCTTCCGCATGCGTGACTTGAGATTCCTCAGGTACGGAATAATTTCAATATCATAAACAAGTTTTTTTCAAATCAGAGAGATGCCACAGGTTCATGCTTGCCTAACCATAAAAAACACAAGGTAAAATTTCCAAAATATATTTGCATCTCTCTCTTTCCAAGTCGCATATGAATAGTTTCCAAATTAAATTATCAAATATGAATATACAGGGTGGCCAAGAGATTGACGTCAAAAAGGAAAAAACTGGTCCCTAGTGTCATGGGCTATTCGAATCACCCCCATGTAGGTTATGCTATTTTTCACGGTTTTCGAGTTATGAATTTGTTTATGAACTTTGAGAATTTTCGACTTGACCATCTTAAAAAAGATATTTAAAAAAAAGTACAAGACTTCTCTGTGAAATTCTTTTTGTAACTTAAACTCCATGAATTGCACTTTTATACATAAAATCACCAGATTCGTAACTTTGATAAAAATTATGGAAATGTTGGTCTCAAATGAAAAAGTTACTTAAATTGGATTATGATCTGAATTTTCGAATCAAAATTAAAAATGTAAAAAGGCTAATTCACGGTTTCTTAGTATGCTTAAAAACTGCGCTCAACAGTCAGCTTTTAGAATCATTGAAAAAAATGGTACTTAACACTCTACTTTTGCTAGAATTAGCCTTCAAAGTCATCGAGGTGGAAAAAATCAAAGAACTAGACATTTACTACAAAATTATTTTTTGCCATTTTAAGATATTTCTGATCAAGTTATGATAAAAAATGCTGAAAATTAGCTTTAGATGTTGGTCAAGAAAAGTTCTAGATAAAAAAAAGAAAAAGGTATGGCAATAAATCACACATCATAATGTAAATAAAAAGAAACTTATTTATAAAATTTACAGTAGATTTTCAAAGTAGCCACCTCGAGCCTCAATACACATTCTACACCTTCTTAGAAAATCTTCTTTTAATCCACGGATACTCAAATAACTCAAACTGTTTGAGTATCCGTGCTTTTAATCGCATAAAACCTGCCCTGTTCTCTCTTAGGACACGTTCGGCTTCTCTTATCTTCAGTCGCAGCTCGTCTTCACTCGAACATTCTCGGGCGTAAACAATTTCTTTGAAATAACCCCAAACGATAAAATCGATGGGATTAAGGTCAGGTGAACGTGGGGGCCCCTTGATTGGTCGACTGCGTCCGAACCATCTGTTCGGGTGCTTCATTCAAGTGGTTAATCAAAAATTGTTCTCGAAAATTTAAATAATCCCTATCGGTTTTGCATTGCTGCGCAGCGGACCAATCAAGGGGCCTCCACGTTCACCTGACCTTAATCTCATTGATTTTTTCGTTTGGGGTTATTTCAAAGAAATTGTTTACGCCCGAGAATGTTCGAGTGAAGACGAGCTGCGACTGAAGATAAGAGAAGCCGAACGTGTCCTAAGAGAGAACAGGGCAGGTTTTATGCGATTGAAAGAAAATTTTTTAAGAAGGTGTAGAATGTGTATCGAGGCTAGAGGTGGCCACTTTGAAAACCAACTGTAAATTTTATAAATAAATTTCTTTTTATTTACATTATGATGTGTGATTTATTGCCATACCTTTTTCTTTTTTTCATCTAGAACTTTTCTTGACCAACATCTAAAGCTAATTTTCATTAATTTTCAGCATTTTCTATCATAACTTGATCAGAAAAATCTTAAAATAGCAAAAAATAATTTTGTAGTAAATGTCAAATGTCTAGTTCTATGATTTTTTCCACCTTGATGCTTTTGAAGGCTAATGGTGGGTTTCACAAAGATCGTTGATTGAGTGATTCACAGAATACCTTGACGTTTTTGTCAAATCGACCAATAGAATTTCAAATTTACGGATTTTTTATCACAGAATCGCTCGATTAAGCATTTAATCACACGATCAACTTTTGTGAAACCCGGCTTTATTCTAGCAAAAGTAGAGCGTTAAGTACCATTTTTTATCAATGATTCTAAAAGCTGACTGTTGAGCGCAGTTTTTAAGCATACTAAGAAACCGCGAATTAGCCTTTTTACATTTTTAATTTTGATTCGAAAATTCAGATCATAATTCAATTTACGTAACTTTTTCACTTGAGACCAACATTTCCATAATTTTTATCAAAGTTACGAATCTGGTTATTTTATGTATAAAAGTACAATTCACGGAGATTAAGTTACAAAAAGAATTTCACAGAGAAGCCTTGTACTATTTTTTCAATGTCTTTTTTAAGATGGTCAAGTCGAAAATTGTCAAAGTTCATAAAAAAATTCATAACTCGAAAACCGTGAAAAATAGCATAAGATACTTGGGGGTGATTCGAATAGCCCATGACACGAGGGACCTGTTTTTTCCTTTTTGACGTCAATCTCTTGGCCACCCTGTATTGTTTGTGAATTTGATGCTGTCCCTGATAGTTGAATCTCCAACAAACCTAGCACCTAGATGTGTGCTATTTCGATGGTTTAAAGGGTCCTTTGTTATTAGAACGTAATCCAACAGTAGGATAGACGAGAGTTAAAGCCAAAAATATTTCGAGGTCACATTTGAGACTGTTAGAAATGTTTCGGCTAATGAATGAAAGGAAATTGAATTGCCAACTATTTTCATCAGTGCAGAAATGCCAAAACTGATCGGTCTGATCAGCTATTCGAAATGCACCGTGCACATAACATCAAAGAGAATATTCCAAAAATATTTCAGACCAAAATATGCAATATTGAATCGTATAATCGATTTCACAAACGGTTAACCAGGAAATAAACTGTTGCAATTTTATTTATATCCAGATTTATCTCCGCATTATCGCAATTTTATAGTGCTATCAATTTCCATCGATGAATTCGAATGGAATTTTTTGATATGTACAAGAATTTACTTTTCTAATTTATAATTTCTCATTGTGTGAGAGACATCAACATGATTATCTAGGAGAATAAAAAAGAAATAACTCTTTTTCGAAATATATCTACCGACAAATTTCCACCGATGAGATGCTCATAATGTTTTTTCACTCACCTGTTATCACAAGCATTGTTTAGTGATTCGTTCACTTTAAAAGTGACCAATTGTGCTGCATTCTCGCCATTAGGCTGTATCTGAATCTTAACACTCTTCAAGTCTTCCATTTTGAGTAGCAGGACGTATACTCTTGTCAAGAATTCATTCTAGACTGCTAGGTCCAAAAAAATACTGAAAATATAAATATTATTTGTTTAATTTGATAGAACATGACCTTGTTTTTGTAATTTTCATGTTTTTTTCATGAGTATAAGAATCATGTACCTGCACAAAAAATTCTTTCTCACGTTATTAGGTACTTAATGTATTATAAAATTATGAGATTATTGAATAAACAAGTTAATGAAATGCCAGAAAATTCGAGATTAGAAATGGAGAGAGAAAGATTTATGACATAACCTTGGTGTCCTTGCTTGAGCCACTTTTGCTTCTTCAACCTCAAAAAACAAAAAAATATAGGGGGAAACTTTTAATCTTGCCTACTGTATTAAACACCCAAATGTACCTTCCATATCAAACAGTTTTTAAGAACATTTTCTATAATTTCAATACTCATATTATGGAATGGATACTTCGTAAATTTATTTTTAATATCATATACAGATCATGAGCAATTCAACACCTAATCAGTAAACAAAAGGAAAAAATAATGATATCACAAATTAGAGACAGTATTCAAAATGCCATTATCAATTTAAAAACCGCAATTATGGGAAAATTACGAAATGTACTAAACTTATGATTTCAATAGAAATATCAGCAATTAGGAGATTAGATCGAATTATTTTTTTTTACGTTTTTCTGTACCATCGATTTAAGGTTGATTTATTTTATCTTAAGGAATTTTTGTCGTTCTTCGTGTAAAAAAGTTAATTTAATATTTAATTAAAATTAGTTTAGTTTTCTTAGTATTTGTTTCAAAACATTTGATACATTGTATATTGTTTATTTATTTGTTGAGCAGCACATGTTCAAATACATATTGTTTGTAATCCTTTTTTATATCAGAAAATTAACCTTTGAATCTTTTGAATGAAAGTCGTATCGCCCTCAGGTAAAATGAATACGAACTTCAATTGCATTTTTAATAGATAGATCGTTCTGAAGAATTAGAGGTAATATAGAGATATGACTCCAATTGCATTTCTTAATGGATAGATAATTCTACAGCATTGAGTGAGGTTCATTGAGAATTGAGGTTAATTGTAATAATAATGATCATACGAAATATAGAGGAAACTTCTTTGATATACACCGAGCCTAAATTATACGAAACCATCCGATGTACTTAATTTTAGTAGTTTTGAGCGCTCTTCCTATTTAAACGGTCACATTTGACAGCTGCTGTAAAAATCATTTTACATATATGTCAAAAAATTTCTCAATTTGTTTTGAACTGAAAAATGCGAATCTACAAACAAGGAGCATAAAGAGCTTTCAAAGCTCCTGACCACAAAAGCTTTTTAATTTCTAATGCAAATAATAATAATAAAATGTCCGCACAAAGGAATAGCCGAAGTACTTCTTTAGTGAACTCTGCAGTTGCTCTAAATTCAAATGAAACGTATTCATTATAATAAACAAGAATAAGACTTTAACAAAGAGACTACTAGACAGACACAAAAAAATAAATAAGTAATATACCTACATATGTATATGGAAAAAGCTTAGTCGAAGCAAAACTACAAAAATGATTTGTATGCGAAAAAAGGAAACTTTAGCGAGTTATGCTAGCAAAACAACATTTTATTCATACCAATATATACAGGAGGAACAACACACTAAAACACTCGGAAATTTTTGTCTGCCACCAAAGCTGATGATAGCTTTAAATAGAATAACCAACTATACTCATACCCATTACCCACTTTGAGCCATTGTCGACGACTTGCTTCTGTCTGTCGCTTCCAGAATGTCTCGAAATCTCGTGTACACAGTTTTGGTAGTAATGGGATAAATATATGCTGCCAATTGTCGCGTGTAAAGGTCAACGAGATGAAATTGTAGCTATGCAAAGACGTTTTATAGTATAATTTTTTTATCTTGCGAATTATCAATTCTATCAGATTTCAAAGTATGATTATCGCCGATTCACTAAATAAGAGGGAGAGTCTGCTCTTCATACTATTAATACTTGTTTGGTATAAATAGAAATGGGTCAACAACCCAATATTATCCTTGAGACTGAAGATCTAGTTGTCCTTCGTTTGAGTTATCGTGATGAGTTTAGCCAACATTTTCGTACGCATGTTTCGCTTTATGAAGCTCTCTTTATTGGAGTGTGAGTAACCGTTTGAAAAGGAAATAAATGATGATCCATATGACCATCGGTCTTAATCGACCGGTAATTTGATCGTCAATATTGTATAACCTCAGAGTTAGCTATTGATGGGAGCGGAAGCCATCACAGGTTTGTAGGTTCAATAGTTTTCAAAAATCGTCGTCAAACATCGTGGAAACTTTTTGGGAATCACAAGTAATTTGCAAGGCATACCATACAACAATAAGAAGAAATCTCTGGACCTAATGGATTTGAAGAGCTATATCTCGCCCCTATTGGATTTCATTCCTCAAATTTTGTACGAAACCTCAAAATCAGGAATTCCAAGTTCTCTCAATGTTTTTCGTGATAGACACTTGGATATACGGTGACCCCGGAGTTATCCATAGTCCCTGCAAGTAAGTTGAACCCGCATCTATTGGAATTAATGAATCCTTCATTTGTCTGGAGTAATAGCAGACATCCTGTTATAATTCAGGAGTGAGACAATGAAAGGAGACGATTGTGCATTCACTTTTGCGAAGTTCGGCTATCAAAACTTTCTGTAGGCTTAGACGTAATTCCGTGGGAAGCTGGTGAATGACCTATCACTATTCACTAGAGTAGAGTAACTATGTTAGATGTTAAATAATGTTACTAATCCTAAAAAAGCGTATACGTCTTCTTCAGTTTCTTTTCACACAGTTTCATTCGAAAATTCTGTCATTCTATGTACTACCAGCTAGGATACTCTAAACTTCCATTAAATATACTGCTCCACAAGAGTTAGGGATAGGTATGGTATTCAATCGTTTTTAAAAGTATGTAGGTAATCTTCGAGAAAATCGCTGTAAAATCATTTAAAACTCAATTGAATCGATCCAATAAAAATCAGTATGAGACATTTCGTCAATCTGGTCGCCTTTTTTCTGAAGTTTGTTTCTTTGCATATGCTTCATGAATGTTCTTATTTTGAAATGAAGTCAGCTTATCAACGGCTGCGATTTGAAACTAGTTTTCTGAAAATGCCAAGACGTAAATCAACAAACGCTGAGGCTAATAGGGCTATCGTAATGCTACAGGGTGGCCTAACTCAGGTTGTTGTAGCGGAAAGGCTCCAAGTCAGCCAAAGTGTGATATCTCGACTTTGGAATAGGTTCAGGGAGACAGGTTCCGTGTTGGAAAGACCAAGGCTTGGTGGCCGACGAAAAACAGCACCTGCTCAGGATC
The DNA here is from genome assembly GCA_951802165.1 of Adalia decempunctata. Lineage (NCBI taxonomy): Eukaryota > Metazoa > Arthropoda > Insecta > Coleoptera > Coccinellidae > Adalia > Adalia decempunctata. Next base: position 31,185,433 of record OX637699.1, read on the forward strand.
GTTTCATCACCGTTTCGGCGAGAAGAAACCCTACATCTATACGTGTAGAATGCTAAGGAATACTCTTCAAAATGCAGATGGGGTCCAAGTTTCCATCGAAACCATCAGACGAAGTTTGAGAGAGGTGAATCTTGGTTCTAAACATCCATTAAGAAGAGTTCCATTAACACGTGACCATAATTGTCAAAGACTGGAATGGGCAAGGCAACATATCAATTGGAACGATCCAAGGCGTAGTGTCCTTCTCACTGATGAATCCAGATATGGACGATTTTCAGATTCTCGAAGAATAAGGGTATGGACCATCCCACGCATACCGGTAATCGTCGCTATGTCCAAGAAGTCCATCCATTCCGAGGGGGTAGTGTTATGGTATGGGCCGGGATATGTTTCAACGGGCGCACAGATCTACACATTTGTCCTGGGAATATGACCGTCTTACACTATAGGGAGCATATCATTGACAATGTTGTGACAAATTTTCACGCTGCTATTGGTGAAACTTTTCAATTTCTAGACGATAACGCTAGACCGCACCGTGCAGCCATAGTTGAGAATGCGCGCGAGGAGCTTGGTATTCCACATTTACCAATACCTCCGCACTCACCAGATTTGAATTGCATAGAACATGCATGGGATATGCTCCAAAGAAGATTAGATAATCATCAACCTACCCCAGAATCCTTAAATGATCTGAGAGATCTTCTGCCCCGTTTATGGAACCAAATTCCTCAAGAAATGTTCAACAACCTCGTGTGTAGTATGCAAAGAAGATTTCAAGCTGTTATTGATGCCTGTGGAGGCCATACAATGTATTGATAGTCGTAAAATGCTTGAATTGTCTGGGAATAAAATTTCGTTATTTTACTTTACAGGCCAAAATTAATTTGCAACTTGAAATCATATATGAATTTTCATCACAAAAATCTTATTTTAACTATATTTTTTTGCAATTCAAGTCAATTTCCCTAACTCATGTGGGGCAGTTTATTTCAGGATAAAAACATCGATATTTTTGTACGAATTATACTTTTCTGCCAATCATTTTCTGGGGTCAAATTATAATTTACTTTGGTTAGTATTATTCCGATAGAGACAAATCCTCAGTAGCACAGGAAATTGGAAAAGTTTCTCAGGTGTTCCCTTCAACAATAAAAATATTTCATTGTCGATTATGTCACTGATAATAATGAATTTGAATCCTCCTCAAAAATTCATGAGCGGTCAATAATTCATAGCCCATTTCCTTTATATACAAGGACGAGCATTATATTATCAGGAAATGTTCTCGTCAGTTCCTTGATGATATATAGTTCTTCTTTTTCGTATTTTCATGGTCAATGCCAACTTTTATGATCAGTATATTATAAAGAACAATATTCAACTGGGTTTTTTCCTCTTTTCAAAATCGTATTCTCAATTTTACAACGGCAATTAAAATAGGAGGCTGAATTGCCTGTTTCTTCCAGTTCAGAATTCTTCATGAAATTCCGCCACCAAAAATTTCCATCGCATTTTCAGTTCGAATTGAGAATAATGATAAATTCCTTTAGGTGCTTTGTTCTGATTCGGTTTTTATATGACCTTGGATATTTGCCTGAATCAATCGATGACGATTTAAATGGAGTGTTTACGAAAATGACTGATTAAACTAGGAAAACTAACTCCTTTGTTTGTCTCATTTGGACGACTGTTGATAGCTTGACTCTAATTTCTGTGCGTCACTTTATATCGAATTTCCTTCACGATTGATAAATTTTGATGCAACAAAGGTTGATCGGACCTAGTTTCATTGTGCCGAGATGATTATTAGGATGATTAATTCAAATAATCGAAGATATGAGCAATCTAATCTTCAGATCCTTGGGCAGTTATTGTTGCTTGAGATTTTCATTGACGTTCCTTCGGGAACCAAATTAAAAGTGGAGTCCATGAATTCTTTAATTACTGAAGGCAGGTTTATACTGAATAAACGATTGCATGGGGTGAAAATTGTGCTGGACCGCCCCTGGACTGAGCCAGATCCTTGTCTTCCAAATTAATGGCAACATTTTCTTCCTGGGATTCATGATTTATACTTGCCAACTTCAGCACGATACGATTAAGCTACCCTAATGAGTTTTTCATTTCATTCCTGTTCCGTGCAAACTTGTTTGAAAAGAATAGAGTAAATTTCCCAATAGGTGTATATATTTTGGGGATTCAACCTTTGAGGCTTGATCAGGAGAAATTTAAATCAGAATATTCTCGAATTTTATGATTCACAAGATCAAAAAGAATTCTTGTGTATTTTTGGATGATTCGAGAGTCATTATAAACTAATAATACGTAAAGCAAACCTTGAAAACGTCTGTTATTAGGACCCAGGTAAAACAATTAGTTTTACCATGCCACTTCTGAAATGACACCAATCTTCCTTTATTTCCGTTCATTATTTATTCATTTCAACGTCAATGATAGCTTCAAAAAACGAATAAGAAATAAGAGAAAAACATAAGTTATTAGAACTCATAACAGAAAGGAGTTCCAATTTTATTTTCTCTTCAATGGCATTAGTTTTGAGTAGACCCCATAGAACTTATATAACTAAGAGCACCTGAGTACATGCAATATTCTTGTACAGCAAAAAATGAAAATGGACTTTGAGTCAGGAGCTTTTGAGCGATTGTTTGTTCCTCTTGTGGGTAGATTCGCCTTTTCCATTTCATGAAACCAACATTAAATAAAATTTTGCAGCGGTTGAAAAATTTTTACAGCATCTGCTGTCAAATAAATCGTCAGTCATCCTGATAATATATTACTGAAATATTGGAATTTTCTTTTATTTGTAAAAAAAGAGCACGTATACTCCTTCTTTTCCATAAAGTATACCGGTTGGCCAAGATTCAGGTTTATCAATGCTAATTTCAATTTATTCTTTTTTAACTTGTGGAGTTATAGTTCTTCAAAGGTTGAACTGTGACACAGGTTTCGTAGTACCTACTAATACATTTTCATACTGGAGTATTTCAAGTTGTGCAAAAAGGCATTTGAATCTCTTCTGTAGTCTTTTTTCTTGAGAATTTTGAAAAGTGATGAATTCCATAGGTCCGCCTGTTCGTTTAGAAGTTTTTTTGACGGGATATTCGCGTAGGTACTTTAATTCTTTTTTCGAACTATCCCAAAGTAACGGACTATTCTGTCCATTATTTTTCAGTAAAATTTCAACACTCGATTCTTGATTTCCGCACAAGAAAATAGCAAACTGAATCTTCCAACCATGTTTATCTACGTAAAATATTTCCAGTATTAACAGGAAAAAAGTTTCTTCAACATTCGCCAGGTCTTTGGAATTATTGAATTCACATAATATTCTCTCAAATTCATTATTTTCCCAAAGTAAAAATTTTGATAAATACGTAATTACTAGGACCTATTAGTAGAAAGGACAACGTTGCGTATTTATCTGACAGGAAAATGACTATAACCTAACATTTTCACAATATACACGGTGAAATGTGTCAGAATATCGTTGCCAACCGGGATACTTTATAGAAGTGAATGAAGTATAGCTTCAATATTAATATACCTAACGTGATAGAGACTTTTCCAAATTTCTCAACGTCAAATGTGTTATGAAAAACTGTTGTGGTTTATTCTATATCTTAATCTAGTGGCATTTTTTCTTCATGGGCAGTTTGCCAGTTCATGATTTATCTAGGTTTATGTACAGGGTGAATTTTTAGGCCCTAGGACAATTAGGAAACTGCTGATTAGGGGTCAGAAATGAATTAGATTTTAAAAAAATGCACATTGTATTGAAGCATATTTGAATAAAATTAGATTATGAAATAACAAATGTGAGCATCAGATACATAAATTAACTGCTTTCTTTTTTGCTTCTAGCTATCTTCCCATCTTTCTTTTATAAAAGCTTTTTTGCTTCTAGCTATTTTCCCATCTTTTATAAAATAAAAATACAGGGATGTTAGGTATTACAAGCAAAGATATTTTTAAATTTTTTGTGAATATCTTAATTAAAGCCGAAAAGTTTATCTATAGTATATTTTGAGGAAAACCCACTGAAGTCGAAGAATGGGAAAAAATTATGAAAAAGTCTCGATTTTATGAAATTTTCATACTTAAGGCGTTTAAGCTTTGTACAGATAATGCTATGGCCGAAGAAATGCCCATAATTTCCCGAGGAAAATTGTGATATAAAATCAGTATCCACCTGAAAAAAATCTGCGTCTCAAGTTATGAATGTTAGGGATTTTTGAGGTGTTGAAGAATTAAGTTTATTGGGATAAAAATCCGTCAATTCATGTTTTTTTTTTGAGTAAACAATGTTGGTTTACTTCGAACCGTAGTTTTAGATTCTGAATTCTGAACTTTTCCTCTGATTTTACCTAAAGCCTTATCGGAGGTCAATTAGGAATTTTTCACATAAAAGCCCTTCAAATGCCGGCGAAACTCAAAAAACGCTTACCGCTAAGGCTGCAGCCTTCTCATTGACCAAAAACGAACTGGCCTGTCGCACTTTTTTCTAAAATCAAAGACGACCGCGAAAGCTTCCACTGGAAAACACCACACGTTCACATACTACATGGACGAAAGCTGTTCACGCTTTGGTATAAACAACTCAGCTGATTTGTTGCGATGACTGGTAGTGGAACAATGTACCGGCGGCTCCGGCATTTCCCGGAGCATTAAGGTCGATGTCGAACCGCAAATTCCGCACATATTGGCACTTATCGGCCCCGGTGCAAGTACGAACTGGGTGCAAGAGAACCCAGGTGCTCGTAAGGCTCACCTTGAACCCTTTGCCCCGGCATTATAGACCGTATGGCTCCGAGTTCGAACAAACTCGGTCATTCTGCATCGATTTTCCGATGGGCGCATTGCTATGCGCGGGCCGAGGGCATTTCTCCGGATTTTCCTCAGCATCCGGTGCGTCTGAGTGTGCCTCGCTCTATCTACTTGATAGGAAGGATAGAACACAATAAGATACTATCGCAGATATCCCCTTGTGTAATTCACAACAAGAGACTGAGTGAAATTTACCACTCTTTTGCTTCTTTACAAATACATATCTCAAAAGCCATTGAAGTTATCGCTCCACAGCCTATAGAAATCTTGTTGAAAATTGTGAAACCTATAAAATGGTATCTTCAGTCACCATATCAGTTCATTTTGCACTGAGAAAATCCAGAAAAACTCGAAATAAACGGTACCAAAAAAAAATGCAAAACTGAGCCCTAAATGGTTTCTGTTCGATATTTAGTTTCTGTACAATCGCTTTATCAACAATTTAAGAGCTTATCTTGTAAAATGCACCAATTGAAGGGCTGAGAAATGGAAAAACTTGTTGAAAATGTCAATGAAAACTGTTTCAGTCGCGCTAGAGTGTGAACCGATTTTTTCAATAGTACGCCACTGATTTTCATGAACAAAAAATATTTTTGAATTCATCGTTCAATTTCAAACATAAAATGTCTAATGAGTCTTTCCTCTCACGCTTGTAGTTTTCGAGTAAAAAAATAAAAACTCTTATGTCCGTCCATTTAAATCAAATATTAATACTGAAAAGAAAAAGGTGCTGTTTTGAACCAGAAATCGAAGCTGTTGGCTGAGACGAGATCAGACAAGACAAATTTAGTATTCAACCTTTGTCTTGTGAGCATTTTCATCCATATTATAGGTACCTCTGAAACTTCTAAGAATAATCCAAGAATAATATTATTAAAACTAACTCACAAGTTCGAGTAAAGATCACTTTGAACTAACTTCAATATTCTATAACTTCGCGAAATAAAATGACAAAGCCTCCCGTTGAAACTGAATATTTAATAAAGAATCCCGTTCCCGCATTGTAAGAAAAGTAAACAATGAAATGCAAGATCTGCAATCACTCCAAGAGACTACGTAGGTAAGTTAAATTCTTTTCAGATTTTCCGCCTGGGTTGACGTTAAATGGCCGTGACGTATTTGGATCTTATTTAATGGATTCAGATTTGTATACGAGCATCTTTGGATGTAAATCATTTTTCTTTTGCGTATTTAAAATCATTAATCTAGGAGCCCTGGAAATTCTAGGCCTTCTTGATATATATATCGCTCTATCGCTAACGGATTTCATATTTCATGATCTCAAAAGCCCCTAGATTCCCATCTATATACAGGGTGACTGGTGACGTAAGGGACAACGGCTAAGTGGAGATAGAGGACCTCAAACTGAATGAGAATTTGGGTTTCAAGTGTCCCATAAGGGCATTCGTTTCGGAGATATAGGGTGATTTATGAAAAAATGCTAATTCTATAAACTCTCATATCTTCGTTAATATAATATTTTTTTCGCTGATATTTTACATGTTTGTTCATACGGGCATTCTCTGTCAGCATAAGAAAAAAAAATTTAAAAAATTGCTGGCCCGTACTCAAAAATTTCAATTTACATGTCAAGTGAGAAATATCACACGGTATGTGAGATAAAATAAAATCAAATAGAAATTTGGAAAGAGGGAAAAAAACTGATGAAATATCTGTTTATTGTTTGAATGGCACACATTTTCTTTCGTTTCTATGATATGTTGAAGTAAGAATATTACAATATTTTTATATTCAAATCATGAAAATTAGTACTACTGATAGAAAAAACCTTGAATTCGAGGCGCTAGAATGAGCCTGGCATCAAAATATTCCTTCAAATCTTGAAATCTATTTTTATCAATTAATATTTCGATGCCATATAAAATTTCAAAATAAAATTTGTTGTAGATGGGGTGATGAAAGAGTTGGATACTCAAACACAAAAATAGAAAAAGTCGCAAATATATTTCATAAAAAAATCAAGTAAGCAAATGTTCGAAATGAGAGCCGTTCACCTCCATACATTTATTGGCTCTCTTGAACAAATGAAGCACAGCTTTTCTAATCAGAGGAATATTTGTTTTAATTTGTTCGGATGCTTCAGTTATTCTGCTCTTCAAATGTTCACGGCTTGTTATTGTTTCTTTATACACCGTATCCTTAAGATGATAGGAAATAATCCAGAGGAGTTAGATCGGGTGATCTAGCAGGCCAATTCCTAGAACCTCCCCGACCAATCCACCTGTGTTTGAGTATCCAACTCTTTCATCACCCCATCTACAACAAATTTTATTTTGAAATTTTATATGGCATCGAAATATTAATTGATAAAAATAGATTTCAAGATTTGAAGGAATATTTTGATGCCAGGCTCCTTCTAGCGCCTCGAATTCAAGGTTTTTTCTATCAGTAGTACTAATTTTCATGATTTGAATATAAAAATATTGTAATATTCTTACTTCAACATATCATAGAAACGAAAGAAAATTTGTGCCATTCAAACAAAAAACAGATATTTCATCAGTTTTTTTTCCCCTTTCCAAATTTCTATTTGATTTTATTTTATCTCATATACCGTGTGATATTTCTCACTTGACATGTAAATTGAAATTTTTGAGTACGGGCCAGCAATTTTTTCAATTTTTTTTCATATGCTGACAGAGAATGCCTGTATGAACAAACATGTAAAATATCAGCGAAAAACATATCATATTAATGAAGATATGGGAGTTCATAGATTTAGCATTTTTTCATAAATCACCCTATATCTCCGAAACGAATACCCTTATGGGACATTTGAAACCCAAATTCTCTTTCAGTTTGAGGTCCTCAATCTCTACTTAGCCGTTGTCCCTTACGTCACCAGTCACCCTGTATATATAAAAGGAAGATGTTGGTTTCACCATTTATAACTAGAGATCGGATGGACTGTTTGTTATGAAACTTCATTTATGGAATCGTCTTCGGTCTGGTCATTATAAAATACAATAAAACTTCGAAAAAATTTATGAAAGTTTTACTTATGCAGGAAATGCTTTTCCTTCTTTTGAATAAGGCCACTAGGTGTCGCTACCGTTAGTACCGTTGATGCGTAGTCGTACAGTGAATAGACAAGTCACTGTACGTAGTCGTAGGTTGATATTACCGCTGTTAGATGGCGATATGTGATTCGCATAGAACTCATGATAACATGGAAGTCTATTGCCAGATCAAAAAGCGGGTAAACTTATCTCAAGTTGGTGGAACAGTGAATTTTTACCGAAAGATCAAGTATCTGATTTTGACGATCAGTTTCAAACGTGAGTTGGCCATCTTCATCTTTTTTCTTTATTTTTGAAATGCTTTCGAATTTCTGTTTGGGTAATAGATATATTTGCGGAAATAACTTAATCCAAAATTGCCCATAATTAGTAATTGACATATTATATTCGTGTTTCTGTTCGCACAGAGACAGTATTGTAAGCGTCAATAATTTTGAAACGTTTGCTCATCGGGCTTTCACTCATGATATACAATAATGTTTCATGGGTTGCCTAATCTGATCTGGTCGAATGACCATCAATATATTTGAATATATGAGTTCAACATAATTCACAGTGTTGATAATTTTGCCGTGTCGATCGTACTATCTACATTTTAACATCTCGATTTGTCTTCTAACGAGCTTGATATCGTCAACTAAATTGAACAAATTGAAGAGATATTGACAGCTCATATCCATGGAATGATGAGAATCGCGCTGCTCTACCAACTGAGATGTTTACCCATTATTTTGAGCTTAGTAGCATAGCTAAGATGTCTAAAATAATGGTGTGAGCACTGATTAGATTTTGAGAACATAAGAAAAGTTTTGTTTTTGCCACTTCAGGTTGGGCTATTAACAAATGACTGATTTTTCAATTCTGGTCGACGGGCTGTGTTAATAGTCGATAGTTCATTAAAGGAATAATTTTTGTTCGTATTCTTGACATTTTGATTCATATAAGAGGAAAGGTACCTATAATATGGATTATACTCCTGCTATTCACAGTCACATGAGGTACTCCTAAAAGAGAACTGTACAACAATCAAAAACAAAAAGTTATATGTTCAAGTTCAACAATCAGTTACCGCTTAAATAAAGAGAATTCTTTCCATGTGAATTACAAAATTATTAAAATTTTGTATATTTTGAACTTTAATTTTGCCTAATTTTTGTCCTGCTTGAAAAAAAGCAATGGTAAGTTTATACAACTTTTAAGTATAATTCAGGCGGTACAAAGTTCGCCGGGCCAGCTAGTTTTTAATATAATCGGACCACAATCGTAAAATTCGCTCCGCCATCTTGAAGCTGCCATCTTGATTTAACGAATTTTAATGAAGACAAAACTCTTCCGCCATCTTTGTGCCGCCATTTAGCTTTCTCAAAAAAACTCATATTTCAAATGAATGCATTCGAAAAGTGGAAAAGAAACTTCTTAAATCTCGTGCAGTTTGTATCAATTGTATCATGAAAGAAGGAAAGCTCCAACTTTGAAGACAACAAACAAGTTCCTTTCAGATTTTTGAATTTCATATTTTGGAAGTTAATCGAGAACGAGAACAAGGAGAAAATTGGACATTGTCCCATTATCCCCGAAAATTTCGAGTCAAGAATTGTGAAAGAATGTACTGATGAAGAAATAAATCCATGAATTACAGGAAACGAAAATTTTCACAGGCGTATTTAGTAAATCTTGGTTGACAACTAACCATTTTGTAAACATGTTTTGACAGTTACATATAACCTATATCTGAACTTCCAAGTGTCAAACACGTCTGTGATTTGGAGTTGACGTGGAAATATCAGGATATTTTGACATTTAGCTCCTTGAACGAAAATATGTGAATAATAAATAAAATTGTACATATTCCTATGAACTCAAATCTTTTTCATTTGGTTATATGAGTTCAAACATTATTAGGTGAGCCCCTAATATGTTTTATATTCCAAAGTACTTCTGCTGTCTTATTAGATTATCTAAACACCTTCTGTTATAGCTAGTTGAAATGAATAAGGGTCCTCAGGAGGACCCTCTGGGGCCTCCTACCCCTCAAGAAAGCTCCTCAGAGCAGAGAGCAGAATCTCCAGACTTGAAAGATCAGCTTGAACATCAGCAAGTTGTAATCGCTCAGTTCAAGGAAATGTTGCAAAAGACTGATCAGAGCAGTGTCATGCAAGAAAAAGTTGATAGATATGCTTCAACCTTATCAAAAATGACTATGAGGGCTAAGAAGAGTAAATTGAAGAAAGAAAGTAGTTCTGGTAGTAGTGAAAAGAGTGCCAGCAAGTCAGGAACAGGAGCTCCTGTCAATGAGAAAATATCTTTGCTTAGACGACAACTTGAAGAGAACAAGTAAGGGTATAAAGTTTATTAAATTGATGACAACTGTTCTCTTCACGCTATTGAGTTATAAATTGATGGGTTATAGTTTGTTTCGATTTGAAATCAAAGAAATCAATATTTAACGTTTATGTCATAGATGCTTTATTTTAAGTTCATTTACAACAACTAACGAATCATTTTCCAGGGCTAAACTGGCTGAAAGAGGTAAAAGTCAAAAGGATATAGAAGAAATGGTACATCAATTGAAAGCACAGTTTGATGATTCACTTCAGCAAATTCACGATACTTCCTCAAATTTTTCTATTTTGGAACCTAAAATGGATTATAATAAAAACAGTAGTTCAGAGGAATTATACAACATTTTGATCAATAAAGAAGGGAAAATAACTGACTTACATTCTAAAGTTCAAAAGCTGGAAACGATGGTACTTGATTTACAGGAAAATGTTAAAGAGAAAGATTGTGTTATAGATGCTAGGACTAAGGCTATAACTCTTATGTCAGAAAGTCTTTCGAAAAAAAGTAAAAACACACAAGAGGCTTTAGATGAAACAAAAGACCAGATGCGGAAAATGCAAGAGGAATTCATCAAATTAGAAAATGAGATGAAAGCTAGGCAAATGAAACTTCTTGATGATTTGAGACAAAAAAATTTAGAGATAGCTGAACTTCATGAAATCAATGAAAATCAATCAAAGGAGGATATTTCCATTTTATCAAGTGCTACTTCAAAAGGTGATTTAAACAATCAAATCAAAGAGTTATTGCAAAAAATTGAAGATTTAGAAGCATTAAACACTAATTTATCAAAGGAAAATGAAGAACTTAAAGAATCAAGTGGCTCAACTGAAGACTTCAAACAACAACTTGAAGAATTGAAAGAGAGCAATAAAACTGCATTAGAGGAAAAACAGAAAGACATCACCAAATTAGAGAAAATCATTGAAACTCTTAAGTTAGATATTTCCAAGCAATCTCCAGATGAAACGGACAAACTCAGAAAAGAACTGGATGAATTAAATAAGAACATGATCAAAGTTGAAGCGGAGCATAAAAAGAAAATCAAGCTCTTGAACGAAAAAATTGACAGTTTCAAAAAAATTGGTGATCTGAATGCGCAGGTAGTGAAATTGAGTGAGGAAAATGACCGTTTAAATGAAAGAATCGCTGAACATGAGGAAGAAATGGTAAATTATCAGTTGAAGCTGATAGATCAACTTCATGAATTCAATGAAAATCAATCAAATCGGGATATTTCCATTTTATCAGGTGATCCTTCAAAGGGTGACTTGAACAATAAAATTGAAGATTTAGAAGCATTAAACACTAATTTATCGAAGAAAAATGAAGGACTTAAAGAATCAAGTGCCTCAACTGAAGACTTCAAACAACAACTTGAAGAATTGAAAGAGAGCAATAAAACTGCATTAGAGGAAAAACAGAAAGACATCACCGAATTAGAGAAAATCATTGAAACTCTCAGATTGGATATTTCCCAGCTATCTCCAGCAGTTGAAAAGGATAAGAAAGTAGATGAAACAGACAAACTCAGAAAAGAACTGGATGAATTGAATAAGAACATGATTAAAGTTAAAGCGGAGCATAAAAAGAAAATCAAGCTCTTGAACAAAAAAATTGACAGTTTCAAAAAAATTGGTGATCTGAATGCACAGGTAGTGAAATTGAGTGAGGAAAATGATGGTTTGAATGAGAGAATCGCTGAACTTGAGGAAGAAAAGGGAAATTATCAGTTGAAGATGATGGACGAACAATCTTCAAAAGGGCCTAATTCAGAAGAACTGGAAGAAAAGATGAAACAACTTTCTGAAACATTACAAGAGAAATCAATAGAAGTTGAAGGTTTGCTGTCAGGTAAGTGTATATTTATTATATGTATTCTGCATTGAAGGTCATTTGTGAATTTATCATATCGGCAGACAAATATCTAGGATAAAGCAAAAGCTTGAAGTTAGGAGCTCGTGTTCAAATAAGTAGCTAATGTGGTCACTCATTTGGGTAGGGAATCTGACGGATAAAACAATTTCCTGATCTTCTAATGGCACGATGATAATGATTTTTTGGATATCTCATTTTAGTTTTCATTGATTCACATTAGAAATTTTGAACAGAGTCTACTATTAGTTTTGTAGATATTGGAAGAACCTATACAGTTTCATTATTGCTTAAATAATATTTTTGTGATAGCTATTGTCTTCCTCGCAAATTTCATTTCCAATATTACTTCAAGAGTTTACTTCACAAAATTAATATCAAAAAAATAAATTATTTCGTGTTTTCCATTTTAACAGATAAAACATCATTGGAGAAACAAATACAAACGTTGAATCAAAGCTTACGAGAGTTTTCAGATTCTCATAACAAAAAAGTAACTTCTGAAATGACATGTATACAATATGAAGAAAAATTACAAACAGAAATGGAAGAATTAGTTGCGGCTAAAGAAAAATTACTAAATGAAAATAATGAACTGTCGGATAGAGTTGAAATTTTGATAGGGGAAAAAGCTGAATTGCAATCAAAACTAGATCAATATCTCCAAGAAAATATGGAATTGATAGATAAATTGGAAAAAATGAGCACTGAGAAAGTATCTTCTGCTGAATCTATTGAAATAGTTGAAAATTTGACTGTGCAAGAAAAGCTAGAACTTGAGGAATACCAGAAAAATCTGGATCCGCAAAGTGGAAAACTCAAAATGAGTGAAGAACATTTAGAAGAAAATCCTGACCTGAATGATAGTGTGAATCGCTTGACTGAAGAAACTTCAGAACTTTTACAGAAAATTGAACTTTTCACTGTTGAACGAAGGGAAGTCATGGAAAAAATGGAATCTTTATCTACTGAAAACTCTCACCTTTCGCTCAAATTGAAACAAGTTGAAAACAACAGTGAATTGTTGACTGAAACTTATGAACAGCTCCAAAGTGAAAAGGAAAAACTGAATGAAACATTGGATTCTCTACAAAAAGAAAACGAACAGCTCAAACAGAAAATTGATGCAATGAAAAATGAATACAACATAAATGAAATAGATAATCTGCAGAAAAAGCTGTTTGATTTGGAAGGTGAATATTTAAAGTTAAGTGAAGACAAAGAAAATCTCCAAAAAGAACTCAAACTGCAATCTGAACTTGTTTTTGAAAAGAATCAATTAGAATTTCAACTCAAAGAAGCAAACAACAAGATTTTGGAGTTTGAGATGAAACTGACTGAGAATTTGGAAGAAATAAGAACATATCAAACAGTTATTGAAGAAAACAAAGAAGAACTCATAAGATCTGCTTCTCAAATTAACAAATTGAAGGAAATTATTGTTACTAAGGAAACTGAAATGAAAGCTTGCGAATCAGTAATAGAAAACTTGAACCTAGAAATCAACAAGTTCAATGAAAGAGTAGATAAACTAGAAGATGAATGTGATACTGGTAAAAGGCATGAAACAACTATTGAGGACATGGAAAAACAACTGAATAGCTTGAAGAAAGTTCTAGATGAAAACATAGGGCAAATTGCAGAGTATGAAAATGAATTAGAAGAGAATTCGAATTTAATTAAACAACTTAATCAACAAATGAAGGAGCTCAGTACTAAAAATTTGGAGTTGCAGAATATTGCAGACAGTAAAAATGAGGAACAAGAAAAAATAATTTCGAAATTGCATGAAGAAATAGAAGAGCTTCAATCACAAATCAAATCCAAAGATGAAATGTTCCATAAGGTTTCTGGTGATATGAAAGATAAATTTCTTTCCCTTCAAAAACAAACCGACATCAATACAGTGTCTCTAGACGATATGAGAGAACCTCTTCAAAAGAAAATAGAAGAACTTACTACCAAAAATGATGCACTTGTTGTAAAAATGAAAAAAATCGCTGCCAATTTGAAGAAGAAAACACAAAATTGTCAGGAATTAGAACATCAATTCAATGCTTCTAAAGAAAAATGGGAATCTGAATTGAATGAGAAGGATTTGAGCATAAGGGAATCCGAACTAGAAATTAACAAATTGAAAATGGAGACCGAAAACTACCAAGCTGAAATTAATGAATTGAAACTAATTATTGAAGAGAAGAAAGAAAATATGTTGAGCCAGTCATCACCAGTTAAAAGTGACATGAGTATGAGTCTTCATGATGAACTTTTGGGAAGTAATTTTGTCCAAGAAACGTTCTCAAAACAATGTGATGATACGAAAATAAAGGAATTGGAACTTATTGTTGAAACTCAACAAAATGATTTGTATTCATACAAAGAAAGAATTAGCCAACTAGAAGAAATGTTATCCGAAATGGATGAAACAAGGGAAACTTTGGAACAGAAAACAAACGAACTAGGTGTTCAGTTAGCTGAAAAGTCGCAAAGTTTCGAAGAAATATCAAAAACTGAAGATTTATTGGAAGAAAAACTGACAAATTTATCAAAACATAATGAAGAAATCGAGAGAAAACTCACAGAAGTTTCTGCAAGCAATGAAAAATTATCAAAAGAAAATACTAAACTTAGAGAATCTGCAAAGAAAATCAAGCAGAAACTAATAATTTCACAAGAACGAGTGAATGAATTATTGGTAATCAAAGAAAATGCTTCACAAATGGAGGAGGAACTAAATAAAACAAGAAGCCAAATCACTAACCTTGAACAAGATGTTAGAAAACTTGAATTAGAAAGAGTTGAGCTACAAGAATTGGCAAAATTAGATCTTGAAAAACTGGATAATGATTGGCAGATGCAATTCGATTCTTTGGCAAAAGAAAAATCTGACCTTTCTATTATTTGCGAAAAGCTTAATGAAAGAATAGCTGAATTAGAGGAATCTGAGAATATTTTATCAGACAAAGTTAAAGATTTGGAATCCAAACTAGAAAAAAGTTTCGAACTTCAAGAATCTAGCGATTTTGAACTGACTACAAATGGAAAAGAAATTCGAGCTCTGAAGGACGAAGTGGACAAGAAAAATGAAGAAATCGATAACCATATAATCGAAATAAGAAATTTACAGTCTACGAAACAAATCGAGTTGAATGTTGTGAATGAACTAAAGAGGGAAAATGAATACTTCAAAGAGCAAATAAATGGATTGTCACAACAATTGAATTCCCATCAATGTCTACTCGAAGAAGCCAGAAAAGAAGTAAACGAACTCAAATCAATTAATGAAAAACTCAAAACTGAAGTTCCAGAATCATCAAAACATGAATCTCAGGACACAAAACCTTTGTTCTCATGGACAAACCAAGAAAAGGATCCATTCAGCTTTGTTGAACAGCAAATTGTACCTGTTCTTCAACAACCATTAGATTCTTCAGATACTGTTCAAGTACAAAAGGAAGAAATGCAACAAGAGACAAGCAGTTCAATAAATAGTGAAGAAGAACTTCTGCAAAAAATTAAAACCCTAGAATTCATGTTGAAAAACGTAGAAAATGAGAGGGAAGAACTAATGAATCAATGCTCTCATCTATCAAATGAACTCATGAGTATGGTATATCAGCATGACCAAAACCCAATGACAGAGCAAGTTACCGGAAATTTACTGAGTACCCAGGAAACCGCACAAAAGCTGGAGCCAGTAAATGAGCCCATATTTGAGAAAAAAGACGCCTACTTATGCTACCCAGAAGATAAAGTTGAAGCAACTGATATCCTACATTCAATTGAGTCCCAAGTTGAAGCAGAAGAACTGATTGAACCATCTTCAAGTGAATTACAAACCATTGAGTTCACAAAAACCAGAGATATAACTGATTCTACGAATCCATTCTTGGAGGAACCAATTCAAAAGAAGGAAGCCTATTTATGTTATCCTGATGATGCTGAACCACCTTTTGCATCATCAGAACATTCAAAACCACTGGAGAGTAATCCAGATCAAATGAACATTGATCCTTTCGGTGAAAATGATGATGGTTGGGGTTGGAATTCAGAAGAGGCAAAACAAGAAGAACTCGAAAATCAAAAGTATGAAGCAACCCATTTGAAAATCATCGAACTTGAAGATAAAATTAATGCTATGGAAATTGAAAGGGAGAACAAACAAAAAGAATATCAGGAATTGCAAGTTAAATCAGGTAAACTGATAAAGAAGCTGAAAGAACTGAAAGTTCAAAATGAAACTCTTAAAAAAAGTAAAAAAGAAGACGATAATGACATGTTCAATTTAGAGAGTGCCATACAAGAAGAATTAAAAACACAGATTGAAACATTAGAAAGAAGAATCAGTGAAGTAACAAATGAACTTACTAAAGAAAAAAGTGAAAAACAAATGTTACAGAAAAAACTAGAAACTCTGTCATCTTCAAACCAAAAAATGTTAGAAATGAAAGAAAAACACAATATTGAAATGTTGATGTTGGAAAGAAAAACACAAGAATTGAAATCTAAGCTTGATCAATTTGAATGGGGTGAAGGTGAGAGCACTCCAGAAAAATCTATAAATCCTGCAAACTCAGACAAAGCCAGTGATTCTGATATCCTTAAACTGCAGACAACAGTCGCAGAGCTGAATGAAACAATCAGAGAACTCACATTAGATAATGAAGAGTTACAAACTTTGTTAGAAGAACAACGATCACTTCGAATAACTGCAGAAAAGGCTAAATCAGTTGAACCAATTCCAGAAAACATGAAAACTGAAAGTGAATATTTGGATATAGTCAATCAGAAACAAATTCTAGAAGTTGAACTTGATAAAGTTCTTACTGAAAAGAATAACCTCAATGAAGAACTCAATCGTATATTATCAGTTATGAAGACCGAAGAAGAATTCAAAGAAATGATGAGCCAAAAACAAGATATCGAAGAAAAACTTGAAAAAATAACTCAGGAAAACGAAAGATTACAAAGTGAACTGAATCAAGTAATCACGAGCATGAGGAGTGAAGAAGAATTTAAAGACATTACCAAACAAAAACAAATGCTTGAAGATGAACTCACGGAGATTAAAACTCAGAAGAAAAAACTTCAAGACGATTTCAATCAAATAATGCAAAGAAATGATGAACAGAACATGGAATTCGCAAAACTGCTTGAAGAGAAATTGCATCTGGAAAAACTGATCGAGGAAAAGGATATCATAATGAAAGAACTTATGCTGAATTCTGATCGAAGTGATCTACAAATCAATGAATTGAATGAATTGAACAGAGAAAAAGCTCAGAGTGAACTCGAAGTACAAAAACTCCAAGAAAGAATTAATGAGTTGGAAAGAGACCATACCGATATTTTGTCTCGCATAGAATCAGAAATGGAAGTTAAAAATTCCACAATTATATCCTTAGAAATCGAAAAAGAAAATCTACTAAAAGATCTCAATAGAAAAGAGCATGAAATAGAAAATATGAAATTGAAGATTGACGATGAGTCCTTATCTCTTAAAACTGAAGTTGACACCCAAATTAAAAATATTGAACATTTGATCCAAGGAAATCAAGAACTCACATCCCGACACAAACAATTGGAACTGCAAATCGAAACTCTTACCCAACAACTTGAAACTAAGGACTCCGAATACCAAATTCAGATAGGGCAATTGAGCCAAGACTGGCAAATTCTGGTAGATCAACGAGGAAGTGATGTGGCCGAAAGTTGGAAACTTCATTTAGACATGAGGGAAACAGAATTCGTACAGTTGGAGCAACAATTAAGAAAGGAAATCAATGATTTGGAAGAAAGGTGTACTACTTTAGTGAATGAAAATAACGAATTGAGAAAGAATGTTGATACAGAAATAAGAAATGAGGTAGATCGAATATCCGCATTGCAGCAACAGATCAACCATCGTCAACAGTACATCAATGAATTATTGCAAACTCTAAAAGATAAAAATCTACTCGTTGAAAATCTGGAACAACAAATTCTACAACTTCAAAGCAATATCAGTGGTTTACAAACTTCGATTGAAGAAAAAGAAGTGAAATTAAACGAACTGCAGATTATAATTGATACCACACAGAAACAATTCAATGAAAAAAGAATAATAGTTGAAGACATTGTACATATATTAGAAGAAACCAGTTCGTCTCCAATATTATTTGATCTCGACAGCATAAAAACAGAACTGAGAAGACAATTGGGCGGTGTTGTTGATCCAGAGATATTATCCAACCTACAAAAGGATCTTATTGATAAAGATTTCATTATATCGAATATGGATAAAGAACTATCAGCAAAAGTGGAAGAAATGGCGAATCAAGAGAGAGCAATTGAAAGTTTTTCCAAAGAAATAGCACACCTGAAACAACAAATCGAAAATTCTAATGTAGAGGATGAAATTAAAAGTTTGAATGATAAGTTGAAGGAAAAGGAAACACTTTTATTGCATAATGAGGCTGATATCAAAACAAAAATGGAAGAACTTGAAGAGTCTCGGCAATTTATTGAAAGATATAAATTTACAGTTGAAGAAAATGAAAAAGCGATAAAAGAACTAAATGATAAGTTGGCTGAAAAGGAAGGAATTATTTCAAATCTTAACTATCAGCTAGAAGAATCGCGAAATTTGAGAGCAACCGATGATGAAAGCACTCAAAACCTACAGTATGCTTTACAACAATGCCGCATGCAGTGCGATGAATTAAGATTGACTTTAGATGAGAAATGCTCATTGATCGATGTAATGAATGCTGAACTAGAGAAACAACACAGTATCCATGTAGAAAGAGAAACCAACATGGAAAGATTGAAATCATATGTAGATGAACTTCAGAAATCACACATACACGAAAAAGATTCATTGGAATCAAACAAAAACGAAATAATTGCTGCACAAGATCTGGAATTGAACAATTTACGAAATCAACTGGGTCAATCACATGAAGCACTCAGAATGGAAAAAGAGGCAGCTCAAGAATCTATCAACTATCTTCAGTCCCAAATACAAGAACAGGATAAAAATATTATGGAGTTGAGCTCTCAAATAGAATCATATAGAAGACTAAACGATGAACTTAGTAAGAATTTGAATGAATTAGAAGAACTCAGAAAGAAATACGACGAGCAAAATATCCTGTTAAACGAAGAAGAAAAACAGATGGACGAACTGAAAGCGATAATAGAAAACCAGGTTGTGAAAATCGAGGATTTGAAACAGAAGCTTTACGAGAAGAGCAACGATTACGATTCTTTGATTGCCGAACTTGATATAAGGAAAAGTGATTTGAAGGTCCCAGATCCTGAAGCAAGGGCACCCATGGGTCAGGGGAGACTTATAGGGCCAATGTCATCAGATGATTTGAATGAATGGGTGAGTATTTATTTCACTATATTTCCCAAAACGTATTCTTCCAAGAGAGATCTTTTTTCAATACAATTATATCATTGACAGGTAACCAGGTCCGAATTGGATATCGCCCTCTATATGTTGCACCAGAGAGATGTCAGATGCGAAGAATTGACAGTTGAGTTGACTCAACTTTTGGAAGAAAGAGACACTCTTCAACTTCGACTCTCTAATGCTCTTAGAGAAAAAGAGGAATACAAGAGAGTAGTGGCAGATGAAGGGAAAATATCTGATATTATTTCTGAAGATTCTAAGAGTTCACCAGCTAAAGGTGCAATACCTAAGGATATCGTGGGTGCTAGTGGTGCAGAAGTTGCAACGGAAGCTCAAGAATCTTTAGATACATCGGAATATCGTCTTGAAAATAAGTAAGGATCTCTTAATAACTTGTCTTCTCAGCTAAAAACCTTTTTTTGTCGAATAGGTTATCACAGCTCAAAAATATTGGGTATAAAAGAGATAAAACTTTACTGGATGAACAGCAACAAAGAAGATTACAACAGTTGTCAATTATGCAACAGCACATGGATGAAGCTTCCAAATTGCCACCGGAAGCAGCAGCTCGATTAGTTGATGCTAACTATACATTATGTAAGTGTTCACAAAATTGTGGATGTATATTTTGTGACCATTTTTTTTCCAGCTCGTGATGTCCAGAGTCCTTCCAAAGTTCTCCTCAATTGGTTATGGGGGCGAAGCACTCCGAAAGTAAATGATTTATAAGTAGTTTATGTGCCTACTAACTTTTATAATTGTGGTTGAGTGGAAATGTGTGAGTGAAAAAACTTAGATAAGCTATTAAAATTTTTGTAAAAATTTTTATTACCTTGTTTAAAATTGTAATATAAGAGCATTTATCTTTTAAATATGTTTATGTTGATAAATAAACTTTTCAATTGAATTCTGACTATTTTTTTCCTGCATGAAATAGGAATTTTGGAGGTTTCCAATGTACAGATTTCTGTTCCAAGAAATACTTTTGAATCGAATTCACAACATGTCTCTTGATAATGTTTTTAAAGGTCACTTTTTTTAAGGAAGTAGAACCTGCCGAAATAAACTACTTCACCACAAATTTCCAATCTGAAAGTTTCAAGATGAAGAAGCTGAATAAAATCGTCAATTAAATTCTAATAAGAATGGAATCGGTCAAAAATAAAGACACCTTTGAAAACACCCTGTATATCTCAATATTCGTCGACTTCTGATGAGTAATTTTCAAGGTCTAGTTTGTGGATAAATTCGATTAGGAAAACGATGTTAATTGAAAGTCTATTCGAAAACAAACTGTAGATGAATTATCTAAAAATGTATGAAGGAAACAATACATTTATCTGGTTAGTTATAAAAGATCTGCAAATAAAATGTTTAATCAAAAAGGGCGTTTTATAACATAACCTAATTGATGAAAATCGGATCTTGCACTTTGCTGTACTACAATTCGCAATATTTAAAGGCTACTTTAATAATAAGGCCAATTACATTTCAGTATTATTCCTTCAAGTAAGATCAACGTTGCCGTAAAAAGTGGACTGCATCATGTTCCCTACTTCAAGTTCGAATAACTGGTGCGCTCGATAGGTTTTTGACCCCATATCAATTGTGTGACTTGATCCTGCATTTTGTTCTCAATTGGAAAGATAAAATACATCACTTTTCAAGATAAAAGTTTATCTTTCTGCATTCATTAAAAAAATAAGAGTTCCATTTCCATTGTCAGCAAAGGTGAGTTATATTCCTATAATTCACATAACTATTATTTCAATATTTTCAGTTTGAATATTTGAGACTGAAAATGCGTTTGATTATTTTGGACAACGCCGGTGCAGTAGGAGAATGGGCAGCCAAATATGTTATGAAACGTATCAATGACTTCAAACCAGGCCCGAATAAATATTTCGTTCTAGGTTTACCTACAGGTAGATCCTAAAGAACCACCTCTCCTAATTTAAATAAATGATAACTCTTTTCTCAGGTGGCACTCCCTTAGGTATGTACAAAAAACTCATTGAATTTGTTAAGGCCGGGAAAGTTTCTTTCGAATATGTGAAAACTTTCAACATGGATGAATATGTAAACCTGGAAAGAAACCACCCAGAAAGTTACCACTTCTACATGTGGAACAATTTTTTCAAACACATCGATATCAAACCAGAAAACGTTCATATCTTAGATGGGAATGCAGAAGATTTGTCGGTTGAATGTGAGGAGTATGAGAAAAAAATAACAGAAGCCGGAGGAATAGAACTGTTTATTGGAGGTGAAGAAATATTAATGTTGATCCAAATTTCGCCATGTATAATATATTTTTGATAGGTATTGGACCAGATGGACATATTGCTTTCAATGAACCTGGATCTTCTCTTGTTTCTAGAACTAGGGTTAAAACTTTAGCTCAAGATACACTGGAAGCCAATGCTAGATTTTTCAGTAATGATATGAATAAAGTGCCTAAACAGGCTCTTACTGTAGGGGTTGGTACAGTCATGGATGCAAAAGAGGTATCTCATTTTTCTATTATTAAATCAGTATAAGTAGTAATACCAATGAGGAGTCTTTGGTAATACTGCATTAGGTGCATATATTGACATCTAGGGACTTTATTTTTTAACTGACACAGAATTTTTAGGTGCTGATATTGGTAACTGGTACTGCTAAATCGTTTGCTCTGTACAAGGCAATAGAAGAAGGTGTTAATCATATGTGGACTGTTTCTGCCTTCCAACAACATCGCAATACCATAATGGTGTGTGATGAAGATGCCACCTTAGAACTGAAGGTTAAGACTGTCAAATATTTCAAGGTTAGTAACACTGCTTGGTAGGTACTCCATTGATGCAGACTCAAAAATAATTTTCATAATACGCAAACATTTTTCCAGAAAAATAATTACAGATTACCTTGGTCAATAATACCTTATTTATATCACTGCTCTGATCATGCAATTTTTTTTAGATGGCTTTGCGAGATCACTCGAAGAATATCGAATATTATGAAGGAGATAAAAAATAATTAAATTTTATAAGACCAAGTTTCTGTTTCAATAAAGAATTAAAATAATTGGTTGAATATAGTTTTACATTTTACGTTTGTGCATTTTATTTCTTAATTTTTTCAGGGACTGAGTGCCTTACATAATCAACTCATTGGACAATACATTGTTTAAACGAATGAATACATATTTTTTTACTGAAAATATTTTTTGAGCAAAGATTTTGTATGGAATTTTTATTTACCTATTCAATTTTATTAAACTGTAATTTTTATAAAATTTCTTTATGAAATTACCTTACCTCTATATGATCTCCCTTGATATGGAAGCAGCATCAGTATTGAAGATAAAATTGTGCATCAGTTTTGAAAATATACTCTGGAATTGCTGAACTATTGCATTATTTTCAAATTGTTGGAATTGAAATTTTTTCCAACTCTTTTTTATTGTATGCTTTTTTTGTATTTTTCAATCTCTGTTTCATCAGAGATTCATAATGGATGCAAATGCAAGGAATCTTCTGTTCATTGATCATTTAAAATGGCAGGATTTCAATTAAAAGACAAGGTAAATTGGTTAAATAAATTTATTCATTACGGAGAGTATCACATTCATACTTAATAATTACATTTAAGTAAACTACAGGATTATTTGCAGCTAAATTGTATAAAAATTATATCGGAGGCACAATTAGTTACAAATCACAAAACTATTCAATTTGTTATTATATTGTACTATCATAATCTAAGAGCACAACACAATTAAAATATTCATTGAAATCATCTGAATCACATTACTACTGACTGTCAACTGTTAAAATCACACAATGAAGAAAACAAGAAGAAACAACATAACCTAATTTAACATATTTATAGTAAAGCCTCTGATCACCAAAATATTATGTAACAAAAAATATCAAAAAAGAATTTGTTTTAAATGAAACGTTGATCCTAAACAGGACAATTTTGATTGCTTCTTCATCTCACTACTCTTTTGATATAAAAACTGCACCACTTCCTTTATACAGATGAAAAAAACACAACTAAATAATAAAATGTGAACATCATAAATCAATCAAATTTTAATGTCATCAAAATCTTTCCATCCATAAATACAAAAATTTTTATAAACTAAAACTTCAAATAGAATCGAAAATTTTTCAATAAAGGTTTGTCAGCTGGGTTTGACACTTTATCTCAAGCATATCGTATTCAGTTTGGCTTTGGGATAGCTGCAGCCACTATATCGTAATAATAGGGGCTGAAAACTGAACAGTTGTGAGAAACAACTTTCAATAACTGACCCACGATTTGGGTCAGTTCTTTCTGCAGAGATGAGAGTCCTGATGGAACCTGCTGCGGAGCTGCTGTGGCAGATTCGATGATTTCATGATAGAAATCGTGAATTCTCTGCCCTGTAAAGAAAATTTTTGACTTCGGAGTTTCTCAAAAAAAAAACTTGTAAATGATATTTTTCGCGAATTTCATCCACTTTGGCAACGCTCAGTGTCTATGTGAAACTTGGGGTAAAGCATGGATTGATATAATACTCACTTATCAAACACTTAATACGATGATCTGACTTGGAAACGTCCAAAATTTGTTGTTTCAGAGCATTCTCAGTTGCTTCACTCAATTCGGCGAATTGATGCTTCTTCTGTTCTTTTTTTATGTCTTGAACAACCTGTTCCGCTACATTAGGCAGAAGATTCTTGCAATCTCTGAAAAAATGTTTGAAATAAGGATTTTGGAGAAATCAAAGTTATTCAACTCACTCTTCATTGGTCATAGACTGTAACAGCACGAAAATGTGGTCTTTTAGGGACAATTTGAAAGAACCAATCGATTGTAAATCTTGTCCAGCACTTCCTAAAGAAAGTAGAAGGATTGTTCCCATGACAACAATTCTGTTGGTTTTCAATTGCAAATCTTGCAACCTTGCCACGTCCAACATGAAAGTCTGAAATTTTTGTATGAAATGTGAATCAGATTCATCATTTTTCTGTAATATTGTACTTACCTCGGGGTATGGATCTTTTTCATCCCATTCTAAAAGATCAAGACATGCTCTACTGAAGGCTTTTTTTACTTTCTTCTTTATGAAAGTGTCATAATCGACATTTTCAGGGAGTTTCTCAATCTCCAAATGTTTGAGTAACCATTTTCTTGTGAACTCCAAGCCATCTGGAAAATTTAGTTAGTGTTTTCTATATTTCACACCAAGACTAATATTATAGCTCTCGTTAAACCAGACGAGCACTCACTCACCGGGCTGTATGCTCAGAAAATCTGCGAATTTCTTTCTTTCCAATTCCACACTCCTGGCTATGATATCAGGTTTTGCTTGCTGCAAGGTGAAATTTGCCATATCCAATTGCATCAAATCCAGAGTCTACAGGAAAGTTTATGGTTAGACTGGTTTTTTCACACTTGCAAATTTACCCTTATTCTTATAGCCCACCTCTAAAATACCCTGGAAGGTCTCAATCACATCAGTTTTGCTTTGAAGTTCTTTTATTTTCTCATCTCTCACAGGGGCACAAAGCTTCTCCATCACAGACAAAACGTAGTGGGCATAATGCTGAAAAATAATCCATTAATACTGCTAGGTCCTCAAACAATGTTATTGCTCACGTCAAACTGTAATGATCCATTTTCGGCTTGTTGCCTGATGAGGGCACTGTCTAGTACTTCAGAAATACGTTGCTTGATCTTAGTATGCTGAGGTAAGAGTACATTGAAAAGCCCCTCCTTAATATCTTCCAAAAGAACAAGAGCCTTAAAAGAATTAAAAATATTTCGAACCTTAACATTTTTAAAAATTCAACACTCACCTGTCTGTAATTTGGTGGATCTTCTGCCAGTTCAACTTTCAGTAAATCCCAAAACGCTCTATGCATTGTGTCTTTGATTATTCTCTGAATGGTATTAGGCGGGGGCTCAGCTCTTCGAAGCTTGAACTCGTCGTCTACCACGATCTGATGCACAAGGGCCATATCTTTCATGCTGTTGGCAGCTTGCATGATTTCTTCGAGAGTTACGAATTTTGGTGGAGAAGCAGCTGACAGGCCACTCATCACCATGAATTGCTGAGAAGTTGTTCTTTGCCTGTTACCATATAAATTTGAAATCAAATAATACAGAAATTTGTGAAAAAACAGACCTATTCATTTCACACTGATCAACCACAAAGTTTAGATGAAAGTGAGGAATATATTGAACAATAGAAATTGTTTCCTGTTCAGTGCACTGAGTTATAAAGGATCCATTACTTTCACTTTCAAATGCAATAAGTAGAATTGGATTTTAATACATATAATCAATATATAAATACAAATTCAGACTAAAGATCAGAATAAATCATGTTGACATAATAAAATTAAGTTATTTTACAGTCATCAGAGGATTGCAGAATTCATTGAGTAATAATCTAAAAATAACAACTCCAGATCATTATGTAGAACAGGGATTTGTCTGAACAAAGCTATGAAGTGAGAGTGAAAAATACAATCAATTTTCATTCATTATTTCAGAATCAATTACATCCCAAATTTTAAATATGATGTGAAATTCATTTCTGTCGATAGACCTTCAACACTGACATTTTTCAGCCATTATTCTTATACATTTAATTTGATAAATTCCAAATTTTCTGTTCATCAAAATGGACAGATTTCAACTTACCTTTTGCCAGTTTTTCCATCTTCACTGCCAGCAGAGCATTCACTCTGGGTTCTTACCCGAGCAGGAATCTGCTGCCCTTTCGACCCAGGGTCTCTTTGTCCTAAATCGTTATTATTGTCCATAGTATCTATTTGTTGGGAGAAATACTGAATTATACAAATCTAACACAAAGAAGGAGCCATATCCACTAAGTAATACGGAAGTTCAAAGTTGGGAATATATTGAAGGTTGAACAGCAATACAAAGTGTATAAATACTGAAGGCAGAAGTTTTAGGGTAGATAAGAAGCACTGTTTAACTTTTCGAATTGAAGCGTAGTATATTCAGCAAATTTTCATTAATTACGGAAATTTCAATTTTGAGATTTAGCACTACTGTCACACTGCCAGCTGTTCAATGTTTATTTACCTTACGAATGACAATAAACAAACTTGTCACACAAAAACCTATGGGGGCTTCAATATTTTAAGGTTGCCGTGCTTGAATCAAATTCGAAGTCGAAATGATTCAAACTTGAGTCTTTGAACACGATCTTCCTTCTTTTCTCGCCTTGTGTTTTCCGAAAATGGTAAGACTACTAGATGATAAAAAATGATAATATGACGCACTTGAATAGAGTTTCACGACCTTTCTGGGGTTGGGTTGAAAACAAAGAAATTTGAATCCTGGAAGAAGGGTCATGTACAATTGGAATGATTCATAACAAAAAGAGCATTAAAAAGTTACGGACTGGTTACCTGCGTCCTGCAAGCCTTGAGTTGTAAATTGTTATATCCTCATTGGACTTCAGAATATGATTTTTAATTGTTTCTACAGCCCACCTTGCAAATTTAGTTTTAAGAAAAAAGATAAGGCGTCATTTTCTTGTTGAATGCTAAGAATTTTGTGCAGTCCTGAAGGGATTATTCCGAATGGATCGATATTAGATAGTAAAAGAATCTTTGGATTAACAGCATTAAGTATTCATCTAAATACGCGCTAAATATGATGAATACTCAATGGCAAACTGCGGAGCGCAAACGGACATACTATAAATCGATTAACATAATCAATTTTGATGTTGTTATCACCATGACCATTAAACTATGAGGTAATATGGACTGTTTGTCTGTTTATGGTAACAACTAAAAGAGATCCCAGTTTGGAAAATGGAATACTTCATTACCTGAGAAAATTGTTTTCTCTGACTTCATTTTGTTCTATGACGTCTGTTTATTTATAGACCAAGCGAAGGAAAGTGTTATTATATTTGTCTTATGTGTGTTATTTATTACTGTCAATAATTTTTAAAGTAATTATTAGTATTGTACATTCTATGCTGAATTGGATAGCATATTTTCCTGAAACTGTCTGATGTTTTCCACATATAAATACTTTGGAGTAAGCCATTGATAATGAACCTATAAGTACTATCAGGAAAACTAAAACACAAAAATCTCTTGAAACTCAATTTTACTGTAACTATACAGATTTTAAGTAACTTGAAATCATTTTGATGTTTTCTTTTTGAGGTGTCAAAATGGGACAAACTATGAGTGAACCTGTAACTGTAAAAGCATCTGCTTGTTGTGAAAATTCAGACTTCAAAGTAGGTTCTAGTTGTATGCAAGGATGGAGAGTAAACATGGAAGATTTTCATACACACATATTGTCAATGCCAGATGATCCGAACACTGCATTTTTTGGGGTTTTTGATGGCCACGGAGGTGGAAGAATAGCTGAATACGCTGGGAAGCATTTACACAAATATATCGCTAATCAGAAGGAATACAATGAAGGAAATATTGCTGAAGCTATGAAAAAAGGGTTCTTAGGTAATATATGGGGTTTTCATCAGACTTGCCACATATTGACAGGGGCTGCATGTCTTCATTAATGTAAAAGTATTGTTATAAAAATAAAAGTGACATCATTTTGATATAAAAGAATGAATACATTTTTAGAGATTGATGAAGCAATGGCAGTTGAAGAATCTCTGACAAGAGAACGTTCGGGTACCACAGCAATCACCGTAATGGTGAAAGATAATAAAATATATTGCGCTAATGCAGGTGACTCTAGAGCAGTAGCCAGTATTGGTGGTAAAGCACTGCCATTATCTATTGATCACAAGCCAAATAAGGAAGAAGTAAGTGCATTATATGAATAAGACGGAGTATATTTTTTTATATTTCTAGGAATATGATAGAATTACAGCAGCTGGAGGATGGGTAGAGTATGATAGGGTGAATGGTAATTTAGCCTTATCGAGGGCTCTTGGTGATTACATTTACAAGAGAAATTCCAATAAAAAAGCAGAGGAACAAATGGTAACAGGTAATCTATATAATCATATAGAACTGACATAAATTAAGTTACATCTTCTTCTTATAATCCTCCATTTTTTTCCTTATAGCATTACCGGATGTAACAGAATATACTATGGATGAGGAATGGGAATTCATAGTGCTTGCCTGTGACGGAATTTGGGATGTAATGGGCAACCAAGAAGTGGTTGATTATATACGGGAAGCAATCGCCGAGGGGTTGGAACCCGAGAAAATTTGTGAGAACATTATGATGCGGTGTCTTGCACCAGATCTTCAGATGGCGGGACTAGGATGTGATAATATGACAGTGCTCATTATAGGACTCCTTCACAATGAATCCTATGATCAATTAAGAATAAAGTGTAGAGGTGTAACGAATGAGTGCAAGGAAACGGAGGAGGAGTCCAAGGATGACAAACTTGAAGATCCTGAATAAAGGAACTGTGTACGACAGGACACTTGTGAAATTATGATGAATAATAAGTGCGGAATGATAAATTCATGTCGGTTCAGTGAAATGTCTATTCTTTACTCTTTTTCTACTTTATTCTCATTTTCAGCATTTATTCTATTTTTATTGATCTTAGATCTGAAAGGATATAAATGTGATTGCACCAAATTGAAATATTGAGAAACGACGATAATGTGAATGGTTTCAATTTTAGCATTTGGTCGAATGCTCTGTTCAACACTTTCTTATTGTCCAGCCATTGAGAATCTACCCATTCTGTCAAGAATTTTTTGTTTCAATAGAATGTTTATTATTACAAAGCACGAGTATTTTTATACAGAGGGTTCTGACGATTTAGATGGAGTTACTCATCTCCTTGATTTTCTGATCGCGAAATCTGCAAAGATCACATGGGGTTGAATGGCAAAACAGTATCATGTATTGAATTCAATAAAATTAAGAGTACAGATCTGTTACCAAGCAAATGCTCCAGATCCAAGGAGTTCAGTAAACTAACAATGAATATGACTTGTCGGTTCTTGTGACTTTTTGATTTATATGAATTCAGTGCACTGTGGCTCTTGAATAATGAAAATCTCATCTATTTTGTTTGCGGAAGAATCCACATTCGCCAAAGATGGAGTGAATAATTTTCATAATATCTATGTTTGGCAGCAGAATTCCTTCAAGTAGGTGGATAGGACGCAGTGGGCCTATTTCTCGGCCTGCCTGCTTCCCTGATCTATATTACCTTGATTTTCTCCTTAGATCATTTGGGAACTCAGGTGTATTGTGAAAAAGAGGTGAGTAGAGTTGAAACGGCTTATTTAAAGTTCTTGTGGAGCTGCTTGTGAAAAAAGTGATGGTTTTGTTGCTTCATATAGTCAATTTGAGCCCATCAAACTGACGAAGACCACTTTGAACAATTTTTGTGTATACGTTGGATCAATTTTATTTGGTGAGTTTTCGAACAATATTTTCAATTTTCTTGTACAGGTATTTTCAAATTTGATAGTTCATTCATAACTACGGATTCGATCGTAATGAAATTCTGCATTAAGATGGAGACGAACGCATTGAAGCTACATGCAAAATTTTGTTCATATTGCGTATCCAGAAAAAAAAACAATATTTCTGTAAAGACAGATATAGGACGATATTTTCGACAGCTCTTTATCAAAGATTGTCTAGTGTTGGCACTGATAAGATTTTGTTTAAGACGTTCTTGTCGATCGGAAATCTGAGATGGGGACTTACTTTTAATACTTTTCATTTCTCCCGAAAGAGGTCGCGCTATTTTCCATTGCTGCAATAGCGCCACGACCTTGAAATATTGCGGATTATTCCGGAAGAAGGACCCGATCTACAATCTAGACTGAGTGCCGTTTTGATCTACAATTTTGGGTCACGATTTTTAGTTAGTAGTCGTTACACCAGGGTTTCTGTGAATAGAGATGTTCATCAAAACTAAAAGAATCAACTTTGTGACTAGTTCGAAACACTGGCTTATCTTGATTGAGTCACTATGTAATCTAACTTGAACTTTAGCTGCTCTTCATATTCAATCGTCTACGCTTTATAAAACAGAAGCATGCCGTCCCAGCTTCGCCTGAGTAGAAATTTGTTTCACGCGGCGGTTTCATCTTCAACACTTCAACCTGCCATATCTTTTGATGTACTCGTTGTAATTGTATGATGTGAGGGGCAATTTTGTTCTAAATTAAATACCGGGGATAAATAACGTATTAGGTTGGATTAGGATCAATATCCAATTCATAAAAACACACTCCCAAATTGTGCATAATTTTGGAAAACATCTGATTACCATAAACAGGTAATAGCAAGTCAATCTTGAGAGATAGATAATGCTATCACGGACTTTTTTGTAGAACTATTCAAGAGGTACATTTCCGTCATACATTGTATCCACGTAAGTCTTACGGTTTTTGCAGCGTACGTGAAAATAGCTGATTTTGGCTGATTTTTTTGTAATTATTGAAGTTATAGTAGGTATCCTAAATTTTTTCGGGTGAAAAGTATAGCCTATGTCACTCAGGGATAATGTAGCTTTCAAATGGTGAAATAATTTTTGAAATCGGTCCAGTAGTTTTTGAGCCTATTCGTATCAAACAAACAAAAATACAAATCTTTCCTCTTTATAATATTAGTATAGATAAAAAACGACATAATACGCAGATTGGTGAATGTAATAATCATGCTTTGCAGGAGAGTGAAGGTTGCATGCACTCAATAGATTTTCATATGTATTGAAAACTTTAGACCTTGCAAATCCAACATCATTTCTTTCTGACAAAGTGTTTTTTTTTTCAATTCAAAATAGAAGTATGTATCCTCTCTACTTTTGACCGTGACATTATTTAGAAATTCGATTTTGCTTAATTTTTGTTTATTCCTAATGAAAAAAAATAATTTTCTCATTTCGTTTCAAATCAGAAAAATATTCTTATATTAACGAATTTCTACACGGGGAATTAATATTAATCATTGTGATGTTTCGCCGTATATTCACGTATATTCCCCAATATTCATGGGAGTTCCCAACCTATTTCCTTCTTCTTCAGAAACGGCAGAAAAGTCAGATAGCTTCGGTTACCCTGAATATTATTCATCAATTTATCTCCGTCTGCAAGAACCTTTTTCAACATCGTATTCTCGCTTCCTTTACGTAAGAAACGTTACTCAATCAGCCTTGACTCAAAATTTATAATTTTTTAATTTTCTCCAAACGCAGTTAAAGTTTGTACAAGACATTTCTCTGATAACTTCTTCATTGGATGGTGAATTAGGTAAGTGACGAAGAGTCGATTACTTGGAGTGCATAAGGCTAATAGTTCACGTTCTTCAACGACCACATTCAGCATAATTAGTGCGTTTTAGAAAGGAACCTACGGATATTACTCAGAAGTTGTGTGAAGGGCTTGTGATTGATCTATTTTATGCTCGCATTCTCCAGTTTTCGAGGTGAGTTAAATTTTTACACAAACTGTTTTCGATTTTATATACCTATTAATTATTTTATCGTGAATATTGTTTTTATTGAATGTTTTCGCTTGCATACTGGGTTTTTACGTTTTTTTTTTACTGTTCAAAACTTTCCTTTCGGTGTTTCCGACCGGTAGAACGGACAGAATTGAATTTAACTACGAATTCTTTATCAGTTGCTCATTCAAGACTATTTCGGCTCAAAATTCTATAGACATTAGGACAAAATGCTCACTTGGTTATATTTCATAAAGATAAATTAGACGCTCATGATGGAGATTGGAAGACCTTGTCTAATTTTTATTTGCAGGTAACCTACTTTCATAACTGTAATGAAGGTGTTTCTACATTAAAGTTAATTCGAAAAATCCGTTTTTTTTAGTTTAAATGATCTGACCATCATTGAGTTAACTGCAATATGCAAAATATGCACTAAATCATAAAATCTATTTAGATTTTCATGAAGAAATTCAGTTTTTCTGAAGGAATTCAAAAAAGTAACAGCATAAAATATTTCTTGCCGATCAGTCATCTCAGATATTCCGGTTTACTAAGTCTGATCTGAACTTTGAAGCCCCGATCAAAATTGCCGGGTTATTGTGCAAGTTCGTTAATTCCCCCATCGGTTATGACACAGTCTCCTTTTTAGGTTAGTAAAATTATTGAGATTATTCAATCGCATAACTGAAGAAGTGAGAGTGTTACGGCAACTAACAGCTCTGGTTTATTCAACTTGGTGCGGCGCGAGTTCTTGTTTTGGATGGACAGAAAGAAAGCATGGAATTAGTGAGTGCATCAGAAAGAATGTGTAGATGGTAATTTAAAAGCCAACGGAACAAAAAATACGCGATGAGATGTTCTAAGAGTGAGTAAAAAGAAAAAAAAGTTGTTAGAATTTTCAAAAGTCAAATGTGCGGTTGCTTTATAAATTAATTATGTTATTAATCGCGTTGTCAACCGCCTGTATCAGTTTTTCAATTTTTACGTCCAAATCTTATTTTTAGGGTTGCAAAAACGCTTGTCCGTCCATTACAGCCAATTTTGAATCGCCACCTGTTTTAGGGAAAATATGGTGTCTTTAGACAAGGCTGTGAGAATATTTCAAATTGATATTGAGATTTTTGTGAAAATAAACTTCCCGGTATATTGGAACTAGCAGTTTCCCTGTATATTTATAGATGGACCTATACATTTGTAATCTTGGCATAGTTACAATATTTCCCATTTTACCTATTTCTGGTTAGATCCTATGGTTGTTGTTACAAAAACTCAATCATTTTATTATTGTTACAGGTCGTCTTAACAACTAACCAGAATATCGATAATTTATTCAATATCGACATATAGGGTGTAAGATATAACTCAATAGAAGGTTTAATTTGTTTAGTCCAAAATAATATTTTGATTATTAGTTCTTTCAAGATTGTAGAATTGGTATTCATTTATTTATTCCAAACAACAATGCCAGCCTTGTTGAATAAACAATTGCTTCATTTATGAGCAAATACGGGATATTCCGAATTTCGATAGTTTATTATTTTAATGTGAAAGTATGAAGCAAGTTGAATACATTTCTGTCCGAATAAAGACCTTCACGTGCAACATGCAATAAAATTTTCCAATTATTAACGTTG
Source organism: Adalia decempunctata (assembly GCA_951802165.1). NCBI lineage: Eukaryota > Metazoa > Arthropoda > Insecta > Coleoptera > Coccinellidae > Adalia > Adalia decempunctata. Next base: position 31,219,017 of record OX637699.1, read on the forward strand.
GCGAAATAGATTTATATGGAATAATGAAAATTAGCCCATTTCTATGCAAGTATGAATGACTACTCTGCTGATGTACTTGAATAACAATTGAGGTGTCAATCTCCAAACTTTCTTCTTGAGAATATTTAGGTAAAATAGGTTCACCCAAACCAAACTTTTACTTTTATTTATTTTAAGTCAAATTATCCTATATTTCCATTAGTGATGCAGGAAATATACTGCTCCACAAGAGTTAGGGATATCGTATTCAATCGTTTTTAAAAGTCTGTAATCTTCGAGAAAATCGCTGTAAATTCATTTAAAACTCAATAACAACTTGAATCGATCCAATAAAAATCAGTATGAGACATTTCGTCAATCTGGTCGCCTTTTTTCTGAAGTTTGGTTCTTTGCATATGCTTCATGAATGTTCTTATTTTGAAATGAAGTCAGTTTAGCAACGGCTTCGATTTGAAACGAGTTTTCTGAAAACGCCAAGACGTAAATTAACAAACGCTGAGGCTAATAGGGCTATCGGAATGCTACAGGGTGGCCTAACTCAGGTTGTTGTAGCGGAAAGGCTCCAAGTCAGCCAAAGTGTGATATCTCGGCTTTAGAATAGGTTCAGGGAGACAGGTTCCGTGTTGGAAAGACCAAGGCTTGGTGGGCGACGAAAAACAACACCTGCTCAGGATCGTTTCATCACCGTTTCGGCGAGAAGAAACCCTACATCTACGTGTAGAATGCTACGGAATACTCTTCAAAATGCAGATGGGGTCCAAGTTTCCATCGAAACCATCAGACGGCGTTTGAGAGAGGTGAATCTAGGTTCTAGACGTCCATTGAGAGGAGTTCCATTGACACGTGACCAGAAGCGTCAAAGACTGGAATGGGCAAGGCAACATATCAATTTTGGAACGATCAATGGCGTAGTGTCCTTTTCACTAATGAATCCAGATATGGACGATTTTCAGATTCTCGAAGAACAAGGGGATGGACAATCCCACGCATACCCCGTAATCGTCGCTATGTCCGATTCCGAGGGGGTAGTGTTATGTTATGGGCCGGGATATGTTTCAACGGGCGCCCAGATCTACACATTTGTCCTGGGAATATAACCGCCTTGCACTATAGGGAGCATGTCATTGACAATGTTGTGCCAAATTTTCACGCTGCTATTGGTGAAACTTTTCAATTTCTAGACGATAACGCTATACCGCACCGTGCAGCCATAGTTGAGAATGCGCGCGAGGAGCTTGATATTCCACATTTACCAATACCTCCGCACTCACCAGATTTGAATTGCATAGAACATGCATGGGATATGTTCCAAAGAAGATTAGATAATCATCAACCTACCCCAAATCCTTAAACGATCTGAGAGAGCTTCTGCTCCGTTTATGGAACCAAATTCCTCAAGAAATGTTCAACAACCTCGTGTGTAGTATGCAAAGAAGATGTCAAGCTGTTATTGATGCCCGTGGAGGCCATACATTGAATTGATGGTCTTGAAATGCTTGAATTCTCTGGGAATAAAATTTCGTTATTTTACTCGATTTTTCTTAACCACCCTGTATACGCTACAGACCTACAGGCTGAAATTAATTTGCAATCATATTGATATGAATTTTCATCAGAAAAATCCTATTTTAACTATATTTTTTTGCAATTTAAGTCAATATCCCTAACTCATTTTTCAGATTATGTTGGGACATTTCTTGCAACGACCGATTTTCCTCCTGCTCATCATATCATGCATTTCTGTGAATATGCAGAGTTCGACGACAAAGGTAAGAGAGATAAAATCATTTAAGTGGAGAGCAGAAAGAGCCCTGTCTGAAATGTAAGACTTATGTTTGGCTTGGCGTTGTTGGATAAAGGAATAGAATACGGATCAGCGACCCATTATAATGAATTGTCTCCACTTCCAAAGTGACACACATTGTACTACTATATCATTATTTCAGTTATATTTATAATGAAATGATTTTCTCTTCTAGGGACCACCAAAGCGCACGACGCCGAGAACGGGATTCGTCAAGACTTTGTTCCAAGTGGCATATGAGGTACTCAAATTATTGAAAAAAGCATTTTCTGTTTTGTTTCAGGCAGTTAACTTTATCAGATGGCCCTTAGAGATTATATACGAAGCGGTCATTTTGTGTAATTCTTTCTTCATAATTTTAGATGAGGTATTGTCATTTTTCAGTTTATTTCCAGCCTTGCATGTTTCAAACGACCGCTTCTGAGGCATGTGAACATTGCTGTAGAAAGTTATGCGTTGATTTGACTAGCTATTATCATATACAGCGTGACAAGAAAAGCCTCGGACAAACTCTTTTTCATTTAACTTTATTAAACAGAAGAAATTGAACAAAACAACAACAAATAATAATAGCTTGAATATTTGTTAATAATATATCTAAGCCGTTTCGAAGTGGCTTCCTTTGACGGCGATACACAGCTTCAGACGCTTCTTGAAATTTTCGGCAATGGGCCGCAGCTCCTCGGGCGTTAATCGGTTCCATTCCCGGCGCAGAGATTGCTTCAGCGACTCCAAATTTTTGTGTTTTTTAGCACAAGCCCTGTGCTCCAAAATCGACCACACGCTGTTGTCCATTGGGTTGAGATCCGGTGAGTAGGGCGGCCATTCTGCAGATGAGATGAAACAAGGAAAATGGGTCTTAGGTACACCATTCTTGCGTCATTTTCGCTCTGTGAGTCGGTGCGGAGTCCTTGGCCCACGGAAGTACTACGGCCTCGAGGATGTCGCAGCGGTAGACTTCTTGATTGATTTTGATTCCGCCCCAGACCATGACGGATTGCGGATTTTGACGGTGTTCGCGATGGCTGATGAACCGGAAGCCTCTACGGACCAGACTCTGTCGTTTTGGTGGTTGTGGGATTGTTCTACGGTGAAAAGCTTCTCGTCTGTGAAGAGAATTCGCTCCCATTGCTGACCGGCGGCGAGACGAAGGAGTTGGCGGCACCTTTGGAGTCGTATGCGAGTTGAACTTTTCGGAGCTTGTATGGCTTGGGTCGCTTGAGGTTGAGCTCCTTTTTGGCAATTTGACCGACTGATTCGCGGTTGATACCGGTCTCACAGGCTATTTTCCTCATGGAAACCCTCGGATTTCGATTGACTCGCTTCTTGGCGATGTTGCGATTGCTAGGTGTATTGACAGTGCGTTTTCTACCACTTCCTGGACGAAGACCATCATGGCCAAGCTCCTTGAAACGACGAATTGCATCGGACACGGTTTGTCGAGGCACATTGAGCAAACGAACAATTTCGCATTGACGCCTACCTTGACGAAACAGCTCCAAAATCGCACTACGTTTGTTTGACATTCTGAAACTCTGTGAAATGAGATTATATCAAACTGAAAATTCACATATTACTACAGGAAAGTGTAGAGAAACCAAGAGAATAAAAATTATTTGGCTGAGCTGAAATACTTTTATTCCAGACCACAGCAAAATTTGTCCGAAGTTTTTCTTGTCACCCTGTACAAACATGTAGTTTCACCATCATTGAATTCTATTTTTCGTTCTTATATCTGTGAATTATTTTTCTTAATTTTGTGTATTATATATTGTACTGAATTCTACGTGAAAAAATATCTGAAATTGTTATCCTGTTTAATCAATAGCAGTAAAGACCAAAGTATTCCTATGGTGGATCAGCCATATAGCTATGGATCATGGTATTCTCGAGGGAAGCCGGTGAAAGAGGACCAAATATCTACAGAAACTTATTTTTATTTTTCTCTTCTTGAAATTTCCAAAGTTCTCACTATTTTCATCACCTTTCTTCTGTAATTTAGTTCGCATTCTAATGTTATTTATCGAATTTGATCAAACTAACGCCAAAATATTGTCTTCTTTGCGTTCTTCCACATATTTCCATTCCAGACTTAAAAGTTTTTGAATATTTTTTAGCAATGGGCTGATACAAGAAATACTGTAGGAAAAATAGGTCAGATGCTAAATGAAAATTTCATACCCGATAGTGCAGCAGCTGCCACAGTAAGTTATATCTATATTCTAATATTCTATACACTTGAAAAAATTTGTCTTTGTGATCGAAAATAATGCAAATATACCGTAGAGCGGTGTGACTTTGCACCACTTTTTAGAGTATTCTTGATGTAACTTTCTCGTTTTTCTGTAAAATGAGTTGTGTTTGAATTATGTTTAATTTCAACAATCTAGCTATCGATTGCTGCCACTAGAAACGCAAGAAAAAGTGCGCAACAATTTTTTTTTCCATTTTAAAAATTTGGCAAAGTCACCCGCTCATCGGTGCGAATTTGCCGCTTGCATCAAAATGCGTTTGTAGGCAATTCAATCAAGTGCAGGTGGTATTTTTGCCACGAAAATGTTTTTCTTTAACTTTTTTGAAGGTTAACTAGCTAGGTACTAGTCGCGAATAAAACAACAAATTATAAGAAAATAAAATCTATTATTCTTCATAAAATACATAAAATCAGTCTCTTTGTAAATGAACAATCTATAATAATAATAATAATAACTCATTTTTCAAAATCGCAGAACTGTTTTTTCCTCTTCCAGACGTAGATGGTTTGTCTGCATAAATCTGCAAATTTTGTTATTTGGCAAAGTCCCCCTCCTAAGTGCAACAATAGAATAATTTCCTAAAATTTCGAGACCCGCCCAACCAAATGCTCTCAGTTTTTTTTACGCGACCTAAATACGTGTGAAATAAGCTGCTGAATTTATTTTGATGTACCATTTGTCATGTTTTCTACACAACCCTTAGTATTTCGCATTTATAAACACGTTAAAACTTACCTGCTCACACAACACAGCATAGCACACCATTCAATCCAAGCCAAAGGACTGCGACTGTTGAAACAATGTGAGGATATAGTGTCTCTTAGGTTCCGATTCGTGCTGTCGTTGAGAAGTTACCGACTTTACCAAAATAAAATGAAACATAAAAATTTAGGTAGTTTGGCAAAGTCACCTTCGTTGGCAAAGCCACACCGCTCTACCGTACCAATAATTATTTGATTGATTCGGTCTTCACTTGATGGAAATTCATTTTAAATAAATAATAATAAACTGCTAATTTCCACAAAATTTATTGATGTTAAATGACGACAATTGTTTCACTACACTGTAGCTTTTTCAAGTCGGATGCTGAACTGAGTATTCCCAAATTATAACATTCGTTTAAATAGGTACTGATAACATAGTTGAGCAGAAAATTTGTTTAAAATGAGGTAATAAAATTATATTGGAGGGTGCCGCTGGTTATTCCAGGATTGTATAAAGATGTTCAGTAACGGTGATCTATTCACATCTGTTTGTTCGTTCAATAGGACCTTCTTAGAATTATACCTGTTTATTTCTAGAGATTCTAAGAGTGTGAGTCTAGAACTCTTGTTTTCTGTATGGAGAATCTGATAGTTGAATGCGGACATGAGTTCAACAACAACTATCAGATTCTCCATACAGAAAACAAGAGTTCTAGACTCACACTCTTAGAATCTCTAGAAATAAACAGGTATAATTCTAAGAAGGTCCTATTGAACGAACAAACAGATGTGAATAGATCACCGTTACTGAACATCTTTATACAATCCTGGAATAACCAGCGGCACCCTCCAATATAATTTTATTACCTCATTTTAAACAAATTTTCTGCTCAACTATGTTATCAGTACCTATTTAAACGAATGTTATAATTTGGGAATACTCAGTTCAGCATCCGACTTGAAAAAGCTACAGTGTAGTGAAACAATTGTCGTCATTTAACATCAATAAATTTTGTGGAAATTAGCAGTTTATTATTATTTATGTACCAATAATTATTGAAAATTAATTGGTTGAGTCTACTTAGCGTCGATATGTTGCACTGTTGCAGTAAAGTTTGTTTTTAAATTGGTTATTTAGTGAATTCTCTTCGAATTTTTGCAGATATCAACAACTGTGAGTCCAGATCCGAACGCAACTACTACAAAAGCACCTTACAGAATTACGAGAACCGAATTGGGTAGGATATTGAGAAGAAATGTGAAAGGGCTTGTAAGGCTGTTCAATTTAGAATTAGACGAAGCTCTGAAGGTAATTTACTAATTTTATCACCATTATATTTTGAATATTGTGCGAAAAATAGGAAATCGAAAGATCTTAAATAATATTCATATTCTATGTAGATAATAATAACTCACTAGAATATTTTTATTTTAGCAATCTCGTGTCACTGATAAGGAATTCAGGAGAAATGCATCTTTGGAGTTCTCGAAGTTCCTCTAATTTGACACTAATTTATATGTGGATGGTGAATTGCTCAATTTAATTTATTGAATGTAAATAATTAATAGTATATGGGTCAATAATGTATATATGATAAAAGTGGAAATATTCACTCAGGTTGTACGATTCGTCATTATAAAAAACAATTTGTTTAGTATTGTTTTATCCAAAATCACATAAACCCCATCATAAATAATGATTACTCTTATGAATATGTTCGCGATATTTAACGCACTCGTTTCTACACCACCCTGTAGGTATAGAGTGCTCGGCGCGTTTTGTTTTGAAGTGGTATCCCCAGTAGACCTACTCCATCTTTAGAAATGCGCTAAATTTGTTTTTAATAAACGACGAACGAATATTTATTGGCGCATACTTGTTTCCGTATGTGTTCTCTAGGACCGTTCGATCTTTGACCATCATCATAATATTTCTAACATTTATGACAATATACCTGCAATTAGTGCAATTAACCACCACCAAAGACCCTAAAAGCCTCTCACATTGACGACTCGCTGTTGGTCCATCGATGGCTAAAAGTGAGATTGGTATCCAGGAGATCCCTGAAAGGGCCAAAGTGTTCTCTGGGACCTACCTTCAGTACCTTCTCTTCCACCTAAACAAAGCATTTTCATTTCGATATTTTGATTGAAATTCAAACGTTGTTATGATCCTTAAAATCGCCTTAAATTTTCATGATGATGAGAATAATGAGAATATTTATCCTATAGTATATAGTCTCGTACGTTTGTGTGCTCTTGGTGTGAGCGTGAGGTTTTTCGAAATATATCCAATTGTGAAGTGGAAATGGCTTAATTGATTTGAAAAATTGATTGGTTGGAAGTTAGCCACGGATTCCCAGCAACGGTTTCTGACGCGCGCAGCGTTGCCAGACTGACAAGGATTTATCGGAAGGAAGGATTATAGTTAATTGCTTATATTTCTGTAATATCGTATTATTTTTGAAGAAATAATGGAATTCGATCATTTAAGAAGCATTTTAACATATTCCATCTATCGTGAAAATGGTTTTACGCTCGAAATTAGTGTTCTTTTGAAGTGTATATTGAGTGTCAAATAAAAATTCATATCTTCTGATGGCCTGCCGGCATCCCAAGAAATTTGGTAAGTGGTATCTTGTAGAGAAACTAAAAACACATCTTCCACAAAAAAATTTTTTTCGAACACGCTCATCTCTGGAAAATATGGAGGTTTCCAGATCATTTTCTGGATTTCCAAAGCCCTGACGGCATCCCAAAAAATTTGGAAAGTGGTTTCTTGTAGAGAATCTAAAAACACATCTTCCACAAAAAAAATTTTTCCGAACACGATCATCTCTGGAAAATATGAAGATTTTAATTTGAAGGAAAAACGTTTCTGAGTCATTTTTCGGATTTCTCAAGTCCCAGACGGCATCCCAAAAAATTTGGAAAGTGGTATCTTGTAGAGCATGCAAAAACAAATCTTCCACATTCCAATTTTTTTCGAACACGATGATCTCTGGAATATATGGAGGTTTCCAGATCATTTTCCGGATTCCCCAAGCCCTGACGGCATTCCAAAAATTTGGAAAGTGGTATCTTATAGAGAACCTGAAAACACATCTTCCACAAAAAAATTTTTTTCGAACACGGTCATCTCTGGAAAATATGAAGGTTTTAATTTAAAGGAAAACCGTTGCTGGGTCATTTTTCGGATTTCTCAAGTCCCAGACGGCATCCCAAAAAATTTGGAGAATGGTATCTTGTAGAGCATGCTAAAACACATCTTCCACAAAAAAAATTTTTTCGAACACGCTCATCTCTGGAAAATATGGAGGTTTCCAGAGCATTTTCTGGATTTCCCAAGCCCTGACGGCATCCCAAAAAATTTGGAAAGTGGTTTCTTGTAGAGAATCTAAAAACACATCTTCCACAAAAAAATTTTTCTCGAACACGATCATCTCTGGAAAATATGAAGGTTTTAATTTGAAGGAAAACCGTTGCTGGGTCATTTTTCGGATTTCTCCCAGACGGCATCAAAAAAAATTTGGAAAGTGGTATCTTGTAGAGCATGCAAAAACACATCTTCCACAAAAATTTTTTTCGAACACGCTCATGTCTGGAAAATATGGACGATTCCAGATCATTTTCCGGATTTCCCAAACCCTGACGACATCCCAAAAAATTTGGAGAGTGGTATCTTGTAGAGCATGCAAAAACACATCTTCCACAAAAAAATTTTTTTCGAACACGTTCATCTCTGGAAAATATGGAGGATTCCAGATCATTTTCCGGATTTCCCAAGCCCTGATGGCATCCCTAAAAAATTTGGAAAGAGATATCTTGTAGATAATCTAAAAACACATCTCCCACAAAAAATTTTTTTTCGAACACACTCATCTCTGGAAAATATGAAGGTTTTAATTTGAAGGAAAACCGTTGCTGGGTCATTTTTCGGATTTCTCAAGTCCCAGACGGCATCCCAAAAAATTTGGAAAGCGGTATCTTGTCGAGCATGCAAAAACACATCTTCCACAAAAAAATTTTTTTCGAACACGATGATCTCTGAAAATATGGAGGCTTCCAGATCATTTTCCGGATTTCCCAAGCCCTGACGGCATTCCAAAAAATTTGGAAAGTGGTATCTTATAGAGAATCTGAAAACACATCTTCCACAAAAAAATTTTTTTCGAACACGATCATCTCTGGAAAATATGAAGGTTTTAATTTAAAAGAAAACCGTTGCTGGGTCATTTTTCGGATTTCTCGAGTCCCAGACGGCATCCCAAACAATTTGGAGAATGGTATCTTGTAGAGCATGCAAAAACACATCTTCCACAAAAAATTTTTCTCCGAACACGATCATCTCTGGAAAATATGAAGGTTTTAACCGTTGCTGGGTCATTTTTCGGATTTCTCAAGTCCCAGACGGCATCCCAAAAAATTTGGAAAGTGGTATCTTGTAGAGCATGCAAAAACACATCTTCCACAAAAACATTTTTTTCGAACACGCTCATCTCTGGAAAATATGGAGGTTTCCAGATCATTTTCTGGATTTCCCAAGCCCTGACGGCATCCCAAAAAATTTGGAAAGTGGTTTCTTGTAGAGAATCTAAAAACACATCTTCCACAAAAAAAATTTTTTCGAACACGATCATCTCTGGGAAATATGAAGGTTTTAATTTAAAAGAAAACCGTTGCTGGGTCATTTTTCGGATTTCTCAAGTCCCAGACGGCATCCCAAAGTTTTTGGAAAATGGTATCTTGTATAGCATGCAAAAACACATCTTCCACAAAAAAATTTATTTCGAACACGTTCATCTCTGGAAAATATGGAGGATTCCAGATCATTTTCCGGATTTCCCAAGCCCTGACGTCATCCCTAAAAAATTTGGAAAGTGATATCTTGTAGAGAATCTAAAAACACATCTTTCACAAAAAAAAATTTTTTCGAACACGATCATCTCTGGAAAATATGAAGGTTTTAATTTAAAGGAAAAGCGTTGCTGGGCCATTTTTCGGATTTCTCAAGTACCAGACGGCATCCCAAAAAATTTGGAGAGTGGTATCTTGTAGAGCATGCTAAAACACATCATCCACAAAAAAATTTTTCTCGAACACGCTCATCTCTGGAAAATATGAAGGTTTTAATTTGAAGGAAAACCGTGGCTGGGTCATTTTTCGGATTTCTCAAGTCCCAGACGGCATCCCAAAAAATTTGGAAAGTGGTATCTTGTATAGCATGCAAAAACAGATCTTCCACAAAAAAATTTTTTTCGAACACGTTCATCTCTGGAAAATATGGAGGATTCCAGATCATTTTCCGGATTTTCCAAGCCCTGACGGCATCCCTGAACATTTGGAAAGTGATATCTTGTAGAGAATCTAAAAACACATCTTCCACAAAAATTTTTTTTTCGAACACGCTCATCTCTGGAAAATATGAAGGTTTTAATTTGAAGGAAAACCGTTGCTGGGTCATTTTTCGGATTTATCAAGTCCCAGACTGCATCCCAAAAAATTTGGAAAGTGGTATCTCGTAGATGTAGAGCATGCAAAAACACATCCTCCACAAAATAGTAATTTACGTAACAAGTCCGGAAAATAGGGTTTTTTGGACGAATAGACAGAATTCTTGGAAATCTGCGAGTCCAAAAAAACTATTTTCGGGCGTGTTGCGTAGTGCGTACAATATTTTTGCGGCAACCGTGTAGAATTACAAATCAATGAAATGACAAATTTTTTTATTTACATTTTGATTATTATTTGAGTTGAACAGAACAGAACCGTCATCCGTTATTTCGTTGCTATTGTGATAATCATCACAATGACAACAACGACGTGAGTTTTTCCGGCCTAGTCCGGAAAGTATGTACTTTCCGGACTAGGCCGGGAAATGTAACTTTCTCAAAGAAAAAGGACGGTTTTCCGAAAAAAATTCTTTTCGAACACGCTCATCTCTGGAAGATATGGAGGATTCCAGATCATTTTCCGGATTTCCCAGGCCCTGACGGCATCCCTAAAAATTTGGAAAGTGGTATCTTGTGAGAATCTAAAAACACATCTTCCACAAACAAATTTTTTTCGAACACGATCATCTCTGGAAAATATGAAGGTTTTAATTTGAAGGAAAACCGTTGCTGGGTCATTTTTCGGATTTCTCAAGTCCCAGACGGCATCCCAAAAAATTTGGAAAGTGGTATCTTGTAGAGCATGCAAAAACACATCTTCCACGAAAAAAATTTTTTCGAACACGCTCATCTCTGGAAAATATGGAGGTTTCCAGATCATTTTCCGGATTTCCCAAGCCCTGACGGCATCCCAAAAAATTTGGAAAGAGGTATATTGTAGAGAATCTAAAAACACATCTTACGCAAAAAACTTTTTGTCGAACACGATCATCTCTGGAAAATATGAAGGTTTTAATTTGAAGGAAAACCGTTGCTGGGTCATTTTTCGGATTTCTCAAGTCCCAGACGGCATCCCAAAAAATTTGGAAAGTGGTATCTTGTAGAGCATGCAAAAACACATCTTCCACAAAAAATTTTTTTCGAACACGTTCATCTCTGGATAATATGGAGGTTTCCATATCATTTTCCGGATTTCCCAGTCCCTGACGGCATCCCAAAAAATTTGGAGAGTGGTATCTTGTAGAGCATGCTAAAACACATCTTCCACAAAAAAATTTTTTTCGAACACGCTCACCTCTGGAAAATATGAAGGTTTTAATTTGAAGGAAAACCGTTGCTGGGTCATTTTTCGGATTACTCAAGTCCCAGACGGCATCCCAAAAAATTTGGAAAAAAGGATCTTGTAGAGCATGCAAAAACACATCTTCCACAAAAAAGTTTTTTTCGAACACGCCCATCTCTGGAAAATATGGAGGATTCCAGATCATTTTCCGGATTTCCCAAGCCCTGACGGCATCCCAAAAAATTTGGAAAGTGGTATCTTGTAGAGAATCCAAAAACACATCTTCCACAAAAAAAAATTTCTCGAACACGCTCATCTCTGGAAAATATGGAGGTTTCCAGATCATTTTCTGGATTTCCCAAGCCCTGACGGCATCCCAAAAAATTTGGAAAAGGTTATCTTGAAGAGAATCTGAAAACACATCTTCCACAAAAAATTTTTTTTTGAACACGATCATCTCTGGAAAATATGGAGGTTTCCAGATCATTCTCCGGATTTCCCAAGCCCTGACGGCATCCCAAAAAATTTGGAAAGTGGTATCTTGTAGAGAATCTGAAAACACATCTTCCACAAAAAAATGTTTTTCGAACACTGTGGTAACCCACTGGGGTAGGTTCACAAATCACAACACTATGGTATATATTTAATATAATTTATTGAGTGAACTTAAGACAATATAATAATATAACACCCGAATTGCTTCGCTACTTAATATCGACTGATTCTCGATACACTGTGCTCGTACTTCGTATTCCGCATTCCGTGAGCCACTCGCAGGCTGCCACAATCCGTCCTTTCTTTTCAGCTTCAAAGGTTTGAGTGGTCCACATTCTTCCCCAAGTATCTGCTCCGGGGCTGCACCTGATGTGTCTGTCGATGCTGAAAATGAGGGAGAAATGTTTTCAGCTGGTGAGGAATCTGAGAGATGACTTCCTAATACGCCTGGAACCTTCTTCAAATGGGAAACATGGCGCCTTAATATTTCATCATTTCTCAATAAAGTGGCTTCATTCCCTTGTATTTGTATTACCTCACAATCCTGTTGATTATACCTTGGTGTCAATTTATGAGGTTTTAAAATGTTCTGCAATAGGACTTTGTCTCCAGGTTTAATGCTATGTTCTTTGGCACCTCTAGCCCTATCTCCTTCTTCTTTACCTTTTTGCTTGTTCAATATGTCATTGTCTAGTGCCTCTTCGTCTCTTTCTATCATAAGATCGGATATTGATGGAATTTTATCGCGGATATTTCGTTTGAACAGCAGTTCCGATGGAGATTTTCCAGTGGTTCCTTGAGGAGTTACGTTATACATTAGAGTGAACTTTTGTAATTCGGATCTGTAGTCTAAATTATTTGCGTGAGCTATCTGTAGCCTTTTTACTAATGATTTGTTCATATTCTCCACTAAGCCGTTTGCTTGGGGCCAGTAGGGTGGGGAGTGAATGAGTTGTAGGTATGTTGTATTCACTGCAAAAGTTTTTAAATTCTTCGCTCACAAACTGTCTACCGTTGTCAGTCCTTATGGATTTTGGAATGCCAAGTCTTGAAAATATTTCCTTGAGGTGACTGATTATTTTCGCCGATGTTGTTGTTCGTAGAAATTTAATTTCATGATACCTGGAATAGTAATCGATAATAGCTAGAATCAACTCATGATTTGGTAGGGGCCCCAATAAATCAATTGCTAGAAATTCCCAAGGCCCCTCGGGAAATTTGTGCCTGGTCATCGGTGGTTGTTTGTTTGGTTGTGCTACTAGAAGGCAATCGCGACATTGCTTGACAAATTTTTCGACTTGCCTATCCATTAGAGGCCACCAGACAACGATATTTTTGATTTTAGGAAAGATTTCCGTGGCGGTCACCTGATTAACTTCAAACCCTAGTTTTAATACGCCTAACCGCTTTGCTGTGTGTTTTCCCAACAAAGATATGTCACCTTTTTCTACCACGTAAAATGGAGCAATTAATTCCCGGGTTCCTTGTAGATCTATTGCGGCTTGGAATTTATTCTTTACCTTGATAGGATTTCCTGTTGCATATGGTTTTAATACATCTCCAACCTGGTCATGCATCCACGTTCCATACTGTGGCTTCCTCATTGACGAGCCGATTCCAGTCTAAACCACAAATAATATTTGCTCTAGAACCAGAGTCAATGAGGAATGTTATTTTAACTCCACCAACGTTGCATGTGACCATATCGTCGCGTGTCATTTGTTCATCTTCAATCCTGAAGCATTCAAAATTATGAATTTCATTATCAGGGTCGTGTGAGACGATTTCTTCGGCGTCTACGAAGTTAACTCGCCGCCGTTTACTACCCGAAAAAGTTGGTTTTGACCCCGATTTGCCTGAAGGTGTTTTGCAGCAAAGTGCAAAGTGCCCTTTTAATCCACATTTGTTGCATTTAGAGCCTCTGGCTGTACATGACTGAGAGAAGCTAAGGTGACCGGACTTCCCACACCTTGTACATTTATTTTGACGTCCCTCATTTCTAACTGAGAGTTTGTTTACAGGCTGATACGAACTACTTGTTCCCGGGGCTGTTAGGTTCATAGCTTTTGACTGGTCACCTATCTGTTCGTGAACCTGACAAATCTCTATAACTTCTTCCAACGTGTGTTCTTTTTCCAATAACTTTTTCTTCAAGTCGGTGGAGGCCCAACAATCGATTATTTTATCTTTCATATTAATCTCTGTGGATTCCTTAGCAGTGTTCCCAAATGAGCATTTGGCAGCCTGCTGACGAATTTTCAGCATAAATGTATTGAAAAATTCGCCATCTTGAGGTTTAAGACTCCTAAAAACATGTCTTTCGAATGTTGAGTTCTGCTTAGGAGAAAAATAGCTTGTTAGTTTCTCAATCAGAACTTTGAAAATGTCATTGTTTTGTTCAGGAACGTATGTTTCTATTGCTCCTGGGATATTATAAGCTACTTCCTGCAGTTGTACACCTCCCAAGTGTAGAAGTTTATTCCTCTTCCTGACGACATCGATAATGTCTTCTGACGCAAGGTAAAGTTCCAACGCTCTCAACCACTTTTCCCATTCGCTCCTTAATACAGCCTTGTCTATATTCTGACACAAAAACGGTCGTATGCCAGACTCTGACATTGTCGTATTAGTTTTCTTGTAAGAAAAACCAAAACCAAGGTAAGATCACTATCTGCTATTATCTTATATGTATATATATAGATGCATAGAAATACCTAGTGTTGGCACTGATTAGATTTTGTTTAAGACTTTCTTGTCGATCGAAAACGTGATATTTTGTGCAGCTTTTCATTTCTCCCGAAAGGGGTCGCGTTTTTTGTCGTCGCAGTAGCGCCACGACCGATAAATATTGCGGATTTATTCCGGAACTAGTCCAAAATCTGAAATCTAGGATGCCGTTTTGATCTACAAATTTTGGTCACGATTTTTAGTAGGGAGTCGTTACACCAAGTGTTCTATGCATCTATGTATATATGTATTGTTTTCAAACTCAACAAAAGAAAGGTGAATATTATGGTGACAGCTGCGCTGAATCACAAGTCACCGATAATGTTAGTTATGCAGCCAGGGTTATCCCCCTTTTTTTACATTTTGTTGAGTTTCAAAAAAAATGATTTCTATTGAACGAAAGAGCTCAAGGGTGTAACTATAATGTTGTAATATAATATTGTTTTTTTTAACTAGGTGTGAGAAAGGAAGCAAGAAATCCTAAATATCGATCAATAACAGTTCCAGTACCTATTTATTTTCCTGTGGCTCATATTATTCTGTGGCTCACATATCTCTATGGCTCACACCGTTCTATGGCTCACATATCTATCTCTGTGGCTCACAGTACACTATGGCTCACATATCTACCGCTGTGGCTCACAGTACCCTATGGCTCACATATCCCTATGGCTCACACTATTTTGTGGCTCACAACTATTTGATTTTCTTTTGTATTTAGGAGGATGATAAGACCAAATAAAGCTTACTTCTATTCTTTTTTTTCATCCCACTGATATGTTATATATGTACTACTAGCTGGCCCGGCGAACTTTGTTACGCCTAAATGATACTTACGATGAATTTCACAAATCGTAATCACCGGTGATCGGAGATCAACGGCTTGGTTCTCTGATTTTTGAATTGTCAAATCGAGTTGATGCTAGATGAAACTCAGATCACCCCCCATGAGTATCGAAGTCCTTAGAAAAAGTTACACAATGTGGTGCACATAAAATATTTCATACATTGTGTACCTGATTTTCAATCGTTATTACCCTCCACCGCCATGAAAAAAAGCTATATCCGCCCTTGGGCGAGATTTCCATGTTTCCATGGATATGAGCTGTCACACAGAACAGAAACACAAATATAATAATGTCAATTACTAATTATGGCTATTTTGGATTCAGTTATTTCCGCAAATATATTTATTACCCAAACAGAAATTCAAAAACATTTCAAAAATCATGAGAAAAGATGAGAATAATGGACAACTCACGATTGAAACTGATCGACAAAATGCGATTTACTTGAAATTTCGATAAAAATTCACTGTGATAGAGTTCTATGCAAATTATACAGTAATTGATGTCAATACCTTCACGATTACGTTATTTTGAATAAATAAAGATGTGAAAATAACTAATAATAATCAGTCATAATGTCTGAATAGCGCCACCTGAAGTGGTAAGAACGAAACTACTCTCATATCAGACATACAGTGACTCTAACAGAGTCACTGTAATCAGACATATCTCAATGAAATCTCATCATTTTAGAGATCTGTAATCTAACGCTAAGTCATTTCGGCTTTGGTCAACAGCGCAGAGTTGGAGGCAACCCAAATTACACACTATATGTTTACATCGCTGTCTAACTGTAGCGACACCTAGTGGCCTTACTCGAAAGAAGGAAAAGCATTTCCTGTATAAGTAAAATTTTCATCGATTTTTTCAGAGTTTTATTGTATTTTATAATAACCAGACCGTAGACGAATCCATATATGAAGTTTCATAACAAACAGTCCATCCGATATCGAGTTATAAATGGTGTAACCAACATCTTTCTTTTATATATATAGATAGATTAGATATACATACTTACTGTGGGTTTAACCTAAAAACAAACAAAAAATACGTATATGTCTATCCTCGTCGCCAATTGTGGTAACCCACTGGGGTAGGTTCACAAATCACAACACTATGGTATATATTTAATATAATTTATTGAGTGAACTTAAGACAATATAATAATATAACACCCGAACTGCTTCGCTACTTAATATCGACTGACTCTCGATACCCTGTGCTCGTACTTCGTATTCCGCATTCCGTGAGTCACTCGCAGGCTGCCACAAACACGATCATCTCTGGAAAATATGAAGGTTTTAATTTGAAGGAATACCGTTGCTTGGTCATTTTTCGGATTTCTCAAGTCCCAGACGGCATCCAAAATAATTTAGAAAGTGGTATATTGTAGAGCATGCAAAAACACATCTTCCACAAAAAAATTTTTTTCGAACACGCTCATCTCTGGAAAATATGAAGGTTTTAGTTTGAAGGAAAACCGTTTCTGGGTCATTTTTCGGATTTCTCAAGTCCCAGAGGACATCCCAAAAAATTTGGAGAGTGGTATCTTGTAGAGCATGCTGAAACACATCTTCCACAAAAAATTTTTTTCCGAACACGCTCATCTCTGGAAAATATGGAGGTTTCCAGATCATTTTCTGGATTTCCCAAGCCCTAACGGCATCCCAAAAAATTTGGAGAGTGGTTTCTTGTAGAGAATCTAAAAACACATCTTCCACAAAAAATTTTTTTCCGAACACGATCATCTCTGGAAAATATGAAGGTTTTAATTTGAAGGAAAAACGTTTCTGAGTCATTTTTCGGATTTCTCAAGTCCCAGACGGCATCCCAAAAAATTTGGAAAGTGGTATCTTGTAGAGCATGCAAAAACAAATCTTCCACAAAAAAATTTTTTTCGAACACGATGATCTCTGGAATATATGGAGGTTTCCAGATCATTTTCCGGATTTCCCAAGCCCTGACGGCATTCCCAAAAATTTGGAAATAGTATCTTATAGAGAATCTGAAAACACATCTTCCACAAAAAAATTTTTTTCCGAACACGATCATCTCTGGAAAATATGAAGGTTTTAACCGTTGCTGGGTCATTTTTCGGATTTCTCAAGTCCCGGACGGCATTCCAAAAAATTTGGAAAGTAGTATCTTATAGAGCATGCAAAAACACATCTTCCACAAAAAAATTTTTTTCGAACACGCTCATCTCTGGAAAATATGGACGTTTCCAGAGCATTTTCTGGATTTCCCAAGCCCTGACGGCATCCCAAAAAATTTGGAAAGTGGTTTCTTGTAGAGAATCTAAAAACACATCTTCCACAAAAAAATTTTTCTCGAACACGATCATCTCTGGAAAATATGAAGGTTTTAATTTGAAGGAGAACCGTTGCTGGGTCATTTTTCGGATTTCTCAAGTCCCAGACGGCATCAAAAAAAATTTGGAAAGTGGTATCTTGCAGAGCATGCAAAAACACATCTTCCACAAAAATTTTTTTTCGAACACGCTCATGTCTGGAAAATATGGACGATTCCAGATCATTTTCCGGATTTCCCAAACCCTGACGACATCCCAAAAATTTGGAGAGTGGTATCTTGTAAAGCATGCAAAAACACATCTTCCACAAAAAAATTTTTTTCGAACACGCTCATCTCTGGAAAATATGGAGGTTTGCAGATCATTTTCTGGATTTCCCAAGCCCTGACGGCATCCCAAAAAATTTGGAAAGTGGTTTCTTGTAGAGAATCTAAAAACACATCTTCCACAAAAAATTTTTTCTCGAACACGATCATCTCTGGAAAATATGGAGGTTTTAATTTGAAGGAAAACCGTTGCTGGGTCATTTTTCGGATTTCTCAAGTCCCAGACGGCATCCCAAAAAATTTGGAAAGTGGTATCTTGTAGAGCATGCAAAAACACATCTTCCACAAAAAATTTTTTCTCGAACACTCTCATCTCTGGAAAATATGGAGGTTTTAATTTGAAGGAAAACCGTTGCTGGGTCATTTTTCGGATTTCTCAAGTCCCAGACAGCATCCCAAAAAATTTGGAAAGTGGTATCTTGTAAAGCATGCAAAAACACATCTTCCACAAAAACATTTTTTTCGAACACGTTCATCTCTGGAAAATATGGAGGATTCCAGATCATTTTCCGGATTTCCCAAGCCCTGATGGCATCCCTAAAAAATTTGGAAAGTGTTATCTTGTAGAGAATCTAAAAACACATCTCCCACAAAAAATTTTTTTTCGAACACACTCATCTCTGGAAAATATGAAGGTTTTAATTTGAAGGAAAACCGTTGCTGGGTCATTTTTCGGATTTCTCAAGTCCCAGACGGCATCCCAAAAAATTTGGAAAGTGGTATCTTGTAGAGCATGCCAAAACATATCTTCCACAAAAATTTTTTTTCGAACACGTTCATCTCTGGAAAATATGGAGGATTCCAGATCATTTTCCGGATTTCCCAAGCCCTGACGGCATCCCTAAAAAATTTGGCAAGTGATATCTTGTAGAGAATCTAAAAACACATCTTTCACAAAAAAATATTATTTCGAACACGATCATCTCTGGAAAATATGAAGGTTTTAATTTAAAGGAAAACCGTTGCTGGGTCATTTTTCGGATTTCTCAAGTACCAGACGGCATCCCAAGAGATTTGGAGAGTGGTATCTTGTAGAGCATGCTAAAACACATCATCCACAAAAAAAATTTTTTCGAACACGCTCATCTCTGGAAAATATGAAGGTTTTAATTTGAAGGAAAACCGTTGCTGGGTCATTTTTCGGATTTCTCAAGTACCAGACGGCATCCCAAAAAATTTGGAGAGTGGTATCTTGTATAGCATGCAAAAACACATCTTCCACAAAAAAAATTTTTTCGAACACGTTCATCTCTGGAAAATATGGAGGATTCCAGATCATTTTCCGGATTTCCCAAGCCCTGACGGCATCCCTAAAAAATTTGGAAAGTGATATCTTGTAGAGAATCTAAAAACACATCTCCCACAAAAATTTTTTTTTCGAACACGCTCATCTCTGGAAAATATGAAGGTTTTAATTTGAAGGAAAACCGTTGCTGGGTCATTTTTCGGATTTATCAAGTCCCAGACTGCATCCCAAAAAATTTGGAAAGTGTTATCTTGTAGATGTAGAGCATGCAAAAACACATCCTCCACAAAATAGTAATTTACGTAACAAGTCCGGAAAATAGGGTTTTTTTGGACGAATAGAAAAAATTCTAGGACGAGCCGGAGGCGAGTCCTGGAAGTCTGTGAGTCCAAAAAAACTATTTTCGGGCGTGTTGCGTACAATATTTTTGCGGCAACCGTGTAGAATTACAAATCAATGAAATGACACATTTTTTTATTTACATTTTGATTATTATTTGAGTTGAACAGAACAGAACCGTCATCCGTTATTTCGTTGCTATTGTGATTATTTTTGCCAATTACCTACATCACAGAAAAGTAACACAGTCAGCAATGCAAATAAATACGAATTCGTCCACCTTCCAAAAAATTACAAAATATAATTCATACAAAATAAAATAAAATAAAATACATGGCTCTATACCCTGCAGTAATCCATAAATTCCTCCATGCTGTAAGGTTCACACCCCAAGATAAACTTATAGACACCCCTCTTGAAACTGCCAAGATCATTAAAGTTTCGTAGACGTCCCGGTAGCGCATTAAAAATTCTCATAGCCGAGTAATGAGGACCTCTCTCCCAGCGGACAGTGCGGTGACTAGGGAGTATGAATGGATGAGTTCTTCGCGTGTTATTGAAATTTCTAAACGATTCAAAGTACGTGGCATGTTTGTGCAAGAACATCAAAAGTTGGTAGATGTACAATCCATATATAGTCAATATACCATTATCTCTGAAAAAACCCCTGCATGAGTACCTATAAGGCAGCCCCAATATCGTTCTCAAAGCCCACTTCTGAGCCACAAATATATCAGAGGTATGTGAGGAGCCACCCCAAAAAATCACCCCATACGATAATAGACTTTGGAAGTTCGCAAAATATACAGACTTAAGGACATTAATCTCGACTTGGTCTTTGATAGCCGCTAATGTAAAAATAACCAGATGCAGTTTCTTTCTCAGACAGGCAGTGTGTTTCCACCATTTCAGGCCGGCATCAAGATGCAGACCCAGAAATTTCGCAGTATCAGATATACTTAGGACCCTAGCATCATAAGTAAAACAGTCGGGTATATTTGTTTTCCTTTTCTCACCACCAAACACCATACATTCAGTTTTCTCCATATTGAGTACCAGCTGATTCTCATCACACCAATCACCAACCTCACTCAGCACACCCCGGGCCCCATCGATACAATCAGAAAAGGTCCGCGATGAGATGAGAAAGTTAGTGTCATCCGCATATACAATAGGTCTGCAGGAAGTGCCCAACCTACGGTTACATAATGTGTTCACATAAATTAGGAAGAGAAGAGGACCCATGATACTTCCCTGCGGTACCCCCTTCAGCAGAGTTTGTTGTTCCGAAAGATATATGTTATCGTTCATTTTTAGGCATACCATCTGCTTTCGATTATCAAGATAGCTAGATAGTATGTACTTTCCGGACTAGGCCGGGAAATGTAACTTTCTCAAAGAAAAAAATTCTTTTCGAACACGCTCATCTCTGGAAAATATGGAGGATTCCAGATCATTTTCCGGATTTCCCAAGCCCTGACGGCATCCCAAAAAATTTGGAAAGTGGTATCTTGTAGAGAATCCAAAAACACATCTTCCACAAAAAAAAATTTCTCGAACACGCTCATCTCTGGAAAATATGGAGGTTTCCAGATCATTTTCTGGATTTTCCAAGCCCTGACGGCATCCCAAAAAATTTGGAAAGTGGTTTCTTGTAGAGAATCTTAAAACACATCTTCCACAAAAAAATTTTTTTCGAACACGATCATCTCTGGAAAATATGAAGGTTTTAATTTAAAGGAAAACCGTTGCTGGGTCATTTTTCAGATTTCTCAAGTACCAGACGGCATCCCAAAAAATTTGGAGAGTGGTATCTTGTAGAGCATGCTAAAACACATCTTCCACAAAAAAATTTTTTTCGAACACGCTCATCTCTGGAAAATATGAAGGTTTTAATTTAAAGGAAAACCGTTGCTGGGTCATTTTTCGGATTTCTCAAGTACCAGACGGCATCCAAAAAAATTTGGAGAGTGGTATCT
The DNA here is from genome assembly GCA_951802165.1 of Adalia decempunctata. Classification (NCBI taxonomy): domain Eukaryota; kingdom Metazoa; phylum Arthropoda; class Insecta; order Coleoptera; family Coccinellidae; genus Adalia; species Adalia decempunctata. The sequence continues at coordinate 31,240,726 of OX637699.1, forward strand.
TGTAGAGCATGCTAAAACACATCTTCCACAAAAAAATTTTTTCGAACACGATCATCTCTGGAAAATATGAAGGCTTTAATTTAAAGGAAAACCGTTGCTGGGTCATTTTTCGGATTTCTCAAGTCGTATAAAATAGTGTTTAAGTTTTTCATCGCACTGCAAATCTATCGATAATTTTGGATTAATTTTCCTCATAGTGATCATTCTTTTCAAAAATATGAAATTTTGGTTCATTTTACAGTTCTTTTTTGGTACTCTTAATTATTATCTTTGTTATTAATAAATAAAGACAATCTCTGTCTCTGATAATAATTATTTTTTCTATGATTCCCCGTAATGTCAACCACCAATCGATTAAACGTCATTAATTGTCAAATCTGACAGTAGCCTTCAGCCTGCCTTCCAAAATTTGTCTGAAATTAGCTTAGTTTATCTATGATTAGTTGTTATCGTTGTAATTTTTATACGTTCAAAGATCATTTAAATATTACTAGACATGTAAAATAAAATTTAGAGAATATTTTGTAGATTAGTTATCAATTATTGTAATACATTCTGTAAAAATGGTATCAATATTGAAAAACCAACTGTTGAAACATCTTCAGAGGTCAGTTCTCTCTATTTCTTCATTTATGTAGACCTCTAATCTTTTCTTTTGTTTAGATTTACAAAAAATTTATCTGCTGACAAAATCAACTTGAGCACTTTCAAGGGAGAGGGCGAACTATCTAACTTGGAATTGAATGAAATTGTTTTAACTGATCTTCTTGAGTTACCATCTTTTTTGAAATTGACTAAAGCTTGGTGCAATAAAGTAACATTTAGAATTCCATGGACTAAACTGAGGAGTGTTCCCATACATTTGGTAATGTTCGGCAGTTTCGATACTTGGTACTTATTTTTTTATTTAATTCATTTGTAGAACCTAGATGAAGTGAATATCACTATAGAAACATGTGAAGAACTACGATCTATGTCTGCCCAATCAGGGCTTTCTGAATATGCCATGGCACAGGGAAAATATGGGTACATCAATAAGGTCATCGATGGGATAACTGTGACAGTGAATCATGTGAATATTTTGTTCAACAGTCCGGCTTTCACAGCGACTATACAGGTAGTAAATCCACAATTCCGATTAAAAGTATTCAGTCGTCAGTAGGAGTGTTTTATTGTAATATTAATTAATTTTAGATCTCTCGCATTTTATTGGAATCTAAGTCTCCAAAATGGGAAAAGGCAGATTTGCGTATGACGAGACTAAAGGAGCCAACCAAGGGACAGTTACTTATATTTAAAGAATTAGAATGGCAAACTTTGAAAATAGAAGCTAAGTCAACTAAAGATACTAATTTAACTCCTTTGAGACTGATAACTAACCAGGCAACATGTAGAATAGTTATTAAAAAAAGATTGTCAGGTAAGTAACGAAATTTTTCAAAACAAGATCTCTAGATGAAAATATAATTCTCAATTTGATTATTTATTCCTTTCGTCTTTCTAGATTGTTTTGTGATAGGATCAAGGTTAGTGATTATATTAGAGGACTTGTTATGGGTTTTAACTGATTCACAGCTTAAAGCTGCTCTTCATTTTGCTGATTCCTTAACTGGTCTTATTCAGAAAGCAACACAAATTACTCGTAAAACTAAAGCTGCAAGAAAACTCGAGGTAAATTCTTATATTATATAATTCAATGAGGTTTCACTACGTATTGCGTTATAGGAACTACCTGAATATCATGCTCAGCTGCAGCAAGAAGCTAGAACTAAAGAAGCAACCACTTTGTCAAGACCATTCTCTATGAATGATGTTTTGGAAACTTCCTATCACTTCTTGTGCGCCCAAGTAGTACTCCACTTATGTGATGACCCAGGAAGTAGGATATTAAGATATATTTCATAAATACAATCTCTATTTGTGATTTTCCAGCTGGTAGGTCTAGTCATCCAAATTTGAAAGATGGGGGTGCTCTTCAGGTCAATGTTTCCAAATTTCAAGTTGATTTTTACCCTTACCATTTGGCGAAAGCAAATAGGAAGCATTGGCCCAAGTACAATGAAGCTAGTTTTCCTCATACTCAATGGCAAGAACAAGCATTATCACAGTTCAAGACCAAATTTTTGGATCTGATAAACAAGAATAGGACATCCCATGCTTCCTTGAGCAGAACAGCTAAGGTGAATCTATAAAAAATGTTGAGAATTAATTGGCAATGTGTAGGGAATTCCTTGGATTCTGATCAACTTTTTGTAGGCTTCTCAGAATGAACCAAAAAAAATACCAAGTACGATAAATACAGACATTAAGCAAAAGATCGAAAATCAACTTGCCAAGTTGATGACTTCTTGTACAATTATTAGAGTTGAAGATTTCACTGTTCATAAGGTAACAACTTCAGGAAAAAAGCAGCCTTACAAAGAATTCATATGTGGTGAGTGAAATCTTTAAGGTCTTAACTTTTTGACTTATATCAAGGGTTGTTTCCTCAAAATCAAATGTTTCCTGTCTTTGATTTTCTTGGGAAGTCTTGAATCCAATAAATTTTGATTATTGTGAAAAAAAGTTATTTATGAAATTTGGTATAAATATTTTCTGGTGGAAGCCCTTCTAGAGTGGCATTTTGTATATCAAAGGTTGAAATCTTGAATTCATTAAAATTGCTTGAATATGAATAAAAAAAATGTTTTTGAGACTAAGAACCCTGAGCATATCTGAGTTATAACATTTTATGATGTGCACTGTAAGTAAAATTTGTATATAGCTCAACATAAAAGGAAGGACAAGAGAAATTCTTCAGGTACTTTATTCATTGAGTCATGCAATGGAATGGTAATATAGAAAGTATATAGGCATTCACTAGGAATTTGAATGAATAGATGATCACATTTTTTCAAATATAAAAAACCTGGTGGCATGAAAGCATGCATCTTTTGTTCAATTTAAATAGTTATATAGCTTTCCAATTGCTCTGAGAAAATTGTGTGATTTGGAGATTGAATATATTGCTTGTACATACTAGGACAATTTCGATACTTTTTCAGGAGATAGAGCTACTATGCAGTTACCTAAAGATACAAGTATAGCTCATGCTGAATTTATATATTACTACTATCCAGACGAAAATTCCTTCCCCTGTAAGTGATGAAATTGAATTATTATAAAATTCTTTATGACATGGCTCAACTTCTTAATATAAAATTCTTTTAGTGCCACCTCCTAAATTCTATATACAAATCAATCCGGTTCATGTTTCTTTTGATATTGATACCATCTTATGGGCAAATTCGTTTGGGCTCAATTTGTATCAATCTCTGATTGCCTCCAAACCTGAGTTACCATCTTCCAATCTCACCTATATAGATGTCAAGATAGAATGCATCCTACCTAGAGTAAGTAAAATTCGATACATTTTATTGGAATTTAAACTAATTTATTTAGGGAGCAAATAACAATATTACGTTAGATATAGTATTTTCGCCTCAAATTCTTTATTCATGGAGAAATACTATATTTTAAATGGCGCTCCTAGACTGAAAAATTGTCCATCCCTTCCAGGTAAGCTTTGAAACCACAACATGCTACATAAATCAGAAGGACCGCCCGAAAATTCTCAATTTTCAAGTCACCAGAGCCACAGTTACCAATGTCAGAAGTTTGGAGCAATCTTCAAGAGCCGATTTGGCGAAATGCGTGGATTCATTCCATATGGGATCTTTGTTTTTTGGTTCAGGTTTTCCATCTGATCCCAGCGATTTTCATATTGTGACTCAAAAGTTTCTTGATCACATATCGACCTGTGATAATATCAGGAATGTGCCTGAAGAATTAGATACTTCCAGCATAAATGCTTTGGTGAGTAAATTGTATTTATATACAGGTCTTCATTTGAATGTATTGAACTTGCAGGGATTATAAAAACTGTGTAATCCTCATTTTTACTTAAATTTATTTGCTTTTTCCTTTCAAAGTGATATCTTGTTAGGTGTAGCAAAACCAAATGAACAATCTTGAAATGCAACTAGTCTTTACTCTTATTTCATCTAAAACTACAAAAAAAATCACAATCTTGATGAAATTTTCATGAACCTGAGTCAAGCAATCAAACTAGTTCATGTTGTACATGAGAGACTGAAACAAAAGCAAAATTTTCGCAGATGAAACAGCTACATCGTGAACTCTTATGGACAGAAGCCAAAGATGTGTGGTGCATAAATTTGGACCCAGTTTGGGGTGAATTTCTCGGTGCTCGGTCTGTAGGCGTTGGAAAACCAGTGCCATTTTTAGATACAGTTCCTGTCACTGTATGGTTGCACAGTCAAATGGATCCAAATTCCACATTGAAGACAAACAACGATAATTCTGCTTCGACAACTGCTGATATCCATGCCTTAACACAAATTTCGAATTTAGTCAGTGTGCAAATCAATCACTATCAATATTTATTCTTACTGAGATTGGCCGAAGAACTTGCGGAATTAGCTACGTTCATCTCATTGGATTCCAACAGAATAATCAAAGTAAAAAAAACAATTCCAAAAAAGGCAATGAATACCCTCAAACTTTTGTTTTTAGGTGGAATCTAGTGGTTCATTGATAGTGGGGGCATTACTACCACAAGTAGAAGTTACTTTCGTGATGCCTTCCCATTGTCCTGGGAAAGAATCGTCTGGAGCAGATGCTGAGTCGTTCATACCAGACTCGTCAAGCATCGTAGATGACATGCTTGTTCATGGTATGACATCGATGCAACTGTCTGATTTAATTTGTGAATCGATATTTTTCAAGGGTCTGCTGCTACTGTGTGGCAAAACAGCAGTCTTTCTATCATGCAAGCTGATCATCAACCACCGAAAAAATCTATTCCAAATGGATCGAGCGCTGCAATGACTCTGCCAACTAGTCATTCCATGGATTATATGAATCACGCCCCTCCTTTGAAAGCATTATCCAGGGAAAGACAGGATTCGACTGTTGGGGCCAAATCTGACGTCAAAAGCATCCAGAATAACATAAACGAAGGCAAGAAGTTATAATATTATTAAAACACATAGCCAGGACATCACAATGTGATCACAATCTAACCAAACTTATTTTTAGGACTGTCTTCTATGAAGAAAGGATTTTCTAATTTCATGTCATCAATAGACAGTGCCCTGAAACCTAGTGGGGACGACGCCAGTGACACACTTTCCATTCGTAGTGATTCGAGTGATTCGGAAAATTATGTTATGGTGAATATCGGAGAGGAGGGCACCACTTGTGACTTGATGTTCTCTCTGAAGAATAACTATGACGCTAATGAGTCAGGGGCTGCGGCTTTGATTGAAATGGCAAGCGAGGTTATTGAGGAAGAGAGCACAGTCACTACCCTGAGTGAACCCTCAATGCACGATAGTTGTCGAAGAAAAGACTTGGTGAGTTTATTCCACAATTTTTTTTTTTCGATGATGGATTAATCTTTTTCTAGGTATCTGTTGCGACTTTCAAATTGAGTAAGGTGGAATTTCTTCAGCAATCTGTAGGGTATTCTTCATCGATTAAAGTACAAGTGGGCAATATTAAGTGTGATGATTGTAATTCTATTCCATGGGACGAATTTCAGGTAATTATTTTATAATATCGGCATGATTTCAATTTTTCATTTCCTCATCATACTGCTAGTTAATTGATATTCACAAGTGATTCATGAATTTTATGTCAACTTTCAGGATTAAGTATTATTTTCAGTTTCAAAGTTTTGATTCTGATTCATTTGATTATTTTCGTCATATTTTGAGGTTGAAATAGAATATCTTTGAAGGATACACCGGGAAAATGATAATGCTATCTTCAAACGATATTAGAACATTGTTGACTCATTCATTGTACATTGTCCCATCATTATAATCAATGTTTTTCAACTCATTCATTTTCAAGAAGTTGTATTTCTAAAATCAAATTAAATTACAATACTCCTTTAAAGATAGTCATTGTATTGAAAGTAGGTACCTACTGAAATGAAACTTCACCCGATTCTTTAAAATTTTTTGCATGCATCTGAATGTTTTGTGTGGCACAGACAAAAATCAAGGTACTAAAACAAAATATTAAGTAGTAACGTGTGAGCATGAAGTTAGAGAAGTAGAAATTTAGTTCATGAAAGGAAGATTCTGAGTAACTATGATCTGAAGATTTATATTTCAATATTTTTTAGCTTTTCAGTTTTAATCTTCGGATTTAAAAAATTAAAATTACGTTAATAAAATCTAATAGCATATCGCTTATAATTAGTGCTTCATTAAACCTCTTGAAAAATGTTGGGCATCATTTGATTAACATTGATTGTTCTCTCAATTCAAATTAGAGCAAGTTCAGTTCCCGTACCAGAGGTTGGTCAGATGATCCTACAGATACAAATACGACACCGAAAGTGAAGTTACGATTGGATCACAATTTGACCTTGCCAAATTCGAAGAGTATGATGGAACTCGACTTCAGGGATAGAGATAACATTAAGAAACTGTTTCAAGACAATCTTGTTATCAAAGTTGATGATTTATCTTTAATTTTATCTATGAGTGTTGTGACGGGTCTCACGGATCTGATTGAGGACGAGATTATTCAAACTCCCATACCATTGCAGGTAAGGTACTGCAAGTATATTTCGGATGATAAATTGGTTGAAGAAAAATCAAAGTCTAGGGAATCTGGTTTTCACTATTTGTGTTCGATATTTGAAAGTTTTATTATAGGTATATTAAAAATTTTTGCAGATATTCTTGAATAATGTTCGCATGACTCTTAATGAGGATAGACCACCTGCTAATATAACCTCTCCCGGTCCTGTGCCAATTGATTTGAACATATGTCAATTGTATATCACACAACAATCGGATGGTGTCTTTAATATTCTACCACAACCACCAAATGCTGCAACTTCAATAACATCAATCACTTCAGGTTTGTGAAAAAGCTTATTTATAAATAAGCACTGAGTTGATCTTTTTACAGCTCAGGAAGCTGAACTTCAGCTGGTTAAAGCAAACAAGCAGTTGAATGGCGAGAATGAAGAACTCCGAAGAAGACTTGCAGCTTTCGAGAGGGTATCTGAAGAGAATAGATTGCTTCGAAAGGCGAAAGAAGAGAAGGAAACGCTCAAAACATGCCTCACTTCTGCTCAGGACGAAGTCATGAGGCTCTTGGAGGAGAAAATGAAATTATTGGATGATATGAAGAGACTGCAAGATCAGTTGAACGAAAGAGGACGTCAGTGGAACAGCAAAAGATAGCAATGTTGTTTCAGCTGCACTAGTTGCTGTACTAATATAAGAAAATCATAGTGTTGAGCCACTAGGATTTACTTGTAGTAGAAAATAGTGTAGTTGGCATAGTTCAGCAACATCTTCTGCGTAATTCATAAAAAGTTTTGCCAAAAAAATATATTTTTGAAAGCCTCTGTAGGATCGGCATCTATTAACATTTGATTCAAGGATGCGTAAAACTGTTTCCATAGTTAATTCTTCCAAAATATCAAAAATGAACATTGATTTAAGTACTCTGAATTATACAGATTTTATTTATAAGATGACATGAAATTTCTCTTTGATATTTCCCTAGTGTAAGGTAAGTTTAAGGAATTAATCGATTTTAAAACAATTCAATGTACTCAAGTTATTTTTGTGTTTTGAGTCGGTCGAATTAAAATGGATACCAATTCAGACAAAATTTCCTCATCAAAATTAACTATTTGAAGAGTGATGGGCATGTGCAAACTCTGTTAACAAGTGCATATTTTTTTTCACTTTCCAAAAAATGCGGAATTGTATAAAATGTCATCGAAACACTGTGTTTATTTGAAAGCAGCCATTAGAAGGATGTGGAGGCTGGAAAATGGTAAGGAGTAAGATCTTTCTGATGAAAATAATTTCAATATGTCACCGGTTCCGTGAATGGACCCATTCTATAATTTCCCTATTTCCTTCTGATTATTTTTTGAATACAGTCTGTAATTTAAGAACGACTGATCACTATTCCCTATATCGTGTTGAATTCATATACTGATTTCAAAACGCCGACATTTTGAATAACAATTGAGTCAACTTCCAGAAAAGCCGCCATTTTGAAAATATTTTGATTTGAAGATACATTCTGCTTTGTGAAAAACCATAATTTGAGAACAATGCCGATTTCCTATCTTTTTGAAAATCATCTCCAGTATTTTCAGAAATATGGATTTTCACTAAGCTTCTTCGGAAGATGTGCAATTTAGATAAATAAAAAATTTTACTCATCTAAAGTAACATGCGTTCCTAAATATTCGAGGTCTAGAGGGCTGTGAACTGTCACTGAGATTTTTGTGCGCATTGTGTGCAAATGTCTCAGTATACTAGATGGCGAATTTATTTGAACGGCCCTTTTATTCGGCAGAAGGGGGATAATTGTCTAATTAATTGGAGTTTGTGTAAGTGATCTTGTGAAAATCAACAATCAGAATAATTCAATCAGCAGTTAGAATAAACAATTTGAGTAATATTATAGATCTGACAGAATAATATCACCATTATCTGCAAGATTTAAGAGATTATCATTAGTAAGAACTAAGAAAGGAAAATAATTTCATCAAACTAAGTTCCGTCCCAAACTTAAGAGATTTATTCCCCATTTTATTCAGTATGAAATACATCACCCGTTGAATAAAGAAGAAAATTATTATTTTCTTTAGGATCTTGATTTTGAACTTGTGATAGTATTCTGAATATGTTGTATTTCGCTATTTTCATCATAAATCATATTAGAAATATCTTTTGATGTCATTTGGATCACTTTCATGTGATACTTATACCGAAAATCGACTCTTGCTTTGTGATATTGCTGTTGATGTGGGATGCGTAATTGTATATCTTATTGGTAATTTTTGTTGATGTAAAATTTATGAATTTCGATATTGTTACTTTGGATTGCAATACTTTTGTACTTATGACAATTTATATGTGAATGTTAAAATTTGTTGAAAATGTGCTTTACAAATCCACTTTTGTTCTTCAAATAAAATTTTTTCCATTTTATGAATATTGATTCTTGAAAATATGTAGGTACTGCCTGGTCTTCTAAGATATTGTTTGAATGTACGTATGAAATGCCTTATGAACCATTTACACAAGGTCATAACCCCGGACAGTCCAGTACTTGCATCATGTGAATAGGGACAATCCATCATCTTGAAGCAATTCTAATGAACATTCTCTGTCTTACTGGACTCATGTTAATGATACATTATTATTATTGAGGGAAATGGACTAGTAGACATCTAATTTCCAAAGTATACCACCGGGTGGCACCACCACAACAGGATAGTACTGCGGTGGTATCAAGGACATATCACACTTTGTTGAGTCAATAAAAATTACTACGAGTGAAATCAATCTTGTATAATAATTGTTACAACTTAAAAATTGCCATTATATAATCAGTTTTTAGTAGTTTCTGGCTCAGCTGGGGGTGAACTGCTCTCAGAAGGGATTTGTTCAAAATTGGATCTATTTTTCAATAAATATGCCGCAAGGGCTGCAATTGGCTCTGGTGGACGTTCTTTTGCCAAATGAGAAAGAGCGTTCATGAGAATTGGGACTACAGTTTGGTCCAAGTATTGCCTTGTTGGTAAGGAGGCCAAATCAATTCGACTCTTTCTTGGTTGGGTATCTTGATTTTCCATTTTGATGGCTGCCTGAAATGATTGCCAGTTTCTTATTGAGCAACCGTGCCTGTTCAAACATATACTTACTTTGACTATTTTACAATATGCTGGAAGACCTGCTAAGTTGCAGATATCTGAAGCACTTGCGTCTTCTGTTAAAACTGTACAATAGTCTTTTTCAGGGAGTGATCCTACAACAATTCCTATTATTTCCAAATGATCGTTTTACTTATGAGACATAGCTATATTATTTTGAGTGTGTGTGCATTATTAAATGCAACTGAATCGTTCTTCTTCGCAGATTAATATGAAGATTTTTTTTTAATTCAATGAAAAAATATTTGCATTTGGTTAAATATTATTTGATTCGTTAACGATGTCCACAGATTTCGTTATGTTAGAACTACTAAACCAGAACAGCACATCAGCCGGATCTCCGAAATATTTGAATAAATAATTGGATAATTAAAAAAACCGACAATAAAACTGAGAATATGAATCCTTTTTATATTTTGGAAATACGTTACCACTTAGAATTTTTGTCTTTAAGTCTGGCTCTTTTTGCTGTTGAGTTACCCCTTCGTGGTCAGTAGTTGAAATGTTTTGTTTTGATACTCCTGTCTGTGAAGCTGATCTTTCCTTGGTTGAATTTGCGGATGTCGATTTTTTCAAATCCAGCGAGGTTTCTTTTAGGCTTTGCTTCGATCTGCTTTCTTTCATTTCAATTTTCGACCCCATATTTGATGATGGATTGAGCCAATTCAGAATTTTTGAGCTTGTCGAATTTGACTGTAGATTTTGGTAAATTTCTATGGCAATACCAAAATATTATGAAGGTTAAAATCAAAGGTTAGTTAGTTTTTTAAATTGTGTTTTACATTTTCGAAAAAGGAGATATTTCCACTGGGATTTTGCAGCATTAAGAAGTTGTTTTCATAGTTCGTGTTGTTGATGTGGGAAACTTTGTTTCCCATGTTTGGAATTATTGTTCCATATTCTCAGATACTCTATCACAATCTTGTGAAGCTGAGCAATTAAACCTATTCTCCCTATTCTAGCTTGGAAAGGTGTAGCAGTCTGGAAATGGGTTGCAAATGATGAAAACTGTGGTATATGTCGTATGCCTTTTGACGGCTGTTGTCCAGATTGCAAAAAACCTGGTGACGACTGCCCTTTAGTTTGGGGTGAATGCTCCCATTGCTTTCACATGCATTGCATTGTAAAATGGTTGCAGTCACAATCTGTTAATCAGCAGTGTCCTATGTGTAGACAAGAGTGGAAATTCAATAACAGATAATTTGAACGTAAGTAATTTTTAATCATCTGATTGTAATACCGGTAATTTTGGTATCAGAGGAAAAACTAGAATCAGTACTGGTTCATGTATTCTCAATATTGTTCCCAAATTATTCAGGCATGAGTTCTTCGTCGTTTAGGGTTCATGTTGAAAAAACAGGAATTGAATGAATGTTTTCTTAAGATTCAATAGGATAATGATTATTCGAACAAAGTCAAAAATTTCCATAGATCCTTGCCAATTCATAGATATTGTTTTTATTAGAACTGTTTATGTAGATAGATTAACAAGTCTCCCACCAAAAGCTGGAAAGCTATTCTTATTGTGAATATTCTACCGTATACTTACTAAAATTTTATTTTCATATGATAACTGACCTATTCTTGCTAACAAAATGGTACATACTCAATTTTTAGATGTAGAAGTTGAAAAAAATAACGATTAGTTGTGGGTTTTTTTTCATTAATCTGATTTATTGACCTGCCTGAATGAAAATTTTGAAACGCAACTTTTTTTTATTAGGGGTCTGTTACTGTGTTTCGAAACCTGTTTGATGACACAGGATGGTTTTACAGGGGTGACTGAAGAAAAAATATTTTTGATTTTATATTTTGACAGCTAATGCTACATTAGAAGACATCAAATTGTCATTTTATTTTTGTTTTAGTATCTTTTCATATTTTTATTTCCCAGTAGTGTTTGTTCATTACAAATTTTTCATTTCAATTAGGCCGAGATTCCACCATTCTCATGTTATTTTCTTTATACGCTGTACACCTTCTGTTGAATAAATAAACTATGTTTATTTACTGATAAATTTCTTTTTTTTTTGAAAAATTTTCTATCTTATCGTTCCGCATTAGATAACAAGTTGATTCTTTATTTTATGGTCAGTAGAGGACACTTGACTCTTGATCCTAAATACTGAGGATTGGTAAGTTGTAAGATTTTTTGGAACAATATTTTCCATTTCAGAATTTAAAACGTCTTGATACTAATGTGTTGATGCTTATAATAAATAAATACAGGAAAGTTTTATAAAATTCTAATGTTTTTAGATTGAACTGTTTCATTTCATCGTTGTTTTCCATAATGTGTGAATTTGTTGATTTATAAAGGCATATGATTATTTCCAAGTCAACAAACTTCAAAGAAGAATTTTACGGTTATGGCTCTTATCATAGATGCATCTACAGTGGCTTTATACAAGACAGTGGCGACACTAGACGTTCACGTTTTGATTGGTCGGACTGTTTTCGACCACTAATGGCGGACTTTCATTGTTTTCTTGTCATGTATCTATAAACATAAAGCTCAAAATCGAGTCAAATGTCAAACAGCACGACACTCAAATGTAAACAAATATACGCCATGTTTGTGCAAAAACGTGTTCTATGACCCTATTGTCGCCACTGTCTTGTATAAAGTCACTGTAGATGCATCTATCTCTTATAATAGATGCATAGAATATTCTCTGCATCTATCTCTTATCATTCAAAAATATAAACGTCATTCAGTTTTTTTGACTTCGCGCTTCGTTTTGAACTTTTTTTTACCTTTTATATAAAAAATGGGCAGTGAATACGAAACTGTAACTATTCCAAATCTAACAAAGTTCGTGACTGCTTGCTTCGCGGCTTTGGACGTATCCAAAACCAGCTGTGACATCATGGCGGATTCCCTAATAGAAGCAGACCTTATGGGCCGTAATAGTGAAGGACTATTCATGTTGGAAAACTGGATTCTGGACCTACATGCAGGAGTTGTAGATCCTAGAGCTACCCCTAAGATAGATAAAGAGTCAGCAGCTACGGCTTGGGTGGATGGTAAAAATGCCTTAGGTCCCGTCGTTGCCAATTTTTGTATGAAACTAGCTTTACAGAAAGCGAAACAGGTGGGAGCAGCAATAGTGGTGGCCAAACATTCGAATTCCTTCGGTCCTGCTTCAATCTACACGAAGCTAGCTTTAGACGCAGGCTGCGTGGGTTTCGCAATTTCGAACACTGCTCCTAACATGGTACCTAACAGGGCCAAATACGCAAGTCTTGGAACCAATCCGTTATCAGCAGGAGCTCCTGGTGTCTTCGGTGATTATTTTCTACTCGATATGTCGACCAGTGTAGCTGCACCAAACAGAGTTGGTTTGAAAAGTTGTAAGGGCGAATATCTGCCTGTAGGTTATGCTATAAATGCTGCATGTTTACCAGAAACAGATGCGTTTATCGCTTCGAAAACCAAACATTTTTTACCTTTGGGTAGTGAAGAGAACCACTCTAATTATAAGGGATCGGGACTGTCTTTAATGATAGATATACTGTGCGGTATACTTGGCGGGGCCTATTATGGTAGCGCAGTAGGCTCTGCAAGGTCAGACTTCTTGAAGAGAAAAAGTAATATCAGCCACTGTTTTATTGTTATCGATCCCAAACGATTCGCTCCCGGATTCGAGATGAGGATGAGTGAACTTATGAACCATGTGAGGAATCTAGATCCTGTGGACCACACCAAACCAGTGAGGGTGCCGGGTGATTCGACGAGGGGTATGAGCAAGAAAGTGGAGGAATGGGGTGGCCTTCGATATCCGAAATTTGTGATCGACATCATGAATAGAGTAGCCGAAATGTTGAAATTGAAGCGTGTGCCGTTAATTTCAAAGCCTACTGTGGTCGTTTTAACGCCTTCGGAAGATCTAACACATCGACTGATGATGCACGAGAAGACAAATGTGGAGGATAGTGAAGATGTTAGGAGCGAGGAGATTATGGTGCATGATATTGAGAGTGGAGATGTATCTTTGTATTCAGTCTATGAGGTCGATGAGGATTCTTCAGATTGGATGATAAAATGATGGAAACAAGGAGTTTTAGCAAATATGGTTTGAATAACAGCTATTATAGATACGTAACGATTACATTTTCTTTCTCATCTTGCGTTATCTGAAAGAAAGAAATTTGTTGTTCGAATGCATACAGTGGTTTGTTGGATCAATACAAATTGAAGTAGGAATATGTCAATCAGAATCTATATTTATTGATAAAGATGTCCCACAATCTAAGATACATGTAAAACAAATAAAAAATATAGAAATTTAAAAACTTTTCCATTGTTCTCTTGATGTAGCATTATGATTGAAGAGACATACACAACTTAATGATTCAACGCTCATAAAGAAAAGCTCCAGTTTTTTGTTGGTTAACATTGTTTTTTCAATGCATAGACTACCTGGTGTTGGCACTGATTAGATTTTGTTTGAGTAAAATAACGAAATTTTATTCTTAGAGAATTCAAGCATTTCAAGACTATCAATACTCGTACAATGTATGGCCTCCACGGGCATCAATAACAGCTTGACATCTTCTTTGCATACTAGACACGAGGTTGTTGAACATTTCTTGAGGAATTTGGTTCCATAAACGGGGCAGAAGCTCTCTCATATCATTTAAGAATTCTGGGGTAGGTTGATGATTATCTAATCTTCTTTGGAGCATATCCCATGCATGTTCTATGCAATTCAAATCTGGCGAGTGCGGAGGTATTGGTAAATGTGGAATACCAAGCTCCTCGCGCGCAGCCATAGTTAGAACTATGGCTGCACGGTGCGGTCTAGCGTTATCGTCTAGAAATTGAAAAGTTTCACCAATAGCAGCGTGAAAATTTGGCACAACATTGTCAATGACATGCTCCCTATAGTGTGAGGCGGTCATATTCCCAGGACAAATGTGTAGATCTGTGCGCCCGTTGAAACATATCCCGGCATAACCATAATACTACCCCCTCGGAATGGATGGACTTCTTGGACATAGCGACGATTACGTGGTATGCGTGGGATTGTCCATACCCTTATTCTTCGAGAATCTGAAAATCGTCTATATCTGGATTCATCAGTGAAAAGGACACTACGCCATTGATCGTTCCAATTGATATGTTGCCTTGCCCATTCCAGTCTTTGACGCTTATGGTCACATGTTAATGGAACTCCTCTTAATGGACGTCTAGAACCTAGATTCACCTCTCTCAAACGTCGTCTGATGGTTTCGATGGAAACTTGGACCCCATCTGCATTTTGAAGAGTATTCCGTAGCATTCTACACGTAGATGTAGGGTTCCTTCTCGCCGAAACGGTGATGAAACGATCCTGAGCAGGTGTTGTTTTTCGTCGCCTACCAAGCCTTGGTCTTTCCAACACGGAACCTGTCTCCCTGAACCAAAGTCGAGATATCACACTTTGGCTCACTTTGAGCCTTTTCGCTACAACAACCTGAGTTAGGCCACCCTGTAGCATTCCGATAGCCCTATTAGCCTCAGCGTTTGTTAATTTACGTCTTGGCATTTTCAAAAAACTCGTTTCAAATCGAAGCCGTTAATAAACTGACTTAATTTCAAAATAAGAACATTCATGAAGCATATGCAAAGAACCAAACTTCAGAAAAAAGGCGACCAGATTGACGAAATGTCTCATACTGATTTTTATTGGATCGATTCAAGTTGTTATTGAGTTTTGAATGATTTTACAGCGGTTTTCTCGAAGGTTACATACTTTTAAACGATTGAATACGATATCCCTAACTCTTGCGGAGCAGTATATTTTAACTATCTTAATTAGCTAAAATCGCGAAAAAATCCGGAAAAAAGGCAATTTCAAACTCGATAAAACTTTTTTCACAGATATCCTGGCCGTGATGTAAATATACGAATCGAAAGAGGAAAATTCAATGCAAAATAGCTTGGTATTCATATTTTCAATAATTTTCCCATTTCTTCAGCAGAATTGATCAAACTTTGACATTTCGCCTAAAAAATTACCCGATTTGCGGAGATCTACCGATAAGGATCACAATTAATAGGTAGATATAGTGGCTCTACTAGTACAAAAAATAAAATATTCAATGTATACAAGGTGAATCCGAATAATCCGATTCAAAATCCACATTAAGCGTTAAATTCTTGAAACGATTATTTTCTATTTCATTTCGAAGTAAACGGAAATTGGAATTCCTCAAGACACAAAGTGTTTATTTTGTAAGTAAGTAAATGAATTGATTGTTCTATTTCTTCTAGGTCGTTAAATGGCAATGTGATGAACTCGAGTAAACATTTTCATTCATTAGAATATAGTGTTCTGATCAAGCGAAAAAGTGGTGTTTTTTTGTAGAAATATATCAAATTATGGTATCAAGTATTTGCAGAGTTTTACGATTGTTGAAAGAGAAATCAAATGAACCCTATAGGCTTGTCTATCATTCAAAGAATAAATCCTGATAGGATTTTAATATATCAGTTGACTCTGTCCCTAAAAGCAACAGGTAGACCCTTTCACTTAGCTCAAAGGACCTATTGATTATATGGAAGAAATCTGAAATTTGAAGGACCCTGCACTTTCCTTATGGGAAATGGCGTTCCGTCAAATGTTCTAAAATTTTGGTATAATGTAGTACTCGACCTACTGATCAAAAGTGCCCATGGCCCCAACTTAATCCTATGACTAGTTTTTGAGATACAGGGCGTTGAAGTTGAGAATTACTCACTTATACTACGCGCGTATCTCCAAACAGAATCGAATGAACTTCAATTTTTCTCAAGAAACATTTCATTCCATCCTCAGGGAGCAACCATATAGGGGAATATGACCGAAAATCGTTAAGAATACAGGGTTATCCATAATTGTCAAAATGTCAGTTCCAGAGCGAGAACGATCGCAAAATGAACTATTTCACTAGATATGTTTTGTTGTTACATCGAAAAAACCTGAAATACCCAGAATTCATATACTGGGTGATCCAGTATTATAGAAACTATTCACAATGAGGGTTAAGTGGACATCCTTTATTTTTGGGTTGATTTAAGATGTTGGTTTGATTTTTTCAGAACATATCACCATGGTCTTCAAAAAATACAGGGTGATTCAATCATGAAATAAACGGTGAACCTAACGAAAATACCCAAAAACCACCTTTTTTTTCATCACGCTCTATTCCAAGATTAACTCCGTTGAGGTGGGAATTTTCTTTCACCACTGTACTTGATATAAAAACATACGGCAATACGGCTGAGAGTTTTTATCCACTTCCTATGACTAGATTTTGTTTTATGCTGGAATAAGAATAGAATAACATAAAAAAATAATTTTCATATTATATAAAAAAAAATCTGGTCATAGGAAGTAGATAAAAACTCCAGCCGTATTGATGTTTTTATATCAAGTACAGTGGTGAAAGAAAATTCCTACCTCAACGGAGTTAATCTTGGAATAGAGGGTGATGAAAAAAAAGGTGTTTTTTGGGTATTTTCGTGAGGTTCGCAGTTTATTTCATGACCGAATCACCCTGTATTCTTTGAAGTCCATGGTGATATGTTCTGGAAAAATCAAACAAACTTCTTGAATCAGCCCAAAATACATCAGGGTGTCCACTTAATGTTCTTTGTGAATAGTTTCTATAATAATGGATCACCCAGTATGAATTTTGGGTATTTCAGGTAACAACGACATATCTAGTGAATAGTTCATTTTGCGAACGTTCTCGCCAAGGGCGGATATAGCTCTTTTTCATGGGAGGGGTAATAACGATCATGGGGGGGGGGGGGGTTAATTACGGTTGAAAACCATAAAATCAGGTGAAAAATGTATTAAATGTTGTATGTGCACCACCTTTTTCTTAGGTCTTCGATACTCATGGGGGGGGGTGGTAGTTACCCCCTGTACCCCCCCGTAAATCCGCCCTTGGTTCTCGCTCTGGAACTGAGATATTTTATATTTTCAAAATCGGGCATGCATTCAATTATAGATAAGCCTGTATTCGTGACGATTTTCGGTCATATCCTTTATATGCTTGGTCATTGGGGATGGAATGAAATGTTTCTTGAGAAAAATTGAAGTTCAAGCGATTCTGTTTGGAGATACGCGCGTAGTGGGTAATTCTCAACTCCAACGCCTTGTATCTCAAAAACTAGTCATAGGATTGAGTTGGGGCCATGGACACTTTTGATCAGTAGGTCGAGTACTACATTACACCAAAATTTTAGAGCATTTGACGGAACGCCATTTCCCATATGGAAAGTGCGGGGTCCTTTGACAATGTTCAGCATTTTGAAGAAATGTCTTCTTAGCGCCAAATCTTAGGCCTCTCACCCCCTAGAAGAATTCTAATCGAATCTCAACGAGACTTCTGTTACGTCACTACGCGAATCCCCTCTCTCACCTGTGGAATCGCTATCTGTTCTCCGAAGCACACTCTGTTATTATTTCCTGTCCTGTCTGTAGCCCAGCGCTGCCGATTCAACGTTCAGTCCGTTCTGCCACTTTTACCGCGTACGTTTGTGCGTGATTCATCGACAATAACAAGGATTAACTCGTGAATTATCTTATGACAACTAGTTCTGTATCATCTGTACATTTAGTGTGGAACACCGAATAAATTTCGTTTTGTGTACTGCTCGAACTGTTGCTTGTGAAGACTGATAGTTCCTCATTAGTTATAGCTCTAGTGATTAGTGAATATAGTGTCTATCGTTATAAGAAACTTACAATTTGATTCCGTCGCTTTTTGTTGCCACAACTCAGACTCTCAATGTACCTAGAACCTAGACTTATTAAACACATGAATCCACCCATAAAAAGCATCCCACGAAGAGCTGACCACCTACAGGATAACCCTTTCTAATTTACAGAGTGTAAATAAGATGATCACTATGCGTTCCAGCTCGGTGACCAAAATGACCAAACCGCCACCACCTGTACCTCCTCGACCGTCGAAAACCATCGTAGCGGAAGCGCTCGCTAAAAGAAGGAGAGCACCGGAAGATGCCAATACCATTCCGGTCAGATCGGCACCGCCGCCTCCAACGGACCTGTCTAGATCCCAGTCGAGTGTAAATTTTCCTTTCAAAAGACCGACGGTTTACGAAAGGTCCATTTCCGAAGAGTTAAAATCGAATTCGAGAACCCTAATTTTCCAATCATCCAACATGAAGAGTACGAACAACAACGTCTTAGTGCGGAAGGACTCATTAGACAAGAAAGTGACGGTCAATAATTCTTACGTTAACTGCAGTGACAACGTATCCAACAAAAAAGTTCTAAGTGATATAGTGGAAAACAAAAACGACGTCATTATCACGTCGAAAAACATCCTAAACAGCCAAATTCCCAAGGAAAACGGCGTGAAAACCACTCAAACCAAGGAGAAAATAGAATCAGCCGATTTAACGCAGACTCAAACGACCGAAGTAACTGTTAACTCCCAAATTGTGACCTGCATCGTTCCAAATCAGAACCTCCCTCTTAAACAACCGTCCAGAAGTCTAGAAAAATTGTCGGGGTCCCCGACTGGAACCTTGGGGAACCCCGCGGACTTGGAAGACCCGCAAAGGCGGAATAGTTTCGACGAGAAATGGGAGGGAATGTTGAAAGACAAGAACCACGTAAACAAGCTGATTGACGAGATGTTCGCTGGTGTTTTTGAGGCTTCGAACGTGGAAGAAACGACCTCGGCTACAAAGGTATCTTCCGATAGTACAACAATAACGATAAACGGCTGTGACAACAAATATGACTCAAGTTGTAACGTGGAAACGAACGGTTCCACTGTGCTGATAATTGAGAGTGGCGATAGCGCAAAAATTGAGACACACTCGAATGGGAACTCGCTGACTAAGATTAGGGGTTCCGTAGAAAAAATCGACGTTAGCGACAAGAGTAACTCCTCCACCATGGAGAAGAAAAGTGTCAAGTTCGACGATAAGAAAAACGCCGAGTTTTTGATCGAAGAGTTGGAATCTATGCGTATGGAGCAAGAGAAAATAATGAAGAGGCAGAGGAAACCTTCCTTGGATATTTACGATAGTGTCAAAAGTGAGGAATGTGATTACGAGGATAACGTGGGGAATTATCATATAAATATTGTTAACTTGGGGAAAGGAGCGACATTGGATTATGACAGGTAAGAAAATTCCTCCACTTGCGTAATATTATACCATAATACGACCTTAGAAGGTCACTGCTTCTGTATTATATGTCAGTCGCAATTTTATTGTATGCATTTTCTCAACGAGAAGGGATATTGTTTCATTTTACCGAATTTATTATATGCACAAGGATGTTTTATAATGACAGGTTTCGTTAATTGAAAATTCTTCATTTTACAATTCATTTTTTCTAGAGGATATCTTCAGAAAAAACTAGTGGGATATCCACCAGTCTTAGTTCAGGGCATGATATTTCCAAATGGACATTAAAAAAGTTCGAGTTATCAGTAAAAGTGCAGAAGACTGGAAAATTTTTCGGGAATTCAATAAAAAAAGCTGACACTAATCTCGAACCCTTTCCAAGATTTGATCACCCTGTAGAAGTACATTTTAAAGGAGAGTCTTGCAATCAAAAACAGATGAATCTTCATTCGCAATTCCGAGCTAATCTTTACTGACCCATTGTGTGTTTATTAAATGACAAGATTACTGCTGGATTGTGTACACAGAATGGAATAATTCAACATAAGGCTTCTGTAGGAGATTGAGTCATAATATCTATTCAAGAGTCAAGTCCAAATCGTGAAATATAAATTATAAGATCGTTTATTTTATATTATCCAACCCAGTTAACGTCTTGTTAATTTTTTTAGATTGGCAATCAGGCCTAAAGGCAATTAGTTATATGGGAGATTTATTTGTTCACGCTTTTATTGTACCATACCTAATTTCGAATTTATGTTTAGGGTGATTCTTTTAGAGTTATAGGAAATTTAAATAAAAACACATAAAATTCAGAAAAATGCATGAAATCTTTATTTGAATCGATAGTAGGGTCCATATAATTTAATGATCAAAATGAGGATCATGTCCTTAAGTTAGGACCAACTGAATGAATGTGAGAAATGGACTAGCAGAGATCTAGTTTCCGAAGTACACCACCAGGTGGCACCACCACAGCAGAATAATGACAAACCGGTTTCTGGCTTGTTAGCCTTCATCAGTGCCATATAACCCAACTGCGGTAGCAACCAACTGAAACTGAAGATGTTTGACAGTGACATAAAACACGAATCTTTTCTTGCTTTCACTCCCTTGTATAGATCTGAATTCATTTCGGTCTTCTCAGTGAATTTTATGGCGAAAACCGTGGGAAGTTGATTTCGTACAGTCGAGGCGATAAAGTGCTTCCGAAGTCACGATTTCCTGACCTGGCAGCCAAGAAAAAAGTCTTGCACGTCTGCATTATCTGAGGCTGCTTCCGGAACGAGTAACATCAGTTTCGTGTTCTAGATTCAATGATTGTTACCGCCAAATTATTGCCAGCGCAACGTTCACCGCTTATTACGAAAATGCTGCGTTCTTTTTAGTTCGGTTGACAACCTGATAACAATCTAAATAATGGCAGAATAATGGGTAAGAGATCTGTCAGTTGAATCGGTTAAGCTTGAGCTTACGAGGATATATCGAAAAATTCTTAGCCTACTATAGAACCAAACAAAATTTCAATGTCAAAATATTCAATTACTCAACATATTCTCCTCTTAATTGAATACATTTATTACAGCGAACCTGCAACGTCTCTAGACCTTTCAAAAAAAATGTTTCTTCTTGCTCTGCAAATCAGTCCTCCACAGCTTTTAGTACCTCCTCGTTGGAAGAAAATTTACGATCTTTTAAACTTTTTTTCAGTTGAGGAAAGAGATGAAGTCGGACGGAGCCAAACCTGGTGAATAAGGGGGGTGTTCTAGTAATTCTAACCCTAAATCACGATTTTTTTGCATGGCAACATGAGATTTGTGTACTGGGGAGTTGTCCTATAAAAACAAAATACCTTTGGATAGCTTTCCGCGTCTTTTCTCTTTGATTTTTTCCCAGAGTGTGGTCAGTAATGTCGAATAGTAATCTCCAGTTATTGTTCAGTTATTGTTCTTCCCTTATCCAAAAAAATCAATCATGATTACTCCATGGCAATCCCAAAAAACTACAGCAAGAACTTTTCCAGCAGATTTTTTGACACGAAACTTCTTAGTTCTTGGAGAACCAGAGTGTCGCCATTCCATCGATTGTTGCTCTGTTTCTGGATCGAACAAATGTACCCAAGTCATATAGTAACAATTCGGTTTAAGAAGTCTTCATCGTTTTCAAATCGAGCACAGATCGAACGCGATGCTTCTACTCTTGCACGCTTTTGGTCAACATTCAAACATTTGTGGATCCATTTTGCAGAAACTGACACAGAAACTGGCCTTCCCGATCACCCGATCGGTCATCTCTTCAATGGAAAATTTGCCTCTTTTGGAGCTTGCAGTCCTTTTTTTCACGGTCGCTACGAAGGACATTGATCACCAAGAGTATTAAGCTTATCTTCGTAAATCTTAACCCTTTTAAATACAGGTACTTGATGATGGCTCGACACTCCAATTTTTCGATTTTTACAATTTCGGGGACATCTTTTTTTTTAAATTTATCGCGTAACTCTGGTTTACTTTTTTGATGTCGAACTCAACACTGACTCTTTTAATAAGTTATTGTTCGTTGATATGGTATCGCAATATTTTGTTTATGCATGGAACTGGTCTAGGCTAACTAGATATCACTACATCCTCGTATCTCTTGTTGGCGATTCAACAGTTCCTCAAAAATATCTAAACCTATAATGGCACGTCAACACTATGTTTATCGGCACGTTCCATTCGAGTTAGTGTGGACACGGCGTCATAATGAATATTTGAGCCATTTTTTCGCGTGAATCACGGTTCAAAACTATTTCAAAAACATTTCGAAGTAAACGTCACCAGTTCATGCATCGCTAAAATGCCACAATTTCAAAACGGTGACGTCATCATAGAAATGTCAATTCAATTTTTGAATTTAAAAGTTAGAAACATGATACACGCACATAATAATAAAAATATTTATAATTTTAGGTGTGTTTATTTGTATATTATTATTAAATCTTGTGTTTTCAAATTGGACTCCAATCATTTTATGATGAATTTGAATGTTCTCGTCCTGATTAACGACTTGTTGAAAAAAATATACGCAATATTCATATTGATTGAATCAAGAGGAAAAAAATTTGAACATACATTTTCAAAACTAAATAATATTTCAGAATTCTAAAATAACGGTGTGTTCTACTCGAAGTGATTTATTACTTCACAGTCACAGGTTACAATGCATTCTCAAAACAAAGCTGTCATTTTCAAATAATATTCAATGCAATGAAGAACAGTTATTATTATTATTTATTCAAAATAAAAACGGTGAAAACAAAATAAAATCCAACAAACATAACCTATATTCTTCAATCAGCTGATTCCAAACTTCAAACTGCAGTTTGAACTATTCCGCTACCTGCTTTCAAACCGCTTCAAATTATTTTGAACCATTTGGTGCGTGACGTCACCAGTTCGACGCGAAAACACGAATATTTCAAAACAGACGAAATAGTTTTAAAATATTGTCACGCGAAAATTCGGCTTTGGTGTTTTCGTTTTTAAAACGACCCACTTAATAAAGGTCCTATATTTCCAAACATTCAATTACATATATTGGCTCTGAAAGAACAAACGACTTATACCTAAGAAAATTTCGAAATGATTAAGATTTTTTGCAACACTGGAAACCTCAATTCATTTGCAGATGAGCCTGGTTAAGTAACAAGAACTTAATTGTGAGAATAACTTTGCATTTCAAATTCACAAGCATAACGCAATAACAATCTCAGATGTAACAGTCCGATGTTTAATTGAGGATTTGTGTATTCATTTTTCATTCTTTGTCTATTCTTCTGATATCTCGAATGAAATCACTTGATTTTGTCATGATTATTTCGACTCCTGAACATTTCGTGGTTAACTATTTGTCTCAATTATTCGAGTTAGCTTTCGTTGTTGCAATTTTGTCATTATCTCACTCTGTTCAAAGGAAATGTTGTGCGGAAATCATTAAGATAGTGATCTGTATGAAATTTTAATAAAGATTATCATTCGTATCTAATTTTGACCAGCCAAGCGTGAAGTTCAGATTCATATTTTCAATGAGTTGTGAATAGGATATCCTTCATGAAAATTCATTTTGGAGAGTGTGAATTGCGTGGGAACAATTTCTACGCCTCCAATAATTAGTTTTATTTGATCAGGTTTGTATCTTTCCATTTTACAAGTATGAACTTCTCACCTCTTTAAATTTGTATTAATCTTTGGTGGTGTTATTTTCTTTTTCTTATTGTGTAACTTATTCCCAAGGAAGTGTTTAATCTCTGGATGACATGTTTACACTGTGTTAACGACCATTGTGAAGTAAAAGCTGACTTTTGACGAGCTTTCCCATAGACACTGATAAATTGTACTTGCCTCCATCGCGAAATCATGACGATCTGTTTTGTTATTTAAATGGGCATTAACCCAAGTGATGCAAATTTCGACGTGTACCATTGTGGTAGAATCATTATGGGAAGCGGCCATCAATTATAAATCGACTTCCAAACACACCTCTTGAAAATTCCAATCGGAAAAGAAGCGAAGTACTACGTTAGCATGGGAATCAATCAAATACCTACGTCACCTTTGGAAATATTCACCTGTTCGATCGTAGCTTTTTATTCATGGACATTAAGGTTGTGAATGCAGCAGGTGTGGTTGCTGGTTGACCTTTAAGCGATAGATTTATGGATTTTTACGTACTTTTATGGTTATCACTTGCACATAATTCCTCTTTACGACTGTTTCGGTATTTTTCGTTATGGAAGTTGTTATATTCCTTTTTTGCGGATGAAGTTACTCTCTGAATGATGAATTCTGTTGGCAGTTTCCAAAATTATTAATTCAAGATCAAAAGATCTGTTTTTCTCCGAGTTTTCTCTTGATTAAATGGATTTGGACTTATTTCGAGTAGAAATATTATGTTATGAACTTATTATTAGGTATTTTATATTGTCGTTGTTTGTTTCATTCAGTGGAATTAAAATACATGAAATATAAAGGAATTTCATTTCAATGTACAGTACAACTTCGCCTGCTCTTCCGTAGATATCAACATCAACATCTTGTTTTTCGTCTTCTTATCATAGGTACATGACTTGGAATATCGATTGTGATCAGTAATCTTAGATCGTTTTACGGGCAGGGTACGGTGTAGATTGTACGAGTGTTTTGTTTCGCAAATGCCTTACGTTTATTTAAATAATGAACTTGTTGATATGCTTTTAATTTTTGGTGAATCCAAACAGAATGCCAGTTCAGCGTATAAGATTTCCGCTAAGAAATCACCCAACTTCGCGGATGTTCATAAACCTGGTGCAGAGATGTAGAGATATGATGAATAGGGAGAGGCAGGCCAGAGTAGTATTAAGGTATTGATGCCCATAATTTTTTTAAATTTTTCAAATTGAACACTACATATATGAAATTTTCGGTAAATTGACTTATTTCGATGAGTTCTATCTCCTGTCAAAAGAAAAGCCTCACCTTAAAATAGACCCTGTATATTGCTTATAACATTCCAATCAATAAAAGAAAGCAGTCGCTGTTAAGAACCGAGTATTTGTGCAAAACGACAATATTTTCATATGTAATACCACTAGAGATGGAAATTTGCCGGCAAAATTTCTCGATTGTAATATAAAAGTTTGTTGCTCGGAAATTTTGCGAACGACATTTGTATCAAAATCACGAGCCGTTAGGCGAGTGATTTTGGAAAAAGTGACATGAGCGAAATTTCCGAAAAGCAACAAACATGAATATAATAAGAGAGAAATTTTACCTGCTTAAATTTCATCTCGAGTGGTGTTCGGCATGACTATTCCACGAGAAAATAGGGTAATATGTTCACATTTGACGCGTATTGCGCTATTTGGCAAATTATAATTCTTCATAGATTAACTATAAACCACCAAACGTTGTTTGAACTCTCTATGATATTTATTCCCGAAGCTATCTATGAATTCGAGAAACGTCAAAAATTTTGTCGCTGAAAAACCAACGTGTTGGTTTTGCCGGCTTGAAAATTTTTTCGGGATGAAACGATCGTTGCTACGGAAACTTCCTCACTAAAAATGAAAAGAGTGGAAAAGTCATTTGAAAATAAGTTTTTACATTGTTAAAAATTCAATTCAATGGCAAAATTATCATCAGCAACAAAAGTTATCAAGATTACTATATACTGTTTTTTATTTACCGTTTTATGAAGGTCTTGTTATACAGGGTTATTATTATAAAAATAGGTTACAGAGTAGAGGTGAAACCTATAAATTTAATACATTCCCTATTTCATTTTATTAATAAATTTCCTACGCAATTTTTGTCCCCGAACTTTTTCCAAGCGCACAATTTTTTCCCCGGACTTCTCCAAGCGCGCATTTTTTGTCCTCGGATTTCTTCCAAGCGCGCAATTTTCGTCCCCGGAGTTTTTCCAAGCGCGAAATTTTTGTCCCCGGAGTTTTTCCAAGCGCGCAATTTTTGTACCCGGACTTTTCTCGAGTGCGCATTTTTTGTCCCCGGACTTTTTCCAAGCGCGCAATTTTTGTCCTAGGACTTTTTTCAAGTGCGCATTTTTTGTCCCCGGACTTTTTCCAAGCGCGCAATTTTTGTCCTCGGACTTTTTTCAAGTGCGCATTTTTTGTCCCCGGACTTTTTCCAAGCGCGCAATTTTTGTCCCCGGACTTTTTTCAAGTGCGCATTTTTTGTCCCTGGGCTTTTTCCAAACGCTCAAATCTTGTCCCCGTACTTTTTTCAAGGGTGCAAATTTTGTCCCCGGACTGATGAACAGAGAGATTCAGGCCAGGGTAGTATTAAGGTATTGATGCCCAAAATTTTTAATATTTTTTTTAATTGAACATTTCTCAATTTCGACTCCTTGATTCACTAAGGAATTCAGAAAAACGATAAATAATTCAAACAGATATTTCATTTTTGGATATAATTTAAACTTGTTATTAATAAATAATAATAATAAGACATTCATACAAAGATTCCCATTCATTATTCGCTTTTTCGAAATGTATTGTTAAATCCGAAAATATCCCAGAGGTGGGATAGAAATATCTCAATGCGTGTGGTTCTGTAAATTTAGTATTTCGAGAAAAGTGATACAAGAATTTATTTAAAAATCGGATCTCTCTTGTGTGCATATTAATGTATGTAGATCAACCGGAAGTTACCAGTGCAATAATTGGATATTTTAGTGGGTGATAAACACCTAGCTGTTTCCTATTTAATTCAATTTAGCGGACCGTGAGCTCAACTATCGTTCCATGATTTATGATTCACGTACGTGCAAACTTTGTGAGTAGATAACAATTTTAGAAGACAATCAGGTAGAAAACATTGTTACTGATCATCATTCAATATTATTTGAACATTTTGCCGTGAAAAAAAATTTCACGAAAACATTTTTTCATCATTCAAAACATCGAGAAGATTCTCCTGTGTGTCTTTCACGAAATCCCATTCATATTTCTTATCCACCTGTTGATTATCTCGTTATAAATCGAGTTTTCGAGGGTCAACTCCTTCGGAACATGAATGGATTCACCGAAACTCAATTGGTACTGGGTAATTTGCAGGTTCTAAAAAAAACTTTTTCATACATTGTTACGAACGTTGTTGTGGTTTGTTGTGGGCCAGTACCAGCTCATCAAGGTCGAATGTCGTTCGTAATGACATTGTATAATGCGATGGAAAACCTGCTTTCCATAGGTGGGGAATAATGTTTCATGAATAATTGGGAAGCACCAAAATGTTGAAACGAAAGATTTAACAGTGGATTCGTGGATCATCTCTGTGACTGCGATATTCAAATGCATATACAGCTGCAACGAAATCGAAATACTGTTCAGTACTGTTGAATTTTTCTCATTTATAATACCAACTTGTTAGTTATGCCGGCTTGCATGTTTTATCGATGTGAAACGAGAGTTGCTATGGAAACTTCCTCACTAAAAATGGAATGAGTGAAATAGTCAGTGTAATAATTTATGGGAATCTGTGATCGTTGTCATCATATGAGAGAAGCGATAGAGTGGAAGCACACCGATTTTAATGTCAAAATACCAACATGCAGTCGAGTTCCTCGATGCTCATTGCTCGGCAGACCAGCGATGTCAAAAGAACTAGCGGAATGCGTTTATTATTAGATAACATGCTGGAATATTTCCGCATTTCTTACCTCAACATAGTTATGGCTTCGATTGATTTCAATCTGAAAAAAAGGTTTTAAATAATTCTGTAAACGAAGTCGCATTTTCGTTTGTAAAACATGTGACCTGAGTTTGGTAATGATCAGAAAAAACCGTTTAGTGCGGTCGTTGATCAAGTTAATAATGTTGTATATATAATGGTCCTGAAATTTTTTGTGTAATGATCTACACACCGACTGAAGTTATATGAAATCACCCAGTATTTTGTGGAGAGAAAGTATTAATGATGATTATCCACAGGGTGAGTCCGAATTCGAAAAAATGGAAAAAGCAAAAAGGTTTCTATCGACCTCAAGAATATACTGTATTAAAAGTATCGCTCAATACTAAGCTCGGCATCTCAACTAATTCTGCATTTTCTTCAAGTTCTCCACTTCGTATTTCATATATTTTTCCGCTGGAAATGATATAATAGGCAACGTAATTATAACTCATATCAGATCATAAGTGGTACGTTCAAGATCGAGAAATAACAGTTAACTCTAGGTCCTTTACCATTCAAGACACACTTATGCATGAGTTTCATCACACTTAATTGAGACTGCTCCATACTAATGAAAAGCTTCGAACATAAAAGTGTAAGTCTGAGAAGGTAGACCAGGTCAAGAGATTATATTTTTAATTCGGTCGGTTCTCTTGGATTCTTCTGATTGTATGCATTATACTTTCTTTTCTCTTTAATTCTTCACTCCCACAGACATCTTAGTTATATGCTTCGAATGGTTAAGATTCAGTTTCGTTTCGTTTTTGATCGATACCGTTCTATTTACCAAGAGGAATAATTGGTGAGTAGGTGATTTCCAGCCATTTTTAATAGATTGGTTTCTAATCTGTATAGCTAATTATTTGCACTATGAAATTACATACCTACATACCCAAAGAACATTCTTTTACCCTATTTTGAAGAACCGTGGGGCTTCTCATGATGTCGGAAGATATCGTTGATGAGTTGGTTTATGCTATATTGGTTCATTGTGCTCTTGGGTGTTGGTACTTCTTCAACACACCATAGCATGTTTCCTGATCGGTCTGAGAACAAGGTTCAGTGAAACATGCCAATTTTGGTGATGAAATATCTGACTGGAAGTGGATTTTATATCGAATCAATATAATTCAGACAAGAATCGGCTAGGAACGAAATTAATTAATTTAATTGGAATATTCCATTGAGGATTGCATCATTCATCATAATTAGTATAATTTTATTTAATTGAATCGTCTCAGTGAAAACTAGAATATTTCAATGAAAACACTAGAAACATGTAACCTTTTTTTTCCTGTAGGTATTTATTTTTGTTGGATCATTCGCTAGTTGACTGCCTCTGAATTACGTAACCAATAATGAATTTCTATTTTTATTTCAATACTTCATTCATTGCAGTAACATATTTCAATTGGATACCTTCGTTGATAAAATGTCTATTATTTTAAGGTTGAAAACAATGTCTTCCCTTCACGGATTGCCGCCCCTCCCGAAGAGCCTCAGTGGCTTTAATTTAGACGAAAGTTTCTCGAATCCTGCCACCCCAGCTCGATCTTCTTCGATGAGAAGTCAACAAGGATTACCTTCTTTCGGATCTGGCCATGGGTACCATCATCATAAGGGTGTCAATGGAGCTTCAGACTCAACGTCCTTGGGACAAGCAAGGAAGTCGACAAACTTGGATTCCCAACTTGCTATATTGAAGAGAGAAATGGTAAGTTTAAATGACGTTTTAAATTTGTAATATAATATTTAATTGATATGTGAAAGTTCGTGGGAGTGGAATAAAATTTGGAAGAAAAGACGTTAATTCATTCCTTCAAGCGACGTTTCGCAACTTTATTGTTGCTTCTTCAAAGCTCTACAACAAAACACATAGATAATATAAACTTCAACAACAAAGTCACACAATGATACCTCGGAAGCGGTGAACGTCCCTCAATCTTCCATTCAAGAACTTGCAAACCTCGAGATTTCATTTAATAAACAATAGCACACGTCAGTTAATTTCTTTGTCAAATGATAAGATTAATCAATAATTCATTTACGTGCTTCGCTGGCGTACAGATGTAACAAAACTGGTTCACTCATTGTCGAACGTACCGAAATATGGGACGCCCCCGCCCCCACAAGTAAAATATAACAGCGCTGAAATAAATAAATAAAACACACAGTTGATCAAAAATACAATGTGAACAAAAATTATAATATAAAAAAATCAAACCGTAAAATGTCTAAAACCTGCGTCGGGAAAATAAATTAAGAATGTTGTGGTAGATTGCACTTAAACCCAAGCAATCAGTTCTTAAATTTATATTATCGGTCAATTGAATTTGTATCATTTCCCCTATGTTGCGTTTTAACCAACTGGACTCCCTATCCAAAACCGTTGTATCTTCGAACTTGAAATCGTGCCTAGTATTGAAGTGGTGTAAAGCTAACGCTGTTTTATTAGCTTTGGCCTGATTGTGATTTTTGCAATCGTTTTTATGTTGTCCTATTCTCAACTTCAAATACTGTTTCGTCTGTCCTATGTATGATTTACCACACGAACAAGGTATTTTATAGATGATGTTAGATAAATTGTTAAATGGTGTTGGGTCTTTTAACCGTGTAAATAGAAAATTAGTCGTTTTTATATTGTAGTTAGCTAAATGGGTGTTGTGTTTGAGAGCCCCATTGATTGCTTATGAAAGACCTTGTACAAAAGGAAACCTAAAGTAACGGCCATTTGAAGTGGTCTCTTGAACACCTACGGGACGATGATCTGTGAAAAACGACTGTATGCACTGGTTCACAAATTTTTTGGGATAGTTGTTGTTTTTTAAGATGGTTCTAATTCGCTCTAAGTTGTTGTCATGGTGGGAAAAATGACTCAAATTTACCATCCTGTATAATAGGTTCTTTATTGTACTCATCTTATGGTTTTTGTTCATCCAGACACTCAGTGTCAACATAAATGTGTGCATCAGTTGCAAAAATATAGTGTTTAAATCGATTTAGTCCTTTATTGAAAATTAATTGTAAGAAGGAACTGTTGTTTGATGAAATTGTAAATATGCATTTGTTCTTTATGGAAAATGAGAAATTTCTCGTAATGAAATCGAATATTACTTTCTGGAGTTAAATATAATAATAAGGATTTCCGTGCAATATCCATTTGCATGCGGGCAAATGACTTTTTTATGCTAAGATTTCTTCCACATTATCATCTGGTGCGGTTTTGAAAGAAATGGAATCGGAATTGAATAATTTCTTCGAGTTGCAGTTACCTGCTTCTTCGGCTCGGTTGAACTATACGTTGCAGAACACATAATTTCACGATAAAATCAGGTGCATTGGGCGTAAGCCATCTGGGCAAAATAATTCGGACTGAATCTGAAGTAACAAGGATTGCATGAAGTTATTCCATGATTTCCATGTTATTCACACTTGGAGTGGTACAAATATTGATGAAAACATTGGATGAGAGTGCAATCACGGCCTAGAAACAATATAAAACAATTACAGTGTGACAAGAAAAACCTCGGACAAACTCTTTTTCATTTAACTTTGTTAAACAGAAGAAATTGAACAAAACAACAACAAATAATAATAGCTTGAACATTTGTTGATAATATATTTAAAACGTTTGGAAGCCACTTCGGCTTCCTTTGGCGGCGATACACAGCTTCTGACGCTTCTTGAAATTTTCGGCGATGGGCCGCAGCTCCTCGGACGTTAATCGGTTCCATTCCCGGCGCAGACATTGCTTCAGCGACTCCAAATTTTTGTGTTTTTTAGCGCAAGCTCTGTGCTCCAAAATCGACCACACGCGTAGTTCATTGGGTTGAGATCCAGTGAGTAGGGCGGCCATTCTGCAGACGAGATGAAACAAGGAAAATGGGTCTCACACCATTCTTGCGTCATTTACGCTCTGTGAGCCGGAGCGGAGTCCAATGCGTATCGCCGAAGTTCTGCTTGGCCCACGGAAGTACTACGGCCTCGAGGATGTCACAGCGGTAGACTTCTTGATTGATTTTGACCCCTTGATCCACGAAAACTAAGGGAGTTTTACCACTGTCGCAAATTCCGCCCCAGACGGATAGCGGATTTTGACGGTGTTCGACGATGGCCGAGGTACCGGGAGCCTCTACGGACCAGACTTTGTCGTTTTGGTGGTTGTGGGATTGTTCTACGGTGAAAAGCTTCTCGTCTGTGAAGAGAATTCGCTCCCATTGCAGACCTGCGGCGAGACGAAGGAGTTGGCGGCACCTTTGGAGTCGTACGCACATGTTTTCCTCCGTGAGGAGTTGAACTTTTTGGAGCTTGTATGACTTCAGGTTGAGCTCCTTTTTGGCAATTTGACGGACTGACTCGCGGTTGATACCGGTCTCACCGGCTATTTTCCTCATGGAAACCCTCGGATTTCGATTGACTCGCTTCTAGACGATGTTGCGATTGCTAGGTGTGTTGACAGTGCGTTTTCTACCACTTCCTGGACGACGACCATCATGGCCAAGCTCCTTGAAACGACGAATTGCATCGGACACGGTTTGTCGAGGCACATTGAGCAAACGAACAATTTCGCATTGACGCCTACCTTGACGAAACAGCTCCAAAATCGCACTACGTTTGTTTGACATTCTAAAACTCTGTGAAAAAAATCATATCGAACTGAAAATTCACATATTAGTGCAGGAAAGTGTAGAGAAACCAAGAGAATAAAAAATTTTTGGCTGCGCTGAAATACTTTTATTCCAGACCACAGCAAAATTTGTCCGAAGTTTTTCTTGTCACCTTGTATAACATAAGGAGCGCTATCAAAGATTCTTGGGGGGTTGACACCTTGCTGAGGGGATGCTCGCACACCCACAAAGTTGCAAACAAATGAAATCTCCTCGATTTAAAAATTGGTCCTCGCATCACTAATACCAGAAGAATGAATCAAACAATTCCCGATTGGAGTGTAGGTGTTGAGTTATGTCGAGTTGACCGTTCACCCAATCTGAGTCAGAGGTGGAACGGGACCATAAATGCTTCCCCCGTGTGGAAAGTATAGTCTGATCTATGATCATCTACTTCGAGCAAAGGTACAATGCCCCTGATTGATATTATACGGGTCTTCACTGCCAACATTATGAATGATAATGATTTCCCTTTTTTATAGGGTCTGTAGTACTGCTTTTAATTATTCGCAAGATTGTTTTTATAGAATTATTTTATGAAATGCTGGTCAGTCTAGTGATCTTTGTTTTGTCTACATATTGGAGTTTTCTTGTGTTTTCTGTATTAATATTTTATGCTTTTGTTCTCAATGTATTTTAAACTAATTCTCATATTTTGCATTGTTTATTATTGCTGAATTACCCGTTATTTGGGAGCATATTATTAACTCACTCCTGGAGTGACTGGAAATAAAGATATTATTATTAATGTTCGTTCAATTAAAACATTCAGTACAGTTCAATTATTACAAGGTTTCCTTTGCTTGGGCAACGAGTTGACGTAAAGTTGTTAAGCTGGCGTGCAGTCTGAGGCAAAGGTTAAGAAACTGAAGATTTATACAAGGTGTGTTTAATTTAGAGATGCGAAAAATTGACGCTTCCATTCTTGGTAAAAGGTAGGGCGTTTTCCCTATTCAGTCACGAACAGCCAAGTCGTGCTTTATGGGACCCAAAGAATCGACCTATCAGTTGTTTCAACATTCGTTTCATTACGTTGGTGCGGTTGATTCACGAGTAATTGATAAGTTAGGTTAATGTAAAAAGGAAAGTGCAGTTGCTCAAAGGACCATTGATCGAGGGTTTTGTTAAACGATTTTTCTTCGTTTTCTTCAGTATTTACTTGGCATTGAATTCGATTGTTATCATATCAACCTTGTAAATTAATATTTTTTTAAATTTTTACAAAAGCCTATGGAGTTATAATATTCAACGTATTATAAGTACTAAACAATATTTCAGGAGTTCCCTTTTTTTGGAAACTCTTTTATTTACTAGATAACAGGCCGAATAACCTTTATTGCATGTGCATCTCTTCAGCATGCATTATGATTAAGTAACTACCATTAGTGATCATTCCAGGGTGTTGAAGATTATGACTAGAACCGTATTTATATAATCTGGAAAAAGTGCTTCCCGCACGAATACATGTAATTCTCCACATTGCATTATATAATTCATGCATCAGCCATATGCTGCCTTCAGAGCATTATTATTAAACCAAACCCATGAAATCTTGGCTAGAGCACTGGCATAGGTTCACGACCTAAGATCGCGTGCAGAAAAGGTACCAATCGAATGGCAACAGCTTGCAATAAACGCTCAATTTGATCTCGAATAATGGTCGTTAATTGAGTAAATGTACATAGACATTTTGTGTGCTCGAGACATTACAAGGCTTTAGAGCACACAATTGATATATCCTGTACAACATTATCATTATGTAGGCCACCCTATATATCAATTTGGAAAATTTGTAGGAGGGCAAACAGTTTAGCCAGAAAAGTTGAATTTACAAAATGGATTCAAACTCATCAGAATTTTCTAATATTTTTGAAAAAGAGAAGAAAACAACGCAAAGCAATAATATTGAATGAAACTTCTCCGAAGTTAACGTTAACGAATAAGAATACCAATAATTATCATGAAAATAATCATTGTATTTGTTATCAATTACTAAGGACATACGTAAACATAAGTGAACCGAAAAATCCACAAATTCTTTACATATTTCCAGGAGAAATTTGATACGAAAAAACCTACCTTCAAGGTTGTTCACTCTGTGTCCCATAATATAATATCTCATTATGTCAGCATGAGATTATTTCTCAGGGGATTATGTCTAATCGAAAATTGACAACGTTTAATTTACTCCATGACACAAAAAATTTAGCTCGTCCATTTCTATGCAGTGCTGTAATGGACTACATGGAAATTCCTGCTTTGTTCTGTCTGTTTTTATCAGGAATAACTGTTCATAATGCACCTGTGGGAAAGATTGTTTGAACGATGTTTTAGAGTATTTCGCTAGAGGTTATTGGCTCGGAAGATGGCTATTACCTGTAATGTATCTCGCGAAGTGTAGAATAGGCCATAATCGCATTTAAGAACTTGTATAGTCGTGGTACAGAATTTGCAGTTTAACACAGAATAGACGAAGGAATTTATCGGTTCAACAATATCATTGCTTTAATTTTTTATTTAAAAAATATACCAGTTGAGGAAACAACAATAAGACTTGGTTATACACGTAGAGAAAAATAAAATAAAAAGAGTAAGAACAAAAATAACAATAATGATTTCAGTTAAATACGAAATCATCATTGTAACAATATACAAAACCTGAAATCGCGGCAGTTCTGTAAGAAAAGAGAACCTACAAGGGGTTTATTGTGCGAGGATATATTGAAAAATTCTTAGCCTACTATAGAACCAAACAAAATTTCAATGTCAAAATATTTTATAACTCAACATATTCTACAACATTTATTACAGCGAACCTGCAACGTCTCTAGACCTTTCAAAAAAAATGTTTCTTCTTGCTCTGAGGCAAACCAGTCCTCCACAGCTTTTATTACCTCCTCGTTGGAGGAAAACTTACGACCTTTTAAACTTTTTTTTAGTTGAGGAAAGAGATGATAGTCGAGCGGAGCCAAATCTGGTGAATAAGGGGGGTGTTCTAGTAATTCTAACCCTAAATTACGAATTTTTTGCATGGCAACATGAAATTTGTGTACTGGGGCGTTGTCCTGTAAAAACAAAA
This sequence comes from Adalia decempunctata, assembly GCA_951802165.1. Taxonomy (NCBI): domain Eukaryota; kingdom Metazoa; phylum Arthropoda; class Insecta; order Coleoptera; family Coccinellidae; genus Adalia; species Adalia decempunctata. The sequence continues at coordinate 31,276,592 of OX637699.1, forward strand.
TACCTTTGGATAGCTTTCCGCGTCTTTTCTCTTTAATTTTTTCCCGTAGAGTGGTCAGTAATGTCGAATAGTAATCTCCAGTTATTGCTCTACCCTTATCCAACAACTCAATCATGATTACTCCATGGCAATCCCAAAAAACTGAAGCAAGAACTTTTCCAGCAGATTTTTGGACACGAAACTTCTTAGGTCTTGGAGAACCAGAGTGTCGCCATTCCATCGATTGTTGCTTTGTTTCTGGATCGTAGAAATGTACCCAAATCTCATCCATAGTAACAGATCGGTTTAAGAAGTCTACATCGTTTTCAAATCGAGCACAGATCGAACGCGATGCTTCTACCCTTGCACGCTTTTGGTCAACATTAAAACATTTGGGGATCCATTTTGCAGAAATTTTTCTCATGTCCAAATTGACGTGAACTATATGATGAACGCGTTCGTATGAAATCTTCAGTGCTTCAGATATCCGTTTTAGCCCAATTCCACGGTCTGATAAAATCATGTCATGAACTGCATCGATATTTTCGGGGACTGACACAGAAACTGCCCTTCCCGATCGGTCATCATATTCAATGAAAAATTTACCTCTTTTGAAGCTTGCAGTCCAATTTTTCACGGTCGCATACGAAGGACATTGATCACCAAGGGTATTGAGCATATCTTCGTAAATCTGCTTACCTCTTAACCCTTTTGAATACAGGTACTTGATGATGGCTCGATACTCCAATTTTTCGATTTTTACAATTTCGGTGGACATCTTTTTTTTCATTTATTGCGTAACTGGTTTACTTTTTGGATGTTGAAATCTACACTGACACTTCTAATAAGTTATTGTTCGTTGATATGGTATCGCAATATTTTGTTCATGCATGGAACTGGTCTAGGCTAACTAGATATCAATACATCCTCGTATATGGGATCGGAAACCCTATACTGTGTGTCCCCCAACAGACTCTCCTGATATCTTACCCTTGTTTTAAGTGATTATGTCTTAAGTTCTAACACTGCACCTATGGAACAGATTGCTTTATTTTTCATGAGTTAATATGCATCGAATTATCCAAGAACCTGATGCTGCAGCACAAAAACATAATTGATGGATTTCAAATTTCCTGTAATTTCGCTCGAGATCCTCCATTAACACAAAAAAATCCTGCAGGATTTCTATCTCCGAGATTTATGGAAGAGCTATTAGAGCAGATCGATCAACCACACACAGCACGATATTATATCGACTAGGAAGTACGCTTTAAGTTGTAATTTAAGGTCGTTCGAACACGCTGAAAAATAGGAAAATAACCAGTTGATCATTCGAGCAGGCGGATTGTGTAACGAGCACAAGAATTCGTGTTCAATGAATCAAGCGTAAATCCTTTCTGGAATGAGCATTATAATGAAAGATATCCATTTCCTCCGACTTGAAATGCCAGGGATTGCATATTTCAAAGATACTAAATTGGATATCCATCTGAAAAGGCTGGATGAGTGTTTGTATTGACAAACGTTTCCAATTTTCCCTTTATCATTTCAGAAACAAGAAAAAAATCTCCAGATGAATAATTTCAGTGTTTCAAGTTTGAATTTCATATGAGGCTTAACAACGCCAGAATATAAAAACACCCAAATATCCACAAAGATCCCTCCCCGTAATCAAACTGCGAACTGGAATTTTTTTGGTTGGCTTCGATCGGATGTTATTAGTTCTAATTTCACAGCAACGAGTACTAATTGAGCCGATAAACAAATTGATCTATCGGATATTTATTGACTCAGTGACAAATTGCTTGCTTGAACTCGAACTTTGGTAGATCGATAGAAGGCAATCAGTTTTCTGATACGCTTCGTAGGAGCTACGCTTGATTACACACTGTCCATAGGTTCTCGGTTAAAATTGTCCGCTGTTAGTGAAAGAAGCATCGATAAATTTACTTAATTACTAGGAGAAACTGTCGAGTAACAAGATACAGGGAATTCTCGGGCTGGTTGGATTTATTTATGTTTAATTTATTGTAGATTCTTTCGCTACATTCATATTACCTTATGAGTATTGCTTTTGGAAACGTTTTTCGATATGCTCAGATTTCTATATGTCGACAAAATAGCAAATGAAGATTCTTGAAAGTGATCGGACGAGACGTCAATGAGACGAGACGGTAATGAGACGAGACGGTAATGAGACGAGTCGGTAATGAGACGAGTCGGTAATGAGACGAGACGTTAATGAGACGAGACGACAATGAGATGAAACAGACGGTAATGAGACGAGGCGGTAATGAGACGAGAGGGTAAGAAGACGACAGGGTAATGAGCCGAGACGTTAATGAGATGAGAGGGTAAGAAAACGAAAGGGTAATAAGACGAGAGGGAATTTAAGACGAGAGGGTAATGAGACGAGAGGGTGTAACCTGTGATGTTATGTTGAACAAAATGCTCTTACGGCTAGCAAGCTCAGGGAAGTGGATTTGTGCTCGGTTTGTCTCTTTGGGTGGGCGCCTAGGTTCTCTCAAAATTAACTGAATTTAATGGATGTTATCAACTGAAAGTATGCTATGAATGCTCACCAACAAATAAAACCGTAGTCAAAATTTTTAAATATATATTCAACTTAAAAATCATTAAATTCCATACAAGTATATTGCCTGACTCACAAATTCCAAATTCTCCTGTACCCTCTGGTTTGCCACCTATTAAACCATTGTCCGGACGCTTTCGTCGAATAGATCCAAATAACTGCTGGCTGAATAATTTTGTTGTGTTGTACCTTTGCCGAAATTTTCTGGACAGTACTTCGTGGATGGAGCTCTGAGTTGCCAAAAACGCAAAATTCGGCTGGATCGAATGGATTCTAAATTTTGAATGGACTGGTTTTCTTGACAGGCTCTTCTCACCAGTAGTGGTACATGTAAATAGAAAATACAGAGTGCAGAAGTTTTTGTCCGATAATATAGTAAACTAGATTATAAAAAATTTGAGAATATTTAATTGATTGACTCAAAAACAGAAACAAAATATAAAAATAATCCTGATTGGATTGGAGCGAATAAATGAGCTAGGAGGTGTCGATTGGCTGTCAAATTATGAATCTTTTAATGGTGACTCTAAAATAATGAAGAAACTATTAAAAATTTTGAATATGTTGCCAAGTTTGAAATTCTCCTCAGAAAAACCCAAGATAAGCCTTCTCATAAAAATTGGAAAGATCTTACCTTCGATTTCAAACGACTTTCGGAACCTATGAAATTCTCCCCCTTAATTTGGCAATGTCCTGTGGTGACAATTCAACAGGCCGTCGCTCTGATGAAAACTTCAAACTGCCCTCACTTCTTAATGGTCTATATTTGTTTAAATCCCAAACCACAAGGGTTCAACCATTGAAGAAGAGAAGTTTTGATATATCTGCAAAATGTTACAGAAGCAAGCAACAGTTCAAAAAAACAAAATAAAATGTATAATGGAATTATTTAATCTTGATTTTAAGAATCGAGAAATTCTGATAAGAAAAAAAATAACCGAAATGAATTAAATGAAATTGAACAAAATGGAAGCTTATGTCATTTGCAGATTTTGAAAAGGAAAACTCTAATTTTGAAAATATATAATTAATCAAACTACCAACTGAATACGGATTATTATAGAATTATGGAATCTTGAAAATTCACTGAAATGCAATTTTATCTAAATTATTACGAACGCAATACGAAATAAAAATACTGAATAGCCAATATTCACACTCTTCACCGTCTCATCAATCACTGATCATCATTCAATTCAATATGCGCACCTTCCTGGGCATCCCCACTATATCAGGACGACAAAATTATTTCGGAAAATGATCTCGAAACACATGATGATTCAACTCAAGAGGCGAACGTTAAAAGAAGTCAATTAATGAGATATAACGTAATTTTTACGTTACAAGGGTAATGAGACGAGAACGGAATGAGACGAAACGGTAATGAGATGAGTAGGAAATTAGACGAGAGGGCGATGTGACGAGACGGTAATGAGACGAGAGGGTAAGAAGACGACAGGGTCATGAGCCGATACGTTAATGAGATGAGATGGTAGGAAGACGAAAGGGTAATGAGACGAGAGGGGAATGAGACGAGAGGGTAATGAGCCGAGAGGGTAATGAGATGATAGGGTGATGAGACGAGAGGATAATGAGACGAGAGGGTAATGATACGAGAGGGTGATGAGAAGAGACGGTAATGAGACAATAAACTGGGTGTAATTGTTCCTTTTTGCGTTTTGCGACATATTCGAAAAGTATCTGGAACATTGTGAACAGTCATGCTATTGGAGCGTTGGCATTCCGTTGCTCGACTACTGTTTCGGTTAAAAAACGATCTTCCGAATAACCGAATGAACCTTTGGGTCTTCTAACCTACATCCGAAGGCAGTGAACGCTCATTAAGACCTTCGGTCGATCTTCGCATTGCGGAACCGTAGACGGCTCGGGTACTTTACAGATGGATGTTACCAAATAATGAGGTCAATCAACCTCGACCAATTACTTCATACCTACGCTCCTCTCGTCTACGCAGATCACGGCGTTGCTCTTAGTTCTCACCTAGGAAAGAAGCACTTGGATGTCCTGTGTTGATTTTGCATTATAATCCTCATCAAGTCAGTCCTCTAGGCCTAGGAGTAAAATTCGAGACTTTTTCGGTAAATCTTGACGGATAAACTTGGGAATAACTCAAGGAAGTTATGCTCATTTTCCAGAACAATTGGCCCGTTTAAAAATATGAAACGATTATTGATATACAAACTACATTTAGAGAAATATACAAGTAAAAGACCCAACCTTTCAACGATCTTGGATCCGAAGTGAAACGTCCAGATTGTGATCGTCGTTTTTAAAACCATGGTTTATTGTCGACCGTATATTATCTCGAGAAAATGAAATCTGTATCGGTAGAAATTCAGCCCGATCTGTTAGGTGGAAAGCGAATGAAACCATGAACAGATACCACAATGTAATTTATTATTTTGCCTTTACTTTCATCAATCATCGATCTATTCTCGTCTGAATAATGCGTGATTATATCGTGCCTGAATGAGCTACAAACACGGTTCTCATCGAAACAATTGCGAGAGGTGTTGTACTTGTTTTCCTTCAGGTAATTTTTGAATCTACTGATGAAAAAATGTCAACTTTTTCTTCGTAAATTTTCTCTGAAATTATAGTACCTAGATCGATTAAATTTGGAATGTTTGGTATTCTTGAGGCTTTTTTGCTTTATCATTAGCCATCGAAAAAATGGGGTTGAAATTTTGAAACTTGTTACTCCTTGGGTCTCGATTAGGGAACAGGAAACATCCCAAATGTTTGTGTGACAATTTTAAGTCTGAAGATGCAAATTTAGAATTATTCAACGTTTGTGGATATGTCTAGATTTGGTTTCGATCATCGTTACGTATTCAATATGGAGTCTTCGGGAAGATCGGAATGTCATTAATTAATAAATGTCATCGCCGTTACTTGGGAATTCTCACGGTGACTTACACCTAGATTCCGTTAATAGAGTCGTCCGATGGAATGATACGATCTTCGGAAATGTCATTCGTTTGTAAATAATGCAGTCGAACGAACAAAAGCAATGAGACGAGAATGATGGAAAGCATTAAATATATACGAGGATATATTGAAAAATTCTAAGCCTGCTATAGAACCAAACAAAATTTCAATGTCAAAATATTTTATTACTCAACATATTCTCCTCTTAATTGAATACATTTATTACAGCGAATCTGCAACGTCTCTAGACCTTTCAAAAAAGATGTGTCTTCTTGCTCTGCAAACCAGTCCTCAACGACCACAGCTTATATTACCTCGTCGTTGGAAAAAAATTTACGACCTTTCAACTTTTTTTCAGTTGAGGAAAGAGAATTTTTTGCATGGCAACATGAAATTTGTGTACTGGGGCGTTGTCCTGTAAAAACAAAATACCTTTGGATAGCTTTCCGCGTCTTTTCTCCTAAATTTTTTCCCGTAGAGTGGTCAGTAATGTTGAATAGTAATCTCCAGTTATTGATTGATTGATTGATTGATTGATAAGCTGACGAACAAGAGACCGGGTTAGCGCTTGGCCTCCCTGTGACACTGCGACCAACTTGGGTCTATTGTATCACTCTTTCGTCAGTGGTTCCTCACGAGAATAAGTTTGTGTCCTTTATCAGGTTCAGTAGCCTTTTTATGAGGTTTTTCGGATTCATTCCCGTTCCCGGATTGATTTCACCGAAGATTCTGTGGCGCCTTCTTCCCAAGGCGTCGCATTCAAAAATTATGTGAGAGGCTGTTTCTTCCTCTTCACTGCAGAGTCTGCAATCCACGGGTTCTCCAAGTATTCCTATGTTGTTCAGGTGTTTTCTAAGGCCGCAGTGTCCCGTCAGTACACCTACTATTATACGTGCCTTTGTTCTGTTTAGATTCAAAAAGTCAGCTGTTAAGGTTTGGCTTGTGCGTCCTACCATGGCTTTGCTGTGTGTTTGCCCGTCGCTCTGTTCCCAGTGTTTTCGGTGTCTTTGTTTTATCCACTCCTCAATCAGGGTCCTGCATCGGTTTTTGCTGATTCTTAGCACAGGTTCTGGCCCTGTGAATGGCGTTTCAGGTGCTTGTCTTGCTAACTGGTCTGCTTTTTCGTTGCCCGCTATTCCCTTGTGACCTGGCACCCACATCAGAGTGACCTTGTTGTGTTTAGCCAGCTCCAGAAGGTCCTGGAGGCATTCCCAGACGAGTCTAGACTTTATCTGTGTCGAGTTGAGAGCTTTGATGGCGCTCTGGCTGTCAGAGAGAATGTGGATGTTTTTTCTTTGGTAGCCACTTTCCAGGTTCTTCTGTATGCATGTCCTAATGGCATGTGTTTCAGCTTGAAATATCGTGGCGTGTTTGCCGAGAGGTATTATGTAATCCCTTCTTGGCCTCACTCCATGTATTCCCGCTCCTGTTCCTTCATCTGTCTTAGAACCGTCTGTGTACCAGACTATTTCTGCAGATGATTGTGATTCTATACTCGAGTCCCATCTGTTCCAGTCGAGCTGTGTTTTGAATGGTTTTTCGAATGAGTATAGAGGTTGCATGTAGTCTGAAATCATATTAAGCTCGGCTACGTCAGCTACATGAGTGATTCTGGTGTGCCCAGTTGTGCTGGTTCTCCAGTTTTTTGTTTGGATCAATCTGTATGCACCCATCCTGGCCTCTCCCATGACATGTATGTCAAGGGGTGAGAGGTTGAGGATGACCTCCATAGCAGCTGTTGGAGTGCTATTCATTGCACCCGTGATGCAGAGACAGACAAGCCTTTGGATTTTTCCAAGGTTCTCCAGTTATTGTTCTACCCTTATCCAAAAACTCAATCATGATTACTCCATGACAATCCCAAAAAAACTGAAGCAAGAACTTTTCCAGCAGATTTTTGGACACGAAACTTCTTAGGTCTTGGAGAACCAGAGTGTCGCCATTCCATCGATTGTTGCTTTGTTTCTGGATCGTAGAAATGTACCCAAGTCTCATCCATAGTAACAATTCGGTTTGAGAAGTCTACATCGTTATCAAATCGAGCACAGATCGAACGCGATGCTTCTACCCTTGCACGCTTTTGGTCAACATTCAAACATTTGGGGATCCATTTTGCAGATATTTTTCTCATGTTCAAATTGACGTGAACTATATGATGAACGCGTTCGTATGAAATCTTCAGTGCTTCAGATATCCGTTTTAGCCCAATTCGACGGTCTGATAAAATCATGTTATGAACTGCATCGATATTTTTGGGGACTGACACAGAAACTGGCCTTCCCGATCGGCCATCATCTTCAATGGAAAATTAACTTCTTTTGAAGCTTGCAGTCCAATTTTTCACGGTCGCATACGAAGGATATTGATCACCAAGGGTATTTTTGAGCATATCTTCGTAAATCTACCTCTTAACCCTTTTAAATACGGGTACTTGATGATGGCTCGATACTCCAATTTTACGATTTTTACAATTTCGGTGGACATCTTTTTTTTATTTATTGCTTAACTCTGGTTTACTTTTTTGACGTCGAACTCTACACTGACACTTCTAATAAGTTATTGTTCGTTGATATGGTATCGCAATATTTTGTTTATGCATGGAACTGGTCTAGGCTAACTAGATATCAATACATCCTCGTACATCGTGTGTGTGAATTGATAATGTCAAAAAAAAAGGTTTTTATGAGTTTACAGTGGATTCAAGAGCTATCGAGATGTGATGGAAACTCGCTATGGCAGACCAGAAACGTATCAAACTAATCTAACATCTCACAAAACTTTCATTGTCAACGAATTTCTGGGCAAAAACTCGACACATCTTATAGAACAACGCTCGTATTTCTCCGACCATTATTTTTTGACACAGTTGTATTATAACATTTTATAGAAGGGGATTGCAACAGAAATGAATCTCTTCGGAATAATCTCTGTATGGTATTTTAATGGAATCTATCGACATTATTACAAGATCAAACCGTGTCAATGATGTAATAAACATTTTTATTTTATGGCCGACAAATTCTATTTTATATAGTTTCGTATTGAACATCATTGGACGGGTCGATACAACCTATATTCGCACGGAATGGCCTTCACATTTTACCGATGAATCTAACAGAAAAACGGTGAAATACTCTGTAAGTAATACCAACAACGTGCTATGAGGAAATCAGAATTTTCAGCGTGGCAAAACAGCAAATTCCTGTCAGAAATCTTGAGTGAGGAAAATTTGAGAGCACCTTGTTCTTTAAACACAGTACGTGTAAGAAAAAATTGTTTTAATAGACAATTGTAAAAGTATTATAGTTTTTACGATTCCTCAATGTTTATTATGTTGAATTGAATCGTTTTTTCATATTTTATGTTAATTGACTTCTACGTTGTTAATATCATTTTCGGATTAAATAAACCTACATATTGAGTATTCAATAAATCTATTATCATTTCGAATTTGAAGACTACATTTGGTGAATATTCGGTCTTTTTCATTTGCATCGATTGAATATAAAATTAAAAGGAAAAGTTGAAGATTCACACAACCATAACGTGTAGAGCGAGCATGAATGGTTTATGAAACTGTTAATTCAAATCGAAAGCTAATGAGTTTCAACTTAATGGGAGTATTTGTCTATCACCAATCCTACGAAATGCCAAGGAACTCCTACTTTCAACTCTAACTCGCGGTTTTCTCACGAATTACGAAAAAATTATCTTGTTCACTGCCCACATGAACCTGTAAAACTGTAGGAAATCCTGAAAACCTTGGGAAGAGAGTGCTTCATTGTACGTAGAAACGTAGAGTTGTGATAAATGAGGCTGATTATTTGAAAGATGATGCTGTGATAAACTTCATATTATAATTCGGAATCTTAATATTTTAAAACAATATGCGAAGTGAGCATCTGCTGCAAAGGCTTCTTCTCTGGAGAAATTCAAAAATACAGGATGCATTCGTAATTTGAACTTGATGAGAAAATGAAACTTATGAGAAAGTATCTTATTTGCTTCTGATTCAAATTCATGGAACGTATCCCATTCAGTCCATTTTATCCGTCGAAAGTTAAATTCTAATGAAAAATTCTCCATTCGATATCCTTGACAAACTAACCGAGTTTTTATGTTATATCTCGACGCAATGAAAAGTAATCAACTGGTATTCTTGTAATTCAATTGTTTATTTTCCATTCGTCGCTACTTCCTACCAGCGAACAATTGAGCTCGACGATAATATAGTGGTAGTAGCGTAGTCAACACGTTGTAACTGGTGGTACTTTCGTCAATCAGCTGCTGGTTACGCTTTGTGAATTCTGATTTAACCACAGGTGCATCCGTGGGTGCGACTCACGAAGACCGGCCATGGACATTTCCGAATTTGGTAATTTATCTGCAGATGTTTCCATTGTACCCATTGAGGGGTTTCACGGGAGGCCTACTGGGTTTTCTCCAAAACCGGCATCTGCTTTTTGTGGATAACCCTCTGGATGCGGAAAACATTTCCCTATCTGCGACGTTCCTACTGAAACATGCCACCCTATATAAGGCAGTCAAATTTTTGAATGAGGGTCTTGCATTCTTGAGAACCTACTGGGTCAAGCCTTCTTCCAATCATAAAATATGGCAGTCTAGATGGATTTCAAATTACCGGGATTTCAGATACTTAGTGGAGTTGTGATATTCTCAAGAATATACCAATGGCCAAGAGATTGACGTCAAAAAAGAAAAAACAGGTCCCTCGTGTCATGGGCTATTCGAATCACCCTCATGTATGTTATGCTATTTTTCACGGTTTTCGAGTTATGAATTTTTTTATGAACTTTGAGAATTTTCGACTTGACCATCTTAAAAAAGATATTAAAAAAAAAGTACAAGACTTCTCTGTGAAATTCTTTTTGTAACTTAATCTCCATGAATTGTACTTTTTTATACATAAAATAACCAGATTCGTAACTTCGATAGAAATTATGGAAATGTTGGTCTCAAGTGAAAAAGTTACGTAAATTGGATTATGATCTGAATTTTCGAATCAAAATTAAAAATGTAAAAAGGCTAGTTCACGGTTTCTTAGTATGCTTAAAAACTGCGCTCAACAGTCAGCTTTTAGAATCATTGATAAAAAATGGTACTTAACACTCTACTTTAGCTAGAATTAACCTTCAAAGTCATCGAGGTGAAAAAAATCAAAGAACTAGACATTTACTACAAAATTATTTTTTGCCATTTTAAGATATTTCTGATCAAGTTATGACAGAAAGTGCTGAAAATTAATGAAAAAATTAATCAAGGGGCCCCCACGTTCACCTGACCTTAATCCCATCGATTTTTTCGTTTGGGGTTATTTCAAAGAAATTGTTTACGCCCGAGAATGTTCGAGTGAAGACGAGCTGCGACTGAAGATAAGAGAAGCCGAACGTGTCCTAAGAGAGAACAGGGGAGGTTTTATGCGATTGAAAGAAAATTTTCTAAGAATGTGTAGAATGTGTATTGAGGCTTGAGGTGGCCACTTTGAACACTCACTGTAAATTTTATAAATAAATTTCTTTTTATTTACATTATGATGTGTGATTTATTGCCATACCTTTTTTTTTATCTAGAACTTTTCTTGACCAACATCTAAAGCTAATTTTCATATTTTCTATCATAACTTGATCAGAAATATCTTAAAATGGCAAAAAATAATTTTGTAGTAAATGTCTAGTTATTTGATTTTTTCCATCTCGATGACTTTGAAGGCTAATTCTAGCAAAAGTAGAGTGTTAAGGACCATTTTTTATCAATGATTCTAAAAGCTGACTGTTGAGCGCAGTTTTTAAGCCTACTAAGAAACCGTGAATTAGCCTTTTTACATTTTTAATTTTGATTCGAAAATTCAGATCATAATCCAATTTACGTAACTTTTTCACTGGAGACCAACATTTCCATAATTTTTATCAAAGTTACGAATCTGGTTATTTTATGTATAAAAGTACAATTCATGGAGATTAAGTTACAAAAAAAAGTTCACAGAGAAGTCTTGTCCTTTTTTTTTAATATCTTTTTTAAGATGGTCAAGTCGAAAATTCTCAAAGTTCATAAAAAAATGCATAACTCGAAAACCGTGAAAAATAGCATAACCTACATGGGGGTGATTCGAATAGCCCATGACACTAGGGACCTGTTTTTTTCCTTTTTGACGTCAATCTCTTGGCCACCCTGTATATTGAGTCGCCCTGAAGGTAATGAACATCGAGTTGTTCTGTCAATTCGTTGAAATGGGTTGAATGACCTGGTTATACTAAAATTACGCGATATTTATCAGTTATGTAAAATGATGTTGACGGTACTATTTTCCATTAACGATAACGATATCTATGTATTTAAATTTCTTTGTAACCCTTAGAATATTTCGACCTCATTCCTAACAAACGAAAGTACCAATGTTTGCTTTAATTGTCATTCTCAAGCTTCTTACATAGATGCACAGAATACTTGGTGATTACATTTTATCCAAGTCCGGAAGTAGGACCCGATCTGCAATCTAGAGTGCCGTTTTGATCTACAAATTTCAGTCTTGATTTTTAGGGGTCGTTACACCAGTGTTTCTTTGCATCTATCTTCTTACATATGAAATTAATTATTGCCGTCAAATATTGAACAATATTACCATAAATAATTTACAATGGAGAATTTGCAGTTTTCTTTCTTATCTACATCTTTATTTTGATAGAGAATGAATACCTCAAATTGGACAATTATTCGTACTTCAATTAAATCCAGGTTTTTATGCTGGCCAATCAGTTAGCATTTAATTCTGAATACCATCGAATTATGAACTTCTCACCATAGGAAACACTTCGAGAACGTTTATTATATCTCATTAAGATGATTTTTCTTCTCGTCGTTATAAAACTGTTTATCGCAACTGAATCTGATCGCAGAAATTGAAAAAGGTAATGGCAGGTTTTGTATAACTGTAAAGTAACATAAATTATCTTTCAAATTGGATTGCACTTATTAGGCGTCATTAAAAACGGGATTTTACGAAAATGTGCTCGCTCTATATCAGTCAGTCTCTGATGGTACGTTTAGAACTAGAAAAAACAATAATCGATGTTAATAGTGGGAGATTGTCGAGAATCGTGTCAATTGTTCGCTAATTGATGTTATTAAACTTGTAATTCGAGAATTGGGGAAGTTAAGGCAGATCCAATTCACGAATTTGCTTTAAAATTTCAATACGCTGATACTAACGGTTGAGTTAGTTAGTAACTGTGTGAAAATTTGCATGTTTTTTGGATTATGAAAGAGATCACAACTAAAGATCGCCAGCCCTCATAACCAATTCATTAATAATTCACCAGAAGGGGTTTTTTCAATATTTATAATTGCCAGACCTGACTCGAACTTGCCATACCAACATTCAAGTCATGTGGATAAACGACACTTCATGTCAAAGAGAGTAATACGAGGATGTATTGATATCTAGTTAGCCTAGACCAGTTCCATGCATAAACAAAATATTGCGATACCATATCAAAGAACAATAACTTATTAGAAGTGACAGTGTAGAGTTCGACGTCAAAAATGTAAACCAGAGTTACGCAATAAATAAAAAAAAAGATGTCCACCGAAATTGTAAAAATCGAAAAATTGGAGTATTGAGCCATCATCAAGTACCTATATTTAAAAGGGTTAAGAGGTAAGCAGATTTACGAAGATATGCTCAATACCCTTGGTGATCAATGTCCTTCGTATGCGACCGTGAAAAATTGGACTGCCAGCTTCAAAAGAGGTAAATTTTCCATTGAAGATGATGACCGATCAGGAAGGCCAGTTTCTGTGTCAGTCCCCGAAAATATCGATGCAGTTCATGACATGATTTTATCAGACCGTCGAATTGGGCCAAAACGGATATCTGAAGCACTGAAGATTTCATACGAGAGCGTTCATCATATAGTTCACGTCAATTTGGACATGAGAAAAATTTCTGCAAAATGGATCACCAAATGTTTGAATGTTGACCAAAAACGTGCAAGGGTAGAAACATCGCGTTCGATCTGTGCTCGATTTGAAAACGATTAGGGATGAGACTTGGGTGCATTTCTACGATCCAGAAACAAAGCAACAATCGATGGAATGGCGACACTCTGGTTCTCCAAGACCTGAGAAGTTTCGTGTCCAAAAACCTGCTGGAAAAGTTCTTGCTTCAGTTTTTTGGGATTGCCATGGAGTAAACATGATTGATTTTTTGGATAAGGGTACAACAATAACTGAAGATTACTATTCGACATTACTGACCACTCTACGGGAAAAAATTAAAGAGAAAAGACGCAGAAAGCTTTCCAAAGGTATTTTGTTTTTACAGGACAACGCCTCAGTACACAAATCTCATGTCGCCATACAAAATATTCGTGATGTAGGGTTAGAACTACTAGAACACCCCCCTTATTCACCAGATTTGGCCCCTTGTGACTATCATCTCTTTCCTCAACTGAAAAAAAGTTTAAAAGTTAGTAAATTTTCTTCCAACGAGGAGGTAATAAAAGCTGTGGAGGACTGGTTTGCAGAGCAAGAAGGAAAATTTTTTTGAAAGGTCTAGAGACGTTGCAGGTTTGCTGTAATACATTTATTCAATTAAGAGGAGATTTTGTTGAGTAATAAAATATTTTGACATTGAAATTTTGTTTGGTTCTATAGTAGGCTAAGAATTTTTCAGTATATCCTCGTATCTCAGTTCTCAGAGTGTTTATTATCCGGAAAAATAAAGTTCCTATTGAGGCAATGAGGTGTTTATAGCTTCTAAACAATGTAAACGATAGGCAATCAAAATAAATTCTCTTTCATACATTCTCCTTCTAACCGCCTGTTAATGATCTTGCCAAGAGAAAAGCTGGAATTTACAATACAGAATTCCACTGCGTGTAAACTGTCTCTTGACCATAATTCGAAACGCATTTATTTGCGCGGTTTCAATTGAGTTAAGATCAAATCTAGTGTGAAGAAAAGTAAAAGTTAGAAAGTGATGTAACTCAAAACTTGACCGAGAGAAAAACTCGTTAAGTTCAATTAAATTATGTTTATTCGCGGTCCTTTGACCATGGACGGTGATTCATCATTGTAATCGTCTCTGTTTATAATTGTGTCATTGCTGTTTTATTTCCTTTAGGCTTTGATCAAGTTTAATCTTGTGTCAATGTGTATGCATATTTTTTTTAATAAGAGGTGTTATTTTGAATAGCCGTTGTGTTCTGTGTAGGCCTTGTAACTGTGTCCTTACGCCACCTGAGGCACAGAACTGTTAATTTTCGACCCAACAGTGAAACGGTGGCCAATACTACTGAGACTAAAAAAATTCTCTCCTGGCCTCGGGATTGAACTCTGACTTGCCGGGTCCTAGTTCAACACCCTAACCAGTGGGCTAGTGACACTCACTGGTGGTTAATTTCGAACTTAGATCCAAGATATAGGAGAAAATAATCTCCATTGTCTTCTCGGAACGGCCAGGAACGGCTCGAAACAAAATTTCCATCGTATCGTGATCGTGACGCCACGATCAAATAGATTTGAACTTTGGAGGAATTAGCATGCCGACTGGGACCCTTTCCGAGGCATGCACGACGTCCGCAATTTAAAAGGCTGAAGTCGGATAACAGTACTCGAAAGGTGGGAGGACGTAGGTTTCCGGGGCAGCATCGAGGCATGAAGTAATAGGTCAAGATCGAAGGAGAGACGAGAGCGAACGAGAAATCGTCGAAGATCCAAGTTGGGCAATCGAAGAATAACGTGAATTTAATCTGCGGTTTAACTCGATGACCTGCATCGGTAGGCGGTTTAGATTCTGTCGGAAAACGGCACAAGTTGCTGCTCAGATTGTTCGATTTAAGGGGAGGTGCTACACGTCCGAGCTCGCGAGATCCCTTCAAAAATTGGGCTTTTCATTTCCATGATGTATTACTAGCTTTTCCGATTTTCTTCGTATATTTGGAAAAAAACTTGTGAGCTGTAATTTCATAAAAATCTGGACAAATGATTTTATTTCCATGATATCTCCGTCAATTCTCGGGATAAATGTATGAAATTTTCATTATACATACGGAATAATATTTTGCAGAATGTGTATTAATCCGTTTTTCTGTTTATTGCCCCCTGCATTTTTAAATGAATTATAAAGTAGGAACTTTATTGGTCATATTTTCAACCAGGTGTTTTTCCTAATATTCGAAGAAAAACAGAAAAGCGAGTAATACACATTCTGCAAAATATTATTCCCCATGTATTCCCCATTTCATACATTTATCCCGAAAATTGACGGAGATATCATGAAAATAAAATAGTTTGTCCAGATTTTTATGAAATTACAGCTCATGAGTTTTTTTCCTAATATACGAAGAAGAACGGAAAAGCGAGTACATACAGGGTGAGTCTTTGACTTGTACATATATTTTAACTGAAGATTCTTGAGGTCAAAAAAAACCTTTTTTTCATTTTCCATTTTTCCTAATTCGGCTCTGTTAAAAAGATATAGCCATTTGAAAAAAAATTGTGCTAATTACGTCCCTGAAATGATACTGTGGAATTGATTCAAAGTTCAAATTTCTGGTGGGATTTTATTATTAAAATATCTCGACAAAGTTGATAAATATTGTGACAACATTGTAAACTCGTTTAAAGACCAGAGAAGGAATAATATTCGATGATATTTAATTCAGAGACGCATTCAGATTATTCTTGAAATTAATGATTTTTTTGTCAAATTTATCCGGGTAAAATTGGAAATAACTCGAAAACGACGCGTTTTATTGAAAAAAAAATGGGAATACTTTTAGTTTCTTAAATGATTGATTCTTTCGAAAATATGAACCGTTTATCTTTTTAAAGTGGTCTTATGGTGTTTTAGAGTGTATTGATGAGTCGACTACCCCGTAACTTTTATACTAGTAAAGATATTGAATAGGTTTCGATTGAGGAATATGCACCATGAATAGAGTAAAAACTCAACCAAAATTCAGTTCATTCGAAATAACGGTTCCGAAGATATAAACAGAAAAGTGTATCTCCCAAACCAAACCGAATTTTGAAAAATGGTATAGGAAAAAAGTGTTTCGTTTGATGAGAGGAATCTACAGTTAAAATATATGTACAAGTCAAAGACTCACCCTGTATATAATAACTTTATTGACAGAACTATAGTAATAAGTAACAGAATGAATGGCCAATGCAGAAAAAAACATACTTTTCCACAGATATAGGTTCTCAAGTAGATAACTCGGTCAAGTAAAAACTTGACTGCGAGTAATACACATTCTAGAGAAATTATTAAGCTTTAATTAAAAAAAATGTTGGTCTACGTCGCATACAAACTGAGATATCATGGAAATAAAAAGCCAAATTTTTGAAGGGAGCTCGCGAGCTCGGACGTGTAGCACCTCCCCTTGAAGTTTATCGAAAGACCAAAATAATATTCGGAAAAAATACGATTCAATTAGGATTTTAGGAGATTTGTGGAAGGGCGTCATATTGTACGGAGCATGCAATAAAATATACACACTAACATTTGTTTTTTTGAACATTTTTATTGATCTCTTCGTCCCAAATATGGTTGCCATAGACAGGAATGCTCCAGCCTACAAAGCTTATATGATTTAATTAATTTTTTCCTTCGAATATTCACAGAAACCTCCCTGACTTCCCCACTATTCTAAAAATGTATTATATTTCTGCAACTAAGAGAAAAAACCTATTTGTATTGTATTTAAATGAAGAAAAAAACCATAATAACTGTCCATTATATGCCATTTTATTCTTTGCTTCCAGTACAGTCTACGGCAACTGGATCTCTCCCTCTTATCGCAGCTGTGGTCGCTCAACGAGTCTATCCAAGACTTCAGGCAGATCTTGCAGGATCAAGAGGACTGCCGCGTCCTGTCACCACCCTCCCCCTCACCGGCCCCTTCGTCAGGTGACGAAGGCGACCTCGATGAGCAATATTACATGAATGCCCCATCAGTGACCCCTTCCGTCAAGTTCAGACCTGCTCCTCCACCCCCTCCAGTCAGGAGGTCTAGTAATTCTTCCAACGCGTCCACAGGAGGTTGAAAAGGAGGTTAGTAGCCCATAAAATTGAAACATACGTTTATGTTTCTTTAGTTAATAGTAGAATTCACAAAAAAGATTTTCCATCCATTGAAATTTTGTTTCGTGTTCAGAATTATGCTTTTTTTTAATTTTCAATGAATTGTGTATTATTTAATTTGCTGTTTCTTTGTGTGGCCTCTTTCAGTAGGCTTTTTTTCATTTTGCAATCATTTCAGGTTATTCAAATTTTTTGGCTACTGAAATAGAATCCCAGTAATGGTCAATTCAAGAACCCACAACTGATTTAGTTTTTCTGGTTTTATCTATCGTTATTTTTCAGATAACTAGGCCAGTGACATCCTGTATATACCGATTTTCCGATCACATTGAGGTTGATTAATATTCCGTGTGCAGCATAAGGATGTTATTGTGTAGTGAAATAGGATTGTAAGTCGTGTGAGTGATTGAAAAACCGAACAAGCGTTTTACATTGTGATCTTCATTGAATACGTGATGTGTATTTTCTTTCTATTTCAGATCGGATAATTTGATTGTGATATGAATCTTGAAAGCCTTGTCTGATGTCTTGGTCTTTCGCAGTTGTAAAATTTGTGTTTGTAATTACTAAATGTGAACTGAAAAAAATTAAATGTATATGTGAAATGGTTTATTTCTTCGTATTAATAACCTGAAATTGAACAATTAAATAAAAAGTGTTCAACAAAATGAAGTAGAAACTTACATCGATACCTTGAGTGTAAAAGGATAAGGAGAGATTTGAAGAGGAGGTTTTTGAAAGAAGTAACAACATGAATAATTATCGTGATTTTTAATCGTGATAAATATAAATGAATTAATCTTAAAAACTATGGAACAAAGTTATCGTGAGCGAATTATTCATAAATAAAGTTTACCTAACAGTATTTAAAATTATACATAAAAAGAATTTGATCAAAATCAAACAGGAATCGTACAAAACACTACAAAATTATAGGTACATAGAAAGAGTGGATTATTTAAATTGCTTGCCTCATTTACTTTCAGAAGATTGTGACTTGCTTTTGCGTATCTGGCAGTCTACAGGTTGGTTTTTCTAATGGAGAATAAGACTTGTACGTGCATGTGCAAGTTTTGCTTCCCCTACCATTCGGTAGGCAAATATGCTCAGGAGGACATTGGTCTTTGTACTGGCAGATATTTTGAAGAGGTGGACATCTCATAGGCACAGCAATCACTTCAAAAAGCCTTCCAGCTCCTACGATTGGAAGAGGCAGTGGTGCCAGCCTCTCAAGGGTGCGTTTATCAACCCTTTCCACGCGTTTTCTGCGAAAAAGGTTATTTTGATATTAAAATTTTTCATTCCAATAATTCAAGGGATGTTTTACTCCTATATTTTGTAGGATTTACTTACGATATCCAGTCGCTCCAGAAAATATATCGATCATTCACAGTAATTCCGAATGGATAAGTGCAGTTGGATGCAATGGTTCTCTTGTGCCGATTGTCAATCTGGATGCATTCAATTTTTTTTGTTCCTGCGTCTGCGTAACACAATTCTTCGGTATCGTAATCTATGGCCAATGAATTCGGAAGGGAAACTTCTTTGCCCTCGAAGAATATCGATCTTTCACTTCCATCCTCATTAGCCCATTCGATCTTGGGGTGTAATCTGTCCCAGTCACTCCAGAAAATTTTCCTGTCGAAAGAGAATAGATGAGTGTTCTTTTGTACTTTGTGGAACCAACTTACCCTCTTTGGGGATGAACTGTGATCCCTCTGGGGTTTTTGAGATTTGTATTGACCAAAGTGACCCTTCTTTTTCCATCTATGCTAGCGACGTCGATGGTTTTTTTGGTTGAATCTGTCCAATATATATTTCTCGATACCCAGTCTACAGCAATACCTTCTGGGGATCCAATTCCTAACCAAAATATTCGGATAATAAAGAAATGTGGTCAACAATATCTCATTACGAACCTTGAGTGATAAAATCTTGTTTAGCACTCCCATTATAGTAAGCAGTTCGTATAGCCCTTCCAGTAATATCGCTCCAGAAGAATTTTCCATCGAAACAGTCTATGTCCAGACCAACAGAAGTTTGGGCCCCTTTCACTTGGACAGCTCTACCAAACCTCTCCCTAGAGTTCTCTAAGGGTATCCTCAATGTGGCCATACCTTGATTAAGCAGCAAGAACCCACCTTCATGTGTAGGATTCTTTCTGCAAGAAGTTCCGTTACCAATGAAACCATAGTTGCATTGACAGCTATATTTTCTGTCTGCATCAGCCACACATGCTGCGTTTGAATTACACATTGTTGGGGATGTCAGGCAGTTTTCTTCTGCAAGGATCAAAAGAACCAACCATTATTATTACCTCAAAGAAGGTTCACAAACTTACCTAAATGACAAACGAATCCGTCTCCATAGAACCCAGCTTGACACATGCATATGTGGAGGTCAGTCTCTTCATCGTACATGCAAACACCATGGAGTCCACAGTTGTTCAAAATGTTACATCCTATAGGTTTCAGCTTGCATTCTGTTATACCGTCTCCGACATATCCAGTCTTGCAGCTACAGTAATGGGTTTCGTAGGTAGCATCATACAAGCATTCTGCGTTATCAACACATGTACCACCCCCGCAAGTATTGCTGCCGTCCACACACAAGTTTTGGGAATCTCTTATGAAGCCTTCTTTACATACGCATTCGTATCTGTTTGCGTTGGTGTAGAGACACTCTTCGGTTTCAGTGCAGTCATTATTGGTGGCACATATGGCTGAAAATGAAGAGGCAATTCAGTTTTAGTCACTTCACTTGTCAGTGGAGGAATAACACCAAGCCCTGGTTCAATCATCAAGTGAAAGTACTTGCGGAGGAAAATAAGAGGAGTTATCTGCGCTATAAAAGTGTCTCAACCGAAGAGAATTACACCATATACAGAGAAACAAGGAATAGAGTCAATATGGAGATAAAATAAAAAGAGAATCTTGGGAGAGGTTCACCGCCGATATGGAACGTGATATTTATGGAGCACAAAGAAAAGTTTGGAAGATGCTCAAGAACAGAAGAAAACCCGTAAACGAGTACATCCAAACCAAAAACGTTCCTTTACATGAGTGGGAAACATATTTTAGAAAACTATACGGCAGCGATGACCAGGAATCTCAGGGGGATGCACTGGAGGTGGAGACGATGGATGAGGTGACGATTGCTCAGGAGGACGTTGAGATGAAGATGAGAAAGCTTAAAAACCGAAAGGCACCAGGAGTTGATGGGATACCTAACGAGCTTTTGAAATATGGCGGTCAAGAACTAGCGAAAAAGCTAACCGAACTCTTTAACAAGATAATAGTTACATCTATCATACCAACAGAATGGAAAAAAAGCGTCACGATACCGATCTTCAAAAAGGGACAAAAAACCAACCCGGAGAATTACAGAGGAATTAGCCTGCTTTGCACCTGCATGAAACTGTTCACCAGCATAATCAGAGATATCCTTCAGGATGCCATAAAGAATAGAGATGAGCAACAGGGATTTAGGAAAAACAGATCGACGACTGACGCACTGTTCATTTTGAGACAAGTGAAGGAGAAGGCCATCGAGTACAGCTATCCCACATACGTGTGTTTCATTGACTTGACAAAGGCCTTTGACAGAATAAAAGTTCAGCATGTTATCGAAATACTGAGGCAAAAACGAATACCGGGCGCAATAATAAACGTCATCAGGAATCTGAATATGAACAATACAACAAGAATAAGAGTTAACGACCAAACAACTGAAGATGTACCAACACCAGCAGGTTTTAGGCAAGGAGATAGCCTCAGCCCATTCCTCTTCAATCTTGTCATGGATGAAATCATACAAGAAGTAATATCTATGAAGATGGGATACAAATTGAGTGGCAAACCAATCGGCATGGTATGCTTTGCGGATGACGCAGTTATTCTGGCAGAAACAGAGGACGACTTACAGAGACAAGTACAAAAGTTCTATCGGATCGGCAGAAGGTTCAACATGTCCATATTTATTGAAAAAACGAAGTGCATGACATTTTCGAAGGAACCATCAAGATGTAAAATAGTTATAGAATGCAAGATAGTGGAACAAGTGATGAAGTTCCGCTACCTGGGAGTGGACATATACAGTGAACATAATCCGATAGAGGACATCAAGTCACAGGTCAACAAGGCCTCGGTAATATCTGATATGTTGTGTGGGCAAACAAACATATGCATGTCGGTGGAAAGGTGCGGATATACAAATCCTGTGTAAGACCTATCCTAACCTATGGTATCGAGACCCGAGCTGACACTAATAAAACAAAGAGTATCCTAAGAACAGCAGAGATGAAAACTCTCAGAACTATAGCAGGAAAAACACTAACAGACAGAGTTAGAAACAGCGATATAAGATCTCTCTGTAAGGTGGAAGATATAGCGAGATGGGGCAGGAAGAGGAGGAGATATTGGCGAGACCACGTAGAAAGAATGGACCTTAACAGATTGGCATACATCGCTAAGGACGGGAAACCAGCAAGCAGAAGGCCATTAGGGAGACCGCCAAAACGGTGGAAGGATAGCTGGAGTTCAATTTCCCAGGAAGCCGCAACCCACTGGGGAGACCTTCATAATGAACAGATCTTAAGGTCTATAAGAATGAAGAAGAAGAAGACTTGTCAGTCAAATTACTTACCAAGTGTGCAAGTGTAGCCATCACCTTCAAAACCACTCATGCATACACATTTGGAACGACCTATTGTTTCGTCGTAGGTGCAAGTGGCATGTACATCACAGTTGTTCTCGACAAGACAAGATACTCTGGCTTCAGTGCAGCTGAGTCCATCTCCTTCAAAACCATCATTGCAGACGCATGAATAGGTGGATGTTGTTGGCATGAATTTGCATTCAGCGTTTTCGTTACAGTTGTTGATTTCGTTGCATGTCGATGTAGAAGTTACTAGGAAAGAAGAAATTTGAATTCTGAAGCATTTACAGTGGAGAATTCGACTAGGGATTGAATAATTCTTGCCTACTTTTGAGAAAGATTGATTCAAAACTCACCATTGGGCATTGTAGTGGTTGGGTTCCTGGTATCCCCTGATCTGACACAAAATTGAACGTCTTCATCGAGCATAAAACCGTCAGGGCACCAACAAGAAGTGATGTTACAATTTTTTGGAACTCTATCAGTCGTGGTTTGTATCCATGTTTCCGTAGCTTCATATATGGATGTTACCGGATATTCCTCGGTTGAAGGAACTGCTGGCGGCTCCCTTTCAGTAGATGTTACAGTGTTTTGATCGTTTTCGTTCGTTTGTGTTTCAGTTGATGTTTGTGAGTTTGCCACTTGGGTGCATCTGTAGCCGTCACCTTCAAATCCAGGCAAGCACAAACATTGGTACTCATCATTTGCTGGATTTATTTGGCACATTCCGTAGGGTGAGCAATTGTTGGCAATATGACAGCTGTGTCCTACTTTAGGTTGACACACCTGCCCATTTCCGGTAAAACCGGACACACATCTGCAAGAAGCTAATCCATTCGCCTCAACACATTCGGAGTTTTCATTGCACGTTACGTTGGTACAAGAGACTGCGTTCTGACAAACTCTTCCATCTCCATCGAAGCCTGGGTTACACTGGCATGAGTAACTGCCTACCAGATTCGTACATTGGGCGTTGTAATCACAGTCAGCTATACCAATAGCACACTCGTTGGTGTCTACACAAATAGTGCTTCCGTATTCGTCCAATTGGTATTGGAAGCCTGGTTTGCAGGCACATCTGTAGGAATCGTTGTCCACCACACACACGCTGTTTTCTTGGCATTTGGATCGACCCTCTTCACATGGATCGTAGTCTGAAAAAGATCATATTTAGGTGGGAAAATTATGGACAGAACTTTGTGTTGAGTATAACACCAAATAAGTTCCTCAGCGAAATATGTCTTCTGGATGATTTGCTCCAGGAGAAATAATGCTGTAGTCTACAAAATACTTACCTCCAATGGGAGTGACTTTATTGCTCAGCCCAAACCTGATGATCTGCTCAGTTGCCTCATAGCTGATGAAATTCTTGCCAACTTTCAGCTTCCACGAACTACCAAACGAGGAGTTTCTGTATTTGCACTCTTCATATTGTAAACTTTGGTAAACCGAGTAAGGATGAACAACTTCTGTACCGTTCTCATCCTGGTATTTGAACACTCTGTTAGAGGACGATTGGATTATACCAGGTGCAGTTACTGTGTATTCTTCTTGATATTCATCTACATTCACTTTGGCGTTATCAGGTAGATCCGGTATTTCCCCCTGTATGTTGGCTTCAAGTTTGAGTTGATCAAATACATCGAGACCGTGGTACTTTTGAGTGATAACAATGCTTTGGTTGGTGTTTTGAAAGTATAGTTGGGCTGTGTAGTTGAATACTCCTCCAGTTAGATGGTATCCGTTGGTGGCTCCTCGTATTGGTTTAGCAAAGAGGTATCCTATGGAACTTCCCAGAATCTGGAGGGATTGAATGTCCGATCCTATTGATTCTGGTATTTTGGATATGGCAGTGTAGGCTCTTGCGTCCATCATGACGATATACGACTGGAGGTCTAAGTTGCCTAGTTTTTCACCGTTGATTTTTCCGGTTATTTTACCATTCACCCTCAGGGGAGCATCTGTGGAAATTCAGAGTTGAGAATGGATCAGGAGATGCAAGTTTCGATGGGGTTATGGAAGGAATACCAGATTTTCCTGCTGATGGACTTATAAGACAGCTGGAATATCTTTTATACATACAATGAATCTAAAACTCAATACTAAAGATGAAGAGCTAGGTTCATTGAACTTGTAGGTGATATGTTTACCTTTTTTGACGCAAGATCGTCCATTTCCATAGAATGACGGATCACATTCACAACAGAATCCTTCATCGTAATCAATGCATTTGCCATGAACATGGCAGTAAGTAGGAGAGGTAGCACAGGTGGCACCAGGGGCCTTATTTGGTTTTTCTGAAAAAATGTTCGAGGCATAATAAGTATTCAGAACTATTGAGTTTCAGATGAGTCAATATCATTTCTTGCATTATAGCTTTCTTGTGAATCATTTGAAGGTCAATGAGAGTTTCAAGAAGCTACACTGATGGACTCAGAAGATATATTCAGTTCTGAAGAGTGCACTTAGTGTTACCTTCATTATTCTGATCAGGTTCAACTATTTCACTTTCATGAATCATAAAAGTCCATTGTCCCTGAAGATCCATATTTGACCATCTGCAAATAAAATAATTTTAGTACTACCTATGAACCAAATTTGGAGGTGGATGATTCTTGTATTCTCCTTGAAGCTATTGTATCTGCGAAACTGTTAGAAGTACAAGCAAATCAAAGATGAGGAATGCTATCCTCTTTTTGAATGGCATCATTTAGATTCTTCATTGACTCCCTGACTTACTTTTCCAAATTCTTCACCTGTTCGGTCCCTGAAGCTGGAAGAGTGAAAACCTTCCCTTCAGCTGAAACGAATCCAGCTTGAGCTCTAGCATCAGGCAAACCAGATTGATCCCCAGTTCCTTGAATCCACTGTATCCCATCTTCAGGATACAAGAACTCCACAAAAGAGTTGGCACCATCTGTTGCAATCACAACCTGGTACGTATTCACTTTATCTGATCCTTTTTCGTGGTAGCCGACCGCCTCCCAAGTGACTATGAATAAATTGGTAGCTTGGAAGTCGCCATATTCCAAGAATTGATCGTGTACGTTTTCTGTGGCTCTCTGGAGGAGCCCTGGTTGTTCTGTCTCGTAGTATGAGACTGCGCCTGCGTTGGTGGTATCAACGTTGGAGTAGAAGGGCGCTATGGAGGGGTAGTCTAGGGGGAATTCCAAGTTGAGAAAATTCGGTATCTCGGTTTGGAAAGACAGTAAACCATTGTTGTTGATCTGTGAAAATAGAAGTTGAAGAATTACAAAGATGCAGTTTCAAAATAGAAAGCTCATGGTTGGGGAATTTTTCGATGATATGGAGAATCAGCTACATGGGAACTTTCGATAGGGTCATCTATGGTTTGGCAGCTCAGAAACTGTGTTGACATTCTCGATCAGTAGGATTTGCCTTTTTTTCTTGAATCTTTCAACACCAGAAGGGGAGTCAGCAGCTTCTGAGATCTCGTTGATCCACCTTGTGGGCAGATTCAGATCTTATACCATAGAAATATAGTCTAAGATTCAAATATTTTAGTACAAGAAATGAATTGGAAAGATGCCTCTCAAAACAAAAAAGGCAGTATTATTAATTTCTTTTGGATCCTGGCTAACAACAATGTGAGGAATTTGACGTTCTACTTTTGAATTATGACGAAATGATGATCGATCAATAACCCTAGAAGCATGGCATTATTCATCACTCATCAGTAAACAGAACCTATTGAAATGTTGGCCTTTAACCCATATAAATATGCATTTAGTGACAAATGTATGAATAGATATCATAAGCCCTATTCAATACTATTATCACATCAACGTTGAAAACAATTCTTCTGCAGGTTTAACCGTTATGACAGAACATCTTCATTAAAATGCCAAACAATCTTCAAGAATTAAGAGATTGTGTTATCGATAAATCTTATCATCTGAAGAATTACAATAGATAATCGATATTATGGAATTGTATACTTTGACAAGATTAGGTATTCCTTGAGTTTACTTTTCCCATGCCATTTTGATCTCTGTAGTTGAGTATTTTACTCTCTGAAAATTCTGTTTTTTTCTGTTTCAGGATATATGTTTTCTGTGGAAAATACTATACAGACCAAATTTATTACAGTTTTCAAATTTTTTCGTGAAATTAATTATTTTATCTGGTTAACTATCTCTACATCAGCTGCATAATAGGAAATATGATTAAGTTTCTTTAGGATACAGTACATTTAACTACCGACTGAATCGGTATCAAGAATAACATCAGCTTGTAACATAATTTATTCAAAGGGTTCTCTTCAAATTTATATGAAGGTATTAGCTAGCTATGCTTATTTTTTTTTCTGAACCCACTTTGAGAAGCCAAGATGTGTTCAGGAACCCAAACTTTTTTGATAAGATTTCTTTATAGGACTTACATATATTGTTTCGTAGGCTTCTCCGAAAAAAATAATGGGCACTTTCAGTTTGACAGGTGCAGAAGAAACGTCATCCCCTCTGGGCAGCCTAACAGCTTCCTGCACATTGTATTCGTACAGCAAGGAAGCAGGAATCGCAAAACCGCCACTAAACAAGCAAAAAACGCACCAAGCGATCAGCAACTTCCCCATGTTCTTGTCCGCACTGTCCGTTATACTGTTTATCAAAATTCAAACACTGTGGGATCTTCTATCGAAAGAAGGCCATAGTTCACTTGAATAAATAGGGATCGAGTTATCAGTGGACTTAATTAGTGAATGTTGGTTAAAAATAGTGTTTAGCGCTGTTCTGTAAGCAGGAAGAAATTAAATCTTCCGAATGTGAACCCTTCTTTATATTCTCTGTTCGCACAGACGAAATTTTTACGAGAAGCACATATGTTTCTAATTATGTGGACACGAAGGCTTCAAAGGCTTTTGGTCTGTGTGGTCCGTTTTCGGCATGTCGCAAGATCGTTGAAAGGATAATTTGTCATTGCTGTGTTATTTTATTATTTTTTTGGTTCAATAAGTCTTTACTTTGTATTATTGAGTAGGGCCGTAGCGAGATTTTTATCTATATACACTATGTGGATATAAGAAGTCAAATTGAAATTTCGGCATAATTATCGATTGAAAAAATCGAGAAAAGCAATATCTTGGTCAGGTGAACTTTTGAACAGTCGCTTATGAAGAGCACATGTTTGAATTCAAAATGTAGGTTTTCGGTGCAATTGAATGAGGAAATTGTTGAAACTATTCGAATCTTCAATAATAGCTATTTTGGGGATCGATAACGTCCATACCTTGAGTGATCTGTGTCTGCGAATGCGAAAAAAAATTCTAAAAAATAAAATGGAAAAATCCTTTTCTTATGAAGGGCACATGGTTGACTTTGGTATCAAAATGTAGGTTAACAAGATCGCTCAATTAAAAAAAAAACCCAAATCGAAATTGTCTCATCCTGCTTGTACAGAGGAAACTATTCTGTATTGCGTGAAAAATATTAAGCATTAACTGCATGAAAAGGAATTTCAGATATTTGATGTTACAATAAATCATCAAACAAATTTCTTTATCGCTCATTTTCAACAAAATACGCGAGAAGTTCTATAATGAATGTGACAACATTTTTGCAATAGGTATTTTCAACCTTGATATTATGAATGAATGATAGTGTTATAGTGATAGTGGATTTTCAATGGACTCTAATAATTTTTATTAGAAATTTGTTTCTCTGTATTTCGAAACTCTTGCTTCTTTTTATATCTTATCAATAGATTTTTGACATTATTTCTTAATGAATATTTTCATTTAGATTATCTTCCATTCTGTTTGAACCCATGTGGTTGACAAATGATGAATTTGTGAAAAAGCTTCTAATTTGGGGTCACAACTATTTATAACCTTTACTCATAGGGCATTTTCCAGAATGAACAACTCAATTTGAATTTTCCTATACCATATCTTTAATTATTCAAGTTTCAAGTTGAATTAAATCTTATTCCGGATGTATGTATCTTTATAGATATTGCGATTCAATATTATTTGATTCATGAAGTTGAAAAGTTAGAGACACCTTTTAGATCAGATTCAGTCAGTCTTCTTCTGTTTATAGTTATTTTGGTCTGATTTGACATGCATTTCTAAACAAACTGTCATTTCGTTTCCTGCATATCAAATTCGTCTATTTCAAATGGTATTCTATTTTGAATTGGTTTCTTACGGCAATCAGATATACAGGGTGTTTCAGAATAAGGGACCGTAAATTCGGGATATTAATCCTCAGATGATTTTATGATATAAAGTTACCATGGACTATAGGTCCCTGACGCACTGTTTCTGAGATACGGGGTGTTGAAATTTAAAGAAAAAATTGGTTTTATGAAATTATTTTCTACACCGTACACGATTTTTTTTGAGTTTTGGTAGGTTATGAGAACGCATCAAGACACATTTTTTCCTATACAAAATGATGTTTTCACCAGTGGCGTCCGTACAGACTTCTATCCGAATAAATTCGGTGAAAAAATTGGTACGCCAATAATTTTTCTCGAAATTCAAATTATCTTCGTAATTACCATATAATTCAGAATAAGAATGGTTTCTTGAGTTTTTTTACCTACAACGAATACTTTCTGAGAAAAAAAATAAAATGCAATTTCATCTAAGAGAGTTAAGACATTCTTTGATTTCTTCTAAAATCGTCTGGAAACAGATTAAGGCAGCTTAGTCACCTTCATATTTGACGTTTGCAAAATTGATTTCGACTACTGATTTTACAGAATATCTAGGATGGTAAATTACACAAACAATGAATTTGCAGACATACATTACATGTACCTATGGTTTTGCTGACGGAAATGCATCAAAAGCCAGACGTTTATATGAAGAGCGTTTTCCTAATAGAGTAGTACCTGGAGCGAAAACATTTTACAGGGTTCATTTGAGACTATCAGAAAGAGGCAGCTTTGAACCAATTGAAAGGCGCAATAACAACTGCAAGAACTCCACAAACTGATGAAGCTGTCTTAAATATGGTTGAAGAGGTCCCCGAAATAGGTACAAGAAAGATAGCCAATAATTTAAATATTAACCACGTGCTAGTTTGGAGGATTCTTTATACTTTTTATTATATCCTTACCATATCCAACTAGTCCAGGCCCTGCTTCCGAGAGATTTTTCCGTGCGTACTAATTTTTGCCAATGGTTTCTCAGAAAATTAGCTGCAGATCCTTTATTTGGAAGTAAAATTTTATTTTCTGATGAAGCTTCTTTTTCGAAAAATTCTATAAGGAATTTTCATAATAATCATATTTGGGCAGAGGAAAATCCACACAAGATTAGTGTGGATAGGTCGTGTAGGACCACGAGAATGGCCACCTAGGTATCCAGACCTAAACTGTTTGGATTTTTTTCTTTGGGGACATTTGAAGACATTGGCGTTTAGGACTCCAATTCAATCTGTAGAGGAGTTGAAAAACCGAATAATAACTTCCTGCGAAGAGATACGAAATACTACAGGAATTTTTCAAAGAGTACGTGAATCGATGAGCGGATGAGAAGGAGCGCTGAGGCATGCATACTTGTTGGTGGTGGTCATTTTCAACAACTGATATAGTTCGGTTTGGTTCATTTTGTTCATTTTTGAAGATCTCTTATTGCTTCTTAAATTTAACAATTTTGCATTATTAGTTTTAGTGGTAGTAGGTAGGCAGTTCTGTTTTAATAAGTGAATAGTTAAACTTTTATTCATCAAAAGCAATGGCGTACCTTTTTTCACGAAATTAAAAAAATGTGTTTTATTGCGTACTCATATCCCACCGAAATCGTGTACGGTGCCGAAAATAATTTCGATAAACATTTTTTTTATTTTCAACACCCCGTATCTCAGAAACAATGCGTCAGGGAGCCATAGTCCATAAGAACTTTATATCATAAAATCATCTGGAGATTAAGACCCCGAATTCACGGAAACTTATTATGAAAATGAGTACGCATAAACACATGATGAAATTGCATTTTATTTTATTTTTTTCAGAAAGTATTCGTCGCAGGTAAAAAACTCAAATTATGTGGTAATTACGAAAATGATTTAAAATTCGAGAAAAATCATTGGCGTACCAATTTTTTCAGCGAATTTATTCGGACAGAAGTCTGTACGGACGCCACTATTGAAAATTGAACATCATTCTGTATAGGAAAAAATGTGTCTTGATGCGTACTCATGACGTACCAGAACGCGAAAAAAAATCGTGTACGGTGTAGAAAATAATTTCATAAAACCAATTTTTTTTTAATTTCAACACCCCGTATCTCAGAAACAGTGCGTCAGGGACCTATAGTCCATAGGAACTTTATATCATAAAATCATCTGAGGATTAAGATCCCGAATTTACGGTCACTTATTATGAAACACCCTGTATTTGATCTTTGAACTGTTCTCATTTCAGTTTTGGTACAGTGGTATAGGTATAGCTGTTTTTTGTGGAAAAAATACAAATTATTTCCATTATTTTCGTAATAACATACCTGGGAACTTTTTTCTTGAGAGATTTTCTGCATTTCTCATTAATATAGTAGTTTTTCGAAATGAATATACAATATGGTACTGATAAATATTTTATTTCAATATTGAATACAACTGCAATAAGTTCTAACAGCTATTTTACAAATGAACGTAAATAATTCATTTCAATAACAACCTCAAAACGAAATAAATACATGAATATACACTAATGTACAAATTCGACAGATTCAAATTCAAAAATCAAGGCAGTATACTTATTCTACAGTAAAACAACGATATCACAAATCAATGATGATGAGTAGATAATAATAGAAAAATTCTAATTCGAAATGATGGAAGGGAGATCAAAAAAGACAGTCTTATGCAGGAAATAATGTTGGCAAGATATTTGTTTGATCCCATAAATAATTCTTGATATGCTGAAATCAAAAGTGGTGCGATTGGGTACTGCTATTTTGACGATTTATCAATATGTATCAGAAAATAGACCGATAGTTTTTCTTCGATGTTCGACGACCATTCATAAGAATTGGTTGAATTGGATTTGTAATTCTTGTAAAAAGGCAGTAATAAAGGATTACTGAGCAGTCAGATTATAAAAGAAAGTCAAATCTCTCTATGCTGATGGAGTTTGAATATAATTCTCAGTCTCTCTGTTACAACAGTGCAGAAATATAAGTACACATACAAAAAGTTTCATTTTTCCGATAAAAACTGATATGGAGTTATCAGGAGTCCCGATTGGCTCTAAAAAATTTGACACATTTCAACGTATACTCGGGTTCAATCCAGGAAATCACAATCTGGAGTAGAAAGTGAAAATTGAATATCTTAGCTCTTATAGAAGATGATGACTTTTCAATGAATGCTAATGAGTTATAAAATTAATCTTCGTTTATTGCCACATCGAAAAGCGCGATAAGTACAAATTCTGAGTATAAGATCTGCTACAGGTTAGAAAAATATTCGATTTCATATGACGGGGAGATAATTTTCGAAATATTATCTGCCCATGGGTAACCACAATAGTTAAGGATCATCAAAACTTTCTGAGATTTCATTCCTTTTATGTTGAAAATTACTCTAGTACACCCAGGAACTTCTTGAGATTCAGATTTCACCACGACTTCAAACAATGAGGGTGTAGGTCAGACATTCGGGACAATCAATTCTCAGTAAAGGTTTTTACATAGAGGAAAGTGAAACAAAGTATTTATTGCACTAGTTCATCTGAATCAAATAGACATCAAGAAAATTTTCTGATGCCCTCAGTCAGAATTTGGTATTCTTTACGTACCACTAGTGGGTGGTAAGCTGTCAATAGACCTTTCTTCTTCATATTCGTGACTGAAGGGTGAAATCTGAACCAGAAGATACAGGGTGTGGACAAAACCCCAAATACAGCTTTCACCTTCCTGAGATCACAAAACGGAATAAGTTCAAGGCTAAGGACAAAATTAAAAGTGAGTCTCTGGAGGTTCATCGATATATTTACAGGTGAAGGGGTTCAGAAACCAGGAACAGAAAGATTTTTCGTGTTTGTGCTTACATTTACCTCTCCTACCGTGAAGATTGTGCGACATGCGACTGTGTTCAGAATCTATACTAGAACTCTCACTGTCTCTCACAACACTGTCATATCCACTTTCGGCCCTTCTTGAAATCGCTGCAGGACTATGCTTTGAGGTCCTTGGCGTTGAGTCGTGACCGCTGTCGTAACCTTCAGACTTATGCGTTAGTTTGATGGAAGTGATGCCTGATTCTATACTTAATACAGCCCTGTTTATTCGTTCGACTGAGGGAAGGCTGTTAGGGGGAGGTAGAGGCTGGGTAACTATAGAATCATTCGGAAAACTTTTCTTCCTTTCATTTTCGGAAGAAGCTCCGTTTCCTGGTGTTCTACAATCTTCTTGTAGATTCGGGTTGGAAGCACCATCAGGATGACGAAGATTCGCCAGGGTTTCTCTAGGATAGTTTGTGTAGTTATTGTGGCAATACCTTTGAAATCTTCCACCCACTTGTGGAGGTTTGGTTTGAACCATCGAAAGGTCTTGGGTACTGGCCGATAAAAAAGGATCCATGTACCAATTCTGAGCTGTGGCAGGTCTGCTCATGTTGATCTTGCAGTTCTCACAGAATTTTTCCTGTATGTAAGCTGGTTCGCTGTAAACGCTATTATTGTCCTGGTTCTCTCCATACAGCATCTCGTTGAAAGTTAGAGATTCACATCTGGTCAGAGACCTCTGATTCTGTTTCTGTTTTTGATATGTCTCAGAATTCGCCACATTCGCTTTGGCTAGCCTGTTGGTGAAGAGTTCATGGAGTTTTGCCAGTTGGTCGAATTTCTTTCTGGTTGTCTCATCCAAATTTCCGTTTCTTTGGGCAGGATTGTCAGGGTCTTCATAATCATCATTGTCATACGTTCGGTACCTAGAGTCGTACCTATGTCGTGGTAATATCCTTTCCAAATCTGTATAAACGGACATTGAATCGGTGAAAGTTGACACAACTGTTAGATTTTCCTGACTGAGGATCCTTAGAGGATGGTCTAGAGGATTCTCTTGGTCTACTTCCGGAAGTGGGTTTTCGGAATACCCCATACATAGAGCAATGTCTTCTTCAGTCACTTGAAGACAGCTGTCTTGGGTTGGTACCGGTTCTAGTGGCTCTTCCACTTCAATAATTTCCAAAATTTCATCTTCTTCACTTTCCGCCTGGTCCTCATAGCAACTATTTTGATAATTATTGTATTCGGCGTTTGAGAGCATCCTTTCTTTCAGCAGTATGTCAAGGCTTTCTAATGAAACTTCCCTGCTGCTTAGTGGTTGTATGAGAGGAAGAGCAGGTGGTATTTCTACAGGTTCTTCTTCTTCATCATCTTGGTCATCTTCTTCTAACCTACAAGTTTCTTTCTCTTCTCTACATTCTGGAATGGAATCGTTGGAAACTTGATTCAGTTTCAAACCTGTTCGAATGACTGATTCCTCAACGATTTCGTGTCGTTTGGTATCTAGAGGTTTAACGATCTCTTCGTCGAACGTTTTGAATTGGGTGAGTTCTTTGACTGGTTCTCTTTGCGGTTTTTCCAGGACTTTTCCGTATTTGGTCCTTTGGATTTGGGATGTTTGATGCTCCACCCATTTCCTGATCATGTTTTTCTTGTGACTATCCATGTATCCATAGCCGCCTCTGTCTGAGGTGGAGGGTGTAGATTGTTGCTGCATTGGTCCATCGATCCACGTTTCCCGTTTCTTGATATGACACGGTTCCTTGGTGAAGTGTCTCGCTTCAGCAACTTTGGACTTGGATATTCGAGGTCCATCTATCCATTGCTCATCGCTGCTTCCGGTTATGGGGTGCTTGACTTCGGGTTTATTTTTCGACGCTGCCCTATTCGGTGAAGACTTGGGGGAGTTTGTACGGCCCGGTGAGGTTTTATTACTTTGGCACGTAGTTTTAATGGAAGGACGATGACTGAGCACCTTTTCGTCGGCTTTCGAACTTGTTGCGTTTTTGGACGGCCTCTGTTCAGCGCTGGAGCCACGAAGCGCCTTGCTCATCGAACAGCGATTATCTCCAGAATTTAAACTAGGAATGTATACAGGGGGATGCTCGCCGTCAGTAGCGTCGTCGACGGGTCCTACGTAGATGACGGTATCAGCCGATAGATCACTGCTTGAAGGGTCTGGCTCGCTACTGGTTCCCGTCGTTCGTGTTGCTTCTTCTCCTGCGGAAATAACAATAAATTGGTTATCTTCTACTTCTTCATTTCGTATAATTTCAATCTGAATTTCGAAGTCAAGGTGAGATTTATTAGTACCTGAGCTTCCACCTGATCCATTTCCTGCAGCGGACGAAACGAATTTTATTCTTCTTCTTCTCATCCTATGTATTCTTGATGCGAGTTGTACTGTGGTGAGGGTATCTGAGTAATTTTGTGCTCGTGGTGAAACATGGACAATCATAGCTGCGTGACAGGTCAAAGAGCTCAGGCAATCCTAGGAAAATAGAAAAACTCAAGAGAAAGTCTAACTTTTAGGCATTTATAATCTACCAGGAATGCTCTCATATCCAGAAACTTATTCAGATAAACTGCTTCACGAAATTTTTGCAACTTACCTTCAGCAAGTGAGTAAGTTTATTTTCTTTGTAGGGAAGATGTTTTTGACCATTGAATATTGCGAGTAATATATTTCCTACTCCTGACAGAGGGATGCCACCACTTGCTTTGCTTCTTTCAGAGTTTCCTAGATCTATCAAATGGAGTCTGCTTCTTCCACCAGCCACTAGAAAAAAAATAATCCTGCTTTAGTATTCATTCTATTTTAAGAATCTCCTATTTGTTTACACCTTAGACTACAGAAAGAGAAGACGCACCTTTCAATAATCAATAGTGAAGCCAATTTTCGAAATCAGCAGTACTAAACTGGGTAACTGTACCAATATGGAATCGAAATGTAGTAGCAATTTTTGCAACGTTGTGACATTCGTTGAATTTTCAGTAGTAATATCACAAGAGATTGAATTTCCGTAATAAGTCTATCGATTTATTTTCAAACGAAAATAAGTTGCTTGGAAACATCACGAGTCCGGAGGACGAGTGGTGTTTCCTTAAAGCAATTCATTTGAGTTTGAAAATAAAAGATAGACTTATGAGGTAAATTCCATCTCGAGTGAAATTTTATAAGACTATTTCACGAACAGAATAAAAGGTCAGAAACTCCATATTCGTGAAAAGCAAGGAAAAACTCATGTTGGCGTCTACAATTTATATTTATCAGTTGTCAAACCGTTCGTATCCATTGTTCAATCACAGATTATTCTCTAGTTCAATCGTTGAAAATACCGAAGTTGTCAGACCAATCATAATTCAGAGACAGTTGGTATTATCGCGATAATACGAGCTGTCTTTGGACTGTGATTGGTCAGTTTTTGAAATGAGTGGAATAGTCTAATAAATGAACACTCCATCAAAATGAAAAGTACTTTAGATTGAAGTTCATTCACTCACTTGTGTGTGAATGTCAGAAATGAGTATTTGTTTCTTCAGATATTCGGAATTCCTCACATTACATATACTAAGGTATCAGAATATTTGCGAAACGGCTCGGCCGTTTTTGCTACAGATGAATGGACAAGTTATGGCAGCACCGTTTTCTGAATCTGTAGCCAGTTCATTCATTAATTTCGTTCCGCTATTCAAATTTTGACTAATGACGTTTTGAACAGTGTTCTAATCAAGATATCGCGTAGGAAAAGTGAAATTTGGATTTATTTCTGAATATTACATATTAGTAAAATACGCTGAAACATTGTTCGTATATGTCTGGTTTGTAGTAAATTGGACTATTTGAATCCTGATTTGAGTTTACCCAAGTATGTTCTACTCTTATCATTTCTGAGTAAAAATGGCGTAGATTCTTCGATTTTTAAAATTTCACTATTCAGATTCCCTTCTGACATTGAGAGGAGGAAAATCAATTCTGAATTTAGCTGACTCTGTTCTCCTAACTCAGAATCTGTTTCAATCTTCGGAACATTGTATGAATTCTTCAAAAAGAGTTAATTCACTTGTAATTTAAATTCCATTCCTCAATACCGTTAACACCACGCTGCTGGACCTTTCAAAGTTAGATTCTGCAATGTTGCCACGGCCGTATCTACTGATATTGATATCCTTTATGCTACCTCTGGAATCCACTCAATGAAAACTGACTGAATTCTGGCTTCATTAATTTTCGAATTTATGAATGAGATGCTGTGTCTCCTCTTTTTATGATCTAAGCTTTGAATTATTCCAAATAGAGAAATTTCGTTATGAAAGATGCAGCCAGTTAGTGGATGGTATTTTTTGCATACTTGTCTCGCATTTCTCCTGAAAAAGCTATTATGGTTCATTCTGACAACCTCGCCCTCTGGCACCACGCAACAATAATTCAAGCAGGTTTTCGCATCCGATAAAGGAACATCTTCTCCAAAAAGTGAAGTAAGTCTTGAGGGGATAATTCCAGCAAAAACGGAACGGATAAGAAAACCAATTACCATAAATTTGAATGTCGCACAGAGATCATTTGCAATTAGAACTTTCGTGAATTTTTTTCAAGATTATCTCCGAATGTATTGGACCTTCTAACATTTCGGGCTCATTCGAATATTCCAGAATTTCCAGGTAGATGAAGATACTGATATTTTTTTTCCCGGAATGGCTAAACTTGGGTATCAATGGAAATGAGATTTCCATTAACTGTGAAATATTGTAGGGAGTAGCGAGAACTTATTCTGCATATTCACAGAGATTACGTGGGTGAGTTATTGGCGATCGAATTTAGATGACGGTATAATTAATTGAGCTGGATCCAGCCGTTTTTGAGGCTTTCTTTCAGGACGTATTGTATTCAGACAAATTCAGTTTTCATTCGATAGAATTGAATTGGAGGACCTACAGTACTAGTTAATGAGCTTTGATCTGAAAATACCCCGCATTTCATATTTTCCATTCGGTATTCCTCAATATGCGGAATTCGCCAACGTGAATTTAATTATGAGCTCGTCGATAGCTCTGTAACAGCGTACCATACCTACTCGAACATTTTCCAACTAGCATTGAAAGCACCGAAAACCCACTATCAATGAGAATAACGATAAGAATCTTGAAAATGTATGAATATCGCTTTTACTACCCTGAAAATTGGTATGGAACGCGGTTCTAGTACGGAAATCACTTACCGAACCTGTTAATTACCTAAATTATTCGAGTTTCACCCCTCATCAAATTCTCGTAATGCGAGGATTGATCAAACTTATTAACAGAGTTATTCCAGAGCAGTTTGCCCAGTTTCAGATGGAGGAAACTCAGTGAACGATTGAATCAGTTATCTAAAGAGTTTTCCAATAATGGGTGTTATTTTGGTATATGTCACTTTTGAAGATGTCATTCTTCGACATTTGACAAGTAGAAACTACGCCATTAATAAATATGGTAGAGAAACGCTTCAACAACGAGTTGAAATTATTAAAATTCACTATAAAAATGGTGAAAATTTGGCAGCACCTTGTCGAACCGCGATACATAAATTGTTGGAAAAATTTGAGCTCTTGGGACAATGAGTGAGTGATGAGAAGAATTAAATCCGTGCATGTCACTCAAGAACAGCCGAGAAAATTGTTGCTGTAGACGAAAGAGTTGAAGAAATCCCAGGTTTGTCCATTCCTCGTCGTTCTTGGGAATAAGGCATTCCACAAACGTCATTACACCTTATTTTGCATAATGATTTGGGTCTTAAGGCTTATAAATTTCAATTAACACAAGAACTCAAGCCGGCCGATCATCAACAATGTCTGTCTTTGCTGATAGGGTCCTTGAAATGCATTATTATTATATTATTATTACATCGAAAAATCTTTTTGAGTGATCAGGCCCATTTCCTCCTTGGTGGCTTCGTCAACAAGCAAAAATGCCGCATTTGGGGTTCGGAAAACCCAAGAGTTGTTGAAAAGCCTAAAAGTGTGACTGTTTGTTTCAGTTTATGGTCCGGCGGGGTCATTAGACCTTACTTTTTCGAGAATGAGGCTGGAGCAACAGTTACGGTGAATGGATTGCGCTATCGAGAGATGATTGATGATTTTTTATGGCCGGAATTTGATGGTTTTGATCTGGACAACTTGTACTTTCAGTAAGATGGCGTTACATGCCCCTCAAGCAACGAAATCATTGATCTCTTAAGAGAAAAGGTTTCGGACTGTGTCATCTCTCGAGGTGATCACAAGTGGCCACCGAGATCTTGTGATTTAACATCTTTCGGCTTCTTTCTTTGGGCCATGTGGAAGAGAAGGTCTTCGCCAAGAGCCCAGTGTCGATTCAAGACCTCAAAGATAGAATCCGAAAGGCTATCGAGGACATAGGGCAGCAACTTAGCGATTTGGTTATGGAAAATTTCATGAAAAGGATATGATCCTGTAGTCGTGGTGGTCATTTGGCTTATTTTCCATTATTAACGGCAACAATTCTTGAATGGGGATCTAATAACTTGGATCTTACTGTGCCCAGCAAAAAATTGTCAGGAGTAACCATACCATTGAAGTCATCCATTTCGATGCTTGGTATTACTGTCGGCAGTAACCTTTCTTGGGAGAATCACGTGAGATCCATTGCTAAAAGTGCATCCCAAAAACTTGGTTTTCTGTTTCGTGGCAGAAGCTATTTCAACTAAAGTCAGCTGCTTATGATCTATAAGGCATAGATTCGACCTGTCCTGGAATAGTGTTCCCATACTTATTTGGAGTGCTGCACCTAAACAAATCCTAAAACTCTTGGATTCTGTACAAAAAAGGGCAGTTCGCTCACTTCTCTGGAACACCGTAGAGGAGTAGGCGATCTGTCTCTATTTTAAAGATATTTCCATGGACGATGCTCTTCTGAATTATCAACAATCGTTCCCCCTCTGGCAGTCTCTTCGAGACTAACCCGTCAAGTTAAGTCTTCACATCCCTTCGTGATCACTTTGGAGACCTGCAGAACATCTCTCTTCAAAGACTCGTTCATCCAACGAACAGCGAGGCTTTGGAACACATTGCCTAGGGAGGTGTTCCCCGAGGCATATATCCTCCAGAAATTCAAGAAGAACACCAATTCCTACCTGCTTGCCCTTGGTTCTCACGATGTTCTCTGAACATTGCAGGATATTCCTTTCCGTGAAAACCACAACATAAAAAATTAAACATCCGATAGTTAATCTGAAACAAGCCTAATTCTCAAAAAACATTTTTGAAGACAAGCTTTTATAACAACACTCATCAGCCAATTTGAAGCCGCCATCTTGAATTCCCCAATTTTGAAGAATCGTAATTTCCGACCCAGAAAACCCCCATATACCAATTTTGAATAGAATAGGATCATAATTACAAAACTCGTCCGCCATATTGTGGCCGCCATCTTGAATTTCCCAATTTTGACGAAAGTATCATCATTTTCGAACCCCAATACCCTCAGATACTAATTTTGAATGAAATCGGATTATAATTACAAAATTCATCCGCCATTTTGGAGCCGCCATTTTGTTTTTTTCTGTAAAAAATATTTCATGGTGCATTGTCACCAGAATTATATACACCTGCCAAATTTCAAATCAATCGGACGATTAGAAGTGTGTTATATTTAACTCGCAAGATTTGATTACAGATAGATCTTTTTGGAAAACCCTTTGCTTGGGACACCAATTTGACACTTTTTCAAGAACTCAAGAATAGAAATTATTTCGTTTTATTCTTTCCATCGAGTTTTTGAATGACAGTTGGCAATCGGTTTATAATATTGAAAAAATGGCACAATTTCATCGTCACTTGATGGTTTTATGTTATTATAAGATCAAACACATTGTTCTTTACTCTTTAGTCTTTCTAGATGCAGATTACTTGGCTCTTACTAATCGTAAACATGAGAGAATTGAGGTTTTCAAACAAAGAGCAATAACTCATGAATTTATTCAGTGAACGCACTCGAGAATGTAAATAGAAAATTGTATGATATTTTTCTACGCGAAATTTGGTTTTTACCTCCTCCTTTTCCTGCCACACTGTACTGGTAGACATGCAAAGTATAAAGGAGATGGGAATCCCTGGAGTCCTCCCGTGTCGGCGCTCGTCCTTCTAGTGCAGCATCCAAGTAGTGCGCCGCCTTCTCCGCTGTCGGAACCCTCAGCTCGCAGTGTGGCGGCTGGTTTCCAAATAAGGGATCGTCTCGCAAATAAACCCCTGGAGATTGTTCGGAATCTAGAAAAGAAAATGGTCACTTCAGAGATGCGGGAAGTTCAGTTCCTAAGATGTGCCGGTGATGCGGGTTTGAATATGTTCCTTGCCAGGACTCAGGGGTTTCAACAGGGACGAAATACAGGTTGTTTCTGAACTGATGCGAAAAATTTCAAAGTGTGATTCCTTGTTCGAAATAAAGGGTATTTTGTTATTTGAATTTTGTGTCAAAAGCCAAACTTTAGGGAGATGAAATTTAAAGGAAAACTTCGCAAGGACTTTGATAGAATTGGATTCGGAATTGCTTTGGTTAGAAACTTTTCCATGTCTTTCATTTTTTTCGTAAAGCGTACAGTTTTGAATTAAAAAAATAATAGTTATTTACGTTTATTTATGATATGTGTTAAAAGTGACGTTTTATTTTGTGAGTGAAAAAGTTTGTGAAATGAGAGGAGCGAATTGAACAATTTCACGAACAAAATAAAATCACTTTTAACACAAATACCATAAGATGTTTTTTGTACAACTGCCCTATTTTGATAATGAAATGGGCGAATTTGCAATGACAATAAACTTCAAAATGCATTTTAATATTCAAATAATCAAAAGGTTGTTGTGAATGGCAAACGTTGCCAACGTTATGATAACTAACAAATGAGAAAAGACGCTGTCATTTGAATTTCGTTCCTGTCCAATTTTTGTCTTGAGTTTTTAACTGCTTAATATTTTTGCCGAGAGTCCAATTATTAATGAAAGTGACGATTTGGTTGTTCCTGTGGATATGAAGAGTCTGCAAGAAGAACAAATCTGGAACTCCTACCTAAAAAATCTGTTCAGCAGTACGATATTGCATATAACAATTTCCTGCCCTGGTGTAAATTGAAAAATGTAGAAGCGAACTTCAGTGAACCTGTTTTCCTGGCATACTTAGAAGAAAAATTAAAAATTTGGAGTTCATCAACTTTGTGGAGCAAATTTTGAATGATAAAGTCAAGCGCCCTTGTTAAAAATGGTGTCGATGTTAGTAAATATTTTAAGATAATAGCATATTTAAAACGGAAAAGTGAAGGATATCGTCCCAAAAAATCGAAAATTCTCACTCGTGAACAAGTTGAAAAGTTTATAAATGAGGCACCAGATGAGAAATACTTGATGGTTAAGGTTGCAACTTTTTTCTGATTATTTGGAGCCTTTCGACGTGAATAATTGTGTAATTGATCAGTGGAAGACATCGAAATAACAAATAAATTATCGGTTATAAAACTTCCAAACACAAAAACGAAAGTCAGTCGTTCTTTGAGTATTATTGGGAAGTATGTTGACTATTTTCATAAGTACTTTGCACTGCGCCCTTCTGTCATCAAACATCGTCGTTTTTCCGGAAATACATGAATAATAAATGCACTGCCAATTCAGTTCGTATCAATACATTATTGGGAAAATTCCATCTATTGTTGCCGAATTCCTCAAACTGCCAGAACCAAAGCAATATACAGGACACTGTTTTCGAAGATCCTCCGCTTCATTGCTAGCAGAATTAGGAGCAAATATTACGGATATAAAAAAACATGGTGAATGGAAATCTACGACGGTAGCCGAGGGCTATGCTGATCATTCCCTTGCATATAGAAATGTCATTACTGAAAAAATTCTCCCAACCTCAACAGATTTTGGATCATCATCATCCAATATTGTACTTCCGGTTTCTACAAGTACTGATGGTGCTGAGGATTCTATAATAATGTGTTGCGAAGCTCCATAACGTCACAGGGCATTAATGTTAGTAATTGTTCTAGTTTTACGATTAATATTAATGTTCATAAGTAATGATTGTTAAATATTGATAATAAAAATTTTCAATCGCTGAATTTTTTTCATCTGATTTCATCATAAGAAAATGGAGTGCTAAAAATATTTTTAACACTAATGTTAAAAATATTTTCAACACGCTTCCACGTAAACAATCAATTTTAACATTGTTTGCTGTCATTAAAAGTGTCACTTTTAATGGCAGTTGTACAAAAAAAGTATTTACGTGTCGGAAAAAGGCATTATTTTAGAACTGATTTACATTTTATTTTTTTATCTGAAAACGGTACATTTCACGAAAAAAATACAGGAGATGAAAAAGTTTCTAACCAAATCAGATTATCCGAATTTTATTGTATCCAAGTTGCGTAAGTTTTTCTTCAAATTTAGTCAACAAAAATGATAGGGGTAGTCTACTTCAACCCCCTCAACTCATTCAAAAATATGAAAAAATATCGAGAATGTGTGTTTCCATAATAGTAATACTTCCATAAAATATAATCATTCCATCGATTTTCGTTTTTAAGGTACAAAATAAAAACATCATTTTTCCGCCATCTTTGAATCGCGATATCTCCCTAACGTTGGACATTTGATCCAACATTTATATAACAAATTACCCTTCATTTTGAACAAAGAATCACACTTTCATATACCTACAAACTGCGAACGTCTCCGCGCTTCCCAGGTGAATTGATTTATTACGTTTAGAACGTTGAAATTCACAACCTGGTGTTGCAATTTGGAAGTAAGTTTTCTTTATTGTTCACTCGATCACCGAGAGGGGAGTCTTTTCTGAAGGTGGATAGATGTCGCTCATTAATTATTCATCGAAATAATGCGGCGCCAGATATCCATATCTTGACGAAAAGATTTTCCCTCCAGCGTCAACTTTGGGATATTCCACCCTGATGAGTCCTAAGTAGGACGAAACTGCAATCGGTGCGATTCTCAGTTTACGTTGGACCATTATTCGGTCTGATGGGGTGAACGGTATGAGAGACCTAGTTCGTATTAACAATTCATTTGTTATTATTTATAGTGGCAAATGGTTTGTGTCTTATTCCTTTCAATTCATATTATTCGCAGCGATTCAGAAACACCCTGTATACTAGAGAGTGACTTTTTGATTGTCCTTTTGTTTCTTCTTATTTTTTTTAGATTTCGTTGTGTTTGTTTTCGTTTTGTTGTATAATTTTTGAGGTAAGATACATTCCTTTCAATATCGGATGGTAAAGGTCCTGACAGGAAATGCTTACATGGAACTATTTCTAGATAAAACTTTTGATGAAATCCAAGTTAACAATACACATAACACAGCACAACAAAGACAAACACAACATCTCAAAAAATTAAGCAGTATATGATTGCCAGAGAAACTAATGGCAAAAAGGGAAAATTAAAGGAATCAGCATCCACAAAAAATTACCGTTAGGAAACATAAACCTTTTTGTGTTCATTGATGACGTAAAGCTCAATCAATACTGTTGAAAGTAGGTATGTGATTAGCATCAGTAGAGGAGCTATAAGAGTTCCAGACCTAAAGTAAAAATCTCGAATCGTTCAAGAGGAAGAGGAATTTTGCGGTCTTGAACTGGAAGTACCATGAAGGGTATCATCTAAACAATGTGAAGTTTTTCTCAATAACAACACAACGAATTTGTATTTGAATAAAAAACGGAATATATTCAAGATACGAGGAAGTATTGATATCTAGTTAGCCTAGACCAGTTCCATGCATGAACAAAATATTGCGACACCATATCAACGAACAATAACTTATTAGAAGTGTCAGTGTGGAGTTCGACGTCAAAAAAGTAAACCAGGGTTACACAATAAATTAAAAAAAAAGATGTCCACCGAAATTGTAAAAATCGAAAAATTGGAGAATCCAGCCATCATCAATTTAAAAGGATTAAGAGGTAAGCAGATTTACGAAGATGTGCTTAATACCCGTGGTGATCAATGTCCTTCGTATGCGACCGTTAAAAATTGGACTACAAGCTTCAAAAGAGGTGAATTTTCCATTGAAGATGATGACCGATCGGGAAGGCCAGTTTCTGTGTCAGTCCCCGAAAATATCGATGCAGTTCATGACATGATTTTATCAGACTGTCGAATTGGGCTAAAACGGA
The DNA here is from genome assembly GCA_951802165.1 of Adalia decempunctata. Taxonomy (NCBI): domain Eukaryota; kingdom Metazoa; phylum Arthropoda; class Insecta; order Coleoptera; family Coccinellidae; genus Adalia; species Adalia decempunctata. The sequence continues at coordinate 31,321,040 of OX637699.1, forward strand.
TATCTGAAGCACTTAAGATTTCATGCGAACGAGTTCTTCAAATAGTTCACGTCAATTCGGACATGAGAAAAGTTTCTGCAAAATGGATCCCCAAATGTTTGAATGTTGATCAAAAGCGTGCAAGGGTAGAAGCATCGCGTTCGATCTGTGCTCGATTGGGAAACGATGTAGACTTCTTAAACCGAATTGTTACTATGGATGAGACTTGGGTACATTTCTACGATCCAGAAGCAAAGCAACAATCGATGGAATGGCGACACTCTGGTTCTCCAAGACCTAAGAAGTTTCGTGTCCAAAAATCTGCTGGAAAAGTTCTTGCTTCAGTTTTTTGGGATTGCCATGGAGTAATCATGATTGATTTCTTGGATGAGGGGAGAACAATAACTGGAGATTACTATTCGACATTACTGACCACTCTACGGAAAAAAATTAAAGAGAAAAGACGCGAAAAGCAATCCAAAGGTATTTGGTTTTTACAGGACAACGCCCCAGTACACAAATCGCATGTTGCCATGCAAAAAATTCGTGATTTAGGGTTAGAATTACTAGAACACCCCCCTTATTTACTGGATTTGGTTCCGTCCGACTATCATCTCTTTCCTCAACTGAAAAAAAGTTGAAAAGTTCGTAAATTTTCTTTCAGCGAGGAGGTAATGAAAGCTGTGGAGGACTGGTTTGCAGAGCAAGAAGAAACATTTTTTTTGAAAGGTTCGCAGGTTCGCTGTATAAAATGTATTCAATTAAGGGTCTACATCCCTGAAAAAAGGGAGTCAGAAACGATTTATTTTTCTGACTGATGAAGGGATGTATGAGTGTATAAAGAAAAAAATAATAAAAAAAATATTTTATAATTATTAAATGAATGAAAAGGATATTCCCCATCATTTTTGGTAATTTATCTACATTTCCACCATCAAAACGAACAAATATTTTTGTGATTTTTCATTTCAGTATTGCAGACTATCATTTAGTCAATTAAATGTCTATCTCCTTTTCCTTTCAGAATTTACCGTTTCTTTGTAAATAATCATTAATGTGTTGTTTTCGCGAAATTTATTTCCTTCAATTTTTCTATTCGAAATGATAAATGTCCATTTCTACCAAAGACATTTTATTAAGGATTTTATTAGCCGTCGATTAGTGAAAATTAATTGTTCCTTTCAAATGTGGATTCTTACATGGAATTGAATTTCTTTTAAATGACACGCCCCGCAGGTATCTACTCCCAGATGACTGGTGAAGTAAAATTAGTGTATTATACAGTCAGTGTGAAATCTAGTTCAGGGTAGGATTTCTTGTTAATATTCCCTGCGCCCCAACATTTGTTCTATCAAGCTGAATAATCCAATAAATAAAAATTAATGCACTGCACCGCCATCTGGCGGTATACGTTTCATATTTCGAAGGCTGAAGACTCTTAAGAGGAGAATATGTTGAGAAATTAAATATTTTGACATTGTAATTTTGTTTGGTTCTATAGTAGACTAATGCCCGTTTGCACCGTTTGTCAAAACAATGATTAAATTCATAAACAACGTTTTATTCTCTAATCGGGTTGCACCGTTCTTAACGAATGATTAAATGGCCATCTAACGTCGTTTAAACTAAACACAGAAATTTGCTCGTTTAGAGCTCGATTAATGTCAAAAACGATTGACAGTGGAATATTTGAATATTCAGATTTACTCGCGCAATTGCATTAAGTTCTAGACATAATTGAATTTGGTTTCCCTCTAAGATTTTACCGAAGAAGAAACTATTTTGAGAGCATGGATAAAAAGTACTCTACTGAAATGAACATAGCTATTTTTATTTTTTCTTGAAATACAACATCATTATAAAATGGAATGAGAGTAGATTTTACACATTTTCAATTTGTTTCAGTTTTTTCAACTGCTCTTTCCTTATTTCTATATATAAATGAAATTTTCGGGCTTTTGCCACACTTTCCTCTAGAATAGCGAGGATTTCCTCATTGACTTTTTCTTCTTATTTGTCAATGGGAGCCAACCTTCTATCAATGAGTAGACTATATTTTTCTGCGAAGTCTGTTCTGGTGAGAGCCTTCACTATTGTTGGATGGAGTATTCTGAGAGACACCTAAAAGTACATATGTGATATATTACACTAGCAGTGTGTGGTACTACCTTCATATTTACGCTTTCTCGCATTGGGAATAACTTCTTTTCAATACTTTGCTTTCCATTATCCCAATCACCAGTATCAAATTTTTCATTGCAAAGATGTGAAAGCTAGAAATGTGCTGTCATAGGAATTCGAAACATCAAATTTTTCCACAATATTCAATATATTTATTCATAATTCTATGAATTTCTTATAACATGAGCGACATTGCCAAACCTATCGACGATTAAACTAAACAACGATTAAGATTCGACGGTGCAATCGGCAACGCCCTAAACAACGTTTAAATATTTAACATCGGTTAGTTTAACCATGCTTAGCAGTGAAACGGTGCAAACGGCCATAAGAATTTCTCAATATATCCTCGTAATTTTCATAATTATAAGTTCCGTTCTCGATTTAAAACAAGAGATATTTTCAACCTTGCAAAGTGGTAGGCAGCCCAACCGCTGGGAAAATTATAAATTCACCTCGCTTTTGTTTGGACAGCGAAAGGTAGAAAAGGGCGAGGAAAAACAGAAGCAATAAATGCTAAGTACACAGTCCTTTTAAGATTTCGCGTGCACTCAAACACAGGTCGTGATCTAACACCACAGCTTGAAATTTGTAAAAACGTATCAGGTGGAAGATTAAATATAAACAAAAGTGAAATGATGTATGGCACATCGTCGAGGCGCTTTCCTCTCATCCATCATAGTTGCGGGTTCTGGCATGAAAAATCCGACAGCCCCTCGTCCTGGAGCGATCACCTGATCCTGCTTTACGCTATGAGGTTTCCGGGCAGGAAAAGATAACATTCTTCCACGTTTTCATCCCGGAGTTATTCTTGAGCCATTCAGGAATATTTGATTTTCAGTTGAACCAGCAAAATATGCTAAAATGGAGGACGCAACTAAGGGACGCTTTCATAGCCCACGAAACCTCTTAACCATAGTACGTTTTTGCGTCAGTCCTTTTCTAGCCTTCGGGCTGGGAACAGGTATTGCTTGGTTGGGATTTTTCTGGATTTACTGATTTCATTGTGAATGAACCTTTGCTCTTATTGTGTTTTGGCATAATAATTAACATAAAAATGCGGTTAGTGATTAATTTTGTTGATTTGTTAAGTGGGAATTCGAGAAAAGACAGAATATGAGAAGGTTGGACCAAATTCCTGGTGGCAAATGATTACTTATTGGACCTTATTAAAAGAAAGTGGTACACGTCCAAGCTCGTGAGATCCCTTCTAAAATTGGGCCTCTTATTTTCATGATATCTCATTTCGTATGCGGCGTAGACCAACAATTTTTTTTTAAATTAAAGTTTAATCATTTCCTTATAACGTGTATTACTCGTTTTTCCGTTTTTCTTCGTATATCAGGAAAAAAACCTGGTGAGCTGTAATTTCATAAAAATCTGGACAAACGATTTTATTTCCATGATATCTCAGTCAATTTTCGGGATAAATGTATGAAATTTTCAGTATGCACATTCTAGAGCAATGATTAAGCTTTAATTTAAAAAAAAACTTGTTCGTCTACGCCGCATACGAACTGAGATATCATTGAAACAAAAAGCCCAATTTTTCAAGGGAGCTCGCGAGCTCGGACGTGTACCACTTCCCCTTAAGACTGACTTGAGTTTTCTAAGCTCCAAAAAGATTATTGAAGAAAATGAGCTACAGATCTAGAAGACATTGATCCACGTTTAAGATACAGATTATAACTAAGCTTGCCCAGAAAAACCTTTCTCCAAGATTGAACCTCTCCAATAAAACTGCATAACGATTTTCTTCGATCCTGAAGGTTGCCCCTTGTGACCCATTTTGCATAATTTCTCGAATATAATGAGCCTATAATGATGAGGGGTGAAAGGCAGTCTTATGTATTCATAATTCCCTGTTAACAGAGGAGGTTGAAGAGGGAAAGCCATTGTGCAAATTCATTATCTCGAAATGAAACGTATTAGAGGAATTTGAATTTTTAATTCACCAAAGATCAGGGTGGCGCGGTGGCAGAGTAATCAGAATTTATTTAATGGGAAAAATTAATTTTTATCGAGGGACGGAAGCAGCAGAGATCATTTGAAAAATCTGATGACTTTTTCTCGAATATCAGGCAGTTTTTCATGAAAATTCACATCGGAATTCGGCATGTTTTTGTGACCACCCTGTGCAATTTTTCCGTCAAATTCGGAGAGTAAAACATACAACGTGGCTTCAATAACTGTCCCTGAAAATTTCACGCTTCTTACATTAATGGGCAAGAAGCAAAGGCAATTTTTGGGATCATCACTTATAGCATAGAGCAGTGGTTCCCAAATGGTGGTCCGCGGAACCCTAGGGTTCCGCGGAAGGGCTATAGGTGTTCCGTCCTATCCGAGTGTTGTATGTTTTGATCATTCGTAACACCTTCAAAATACTATCGGACTTATGAGCTGTGCCACAGCATTGTGCTCGTGAAAGCACTCGAAGCCCTTTTGTAACTGAAACACTTCAACATTCAACTCGTATTTTTTCGTTATTTATCTTCAGACTGTTCATTCTGAAATATAATTCCCCATTTGAAATTTTATAATTCTTGAGAAGAACTTTGCATTCAAAATTTCATTATTTCAAATTACGGAATCCGGAGTCTTCAAAAATTTTGTTTCCAACTCTCATACATAGTTCTATCGAATTCGAGACACTGTGTAAATTTTTTGTTACTCGTCAATAATCACACATATGCCAGCTAAGATGAATAGGATTAATTTTTATTCCGATTAAAATAACTCCAAGTTTAACAGTTCCTAAAGAAGTGTTTCTAAGCCTTAGCTCTCGAAATATCGAATTACTTTGCCAAGGTGCTTAGTATTCGAGAGCCCTTTGTAGAAATTGGTGCTTAGTGCTCGCGAATCGGGAGCTTTTTTTAAAGTGATTAGTACTTGAAGCACTATTTATCAGTGCTCGGTACAGCTCTGTTGGACTTCATATCAAGTTCAACTTGCAAATTTTTTTTAGTTTATAACATGGATAAATGGATTAAGACGAGTCAAAACCTGCAAACCTCAACAATCTACAAAAAGAATGAACCTCAGGAAAAATCCATTTCAAAAAAAAATTTGATGAATCCTATTTGTCTTTTGGGTTTATTCCTGTAGGAATGGCTGAAAACCCAAATCGACAATGCGTCATTTGCAGCAAAATTTTGTGTAACAGCTTATAATATTCCAAGCATACAATTTGTTCTTCCTATTCAAGTTGAAGATGAAAATAGTCAAACTTAACATTGGATCAAAATAGGGTTCCGCCATAAAAAATGTTGCCGATTAGGGTTCCGTGGCAAAAAAAAATTGGGAACCACTGGCATAGAGAATGCCTTGAAGCTCGAATAACTCTGGATATCTTATTGTGAGAGAATGCTCGATCATAGATCCTTGTAAATGAACATTACTGACAACTGTTCATTATATCCCCAAACAACCCCCAAATTTGCAGTTATTAGTCGAAAATTCAGCCCACTCTTCCATTCCTGATTTCAAGGAAATCCTTATCTTTGAACACCAAAACAATTTATGCAAATTCTAACAGAAACACGGTTCATTCCTCCATATTCTTGGCCGCATTCTCCTAAAATAATTACACAGGTATTCCATTTCGCGCATAATATCCACTTTTGTGACATTAAGGGTGAAATATAACCTTTGTTGAGGTTTTGTCTTGTTCAGCTTGATAGTTTCTGACAGGCCTATTTATCTCGGTCGGGCTGCAGGCTAAATGGAAGTATGCGGCGAAAATATCCTGTTGTAATTTAATAAAACGAGTTTAACGATCAAATTCAGCTTTGTCAAAACGGCATGCAACCCCCCTAATCGCGCATAGAGGAGATGGATTAACTCCTTGCATACATAGGCTCTATCATTATTTTATGTAACAAAATGGGGATATTAATAATGAAATGTCATGTTGTGGCGAATTCTATGGCCGTAATGACACGCTTCGATGCATGAATTTAATAATGCCAGAGGGAGGGCAAATTTCGACATTGGGCTCGTTAGGAAACATGTAACGAATAATTAGAATGAAAATCTCTTTACTCCAATATTCCAAACAAAAATCGTCCACAAAAACTTCCAAAATTTACAACGAGAAGCGTCAATAATATGAAGGGTTTTCGGAAGGTGTCATATTTGAAGCTGTCAGTTTTTGACATTTGACAAGTAGAAACTACGCCATTAATGAGAATGAAATGATACACGCTTCAACAACGCATTGAAATCATTAAAATTCATTTTTATAAAAATGGTGAAAATTTGTCAGAGACGCTTCGTGAAACTTGGACATTTTTGGGTCGTTGTGAAGCACCTTTTCGAACCGCAATACAAAAATTGGTGGGAAAATTTGAGCTGTTCGGACAAGTTAGTGATGCGAAGAATAACGTAAGTGTTCGTGAAGAAAATTCCAAGCGCCAGTAGGGAAGTTTATCGCGAATGTTACCGATTATGATAGAGAGTGACTCCACTTTTTGATATTGGCACACGTAATATAGGTCAGTACGCATCTTTTAGTAGTTGATCGTGTTATTTGTGTACTTTTGGCTTCGTTTATTGGACTTGTTTGCTCGTAATTTGGATTTAATCTCCGTACGACGATCTATGCTCTCCCCTGGACTACTCTGTTTTTGTGCTCAAAGCAGTTGGCCCAGAAGAACTATTTGGATTTCAGTAAAGCCGGTCCCAGACAATGCGTGTATTTGACGAATGTGCCTTCGTAGTTCGCCTTCGAGTACCCTCCCACACACTGCGGCAAACGCGAAATGTTCGACATTCGTTTCTCTGTTGACAAACGTTCGCCGCACGGCCTCAGTATGGAACAGTAGCAGAGCTGACTGAGGACAGAATAGGCAATCTACTACGCGTAGTTAAGCACACTGTCTGGGAGCTAACGCGAATGAGCGCGAATGTACTTCGTCTTCCTTTGATTCGTGCCGTTTTACCGACAAGACTTCGGATAGCAGGCGAATGCCGAACGATACCCGGATACCCGCAGTTGAGCTCCCACACAGTACGCGGAGCACCGCGAATGCCAAACATTCGTCAAATACACGCATTGTCTGGGACCGGCTTAAGAATAAGTAAGAATTAGAAAGCATACGTTGAGATTGGGTTTGTCAGAAACTGACGAGTACCAATTATGTAAGGAAGAGGTAGAAACTTCTGTTCACCTAGTAATAAAATGACTCGCTATTGCAAGTCTGCACAAGGAATGTCTTGGAAAAGAGAATTAGAAAATGTTGTCCGAAATATACCGATAGTTCGACGAATAAGCTGCTCTGATGGATGATTATGTAAAGCATAAATTTGACGAAGGGCTCTATACGTTTGGGGAATAGAACACTGCCTTTGAAAATAAATTTGAACAATTTGTAAACGTTGTTGCGGCGTGAGTCTTTTCATGATAATTTATCAATGCTTACTGAACAGAAATGTCAAAACAACATGGCTTCTATCTTCTGTCAAACCACAGTTATCCTTATCGAAAATTCTATTACTCCAAAAAAAAACACCTGATACTTAGTATACATTTGAAATTGGGTCTATTGAAACATACTGTTGACGAATCTTCGAAAATTGACCTGAACCTACGCCCAAATCTATTCATGTCGTCCCTCGACCAGCCCCCCATAAATCTCTATTATTTTCCTGTCGAAACCAGTGCTGTACCTAATATCTTTATAGCATGTCAAGACGGCCGAAGTGAAAACTCATATCTAAAACAATATCAGGGATTAAAACACAAACTGTCGGTGGAGGGAAACCTACACGCCTCTTCCGTCTCTCTTTCTCTCCATCTTCACTCCCGCTTCCACCTTCCTACAACAATATCTCCGCCACGTGCTCCTGTAGTAACAAGTCCGAACACGTACTTGGCGGGGAGGCAGATGCGGATCAAACTTGCGGGAGGGATTCTTATTAGCGCCGAGTGCATCTCGGGGACTGTAACAAGGTGTCTTACAACTTTTACACTCCAGTTTTCGGGGTATATCGCGATAAGTCCTCGGTTTAAGCGGGTTATGGGAGCCGAGATTTTCCTGTTTCTTCCCTTAATCTTGAAATATTCAAATCTCATTATGTTGAGTGGGCGAAGTGCTAGTCTGGGTATTACCGGTTCAGTAGATGTTGCGGGAGAGTTTTAATCAAGTCTTGCGATGAAATATTTACACGGATGGTTAGTTTCTTGTACGTTTTGATGTGGCCATCTGAAAGGTTTTCCAACGAGAGGTGTTATTTTGACATTCAAAGAAAAACGCCATTTCTTCAGTTGAATGATCGGATGTTTATCTATCTCTATCTATATATATAAAAGAAAGATGTTGGTTACACCATTTATAACTCGAGATCGGATGGACTGTTTGTTATTAAACTTCATATATGGATTCGCCTACGGTCTGGTTATTATAAAATATAATAAAACTTTGAAAAAATCGATGAAAATTTTACTTATACAGGATATGCTTTTCCTCCTTTTGAGTAAGGCCACTAGATGTCGCTACAGTTACAGTTACGCTACCGCTTATTCGTTTGATATTCTCCGCGTTAGATGGCGATATAAACAAATAGTATGTACAGTGACATTAAGCGCGTTCGGCAATTACATCTAACTGCTCGGAATCGGATTGATCTGAACCGTTCGTTTATTACAGCCAGATTGAGGGGAGTACACATCTGGACCGTTCGGAAAGAAAATCTGATGAATCGGATGTAGATCTTTTTGCTCAGTGTATTTCGACGGAGCAAACGGTTTTTTACACAGAACAGAAATTACTTTTCGGCCTTTGTCAATGGATTTTTTATCCCGCTTCGAATATTCTTGAACAGTCTGTTGAAATTTCGTGTCTTATGTTATTCGTTGTGTAGTAATGAATAAAAAAATTTCGTTTGATACAAAAATAATGATTCAAAATATTGAATCATCTCAACCAAGGGGTAGAAATGTTGAGAACTATAACAAAAGAATTATAATAGATCCCAGACTACCTCTACGGACGAATAGACCTTTAAGCTCTAATTTAATATCTGGCTCGGGTAAGGCGATACATACGTCAAACAGAAAAAACGTTCTAAACGCTCCGTAGCGTTCGTTTATCACAGAAAAATCTGACGAATCTGTACAATCTGTTATCACGTGACTAAAAAATCCGTCCGCTCTCGGATGCTACTGCCGAACGCGCTTTATATTCCCTCTATAGTCACTGTAATAGTGTGTAATTTGAGTTGCCTACAACTCTGCGCTGTTGGGCAAAACCAAAATGTCTTAGCGTAGGAGTACAGATGTCTAAAAAGATTAGATTTCGTTGAGATATGAGAAAAGTTTCGTTCTTACCACTTCAGATGGCGCTATTCACACATTATGACTGATGATTATTAGTTATTTTTATAGTTTTATTTATTCCAAATAACGTAGGTTATCGTGAAGGTACTATATTTGACATTATCACAATTAAATGGCGATGAATTTGTTGAGGCCATCGATTGATGTCATCTGTTCTTTTTTCGAGCATTTCGGTCGTCGTGGTTTGAAATGGTCGAAAAAAGAACAAATGACATCAATTACTGTGTAATTTACATAGGGCTCATAGTACCATGAAAAGCTATTAACAGATCCAGAAGCGGGTGAATATCACAGTGAATTTTTATCGAAATGTCAAGTAAATCGGATTTTGGCGATGAGTTCCAATCGTGAAATGTCCATTCTCATCTTTTCTCATAATTTTCGAAATGTTTTTGAATTTCTGTTTGGGTAATAAATATATGTATTTGCGGAAATAACTGAATCCAAAATTGCCATTATTAGTGATTGACATATTATTTTTGTGTATCTGTTCTGTGTGATAGCTCATATCCATGGAAACATTTGACAGTTCGAAAATCAGAGAACCACGTCGTTAATCTCCGATCACCGGTGATTACGATTTGTGAAATACACCACCGTAAGTATCATTTAGGCGGAACAAAGTTCGCCGGGCTAGTATATATATAAAAGAAAGATGTTGGTTACACCATTTATAACTCGAGATTGGATGGACTGTTTGTTATGAAACTTCATATATGGATTCGTCTACGGTCTGGTTATTATAAAATACAATAAAACTTTGAAAAATCGATGAAAATTTTAATTATGTAGGAAATGCTTTTCCTTCTTTCGAATAAGGCCACTAGGTGTCGCTACCGTTGATGCGTATAGTCGCACAGTGACTAGATAAGTCTCTGTACGTAGTCGTAGGTACTTAATCTGATATTACCGCTGTTAGATGGCGATGTGTGATTCGCATAGAACTCATGGTAACATGGAAGTTTATTGTCAGATCAAAAAGCGGGTGAACATCTCAAGTTGGTGGAACAGTGAATTTTTACCGAAATATCAAGAAAATCGGATTTTGATGATCAGTTGCAAACGTGAGTTGCCCATCTTCATCTTTTTTCTTTATTTTTGAAATGTTTTTGAATTTCTGTTTGGGTAATAAATATATTTGCGAAAAGAAATGAATCCAAAATTGCCCACAATTAGTAATTGACATATTATTTTAGTGTTTATGTTTGCACAGAGACAGTATTGTAAGCGTCAATAATTTTGAAACGTTTGCTCATCGGGCTTTCACTAATGATATACAATAATGTTTCATGGGTTGCCTAATATGATCTGGTCTAATGAGCATCGATAAATTTGAATGTGAGTTCAACACAACCGGCAGTGTTGATATTTTTTTTTCTTGCATTTCTTCCGTGTCGATCGTGCTATCGACTTCATTTGAACATCTCGATTTGCCTTCTTACGAGCTTGACATCGTCAACTAAATTGAACAAATTGAAGGGAGATTGAACCCTAAAATTTTTGTTTATTTGCCGTACCTATTGTTCGAAAATAAGGAATTCACCCAATTTGGTCAACCTTTTAGGTAGGTAAGTATTGTATGTGATGATGGAAAGTTTAAAAATACATGTTTCAACCTTATAGATTTTTTCAATAGATTAAAATAACATCTACCGGAATTTTTCATTTACCCTTATTGGTAAACCCCGTCTCAGCCTCCCAGCACATGTTCTGTGTGAGAGTGACAGCTCATATCCATGGAAACATTAAAATCTCGCTGCTCCACCAACTGAGATGTTTACCCATTATATTTAGCTCAGCAGCATAGCTGAGATGTCTAAAATAATGGTGTGAGCACTGATTAAATTTTGAGAATTTATTGTGACTGATTTTCAAAACATTAAAAACAAAAAGTAATATTTTCAACAATTAGGTACCGCTTAAATAAAGAGAATTCTCTTCATGTAAATTACAATTATATCAACATTTTGTATATTTTGAACTTTATTGTGCCTAATTTATCTCCTGCTTGAAAAATAGCAATAGTAAGTTTAACTTTAACGCTAGGTTTCACAAAGCGTAATCACCGGTGATCGCAGTTTGATCTAGAATCAACTCGATTTGAAAGTTCAAAAATCAGAGAACCAAGCCGTTAATCTCCGATCACCGGTGATTACGCTTTGTGAAATCCACCGTAAGTATAATTTGGGCGAAACAAAGATCGCCGGGCCAGCTAGTTTCATTATAAAGAGGAAGGTATGCCGTAAAAAATGGAAAATCACATCAGCCGAATGACGACAACGACTACAAGACCATATCCTTTCCATGAAATTTTCCTTAACCAAATCGCAAAGTGGCTGTCCTTTTTCTTCGATAGCCTCACGAATTCCATCTTTGAGGTCTTGAATCGACGCTGGGCTCTTGGCGTAGACATTCTCTTTCACATGGCCCCAAGAAGTCGAAAGGTGTTAAATAACAAGATCTTGGTGGCTAATTCGAGAGAAAACATGGTTCGGAAACTTTTCCCCCAAATGATGAATGGTTTCGTTGCTTGTGTGTCACGTAGCGCCGTCTTGTTGAAAGTAAACGTTGTCCAGATCAATAGCATCCAATTCCGGGTATAAAAAAATCATTAATCATCTCTTGATAGCGCAATCCATTCACCGTAAATGTTGTTCCAGCCTCATTCTCGAAAAAGTGAGGTCTAATTACCCCGCTGGTTCATAAACTGCACCAAACAGTAACACGGCTTTTTAACAATATCTCTCAGGTTTTTCGAGCCCCAGATGCGACAATTTTGCTTGTTGACGAAGCCACCGAGGTGGAAATGGGCCTCATCACTCAAGATGATTTTTCGATTGGATTTCGGATTATTTTCATGCATTTCAAGGAACCAATCAGCAAAGACACGACGTTGTGGATGATCGCCCTACTTGAGTTTTTGTGTTAACTAATTTTTTCAAGCCTTAAGACCTGAATCTGGGTATTTCTTCAACACTTTCGGCTACCGCAGCTTTGCTGTTCTTGTGCGACGAGCACTTATTTCGAATGGAACCTTCCTCACGCCCGGTTTGTGCGTATTTCGCGAAGAACTTGTTCGTGTCCTTGATTCGGGACCGAGAAATGGATCACTCTGTCTGATATCTAGGTGTGGCTTCATGGTGCCATCAAGCTTTCATCGCCTATTCAACTTTATTCTAATGGATGCCGAACTGCCTCCCCCCTCGACTCCATCTTTACTGCTCTTCCTGAATAAAAGAAAACCCATGAAATCCGAAAAGCACTAACTCCGCCCGCTCCTATTACTTTCCGTAGAAGAATATCATTCCGATGAGCGATCGTATAAGAGGCAATTTCCCCGAAGAAATATTAATGCCACGAAAGATATTCGCCAATTTGTATTTTATCCTTGTTTCCGGAGTTTATGAGCCAATAAAATCGGTTGTTGTCTCAGAATAACCCGATCGGAATGAACCGGGCGACACGGACCGGGCACAGATGCGTTTTATCGCCGGGACATTGACGCAAGACGAACTGCGAGCCGGAAAGATTGGAAAAGTTCGCGGCGCGGCTGCCCGACTCGGAAATCGGCGGAGGCAAAATTCGAAACAAAACATTCAATTAAATCGAAAAGTTGGAGGCGCAGAATTAATTGTCCTCAATTTTTCAATTATGCCCGGTGCCGGGGAGGCCCGAAGGATCTCGCGTTTTTAATTTTCTTGAGATACATAAATCATTATGTCTCGACGATTAGTCGAAATTTCATTAGGAGAATTGCGGAACGGGAAGAGGAGAAACCGAGAATCTGGTGTACCTACGGGGTTCAAGATCAGATAACTAATTGAAAGAAGTCGCAATTAGTGCAAGACGCATCTGCCATATTTCACATTAATCAGTGGATGAGTAATTGAGTGTTGCAAGGAGTATGGGCGGTGCAGTAACTTCTTCTAATCAGAGGGGTTTTTAAATTCGAATACGAAATATGGGTCTCATAAAATCTTCAAGAAGGCTAGGAATATAGTTGGAAGATCAGTTCAAACTATATTTGACATTCGTAAACAGAAAGGAAATTGAGGATGGCTCTAGCAGTAAGGGCTGGTCAACTGACATAACCAAAATGTTATCAACCTAGCTTAAGACATATTTTTATACCTAGTTAAAGTAAGAAAGTAGTTACTGTTCACTGCTACCTTAAGGGGAGGTGCTACACGTCCGAGCTTGCAAGATCCCTTCAAAAATTGTGCTTTTCATTTCCATGATATCTCAGTTCGTATGCGGCGTAGAGCAACAATTTTTTTTTTAATTGAAGCTTAATCATTTCTCTAGAATGGATCTTACTTGCTTTTTCGTTTTTCTTTGTATATCAGGAAAAAAACCTGGTGAGCTGTAATTTCATGAAAATCTAGACAAACGATTTTATTTCCATGATATCTCCGTCAATTTTCGAGAAAACTGTATGAAATTTTCAGTATACATGCGAAATACTATTTCGCAGAATGTGTATTGATCAGTTTTTCTGTTTATTGCTCCATGAGTTTTTAAATAAATTATGAAGTAGGAACAGTGTGACAAGAAAAACCTCGGACAAACTTTTTCATTTAACTTTATTAAACAGAAGTAACAGAACAAAACAACAACAAATAATAATAGCTTGAACATTTGTTAATAATATATTTGAGCCGTTTCGAAGTGGCTTCCTTTGGTGGCAATACACAGCTTCAGACGCTTCTTGAAATTTTCGGCAATGGGCCGCAGCTCCTCGGGCGTTAATCGGTTCCATTCCCGGCGCAGAGATTGCTTCAGCGACTCCAAATTTTTGGGTTTTTTAGCACAAGCCCTGTGCTCCAAAATCGACCACACGCTGTAGTACATTGGGTTGAGATCCGGTGAGCAGGGCGGCCATTCTGCTGATGAGATGAAACAAGGAAAATGGGTCTTACACCATTCTTGCATCATTTTCGCTCTGTGAGCCGGAGCGGAGTCCTGTTGAAAGATCTAATGCGTATCGCCGAAGTGCTGCTTGGCCCATGGAAGTACAACGGCGTCGAGGATGTCGCAGCGGTAGATTTCTTGATTGATTTTGACCCCTTGATCCACGAAAACTAAGGGAGTTTTACCACTGCCGCAAATTCCGCTCCAGACCATGACGGATTGCGGATTTTGACGGTGTTCGACGATGGCCGATGTACCGGGAGCCTCTACGGACCAGACTTTGTCATTTTGGTGGTTGTGGGATTATTCTACGGTGAAAAGCTTCTCGTCTGTGAAGAAAATTCGCTCTCATTGCTGACCGGCGGCGAGATGAAGGAGATGGCGGCACCTTTGGAGTCGTAGGCGCTTGTTTTTCTCCGTGAGGAGTTGAACTTTTTGGAGCTTGTATGGCTTGAGGTTGAGCTCCTTTTTGACAATTTGACGAACTGATTCGCGGTTTATACTGGTCTCACAGGCTATTTTCTTCATGGAAACCCTCGGATTTCTATTGACTCACTTCTTGACGATGTTGCAATTGCTAGGTGTATTGACAGTGCGTTTTCTACCACTACGTTTGTTTCACATCCTAAAACTCTGTGAAATGAAATTATATCAAACTGAAAATTCACATATTAGTACAGGAAAGTGTCAAGAAACCAAGAGAATAAAAATTATTTGGCTGCGCTAAAATACTTTTGTTCCAGACCACAGCAAAAGGACCCCGCACTTTTTCTATGGCAAATGGCGTTGCGTCAAATGTTCTAAAATTTTGGTATAATGTAGTACTCGACCTACTGATCAAAAGTGCCCATGGCCCCAACTCAATCCTATGACTAGTTTTTGAGATACAGGGCGTTGAAGTTGAGAATAACCTACTTTTACTACCCTCGTATCTCGGAACAGAATCGAATGAACTTCAATTTTTCTCAAGAAACATTTCATGACATCCCCAGGGAGCAACCATATAGAGGAATATGACTGAAAATCTCTACGAATACAGGGTTATCCATAATTGGATGCATGCCCGATTTTGAAAGAATAAAATATGTCAGTTTCAAAGCGAGAACGTTCACAAAATGAACTATTACACTAGATATGTTGTTGTTACATCGAAAAAGTCTGTGATACATAGAATTTATACTGGGTGATACATTATTATAGAAACTATTCTCAAGGAAGGTTAAGTGGACACCCTGTATTTATGGGTTGATTCAAGGTGTTTGTTTAATTTTTTTAGAACATATCATCATGGACATCAAAGAATACAGGGTGATTCAGTCATGAAATGAACTTTGAACCTCACGAAAATACCCAAAAACCACTTTTTTTTTCATCACCCTCTATTTCAAGATTAACTCCGATGAGGTGGGAGTTTTCTTTCTCCATTGTACTTGAAATAAAAACATCAATACGGCTGAGAGTTTTCATCCACTTCCTATGACCAGATTTTTTGTTTATGTAATATGAAAATTATTTATTTATGTTATTCTATTCTTATTCCTGCATAAAAAAAAATCTGGTCATAGGAAGTAGATGAAAACTCTCAGCCGTATAGATGTTTTTATTTCAAGTACAATGGTGAAAGAAAACTCTCACCTCATCAGAGTTGATCTTGAAATAGAGGGTGATGAAAAAAAAAGGTGGTTTTTGGGTATTTTCGTGAGGTTCAAAGTTCATTTCATGACTGAATCACCCTGTATTCTTTGAAGTCCATGATGATATGTTCTAAAAAATTAAACAAACACTTTGAATCAACCCATAAATACAGGGTGTCCATTTAACCTTCCTTGAGAATAGTTTCTATAATAATGTATCACCCAGTATAAATTCTGGGTATCATAGACTTTTTCGATGTAACAACAACATATCTAGTGTAATAGTTCATTTTGTGAACGTTCTCGCTCTGAAACTGACATATTTTATACTTTCAAAATCGGGCATGCATTCAATTATGGATAACCCTGTATTCGTAACGATTTTCGGTCATATTCCTCTATATGGTTGCTCCCTGGGGATGGAATGAAATGTTTCTTGAGAAAAATTGAAGTTCATTCGATTCTGTTCCGAGATACGGGCGTAGTAAAAGTGGGTAATTCTCAACTTCAACGCCCTGTATCTCGAAAACTAGTCATAGGATTGAGTTGGGGTCATGGGCACTTTTGATCCGCAGGTCGAGTACTACATTATACCAAAATTTTAGAACATTCGACGGAACGCCATTTGCCATAGAAAAAGTGCGGGGTCCTTTGTCCGAAGTTTTTCATGTCACCTTGTATACGAAGAAAAACGGAAAAGCGAGTAATACACATTCTAGAGAAATGATTAAGCTTTAATTAAAAAAAAATGTTGGTTCATGCCAAGCCATGTCCAACAGACTCCATGCTTTGGAAAAGATTCAGAAACTTGAGTTACTTATGAACTGAAGCCAAGAGACGTAATGAAGACTGCCCGATCATGCTTTTACATCGTCGACTCGACCAAATACTCACGCTGTGTATTTGGTGGGACCAGTTCGACACGATGAAATGATTCTACAGCCTGATAACGTTCGGCCCCAAGTTTTAAATCTGTTGAAACAAACACTTTGAATCAACCCATAAATACAGGGTGTCCATTTAACCTTCCTTGAGAAGTTTTAAATCTGTTGAAACCTTATTGAAAACGCTCAAATGGAACTTCCTACTCTACTATTGCGCCGTCAGATTATTATTTGTTCTGGTCGATGGCACAGGGTCTGTCTTAGAAGCAGTTCCACTTATATGACAACAAAAGAGGCTTGATTCGTAGATAGCCTCAGAAGATAAACACGTTTAACGTACAGGAATACGAGCTCCACCAGAAAGATGGAAAAAAATTGTTGCTTACAATGGGCGATATTTTGAATGATTCATTTGTAACAAAATGTAGAGCTGTCAACTAAATTTTCATCAATTTTTCACATGAATTTGGCTGTATTTCATCGATAGCATTGCATTGATTTTAAAAATAATAAAAATTCTATATTTTATGATTTTTCAGATTATACAGGGCGAGTCTTTGGTTTGTACATATATTTCAATTGTAGATTCTTGAAGCCGAAGGAAACCGTTTTTTAATTAAAAAAAAATGGGCCAAATACGTCCTTGATACGATTCTCTGCAAACACCACGAAGTTCATATTTTCCGATTGAAATTGAGGTGATTATTAGATGTTCTGGGCGATACAATTAGGATATACTCAAGCACTGACCTTATTTGAATAAGGATGTTACAAACACGATATTTCCTACAAAAAGGTTCTTCTTCGATTTTCCTGAAGATTAGTTCGTAAACACTAATAATCTATCTATCTCATAAACCTAACCTAACCTAAAATAAACCCATTAGTGGAAACTAAACAGAAGAAATATGTTCCAGAAACCACTCGAATTATGATCTTATATCGAAGAACTATCCTGAAAAATTGAGTCTTCACAAAACCGAAACACTGGCGACTGCACCATTTTGCAAACCCTATATTGGAAAATTGAATAAATCGACAATACTGAGTTCAGTTTACTACTGAATACAAAGTAGGTATAGAACGGACATTATCAAACGTTGAATTTAACAGAATTCACTTCTATTTTCCTTCGTGGTACTCACCATTCGAATAGCCGGAAAGAAGATCCCTCATTTGATTCGTTGGTCCACATATTTCGACTGCTGATATCCTCACCGAAAACCTGGCTCCAGTTTTCAGTTTCTGTTCGTTGATTCCCTTAAACAGCCACGAGATGGCGCATGGTATTATACCAAGCGTGTTGGCACTATCTGGTGTTCCTAACATGGTGTATGATTTTCCTAGAAGAAATTCAAAATATTAACAATTTGTCACACCAGCCAATTACATAAACTTAACGATTGAAAAAATGTCTAATGGTTTATGACAAACGAATATAAATGATTTTTTTGTCCAATCATGAGAATAACGTTTGAACTGATGTATTAATATTCAATCAAAAACTTGAAAGAGTGGCTCTGTATGATGAAGTTGAGAGAAGTAAGATCCTTATCAAGACACAGAAGAATTGAAGTATCCGCTTGACTGCCTGAAGCGTGTTTTAGTTGGGACGCCCTGTATTCATTACACCGATGCTTCGACTTTGACCTACATTCGACCCCGTGATAACGCATAATTAACACTGGCGTGCTGTAGAGTTATTTACCGCTCAGGAAAGTCTCCTTGACGGGAGGTTCTTTTACCGTAAAGCGAACAAATCTCGCCTCCCTTTAATCCATAACAACGTCGTGATAATTACCAATTTCCCTCGATACCTGCTGCAATTCGGATGATTAATAACCACCCATTCAGCAAACATAATCACACCGTGACTTGAGGCGACAAAGATGAAAGTCCTCAGTCTCCAAGTTTTCAATCAGGTGAATTTCACTTTCCTTTCCCTTTGATGATCGGTCCCTTAATTAGGAAATAAAATGGCCGCTTGGATTGATTCGTCGCGTTCAGGTTAATCACGTAATTGGTAGATTATTGTCGTTGTGTTCGATAATTATTGGATTTCGATCATAATGCATAAGTGGTGAGGCGTACCTACTAGTGTAGGAATAACTCGAAGCTGAACTTCCTGAACTTGGCAGAAGATGGCGTAACTCAACCTTAAATGTCTCCATAAATGAAAATCTAGGTGGATCCCAATTCAAAGAAAAAAAATCTTAAGAATTAGCACAGTTATAATCTGCTAAAGTATAACGTACGAGGATATATTGAAAAATTCCTAGCCTACTATAGAACCAAACAAAATGTCAACGTGAAAATATTTCATGCAACGTCTCTAGACCTTTCAAAAAATGTTTCCTCTTGCTCTGCAAACCAGTCCTCCACAGCTTTCATTACCTCCTTGTTGGAAAAAAATTTACGACCTTTTGAACTTTTTTTCAGTTGAGGAAAGAGATGATAGTCAGACGGAGCCAAATCTGGTGAATAAGGAGGGGGTTCTAGTAATTCCAACCCTAAATCACGAATTTTTTGCATGGCAACATGAGATTTGCATACTGGGGCGGTGTCATGTAAAAACAAAACACCTTTGGATAGCTTTCCGCGTCTTTTCTCTTCAATTTTTTTCCCTAGAGTGCTCAGTAATGTCGAATAGTAATCTCCAGTTATTGTTCTACCCTTATCCAAAAAATTAATCATGATTACTCCATGGCAATCCCAAAAAACTGAAGCAAGAACTTTTCCAGCAGATTTTAGGACACGAAACTTCTTAGGTCTTGGAGAACCAGAGTGTCGCCATTCCATCGATTGTTGCTTTATTTCTGGATCGTAGAGATGTACCCAAGTCTCATCCATAGTAACAATTCGGTTTAAGAAGTCTTCATCGTTTTCAAATCGAGCACAGATCGAACGCGATGCTTCTATCCTTGCACGCTTTTGGTCAACATTCAAACATTTGGGGATCCATTTTGCAGAAATTTTTCTCATGTCCAAATTGACGTGAACTTTATGATGAATGCGTTCGTATGAATTCCTCAGTGCTTCAGATATCCGTTTTAGCCCAATTCGACGGTCTGATAAAATCATGTCATGAACTGCATCGATATTTTCGGGGACTGACACAGAAACTGGCATTCCCGATCGGTCATCATCTTCAATGGAAAATTTACCTCTTTTGAAGCTTGCAGTCCAATTTTTCACGGTCGCATACGAAGGACATTGATCACCAAGGGTATTAAGCATATCTTCGTAAATCTGTCCACCTCTTAACCCTTTTAAATACAGGTACTTGATGATGGCTCGATACTCCAATTTTTCGATTTCTACAATTTCGGTGAACATCTTTTTTTTATTTATTGCGTAACACTGGTTTACTTTCTTGACGTCGAACTCTACACTGACAATTCTAATAAGTTATTGTTCGTTGATATGGTATCGCAATATTGTGTTTATGCATGGAACTGGTCTAGGCTAACAAGATATCAATACATCCTCGTAGAGCTTGTAAAAATTCTTTATGTATATTTTTTCGATTTTTTTATAATGAGAGAGTTTTCCAATCAAAGGTGTTATTTTCAATAGTCTTCTATTTCGGTGGATGAAATACCTTTTGGAGCTGTCATTTTTTGAGATCTGACAAATATAATCTACGCCCCTCATAAAAATGGAATGATACAGGCTTCAACAACGCATTGAAATTATCAAAATTCACTATAAAAATGTAAAAAATTTGGCATAGACGGTTCGAATTTTTCATTATCAAAGGCAAACCTTCCTCTTTATAACGAAATAAACATACGAACATTTATCTAAAAAGGGCATTTTTCTAGGAATGTCAAAATAATACCGGCCCTTATTGGAAATTTTTTACATGGAATGTTGAGCTTGTCCACCAGAAGCTGACTCTGCATACTGAATGTCAACGGAAGCACTCAATCTACTCTTCCACCATCTGTCAAAACTGCGTCCAAACAGAGTAATAATCAAAATCCAACCAGCGTGATGGCTTTGCCAACATTCAAATTGATGGTTTCGTTCAGGTAGACACGCAATGATACTAAATAACGTATAGACTTGCCCAGGAACGAGCCCCTTGGGCTCTATCAACGAGTCCAATGATCTCATTAACAACCTGGGCGGCAAAAGTTTCGAAATATTCGATACAGCGCGAGCCAGAACGGACGGAGTTATCAACCATAGCGCCGTCGAGCGAATTTAGTGCGAATCATATCAGGACAACAAGATTAATGAATTGGTGTTAGTGTTCATCAACGAATTACAATTGGCAACGAGGCAAAGATGTTTCGCCGGCATATCCCTTTCATGCTACATATCGAGTATTTTTTTCAGTGATAGAACTGAATTGAAATAAAACGCATTTGAAATAAGATTGAAGCCAATTTTCTTTATTTGAAAGATAATTTATGACATTTATGTTTTGAAAATAATGTCTGGCTTTTGTCGACCATGACTAGCTCTGAGGAACCGCATTCGACCAGACCAATTTTGGACAACTTTTTGAGTAATTCAGTCCTTATTTCAGCAATAACACGAGATATGTTGGCTTCCGAAGCGCCAATTGTTTCTGGTTTATCAGCATTTATCAATGACTTGATATAATACCAAAGAAAATAACCCATTGGAGTTATGTCGAATGATCTTGGAGGCCAATTAATTGGACCGTTTCTCGAAATAATTTTATCGCCAAATCATTCTTTCGATTATGGTCAAGTGGCTTAAGTTCTTGCACCAGTAGGATCTTGTATGGGTGAAGACTAAGATCTTTACGTAAAATTTTCCATGGGGTGGATGAACAGAGTCCAACTTGTTTTGAACGTCGACGAATAGACAAATCTGGATCTTCATTAACACTATCACTTACAGCAGCGATATTTTCTTCTGTACGTACAGTTCTTTGTCTTGCTGTTGTTGTTGCATCGAGTAGAGAAAATATTGTCCGAAATCTATCGATGGTTCGACGAATAAGCTGCTCTGATGGACGATTATGTAAACCATAAACTTCACGAAGTGCTCTATAAGTTTGGAGAATGGAACACTGACTTTGAAAATGAATTTCAACATTTTGTGAACGTTGTAGCAGCGTGAGTTTTTCCATGATAATTTGTCAATGCTTACTGAACAGAAATGTCAAAACAACATGGCCTTCTGGCTCCTGTAACTTTTTTGAATGGTACAAACTTAAATAAGTGCTGAAAACTGCAAATAAAACAAATCTTCTCTTATTCTGAAGAATGTGACTTTCTCTGTTTATTTTATTCTGACAACTCTCATACAAACAATGAGCTTTACACAAAACGCAACAACTACTCATTCTGCACGAAATTATCAATACTTTTTTCGGAATTTCTGAATTCTTCATTATCTATCTCAATGCGAATTTTTGAGCATATCTCTCATTAATAATGGATCATTCTAAAAGAATTCTCCGATATACTCCATATATGATTTAAATCTCATAATTTATATTTATGATGAAGATTTTATGAATGCGAGGGTACCCTTATAATAGTTTCTATGGTTCCTAACAATGGGATAACTTGAACCGATGGGACGACTTGGAATTCTATCAGAGATTCAGCCGAAACAAGTTGGTTAATCCGTGCTCGCCAGATAAACGTCGGTTTTCGCAGAGTAAAAAAGATCTTTTGAAGGATCTTTATCACTATGAGGTTTTCACCTTAGCTTCATTGTCTTTTGTAGTACAGTGTGACAAGAAAAACCTCGGACAAACTCTTTTTCATTTAACTTCATTAAACAGAAGAAATTGAACAAAAAACAACAAATAATAATAGCTTGAACATTTGTTAATAATATATTTAAGCCGTTTCGAAGTGGCTTCCTTTGGCGGCGATACACAGCTTGAGACGCTTCTTGAAATTTTCGGCAATGAGCCGCAGCTTCTCGGGCGTTAATCGGTTCCATTCCCGGCGCAGAGATTGCTTCAGCGACTCCAAATTTTTGTGTTTTTTAGCACAAGCCCTGTGCTCCAAAATCGACCACACGCTGTAGTCCATTGGGTCTTACACCATTCTTGCGTCATTTTCGCTCTGTGAGCCGGAGCGAAGTCCTGTTGAAAGGTCCAATGCGTATCGCCGAAATGCTGCTTGGCCAGGTGCGTCAAGTTGGTGACACACCCCCCGAATTTTGGTATCAAATTGTTTTGGGAATTTTGTGCCCATTTTGTGCCAATTTGTGCCGTATGAATTTTGTGCCCATTCCGTTCTCGAGATATTTCAAGTTTTCCAAGTGTGTCACCAACTTGACGCTGTGACACACTTGTGGAAATTTGAAAATTTTTTTCTTTCGATGAATTGTGCCCATTTTGTGCCAATTTGTGCCGTATGTTATGAATTTTGTGCCCGTTCAGTTCTCGAGATATTTTGAGTTTTGTTTGTGAGGAGCGTCAAGTTGGTGACACACCCCTGAAAGTTACAATGTCATGACAAAATTCTTCATATATTAAATAGATCCATTGGTTCAGTTTTGTTTCTATCTTAGTTTCTTGATATCTATTACAAATTTCCCAATCAATTCACATTGCAGTAACAAGCTTCAAATTATCAACTAGATTTTTTCGGTTTAGCGAATATTCGTATTGAACATTGAAAAGGACCGTGATATTTAATCACCCACGATATTTTTCGTTACCAAACCAGAATTTCCAGGCTGTATGCTCCTATAATTGATCGTAAGATCGAAAATGTATCAATACAAGATGAAAATAATATACTGCTGGTATACAGATTCACACGCTGGTAATCGTATACGAAAATTGGGAACATTTTGATGTTCAAAGTTCCTTACTTTAAAAAAATATCGTTAAATTTTTAGGTTATTTCTATATCTATGATGAAAGCACAGAAAATTTTTAGTTACTTTTTTGTAACTAGAAATAAAGCTGCGACTGGACTTTCAAGGCCTGCTCTGATGTCAATCATTCTTGGATGGACTATACATCTATTCATCTCACAGGAATAACTTCAAATATCTCAAAAACTACTATGCGGCACGAATTGGCGCAAAATGGGCACAATTCATCCAAAGAAGAATTTCCAGCTTTCCTTATGTGAGTCACAACGTGAAGTTGGTGATTCACATGAAAAACTCGAAATATCTCTAAAACGGAACGGGCACAAAATTCATAATATACGGCACAAATTAGCACAAAATGGACACAAAATTCCCAAAACAATTTGGTACCAAAATTCGAAGGGTGTGTCACCAACTTGACGCTCCTCACAAACAAAACTCAAAATATCTCGAGAACAGAACGGGCACAAAATTCGTAACATACGGCACAAATTGGCACAAAATGGGCACAATTCATCGAAAGAAAAAAATTTTCAAATTTCCACAAGTGTGTCACAGCGTCAAGTTGGTGACACACTTGGAAAACTTGAAATTTCTCGAGAACGGAACGGGCACAAAATTCATAACATACGGCACAAATTGGCACAAAATGGGCACAATTTATCGAAAGAAAAAATTTTTCAAATTTCCACAAGTGTGTCACAGCGTCAAGTTGGTGACACACTTGGAAAACTTGAAATATCTCGAGAACGGAATGGGCACAAAATTCATAACATACGGCACAAATTGGCACAAAATGGGCACAAAATTACCAAAACAATTTGATACCAAAATTCGGGGGGTGTGTCACCAACTTGACGCACCTTGCTTGGCCCACGGAAGTACTACTGCCTCGAAGATGTCGCAGCGGTAGACTTCTTGATTGATTTTGACCCCTTGATCCACGAAAACTAAGGGAGTTTTACCACTGCCGCAAATTCCGCTCCAGACCCTGACGGATTGCGGATTTTGACGGTGTTCGACGATGGCCGATGTACCGGGAGCCTCTACGGACTAGACTCTGTCGTTTTGGTGGTTGTGGGATTGTTCTACTGTGGAAAGCTTCTCGTCTGTGAAGAAAATTCGCTCCCATTGCTGACCGGCGGCGAGACGAAGGAGTTGGCGGCACCTTTGGAGTCGTACGCGCTTGTTTTCCTCCGTGAGGAGTTGAACTTTTTGGATCTTGTATGACTTGAGGTTGAGCTCCTTTTTGGCAATTTGACGGACTGATTCGCGGTTGATACCGGTCTCACAGGCTATTTTCCTCATGGAAACCCTCGGATTCCGATTGACTCGCTTCTTGACGATGTTGCGATTGCTAGGTGTATTGACAGTGAGTTTTCTACCACTTCCTGGACGACGAACATCATGGCCAAGCTCCTTGAAACAACGAATTGCAACGGACACGGTTTGTCGAGGCACATTGAGCAAACGAACAATTTCGTATTGACGCCTACCTTAACGAAACAGCTCGAAAATCGCACTACGTTTGTTTGACATTCTAAAACTCTGTGAAATGAAATTATATCAAACTGAAAATTCACATATTAGTACAGGAAAGTGTAGAGAAACTAAGAGAATGAAAATTATTTTGATGCGCTGAAGTACTTTTGTTCCAGACCACAGCAAAATTTGTTCGAAGTTTTTCTTGTCACCCTGTATAGACTTGCCTAGCGATATCTTTGTGAATGATATGACCTCATCATGGTAGTTATTGGTATAGTGGGGATAGCGAGTCAATCAGTCTCTTCTTTTCATTTCTGTCTTCAATTGAGTCGAAAATAGTTTGATGATTCGTGATTTCACTTCGAATACAGATTTTTCGAACCTATCAATGCGCTGATTGAATTATCGTCTCCATTTTTGCTATTCCACGCCAACAGCGTCGTATTTCTTATCAACGTTTCGGAATACATTGTAGGGACCCCGTCAGCGGGCATAAAATTGCATATAATGCAATATTCCCGATAGATACCCGAAGAAACTCGAAGGAAAATTGAACAATGACCGGAAAACTCGTGAGAAATTTGCAATTTGATAGAGGCTTCCGCCCGGGCGAAGCCACTGCATGCATACGAAACTCCTCATCCGATCCGACCATATTTCAGGGCCCTAATCCGGAACTTCGAATAAATACTGCGCCTCTAAAGAGAGATATCTACTTTAAAGGATTACGTATATTTTCGAATCGTCTCCAGAATTTGCGGAGATTTTTCCCCTTCTCGATATCATTAAATTCGGATTAGCCATGGCTCCGAGCGGCTTAAAATTTCTGCTTTAAAAGAGTGTTTTGTAGTGATTACCAGATGCTGTGGAGCTGCTGTTAGCGGAGTTTTGTACGGAGGCTTGTCCTCGAAGTTTGCTCGGGGAAATTTAAATGAGTTGCCTCAATTTTTCCGTGTAGGGTTTGAAGATTCCAGTTGGAACCAACAATCAATATAAGGAATATTTTGGACACACAAAATTGATACGAGGATATATTGAAAAATTCTTAGCCTATTACAGAACCAAACAAAATTTCAATGTCAAAATATTTTATTACTCAACATATTCTCCTCTTAATTGAATACATTTATTACAGCGAACCTGCAACGTCTCTAGACCTTTCAAAAAAAATGTTTCTTCTTGCTCTGCAAACCAGTCTTCCACATCTTTAATTGCCTCATCGTTGGAAGAAAATTTACGACCTTTTAAACTTTTTTTCAGTTGAGGAAAGAGATGGTAGTCGGACGGAGCCAAATCTGTAAAATAAGGGGGATGTTCCAGTAATTCTAACCCTAAATCACGAATTTTTTGCATGGCAACCTGAAATTTGTGTACTGGGGCGTTGTCCTGTAAAAACCAAATACCTTTGGATAGCTTTCCGCGTCTTTCCTCTTTAATTTTTTCCCGTAGAGTGGTCAGTAATGTCGAATAGTAATCTCCAGTTATTGTTCTACCTTTATCCAAAAAATCAATCATGATTACTCATGCAAATCCCAAAAAACTGAACAAGAACTTTTCCAGTGAATTTTTAGGTCTTGGAGAACCAGAGTGTCGCCATTCCATCGATTGTTGCTTTGTATCTGGATAGAAGAAATGTACCCAAGACTCATCCATAGTAACAATTCGATTTAAGAAGTCTATATCGTTTCCAAATCGAGCACATATCTAACGCGATGCTTCTACCCTTGCACGCTTTTGGTCAACATTCGAACATTCGGGGATCCATTTTGCAGACATTTTTCTCATGTCCGAATTGACGTGAACTATATGTTGAACGCGTTTGTGTGAAATCTTCAGTGCTTCAGATATCCGTTTTAGCCCAATTCGACGGTCTGATGAAATCATGTCATGAACTGCATCGATATTTTTGGGGACTGACACAAAAACTGGCCCTCCCGATCGGTCATCATCTTCAATGAAAAATTTACCTCTTTTGGAGCTTGCAGTCCAATTTTTCACGGTCGCATACAATATCTTCGTTAATCTGCTCACCTCTTAACCATTTTGAATACAGGTACTTGATGATGGCTCGATACTCCAATTTTTCGATCTTTACCATTTCGGTGGAGATCTTTTTTTATTTATTGCGTAACTCTGGTTTACTTTTTTGATGTCGAACTCTACACTGACACTTCTAATAAGTTATTGTTCGTTGATTTGGTATCGCAATATTTTGTTTATGCATGGAACTGGTTTAGGCTAACTTAGATATCAATACATCCTCGTATATTTGATAGAAAATCTTTGTTTGTTATTCTGTGCTTTATGCGGGAATGCGGGATGGGACAGAATAGGAAACATGAGAAAAAATCTAAATTTATCCATTATTTTTTCGATTAATTATAGTTATTTCACAACTGAACCCAAATTCAATAGTCCTTATTACCACCTTCTCTCTCAATCAACTGACATACCTCCAAAATATATGACTTTAATGCATCAACCGCTTCTTCAGGCTTGTTAAAACGTTAATCTCGCAATTTGTGTATTATTTTGCGTGAACTGGAAGAGATTTTTAGGTACCAAACTACTGATAACTTATCAGTTTTATTTTTTACTGCTCAAAAAAGAGTTAATTTGAAACTCGTCCTTGCAGAATGGTTCAATTTCAAGTTTATCCTTATAAGGAGTCCCCAAATTTGGCATTTTCGAGTATACTTTGTTGTGATGGATTCAAATTGAGGCTGAGAAACTTCATGGAGGGTTAAGAACCATGATGACACCATGAACTCCATTCAAATATTCATTCATTTCGGGGGGAACAAAGCCAAATCTGGCTCTCCTCCTCCCAGTTTATTTTCTTATTTACGGATGTGACACCGCCTTTCATAAATAAAGGCGAATGTGACGAGACACTTCTGCCGAATTTCGTTGTAGGAGGGGGTTTTCTGCAATTTCTCAAGAACGTTTGCATAGAAATGGGTTATTATATGCCTTGATATTGGAAAGAGGAGGGAACATCAGCTTGCATTGTCTTTTACTCCATCAGCAAAAGCTCTGCTTTACCGAATCAATATTCAAATAAAATACAGGATGTTTCTGAATTGATGCGAAGGATTTCAGAGAGTGATTCGATGTTCAAAATAAAGGCTAGTTTTTCCGACATATTTCAAAACAACCTGCATATCAGAGTTTTTCGAAGAAAATTGAAATTCCAATATGTGCATTTATCCAAACAATTAAAAGTTAAGTTTAAACGTCATAACAAACCAAATCAATATTTCTACCACTACTCACCTAAACCGGCATGTCCAAAACAAAATAAACAGCCATCCATTCCATTTATAACAGCATGTATGACGTCAGTTAAGGCTGATGAACATATTTCAGTCTGAAAAGAAATTCTTGGTCAAATATGTTTTCCCAATGCAAAAGAATGAAATTAATTAATTTCCAAATTTCACGACAAAAATCCATGCTTATAATATAATTCAAACAAAAAGGTTGTACTCATAGATTGTGTTTATTTTTGAAATAAACTGAGAAATTTTAATCTTCTAGAACTTCTGATGATGCCGATGAGGCGAAAAATGTCGAGTTGATTTTAAAAATAAACACAATCCATGAGTACAACCCTTTTGTTTTAATTATAAATTAATTTATTTTTAAGGTAGTTACAGATCTCCAATTGAGTTCGTAAATGGGCAACAGTCGACTAGGGGTTTCGTAAATATAGCTGTTCGAAATTTAGTTCCCCTGATAATATTTCTCTTATATTCGATAAAATTCATCAAATTTTGTTGGCATTTTTGTTTCGAATATGACAAGATTCCAAACAATGTGAACAATAAATTGAATTAAATAAATTCAAAAGAATGTTCTTGTCGATCAACATACATATTCCACATCATACAGATATGTTTGGTCCAAATTCAGGTGGTCCCAAAGCATTGGGAACATTCCCTTTGGAGTTGACAAACAGCAACACATTGATGGACGTTCTGGAGTATACATATAGTATACACCCGGAAATTAGGGTTGTCCAAATAGGAAATACATTATGGAAATCTCCCAAATCGATACTTTCGATGTTGTGAGTATTCATCACCAATTGTCGTTCGTTTGACAGATCAACAGAGGTAAACTCGAGCTGAATTTCAAATGGAAATAATGACAAAAATTGAATGCGAATTTATTTCTCATCCTTAGTGAGATTGTTTGAGCAAAATTATTCAACTTATCAATCTAATATATGTAGTTGGTAGCACGAATACTGAAAAAGAAGAACCAACGCTGCAGCAATAACTTATTGAGGAGAGAATTAAACCCTGCGTCCACGAAAAGAAGTCATGTCGTCTCGAAAAGAATCGAACTGAAATTGGCCGATTTTTCAGCTAAGTGCATTATCCATTTTTATATTTCCGGGCGAGATTTATTTCCGGAACGATTTTCCACGGCCAATTTCGAACCACTCGAATAAAAAGCTTACTGTTCGTTCAGAAAGCCCACGAGCAGTTCTTGAAATGCGTCCTTAATGAATACAATTGCAGTGTAATTTATTATTTTGGACGCCTAGCGTCGCAGTGCACCCCTCTGGCATTTTATGTCTGTCTTAGAGGCAGGCCCGGAGCTACAAGGTAGACTGGAAACGAAAAAATCATAAGTAGAATTCAATTGCAAAAATGAGGCATTGGAAAACGAACCGGCGCATGCACCATTTTGTTGGTCCGATCATTTTTCGGATTATTGCGAATTTCAATCACGTATCTTCTGCATCGGAGATCGGGTTACATTTCAAGGAATCAATTGAAAAATAATTGTGAAAGCTGTCAAAAACACCGACACAACTTTATTCAAATTGAATTTCGACCCCATGGATCTGATTACAAAAATAAAGGGAGTTTTATTTTATGCATTCAAATTTTGAGTGGTTCGAGTATGGCGATAATGACACAATTTTGCATGGAGCTCCAATATACTATCCTCCATTGAGACACAAAATTTCAACTCGATCATATCCGTAGTTTTGAAATTACGAGGAAAACAAAATTGCTGAGGGCGATACTCTGAAAACTTCAAGTTATCATATTTTTCGGTTCGACAGTGGGACCACCCTGTATACCTTGAGTTCAGAAATGGAATATTGAACGTGGCTGTTGACGAATCTAGTGCGGAATGATCCTGAGCCCACCCCATGCGACGAATCGCGCTCCAGAAGGGATACAAATGTAAAAGTCGTGTTCAATCTTTTTAAGATTCCAGATTTCTTTCGCTGAAACACTCTCAACTCCGATTCTCTTTAGTGGCGGTTTGGCGACCTTCTACCCGTATAAAATTTTATTTCGCACATCCTCCTTATCGACTCGAAACCGTCGTTCTTGTGGTCGTACGAGCTACACATACGTGTCGTTCACTAAAAGCGATAACCTTTCTTATCGAGTGTCTGAAATGTCGGTGTGTCGTGTCTCTGTCTGTGCAGACTCGAATTCTCACAACTTTCTTTTCTGGAGTTTCCGTTTTCCTACTGCCGTTTCCATTCTCCGTGGGACCTATCGAAGTGTCATTTCCTTGCATTTGTCGAATTCGGTATTGAAAAGTTGGGCCACTTTACAGTTCGCAATATGGACTCTTTCGAAGGGAATTGGCGTTATTCTTCAGACGGGGAGGTTTTTTCGTGATAGTTTTGTGAATCGGCAGAAATAGTTTTCATTGTGCAGCTATCGACAATTATTCCAAGAACACAATATCATTATGTACGAGGATATATTGAAAAATTCTTAGCCTACTATAGAACCAAACAAAATTTCAATGTCAAAATATTTAATTACTCAACATATTCTCCTCTTAATTGAAAACATTTATTACAGCTGACCTGCGACGTCTCTAGACCCTTAAAAAAAAATGTTTCTTCTTGCTCTGCAAACCAGTCCTCCACAGCTTTTATTATCTCCTCGTTGGAAGAAAATTTACGACCTTTTAAACTTTTTTTCAGTTGGGGAAAGAGATGATAGTCGGACGGAGCCAAATCTGGTGAATGAGGGGGGTGTTCTAGTATTTCCCTAAATCACGAATTACTTGCATGGCAACATGAGATTTGTGTACTGGGGCGCTGTCCTGTAAAAACAAAATACCTTTGGATAGCGTCTTTTCTCTTCAATTTTTTCCCGTAGAGTGATCAGTAATGTCGAATAGTAATCTCCATGGCAATCCCAAAAAACTGAAGCAAGAACTTTTCCAGCAGATTTTTGGACACGAAACTTCTTAGGTCTTGGAGAACCAGAGTTTCGCCATTCCATCGGTTGTTGCTTTGTTTCTGGATCGTAGAAATGTACCCAAGTCTCATCCATAGTAACAATTCGGTTTAAGAAGTCCACATCGTTTTCAAATCGAGCACAAATCGAACGCGATGCTTCTATCCTTGCACGCTTTTGGTCAACATTCAAACATTTGGGGATCCATTTTGCAGAAATTTTTCTCATGTCCAAATTGACGTGAACTTTATGATGAACGCGTTCGTATGAAATCCTCAGTGCTTCAGATATCCGTTTTAGCCCAATTCTACGGTCTGATAAAATTATGTCGTGAACTGCATCGATATTTTCGGGGACTGACACAGAAACTGGCCATCTCGATCGGCCATCACCTTCAATGGAATATTTACCTCTTTTGAAGCTTGCAGTCCAATTTTCCACGGTCGCATACGAAGGACATTGATCACCAAGGGTATTAAGCACATCTTCGTAAATCTGCTTACCTCTTAATCCTTTTAAATGGAGGTACTTGATGATCGCTCGATACTCCAATTTTTCGATTTTTACAATTTCGGTGGACATCTTTTTTTAAATTTATTGCGTAACTCTGGTTTACTTTTTTGACGTCGAACTATACACTTACACTTCTAATAAGTTATTGTTCGTTGATACGGTATCGCAATATTTTGTTTACGCATGGAACTGGTCTAGGCTAACTAGATATCAATACATCCTCGTAGTTTGTATAGGATTTCATTGCCTCAAATCGTCAAACCTTAGACAAAATCAACCAGACAGATGTTTTCCACCCTTAAGAAGAGTAGTCTGAGGTCCCACAATTGAATCTGCTATTTACAGCCCAGAACTGGCCACCTATTAACTTTTTCAATAATACCCAAATCATCCGCCAATTTGCAACCAATACCGTCTCTTAATGTGGTGGTTTTAATGGCATTTGTTTGCCATGAAGCATCAAAATAATGATTCCGAAACGAGGTGAGTTTAGTTTTAGGGTGCCATATCAGAATCTTCTGACCAGAGCACCCATGATCACCAATAAGAAAATATGCTGACACCACAACCCAATTCCTCCGCCAATTTGTAAATGTTGTTTTCTCTTGATGTGGTGGCTTTAATTCAATATTTTGCATAATTTATAATAAAAACAGAACTGTTCCAACTTTTTGTGCGCTGCTTTCTGCTCGCACATGCAATATTATAGGATCTACCAAACATAGATGACTAATTTGTCCATACATCAAACATGATGAGAAGTGTATGAGATATCATCAACAAATGTTTGTCCAGAATTCCAGTTTGTCAAACTGGATTGCATCGATTGGTACGACAGTTCCATTTTGATTGAAATTGACCATTGCTATTCTACCTAGATGAAACAATTCTCATTGGGATGTCAAATTAATTGGGTGAATGTTGGTTGAATCCGTACAACGTTTGCAACTATAAAAAACGTAACACGTAACGTTTCTCGAAAGGGACGGACACTAAATTGTTTCAACCGTTGAAGTCATAAAACTCACGTATTTATTTTGGGGCTGAATCAAGAATTTCTGCTTTACGTGTTAATCATCAGGGACACAATAAAAAGAGCCATAAAAATTCATTTGTACCAGTGGAATGAACCTTTCCCCCTCATTTTACAGACAAAGTTGCAGTTGTATACTGTATTTTCCAAGGCTAACGGTTTACCTGACCGAAGGCTAGAATGTCAGGACCGGGCTGAAAAATTTTAAATGTTCGAACAATAAAACTTGTCACCATAAAAAGCTGTTTTCCAATAGATCTTTTATCCATTTGAATCATCGACAGTCAACGAGGTACTATATGGACAAGTTTGGTATCAAAATATGGATTATCGAAGACGCTGAGTTTATTCAAAAAGAATTCAAATCTCTACCTATTATAGTTTAGATTTTCACCTGCGCAATGGTATCTTTTCAAAATTCGAAATTCCAATTTGTTAGAGCTCACACTCTTGTGATATTATCCACTTTTTATTGGGACATTGTTAATATGAATTGACTGAATTATCTCTGGGTAAAAAATGATCAAGAGGTAAGACCCCAAAAACACTTTATTTGTCATCAACAAGGAAACCTTGGCGAATCTAAAGGTGTTTTCCAATATGGAAGACCTTCTACCCCCTTTGGCTGATCAATATCACCAATACTTTGAGTGCTTTGAGCTTCTGGTCAAAACTGTAAAATGAATTAGGGCAAAAATAAAATGCGAGTCAGCGAGGTACCTACTCCAAGGACAATTTTGATGTCAAAATATAGGTTTTTGAAGGCGCTGTATTCAATAAAAAAAAATTCGCATATCTATCTTCCATAGTTTAGTTTTTCACCTGAGAAATGGATGATTTTTCGTTAATTTGTAAATGAAAAAGTTACACGACGACAAATTCAACATTTTACAATTTTTAGAGCTCGGGCAACGAACGAATTTCGAATTTGTACCGCAGGTGACTGACCTGAAAACCGACTCTGATCCTTCGCACCCCAAAATATTCGACTGTGGGTTGGTATTCCAGCAGCATGTTCCTTAATTAAATCATAGCTTTGGCATCCGCATCGTTCTACTACGCTTCAGAATATTCGGAAAATTAAAAGCTTTTTGTTCCGAAATTTCACGGAGAAACGTAATCAAAGTTCGGATGCGATAACTTTTCGGCCGGAGCTCCTGCATATTAAATTTTTATCGGGTCCACATCCCATATCCACCCCATATGGGAGAAGAATTAATGTCACATTCAACGCCACGATAAAATTCATTTTGAGATGATTTTCCCAAAGGACCCCGCACTTTCCTTATGGGAAATGGCGTTCCGTCAAATGTTCTAAAATTTTGGTATAATGTAGTACTCGACCTGCTGATCAAAAGTGTCCATGGCCCCAACTCAATCCTATGACTAGTTTTTGAGATACACGGTGTTGAAGTTGAGAATTACCCACTTTTACTACGCTCGTATCTCAGAACAGACTCAAATGAACTTCAGTTTTTGTCAAGAAACATTTCATTCCATCCCCAGGGAGCAACCATATAGAGGAATACGACCGAAAATCGTTACGAATACAGGGTTATCCATAATTGAAAGCATGTCCGATTTTGAGAGTATAAAATATGTCAATTCCAGAGCGGGAACTATCGCAAAAGGAACTAATTCACTAGATATGTTGTTGTTATATCGAAAAAACCTGAAGTACACAGAATTCATACTGGGTGATCCATTATTATAGAAACTATTCAAAATGAGGGTTAAGTGGACACCCTGTATTTTTGGGGTTGATTTAAGATGTTTATTTGATTTTTTCAGAACATATCATAATGGACTTCAAAGGATACAGGGTGATTCAGTCATGAAATAAACTGCGAACCTCACGAAAATACCCAAAAATCACCTTTTTTTTCATCACTCACTATTCCAAGATTAACTCTGTTGAGGTGGGGATTTTCTTTCACCACTGTACTTGATATAAAAACATCAATACGTCTGAGAGTTTTTATCCACTTCCAAATTTTTTTTTATGCAATATGGAAATTATTTATTTAAGTTATTCTATTCTTATTCCAGCATAAAAAAAATTGGTCATAGGAAGTGGTTAAAACTCTCAGCCGTATTGATGTTTTTATATCAAGTACAGTGGTAAAAGAAAATTACCACCTCAACGGAGTTAATCTTGGAATAGAGGGTGATGAAAAAAAAGATGGTTTTTGGGTATTTTCGTGAGGTTCACAGTTTATTTCATGGATCACCTTGTATTCTTTGAAGTCCATGGTGATATGTTCTGAAAAAAATCATACAAACTTAACCCTCATTGTGAATAGTTTCTATAATAATGGATCACCCAGTATGAATTCTGGGTATTTCAGGTTTTTTCGATGTAACAACAACATATCTAGTAAAATTGTTCATTTTGCGAACGTTCTCGCTCTGGAATTGACATATTTTATACTTTCAAAATCGGGCATGCATTCAATTATGGACAACCCTGTATTCGTAACGATTTTCGGTCATATTCCTTTATATGGTTGCTCCCTGGGGATGGAAGGAAATGTTTCCTGAGAAAAATTGAAGTTCATTCGATTCTGATCCGAGATACGAGCGTGGTAAAAGTGGGTAATTCTCAACTTCAACGCCCTGTATCTCAAAAACTAGTCATAGTATTGAGTTGGGGCCATGTACATTTTTGATCAGTAGGTCGAGTACTACATTATACCAAAATTTCAGAACATCTGACGGAACGCCATTTTTCATAAGGAAAGTGCGGGGTCCTTTATTCAGTTCACCTCATTAGCCATCGTATGTTACAGGTAATAATTATCATTCAATTACAAAAAGTATTCTTTAATGATGACTATTATGAATTCGTAAAATAGAATACAAGGAACACTTTTTTTAAATTTTGTTTATGGAAATATTGTGAATACATAAAAATACTGAATATTATGTTGATATGCTTACTTGTGAGTCATCTTGGGAGAAAATGGCGTCGAAGGCAAACATCTTTGGCGCTGCTACCCCCACCCTTCGATCTTCTGGAGCAGCTGAGCCACCACAAGAGGAAGGATCAATGAGGGTCACTTGCTTCTTTCTCTTGTCCAAACTGAAGAAACTGTTCGAACAACTCGATTCCCCTGTAGACGATCCGGTTGGATCCGACACTCTCAGCATGACCTTGACCTGAAAAAAACACGAAATCAACGATCCAATAATGGAAATATATCGAAGCTCAGAGGACATCGAATTTTCAAAGAGAAACGTGCTCAGCAAACGTGAAACCTTCCATAATTCAAATAGTGACTGAATGTGGCGATTGTCCCAGAGAGAATTCAGTTAAATGTTAATTATTCATTTGCAGAGCTCGTCAACTCTACCTTCTGTTTCATGAATAATTACGAAGAAGCAAGGTGCAGACTACCTTGGGAAATGAAGTTAATATGCAAGACATGTCCAAACCGATTCCATCCAGAAACTTAGAGTCTGTTCATTCATTATTGCATTACACCCTCAGCGCTATTCATATTCCTAGTCATGGCAGGTTAAATAAAGCACAATGGCGGAAAACAAGACTTGAACAATAGTTTTCTGCATCTTAGAATGAAGGAGTCTGGGCAGGATGATGTAATATCACATTTTCGGGATCGATCGAGATGAAATTTTATATTTAGATGAAAAATTACGTATTTGAGCTATGTGTGAATTTTTTTTCATATAATAGAGGAAGAGCCATTTTCATGTCATTTTATATCTCACCAAAATTTACTTGTTTTATATTCAATATCTGCTCGAAAATAAAAACCATTTCTGCCAGCCCATAATGGCCGGAGTAGACTACTATAAGCGCTCAAAGAGGCCAGAAAATTAGGTTCAACTATGTCATAGTATCATACACAAAACTTTCAGGAATTGTTATTGATAATATATTGAATCCATAAAAAATAATGACAGAACTTTTTCGTCCCTCCTAAGTGTTGGCAGAACTCTTTGAAAATTCATTAAGAAGCTGTACTTATGTCATTTCAGTACGATGGAAATTCATAGAAAATAAAGAAAATGTGTCTAGAAAGCGAATTATAATCATGACAGAAATTTTTTACATCACGAACCATTTGCCAGAACGAGAAATGTTGCCGCGCAAGTGCAAGCGAAATGAGCTTATTCATATTTGCAAGTCAGACCGAGAGCGCATATTGAGCATGTATTATTGTCAATTAAAGGAATAAACTAAAGGAATTAAAGGTGTTTATTTTTAACACTACAACAATTTATTTAGTGATAAACTATTCAAAAAATATGCTCTTCCTACGCATCCTCAAAATTTGTTTCCTCATCGTCGTCATCTTGGTTGACATTTTCAATTCTCAGTTCAACACACAGAAACATTAAAATCAACACGAAAAGTACTGCATTGTTAAACATTCAAAGAATATTTTTCAACAATATGATAATGGTTAGTTCTCAAAAAATGAGTAAAAATATTTTCCCAACAGATTATTAATAAACATTGACTTTGTTAGAAGAATTTATGCTCGAATCTGAACTGAGCTCCAAGAATTTTTCGAATGAATTGAGGAGGTCTTTAGCATACCTGTGTGACTTACGAAACATTCAAAGAAGTGTAAGATCTCAGTCACATTAAGGGGTAAAAAATAAACCATCAGGGCATTTAAAACCCCAAAAGTTGGGTGGACTAAGAGTAGTAAAAGAGAGTATAAGACTTTCACAGTGAGCTTTATGGTATTACGAGTACATAGCGAATACCCTTATCATCGGATCAGGTAAATGAAACTGAAAACATATTCTATAATTTCATAAAAGAATTTTAGCTTCCTCCACATAATTTTCTATCAAGTTTTGATGAGTCTCGTAAATGCCCAATATGCGCTCTAGGTCTGACTTGCAAATATGAATAAGCTCATTTCGCTCGCACTTGCGCGGCAACATTTCCCGTTCTGGCAGATGTTTCGTGATGTGAAAAATTTCTGTCATTATTATAATTCGCTTTCTAGACACATTTTCTTTATTTCCTGTAAATTTCAAGCGTACTGAAATGACATAAGTACAGCTATTCTTAATGAATTTTCAAAGAGTTCTGCCAACACTTAGGAAGAACGAAGAAGTTCTGTCATTTTTATAGATTCAATATATTATCAATAACAATTCCTGAAAGTTTTGTGTATGATAACTATGACATAGTTGAACCTAATTTTCTGGCCTCTTTGAGCGCTCATGGTAGTCTACTCCGGCCATTATGGGCTGGCAGAAATGGTTTTTATTTTCGAGCAGATATTGAATATTAAACAAGTTAATTTTGGTGAGTTTTGAAATGACATATGAAAATTGGTCACTGGCTCTTAGTCTATAAAGTTCTAGAGAATTATCACAATGGATCTCTATATATCCTGGATCATTGACTATTTCTTTGACAGCTGCTGTCAACTCATTTTCACAGCTGTCAAATGCGAATCGACCTACAAGGTGCTTTTCAATTTTTTTAATAAACTGCGAATCTCAACCGATCCGTCCCCTTCCTAACCCCAACTTTCGCCGAGTTGCCAACATGCATTGTTACGTTTTAAGGTAGTCGAATCCGAAAAACCAGAATGTCGAGACTTGAGCCGGGGGAAAGCGCTTCTCGATATAACTTCTCAATTAATCAGCCCCAACGCAGGCAGGAGTTCGAGTAACTTGAAACGAAAACGCCGGGAATAATTTAATGAAATAAGAAAAGTGCCCGAGGCATTATCGAAAACTGTGATTAAACTTCACTCGAATGGCAAAAGCTCGTGCCGTTTGGCAGGCCTTGGCCTCGGGCAACCAGAAATTGACTTGTCGATGCATGTAATACTGGATTCGAAAAATTAAGGGTGGTGGCATACGACGAGCGTCTCCGGTTTCGACTGGGAGATTGGAATGGGAAGTTGTGCCAAGTTTTTCGAATGTCTACCTTCTGGTTACATATTGATGCTTGTGTGAAAACCAGCAGATACATCTCTTCGAGTCAGTACCATCCCTTCAGTGAATACGTTTGTTTTTTAATCTCCGTGGTTATAAGAAGTAGCACAGCAGTCCATCCTTCTCTCCAAGAGAGCTCTTGCACGAGGATGTATTGATATCTAGTTAGCCTAGACTAGTTCCATGTATAAACAAAATTTGCGATATCATATCAACGAACAATAACTTATTAGGAGTGTCAGTGTAGAGTTCGACGTCAAAAAAGTAAACCAGAGTTACGCAATAAATAAAAAAAAAAGATGTCCACCGAAATTGTGAAAATAGAAAAATTGGAATATCGAGCCATCATCAAGTACCTGTATTTAATAGAGTTAAGAGGTAAGCAGATTTATGAAGATATGCTAAATACCCTTGGTGATCAATGTCCTTCCTGAAAAATTGGACTGCAAGCTTCAAAAGAGGTAAATTTTCCATTGAAGATGATGATGATGATCGGGAAGGCCAGTTTCTGTGTCAGTCCCCGATAATATCGATGCAGTTCATGACATGATTTTATCAGACCGTCGAATTGGGCTAAAATGGATATCTGAAGCACTGAAGATTTCATACGAACGCGTTCATCATAAAGTTCACGTCAATTTGGACATGAGAAAAATTTCTCCAAAACGGATTCCCAAATGTTTGAATGTTGACCAAAAGCGTGCAAGTGTAGAAGCATCGCGTTCGATCCGTACTCGATTAGAAAACGATGTAGACTTCTTAAAACGAATTGTTACTATGAATGAGAATTGGGTACATTTCTACGATCCAGAA
Source organism: Adalia decempunctata (assembly GCA_951802165.1). Classification (NCBI taxonomy): domain Eukaryota; kingdom Metazoa; phylum Arthropoda; class Insecta; order Coleoptera; family Coccinellidae; genus Adalia; species Adalia decempunctata. The sequence goes on from OX637699.1 coordinate 31,360,798, forward strand.
ACAAAGCAACAAAGCAACAATCGATGAAATGGCGACACTTTGGTTCCCCAAGACCTAAAAAGTGTCCAAAAATCTGCTGGAAAAGTTCTTACTTCAGTTTTTTTGTGATTGCCATGGAGTAATCATGATTGATTTTTTGTATAAGGAAAGAAAAATCACTGGAGATTACTATTCGACATTACTGATCACTCTACGGAAAAAAATTAAAGAGAAAAGACGCGGAAAGCTATCCAGAGGTATTTTGTTTTTACAGGACTCACACTATCATCTCTTTCCTCGACTGAAAAAAAGTTTAAAAGGTCGCAAATTTTCTTCCAATGAGGAGATAATAAAAGCTGTGGAGGACTGGTTTGCAGAGCAAGGAGAAACATTTTTTTTGAAAGGTCTAGAAACGTTTCAGGTTCGCTGTAATAAATGTATTCAATTAAGAGGAGAATATGTTGAGTAATCGAATATTTTGATATTGAAATTTTGTTTGGTTCTATAGTAGGCTGAGGATTTTTCAATATACCCTGGTATAAGTAACATTATTATTTCTTCAAATATCAAATTATACTTATATCCACAAAAATATGTTGTGAATCCTCCTGCAAAATCCTGGAAAGGCACCTCTACTGATCAAAAGCGTTAATGGAGAGAGACAAGTTAGATCCGCCTATAAAAAATCCAGTCTTCCAGGGGTTAAATATTTCATCCCCTCGACGCAATTTCTCGGGGCGGCAAGGTCAAATAAGTCGAAAATGATTGGAAACAGTAGAGATAAGAAGTTCGACGGAGAGTCCTCATAAAATATGGACGGGATGCAAGATCCTGACGAGAAGATACCCGTCCGAAGCGTCGATTCGACCGGGATCTATCTCTACGAGAGAAATTCTGCAGATCGATTCGTATCGAGGGAAATTGGGTTTGTAGATTCCGCCGATAAGGCGAGAAATCGGGGGGGATCGCGGAGAATGTGGGGCTAAATATCGTCCGCGATTTTCCTGAATAATGTCGCTTTCACGAATCATGTGCATCTGGAAATTCCCCCGCTGTGCTGTTTGATATGTAAATGCCTTGTGGTACTCACAGATGGAAATTTATTGTGGCGGGAACGAAGTAAGTTTGTTAGGGCTGAATTATTGCCTCCACCAAGAAGGCTTCCATTCTCAGTGTCTGGATAAAATCTAAAATAGTGGATAACTATGTACAGGAATTGCTGAGCCTGTTATATTTCATCGTTATGGATTAGGATCGTAATCTAATTCTTATGATATAGGCTGTTTTTCGCTGATAATGCGCGGTTTTTATCTAAGAAAAAGATCTCACTTCCCTACACCTAGTGATCAAAAGGTTAGCCCATTAGGCTACCCTTACAATATCTAGGGAAGGCCTGATGTTCTCTTAAGGGAAGGTGCTACCCGTCCGAGCTCCCTTCAAAAATTGGGCTTTTTACAAGCTTTTATTCAGTTTCACCTGTCCCGGAATCTGTCTGTCTGTAATCAAATCTTGCAAGTTGAATATGACACATTTCTAATCGTCCGATTGATTTGAAATTTTGCAGGTGTACATAATTCTGGTGACAATGCATCATTTTTTATAGAAAAAAACAAAATGGCGGCTTCAGAATGGCGGATGAGTTTTGTAAGTATGACCCGATTTCATGCAAAACTAGTATATGAGGGTATTTGGGTTCGAAAATGATGATACTTTTGTCAAAATTGGGAAATTCAAGATGGCGGCCACAATATGGCGGACGAGTTTTTTAATTATGATCCTATTCTAATCAAAATGGGTATATGGGGGTTTTCTGGGTCGGAAATTACGTTTCTTCAAAATTGAGGAATTGAAGATGGCGGCTTCAAAATGGCGGATGAGGAATGTTATAAAAGCTTGTCTTCAAAAATGTTTTTTGAGAATTAAGCTTGTTAGTTCCATGATATCTCAGTTCGTATGCGGCGTAGACCAACAGTTATCTTTAAATTAAAGCTTAATCATTTCTTTACGATATGTATTACTCGCTTCTCCGTTTTTCTTCGTATATGAAGGAAAAAAAAACCTGGTGAGCTGTAATTTCATGAAAATCTAAACAAACGATTTTATTTCCATGATATCTCCGTCAATTTTCAGAATGAATGAATGAAATTTTCAGTTTACAGGCGTAATAATATTTTGCAGAATGTGTATTAATCAGTTTTTCAGTTTATTTCCCCTAGAATTTTTAAATGAATTATAAAGTAGGGACCTTTCTGGTCATATTTTCAACCAGATTTTTTCCTAATATTCGAGGAAAAACGGAAAAGCGAGTTATACACGTTCTAGAGAAATGATTAAGCTTCGATTTAAAAAAAAAATTGTTGGTCTACGCCGCATAAGAACTGAGATATCATGAAAATAAATAGCCCAATTTTTGAAGGGAGCTCGGACATGTAACACCTCCCCTCAGCAAGTACATGTCATCAGTCAACCCAATGATGAAATGATTAAAAAGCAAGCATTGAGAAGAACTTTAACACGATGCTATGTAAAAAGGAAGAATGGGAAAAGGATTAAGGTAACCAAAATTTCAAAGTGAATACCATTAAATGGTATACAGCACTGTTAATAAGTTTATAAAAGATCAAAGGCATTTTCCACTCAAGCGGTCAGTGATTCATAGAAATAGTTCGAACGAAAGTTGAAGATCATGAAATTGTCTGCAAAAATTGTTAATTTTTTTTCCTACTGAAAACTATGCTTGGGTTACACCATTTGAAAAATCGGAAATACTAATATGCATTCTTAAGCCACTTAAATAGGGTCTTTTTATTGGTTTATCCAAATTATGAAAGGTAATTCGACATGAAAAAGTAATGATAAACTTTGCCTCAAAATGACTTTGATGAAAAGTGTTCCTTTTGAGGAAATATCTTGATTTAAAACATCCCAAAAAACTTCATGGGACATCAAAAGCAATACCGTCATGTGGGTTATCCACTTGATTTTACGTTCGGTGACATAATGAGGCATAAACCGTTATTACCTCACGCACAATCGTGCGTTTCTCAAACTTCATACAACAGGACTGAAGAGTGTTGCGAAGGCTTTAAAATTTTATGTCCCATTTGTCGGTCATAAAGTTTGAGAGAAGGCTGTACGAACGCTGTACTTCAAGTTCTGCGTTGTTTAGATTACGAGATTCTTACTCCATGAAAAATAGCAGTAAAATTTACACAGCATAAGACGACTTATAAAATCGGAATGTACTGCCGTCAGATGAGATTTTCAAGTTTTAGGAGTTCGAGCAACTATTGACATCCACCAAACATTAGGAAAAAAATCCCCATTCACTTGTTAACAACTAAAGTCTAACCTGCCTGGAGGACCAGGTGGTATGTTAATTAAAATATGCCGTCAAACAGAATGATGCTCGCTTGTTCCCGCATGGCGCAATACTTGATGCTGTTAGCATGCTTCGCATATCAAAGCCGTTAATTGCTCCCCATGTAATTGATAGCAAGATTTATGGGATGTTTCGTGACGGAACCGCAAAAAAATGGGCAAAGATCGGAAAAAATAGGCGCAATCTGCGTTTGCGATAGTCTACACGCCATTGATGTATTGTTTGGATTGATACGAATGCGTCGTCATTTTTGGATCTGGATAAATGCCTTTCAATGCGTTTTGTCCCATTTATTTCCATTGCATGGAATGACTGTGAACGCTGCTAACGGAGTATTTAATTCTGACACTCAGTTGAAAGTTTATTGTTGGCTTCCTTGGTTGATAAATACAATATTGTAACAAATATTCTACATCGCTGCACGATATAAACATTTTTATTCTATTTATTTATTTATTTAGTTGAAATAAAATTTACAATTCCCATATTGTGCATAATACATTGGTAAGACTTTTGACATGTTAATGGCATTTTTCTAGAAGTCAGTATTACGTTAGATGAAAACCAACTTGGAAAACTTCGAGAACATTAACCACCATATAATAGTCAAAAGGAAATCAGTAAAAAATTAATATTTCAATTTTGGCTTTGGCTTGTTACGAGGATATACTGAAAAATTCTTAGCCTACTATAGAACCAAACAAAATTTCAATGTCAAAATATTTTATCACTCAACTTAATTGAATACATTTATAACAGCGAACCTGCAACGTCTCTAGACCTTTAAAAAAAAATGTTTCTTCTTGCTCAGCAAACCAGTCCTCCACAGCTTTTATAACCTCTCCGTTGGATGAAAATTTACGACCTTTTGAACTTTTTTTCATTTGAAGAAAGAAATGATAGTCGGACGGAGCCAAATCTGGTGAATAGGGAAGTGTTCTAGTAATTCTTACCCTTAATCACGAATTTTTTGCATAGCAACATGAGATTTGTGTACTGGGGCGTTGTACAGTAAAAACAAAATACCTTTGGATAGCTTTCCGCGTCTTTTCTCTTAAATTTTTTCCCGTATAGTGGTCAGTAATGTCCAATAGTAATCTCCAGTTATTGATCTACCCTTATCCAGAATATCAATCATGATTACTCCATGACAATCCCAAAAAACTGAAGCAAGAGCTTTTCCAGCACATTTTTGGACACGAAACTTCTTAGGTCTTGGAGAACCAGAGTGTCGCCATTCCATCGATTGTTGCTTTGTTTCTGGATCGTAGAAATGTACCCAAGTCTCATACATAGTAACAATTCGGTTTAAGAAGTCTACATTGTTTTCAAATCGAGCACAGATCGAACGCGATGCTTCTACCCTTGCACGCTTTTGGTCAACATTCAAACATTTGGGGATCCATTTCGCAGAAATTTCGTATGAAATCTTCAGTGCTTCAGATATCCGTTTTAGCCCAATTCGACGGTCTAATAAAATCATGTCATGAACTGCATCGATATTTTCGGGGACTGACAGAGAAACTGGCCTTCCCGATCGGTCATCATCTTCAATGGAAAATTTACCTCTGTTGAAGCTTGCAGACCAATTTTTCACGGTCGCATACGAAGGAAATTGATCACCAAAGGTATTAGGCATATCTTCTTAAATCTGCTCACCTCTTGACCCTATAAAATACAGGTACTTGATGATGGCTCGATACTCCATTTTTTCGATTTTCACAATTTCGGTGGACATCTTTTTTTTTAATTTTTTGCGTATGCGTGTTTATGTATGGAACTGGTTTAAGCTAACTAGATATCAATGCATCCTCGTATAATGGAATAAAATTAAACCTTATGATCTTCCTAGGATGGAACGGTTTTTGTGGCGGCATAAATATTTCCAGTATTCCTTATGGTAGTAATATTCTTTCTTGCTGCCATACAGCTGAATTTTCCAAAGGTATTCAGAGCAAACTCCATAATGACCTCAATTATTTTAGGATCTTACCACTTTAGGCAGGATGTTACCGAGTACCCTTTCTGCAGTTCAACCGCCTTGAACGAAACATTCGGAGGAGCCAATGAATTCGAATTCAAATGTAGGCCCTCAATCCCCTGGGCCTTCTCAACCTCCATCAGAGAAACATTCCCTCATCTCGAACCATCAGCGCCAAAATTTCAATAAGCAGCCGTAATCGTAAAACCAAATGTCTTTCTCCGAAGTTTCAAGACGCCCATTCAAAATATTAGTTTGATTCCTCGGCTCCATCATCAACAATTAACTTTAATTAACAACCAGATGTCAAGTGTAGATGAAACAAGTGAAGCGCCAACCTGCCCCCCCAATCTGGAGTCTGACGCTCCGTAATTGCATTAGAAATGGCTGGTGTCGGAGAGAGAGGGGTTTTGATATTTTAATGAGTGATAGAAAAGTTGGAACAAGACGCCACGAAAATTTCCCGAATGCAAGGGAGGAAAATCGAAAATAAAATTCTGAATAATTTCGGTCAGAAGGGAGGTATGGGTCTCAGAACATCAGGGGGATCCGAGAGTGCTACCGACGAAAACGATGGAACAAGTATACACAAAACTCCGTACTTTCCAATTTTGAATAGTTTAGACGATATTTTGAATGTATGGAGTCAGCGGTAGGAGTATCAAGAGGAAAACAATGAAATCTAGAAAACAAGGTTATTTTTTATTCAATTCTGCAACTTTTAAACTTTTAAAATTCGTAACAGTGACTGTGGGCAAGCAACAGTAGGGGAATTCTGGCGAAATATGAAGCAATAATTCCTCTTCAGAAAAAAAAATTACTCTAGGCAACTTCGAAATTTCGTAACAGTATCTGTGGGCTAGTTTCAGTGGTGGAATTCTGGCGTAATATAGAGCATTAATTTACCTTCAGAAAAAAAATTACTAGAGGAGCCTGCGGTAGGAGAATCAGGAGAAAAACAATAAAATCTGGAAAAAAAAGTTTTTTCAATCAATTCTGCAACTTTGAAATTTCGTAACTGTGTCTGTGGGCCAGCTTCACTGGTGGAATTCTGAAGTAATATAGAGCATTAATTTAACTTCAGAAAAAAAGTTACAAAAAGAGCCTGCGGTAGGAGAAAAACAATAAAATCTAGAAAAAAAGTTTTTTTTTCATTAAATTCTGCAACTTTGAAATTTCGTAACAGTGTCTGTGGGCCAGCTACAGTGGTGGATTTCTGGCGTAATATGGAGCATTAATTTACCTTCAGAAAAAAAATTACTAGAGGAGCCTGCGGTAGGAGAATCAGGAGAAAAATGATAAAATCTAGAAAAAAAGTTTTTTTTTCATTCAATTCTGCAACTTTGAAATTTCGTAACTGTGTCTGTGGGCCTGCTTCAGTGGTGGAATTCTGGCGTAATATAGAGCATTAATTTACATTCAGAAAAAAAATTACTAGAGGAGCCTGCCGTAGGAGAATCAGGAGAAAAACAATACAATCTAGAAAAAAAGTTTTTTTCATTCAATTCTGTAACTTTCAAATTTCGTAACTGTGTCTGTGGGCCAGCTTCAGTGGTGGAATTCTGGCGTGATATAGAGCATTAAGTTACCTTCAGAAAAAAGGAGTACAACAATAAAATCTAGAAAAGAAGTTCTTTTGCATTCAATTCTGCAACTTTGAAATTTCGTAACTGTGTCTGTGGGCCAGCTTCAGTGGTGGAATTCTGGCGTAATATAGAGCAGTAATTTACCTTCAGAAAAAAAATTACTAAAGGAGCCTGCGGTAGGAGAATCAGGACAAAAACAATAGAATCTAGAAAAAAAAAATTTTTCATTAAATTCTGCAACTTTGAAATTTCGTAGCTGTGTCTGTGGGCTAGCTACAGTGGTGGAATTCTGGCGTAATATAGAGCATTAATTTACCTTCAGAAAAAAGGAGTACAACAATAAAATCTAGAAAAGAAGTTCTTTTGCATTCAATTCTGCAACTTTGAAATTTCGTAACTGTGTCTGTGGGCCAGCTTCAGTGGTGGAATTCTGGCGTAATGTAGAGCAGTAATTTACCTTCAGAAAAAAAATTACTAAAGGAGCCTGCGGTAGGAGAATCAGGACAAAAACAATAAAATCTAGAAAAAAAGTTTTTTTTCATTAAATTTTGCAACTTTGAAATTTCGTAACTGTGTCTGTGGGCTAGCAACAGTGGTGGAATTCTGGCGTAATATAGAGCATTAATTAACCTTCAGAAAAAAAAATTACTAGAGGAGACTGCGGTAGGAGAATCAGAAGGAAAACAATAAAATGTAAAAAATGCTCTATAACGCTCCGGAATTTATTTTTGCAGTTTAGCCACAGACCAACTGCCACTCTTCGTCGAACACCGGAGTATAATTCATGTTGTCACTCGAGATCTCGATATACAGTTCACCCATGAACTCCAAATATTTGGCTAATCCATCTGTACCTGACGAGTCCGAAAATTGTTAGACCCACTTAATAATGTAAAATAAATACAACCTTCCTCGTCCTCGAGATTCCCGTTACAATGTGTAATTCAATATGAAACTTGAGTGTATTTAGGAAAGCTAAATAGAGCCAAGTAACCGTATAATCCACTTGTGAAACACCAAAGGGATGACGCTCGAGGTTGACATTCTTCGAACTGAATTTCGTTGCTCGAAAATTTCGAATTGTTTTTCTTCTTCATTCTCCAAGCTCAGTCAGGATAAGATTGAGATAAATCGAATAAACTCAATGTTTTTCCACCATTTTTTTCGATAATATTACAGAATCCTGTAGTTAAAGCATTGACAAAGATCTATACTTATTGCACTAAACTGCATTGAAACTAATGGATGCTTCATTCCCAAAGTTTATCGTTTTATTTTCGGCTCCTCATCGCCTCATTTCGGGGAGCTGCATCTTGTAGTAATAACTCGAGAACGCTAGACTGAACCACAAAATTGTCTGGCCGGTAAGGTGTCGACCCAACGGCCAGCAGGTCGGTTAATTCCCTAATGTAGTGCAGCCCCTGGACTTGTTTATGGTTGCGGTTGGGAGCACCCGGAAAATTTTCAATTTATAAGGATCTCCCTTTAAATTTGCCCCACGTATCTCAGGTTGAGCGTTAAAATACTTCGGGAAATTGAGTGGGAATCCGCCCTCAAATATGCGGCTTTAATTTTGATTTTTAAGGAAGACTAATGAACTCCTAATTGGAGAACCGAATAATTGGATTTTGTTCAACAAAGATCTTACATATCATTCGAATTCACTTTCCCTAATACTGACCATACACATACCACAAATTGCATTTTTCACCTTCTTTAGAGAAGGGTCTTCCAATAAGAGGTGTTATTTTGAATATCCTGCTAATTCGGTAGATGTCACTTTTGAAGCTGTCACTTTGTGATATTTCACAAGTAGAATCTACGCCCCTAAAAAATGGAACGATACACGCTTCAACAACTGAAATTATCAAAATTCGCTATAAAAATGGTGAAAGTTTGGCACGCAGTTCGCAAAAATCGAACATTTATGAGTCGTCGAACAGCAATACAGATATTGGTGAACAAATTTGGGCTCTTGGGACAAGTTAGTGATGTGAAGAATAAAACCCGTGCACGTCGCTCAAGAACAGCCGAGAATATTGCTGCTGTAGCCGAAAGTGTTGAAGAAAACCCAGGTTATCCATTCCTCGTCGTTCTTTGGAATAAGGCTTTCCACAAACGTCATTACACCGTATTTTGTAAGAAGATCAAGGCGTATGAAGTTCAGTTGACACAAGAACTCAAGCTGGCCTATCATCAACAACGTCGTGTCTTTGCGGTCTGTGGCTTCGTCAACAAGCAAAATTGAAGAATCTGGTGCTCAGAAAACCCAAGAGTTATTGTTGAAAAGCCTCTCTATCCTCAACGTATGTTGGATATGGAATTCTTGAAGCTATCGAGGACATAGGGCAGCCACTTTGCGATTTGGTTATGGAAAATTTCATGAAAAGGATATGGTCCTGTAGTCTTGGTCGTGGTGGTCATTTGGTTGATGTTATTTTCCAATAATAATGGCAGACCTTCCTCTTTATAATAAAATAAACAAATGGCATTTTACTCTGAAAAACCCTTTGTATATAAGAAAAAGATTATCTTGAAACATGGACTTACTTCTTTATTTATCAGTCAGAAGTAAATGAATCAATAGGCTTACGTTGTATTGCTTTGAGAATGTTCAACTTTGTTATTCACATAAAGAATTATTGAAAGAAGACTACCTCAGAAGCGAAGCAAATAAAATCCGGAAAATCTTGAACTCATTGCATCATTTACCTCTTTGTCTTTGAGACCTCTCAGGTAGTCTATACATTCAAAAACTGAATAATATTCAAATGACAGAATGATAATATCGATCTGTGTGAGTTAGTTGTCCATATCGACTTCGACTGTTGATGAGAAAATTGGGGTGTAACATTAAATTCTCTACGCTTGAGTGACTTCCTTTTTGGTGTAGCAGCCTTGAGAAAAACCGAGTCAATAAACAATTTGAGGCTCCCTTGCTCACCATGCTCCGATTACAAAATGACATCAATTTGCATAGACACCGAGAAAAAAGCAAGCCAAAGTACATGCCACAGATGGGTAACCAATACCCTCCCACAATAATAGTCAATAATGGAGTGATCCGCTGTAATAAAACGCGAAATAAAATATTGCATGAATTATTAATGAGTCGTTTTTCACCCTACAGGGAAGGGGCAGATCCGACGTCATCTCAGGGTAGGAAAACGGGAAAAATGTGATTTTCCACGACTCCTGCATATGTTCCCGCGTAGTTTATGCATTGATTTCCGCATCGAAGGAGGGTTATTTTATGGCCACCATTTAAGCAGCAGTTCCGGGCCCCCTCATTCTAGATTTTGTAGGTTGGTAGGATGTGACGACTTGGATGGGAAAGCGGAAAATTCGATCAGGCGATTTGGGAGCAAGTCCTGAGATTGGAGTGAAATGAAAATCTGCAATATCATTGAGGGGGTAGATTTGCATTTTTTGAAGCCAGGAAGAAGTTCAGCCAAGGAAAATCATCTGAGGAAATTTCAGCCCAAAGGCCCCGCACTTTCCTTATGGCAAATGGCGTTTCGTCAAATGTTCTAAAATTTTGGTATAATGTTGTACTCGACCTACTGATCAAAAGTGTCCACGGCCCCAACTCAATACTATGACTAGTTTTTGAGATACAGGGCGTTGAAGTTGAGAATTACCCACTTTTACTACGCTCGTATCTCGGAACAGAATCGAACGAACTTCAATTTTTCTTATGACCGAAAATCGTTTCGAATACAGGGTTATCCATAATTGAATGCATGCCCGATTTTGAAAGTATAAAATATGTCAGTTTCAGAGCGAGAACGTTCGCAAAATGAACAATTTTACTAGATATGTTGTTGTTACATCGAAAAAACCTGAAATACCCAGAATTCATACTGGGTGATCCATTATTATAGAAACTATTCACAATGAAGGTTAAGTGGACACCCTCTATTTTGGGTTGATTCAAGGTGTTTGTTTGATTTTTTCAGAACATACCATCATGGACAAAGAATACAGGGTGATTCAGTCATGAAATAAACTGTGAACCTCACGAAAATACCCCAAAACCACCTTTTTTTTCATCACCCTCTATTTCAAGATTAACTCCGTTGGGGTGGTAATTTTCTTTCAACACTGTACTTGATATAGAAACATCAATACGGCTGAGAGTTTTCATCCACTTCCTATGACCAGATTTTTTTTTATATAATATGAAAATTATTTATGTTATTCTATTCTCATTCCAGCATAAAAAAATCTAGTAATAGCAAGTGGATGAAAACTCTCAGACGTACTGATGTTTTTATAGCAAGTACAGTGGCGAAAGAAAACTCCCACATCAACGAAGTTGATCTTGAAATAGAGGGTGATGAAAAAAAAAGGTTGTTTCTGGGTATTTTTGTGAGGTTCACAGTTCATTTCATGACTGAATCACCCTGTATTTTTTGTCCATGATGATATGTTCTGAAAAAATCAAACAAACACCTTGAATCAACCCAAAATACAGGGTGTCCACTTAACCTTTATTGTGAATAGTTTCTATAATAATGGATCACCCAGTATGAATTCTAGGTATTTCAGGGTTTTTCGATGTAACAACATATCTAGTAAAATTGTTCATTTTGCGAACGTTCTCGCTCTGGAACTGACACATTTTATACTTTCAAAATCGGGCATGCATTCAATTATGCATTCAATTATTTGTAACGATTTTCGGTTATATTCCTCTATATGGTTGCTCCCTAGGGATGGAATGAAATGTTTCTTGAGAAAAATTGAAGTTCATTCGATTCTGTTCCGAGATACGGGCGTAGTAAAAGTGGGTAATTCTCAACTTCAACTACTAGTCATAGGATTGAGTTGGGGCCATGGACACTTTTGATCAGTAGGTCGAGTATCTAGATTATACCAAAATTTTAGAACATTTGACGGAACACCATTTGCCATAAGGAAAGTGCGGGGTCCTTTTATCGTTCCCCCGAAAACTTCTGAAACATGCATTTCGAAAATCTAAAACAATTTGATTGGTGTTCTCACGATGAAAATTGTCATTTGATATATCGCATGGCAAACTTTGTTTTCAGTACTCCAATTTGATCTGTAAAATTTTCTTGGAAAAGAGGAGTTGTCGACGTAGAATTTCGGGAAAACATGATAATTTTCCTTTCGGATATGGGCGTAGAAACTTCAAAACTTTTCCATCTAAATTTCGTTTGGGAACATGAGTTCTTCTGATTGGTATGCGAACCTATAGAGCACCTCATGAATATTTCAGTGTTCGTTCCAATTTTCACGACGATAAACATATTCTCCATGTAATATAAGTACCATCTTCCATTTTCCATTAGAAACGAATACGTGTCCGAAATTTTCCCCACATTTTCATGAGAATAGGATACCATCGATTGTAAAACGCGATACAAGAGGTATTGTATATGCATAGAACCGCTCAAAGAGAACGAAAACAGAATTTTGATGTACGGGTTCTATTCAATTTAGAATTCCGTATATTCATCTCCAGCATCTTGAGAGGGAATCAGACGAATCATTTATCAGCACGGGGTTGTAATTGAGATCCTGTTGAACAGATTGATGGATTCTTCAATATCTGGATGAAGGTACAATCATCACATTATCAAGGTCTATTCACAACCATGAAATAGAACAACTCACTAGTGAATCAAACTATATTCTAGTGACTATTTTCTAAAACAAAAGCTGCTATCCCCAGAACCCCCAAATATATTATTTCCATTACAGAAATAAAATAGATTTTTTATATGACACATGGGACGATCTAGACTCCCTTGTCCTTCCTATTCTACCGGCTCGGATTCAAATCGGGCATTCAGCCCCTCAAGAAAAGTGACCACTTGAAATCAGATCACGTGTCGAAATGGAAATCCACAGCATGATTCGATTCTGATGACCATTTGGGGGGTCTTATGTAGTAGATTCGACCCCTGCTCCCTCCAGCGAGATTGTATTCGAAGGAGAATTTATGTCCTTCGTCAAACGGGACAAAGATGGATGCCTGGGAATATACAGGGAGATTTGCGATAGTCCGAGATTTCGGAATTAGGCCATTCTTTATCAGCTTGAAATGTTTCTCAAGAGACAAAAGGGGAAGAACTTTTTTGTGGAGAATTTTCATCTGAACTTACGAGGATATATTGAAAAATTCTTGGCCTACTATAGAATCAAACAAAATTTCAATGTCAAAATATTTTATCACTCAACATATTCTCCTCTTAGTTGAATACATTTATTACAGCGAACCTACAACGTATCTAGACCTTTAAAAAAAACTGTATCTTCTTACTCTGCAAACCAGTCCTCCACAGCTTTTAACCTCCTCGTTGGAAGAAAATTTACGACCCTTTAAACCTTTTTTCAGTTGAGGAAAGAGATGATAGTCGGACAAATCTGGTGAATAAGGGGGGTGTTCTAGTAATTCTAACCCTAAATCATGAATTTTTCACATGAAAACATGAGATTTGTGTACTGGGGCGTTGTCCTGTAAGAACAAAATACCTTTGGATAGCTTTCCGCGTCTTTTCTCTCCAATTTTTTTCCGTAGAGTGGTCAGTAATGTCGAATAATAATCTCCAGTTATTGATCTACCCTTATCCAAAAAATCAATCGTGGTTACTCCATGGCAATCCCAAAAAATGAAGCAAGAACTTTTCCGGCAGATTTTTTGACACGAAACTTCTTAGGTCTTGGAGAACCAGAGTGTCGCCATTCCATACATTGTTGCTTTGTTTCTGGATCGTAGAAATGTACTCAAGTCTCATCCATAGTGACAATTCGGTTGAGGAAGTCTACATCGTTTTCAAATCGAACGCGATGCTTCCACCCTTGCACGCTTTTGGTCAACATTCAAACATTTGGGTATCCATTTTGCAGAAATTTTTCTCATGTCCAAATTGACGTTAACTATATGATGAACGCATTCGTATGAAATCTTCAGTGCTTCAGATATCCGTTTTAGCCCAATTCGACGATCTGATAAAATCATGTCATGAACTGCATCGATATTATCGGGGACTGACACAGAAACTGGCCTTTCCGATCGGTCATCATCTTCAATCGAAAATTTAACTCTCCTGAAGCTTGCAGTCCAATTTTTCACGGTAGCATACGAAGGACATTCATCACTTAGGGTATTAAGCATATCTTCGTAAATCTGTTTACCTCTTAACCCTTTTAAATACAGGTACTTGATGATGGCTCGATACTCCAATTTTAACAATTCCGGTGGACATCTTTTTTTAAAATTTATTGCGTAACTCTGGTTCACTTTTTTGACTTCGAACTCTACACTGACACTTCTAATAAGTTATTGTTCCTTGATATGGTATCGCAATATTTTGTTTATGCATGGACCTGGTCTAGGCTAACTAGATATCAATAGGTACATCCTCATAGAACATTTGACTATTTCTAATCTGATAGAATCTGCTTTTCAAGAGCGAAACAATCTTGATGCGGTTGAAAATCTTCGAGGTAGATACAGAGATTTTTTAGTGGCTCGTTAACCCTAAGAACATCAGGGTGTGATTTGTAGGGCGGTAACTGCGGAGGAAGTTTGGAATATCTTCCGCCACATGCTGAGCTCGGGATAGATTTATTGCGCGATCAGGGGCTAATAAGTCGAGATACGTCAACGATTCACCAGCGAACGACCTGAAGGGAGCAAGAAACAGTTCAGCAGTTTAACGGAAAATCATCCCCTTCGTCAAGGAAGAATTATGGCTATATAAGCAAATAGGCCTTGATTTAGGCTATATATATATCCGACACGATTCTAATCGACGAATTCATAACACTTTTTTTTCATAGCCATCCACGCCTTTTTCCGATTTGAACACGAAAATGACCGAGACTTAAAAAGAATATAAGTTGCAAAATGGTGGAGGCGAGAGTTTCCTCTGATCAAGTCATATCAACGTATAAGAAACGTTTCTTTCATTCGAATTTTCAAAGCCACAGTGAAGAAACACACATAGATAGTTCAATACTCAAACAATGTGTAAGATAGCCAATCATCGCGGTGAAATCTGCTGGATCCTATCGACAAAACCAAATTTCGTTCCCACAAATCTAATTTGAGCAGACCTCGATTTTTTGTCCCCAGAACAAATACTGCGGGAGGGTATGGCCGAAAACGTAATCGAAAGATTATGCAAATGCAATTCTGTTTGGGATATTGGATTTATGAAAATACCTTTAGCGCAGTTCTTCGTTATCGGTGGAAAACAAACAAGGAACACCCAAAGCAGGAGTAAGGTAAATAAACGTCACTTCTCTGTTCTGATATTTTCTATACGTGGGAGCTCAGTTTTATCTTGTCAGTGATGATCAGGGGACATATATTGATCTCGTATACAAAAAAATTCACGACGATGAAGAGGAACTCACATACATGCAGTGGAACCACAATTTGTTTATGTTAAGTTATGCTTTTAACGATTATTATATTTTATCTAATTGACACTTTCTTCATGAACTAAAAGTATACTGCTATTGCTCAATACTCAATACATGTTACCTCGTGGGCATCCAGGACCGGTTTCCCCATATGAATGAGTTTACCAAGACGGCAAGACATCGAGAGGGGTTTTTAGGATAGATTATTCAGCCGTGTTGTGTTTATCGGTGTTACTGTGCTGTCCGAGGTTCGTTATTGTGTGAAATTTCGATGAGGATATTTGTGCTCCAAGTATAAGTGTTATTTTCATTAAATTCTGGAGTTTTCTCACCTATTAGGACATATACCGTAACCATTTTTACCGCCATTTATGTTATCCGAGTAATTCAACCACCAATAACGGAATTGATTAATTCACATTAAACGATTTTCTACTTAGTACATTGGTGATCAGGATAATTATTTCTATTAAGAATATAGATGAGTGTAATAACTTCACAACAGATTTTACCAGAATGGTTAGTAAAGTCGAATATGCCCAAAATTCAAGCTAATAAATTATTGATAATTCTTAATAGGCATGGTTTAAAAGTTCCTGTGGAAACCATTATTGCAATTCCAATAGTAATAAAAGGAAACACTTCAATGAGAATTGTGATGATTCGACACTTTCACGGAAACTGTTTGGAATTATATCTCATTTTGTTTCAAGCTGATGTATGAATGCAGAATGGGCATTGAAATGTTGTTGTTGAAATTCTCTTTGTTCAATTTGTGCTCCAAAAGAACTTGACACAATGTTTATTCACGTTTTGATTAATGTATAAACCACTGACCTTACAAAAGTGTTACCGATTTTCTTCTCAATCTATCGATCTAACGAAAAAGCACATAAATCTACCGAAATTTGATGGAGTGAGTGTATGTTCTGATATTCTAGGAAATCATGACTCTTACAATATCATTTCGAAGATTTCCTAAGCATACCATAATTTGATACATCAGTTAAGATATACGTTGACACATCTATATTTTTTTCTAGCAATTTGATGTACATACGTTTATTTTCAGCATATTTGCTGTTTTCAATAGGTGTTAATTTTTTCAATACCTATTCATTTTGACAGAATCATTTTTGGTTCGAAAGATTAGTTTTTCGAACATTAATTTTGTTGATAAATGAAATCCATTTTCAATTTTGCTTCATTCGTAAAATAACCATCTTGCCCAATATTTCGGATAAATGGTATTTCAACTTGAATAAAAGAAAAAAATATATGGAAAGGTATCTTTTTCCAAAAATCTACCGATTTTTTCCAAAAATCTACCGAAATCTACCGATCTTTTCCGAACTTGTAGGTACGGAGGGTGGCAACACTGCATACGTGGAGGACAACAGAGGAGTCTTTTCTCAAGATTGGCTGAGAGATTGTACCCAAAGGAAGAAAGAAATGTAATGTTTTAAATAATTTTCTCAACAAATTTTTTTTTGCAATTTGTTTATAATAAAGATTGAAGGATTTATTCGCTTGTTTCAGTTTACTTTCTGTTGCAGCCGAAAATAATGAATAACTTCACTGTTTGTTGTGTAGTTCAATTCTATAATATAGCTAATATACAGATTCTCATCCTAGGAATAGGACAAATCAAATTTAGTTTTTGATGTTCTATTAACATTTCGCAATCCGACCTGTATATACCTGTGCAATACGGCCTGGGTAGAAACTTCTTATACATCTCGCAATGCGACCTGTTTAAGAATATCTTATACATCTCGCAATGCGGAGGTTAATAAGAAGTTCTCAAAGTCCTCGCCGCGGGAGGTGTATGCGAACTCTCAGTGTGGCTTGTTTGAGAATATCCAAGTAGGATATCGTCAAGAGTTCTCTGGGAACTCTTTTGTGGCGGACATTTGGAGCAGATATAGAGCTCCCTGCGACCTCCCAAAGAAGTCACAAAAGGCGTCACAACTTCCTGAAAAGAAGTCGCAGGGATTTCTCTGGGATATCTTTGTGTTGCCTGGGGTGTAATTACAGGGACCTCAGCATTTCGTGGCTGTCCGTGATGATGAAGATGCACCCCTTTGAGGTTCATTTTGAGACACTCCCGAGCGCATACGTAAACAGTCAGTATCTCGGTCAGAAAAATAAAGGACTCATTTCCCTGTATGGTTTGAAAATCAAATCATATTTCCATAATGTATCGGCTGCTGCAGACAAGTCCACGAAGGCTGTTCTCGTTTTAAATTGATCATTAAATCCGGATTTAATGAAGGAAGTGAAACTAATAACCTTATCACAACAATCCCTATTTTTTCTGAACCCCCTTTATAGCGTTCTATATTGTCGACCTTTCCCCAACTAAGGAGACACCTAAAATTCGTATAACTTCATAGTAATATCTCAAGAAAGTGTAAACTTTGATGACCACAATCTACAGTTGAAAAATGTTCAAGGTGAAATCTTTTTCATATTCACTATCACCATTCGCTAAATTTCTAAAGGCAATATGCCGGATGTTGTACTTGAGTAAGCGTCCATTTCCTCTTTCCTTCCCATTCCGTTCCCGTGAAACTATCCGAAACTACCGGAAAAACAACCGCAATAATCTCTTTTTTGGAAACATAATCTTCACATCAAGAATTCAAATCTTCCCGGAACGGCTTTAAACGAATAAAATCCCCCGGCAAAACTCATAAAGCCATACGGACGTACGAGATCGCATTTTTCGCATCGCCTGCCGCATGTCTGCGCCGAAAGCAGGAGGACAGGGCACTGGCCCATTATCAACTTGTTGCGGCCGAAATGAATGTTTCATAGTGAATATCGCGGACGAAATTACCGAATAATAAAACTACCAGCATTGTGGCCCCTAATGACGTCGGAATTAGCGGATAGTGGGACTTTTGCATTGTTATAGCTATTGTTCTGTTCTGGTTCGAACAGTCGCGGCTGTTATTAATTTGTTAACGGTGAAAATTGGCCGATGATGCGGTGGAATATGGAAATGGAACCAATATTTTCGGTAAAATAACTTTGATATAGCAGTATATTATTCAAAGAACATATTATGATGGCTTTCTTTCAAGCTAGTGAAGTTTACAAGTCAAATTTTTCTTTTGACCCCATCTATACGATATATGATTGTTCAGTTGTCCAGTCGAACACCCTGTATATTATTAATAATATTGGACATTCTTGACAAAAAAAAGTCGTTGCTAGCGATTTTTTTCGTGAACTCCGAGAGATATCACGAATGAAGCGATACTGATAAATTATTGTTACGAGATCCCAAAGAGATCTCAATGCAACCAGAATAAAGAATCTGCATTGCGAGTCCCCATAGGTTCTCATTGCGAGCTCCCAAAGATATCCTGAACATAACGAAAAAAAACTGATTTTGTCAGAATTATCACAAAAGTAAAAACATCGTCTATTTTCGGAGTTAGAGAAAGACCTTCGTCTCAGTCTCAGTGAAGTTGCCTCGAAAATTTATCATATCTAATTGTGTTTTTTGTAATTTATATCAACTTAAATTGTCATCTCCGAGGATATATTGAAAAATTCTTAGCCTACTATAGAACCAAACAAAATTTCAATGAGGAAATATTTTATTACTCAACATATTCTCCCCTTAATTGAATACATTTATTACAGCGAACCCGCAACATCTCTAGACCGTTCAAAAAACATGTTCCTTCTTGCTCTGCAAACCAGTCCTCCACAGCTTTTATTACCTCCTCGTTGGAAGAAAATTTACGACCTTTTAAACTTTTTTTCAGTTGAGGAAAGAGATGACAGTCGGACGGAGCCAAATTTGGTGAATAAGGGGGGTGTTCTAGGAATTCTAACCCTACATCAAGAATTTTTTGCATGGCAACATGAGATTTGTGTACTGGGGCGTTGTCCTGTAAAAAAATACCTTTGAATAGCTTTCCGCGTCTTTTCTCTTTAATTGTTTCCCGTAGAGTGGTCAGTAATGTCGAATAGTAATCTCCAGTTATTGTTTCACCCATCTCCAAAAAATCAATCATGATTACTTCATGGCAATCCCAAAAAACTGAAGCAAGAACTTTTCCTGCAGATTTTGGACACGAAACTTCTTAGGTCTTGGAGAACCAGAGTGTGGCCATTTCATCGATTGCCGCTTTGTTTCTGGGTCCTAGAAATGTACCCAAGTCTCATCCATAGTAACAATTCGGTTTAAGAAGTATACATCGTTTTCAGCCTGGCCTTCCCGATCGGTCATATTCTTCAATGAAAAATTTACCTCTTTTGAAGCTTGCAGTCCAATTTTTCACGGTCGCATACGAAGGACATTGATCACCAAGGGTACAAGAGACCTCACTCCCCCTATTTATGAATGAAATCACGAACATCGTTTCTTTGACCTTGAAAGTCATTTGTGAATGACGAGGTCTAATCGAGGGGTGCCAATAACAGCCCAGTATTTTCTCTGGTCCAATCAGATTCGAGCTGTCCGAGAAGAACGAAATTGACGGAACAATTAGGTTATGTTATGTTATCTGATATTATTCCAGTGAAAATAGATATAGAGGGAGAGAAAGCAATTTCATTAATACAAGGTGCGGCACGGAGGGCGGACGTTTTTCAGATGGGCATAACTTTCCCCCACTGAGGACGAGAGAAGTGGGGAAGGTGCCGTTAGACTCGTGTGTTCCTAGCATTTATTAAAAAAAAGTTACGGTTTGGTGCGCTGTATCGCAAACTCGCATCATTGGCCCTTACTTCTTCGAAGACGTTAATGGTCGTGCTGTTACCGTGAACTCAGAGCGGTACGTCGAAATGATCAACAACTTCTTTATCCCCGAATTACGACGGCAACGTGTTCCAATCCGACGTGTGTGGTTCCAACAGGATGGGGCGACCGCCCACACAGCCAGAGCATCAATGGACGTTATTCGCCTTCTCTTCCCTGGTCGCCTTATTTCCAGGTTTGGCGATGTTCATTGGCCTCCCCGGTCCCCAGATTTATCCATATGCGATTTTTTCTTATGGGGACACCTCAAGGCTAGAGTATACGAGACCAAGCCTCGAACTCTGGACGAATTGAAAAGGGCTATTCGCGTGGAAGTTGCCCAAGTTGAGAGAGCGATGTTGGAGAGAGTCTACGCGAACTTCCAAGAGCGCCTCCAGCACTGCATCACCGATTTCGGCCACCACATGCCTGATGTGATTTTCCACACTTGACTGTCTCAAATGCTATTTCCTTGAGAATCTGATTCCGTCAATAAATGTGTTTTTGAGTAAAAATTAACGCTTTTATTATTTTTTTAAAACCATCCATCCTCCGTGCCGCACCCTGTATAAAACTTCTAAAATCCTATCAAAAAAGGTCTTCCTGTTCATATTAAAAGCATAATCTTCTGCAGTTATGTTCAACTAAAGGTGAATACAGACTATTCTGACGTGACGTGATTCCACGTCACGTCAGACGCGTACTGTGCTCCCATTGGCCTGATATGAACGTGAATGCACAGAACGATGTTTTGCATTTTTATATCACTCACATTTTGACGTTCACGTTCATATTAGGCCAATGGGAGCACAGTACGCGTCTGACGTGACGTGGAATCACGTCACGTCAGAATAGTCTGTATTCACCTTAAGGTTACAGGTTTTTCAGTCTAAAAACTGATTTCATGATCACACTTGATGAGGTTATGAAGATGTCAAGATGTTTTAAATTTGTATTTTAGGTACATGCATATCGTGTAACTTACACATGAAGTTAACAAATGGAAAATCTATATGATTAATAAACATGTTACATTGAAGTTGTTCTTACTGCGTTACAAGAATTTCTGAAATAAAATTCCCAGAGAACTTTCATGCCCTGGTTTGGGGTGTTTTGGGGTTTGTTGCCCCAGAAGAAGCCATAGTGTGAGTAGCACTGTCAAAGCAGAAGCAACAAAGGGAATGTATACAGTTTACGATTTGATGAATTATTTCTGTGTTGTCATTTGGTAGTGATGAATCTATTTTTGAGTAAACGCTCTATCCTTATTTTAATAGGCGAGAAGATTGTGGAATTGACAAATAACAGATTACCAAAATTTTATCCGGGTATATGATCTTTTCACATCGATATCTTAGATGTTGACAAACCTTTGGTGTCCTTGCATTTTATTGAATATTTAGCATGTTCAGTTATATTTAAACTTCTGAAGAAGGTTAATCAATGAGGTGATAAAGGTGTTCATCAAGTGATCAAATAATTGTTGGATCATGCAATAGAAACTTCAGATTTGTAATATATATTTAGGATGATCATATTATTCATATTAAATTATTTATCTTACTATATCTGAATATCAGTATCACTTCCTATTAGTTGAAATACACATGTAGTTTGCAAGAAAGAATATCGTGAAGTCTTCTGGTTCTTAGTAAGAAAACACCGACACAAGAAAGTCCAGCTGTGGTTTCAAAAACATTAGGGAAAGAAATTGATACTGTATTCCTTGTCTAGAATCCAATTTGTTGTGCGAGTTATTCACTTCAAAATTAACCATTTTTCTCATTATAAAAGACTCTGCCTGAAACAAATACTTTATCAAGATTTCGTTCATACATTTTTCACTTCATTTTTACCTCATTCAGCTCACTGTAATTTGATTATTGTGACAATATGTTTTAAGATCGTGCTTTTGACCTGGGCACATAATTTCTTCAAGCGGAAAGTCTTATATACATAAGAACTTGCAAAAATTCCTCATTTGGGTCACTATGGATTAGTTAAATATTAAAGCGACCAGTTTTATCAAATATTAACGGATATCATGAATATAAACGATTCCTTGCATTTGAAATCCGATTTCGACGTTTTCTTTTGTTGACAATTTGAATCTCTAGAGAGGTTATTTTTCACCATCAAAGAGTATTCGCATTTATGACACTCCAAGATTTGATAGTATTATATTGATCCTCTTTGTTGTAGTAAAATTCAAGGTCGACGAACCAATATTTCGCGCCAAGCCTAAGCGATCTCTCTTGTGTCTACTCTTTGCCAAGGGTATTAAGCATATCATCGTAAATCTGTTCACCTCTTAATCCTGTTAAATACAGGTACTTGTTGATGGCTCGATACTCCAATTTTTCGATTTTTACAATTTCGGTGGACATCTTTTTTTTTTAATTTATTGCGTAACTCTGGTTTACTTTTTTGACGTCGAACTCTACACTGACACTTCTAATGAGTTATTGTTCGTAGATATGGTATCGCAATATTTTGTTTATGCATGGAACTGGTATAGGCTAACTAGATATGAATACTTACATCCTCGTATTCGATTCTCTCTCGACACAAGTGCGATCGAGAGAAAACCTCTTATATCGAAAGGGAATAAATGAGACCAACAGAGCCGACATTCTAGTTCCAACTGCATTATAATTCCCACTTCTAGGAATATATTTTCCGGAAACTCCGGAGTAATGTAGCCCGTCGATCGAAGAGCCCCGGAGACTAGATTAAACGTATTTGAATTTGCGGATATTTGTCGCCGGAGTGCACTTAATTTCCGAGCTATCTGGCGCGAGGAGTCGCTGGAACCTAATTGCGACGAAAACTTGTAGACTTTATATTATCCGAGATATGGATAACTCTTCCGGGCATTTTTCTCGGATACGGCCGTTTCAGTCTGCTCCGAGCTCGACGTTTCTGAAGAATTTGCATGGAACTTCCATTATGCGGTCGAATAAAAACCTGTGTGTTTTGTTTTCTGATTAGAAGCGAAGTGTATGGGGAAAATGGAATTATGCGGGGATTGTTCGGAAGAATGCTACGCTTGATATTTTTTTTCTGCCGAGGCCACGGTTTACAAGGTTCGATATTAAATAACTTTTCGAGAATGCAAAGGAGATATGAAGTTTAATAATCACTAGAAAGGCCATTCAGATTGTCTGAAACTATTCAGACTAGACAGAGGTAGTAGAAGATAAGGTATTAGGTTTCCAAAATATCTGCAATGAACGTTTTACATTAACTTATACACAACGATTTCTATGAGCTATCAAGTGAAAACTCCCGACTTTTATAAGGGTACAGAATGAACGACACATAACTCAAATGGCAGCTTACAGTCGAAAACAGCCAATATAAAACACAGGACCACTTATTGCAGTTACCATAAATGTAATGCGGCTAAGTGAAGGCATAAAATGTGGACTCTTCGGGTTTTTATAGGTATACGAAATATGAGGTCACATAAAAATCACTCGACGTAAGTTGAGCTAAATTGGATGTCCATTTTGCATTATGTCCCTATGAAGTTCAATATCCAGGGTGTATATGAATACTTGGGCTGATTCCTAGTCCTAATTATGGTATTGTCATCGGTCCTTGAAGAGTGTGCAAAAACCAATTTGGAAGATTTCGGTACATTGATAGATGGATAGAGTACAATGTGATGAAAGCTTGTTAATAAGAACTTAAAATTACAGATGGAGCTAGTTCAAATTGGAAGGGAACTAGCAATCAACTAAAGCATCTCAGAAATGGCAACGATGTCAATTTCGATTTGACCAATGAGAAAAAAATATGAACAAATTCAAAACATTAAAAACATGAATAAAGTCAATATAATCTGAAAAATTATCACTCACACAAATACCGATCGACATTTTTTCAAATTTCGATTGAAATTCGGTTTTTGATTCTGAGTTTTTTCACGTGAATTTATGTCAGAAAGTTTTGAAGGATTCAATAATAAATATAGTGTACTTTGAAGTTATTTTACAAGAGAATGAAGAAAAAACTTTTTTATATAGATTCAATCGGACGTTTTGAAGTTAAAAACAATATTGTTCCGTTACAGGATTCTTCAGATATACGAGGATATATTGAAAAATTCTTAGCCTACTATAGAACCAAACAAAATTTCAATGTCAAAATATCTCATTACTCAACATATTCCCCTTTTAATTGAATACATTTATTACAGCGAACCTGGCACGTCTCTAGACAATTAAAAAAAAGTTTCTTCTTGCTCTGCAAACCAGTCCTCCACAGTTTTTATTACCTCCTCGTTGGAAGAAAATTTACGATCTTTTAAACTTTTTTTCAGTTGAGGAGAGAGATGATAGTCGGACGGAGCCAAATCTGGTGAATAAGTGGGGTGTTCTGGTAATTCTAACCATAAATCATGAATTTTTTGCATGGTAACATGAGATTTGTGTACTGGGGCGTTGTCCTGTAAGAACAAAATACCTTTGGATAGCTTTCCGCGTCTTTTCTCTCTAATTTTTTTTTCGTAGAGTGGTCAGTAATGTCGAATAGTGATCTCCAGTTACTGTTCTACCCTTATCCAAAAAATCAATCATGATTACTCCATGGCAATCCCATAAAACTGAAGCAAGAACTTTTCCAGCAGCTTTTTGGACATGGAACTTCTTAGGTCTTGGAGAACCAGAGTGTCGCCATTCCATCGATTGTTGCTTTGTTTCTGGATCGTAGAAATGTACCCAAGTCTCATCCATAGTAAAAATTCGGTTTAAGAAGTCTACATCGTTTTCAAATCGAGCACAGATCGAATGCGATGCTTCTACCCTCGCATGCTTTTGGTCAACATTCAAACATTTGGGGATTCATTTTGCAGAAATTTTTCTCACGTCCAAATTGACATGAACTATATGATGAACGCGTTCGTATGAAATCTATAGTGCTTCAGATATCCGTTTTAGCCCAATTCGACGGTCTGATAAAGTCATGTCAAGAACTGCATCGATATTTTCGAGGAGTGACACATAACTGGCCTTCTCGATCGGTCATCATCTTCAATGGAAACCTTTTTTGAATCTTGCAGTCCAATTTTTCACGGTCGCATACGAAGGACATTGATCACCAAGGGTATTAAGCATATCTTCGTATATCTGCTTACCTCTTAACCCTTTTAAATACAGGTACTTGATGATGGCTCGATACTCCAATTTTTCGATTTTTACAATTCCGGTGGACATCTTTTTTTTAAATCATTGCGTAACTCTGGTTTACTTTTTTGACGTCAAACTCTACACTGACACTTCTAATAAGTTATTGTTCGTTGATATGGTATCGCAATATTTTTTTTATGCATGGAACTGGTCTAGGCTAACTAGATATCAATACATCCTCGTATATGAATTTTGTTTCAAATTCACCTGTCTAGGGATCTGTCTTCTGATTTGACGTAACAAGAAATGTGAATATTCCGTCTGATCATCGTCACAAATTGGTAGAGGATCTGGTTTCCAAAAATAATCTTTTTGAATATTCTGGTCTAAACATCAGACCAAAGTAACAAAATTATGGTCTTGTCATTGGTCCTTGAGGGTCAACAAAAACTACGTTGAAAAATTTGATCAAAATGATAAATGGATACAGGTCAAGCTGATGAAAGCTTAAAAATACAGATAAAGTTGAAACTGGGAGAAGACTATTACTCTACTAATGAACTGAAACTTGAACATTACAAGAATGGCGACGACGGCAATTTCAATGCAAACAATAAAAAAATTTCAGAAACATAATTTTGAATCAGACTATTACAATTCGCAAAATTTGTTGTTTTACCAAAGACACAAATCCCAAAATACAAACTCTAAACGCGCGATCATAACCGTAGGAACTAGCGTTCCGTTTTCCAACCGATCATCCTTCGGGTTTTGGCTTCAAAGAGCACTGCCAGTAATTCAATACTTGGTGGCTTAATTTCGCGAAACGTCAAAAGAGAGGATGACAGCCGCATACCTAGAACAACCACGAAATCATGCCGTCTAAATATCGCCCAGATTTCTGGAATATCAGCGAACAAAGAAAGTGGAGAGGCATGAATCCGGAGCACGGAATCCTCACTGCAGCAGTTTGTTGTAATTCAAACACTCTGTCAAGTACAAACGAACCTTTGAATATTGTTGTCTCTACGCGAAATTTCAGGGGCGATGTATCAGAGAGAATCTGATACGTAAAATTCTCGCAATTCTGGGGGGAAATCATCAACGTTATATTTCTACGCTATTGCTACAGCTGAATCGCTAAAACGAATACACAAGTGTGAACAAAGCTACAATATTCCCAGGGGCGACTGTAATGTCCTTGAAATCAATAGAGGAAATTACTAAATTGAAGAAACAAATTAAGAGGTGAAACTTTCTGATTAATTTCCAGTAAATAAGTCCCCTGAAACGTTTCGTTGTCGATATACAGGGTGTTAAAATTTTAATTTTTTGAAGTTTCTTCTCATAGTTTCTGCAATTCGCAACATATTCAACTTAAATTCAAACCAGATATTTCAATTGAGAGTTTACACCATGTGACATTCCAATTTCGCAAATATACAGGGTGAAATTAATTCTGTTTATCTACAGACTAGAGATTCTTTAAGGGCTGTATCACCTTTTGAATCGTGGTAAATCTCCATTCAAAAGTGGTCTCTTTATTTCACGAGTAAGTACCCTAATTTACGACGTAGAGACTTGATTTTTTTTTAAATTGAAGTTGAAGAACGTCCCGAGGGCAAGTAGTTTTCTCTTTTTCGATTTAATTAGTTTTTCAATTAAAAAAACCAGGGTAATCGTTAGATCTGGGGTTATTGAATATGTTTTTCGTTTTTCATGAGTACAAGCTATACTTTTGAAATAATCATCACGAAATTTTTTGTAGTTTATAGAAGATTAAATTGCCGAGGGAAAATAGTTGCGATTTTTTTCAAAAAATGATGAATAAACGTCGAAAAAAAATCATTAAGTGTAATTTCCAAAAAGCTGAAGTTCAACCTGTTTTTTTTAAATGAAAAACTAATTAAATCGAAAAAATCGCAACTATTTGCCCTCGGCAATTTAACCTTCTATAAACTACAGAAATTTTCATGATGATTATTTCAAAAATATAGCTTGTACTCATGAAAAACGAAAAATATATTCAATAACCCCAGATCTAACGATTAACCTGGTTTTTTAATTGAAAAACTAATTAAATCGAAAAAAAGAAAACTATTTGCCCTCGGGAAGTTCTTCAACTTCAATTTGAAAAAAAATCAAGTCTCTACGTCGTAAATTAGGGTACTTACTCGTGAAATAAAGAGACTACTTTTTGAATGGAGATTTATCCCGATTCAAAAGGTGATACTGCCCCTTAAGGGGAAGATTCAGTTTGGAAATTTTTGAATCACAACTCAGCTTGTGACTCCTCCCCCCTCAAACGAACCTTTGAATATTGTGAATCCAGAAGAATCTGTTACGAAAAAAATACTCGTTATGTTATTTTTCTGCGCTATTCCTACATAATTACCTTGAAGACATATTACCACAGGCTTCTTCATTATATGCCCTGAACACGTAGGTGTTCTATGACCATTTAAAATCACATTAGTTTGGCAACGTCTTCATTCCATAGAACATATGGATTATCCGACGAAATTAATAACGAAATGATACTCCAAAATAAAACCCAATCCCATTAGCCAAAATCGATATTTCCATACACCGAAGATTCCGATATTACATCAGCAACTTCCGCTGAAAGCTACCGTGCCCTTTCTATGCGCATCACCGGCCGATCTATCTCTATGCGTTTCGCCGAAGCGAAAAATTTCCATGAAGCCCTTTCTAAGCCGTAAATCGAATCGGCGACCTGCCAGGAGAAATAATTACATTATCGTCTGAAATGCACTCGAACAAATATACGAGATAACGTGAGAGCATGCGGAGTCAATAACTCTGATCGGCCGCTTCGTAATGTGCGAATATCACGCCCGGAGCGTTATTCTTTCCTTCGCGTTGGCATCCTGAACCGCGGTCGGTTGGCACCAGTGGCGACACCGAACATCACCCCGTCGCCACAGAAAAATTGATACGAAAGCAATGGCGCGCTCCCTGTCATTGTCTTTATCAATATAACCTCGAAATTTGCAGCCATGTTTTTCAATTCTTGCTCTTGGAACACTTAATTTGTACTGTTTTTAGACAGAGGCTATTCGAACTGAAATCGTGTAGGCTCTTCCTTTATAATTTCGAAGTCTACAGGGCTCCAGTTCCGGATTTATCATTCGAATACATCACCGATGGCCCTAGAACTCCCGCGACCTTATTCTCTCGGAATAGCTGAACTAAACTTAATTCCTTTATGGCTGTTTGGTGCGCTAATGCCCTGGTGCGTTGCAAACCCGCGTAAATCTCATAGTTCGCGTGCATAACCTCCCCGCGCAAACCCCCATCGCCCCCTTCGAAAACAGAGCGTCTCCGTGCGTGAAATCGAATCGTAAAGAAAAATGTCACATTTGGAAGCAGGCGGTTTCACCTATTACATCTTTTATGATGTAATTTATTCATTAGATGATGATGTGATGTTAGAAAACACGGTGGAGTAGTTCAAGAACGGCTTTTTCGTTCGCATTAAGTTGGAAATGAGAGGTAATTTCCAAGCTCGTCCGTCGATATCGAGAAACTGGAAACGTGACCGAAAAAAGGATCAGTGAACGCCTGAGATCTACCACCCCCGCACAAGATCGGCTTTTTTCATATGTCTACTCGTAGAGAGTTTTTGAGTACTTCGAATTATGCAACAGAGGCTTCTGAAAGCTTCTGATGTTTTGGTTGAAACAGTCCGTCGAAGACTACGAGACGCTTAATACACTAATACACTGATGACCACATAACCTGCCTATCACTACTCTCCTATGATGGCAGCACGATCAAGCGATTCACTTTTGAATTAGATCTTCACTAGTCCAACTCTATAATATCTCAATTTTTTCATGGAACTCAAGCTGAACGAAAAAACAGTAATCCAAATAATTTCCCATCCTTCGAGAAATATGCCATAAAGAGTTCACAATAAATCGAATATTATGGCGTTTAACTCGCTCCATTGCCGTAGGATCTTATCTTCACGAAATCCATTATAAAGCTACGGTAAACTTCAAAAACTCACACGCACACCCAGTACTTGTAACTCATCTTCAGCAGTAAAATAAAGAAGACTGACTATCGAACATTTCAACCTATAAACATAAAGATGTCGTTTGTGGAAGGATATGTGAATGAAAGCGCATGCAACTCAGAAGAGTGGGACACTTTGAGCTCCGTTTATGTTCACTCCTCTGATTTCTGTCTATAAATGGGTGAATTGAAAGAGCAGTTGGTTGCGAAGTTGAAATTTTTAAATTTTCAATCAACAATCAGACACCCACCCTATTATTTTTAGTACCACAAAGATCATACTGCGAATGGTAACAAAGAAGACCCAGAGCTCTATGGTGTACCCTCTTTTCTCGACTCTGTGGTCTGAAGTTCTGAAAGGAGGTTACCATGTGGTATTTTTAATTATCATACATATTTTTTTATTTAATTTTCGTGGTGATAAGAATTGGTACAGCAGTCCATTCTTCTGCCCAAGAGAACTGTTGTATCTTTAACACACCCTGAATATCATAATTTTTTTTTCTTCGATTCGACCCCAAAGCAACCGTGATCTTTTCAAACACTGGCCCGTAACACTTGACGTATATTCACGACTAGATACCAATTTGGCATGATTCTTCCTATTGCCGATCAATGTGGCTCACGAATTCCATTTAGTTATCACTATCCCGCCATGTAGTTCATGTTATTACAGACCATGTTTCACGATTTGACACATTTCCGCTAAGACGTGAAAGATATTAGTTTCCATATTACGCCCATTCGAGGCATCTTTGAAGTTTGCCAGTCTGGGTGATAATCAGAATAATGAGCGGTGTGCTCCTGCCGACGTATATTTAGACAATATCTGTCTGCGAACGTACAGAAGAGATATTGATGGATGTTCTGTGATTTGGTTGAGATGCCGGAAAGCAAATTGATGGATTTCCGTTGGAATTATTCGAGTTTACCGCTACAAAATGGCACCCTGCTCTTGGGAAATTAGTGTAGTAATTCGTTCATTTGAGCAGCGCATAAATAACCGTGCTTATGACTAGTTTTCGTAAATTAAGACCTTGAAAATAAGGTTTCTCAACTCTCAGGTAAAATATTAAATCAAACTCCAAATCAATTTGAAATAAACATGAAATAGCTTCTGATGAGGAAGTGGAAAATTCGACCTTTTTCGAGAACGGAAAAGATTACAAAAGAACATGATGAAAAAAGTATCCTGACAAACAACAAAGGTGTAAAATAAATTCCAATCCCAAAAATTTATAACAATTCAAAGGATATCAATTCATACATGCATAAGAAGCTGCCCTGAGGAATATATCATCAAAAATAAATGTCAAATAAGGTTACAAAACTAATGATATAATAAACATAAGAGAGTGAAGTATGTATTGATATCTAGGTAGCCTAGGCCCTAAACCAGTTCCATGCATGAACAAAATATTGCGATACCATATCAACGAACAATAACTCATAAGAAGTGTCAATGTAGAGTTCGACGACGAAAAAGTAAACCAGAGTTACGCAATAAATTTAAAAAAAGATGTTCACCGAAATTGTAAAAATCGAAAAATTGGAGTATCGAGCCATCATCTAGTACCTGTATTTAAAAGGGTTAAGAGGTAAGCAGATTTACGAAGATATGCTTAATACCCTTGGTGATCAATGTCCTTCGTATGCGACCGTGAAATATTGGACTGCAAGCTTCAAAAGATGTAAATTTTCCATTGAAGATGATGACCGATCGGAAAGACTAGTTTCTGTGTCAGTCCTCGTAAATATCGATGCAGTTCATAACATGATTTTATCAGACCGTCGAATTGGGCTAAAACGGATATCTGAAGCACTGAAGATTTCGAACGCGTTCATCATATAGTTCAAGGCAATTTGGAAATGAGAAAAATTTCTGCAAAATGGATCCCCAAATGTTTGAATGTTGACCAAAAGCGTGCAAGGGTAGAAGCATCGCGTTCGATCTGTGCTCGATTTGAAATCGATGTAGACTTCTTAAACCGAATTGTAACGATGGATAAGACTTGGGTACATTTCTACGATCCAGAAACAAAGCAACAATCGATGGAATGGCGACACTCTGGTTCTCCAAGATCCAAGAAGTTTCGTGTCGAAAAATCTGCTGGAAAAGTTCTTGCTTCAGTTTTTTGGGATTGCCATGGAGTAATCATGATTGATTTTTTGGATAACGGTAGAACAATCACTGGAGATTACTATTCGACATTACTGACCACTCTACGGGAAAAATTAAAGAGAAAAGACGCGTAAAGCTATCCAAAGGTATTTTGTTTTCACAGGACAACGCCCCAGTACACAAATCTCATGTTGTCATGCAAAAAAATCGTGATTTAGGGTTAGAATTACTAGAACACCCCCCTTATTCAACAGATTTGGCTCCGTCCGTTCTATAGTAGGCTAAGAATTCTTCAATATATCCTCGTAAGCAAAACCTTTGGACTGTCCATTGAAATATTACAAAATACAAAAATGAACAAAAAGGCTTAAAGATTGTGTTGAGATTTTGGCAATCCTCTTCCAAATAAGAGAATAACATTTTCTCAATGTTTGAATGGATGCATTTTTCTCAGACTCAATAAGATTGTTACTCATTACCAATACTCATCTTTGAGTAGGACAATTCTATCCTGCAATTACTCTTTCGCTTGAGAATTTGCAGACGAAATCTAAGAGTTCCTTCGACTAAGGTTCCATCAATGTTCGATTAAAACTGGATTAAATTCGGGGCCGCCATAAATTGCTTCCATGTCATACCCGCGTTAGGTTTTTGAATAATTCACTCATTTCTGCTCATTCATAATTCATGCCCTGAAGGAATACGAAAAGTTTAACTCAGTTCCCTGAAAAACCCGGAATGGAAGTTGCAAATTGGTTTGTCGCCTCACGGCAATCAAACCGTTTTGGAAGGTCGAAACTTGCCACTTGGACAACGAGGGTAAGCCTGAGGGCTTGCGATGATATCGAAACTCTGGCGCGGACACGATACAGCTAGAGTGCTTCATCCTGTAGGTGTCCTTTAGCTCTGTGATCAGTGTCGGGCTTTCAGGGTTCGTTTGAATATTGAATGAATAGGTTCCTGCTGAAATTTTTATCAGCATAGGAATTTCCATGTCAAAATATTTTATCACTCAACATATTCTCCTCTTAATTGAAAACATTTATTACAGCGAACCTGCAATGTCTCTGGACCTTAATTTTTTCCAGTAGAGTGGTCAGTAATGTCGAATAGTAATCTCCAGTTATTGTTCTACCTTTATCCAAAAAATCAATCATGATTACTCCATGACAATCCCAAAAAACTGAAGCAAGAAATTTTCCAGCAGATTTTTGGACACGAAACTACTTGGGTCTTGGAGAACCAGAGTGTCGCCATTCCATCGATTGTTGCTTTGTTTCTGGATCGTAGAAATGTACCCAAGTCTCATCCATAGTAACATTTCGTTTTGAGAAGTCTACATCGTTTTCAAATCGAGCACAGATCGAACGCGATGCTTCTACCCTTGCACGCTTTTGGTCAACATTCAAACATTTGGGGATCCATTTTGCAGAAATTTTTCTCATGTCCAAACTGACGTGAACTATATGATGAACGCGTTCGTATGAAATCTTCAGTGCTTCTGATATCCGTTTTAGCCTAATTCGACGGTCTGATAAAATCATGTCATGAACTGCATCGATATTTTCGGGGACTGACACAGAAACTGGCCTTCCCGATCGGTCATCATGTTCAATGGAAAATTTACCTCTTTTGAAGCTTGCAGTCTAATTTTTCACAGTCGCATACGAAGGACATTGATAACCAAGGGTATTAAGCATATCTTCGTGAATCTGCTCACCTCTTAACCCTTTTAAATACAGTTACTTAATGATGGCTCGATACTCCAATTTTTTGATTTTACAATTTCGGTGGACATCTTTTCTTTAAATTTATTGCGTAACTCTGGTTTACTTTTTCGACTTCGACTTCTACACTGACACTTCTAATAAATTATTGTTCGTTGATATGGTATCGCAATATTTTGTTTATGCATGGAACTGGTCTAGGCTAACTAGATATCAATACATCCTCGTGTATTGACATATATGCAATAAACGATATTTTCATTGACTCAGCAATCATTCACCAAAATGCAGGAGTTGAAAATAGAAGAAGAACGAATAAAAGAAGAAACTCCACAACCTTATTATCAAGAACAGCACTAACGCTCCAATCGTTCACGAGAAATTCCAATATTTCCAACCCATCTTTCTCCTTGAATCAATCCCCTTCTACGCCCCTGTGCTGGGCCCTTACAGCCCTGTCGGGTAGCTGCAGGCGAAGAATTAACTGCTTCCCTGTGGAGCCCTGATTATCGAACCCATACGTAGGAATCCGACGCAATCATACAGCAATAAAATATATACATGTATGGCCCTTTCTGCTTGGTTCCGTTCAAAGTGTTGTACTTTGGCCCGAATCGAATGCGGAATAATGGACACCCTGGGGTGTGCTAAATTTACTCAGACTTCGCGTTTTCCAACGGTGGCTTGCTACGACCATGGGAATATTGGCAGGTGACATATTTTCCCGCGATACCATTTTCAGAGTGTTAGTGGAATTGGATCAACTTGCAGGTTACATGATTTTTTAGAATTGCTATGTTTAGTAGAAGAAGAAGAAGAAGAAGAAGCTGTTCTTATGGACGGATCATTTTCATTCAACAATTGATTTATTGAAAGTAAGGTTTGGAGATAACATTCTTCCGAGAGATTAATTGGCCTCCAAGATCATGCGACATAACTCCAATGGATTATTTTCTTTGGGGTTATGTCAAGTCATTGGTTTATGCTGTTATTGCTGAAATAAGGCCTGAATCACTCGAAAAAATGGTCCAAAATTGGTCTGCTCGAATGCGGTTTCTCAGAGCTAGTCGTGGTGGACATATGCCGGAAATTATTTTTAAAATATATATGTCCTAAAATTATCTATCAAATGAAAAAATTGGACTTCAATCTTGATTTAAATGTGTTTTATTTCAATTTGAAGTTCTATCACCCTAGAAAAAAACAACCGATAAAACTAGCTGAAGAATTTTATGTATATGAACCATTTTAATGAATTTATTCGATACGATCTTTAATGCTGCTTCTATTCTACATCCACGCAATTTCGAACAATTCAAATGTATTTCAGTCATTTTCGATTGATAGAATTGCACAAATAAGATATCTGAGATATTGAACTATTCACTCGAAATTCTGTTCCTGAAATGAATCCACATTCATGGAATTGATGCAGCAATTACTGTTTCTTTCCTTATAATGCGAATCAAAATGAAATAAACTGGATACAAAGGCATTCTATCGAATAACAAAGTAGACTGCTTTTACGCCAATTTTTCACGTTCCTTGAACAATTGAATTTCAGTATGAAAACTTCGTTTTTGAGTCCAAAATCGAGATCAAAGGGAAATTAATTTGGTATTTTAGATGCTTTGCTGGATAATTTGATTTCTGATTTTGTCTGAATTGGAATATGGCGATAACTATTCCAATTTTGCCTACTCAATATTTCTTATTAGGATATGACCCTTTTTCAGTTGAAAATATGGTAGAAATTACCAGTGCATAAGTTTTTCGATCATTGAGATCCTTGCGAACATGTTGAACAGTGTTTCAGCTTCGAAATTTTAATGATTCCCATGTCTACCCTTGATCTTTATAATCCAAGGTTTAGACCCAGACCATATGCTAAAAAAGACTAATCTTCAATTATAACGAGCTTGTCTGCATGGAGATCCTAACCAGGCTCGGACTAGCACACAATTCAAACAATAATTCAAACTCCATTCATTATTCAGAGAATTGAATAAGTTTTTCACGACGCAAACATAACCTTTCGTAGATTTTTTATATTCATGAAGGCTGATTCTTTAACTACTAATCACATGTCCTTTGTTTAATGGAAAATGTTTACATTTTCAGTATTTTGTTCCAAAATTTACGTTAATTATTGTAATTATAGGATTGTTTTATGATCAATACACAGAGGGTTTAGAAGAAGAAAACCTCCTGGAGTACTTCCTCATGAGATTTTTGTTTTCCATCTACTCTTATCTTTGATTTGAATTGGCTATCTGATATAAACGGTATGAGGATACAAACAAACCACGAACTATATCGAAAATCAAATATCACAAACAATCCTTCATTCTCAACGTCATTTTTGAGCCTGCATACTGACCTGATTTCTCCGGAGTCCAGAGATAGCCTATCCCATATTCGTCGTATTCCTGGTTGCCCGGTTTCATCCAGTGATAATCAACTTCCCTCAGGATTATACGTAATTGAAAAAAATTGAAATGACGGTATAAGCTTGTATCCCGTGTCCGTTTTCAATTTTGAACATATGGGAAAGGGACTGTTTGGATATCATGCGAATTACATTTTAATCCTTGTGTTGTGGAAGTTGGACAGAACTTGAATGCTGTCAGAGATGGGTCTTGTTTTTCGAAGAATGTGCAATGTTTTGTAATTACTCGAAATGAAAGGGTTGTTAGAAGAACCCATCAATGAGAAGATCATCCTCAACAACAGAAGCCTATCCATTTATGGCACAAAAGTTAGGATTGCCATTTAAAAAATACACCTACTAATCACACCTCGGAGGGGGTTCATGACAAACTCCTCAATTATGTGTGAAAATTTTAGTGATTTGAAATAAGAATTGACCTGTTCGGACATTTTTCTACAAAATATTAAATACTGTCACTTAGACCGGTCTACTAAGGGGGGCTACAAGTCCGAGCTCGCGAGCTCCCTTCAAAAATTGGGCTTTTTATTTCCATGATATCTCAGTTCATATGCGGCGTAGACCAACAATTTCTCTTATAAATTAAAGCTCAATCATTTCTCTAGAATGTGTATTACTCGCTTTTCCGTTTTTCCTCGTCCTCCGGACTCGTGATGTTTCCAAGCAACTCATTTTCAAACGAAAATGAATCGATAGAGTTATCACACAGAAATTCAATCTCTTGTGATATTTGGTACTACTGAAAATAGAATCGTTTATCCAGATTTTTATGAAATTACAGCTCACCAGGTTTTTTCCTAATATACGAGGAAAAACGGAAAAGCGAGTAATACACATTCTAGAGAAATGATTAAGCTTTAATTTAAAAAAAGAAATTGTTGGTCTACGCCGCATACGAACTGAGATATCATGGAAATAAAAAGCTTAATTTTTGAAGAGAGCTCGAGAGCTCGCGGGACGTGTAGCACCTCCCTTTAAGTATACACGAATAGTGCAAACATTTATTTTTCCTGGAAGGTTTTTAAGATGAAATAGACTCTATCAGTTGACTTCCACGAAAGTTTGAATATTTTTATTCAATAGGTTGACCTCTTCTTTTCGTTTATATAAGAACATTGAAACCGACAGAATAGATTGCTTTTACGAACTTGAAATGATGGGCACTTGCATACCACGAGACATATGGATAAATCGCTCGCTGTCCGTTGCTAGATTTCTCCAAAAGAATAGAGAAACCCTACAGCTCCTCTTACCGAAAAAATTGTACATTAACAAAACTTCCATCTGGAATTAAACTCGAAATGAATACGGCAACCGGTGTATTTAATTGGGAAGTAAGAATTGAGTTTTGGAAGTTCTGACCCAGAGGCACCAAAGTGCCCCAACAAACCCGCCCCACAGTTATAATAATTATCAATGAGTCCCCGGAGATTCGGCAATATCAGCCCCCAAGTTCATTCTTACGAGCTCGCAGCAAGGTTGCCCTAGATGAAATATGCGAGGAGATCGAAGGTTGGGGCTCTATTAACTCATTTAACTCGTTCATTTCATTCGCTTTAATTGGGGCGGCGATGAATCAGATTAATGGCGGTGGAAAAACTGGGGGCGTGTGAGTATGTTCTGTATACGATGGCTAGGCAGCTTTTCCGAAAGAGAGCATTTGCGAAATATAAATATTAATCTGTTGGAAAGATAGAGAAGCGTTTCATGCATTAACCTCCCTCACCTTATACCCCCCAACCACTTGATTATCCTTTTTTCCCCAACCCACATCTTTCAGAAAATTGGCACGTGTTTGACGTCTACGTTTTACTCAAATATTCAAAACGCCGGCTTATTACCATAAAACAATACCCCCAATTCTACTGTCTCTCGATGTAGCGCCATTGACCGTGGAATTCCTGACACTTTCCCTCTCGCTAGGTGTCATTACGAGATGGAAAATTTGACTTGCAAATTTCGGGACGGAGATGATGAGGATTCGAAGGATTTCGAGGTTCACGCTTCCGCCGCTTTGTTTTTTCGTTCGCACGGCGCGTTATCCACCTGGTTATGCGATGGGATGAAAATTGATATGGGGGTTTTGGAAATTCAACAAATTGGTAGGGTGTGAAATTCAATTTCCTTCTTGAATGACGCAGGCAAGAATTGTTGGAGGAAAAATTCGATGGCAAAGTGGAGAAATCTAGTACCTTCAAAATAAGCAATCTAACTACCTTAAGAGGAGGTGCTACACTTCCGAGCCCGCGAGCTTCCTTCAAAAATTGGGCTTTTATATTCATGAGATCTCAGTTCGTATGTGGCGTAGACCAAAAAATTTTTTTTTTATTAAAGCTCAATAATTTCTCTAGATTGTGTATTTTCCGTTTTTCTTCGTATATTAGGAAAAAACTTGGTGAGCTGTAATTTCATAAAAATCTGGACAAACGATGTTATTTCCATGATATCTCTGTCAATTGTCGGGATAAATGTATGAAATTTTCAGTAGGTATACATGCGGAAAAATATTTTTTCGGCAACCGTCCGGGAAGTACCCACTTCCCGGACGCTTATTTTTTGAGAAAGTAGCATTTCCCGGCCTAGGCCGGAAAGTACGTACTTCCCGGCCTAGGCCGGAAAAACACGTCGTTGTTGTCATTGTTATGATCATCACAATAGCAACGAAATAACGGATGACAGTTCTGTTCTGTGTTCTGTTTAATTCAAATATGAATCAAAATCAATAAAGAGATGTATCATCTCATTGATTTGTAATTCTTCACGGTTGCCGAAAAAATATTGTACGCAACACGCCCGGAAATAGTTTTTTTGGACTCACAGACTTCCAGGACTCGCCTCCGGCTCGTCCTAGAATCTTGTCTATTCGTCCAAAAAAACCCTATTTTCCGGACTTGTTACGTAAATTACTATTTCAGATTGCGTATTAATATGTTTTTCTATTTATTGCCCCCTGAATTTTTAAAAAGATTATAAAGTAGGATCTTCATTGGTCATATTTCCAACCAGGTTTTTTCCTGATATACGAAGAAAAACAAAAAATCGAATAATACACATTCTAGAGAAATGATTAAGCTTCAATTCAAAGAAGAACTTGCTGGTCGACGCCGCATACGACCTGAGATATCATGGAAATAAAAAGCCCAATTTTCGAAGGGAGCTCGAACGTGTAGCATCTCCCCTTAACTTGGATATTCTTCATATGAAGGTTTGGAAAGAGCACACAAATTCTGAACAAAATGTAGGTTGGATACGACATTCTGAATCTCAATTTCTCAACGATCGAAAGAATAGTTTTGAAATCATCAGAAAAACAAATATTCGGAGGCCATATTTACGGAACCTCTAGTCGAATTTTATCCAATATCGAACCCAACTAAGAATTCGAAAGATACAGACATCTTGACCAAATCATATAGCTCTCTTTTGAGTAGAACAGTAGAAATATTGAAATATTCTGCAATGTACAAAATGGTGGAGGATCTGGTCCCTTTACACTCGGCTTTTATGAATTCTTTCACAAAATATAGAGTAGGGCAACCTTTTCCGAAAACCATTAATTGTGAATAAATCAGACAACTATATATTGATCGTTGTCACTAATTTAATTTGCGTGAGTAAACTAAATTTCCCAATCATTCTGAAAACAACTCACCACACAAGTTCAAACTGCAATCTTACCTGAAAACAAAACATGATATTAGTACAGAATCATAAATTTCTGAATTGTGAATGAGCTGATGAAGATTTTCACAAGAATAAACAACATTGGTTATGAGTACAATGGAAACTTGACCCCATGAAATAAATCTAAACAAGATTCTGATTTCGAAAGCTCAAAACATTTATCATGTTACTCTTCATTCCAAGTGAAAAAGATTGAAATCCTGAGGTTGTGCTATCGAATTATAGTAGAATGCTGAACAGTAAACCAACGTCCAACGTTTACACGTTACAGCACCACTTTTATATCATTCTCAGCATTGTTGAAGAATCTCAATTTCCTTCCAGATTTAATAATCATCTTCAAGCAGATCCAAGTTTATATCATTTTAACTATATTTTCACAAGCCCTGTAATTCCTCGTTCAACTTTATGTCACCATATTCCTGTTTAACTCGAGTCTGGTTCGCTCCTAGGGTCGTAAAAAATAAAGCATTCATTTAAGGGAATACATTGAATTTGCATTTTTCCCGTTTTGTTTTGATGCTCGAGAACAACTTCCATTAAGCTTTCTACGCTCAAACTTTTCCAATTAAATGGGATAAAATTTTCCTGCAGATTCTTTTCATTATGAAACACAGAATTTAAATTATGATTCCGATCGGGTCCTCTGAATAGTTTCATCTGATGAAACCAACTACGAGGATGTATTGATATCTAGTTAGTCTAGACCAGTTACATGCATAAACAAAATATTGCGATTCCATATCAACGAAAAATAACGTATTAGAAGTGTCAGTGTAGAGTTCGACGTCAAAAAAGTCAAGGCAATAAATTTAAAAAAAAGATGTCCACCGAAATTGTAAAAATCGAAAAATTGGAGTATCGAGCCATCATCAAGTACCTGTATTTAAGAGGGTTATGAGGTAAGCAGATTTACAAAAATATGCTTAATACCCTTGGTAATCAATGTCCTTCGTATGCGACCGTGAAAAATTGGACTGCAAGCTTCAAAAGAGGTAAATTTTCCATTGAAGATGATGACCGATTGGGAAGGCCAGTTTCTGTGTCAGTCCTCGAAAATATCTATGCAGTTCAGGACATGATTTCATCAGACCGTCGAATTGGGCTAAAACGGATATCTGAAGCACTGAAGATGTCATACGAACGCGTTCATCATATAGTTCACGTCAATTTGAACATAAGAAAAATTTCTGCAAAATGGATAATCAAATGTTTGAATGTTGACCAAAAGCGTGCAAGGGTAGAAGCATCGCGTTCGATCTGTGCTCGATTTGTAAACGATGTAGACTTCTTAAACCGAATTGTTACTATGGATGAGACTTGGGTACATTTTTACGATCCAGAAAAAAAGCAACAATCGATGGAATAGCAACACTCTGGTTCTCCAAGACCTATGAAGTTTCGTGTTCAAAAATCAAGAATTTTTACAAGCTCTACGAGGATGTATTGATATCTTGTTAGCCTAGACCAGTTCCATGCATAAACACAATATTGCGATACCATATCAACGAACAATAACTTATTAGAATTGTCAGTGTAGAGTTCGACGTCAAGAAAGTAAACCAGTGTTACGCAATAAATAAAAAAAAGATGTTCACCGAAATTGTAGAAATCGAAAAATTGGAGTATCGAGCCATCATCAA
Organism: Adalia decempunctata; assembly: GCA_951802165.1. Lineage (NCBI taxonomy): Eukaryota > Metazoa > Arthropoda > Insecta > Coleoptera > Coccinellidae > Adalia > Adalia decempunctata. Next base: position 31,401,689 of record OX637699.1, read on the forward strand.
GTACCTGTATTTAAAAGGGTTAAGAGGTGGACAGATTTACGAAGATATGCTTAATACCCTTGGTGATCAATGTCCTTCGTATGCGACCGTGAAAAATTGGACTGCAAGCTTCAAAAGAGGTAAATTTTCCATTGAAGATGATGACCGATCGGGAATGCCAGTTTCTGTGTCAGTCCCCGAAAATATCGATGCAGTTCATGACATGATTTTATCAGACCGTCGAATTGGGCTAAAACGGATATCTGAAGCACTGAGGAATTCATACGAACGCATTCATCATAAAGTTCACGTCAATTTGGACATGAGAAAAATTTCTGCAAAATGGATCCCCAAATGTTTGAATGTTGACCAAAAGCGTGCAAGGATAGAAGCATCGCGTTCGATCTGTGCTCGATTTGAAAACGATGAAGACTTCTTAAACCGAATTGTTACTATGGATGAGACTTGGGTACATCTCTACGATCCAGAAATAAAGCAACAATCGATGGAATGGCGACACTCTGGTTCTCCAAGACCTAAGAAGTTTCGTGTCCTAAAATCTGCTGGAAAAGTTCTTGCTTCAGTTTTTTGGGATTGCCATGGAGTAATCATGATTGATTTTTTGGATAAATGTAGAACAATAACTGGAGATTTCTATTCGACTCTACTGACCGCGGAAAACTATCCAAATGTACATATTTTGTTTTTACAGGACAACGCTCCAGTACACAAATCTCATGTTGCCATGCAAAAAATTTGTGATTTAGGGTTAGAATTACTGAAACACCCCCCTTATTCACCAGATTTGGCTCCGTTCGACTATCATCTCTTTCCTCACCTGAAAAAAAGATTAAAAGGTCGTAAATTTTCTTCCAACGAGGAAGTAATGAAAGCTGTGGAGGACTGGTTTGCAGAGCAATGAGAAACATTTTTTTGAAAGGTCTAGGGACGTTGCAGGTTCGCTTAGTAAATATATTCAATTAAAAGGAGACTATATTGAGTAATAAAATATTGAGACATTGAAAGTTTGTTTGGTTCTATAATAGGCTAAGAATTTTTTAATATATCCTCGTAAGAGCGATCACACAAGGTGAAAATCCTATAGAGAAATATTGATGAATTCTACATTCATTTTTAGTATATCTTGGTGAAATCATACAACTGTCAACATTATGGCGGACTTTTCACCGTGGCCAAACGCACAGTTCATGAATTTTCATATGAGGTTAAAGGCTGACATATTGAACAGATCGTTGAGATATCTGTTATACGCATTTATCGTTAATGTTCGAAGTGAAATATGGGAATATCATTCCGATATATTTTATTGCGTATATTGAGCAATAAACACATCGTAAATGTCCGTAGTTGTACATCCCTTCATATATTTTATTCGACAGATTCATTTTCAAAGTCAACAAAGTTATTGCAACAAAATTCAAATGGTTCCAAAAACGAAACATTATTCATTCTGAATATGGTGGAGCAAAACAGATATGGCGTATTTGAATCATAGGAATTTGTTGATGTTATGCTTCCATAAACGATTGATAATAGTCGAGAAGTGATCAAAGCACATATGTCATCGACTCAAAACTTTGAAGTTGGCAACAATGACAAGATCTGTTTGGTCTGGGAGACTCAGAAAGCAAAGGAAACGAAGAGCCGAACACACTAGCCAGAAAGGGATCACATACTGGCACAGAATCCTTCTGTGGTATAGGCAAATCCACTTATAAGAGTATCTTAAGATGGAGATCCTTCTATATCATGGAAGCAGTGAAATCTGGAGTATTCGATTTGACCTGAATCATTAAACGAAAACGACGATATCATGAACCTCCATTAAAGTTACAGACTCTGGTTTTATTGTTCGGCGCGATCGCTACAAAATACAGCCGGAACGAAATCACCGAAACTTCAAGAGAACGAATTATTTTGTCTTCTTCAGAGGTCATTGAACAAATTCCTAATAACAGTTCGAAATGAAGGAGAGGAATAATTATTTCGTTCGTCCCCAAAAGTAATTATTTCCCTGTAATTCTAACTAGTATTTTTCGCTCGAATCGTCTCGTTTTACGACTTTTCTTCTAACTCCGTCAAATCGGGAACTCTCCGGGACAATTCAGTTTGCTGCTCTTGTGGGACGTCATCGCAATTAAATTGCAAGCATCTTCATCTGACGCGGTCCGCAGAGGACGGTTTTGTTGCCTGCAACTCGAGCGTATCTCACATGAAGAATTAGACTCGAACCAACCCGTTTTCAAATGGCGAATCTGCATCAAAATGAATCACAAAGGAATATGACTAGAAGCCCTCGATTGTAATCGAAATCAATCATCATTTTGAACATTTGAATACAATCTTCGAAACTTTTAGAAGATCCCAATTCTGTATAAGAGGATGTATTGATATCTAGTTAGCCTAGACCAGTTCCATGCATAAACAAAATGTTGCGATACCATATCTACGAACAATAACTTATTAGAAGTGTCAGTGTAGAGTTCGACGTCGAAAAAGTAATCCAGAGATACGCAATAAATAAAAAAAAAGATGTCCACCGAAATTGTAAAAATCGAAAAATTGGAGTATCGAGCCATCATCAAGTACCTGTATTTAAAAGGGTTAAGAGGTAAGCAGATTTACGAAGATATGCTTATACCCTTGGTTGTCAATGTCCTTCGTATGCGAGCGTGAAAAATTGGACTACAAGCTTCAAAAGAGGTAAATTTTCCATTGAAGATGATGACCGATCGGGAAGGCCAGTTTCTGTGTCAGTCCCCAAAAATATCGATGCACTTCATGACATGATTTTATCAGACCGTCGAATTGGGCTCAAACGGATATCTGAAGCACTGAAGATTTTATACGAACGCGTTCATCATATAGTTCACGTCGATTCGGACATGAGAAAAATTTCTGCAAAATGGATCCCCAAATGTTTGAATGCTGACGAAAAGAATGCGGGTATACATTTCTATGATCCAGAAACAGAGCAATAATCTGGTTCTCCAAGACCTAAGAAGTTTCGTGTGCAAAAATCTGCTGGAAAAGTTCTTGCTTCAGTTTTTTGGGATTGCCATGGAGTAATCATGATTGATTTTCTGGATAAGAATAGAACAATAACTGAAGATCACTATTCGACATTACTGGCCACTCTACGGAAAAAAAAATTAAAGAGAAAAGACGCGGAAAGCAATCCAAATGTATTTTGTTTTCACAGGACAACGCCCCAGTACACAAATCTCATGTGGCCATGCAAAAAATTCGTAATTTAGGGTTAGAATTACTAGAACACCCCCCTTATTCACCAGATTTGGCTCCGTCCGACAATCATCTCTTTCCTCAACTGAAACAAAGTTTAAAAGGTCGTAAATTTTCTTTCAACGAGGAGGTAATAAAAGCAGTGGAGGACTGGTTTGCAGAGCAAGAAGAAACATTTTTTTAAGGTCTAGAGACGTTGCAGGTTCGCTGTAATAAATGTATTCAATTAAGAGGAGATTATGTTGAGTAATAAAATATTTTGACATTGAAATTTTGTTTGGTTCTATAGTAGACTAAGTATTTTTCAATACTTATATCCTCGTAGTATATCTCAAAAACCCAACCCCTCCTAACCTAACTTTAAAACTGCATGTTACCCAATCCATTCCTAATCAGCAAACCAATCATCTGCGTATCCTACAGAAACGAACCTAATTGAATACACAAGCTATGGCAACGGCGTTCGCAGCATCCACTTCAACATTACCCAGACCTCAATCTGGCAAATCCTCGGTAATCTTATACACAATTACAATATAAATAGAACAATGCCTATCGGCTGTATCCCAGTCCGCTGACAACATCACGCAGGTTAATTGAAGGAGCAATTAGTTACGGAAAGTGTACCTAGGGAGATGAATCTCTTAATGATGCGTCGATAAATTGGACAGGGTCCTCTGAAGACACATCCTGAAAGGGAGATAGCTTGAATACAAGGAGATTCTCCTTTATATTAGGTACTAGAAAGGAAAAGGTTGTCAAGGACCCGTATGTCTTCGCACAAATAATTCATGAAAATCTTTCAACCTCTGTCGCCAAAATCTACCCATAAGCGACGTGGCATTTCGATATTCATCAATGTTTGCTGAGTTGCAACCGGAAACAATCTGAAATAGACTGTTTTCCTTATTTGCGTTATTGATACCGAAGTGACGAAAATTACAATTGGCGACGAGTATTAAAAAAGTGAATCATCGACAACATAAAGTTTATAGTTGGATAAGGGGGTCACTTTCCACTGCGACCTCATCAGAGCTGTTTTTGCAACTGCGTTATCTAAAGGTCGCCCTACACCTACAGCAACAAGTTTGAGAAAATGCCTGGAGAATTATTATCTACATAAACTCACATGTGGCAAATAATTTAACGCACATTTAGTCAGTTTAGTGTTGCTTTAACTTCAATTGCCTCGACGAATTCTTCAAAATATAGAAGAATTGAAATCCTTATTTTGTGTTTTTATGAAACTGAAGAATACTATTCGCATTTCATTCTGTTCGAATGATCTGTTCCTTGTTGTCTTTTCGAGACACATGCCATAATTGGAAACATACATAACAGCTCCATTTCATAAGAATATATATATATTCCCGGAATCCGTTAATGAGAAATGAGAAACCACTCGATTCCGTGAAAAACTAATTTCCAGCTCAGTGAATTCTTGATCGGAAAATATCTGAAGAAAATAATGACGTTGTTGAGGTGCTTTCTCTGGAAGGTCTGGAAATATTGATTGGACGGATTAGTTCGGATCGTCAGGTATTTTCTGGAACGATAGACGAACGGTGAGGCCTCAATAATATATAGGCCGCTCTCCTGGACCCCTCTTAATGTTTTATTAAATATTGGATGTGGGTTCCCATCATCCCGAAGAATATTCCGGTAGGTTATGAAGCAATTAGGTCAATTTCGAATGGAATGGGATGGGATATCAAAACGAAATAAACATGATATTGTTTCGATGAGGGTACTTCAGCAATTTAAACACAATTTGCGGTTTGAGCTATCTTCAGTCTTATTCTGAGCCGATATGCAACAAAAATGTGGAAAGGTTTAATCACAGATTCGAGTTAATCCATACAATCACACTGCAAATAATCTTCACCTTTTTAAACGTCACTTTTGAACCAAACCGCGACCAGCACAGTTCGTGATGATTTCTCGCTCTAATTTCTTCTGTGTGCTAGTTGTTATGCTCATAATCGCTATAAATAGGGACAACCCTCCCTCGAATCATTGAAGAAGGATAAAACACCTCTCAAATAACACGATTTTCGACTAGCCCTCGTCGATGGTGCAGAAAACCCCGACTTCAAAGGTGCGTTACCCCATAAAACCCTGGGGATCATCTTCTAATCATCGCATACCGCAAGGCGTCGAAAATTCACCCTGCACCACGTCCCTAGAAATTAAATTTGGCCGTTGCGGATTCCCAGTGTTGCGGCTTCCAGAAATCACGTACTTGGTTCGGAGGAACTTCCCGAATTCGACTATCGACTGCCGTATTCTGGGGGATAACCACGTCGTGGCATCGCGGAAAATGAAGCGGTAAAATTGGCGTCGTTGCCTTTTGGGCATTTGCCTGCGAAATTTGTCAATATACGAATTTAGGGGCTGTAGATTCACTGATACCGTGATCTTTGCTTTGAGTCCTTGTTGAGTTGAAACTATCGAAAATTAATTAATCGGTAAGTAAAGTCAAGGTTTTTCAGTCTGCTTGGTAGAAAAATTGGAAAGGAATTGGCAAGAAAAAGGCAATTCGGGCTTTCTTCACCAGAAAGTCTGGCAAACTAGTGGTGAGTTTTCTGATTTCAATTCAACTTCAGATTGAAGTGAACATTTAGTCAACACCCACTATTGATATTTTTTAGGGAGTTCCTGAGAAATTCATTTTTAACTTGAATCCTTTATCAAGTCAAGATTTCTAGAACTTGATTCAATAATTCCTCAATCACTTTTTTGAATTCAGATCAAGTTTAACTCAATACTTCCGAAAATTAATTCACGATTATCAAATTCAACTTTCAAATTAAGTCAACATCGAGATGAGACCACTGGAAATGAATTTGAATAGAGATCAAGAAATAATTAGTCAAGATTTTTCGGTCCTATAACACTCATTTCTTCAAAATGAGATTGAGACATTTCAATTTCCAAATAATTTCTGGATATTGTTATTTATTATTAAGGGGAAGTATCACCTTTTGAATCGTGGTAGATCTCCATTCAAAAAGTGGTCTCTTTATTTCACGAGGAACCACCCTAATTTACGACGTAAAGACTTGAATTTTTTTTAAATTGAAGTTGAAGAACGTCCCGAGGGAAAATAGTTTTCTTTTTTTCGATTTAATTAGTTTTTCAATTAAAAAAAACCAGGGTAATCGTTAGATCTCTGCAATATTTGGGTTGTTGAATATGTTTTTCGTTTTTCATGAGTACAAGCTATATTTTTGAACTAATCATCATGAAAGTTTTTGTATTTCATAGAAGATTAAATTGCCGGGGGCAAATAGTTGCGATTTTTTCCAAAAAATGAATAACTGTCGAAAAAAATCATTAAGTGTAGTTTTCAGAACGCTGAAGTTCAACCTGTTTTTTCAATTGAAAAACTAATTAAATGAAAAAAACGAAAACTATTTGCCCTCGGGACGTTCTTCAATTTCAATTTAAAAAAAAATCAAGTCTCTACGTTGTAAATTAGACCACTTTTTGAATGGAGATTTACCACGATTCAAAAGGTGATACTTCCCTTTAAGATTTCTTCACTCGACAAATCTTTGATTGTCAATCACTTTTGATTAGGAATTCACTTTTTTCTTAATACTGACTTCGAATTTGAGTCAAAAATAGGAAAAAGTATGGGGGTTATTGCACATTGAATCAACAGTGCTGAAAATAACTGGAAGTGTTTTCTTAAATTATTTCCAAATCAAGATTTGATGGCAGGATAAAAGTTGATTGAGAATTCACATAATTTTCGATATTGATTTTGAATCCAATTCAATATCAAGTGGAGACAAGAAATATCTGAAACTGTGATTGGAGGCTAACTGTTTTCTTGACCTTGACTCGGAATTCGAATAAACAAATCGAGGCATTTGGAAGTTCAGTGAAATTTATTAATGGATATTTTCTTGGTGTTAACTTCAGAACGAGACAAAAATCCTTTGCGTGCCGAAATTTCTTGATCTTGATTTGAAATCAACAATAAAAAATTAAATTCATTGATCTCCACTTTGGAATCAGATCAACATCAAGTCAAACAACTGAAAGTTTTTCAAAGGTTAATAAACAGTTTCCGGATCTTGATTTCGAGTCAAAATTTTTCAATTCATCAAATATGAAAAAGATAGATATCTTCCACATTTTGGAAAATGAAAAAAATCAGTATTGGTTATAACTTCGACATCTGTCACAAATTACGTTCTGAAGTTGCAGAATCCTTTATCGAACAGTGTTTCGAGCATTCCCAAATTTCCTCTCGAATTTTTTCATCATCAATATTCATGAGCCAGCCTAGAATGTTCTGTCCCAGTTCTTATTATACCCATAGGAAGGACGGTAAAGCCCACGGGTCATATTCCGGAGTCTCGTAACTGTAATTCCTCTTTGAGTTTTTTCTTGTTCAGTTAATTATTCTCCCTTTAATTACCCGGTAGTGCGTACGGCAGAAGACGAATGAATAATTCGCTTTCATTATGCCGGTGCAATTCTTCTCACTGAATCACACGACGAAAAAATCCACCGTGGATGAGAGTTTCCAGGAAGGTTTTAATTCCACGCAGAGCGGATTGATGGTCATTCGAGAATTTTTGAATCCTTTGATGATATCGAGTGTTTTGAACGTCATCCTGATAACTGTCATGCGTTAGCGTCAAATGTAGTATAATTTCATTTATTATTTGTATTCTATTCGATGTAGGTACATTCTTTATAATTCAATGCCAAAATCTTTTATAAGCTTTTATTTAGTTTCACCTGTCCCGATGTCTGTCTGTCTGTCTGTCTGTGTGTCTGTAATCAAATCTTGCAAGTTAAATATGACACACTTCTAATCGTCCGATTGATTTGAAATTTTGCAGGTGTACCTAATTCTGGTGACAATGCATTATGAAATATTTTATATAGAAAAAAACAAAATGGCGGCTTCAAAATGGCGGATGAATTCTGTAATTATGATCCGATTCCATTCAAAATTAGTATCTGGGGGTATTTGGCTTCGAAAATTGGAAAATTCAAGATGGCGACCACAATATGGCGGACGAGTTTTGAAAATATGATCATATTCTATTCAAAATTGGTATATGGGAGTTTTCTGGGTCGGAAATTAGGATTCTTCAAAATCGAGGAATTCAAGATGGCGGCTTCAAAATGGCGGATGTGTGTTGTTATAAAAGCTTATCTTAAAAAATGTTTTTTGAGAATTAGGCTTGTTATATTTCATGTTCGTGTTCTTCTATATCATATTCTTCTCTTCGTGATATTTCAATGCTCAAATGTGATATGCCAATAATAATAATCTTCAACTCTTTTACTCTCTCTCCAAATTATTCTGCAAGTGCCGACATCTTCGTTTATAATTGTCAAGAAGAAACATAACCTTATTTGGTTATGTACATCAATATTTACATTTTGATATATACTTGTTCGTGTTTTATTCGAGTTTTTCAGAATTTTACCGCTCAAAAAGTATTTTATCGTGAAGAGTTCTCTGTATGGTTATTCATGAATGAATAGTTCTAAAATACATTCTGCGAACAATGCTCTTGGAGGATCACATCGTAATTTGAATAATCTTGAATAATTTATCCGAAACAACTATTGCATAATCTGCATCGGCTGAATTCTGAGTGCTGAGCTTGATCGCTAGGATTTGAATATGAACAATATGAATAAATAATCAGTTCTGTGCGAATTGTCTAAACTGCGACTGTAAATAAACCTGGGGTTTCCCTTACAACAGTAACTTCTGCAATTCAAATGGGGTTGTCACCTCCCCTTCGGTCGTTTCTGTAGCGTAAAATAAGAAATCTTAAATACAACTTTCAGCGTCCCTCGTCTTGGAGCAGAGGGAATTACTGACCCCTATTCTTGATCTAGTCAGAACCGCATCACATAAATTCTACATGCATTTCGTGATTGACTTCTTGGAAGTGGTAAAAAGCCATTTTCTGAAATTTTGTGTTGAATTCCTCGTTTGGTACTACTGAAACCCTAAGAATTTAATTGATTCTTTATCATGTGAAAATATCACGAAGAATGTTTCATATCGGCTATTCCGTCCCTGTATCTTTCTTCGTTTTCCTGCTAAATCACCACCAGTCCCTCGCAGTCCATTTTCTAGGACCCGCTTTTATTACCGACATTTTAGTGCTACTCCAGGATTCGCTTTCAATCAAAAACCCGTATTTCATTGAGTAGAAATAGTTCAGATGAGGTCTTTTTCTTGACGAACTGAAAATATTTCCGAGTTTGGGCCATTCTTCGGAGTTTTATTGATTTACCCATTCGGTAAAGCTGGAATCGGGATCGAATCAGGATTGCTGAGAGGGAATGAAGTTTGTGTGAACCACGCTGATGGTATCATGAAGGGTAGGAATGAGAATGGAGAGATTTTATTGTGTCGAAGTTGATTTATTTCAGTTTTTCGTCTTGATACCTCAAGTTTTGCGAAAAAATTATCTTGGATATTAAAAAATCCAAGGTGCTTTGTTAGTGGACAATGCGTAAAATTTCAAGTAGTGTATTCTGCTTCAAAGGCGGATTAGTGGGCCTAAAATCCGCCACGCTATTTTTCTTTACAGTCCAATCCACGCGCGTGTACAGTAAATTCGATCAAGCGCTCACATAAAAAAGAAACGGTTTAATTCGCCGACATTAAGTATATATGTTAGTGTGCCAGAGGAAAGTTCTTTTTCCCTGCTTCTTTGCCGTTCACGAAAATCCCATGTGAATACCCAGCTTTCAGTTCGAATTTGTTTCGTGAAATTTATCCAGCAGATGCTACTCCGTATTTATGTCAATTTTTATTCGCCTCAACCCTACTTTGTGTTTTGTAGGTTCCCAAACTTCAAAGGAATTGAAGAGTTGGCTGAATGTGCTTAGGCCTTTATGTGGAATTGAATACGCCTTTTTGAAGCGCAACGAACATTGTAGAAGCTCAATCGATCAACTGAAGTTCATTACTCATATCATAATATTGACATTTTCTTGTTTTTTTGTTTTCATTGAAATGATAAGAAAGTGAAGATTCCACACACAAAAAATTTTCATGTTACATTCAACAAGTTGAGAGTTGATAGGGGGAGGTAAGATTTTTGACAATGTGTGTATAATCCATTCACTTTTATTTAATCACATAGGAGGTCATGGTTTCGTTTTCAGGAGTTGGTGCCCCTGATGAAAAGCACAGAACATATGATGAAAAGTCAGTGCGCGCACAGAAAATATCTTTAATGACAAAACGGCGTTGCCAGTTTCTTTGTTTACATCAAAGTAAAAGTATCAAAGATATTCCACATTTTGTTAGGTTTACAAATTGTTCGCAGATTTTTGGTATTTAATCGATATTTGCAGGTGAGTTTTTCGTTGAATATCCAAGATTAACGTATGTTTATTGTTTTTAGCAGTTTGGAGCGTGAGGACGATTTTCAAGACCAGGACGAATGTTTACATTTTCAGGTTGAAGGAGTACGCGGGAATTTCGTTGAAAAAGCTGTTATTTGGACAGATATCGCAGTAGATGGATCGGATGGAGGCTCGAGAGGTCGATTAGGATGATATTTTTCAGGTTTTCCAAGAAATTTGGCGATATCTGAGCAGATTTGCAAAAGTTAGGTACCTCACTAATGAGGTGAAACTTAGACCTAATTCTCCTATAAGAAACGCCTTTCAAAGGTCGAGATGGTGAAAAATGTATTCTTTAGATGTTGTTTGAACAAACGCAGCTGAGTTTTATATCCCAACATTGATTTTAAGAAAGTTATCAACAAAATAAAATTAACATTATTCTTGATTCTTGTAATCAACCATCAATTCATCTTATATCTTTGGGTTGATTTTTTTTAATGAATTCTTGATTAGAATCAACAATTGATGTCGTCAAGTCTTGAACTTTCAGTTCAAGAGGATAATAAACATTAAATCTTCACAAGCATGCATATGAATATTATGTGAAAGCAATGCAATTTTCTTCCATGGCGAAAAATAATATATTTCAACTGTGATCTCTTGTACTTTTCTTGCAAATAACTAGAAAAGGAATCCTTTCTATCAATTCATATAAACGTTAATTATTTTCGCCCATCACATCTTTTCAATTCATTCATTTTCCGAATAAATTCATATTCTGAGAAATACGCTAAGAATGTAGAAAGGGCAACATAGTGTTGACTTGGAACATAAAAATATTTTGAAAAACGTCATAACTTCGATACAGAGTGGAATGTGTCGAATTTCCAAGGCCAGAGTTGTGATTTTATAATTGTGAATGGAGTATATATCATTGAAATTGTTGTGAAAATGAATGAATTCTTGTGAAGCAAACAAGTAAAATCTTATAATCGCGGAAATTTGGCCGGAATACGAAATAATCCACTCGGTTCTGCCAACCATCCACTCGTATTTTGACAGCGGGAAAATAATTCATTCGAATAAATCATCTTCCTGTGCGAGAACAACTCTACCTACCCTCATCACCTTCATTATGTACATAAGTTAGGCAAACAATAAATCCCAGTGAATAAATTGAAATCCCGACGCACAATTCCGGTTTAATCCTTCAATCCAGCCAGTGCCGTCGATTGGTCCTCATCCATCCTTTCCGGCTACGTTCAATGTTGACACGAATTCCGGGATTACGACCTTGGTCATCCCTGACGGAAGTTTCGCACTTTGTGGCTCTTCGCGAAATTGTTATCGTCCAAGAGCATAGTATATTTTAATCTAGTTTGTTCTAGGGCCAAGTTCTACGAGGGGCTTCTGGTGACAGTTTGAAGGGGAATGGCTTCAATTCTGAAGGGGTTGAGATGAAAATTGGAGATCTTGTCCCATTTTGACAGGCCCTGTCCGGCATTGTCGGCGACCGAACGACCCAGAACATCAAGATGATTCTAGGCTTAATGAAACTCAACACAGTTTCAACACTTTGAATGAATTCATCATTTCGCAATAGATCTTTGTTATTTCTTCGAAATGAGGTCGGGTATAGGTCTTTTAATACCTATATTCAGTTGAATTATAATTGCTTCCATACGAAAACTTCTGAATCTGAATTCTCTAAACGACCCTTTTCCTTGAAATAATGCCAGGAATGTCTACTTGTTTGTATACCCCCAATTTGGGAATTTCCTATATTGATTTCGAGGACACTACCCAGGCAACACAGACTTCTCCGCGATATCTCTGAGAGGTTACAATGCGACTTTTATGGGAGCTCCTACCGCGAGGTCCCAGAGATCTCTATGTGATGTTACTAAGCGCAATTTCCCACTGATGTGCCCATGCGATATCTTGGAGAGGAGAGCGCACCATGCGATTGACAAGGTCAATCTGTTCACGCAGGCGCTATTTGTCCATCAAATCGACTTGTATAAACAGCGAGCTTACCAAGAATACCAAGACATCGAGAGGGGTTTTGTGGATAGATTAGTTAGTTGTGTTGTGTTTATCGGTGTTATTGTGCTGTGAGAGGTTCGTTGTTGTGTGAAATTTCGATGAGGATATTTGTGCTCCAAGTAAGTGTTATTTTCATTAAATTCTGGAGTTTTCTCACCTATTAGGACATATATTATACCTTAACCATTTTTACCGCCATTTATGTTATCCGAGTAATTCAACCACCAATAACGAAATTGATTAATTTACATTAATCGATTTTCTACTTGTTATATTGGTGATCGGGATAATTATTTCTATCAAGAATATGGATGAGTATAATAACTTCACGACAGATTTTACAAGAATGGTTAGTAGAGTCGAATATTCCCAAAATTCAAGCTGATAAATAATTGTTAAGGCATGGTTTACAAGTTCCTGTGGAAACCATTATTGCAATTCCAATAGTCATAAAACATAACACTTCTATGAGAATTGTGATGATTCGACACTTTCACGGGAACTGTTTGGAATTATATCTCATTTTGTTTCAAGCTGATATATGAATGGGCATTGAAATGTTGCTGTTGAAATCCTCTTTGTTCAATATGTGCTCCAAAAGAACTTGACACAATGTTTATTCACGTTTTGATTAATGTATAAACCTTACAAAAGTGTTACCGATTTTCTTCTCAATCTACCGATCTAACTAAGAAGCACATTAATCTACCGAAATTTGTTGGAGTGAATGTATATTCTGATATTCTAGGAAATCATGACTCTTACGATATTATTTTGAAGATTTCCTAAGCATACCATAATTTGATGCATTAGTTGAGTTATACTTTGACAAATCTATATTTTTTCAAGCAATTTGATGTACATGCGTTTATTTTCAGCATATTTGCTGTTTTCAATAGGTGTTAATTTTTTAAATACCGATTTATTTTGTCAGAATACTCATTTTTTGATTCGTTTTTCGAACATTAATTTCGTGAATAAATGAAATCCATTTTCAATTTTGCTTCATTCGTAAAATAACCTTCTTGCCCAATATTTCGGATAAATAGTATTTCAACTTTTAAGTCTGTTGTCCTTCACGTATGCAGTGTTGCCACCCTCCGTACCTACAAGTTCGGAAAAAATCGGTAGATTTTTGGAGGAGTGGCAACACTGCATACGTGAAGGACAACAGAGGAGTCTTTTCTCAAGATGGGCTGAGAGATTGTACCCAGAGAAAGAAAGAAATACCTATAATATTTTGAATATTTTTTTTTTTAATTTTTTTGTTGTAATTTTTTGATAATAAAGATCGGAGGACTTATCAGTTTGTTTGAGTTTACCTTCTGTTGCAGCCGAAAATAATGAATAACTTTTAACACTGTTTGTTGTGTAGTTCAATTCAATAATATAGCTAATATACAGATTCTCATCATAGGAATAGGACAAATCAAATTTAGTTTTTGATGTTCTATTCACATTTCGCAATGCGACCTGTATATACCTGTGCAGAGCGGCCTGTGTGGAAACTTCTTATACATCTCGCAATGCGACCTGTTTGAGAATATCTTATACATCTCGCAATGCGGAGGTTAATAAGAAGTTCTCAAAGTTCTCGCCGCAGGAGGTGTATGCGAACTCTCAGTGTGGCTTGTTTGAGAATATCCACGTAGGATATCGTCAAGAGTTCTCTGGGAACTCTTTTGTGGCGGACATTTGGAGGAGATATAGAGCTCCCTGCGACCTCCCAAAGAAGTCACAAAAGGCGTCACAACTTCCTACAAAGAAGTCGCAGGGATTTCTCTGGGATATCTTTGTGTTGCCTGGGTACAGTCGCCCCTGGGAATATTAGCGAGAGACAGAATCATAAAGATATCAGGATCATGATTTTTTGCAAAAAAGTTATCGTTCTGATTGGCAAACCGACGTTTCTATCCGTTTTTATCGAAATTGAGTTACGTTGCTCTGACAACATCCATATTAGGACTGAAACAGCAGTCAGCAACTTTCATTGTTATCCCCGACATGGCACGTTCTGGTCAGACAACGGAATGTCTTTGGGCAGCCATCACCGAGCTGTCAATCGTTTGATATACCCGACACCTGAGTATTCGACAACAAGTGCCGAACAGTTCGTCGGTTCCTCCAAATTTGCCCGCGTTGCATTATTCATGCGTTATCACTCACGACGACCCGGCAACCGCAAATTAGTATATTCGACACGCGAGTTTTGTCAACCGGAATTAACATATTCAGTCGGACGCATTTCGGATGCAATCCGCATCTCCCGTCCGGAGTCTTCTTCTTCTTCCAGCGCGTGTTGCGAAGTTGCCGGCGAAGGAGGTGGCGTAAGAAAGGAGACCAATAATTGGACGCGAATACGGACCCGGAATACTGATCGAGGCGTCCGTAGATGAGACGTGGATTGTTCCGGGACAACGACGGAGAATTTCCAGGAATTTTCCGATGTATAAAGATATCGGATCGAGAATGAAGGATATCCATTGTTTCGGACCGTTGGACGGAAGAATTTCGGGATGGAGAATCTCCAGGCGAATCTGGGTTTTATAACCGACTTCATGTTCTGATTCTGACGTCAAATTGATGGGTTTTTCGCCTTCTTGAGAATGTTCGGATAGCTTGGAGGTTAGAGCGTTCGACTCCTTAAGGGGAGGTCTGGGTTCGAATCTGGGGTCGGTAAGGAAAATTTTTCAAGAGTATTCGTCAACATTGGATCGAAAATTAGCAGAGATGGTCCAAGGAAATAGTTACTGTGGAGCCACAAACATTTTTGAAAGAATACTGGGACACTTTATGAATTAAAATAACCCATAAAGTTCGCTTTAATCATAGGATTCATACTCCGTGGTCAGGCCCAAGGGCAATCACAAATATATTGGCACTGTGATGGGTTTAGGTTCAAGCGACAACCATCTTTTCAGTACTTTGTTGCCAGAAGTTATATCGCGGCCATGAGTTAAGGAGTCAGTAATGATAGAGTTCATCCGAGAATTATTGACATCTCGGGGACTTTCCAGAATCGAAATTATGTTGGTAATAGCTCATTCAGTAATATTTTGAGTTGCAGAATTCAGGTTGGTGCTGGAAATAACACTGACGTTTTGTTCTGTCATTAATATTCGGAAAAATTTGGCCAATAATTGCGCAAGTGAGAAATCTTTGGAATGAGGCTCTTGAAGAATGTACAGCTAATTAATGAAAAGCCTGCACAAAGCACGTAGAAAGAGAAATGATAGAAGATCAGTCAAAATATACAGGGTGGCCATTTGAAAACGAAACAGACGAGATTACAGACGAAATAAATTTTTTCGATAGAAATGCTCGGACAGGTCGATTTCTGTTTCGAGGGGGACAACTTAAGATGTAGGTTACGGACGCATAGCGCTTCAACCCTTGCTGCTACAACCCCCACCCCCAATTTTTGAATAGGGAAGATGGGGTGAGTGATACCTCAATTCAAAGGTATTTTTATACTGATTTCAGCACAGTAATTGTTTTTTAATTTTATGCATTAGTTCTCGAAATATTCTTAACTAAGTATTTGAAAATGAAGTGGTGTTTTCATGGCACTTGTAGCGTTTTCTTGTGAAAAATCGACATCTTGATTAAAGATTTCTATGTCAGTGGATTGGAGGAAGGAAGCCACAGTCATGGTTGTTTTGAAGCTCAAAATGTCGATTTTTCACAAAAAAACACTACAAGTGCCATGAAAACACCACTTCATTTTCAAATACTTAGTTAAGAATATTTCGAGAACTAATGCATAAAATGAAAAAACAATTACTGTGCTGAAATCAGTATAAAAATATCTTTCAAATGAGATATCACTCACCCCATCTTCCCTATCCAAAAATTGGGGGTGAGGGTTGTAGTAGCAAGGGTTGAAGCGCTATGCGTCCGTAACCTACATCTTAAGTTGTCCCCCTCGAAACAGAAATCGACCTGTCCGAGCATTTCTATCGAAAAAATTTATTTCGTCTGTAATCTCGTCTGTTTCGTTTTCAAATGGCCACCCTGTATGAAATGTTATGGTATTGTATATAATTATGAACATGACGATTTCTGCCCAGATGGAAGAATAATTGCAGAGATTATTTAAGCAGAATAATATGAATTGAAGTACTTATCAGAAACGTGGACAGTTTATTTCTCTAATTGAATCTACAGAGCCAACGTTTCGGAGACAATATTTTCTCCTTCTTCAGAGCTCAAGATTATTAATTTTTCAGAGATTTAACGTTTAGGTATCTCTGAAAAATTAATAATCTTAAGCCCTGAAGAAGGAGAAAATATTGTCTCCGAAACGTTGGCTCTGTAGATTTAATTAGAGAAATAAACTGTCCACGTTTCTGATAAGTACTTTAATTTAAACAAATAGTATGGATGAAAACCAAACTGATAATAATATGAATGTTTACATTTTTAATATTACATATTTTACTACTTCATTGTTCACAAATATTGAAAATTGCAATGTCATGACAAAATTCTTCGTATTTTAAATAGATCCATTCGTTGAGTTTTGTTTCTGTCTTGATTGATTACAATTTTAGCAATCCATTCACTTCGCAGCAACACGCTTCAAATTATCATCTAGGTTTTTCTGGTTTAGCGAATATTCATATTGAACTTTGGAAAAGAACATTCTTTTTAATAATCCACGATATTTTTCGTTATCGGACCAGAATTTCCAGGCTGTATGCTCCTATAATTGATCGTCCGAAAATGAATTAATACAAGATGAAAATAATATACTGCTGGTATACAGACTCACACGATGGTAATCGTATATGATAATTGAGGACATTTTCATGTTCAAAAGTGCCTTACTTTGAAAAAATACCATTTAATTTTAAGGTTATTTTCATATATTTATTGCTATGATGAAAGCACAGAAAATTTCTAGTTGTTACTTTTTTATGTCTAGGAATGAAGCTGTGACTGGACTTCCAAGGCCTGCTTTGATGTCAATCATTCTTGGATGGACAATACGAACAAATACTGGCACCTCCGCCATTCTGCATCAATTAACCTAAACTGCTATTTCAATCATCTAAAACGGACCAATACCAATATAATTTTTGTCTATCTCTTGTTTCCCTAAAAAAATTGATCTTCTCATGGGACAATTTTCAGAAGAGGAAAAGCGACGTGATCCGCATTGTGGCAGGTATCCAAAACGCAACTGAAATCATACGTTTGACAGCTGGCCGTGTATCACTGTATAATTCAGAGTGCCTCGGATCACAATAGCGGCATTAAAGCATCAAAAACATGAGGTCCGATTAATTATTCAACAAAATCCGGCATCCATTGACAGTTCGTGGACTAGTGAATTATAAAGTGATGTGTCAGCTACGTCAGTCGTTCAATTAGCCGGCGAAACATTAATGATCAGGACCGATTGGGCTAACAAAGTTTGACGGGAGATTATTAAACCCTTGCTCGTCACGATATCGTTATGAAAACTAGCTCCACTGGCTTCGAACTTATCAAAATGGGGTTTGGGGGATTTGCGGTCTTTGTGGAGTAGTTAGGAATCCATTCATGATAGTTCTCATCGACTGAGGGGAATTTAAGTTTTTTACAGAAAGAAATATGAGTCCGTTTAGATTGGACATCAGAATTGATTCTAATGACGATAAAATGTGCATCTTTCAAAACTTTCCAAGTAGCCCGACATTCGAAGATGAGATCCATCGTGTTGTGGTGATAATGAAAATATTTTGACTCGAACTTATCAATCCGTACGACTTTGCTACGACTGGCAAATCAATCTCTGCCATTCTCGACAGGCCCGCACCACACACTCCCGACTTCAACAATTAATTCCAATTATTTCCAATCACAATTCGCAACCCTTACATTACACAGATTGAAAGATAAATTATGATTAATGTTTAGAAAAAAGGGGTCAGGCCAATTAATTTTCATGCCTCCCCAGTAACATGCATTAGTTGCTGTAGCGGACCGAGTACATCAAACGCTGTTTTGTTTAACTCAGAACTAATGTTTTTGTTCGGTACCGGCCATTTACACCCTCTGTCCATTTTGGGGGGACGTTGCATGGGAAGTCCGCAGATGCTGTTACTTTACGAAAGTCTGTTTTTCGCTGTGATCCAATTCGAGTGATATATATTATAAATTAATCAAAGTGTGATTTCGCACTACAACACAGAGTGTTTTCTAAGGGATGTAACTTGCAACAGGAAAAGAATCACAAAATTGTTGAATTTTTGACACCAATTGATTCCAAACATCAGTTTTTTCAATGGTGTAGAATGTACCTACCTGGTCAAACTTCTTGATTAAGAAAATCACTAGAGTGAATATGACAGTTTAATGAATCTGTATAAATTCCACAACTCGTTACCATCGTGCAGTCCATGCCTGCATATCTGCTTTAAAAGTTCTAAATCTGATATATAACTGGCATTAATAATGTTACATTTATTGGATTTGCTACCGCATGGGAATATGTCCAATCGTTTCGCATATAAGATGGTAGGGTCATTACCTCAGCCATATTTCACTCGTTTGTGAGGCAATCGTGAAAGGTAGTCTAGAATTATGTTGAATGCGATAATTCTGCGCAGATTCGTATTTATATGACCTATAACAGTAAATTAGTTTCACCTTATTTACATTATAATTTTGTATAATCCTGTAGATTTAACTTGACGGAATTGAAGGTTTGTTCATTGTCTTCTCATTTCTATTCTTCTTTGTCTTCGCAGTCATCTTCCTTCGAAGTTTGTTCTTTTATTATTTCATTCCATTTTTTTCTAGTGTGGAAATTAATGTGTATGGATAAGAATTGAACGAAATACAGTTCATCCAAGAATTATTGACATCTCGGGTGGCATTGGAAAATCGAAATTATACGTTGGTAATAACGCATTCAGTAATATTTTGAGTTGTAGAATTCAGGTTGGTGTTGAAATAACACTGACGTTTTGTTATGTCATCAATATTCGAACAAATTTGGCAAATAATTGCGCAAGTGAAAAATCTTTGGAATGAGACTCTTGAAGAATGTGAAACTACTAAATGGAAAGCCTGCACAGGACACGTAGAAAAAGAAATGGGAGCAGATCAGTCAAAATGAATGGGCTGTTATGATGTTACTCACATAAAACCTTTAATTATGAACATGACGAGTTCTGCCCAGATGAAGAAATAATAACGGTTGTTGAAGAAGAATAATAGGAATATTCACATATTTCAATATAACATATTTTACTCCTTAACATCACATTGAACATATCAGCGAGGAAAGATTTGTGCGGGATTTTTTGGAGTTTTTGAAGTGAAATATAGAGGTTTTTTTTTCTCACGTTGTGAAAGGTTTTAGATAAGTGGCTCCACGTAAGTCAGGGTAAAAATTTGGCTAAATTGATTTTGAATTACTTATTTTTCGACTTTATGAATTAATTTACCACTGAATATAAGAATCACTTTCGCATAAAATTGATATCAATAAAAACATACGTTGATATCGCATGTTCTGATAAGCATACTGAATTCATATTTCATAAAGGGTAGCATACACGTTGATATTCAGTTTTTGGAGGTTCCTCAAGATATATAAATATATTTCATCCTCTGTTACTGTCCTCTGTGGGGTATCCTTAACTTTTTCCTAGGCCTACCCGTGTATGTTCATTTAAGTCTTCCTGGTCGGCCTCAGGAAGTGAAGAGAGTTGATCCTTTGTCCTGATTTCCCTTATTTTATATCGAATTTGATTCACTGTCCAGAGATGCCTACCTATTGCACTGTATGCTCAAAAATTTTGGGAGCCAAGGATAATAAGATAACATGTACTGTCTGTTCCCGAACATATCACGGACTTTGTGTCAGCCTGAGACCTGGAGATGTAGAATTCATGTCGGAGTTGAATGATAAGTTCTCTTGTCCCTCATGTTTGGGCAACATAAGAAAGTTACGCAGCAACTCATGTAGTGATGGTAGCTCTCAATCTATGGTGGTGGATAGAACGCCTGGCCCTTTGGCCCTCATTATGGAGAAATTGTCTAAACTCGACAAAATTGCTCAGGATGTAGAATCGATCAAGAATACCCAGTCCGATTTATGTGAGCAGCTGAAAAAGTGCTCTGAAAAAATCGAACATCATGCGGGATTGCTCCGTGAGCAGGGAGTTGCGATTACCGAGTGTCGAAGCAACATAGCTGATCTGAAGACTGCCAATGAATCTGTTGTGGGTGATTTAATGGAGCTTCGCTCGAAAGTCTCTGACATTGGGAGTCAGGTAGCTGCTGTCGCTATGGATGGTGGCAACGTAGTCGCTGATGGCCCCGAACCATGTAGAACACAGGAGATTCTGGAGAGGATGAAGAGGTCACACAATATTATTGTAAGAAACATACCGGAGGTAAATGACGCTGAGGATGCTGCGACTGTTGAAGGGGTCGTGAATGCGATTGATAGCTCTGCTTTTAATAATGTCACTGCTATAATTAGGGTCGGTAAGGTCAAGAAACCTGGAGTTCTCCGCCCGGTTAAGGTTTGCTTCAACAATTTGAATACCCCTCTCGACATCTTGAGGAAGAAAAAGGTGATCGCCTCCAACCCTGCACTAAGGCGTTTTCATATTTCGGACGATAAATCTCCTGAACAGCTTGAACGCCTCAATCGCATGCGAGAGGAACTTAAAGGGAGGATAGCCGGAGGTGAAAAGAATATAACCATCAAGTATGTAAGGGGTGAGCCAGCGATTGTTTCAACTGTTGTTCCCGACAGTTCTCCTCCAAAAAACTAACCCTACCTGAAGACTGGATGATAATGTATACAAACCTAGCATCTCTATCGGCGAAGAAGAATGAGTTGATGACACTTGTCGATGTTACTAAACCCGAATTCATTATGATCACGGAAACATGGCTGAAGCCGGACATCTCTGATGCCTCGTGTAACATCCCGGGGTATGCCATTTACAGATGCGACAGTGTTACGACGCCAGGTCATGGGGGTTGCTGCATCTATGTTTGTGTTAATGTTATTAAAAATTACTCCATAATTTCTCATTCTTTTCCGTCACCAGGTATAGACAATATTTTCCTCGATTTGACTAGATCAACTTTCTCCATTACGCTTGGCTGTGTTTATCGCCCTAGACCATGTCCATATGATACTTTTTTGTTCGACGCGATTGAGGATTTATCGAACACAAAGAAAAATATTTTTATTGCGGGTGATTTCAATTTAAGTGATTTAAGGTGGCCGACCATGACCTCTCAATCGAGTGCTTCACCTTCAGCTAAATTCCTCGAAATGATCAATAACTGTAATCTCCAACAGCTTGTGTCCCAGCCCACAAGGTTTCGCATGGGCCAGAATCCGTCAACCTTGGATTTGATTCTTGTGAATGACAGAGACTTGGTTTCCTCCTTGGAATATGAACCACCTGTGGGTAAGTCCGATCACATTGTTCTGTGCTCGAGATTGCAATTCTCTGTTAGGGGTAAGTCGTCAATATTTCGGAAGGAGATGAAATTTACTGATTTCGAGCGGGTTGATGGGGAACTTACGCTGGTTGACTGGGACTGCCTCTGGGAAGCCGATGATGTAGTACATATGTGGAACAAGTTACAGAATGTTGTTGGTGAGATTGTTGACAGGTGCACACGCTCGATGACGGTGCGACAGAACTCAGTTAAACCTTGGATCGACGAGGAAATCATACGTCAAATAAGATTCAAAAAATCCTTGTGGCAACGCTATAATAGAAGTAGGCGTGAGGCTGACTTCGCTCTACACAGGAGATATTCCAATCAGCTTTCTCTCAACATAAAATTGGCTAAAAAGGGTTACGAGTCGAAGTTAGTTTCCAGTAATGACAAGAAAAAATTTTTCAAGTATATCCGTCAAACCTTCAATACCACTGTTTCTGTTCCGGTCATTCGTGATAGCACTGGGGTTCTTTGTGACGATTCTGAGAGTGCGGCTAACACCTTTGCTGATACTTTTGCTGGTGCTTTTTCGGTGGAGCCTGACGGCCCTCTTCCTCGAATTTTAACACCTAGTGTCCAGCAATCTTTTGAGTTGTCTGATATAACTCAAGAGGCCGTCAAACAAGTCATTGGATCCTTTAAGACTGGCACCGCACCTGGTATGGATGGCTTATCTATGAAATTGTTTAAGAGCTGCGTGAGATCCCTTGCTTTTCCACTTTCTGAGATTATGAGGACCTCTCTCAGAACTCACCGTTTACCGAGTTGTTGGACTGTGGCGTCTGTAACACCTATATTCAAGAGGGGGGATCGATTGTCTTCTGAAAATTATAGACCTATCTCGTTAACATCGATAGCTGTTAAAATAATGGAGAAGATAATATCTAATGCCTTGCTTTCCTTTTTGCTATCTAATAATATTTTACCTCAGGGGCAGCATGGATTCATTCCGGGTAGGTCTATCATCACTAATTTGCTGGAGTGTCTCAACGTGTGGACGAGAGCTGTTGATGCTGGTGAATCGGTGGATGTCATCTACCTCGATTTCGCCCGTGCCTTCGACCGTGTTCCTCTGAGGAGATTGTTGCATAAGCTGCAACATGTGGGTGTACGGGGTGACGTGGTGGCTTGGATTGAGGGCTTCCTCTCGAACCGGAAGTTCTCGGTCAGGGTGGGCTCGGGTAGATCCTCCATGAGGGATGTTTTGAGTGGTGTGCCTCAGGGCTCCGTGCTGGGACCCATATTATTTCTTGTTTATATCTCTGATTTGCCGACGTCTGTACGTTCCCAGTGTTGTTCATACGCGGATGATACGAAGCTATTCAACTTCCCCACTGCTTTTCATTCCGTTCTACAGGAGGATCTCAACTGTCTCGCGAGGTGGTGCAGTGACTGGCTGCTCCCGTTAAATATTGGAAAGTGCAAAGTGTTGCATTTGGGCAGGAAGAATCCGAGACTTTCTTACTTCATCGGGGGGCAGCGGATTGACGAAGTATCTAACCACAATGATCTGGGTGTGATTATGG
Organism: Adalia decempunctata; assembly: GCA_951802165.1. NCBI lineage: Eukaryota > Metazoa > Arthropoda > Insecta > Coleoptera > Coccinellidae > Adalia > Adalia decempunctata. The sequence continues at coordinate 31,425,325 of OX637699.1, forward strand.
CGGAGGATCTTTCGTGGGGTCAGCATGTGGCACACTGCACTGGGAAGGCAAGAAAGCTTCTATATCTCTTCGGGAGGTCCTTCGCTGGTTGCGATCCTATGACTGCGGCGCAAATTTACAGGACGTACATTCGTCTGGTCCTGGAGTTCGCCGGCCCTGTCTGGTATCCCTGGCTCGTCAGAGATAAAAATCTCTTAGAGAGTTGCAGCGGAGGGCAACCAGAATACCATATGGTCTTGTACGTCCGGACTATGAAAATAGAATGGCTCTCATGGGTATCACTGGTTTTTCTTTGAGGAGGTTGAGAGGCGATCTCATAATAACCTACAGGCTGCTGCATGGTCTCATCGGTTGTGACCTGAGTCACATTTTCGTGCTCAACAGGAATAACCTGAGAGGGCACGATTTTAAGCTCGCTCGCGAGAGATTTTTCACCACCACTAGGCAGTATTTCCTATCGAACAGGATTTTCGAAGTTTGGAATCGATTACCGTCCGAGATTGCTTGTGCACCCAGTGTAAATAGTTTCAAAAACAGGTTTGACTTATGGGCCTCGCAGAGTACTGTGGGGTTGTGAAAGTGCATATTTTTGATATTTTTGTATTATTATTTTTTTTTGTATAATTTTTTATTTGTTAATTTTCTTCTCTGCGGCAGCATTTCTGGCTTGACATGTTTTTTTTTTCTCTTTGTTTGAGTTTATAGGCAAAGCCTCAACTCTGTATCCTTTTATAATAATAATAATAATAATAATAATTGTTCACAAATATTGAAATTTACAATGTCATGGCAAAATTCTTCATATATTAAATAGATCCATTCGTTAAGTTTTGTTTCTGTGTGGCTTTATATTACAATTTTTTCAATCCATTCACTTTGCAGCAACACGCTTCAAATTATCAACTAGATTTTTCTGGATTAGCGAATATTCATATTGAACTTTGGAGAGGGACATGCTTTTTAATCATCCACGATATTTTTCGCTATCGGAACAGAATTTCCAGGGTGTATACGGATGAAAATAATATACTGCTGGTATACAGTTTCACACGATGGTAATCGTATGTGATAATTGAGGAAATTTTCATGTTCAAAGTGCCTTACTTTGAAAAAAATACCATGTAATTTTAAGGTTATATCAATATATTTATTGCTGTGAAGAAAGCACAGGAAATTTTTAGTTACTTTTTTGTAACTAGAAATAAAGCTCCGACTGGACTTCCAAGGCCTGTTTTGA